>JAQQTP010000089.1:61321250-62797500 GCA_029884605.1 Ormosia emarginata | reverse complement strand
GTGTAACTTTTGTCTCCATATAAATAAATTAATAAATTTATAGTCATAGAAAGTAAAATCTAATTTTTTAATATCATTACTTTCCAAAACATCCTATTGTCCCCATGTAATTTGAAGTCAATCGAGTACTAAAGTCTGCCAAAATACTCTGAGCACCAAAGTTTACTCCTACTTCTTTCTCTTCACTATTTTGTTGTAGTGGTACTTCTTAGATTTCTCAAGCTTCTCTTTTTTTGTTTTTATTTAACCATTTGTTTTTTACCATATGAATATCATAAAGAATTAACCACGCAATCGTATGAGAGATAAATGATTACTTGATTACATATATATATATATATATATATATATATATATATATTTAAAAGTATTGATAATAAAAAATTATTCAAGTATTTTTAAAATATGAAAATGCGAATGAAACAATTATAAATTAATTTTTTATAATTTTACATTAATATTTTTTTAATATATAAATATAATTATTAAAATATTTTTTATGTTTCTATATTAATAGTATTACTTTTACCCCAATGCTTTAAATTTCTGAGTCCGTCATTGTGTGCATGCAATGGAAATTGCTGAATCTCTTGAATAAGATTTCCTGAAATGGTTCAGGAATGAGAAATAACATTGTTAACTACTTGCCGTTTTATCATCAATTTGGTTTGTTTTAAAAAATTATACCAACTGTCAAATAGAAAAGCAGTGTATATATTTAACCTTTCGTGAATGCGGTTTTCGTGGAAAACGATTAGTGAAGAATAGCACTGCTGGCATGCAATAGATATTGCAGAATATATATCTACATTAACAACAATGAGGATTCCTGCAAATTTCTTGTCACCTGCATGGTAATATGTATATGTGCATAGAGCTTCATTAATTAAACAAAATAACATGGAGCCAGCATTTGTCATTATTTTGATGATTTATTTTAATTTAATTGGTCATGATAGCGATCATTGTAAAACTTGAATAAAATCAAAATTCAAAAGGACCGAGTCAAGGGTAAGTTCAGGGTATCTAGGGTTTAGTCCACTAACACCGACGACTACATGGACTGGAATTCCATCCAAAAATTGAAAATAATAAAGTTTGAGAAAAAGCATAGAAAGAGAAATGCCGGGGGGAAATGCATGGCAAGACAAGACCATTGAAGTTGAAATGGAGGAAGGAGGCCAAGTCGCTGTAAGAATCTTGAAGAATTTGAAGTTCTGAGATTGTGTGTGGTCTACAGATTTGGTCTTTTATGATGCAACCAGCCAATATGTCACCTCGCCTTTAATGGACTGGTCAATTTTCTAGTCAAGATAGATATGCTTATTATATTTTTTTTTTCTTCTACTCATTCAATTAGTAAGAAAGCATATTTAATTCTTTTTTTTAATGGTGGTAAAGCAATGGTTAATGTTCATTAGTTAGATATTATTTTATTTACAATTCTGATCTTTTTATTATATTTTTTAAAATTATTTTTATATTATTTTGTATACTATTAATTATAATATTTTTATCTTATTATTATTTTTTACTTAATCATAACTATAAAACAATAAAATAAAAAATAATATGAAATAAAAAATAATATAAAATTATTCTCTTCTTCTATTTAATAGCGAACTTATATTAGCTCCACAATGTAAATACAATTAATCGAGGTCAACCCTGTGAGTAATTTTGAGTTTTATATGTATAGCGGTTAATTTCCATGCAAGTGGTATGTATCTTTTATTCACGGTCTAAGAGAAGAAAAATTAAAAGTGAGATGAAATAGACAACTACCCTTCCATATTTAAATAGGCAAGTGGACTAGGTGATTCTGAGTGTTATTTCTCCCAATTAATTTATTAAATCAGATAGATAGTGTTCTAGGTCGAATTTTGGATTAATGGTTAAAGAGTAATTTTGTTCATTAGAATTAGATATTAGATATTTATATATATTATTAGATAAATAAATTTATTTATTTATAAAGAATAAATATCTCACATGATCTCTCATAAATAAAAAAATTAATTATATCTCTCATAAATAGAAAAATCGGTTATAAGAGATAACAATTTTATTAGATTCTTATTTTAATTAATAATATTTAATGTAGATTTAAATATGATTCTTATCTATAAAAATATTTTTATAAATACCACAAAAGTAGCAAATGTATGTATCTAATTTCACACACTATTCACTTTGTGTACTATCTAACTTGAGCGTCGAAGTACCTTTTGTAGGTACCCACCCCTCGCACCACCATCGTAATCACAGTGCATCGGAAGAAACTATCTACATCAACCTTATTCAAGTAATTCTCTGAAACTCACTCAGAACATTGGCGTCGTCAGTATGAAAAGATAAATTTCAGTTCCCATTACACCATCATGGTTACTACAAGGTGAAATCTCGTCTTTGCCACTGAGAATCAACCATCTTTTGGTTGCCATCCGGTATCCGCTTCCATTCATGAGTCAATCCAAGAGCTGGTCGCAACCCAATTGGAACCCAGACAGGAAAAGTAGAGATTTCCCATACTGGCGAAAATCTCTCTCATCCGTTGCAGCGAGTTCCAGTGAGGCAACGACTCGATCCGTAAGGAGTAACATCTGGAGATACTAGACATCATGTATCGACGCTGCAACGCTTAGGAGCATGAGTTGATAATGATGAAGTTCGGTCTCACCAGGGCCAATTCTGTCTCCCAGAGCTATCAAGAGAAGAACTCATCTATCTTGTTAGGCTTTAGGACAAATGCATTCATAACCTAGAGAGAACTGTCAACCAGGAGAAAGAAGGTGAAAATCGAATTCCTAATAGGAGTCACAAAAATCGAAGAGACTCGACCCATGTCGGGGTACGACATCTAGAATATTCCAAGATTACGGAACTTAGTCAGAGAGCTGAAATCCCGGTTCAGGGAAACAAAGAGCAAGATCAAAGATTAAGGAATTCGGTTAAACAAAACCAACCATTCTCCGACAAACTGATGGCTTACGAGATCCCTAGGCGTTTCAAATATCCAACAAATATTGAAGCCTATGATGGGACCTCGGACCCTCAAGGGCACTTAAATGCTTATGTTTCTGCTCTCTTATTCGCTGGAGGAGATGATCTGCTCATATGCCACATTTTTTCTCTTTCTTTGAAAAAAGTCGCCTCGAGATGGTTCACCACTTTGACTCCTAAATCCGTTATTAACTGAGAAGACTTGTCCTCGAGATTTTTGCTGCATTTCACTACTAGTAAGGCGTAACCGAAATCCATTTCATATCTCTCCTATATTAAACAAGAAAATGAGAAATTTCTCCGAGACTTTATATCTTGGCTCAATAAAGAAATAGTAAATATTTGTGACTAGGATGAAAGACTTAGACTACATTACATGAGGGAATGATTCCTCCCTGGGCCGTTATCTTTTCTTTTGCCAAAAAAGAACCCAAGACTATGAACGAGTTTTATGCTAGAGCTGATAAATACATCAATGCGGAAGACATTTTCTAAGCTAAGAAGTATCTGAAGAAAATAAAAGATGTCAAACTTAAGCTCGACTAACTCACCCAACAAGGCAGGAACTTGAAGCTACCTTTGAAGGGAAAGTATGAGAGTTACACCCCCTCAACACACCTTGAACTCATATTTTTCAGGAGGTGATGAATACGGAGTTCAGGGACATGCAAAGACCTCTCATCCCTTGAGAAAACATGCACGGAATGATAAATCTAAATACTATGCATTTCACGAAAGTCATGGGCATAGTACTAAAGAGTGCATCAATATTCAAGACGCCATTGAATCTTTGATTCGGGATGGCCGCCTAGACCGTTATGTGGGTCAATCTTAAAATAATAATCAAATAGGATGACATAATTATAGAAAACGGAGCTACAACCCTTGGAGAATCTCACCTCCACCATACCAAAGAAGACTTTTACCTGTGAGGATTGAAAATTCTAGCGTAGGCCTATCTCGAGATAACACCTAGAACCAAGAAATGACACAATCCCAAGATAATTCCAATTTAGACAATGAATGCCGCCACACAGAAGTAACCAGGACAATCAATACTATTTCGGGGGGACTTCATGGGTGGCAGTGAATCAAGAAATGCAAGGAAAAAAACACTCTGGACTATATTGAGTGTAGCATCTCTCTCAAGAACTAAGTCAGATAACAGAGCAAGAAAGACCCTGCCAATTTCATTTACTGATGAGGATTACATATGCACTATCCCAAATCACGACGATCCTATAATGATCTTGAGAATAATAACCAATGTTGAAGTTTGTCGCATATTTGTAGACCAAGGGAACTCAGCTGACGTTATGTTCTGATATTTATTTGGAAAGTTGGGACTATCAAAGAATAAAATAATTCGTATACCTGAGAGTTGATCGGATTCGCTGGAGACAAGATCACCCTAATGGGATACATCGAGACTTATTTGACTTTAGGGAATGATTCTCTTTTCAAGACACTTAAGGTCAAATTTCTTGTAGTTGATTGTCATTTGGCTTATAATGTCATACTTGGCCACCCCTCACTCAATGCTTTCGGGGCTGTCATCTCTACACCCCACTTGGCTATGAAATTTCTCAACCATCATAACAAGGTCATTACAGTTAAATGAGATCAGGCTACAACAAGGAGGTGTTATAATGAAACCCTGAAAATTGTCAAGAAACCACGAACCACGGACCAACGTAACAATCTAGTTCCAGTCATTACGGACCACGTCAATGTCCTCCTAACTGAGCTAGATGTTTGTGAAGAGATTCATGGTATGCACCATCAAACTGATGGAGAACTTCAGTTCTTTCAACTCGGTGGCTAGCCTGACCAGGTAATAAAGATTTGAGGACATCTGTGCTAGGATGGAAGATCTATGTTAATTGAATTTCTTGAGAAAAACAAGGATATCTTTACTTGGACGTTGGAAAATAAATCGAGACTAGATCGCGGATTTATTTGCCACCGACTTTCCATCATGAAGGATATGAAGCTGGTGGCACAACGAAATAGGAAAATCAGACCTGAAAGACAAGAGGTAATTCTGAGACAGGTAAAACTCTCACATTCCACAAATCTCATTGTCATGGCCCTGACTAATAAGCAACATAGAACTGGAAGTAACTCTCTTATCCAAGATTCATTGTGACGAAGTGTTGTCAAAACATGTTAAAGTTAGAGACTTTCGATTTCTTTAAATCTAAATTCGTCAAAATAAATATCAGGAAGAATTATAGGGAAGTAACAATTGATCCCTCCTCTTCTCCATTAATCGACATGTCTGATTGACACTAGTTATCACCTATGCAGTTTATTTTGTCTACAATAGCCCTGAGTTAATTAGCTTTAATATGTAGCGGTTTGATTTCTATGATTATATCGTGCGTGAAACTCGACAAGAAAGCTTATCATTTAGCTTGGTAATTCAGCATTGTTATATGGCCATTATCAATTCAGATAATAGCAACAAATACCATGGATTGACACAACGTCAACCACCATTAACTAAACAATCATTGCTTATCATTATGGTCATCATTAGTGCTTCTCATTATGAGTTCTTTATTTCCTATTATTATGGTCATGATTATGACATCTTTATGCAGTTATCAAGTATTACAAATTACAATGACTCCAACAAGAATTGTTATCAGATGGTTGTATATTGTAGATTCCTATAATAGCCTACAACCATAAGCTACCTTCATGACAGGAAATGTTATTCACGCTATGGCATCAATGGCCACAAGGTTTAGCCAATAGATATCGTCACCACCGCTCAAGAAGGAGCCAATTTGCATGTTGATTATGTGAAAACTATGCTCAAGGTTGACTTCCTTAGTTGTCATATAATGGCAAAGTATTTATTGCCTTTAATTGGCAAAGCACTACACAACATATATTTGATATGTGCACAAAGCTGAATGTGTGGACATCACTAGCAACTATTGATTCACCACTAATGGGATGACTCCACCACTTGGCGGTAGGGAGATAGATCCATGACTATAGAGTTGGAAGCTCACTTTGACCGATTTCCTTTTAAGGAAATTATACAAGTTTTGCTACTCAAATGACCTCAACCACAAAAAATTCCCAATAAAAGGAATCACCATGGTTATATAGTCATGAAAAGCAACTTGATTTGAGATGGCTTCAATGGCTTCAAATATTTATCTAGTTTTGTTATGTACCACACCTATATGTCAATTAATCACCAAAATGCATTGTGAAGGCTAGTATCTCAGCGTGACTTTGTGTCCATGAATATTTTAGCTCGAAAGACCTTGGACCTCAGCATGCCTCCATATTGTTTGTGAATGACCTAGGATCTCAGTCATGCCTCCATCCCGGCCAAGAAAGATCTAGGAGCTCGATCATGCCTCCATCTCAGTTAGTACCTCGATAGTGACTTTGAGTCCACAAGTACTTCGACTCATTCTCATCTAAGTCAATACCTTGATCATGACTTAAAGTCCATGAGTACTTCGGCCCATTCTCATCTAAGTCAGTACCTTGTGCGTGACTTTGCGTCCATGAGTACTTCGACCCGACATAATCTCGGCGCTACCCATAAGGTCGCCTATGGTCACCTTGGCAAGACCCAACGTCACCTTGGCGAAGTCCGAGGAATACACGTTTCAACAAAGAACAACTATCTTGATTACAACTATTGCAACCCACAAGGTTATCACACCTTGGAGAGGTTCGAGGAATATAAGGTCCAATTAGGATCATATATTCTGATGCGTAAATGAAAGTAAAAAATGGGAACCCAATGACCGTAACCCATGTTCAAGAAGCGAGTTTAAAGGGTTTTAACTCGTACCCTAATGAGTCTGACCTTAACCCAAAAACATAAAAGTTTAAAGAGGTTAAGGGTATTCGATCGTAGCCTAAAATAAGGTAATAACAATTGTCAAGTGGTAAATGGATAGATTAGTTTGATTTTGGATTGGATCATAATGGATGTATTCAATATAACCATTAATCCATTTAAGATCTATTACAAAATGCTTTATATTATCCAATCCATCCATGACCTAATTTAATGGATTGGATTAATGAATATCCAACCTACTCGTTTAAAAAAAATCTATCTCTAAAATTTTCATTCTCTCTCTAAAAAATATTTCTCTGCCTCTAAAATTTTTTATTCTCTCTAAAAAAGGTTTCTCTCTCTAAAATTTTTTTCTCTCTCTCTCTAAAAAAGGTTTGGCTCTCTAAAAACTTTTATTCTATTTCTAAAAAAAAATTATCTCTCTAAAAAAAATTTCTCTCTCAAAAAAAATTCTTTCTCTTTGAAACAATTCTCTCTAAAAATTTTGAGACTCGACACTTTGTGTTACAGGCTTTTGAACTTTAGCGAAAGTGAAAGTGTTGAATAAAAAAAAGGTAAAATACATTTGATATCTATTGGATTGGTTTTTATTTAGATATCCATTGGATATCCAATGGATGTTTTTGTTGAATTACTAACAATTCATAATTAAATTTAATCTATTAGATTCAATCCAATAAAATATATTATTTTAATTGGATAGACTAGACTGATTTTAATATGGATGGATTAGATGGATTAAAAATTAATGAATTTTTTTGCCAATCCTCGTGAAAACCACTCCAAAAGGCTTTTGTGTCAAAACTATTGTATATTTCAAAGTTTATGCACCTATAACTATTGCAACCCCCAAGGCTATCGCACTTTGGAGAGGTTTGAGGAATACAAGATCCAATTAGGATTAGATATTCTGATGCATAAATGAAGGTAAAAAAAAAGGAATCCACTTGACTGTCATCTGAGTTTAAGGAGCGAATTCAAGGGTTTTAACACGTACCTTAATGATTCTGACCTTAACCCATAACCCTAAGAAGGGTTTAAAGAGGTTGAGAGTAGCTGACCGTTGCCCATGTCAGATAATAACATTTGTCATGGATGCTATTCCAAGAGGCTTCTGTGTCAAAAACATACTTCATAGTTTCGTACTTAAAAATTTGACTAAGTGTCAACAAAAGTGGAGAAACATTGTTGATAAATAAATAGAGTGAACCCAAAGAAAAAAAACCATCGAGATGTAGCGTTAGATCCATATCAGTTGAGAAAAACATAAGTGTTAGCTAAGTGTAAAATAGAAATACCAAGATCGAGTGTTGAACCCATCTTGATCCAATAAAAGCAAGAATATGCACTAAGTGTAAATGAAATCATCAAGATTGAGTGTTAGACTTATCTGGGTTAGGAAAAAGAAAGCAATAAGAAATTATGACAAAATATTCTAAGTGCTAAAGTTCAAAAAATGCCCGAAACCCGGGGCTTGTCCAATCTCAATTGAAATTAACCCCACACAGGGGGCAAAATAAAAAGATATAGAATGAAGATCAGGCATTCGGGGTAGGCTCCTCTTGGTCGATAACCTCCACCTTGATCTCCTCTACTAGACTACCCTCTGTAATTTCCTCACCTTCCTCCTCGTCATCCTCAACTGTAAGAACCCAACTCACTGAAGTGGCCTTCAGGATTGCATCCACAATGCAACCATCAAGGACCACTTTCCGCGAACTGGTCCTTTCGACGACGAGGTCTGGATTTAACAGGCATATTTGGGTGAGAGCATTGGAGAAGGATTCATCCATGGAGTTGGCCCATTCATCTTCAAGATATAGAATAAAACATTTTAGCTTGGCCTTGGATTGCTTGAGAATCTCATTCTCAACTCGGAGTGCGGTAAGAGTGAACTTGGTCAAAGACATTTGATCTTTTAAATTATTTTTTCGAGCAACTTTTTTCGTAATTTTGGTCTGGATCCCGGTTATCTCAGCTCTGTGTAAATCGAGCTCTTCATTGACTTGAGCAAGTTGCTTGTCTTTTTGTGCCATAATTAACTAAAGCTCCTTCTTTTTACCTCGAATGACGTCCAATTAATTTTCCAACTATCAAGTCTAATGAACAAAATAAAAAACGGACTTTAGAAAGTGAAGAACAGAAGCGTTACGCAAAGTTCGCACTTGGGCATCCTAGATGAGATTAGGTACTGCGCAATCAAGACTTCCTGATCAGCCTGAGACAAAAGGACGTTGCTAATGATCCACCCAGGATCAACCCCTCTACCCCAAACTGACCTTCCAGCAAATTGCAGAAGGGCACTCTTTGAGACTTCAATATCCTGGCTAGCAGTAAGATCGAGGGGAATAACCTCGATCATCAGTCGTTTCCCTCTCTGCTCCATCAGGCATCCCCCTTCCTCTTTCGAGGCCAAAGATGTTGAGTAGGTGATCCGAAATCCGCCTCTTGTGTAGTGGGCTAAGGATGATGAATCCCCTGAGGCCCCAGCTTTTCATTGAGTCAAATGTAAGGCGAGAACTTCAAACCCACCGGGAGGTGCCATGCTTTCTGCAAATAAGAAACAAACATGTTACAACACTTTGAAGAAATTATGAAATACAAGTCAATTAAGTATCTATCAAATGAGATACCTAAGAACAATCTTGTTGAATCTGAAGGCTCATCCAAGACATCTTTACAATAGATGACCCCATTTTTTATTAACCTACTCAACTAGAAGTTGAGGACGTCAGCCTTACTTTCTGTCAGCAAGGACATCAGAGTCTCTATTTGTTCTATACTTTGATCCCAGACTGTCTGTGTCCAATATAGGAATATTCTTGATTTGCCTTTCGTAGTAACATAAAAAGGCGTTAACACCGGAACTTCTTCTATTTTGAATAAATCCTTCTTCAAGTTTTTGATGGATTCCTGGTATAGTTTGAATACCTTACGCCCTACTTGCGTACGCAAGGTAACCCACCCCTTTTGGAAACTGTTCTCGGAAGATGAAAATCGGGTGAAGAGGAAAAAGAATGACCCCACGAAGTATAGCCATCCAAAGGTTCTACAGATAAGCTCAAAAGTTTGGATGAAACCCCAAGCATTTGGGTGTAGTTGGGTTGGAGCCACACACAAATGATTGAGGACTCCAATCTCGAACTCTGAGAGCACGAGTCAGACACCGATGCGAGTGAACAGAGCTTCGTACTTATACATGAAATGGTCACCCTCTGTTCTCGTTGAATAGACCCCCTTCTGGTCAATCGGAGCTCGAATAGTGTACTCTTTATCTTTTAACCTATCATCTGTTAAGTGTAAATATTCTTGTTTGGCACGGGCATCCTCCGAGATTGCCATGCTATAGGGAGTGTCAAATACTTCTCGGTCTACCCATTAGTAAAGACCAACATTTTTTGGGAAGATGAACTCTCTGGCCTTCAATGGAGATACTCTCTGACGTCTCATTTTTGAACAACTAGCTTCACTTACATAGGTCACACTCATTTTAGAATAAAAAAAGGTTTCATCTAGACTCTCTAACTTTATCATGAGCTTGGAGAGTGGACGTGTTAGTCTCTGTCTTGCAAGTTCTCTTGCACGATCCACCCTTCGTAATGCCTGCAGGATATCCATCCCGGTTATCAGCCTCAAACCCTTAACAGAATCACCATCATGAAGTGAACGTCGTCGTTGTGCCTGAGGGGGATGGAGACAACATAGTACTAGGAATTTCTAAGAAAATACTTTGCTTATCATTATTTTGTGGCGTTGGAGCCCTCTCCATGGTGTTTTCAAAAGGAAAAAAGAGAAAAAAAAAATACCTTGGAAATGAGTGAGGAAAAGGTTTGAAAAGAGGCATAAACCACCAATAACCACCATCTGAACTCGCCAGAAATCGCTTGTGCTCATAGGAAAAGAAGGCAGTTTTGGCAAAGGAAGGAGAAAAGTGAGGGATTTTCTCCTTACTCGTATTTATAGGCTCGAATAAACCTCTCCTAACTATTGTCACTAAGGGGTAAAATTAGAAATTTGTTTCAGATTTGAAATAATAATCATGGCGGTACGAAACCCAAATGGTGGCTTCCAATATCTTTTGGACACATGGCGAACTGTACCTAGCAAAACAGTCGAGAGGACAACACTTAGAGTTGAAACGATGTATGACGTTGTAAGAAGATATTCAAACTGAATCACAAACTTATGTCATGATATAATGATATGCTTGAAATACGGATCTCAATTTGAGATAAAATTACTTTCAAAATTAAATGGGCCCCATAAATAAAATTTGTATATGGGCAACTTACTATGAATCTTGGATGACGATGTATTGACTTTATGCAGAGTGATCCATACCGGATCCCGACATTATTCATTAAAACTGGGGGCATTATACTATATATCACGATCATCGGCCCTTTGATAAAAACATCGTGAGATCCAACATTTGTATCATGACTTTGATCCTTTTGTCCCATGCGTGTCGTTTGCTCTTGATGAACTCAGATATCTTGACACTCAACTATTACATCTAAACGTCAAACTGAGGGCAACTGTTTTGGACTAGATTCTGGGTTAGTGATTCAAGAGTAACCCGACCCACTAGAATTGGATCACAGATATTTATGTGTATTATTAGATAAGTAAATATACATATTTATGAGAAGTAAATCTTTCACAGGATCCCTCATAGATAAGGAAATCAATTATATCCCTCATAAATAGAGGAATCAGTTATAAGAGATAATAATCTTATTGAATTCTTATCCTAATTAACAACATTTAATACATATTTAGATATGATTCTTATTTACCAAGACGCTCCTATAAATACCGCACTAGATAGTAAATGTATGTATCTAATTTCAAATATTACTCACATTGTGTATGGTATAACTTGAGCACCTGAATGTTTTTTACAGGTACTTACCCCTCACACTACCATCGCAACTATCATGCATTGAAAGAAACTATCTACATTAACTTTATTCAAGTGATTATCTGAAAACCTATTAAGAACAGATAGTAACATTGCGACTTACTTTCAAATTGAGAAACTTTGATTGTAACTACACTTTTGAGAAATGAAAAGTAAAATGCATGGAGAACAAAATGGTCCCTCTATGCGCTTAAAAGGCCACAAGTATAACATGCAAATATAATAACCATTCATCTTCTACTGCAATTTCTTCATGGTTACATTGGCTGCAAACTATCATCATGGCCAAAAATGTATTAGACGCCCTAAGAATTTTGTGAATAAACAATGTTGTAAGGCTTGGAATATATCAGACAGGTACCTTCTGGGCATGAAGCAATTCTCAGGTCTTGAGGTTGACTGATTTTGGCGCATTGAAATTGAAGTTGGAATTGTTCAACACAAGGAACCAGCGGTGGGAAAGCATCAAACTAATGTGCAAATTGTATTGTGACGTGGGTTAGACCAAATGAAATGACACCGAGCCATCGAGGGAACTTAACATGAATTAAATATAAATCTGTCCCACCTAGGGTTTGAACAAAATTCAATCTTCCCAACTTACTTGTTTCCCTAGATACACACTAGTTTCATTTTGGGTAGACAACATTTGATACATTGCCCAATATGTCTGTAGTCAACTATGAAATTATTATTATTTTTTTGTTGCCTCATAGTTTTTTTAATGGAAAAAAAATTTATAAAGAGGTAACCAAAAAAAAAAAATTAAACTTAATTTGCCTGGTGCATGCCTGTATATTTTATAAAAGTTCATATTCTCATTAGTAATTAATTGTAAAATCTTATTCACTAAAATGGAATTTACATTCCAAATATGATTTCAGTCATTATCACTATTATTGTGAATTCGATTAGACCGTGATTTGCTCTCTTTTCAGTCTTTTTTAAGATTAATTTCTTTTTATTTTTTTATTATAGATAACCTTGAACTTTTTTATTTTCTTCTCTTTTTATGATATCGGTGATGAAAATTGCAATCTAATGAAAAATCATACACATATTGATGCTATCTTTTTTATCAGATACATAATACATTTGATGATAAAGCATGCCATTTGATGTAAAATCATACATTTCACGAAAGAGAGAATCATACCATCCACAAAGAGCAATGTTGATAGGCCCATTATGGCATCACGCTTGAGTCCACGATCAGTGGGCATAAGCCTATCCTAAGTTTTCAGGTACAATTAGCTTGGTAGGCCTAATCATAAGCCCATAGTCTACTCAGCAAAAGTCAAAGTCTTAACCCAATCCCGTTAAATGCTTTAAAGAGATTAGAAATCGAATAGGGCCATTACTAAGAATAATCATTCGATTAGTAGAAAATATAATTAATTAATTTTTTTATTTAGACTAAATAAAAGTTATTTTGACGGGGAAAACTTATTTTATATTTTAATTATTCTATATTTAATTGATATTATCATTAAACCTCTTGAAACTTGAGTTTTCCATAAACTCACGCAACAAAAAAGTAATTCTATATAAATGTGTAGCTCTCAACAGGTTGAATTTTGACTGGTTTAAATAATGCTAAGTAAGCACAAATCTAAGTGCATCTGAGTAAAAATACTTAATCTCTTGAGAACAACAAGAATTACCCTGTATACAAAAAAAAAAAGAATTATACTAATTTAAATGTGAGCCTTTACAATGAGTGTCGTTACAAATAAAGATGAATTTTTATTTATATATTACATGACAAACTAATCAAATATTCTCTACCAAAAAAAAACTAATCAAATATTAATTTTGTAAGACCACATAAATGAAACAACAGAATATCTCATTCAATATCAAATTTCTCGTGGAACTAGTTGATGCTTCTTTTTTTTAAATAAAAAATAAAAAAAATTGGTCATTAGTTGATGCGTCTTATAAGTCCTTGTAGAAAGCATACATGTGATAAAAAAGTGCCCTAGTCCTCTCCAGCCATTGCAAAGTTCATGTTTTCTTTTGTATTAACGTGTTAATATATTTCATCATTTCAATTAGCAATTATAAATACAACATTTGTCCCAGTAAAAAATAAATAAATAAATCCAACATTATTATTATTAAAATTATTATTATTATTATTTTGGGTTACAGGGAGGGACAAAAGCCCCTAAGAAACAACTACACTACAAGAAAAGAAACACCAGCCAAATCATCTAGGAGTAACTGACCACATCCAGTTGGTGTAACATCCAAAAAAATGGAGACCAAGGTCCAAAAGGTGAGCAAAATTCGCCAACCAATCTGCTACCCTGTTACCCTAACTGAAGCCATGAGTAATAGTAGGCCTCCAGGTCGTAGCCATCTTTGATGGACATAATCAGTGAAGCACAAGGATGGTGTGGATGATCACCCTTCATTACCAATTTCACAGCATTGGCTGAATCTGATTCTACCCATATGGCTTTGATATTTCCATCCCAAGCAACACAGAGGGCTGTGTAAATACCCCACTTGGTGCTCCTTCCTTACACTCAACTTGGTGTGAACTTCTTATTTATCAAGTTGTCAACTGGCCCAGTTTGGGCCATCACGAGCTATCACCTTGATAGAGCCGGCCCATACTGGGTCATCCGGAGCCAGGTGTTAGAATGTCTTCTCACATTTACAGATTGTTGGCATGTAAAGAAATTGGACTATGAACTTCTTTAGCTGGGCCGAACCCAATTTGACAGGTCTATTTGTTTAGCATGGCCATGATTTCTTTCCACAAGGACTTTCTAGGAACCTTGAAACATGCCTAAGAGTGTGTTTGGATAATGAATTTTAATGAGGTAATGTATTTGTTGAGAGGATTTAAAATGATTTAGTGTGAAATACTTCGTTTGGATATTAAATAAGAGAATTTGGAGAATGCTAAGGATTTTCATCAGGTATTTTTTCAACCCAAAATAGTAAATTTGAAATTCCACCTCCTGAGAGTGGATTCTTAAAATCCATCATCAATCTATGTTCTCTCACAAGCTCGATTGAGTTCGAACTTTCCACCACATCTTACATTTGAATCTACTTCAATCTACTTCGTTTGAATCTTGTAGAACCACATGTCATCTCCAACAATACATCATCACTCTTCAGTGTGCCAGAGTCATGGGTTTCAAAGAGACACAGGGAGAGGGAGGGTCCCGGTTCTGACTGGACCACCGGCGGAGGGAGGTGACAGCGGCACCGGACTTGGGTGGCGAGTTCGTGACGGTGCGGCGAAGCAAGGTACCAGAAACTGGTTAGGTCCGTCTGGGTGTTCGGGTTCGCGGGAGAGAATCTATGCGGCGGCTCCGGCGAGGCCAGACGGAGGTTCAATCTTTACGCTTGATGTGGTTTTGTTCTGTGAAATTGATGTGTGTATTTTGAATTTTGCAGGACGGTGTGGCTCGAGAGAGGCCATGGGGCCTCTTCTTCTTCGAAGACGAACTTTCTTATCAATATTATTACTATGATTAATTTTGAATACTCCTAATAACAATACTTATTTTGATAAAAATAAAAATAAAAAACTATTTTATGATATTTATTTTGTTGTGTAAAATTTTGTATTGAAATTTCAATTTTACAAAAATATTTTAAATTTTTTTTTAAATGAAAGCAATTAAATTGCTTTATCCAAACAAATAATTTAAAATTCAAGAAAATTTAATTACTTTATCCAAACAAAATATTTTGTAAATGACTAGAATTAAATTAATGCAATTGAAATTCTTTGAATTTCAAATACTTTAAAATTTCAAAATACCTGATCCAAACACAACATAAATGTAATTGACTAATTCTAATTGTCTTGCAGCCTTTTATCGATAATCTACATTTGCAGTGCTTTGAAAATGATGAAAATGCAAGTGGTATACTAATCATGGTGCACAATATTTTAAGATGAATAAGAAAATGAACAAGTGTGGAAGAGATTGAACCACATCAACTCGGAAACTAAGCAGGAAACAAATCAGAAAAAAGACATTTTAACAGGAGAGATATCTTATAGTGCAAGGGATAAGAATGGTGAGGTTTACCGGGGATGTCAATCTAAAATCCTAGACAACTATTAATTTCTTATGTTAGACATTATTGTTCTATGTGATACAAGACTCAATGTCTCATTACTAGTCAGTCGTACACTTGGCCATACGAGAGACCCTAATTATGAGTCTATTGGTGTCAAAAGGGAGAAGCTTTTGCCACATACAGCCTGCGTACATGACCTCTACTGGTTCCATGATCACCATATCATTGTTTCTGTGCAACATTCCAATTACTATCACAAAGCTATCTCCCTGTACATTCCATCCCAAATTTATGAAAATTTTCAATGTTATACCTCTGACAATAAGCGAAGAAACTTGCAGCAATTTCAAGATTGTATAATGTAACATTGTGCATCGTCCAGTGGTATGAATAACATTACTCTCTGCAATTAATAGTATAGCCTTACATCGAGGACCCGATTCTATTATACCACTCATGTACGTTCTGGTCAGTTATGTTAAAGGTCATTTTTTAAATGAGTGACTATCATTTGCAAATCTTTAGTTACTTGAACTACCAAATATTAGAATAGGCAAAGTATTCTTTCTTTATGTGAATCAGTGGACCTGCAAAATGCTATTTTAGTACTAGGATAGCAAAATGTTATTTTGGTACTAGGATACCGAAATTACCTATAGATGTATTCTTAAGGATTTATATGCTTGCTAGAAATGTAAGAGACACATACATAGTAGAGAACATTGACATGGAATGTAAACATTCTATACAACAAGTATATCTACTGCTGCATAAGAAGATGACACAACAACTTTCCACAAGTTCTCAACTTCATATACCTTCACCAGTAAACTAAATAAGTAAATAACATATAAACACAGCGTGATTATCCTTAAAAGTTTAAAGCTTAAGGATCATTACAGGATCCATAAACTACTACAGGAACTGAAAAATCTTAAGACCTAGTAGAGGGATTATATTAGTTTCCAGATTTTTTTGTTCTTGAGAAAGAAGCATCAGACTATAACTTCATGTCAACATTTATTCTCTCTTTACTTTTGTAAGGGAGCTCATAGAGTCCAGCATATCCACGTGGTATGTGGAACATTTAAAACCGCTAAACTCAGTCAACCATGTGACAGAGAGAAAAGAGTTATTCTCTTCGATGTTGACAAAGATAAAGAAACAGTGTCTGAACAAGAATAATTGTCACAAGCAAAATGAAAGAATTTTCTCATTAATGCTAAGATTCTTAACAACCAAAAGTAATTTCTCAAGTAGCAAATAGAATCTATACTTTAACGTGAGTATACTTTTGAAGTATGTTGTGCATTTTCTAGCCTATCTACACTCACTTGTGCAAACAGCTTGTTGTAGTTTTTATATTGCAATTGCCGAGGTTTTCAAAGTGTTCCTATTTTAGTTTTTTTTTTTTCTCAATTCATTTTCTTTCTTCACATGATGCCTTTTGTTTGTTAAATATTCAGCTCTCTTTTCTTCCCCTTCTACTGCCTCACAAGTGTATTTCCCTTTTGTTCTAAAAATGATGGATGCTTACAAGTTACAATAAACAAATAGTCATTCTTCATCACCATTTCATTTTTCAACAAAAGGTTGTTACTCCATCCACTTCATAAGTTCTTTTCAACCAAAACTTTCGCATTAACCAAACCATAAAACTCGCAGTACCCCCTGGCATGAAAATTGAGCTTCTCAGTCTATTGCAATATTTTGAATGAATTCTGACGTAAATAATAGAATAACAACTACTACCATATTATTTGCTTGAAACGCTAGAATTAATCTTCTGTGACCTTGAGTCCTTCTTGTATACACAATAGACAACCCAGTCATCAAGCTAAATCACAAATTTTAAGAACATTTTAACAATCAATTATAGACAACCCGTTCAACGTTTTTGATCAAACATTGCGCTAAACTAAAAAATAATAAACGTGACAAATTTTAAAATTATTACTTCAACTTACTTTTGACGTTATTTTAAGTTCTACAAACAATTTTAATTAAACAAGTTACCAACAACCTAAACACACACTTAGTAGTGTAGAAGTTGAAACAGATTTCAATAACCCATTACTGGCAATTATGTTGGGTCAAGAAACAAACATACTTCACGGTTCATAAATTTTAAAGCGTCTTACCAAAATGAAAAATAAAAAATAAAGCGTAATTATACCGGAATTCGCAATTTGGTTTGATTTCAAGTCATGATTCATCTGCATTTTAAATCCTACTAATACATTTGCAAGTAAATCCTATTATAATATGTAAAAATATATGCTTAAAAGATTTAATCATAGTTGTACGGCCTGCCCTAACCAATCTTGTTGGAAAACCTGTGATTCGGCTTCTACCCAGGTCTAGTCTTTAGTCACAATATGTTTTTTAAACAACTCGGTCAAATTTGATTTGATCCACTGACCCACCCAGACGATTTTGTTGAAAAGCTCGTGACCCGGCTTCTGCCCCGATCCAGTCCTTGGTCACCATAGGTTTTTTAAGCGACATGGTCAAACTCAATTTGACCCATTGACTTACCCAAACGGTTTGATCCGAATTGACCTGTGTTTCTTCTGTCCCCCCCTTTTTAGCAATTTAAGCTTTAAAAAGATAATTTATAATATTTAAATATGCTACTTAAACAACACTTGTAATGAAACATATTTTACTATTATATCACATGTTCTTTTTAAGTAAATTTTTTAATTTATATTATTATTTTTTTCAAATTTTATTTTAAAAAATTAGAATTGAATAATTATTAATATTAGTTTGGTTACATTAATAGTATTTTTTCATATGATATATTTTTATATATATATAAAGTATTTTTCATATAATATTTTTATAAAAAAATATTTTTTTAATCCGAATTTACCTATTCAACCATTTAATTTACGATTAGATTGCTGACCCATTAATCTGATATTTTATCTTAGTTAACCTCCTGTTGATATTATATAATAACTATAGATTTAATTCAGTTTATGCAGTTCAAAACTCTCAAAACTTGACAACTGAAAATAGTTCACTCAATCATCAGTCAGCCTTCTTCCATGACAAATGCACATCTTAGGTTCGAATTAAATAATTTCTTGTAGTAGCTATTATTAATGGGTTATATGTAAGTTTATACAAATGCTTATTAGATGGTCCTCCGTAATCGATGATTGGGGCAACCATTCGTTCACTTTAAATTTATATTCAAAGTTTTAATTAAGTTTTGGATCGTTTTGACTCAATTAACATCCGACCATAAGTTAAACTCATTTCTGCAAGGTTTGACTGTCCTATATCTGAATAGGTAACGACTTGACAAGCACATGTTTAATGCGACCTACCAACAGACATAATGACCTTACGCTAAAATAACTAGACATAACGGCCTTACGCCATAATGACTACACATAACGTTTAGAATCTTGAATGGCCTAACAGAAGGTATCCAGAGAGTCAGTCTTCCAAATCTCTATATAAACCGACCTGACAGCCTAAGTCAGACATATTCATTTTTCTCTAGCTATGCCTTCATCATGGTCTTGATTTCAAGATTAATCAGTTGGAGTGCCTTGACAAGTATTTCACCCCGTCTTCTTCGGATAACTGTCGAACGACCGATCTGGGATTCTCTGGCGACTTCCCCTTGAGTAGAGGACTAAACATCTGGCGTCGTCTATGGGAAGAGGTAAAACTCTTCCATTCCACAAAAACATCACAAGTCACGTTTCGATTGTTATGACATACATCTCAACTATCTTTTCATTGAAGACTTTAACAGAGGAGTTACCATTGGAAGGTCCAACTTCATTCACCATGTCTCGATCTGCGGTTGGGTTTTTTAGGCAGATGATTTGCATTCATGGAGAAAGCATGAGTGCAGATTGGAAGAGAACGAGATCTATGAGGTGAGCAATGCAACTTGGCGACGAGCGTCGCAACTTGATAGCGTAACCTAGGTGATGGTGGAGGAATAGTGCCTCTTCCTCCATCGGTAGGAATAGATCCACTAGTAACGTAAAAAGATTCCTCCGACCGAGAACATTTCGGCCAAGTTGAGGTGCAGAGCTCCTTCAAAGCCCCTTTAGTTGCCATGAATAAATTAGAAGAGGATTTTTCGGTCAAATATGGAAAAAGCAAAAAAAAAAACGTTATTCTTTAAGGCATCTTCTTTTCAATGCAAAAAACATTATTCTTTTAACTGGGTTAGCAAAAAACGTTGAACAATTTGTCATGCTTTTCGACGCAAGCTTTTACA
Organism: Ormosia emarginata; assembly: GCA_029884605.1. Classification (NCBI taxonomy): domain Eukaryota; kingdom Viridiplantae; phylum Streptophyta; class Magnoliopsida; order Fabales; family Fabaceae; genus Ormosia; species Ormosia emarginata. The sequence goes on along the minus strand of JAQQTP010000089.1, from coordinate 62,777,421 downwards.
AGTCAGTATCTTCTTTTATGAACTTATTGCTGGCAGCACTGAAAATTGTGGCCAAGTACTACCTAGGCCATCTGTGCAAAGCGTTTATGATAGATCCTCCCTCCCTTTTCGCTTACTTGTGGGAGGTAAAACAATTCAAAATCCTTACATGCCTGATTTCAGTAGTCTACCATATACTAACAATGTTAGACCACTGTTTAGTTTTGTCTAACTTTGTTATGTTGTGATGTATTGTATATAACTATATATGCTTTCTACTACTATTATGCATGTTTTCCTCTTTGTTTGACCATCAACGGTGATGGACCACTTGCTCTGTTTTTCAGGTGGCCCACCCACCATCCTCATATCCAAACTAAGTCCATATAAAAATGTACACTTTTCATACATTTTCCTTTTAAAAAAATAAAAAAAAATATTCGTGTTACCATTTAAGATTTGGTAGAAAAAGTTTAGTAGATTGTCTTAAATTCAAATGTAACCACATAGTTGATCATTTACAATTGTGTGCATTGCGATAAAAATAGTGATGTATGTATTATTAATTGATTGCTTTAATTCATTAATTAATAATTACATAACATTAAACTTATTATTTTAATTCCTATTTATTGTCATTAATTTGTTATCATCAATTCTTATTTATTATCATTAATTCCTATTTATTGCTTTAATTCCTATTTATTGTCATTAATTTATTGTCATCAATTCTTATTTATTATCATTAATTCCTATTTATAGCTTCAATTCCTATTTATTGTCATTAATGTATTAATTAATAATTACATAATATTAAACTAATCATAATATCATTTTGACTTCGTGTGAGAATATTTCATAGTTATCACTAAGAACAACTTCATCTATGTGTGATAATTTTTGTAATAAATACTTGTATTCATCATAATTTATTGTTATTTAACATTAAATTCTACAATTTTATAAATTCATTATTTTAATTTGACCTGTTTAAGCTATAAGTGTATGGGTTTTATTTACATAGGTTTAATACAACCAATCTTACCGAGGTATTTAAATCTAGTTATGTTTATTTGAATTGTATATTATTATTAGAATTACTCACATGACAGGATCAAGACAAATAAGATTAAACTTTCAACAAATTCTTGAAAAATTCAAGATGAAGACCCCAAACACTCGAGATGATAAAAACCTGGGAAAGTATAGACGAAGGCCCTGAAAATCAGCCCCCTTTTGAGCTGATGTCAGTCCATTGAGCTGATGCTAGCCTTTTTGAGTTGATGTTAGCCCTATTGAATTGATGTCAACCCCTTTGAGCTAATGCAAGTCAAAAGACCAACAAAAACTAATCCCTTTGAGCTGATTCCGGTCAAAAACCAAGGAAAATCGATCTACAAACTGATATCGACCAAGAACCGAGTTATGTCCAGATTCAATAAAGCCTTTTTACAATGTTCCATAGAAATCTATCCAGGGTCAATTTTAACAAGTATACCAGAACGAAGTATGAATACTTGTTTTTAAATGTTAAGTGTTGAAAAATTAAATACAAAGTTTAAAGAAGTAAGAAACTTAAGTGCATTCATTTCATAAAGCAAAGAGTTCATTACAAAATAAAAAAGTGAAGTTATCCGGCCTGAAAGCAGTTGTCAGTCTAAAATCAATGTCAACTGGCCCAAGAGTTGATACCAACCTAGAGGACGGTCAAAGGTCTATCAAAGATATGTAAACTTATAATGCTGACCTTATATTGTACTTTCATTAAATGAATAAAGATATGTGAAAACATCAAGCCAAATACCATGATCGACCTTAAATGTTAATCGACAAGCTCAGAAAAATCTGAGCTCATGATTAAACTATGATGCCTTTGCAGACTTGCCTAAATTGAAGAAATTCACAATCAGATCAGGTCAGAAAAATTCATAGCTAAGGTTAGGAAAATATCTCACAACTCACCTTGGAAGATTACCTAGGGACGAAGCTTAAAAATTATGAAGAGCTCGAAAAAGCTTGGTCATCCACTTTGTGTTTTGCCCAAGTTGGGGGGCTGTGGACCGTCTTGTCCCAATTGACATCCGGTCACTCATTAGCTCGACTCATCTTCATAGATGACCAAACTGGGGGACTGTGGACCGTCCTAACCCAATTGGCATCCGGCCATCAACTAGGCCCATTTCTGCAAGATTCGACTTGCCTATATCTGAATGAGTAATGACTTGACAATCACATGTTAATGCGCCCTACCAACAGACATAACAACTTTGCACTAAAATAACTAGACATAATGACCTTGCGCCATAATGACTACACATAACGTTCAGAATCTTGAATGACCTAATGGAAAGTATCTGGAGAATCAATCATCCGAATCTTTATATAAATCGACCTGGCAGTCTAAGTCAGACATGTTGACTTTTCTCTACCTATGTCTTCGTCATAGTCTTGATTTCAAGATTGATTGGTCGGAATGTCTTGATAGGTATTTCACACTGTCTTCTTTGAGTAACTGTTAGACGATTGATTTGAAATTCTCTGATGACTTCCTCTCGAATAGAGGACGAAACAAGTTTCATCTCTAGTTAATTATGTTAGAAGATGTTCACGATGCCCTTCTTCCTTGCTTTTAATCGTCCTTTTTTTTAACTGTACAAAAAAAAACAGAACTTCCAAAACCTTAAACCACCCTTCAATTCAATTAATTTATTCAGTTTGATTGGAAATTCTGAACAATTGTATTTGAGTAACAATTATAACATGTGTAGTTGTGAATATTTATCACTCATGTTACGTTACGTGACATGACATTACTTCTATTTAATTAATTTATTTAATGAACAAAAATTTAATTAGTGTTGAATAATTAATATAACAAAATAAAAAAAAATTAGATGCACATTATTTAAAATGCTGTGTATATTATATTTGTCTATATAGTAAAATTAAAATAAAAATATGTATAAATAATGAGATAAAAATATATAATTAAATAATAAAAATTATATAAATATGAAATGATCCGAATAAAAGTTTATTACTGGAATTATTCTAACAAAATAGTGAATTTCTTTTGGGGGTAATAAATAATAATAAGGCCATTTTCTTCGTTCTGTTTCCTGCAATGACGCGGAGGTTGGGTCTTGGAGCAGATTGGATTAATGACCTAAAAACGACAGTAGTCATCCCACTTTCCTAATGGGAAACGGCACTGAAAGGCGCCTAGCTGGCGTTGATCGGAAAGACAACAACGATAGACTAAAATTCAGGGGACGAGTAGTATCCTCTCATGTTGGGAAAAAACAGGAGAGTGTCCTGTTTAGCAAATCCTGACCTTATATTTATTTTAAACTTTCATCTATGATATAATTTATGACACGTTAACTTTTTTTCTTTTTAGCACAGAGCCACATTTTTTTTTTTGTTTTTTCCTCATCCGTGTACCAAGTCTAATGCCCACGGCGGAGTCGGAAGCAACCACATCGGAAGTCGTCAAGCCCAACCAGAAGCGGTCTAGCGAAGAGGATGGGGATGATTCTAAGAAGCAGAATGTGAGAAGAAATCATCAGTTCACGTGAAATTGATTCCTAAAAGTTTCGAATCTTGCTCGGAGATGTTCGATTACTTGTACAGTACTCTTCATGCCTGACTTCCTTATCTCAATGTTAACTAGGTATTGAGACACTTGTTCTCTTCTCTTACTTTTCTCACGCAATATACCCCATGGCATGGACTAACTTTTCAACCATGATATTCTTACGTCTAACATAATTTACACTTATTTTTACATTAATTATTATTTATGAAATCTATTTGTAAATAGAGTCAAATTATATTTTTATTTTTTTAGTATATATTTATTAATTTATTTATTTACATAATTAATTATTTTTTTATTTTTTATTAATTAATTTTTTTCACAAATATAAAAATAAAGTTGATTAATAAATAATAAAAACATAATTAATGACCTATAAAAATTAGTTAATAACATAATTTTATCACATAATTTCTATGCTCGTGAAAAAAATTAGTTAACGAAAAATAAAAAAGTAATTAACGATGTAAATAAGTTAGTTAATGGACATATATATAAAAAAAAAATAATTTTAATACTATTCACAAGGTGGAGCCTGTGAACAATATCTAGTGTTAAAAATAGTGTGATACTGTTTGCGATAGGATGATAATTTTTCCTAACTTTTATCCATTTTTTTTGTTTAATTTAGTTATCATTCTTCTTTTTCCGTAAAAATCTAGTTTCTTTTTATTATTATTATTATTATTATTATTATTATTATTTATGTTAAATAACCACTGAATAACAGTATATATATGAACTGATTTTACAAGTTGAAGGAGGAAGTTACTTCATATCCTGAATCAAATTCATTTATTGTGCATTGCTCTCATTTTTTCAGTAATATCACAAGTTAATGTCTTTACTGTGTTTACTCTTTTAGCACTTGTTGCTCAATTAATAAGTATATTAAATCACTAAAGTAATATAACCATGAAAAAAAGTATCGTCTTACAGAGATTATGTTGTTAAGTATTAAACTCGTCCAACTAATACTATTTAGGCTATAAAAAATTGAGATTAAAAAGAATTTAAAAGAAAACAAGTAATTGAAGGAAAAATGAAATAAGGTAAAAATATATAAATTAAAAATAGTAAGAGAGCATGATAATAAATTAAGGTGTAAATAAATAAGAAAATATTGATTCCCACGAAGTGGATTTCGCAAAACGTTCACGAAAAGAAAGAAAAAAGTTTGCGTTTTGTGAAATACTTTTTTTTAATTTTAAAAATAAAATCAATTATATTTTTTATCCAACCTGTATTCGTCTAACTACTTTCGTAATCATTTCACGAATTTCAATTCGTGATATATAGTAGTGCTCAAATAAATAATGGTAAAGATATTAGGGATCTGATTTTACTTAATTTAATAATTTATTATAGACAATAGAGTAATTTTAGGATCTTCATTCTAATTAGTTTCTAATCAATCAATTGATGGGGAGAATCTCTTAATTAATTAAAACTCAATTCCTTAATGGATTAACTCTCTTTAATTATCAAAGGCTAATTAGTTCTTTGATCTAAACCTCAAGCTTCATATAAGGATTTTCTTTGATTTTGAGTAAAACATACGATCTCACTTCTCATCTTCAAAAATATTGATGGAGGAAAATACTGAGTAAGAAACTTGCTAACCAAATCGTCCAAAGTAGTAATGTTTTTATGAGGTTGAACTTGTAACCAGCCCTTATCTTTATCCCTTAGAGAGAATGGGAAAAGCCTTAGTCGTATAACATCATCACTAACTCCATTGAACTAGATGGTATTACAAAGTTGTAGGAAGTTGTTGATGTACAAATTTGGATCCTCTAACTGATTTCTCCCAAACTGCTCTTGTTGAACCAACTATAGAAGAGCTAGTTTGATTTCAAAATTATTGACTTGGATGGCAGCTCACACTATACTGTAGGAATTGCATAATCTCCCAAAGTGCATCTTCTTTCTTCATTTGGTTCTACCATGATTTCTTCTTCAATTCTTCTTCTCTCTCTTGTTGCTTTTTTGTTTGCCCTTGTGGTTTTTTCAATTTCCGGATCAAAGAGTAATGTTTCCGAATTTACAGTACCTCACATAAACAAAATAAACAAGAGTGAATTAAAGAGAAACAATCTAAAAAGAAAATTAAACAAAGAAAAATAAATGTTTAAACTAGTGTATTTCTAACTACTCTTTAATATTGACAATCAAATAATTCTCAGCAATGGCGCCAAAAACTTATTGCTCAATTAGCAAGTATACCAATCACAAAAGTAATATAATGATGAAAAGGAGTATCGTCCCACAGAGATTATGTTGTCAAGTACTAAATTTGTCAAATTAACACTATTTAGACTATCAAATATTGAGATTAAAAAGAGTTAAAAAAGAAAACAAGTAATTGAAGGAAAAACAAAATAAGATAAAAACATATAAATTAAAAATAGTAAGATAACACGATAACAAATTAAGTTGTAAACAAGTAATGGTAAAAATGTTAGGGATCTAACTTCACTTAATTCAACAATCTATTATAGACAATAGAGTAGCTTTGAGACCTTCATTTAAATTAATTTAGTCATTCAATTGATGAGGATAATCATTTAATTAATTAAAACTCAATTCATCGATGGATTAATTCTCTTTAATTATCAAAGACTAGTCAATTCCTTAATCTAAACCTCAACTTTTAAAGGCATGACTTTTTTGCTCTATGGATTCTCATGGAAAATATCACAATTTTCCCATACAACCTATGACTTCTATTCAATGATGATTATAAATTATGACACTTATTATTTACGGTCTAAGTTATATGCAAACCTTCTTATTTTACACACATCTCATTAGACCAATTTATGAAGGACATCTAATTCATAAAAGCATTAAGAACCATAATAAACACTCAAATTGAATAGAAAAAAATTAATTAAAAATTCAATCTTAATACATGTCAATTGAATCAAGTTACATATTCACTATAGTAAGAAAAAGTTTAGCAACTCATGGCAAAAGAAGCAAAAACAAATAAATGGGTAGAAGAACCATCATGAAGAAAATCCTAGAAGAGAAAGATTTTGGAAGTCTTCAATAGTAAACTCCTCTAAGTCTCCATAGTGAAGTCTTTGTCTCCACTATCACTGTCTTTGATCCTCCAAAACTCTATAATTTTCGTATATTTTTTTTAATCAAAAGATAGCTTCTTTACTAAACTCGTTTGCCCTATTTTATAGAAAAACTGACAACTTTTCGTATCTAACTTAGGTGATTTTTCTCACCCTCAAGATGGCCGAATCTGCCCTCAATCTCAACAGAGAAGTTTTAGGATTTTCTGTTAGTTTTTCAATGCCACAAACAGAGTCTCGATCTGATCTCTGTAACCCAATATATGGTCTAAATATTAAAACATGGTCAAAAGAGTGTGAGAATCTGAATTTGCAATCAACTCTATCTTTTTGAGAATTCTTATCAAATCTTCATTCTTAATGACAGTTTAATTAAGAAAAGTTGTCAACATAAAATTTGTAAATCTATTTCTTAGCTTTCAAATGTCACAGGTAAATTGCATACTTATAGAGAAAGGCATACCTAATTTACTGAGACAAGTTTGATAGCGACATTTTTCTTAATTATTCTTAGACCAAATCAATTGTTTCCTTTTTTTTTTTGTTGAATCCATATAAATTAAGAAACAAATATCTCACTCAAATTAAGAAACTCCTTGAGAGAGATCCTTGTATTAAATGCAGAGATACTTGATCACCAAATAAAGATTATTTGCACTCCAATTAAGAATCTAACTTGATCCTTAAAATTCATAAAAGCTAGTTGATTTGTTCAAACTTTGTCATCCACTTTGGACACAGTTTCTCACCTTCTTAATGTATGAACACGACTTCAATGTTTTCATGAAAGTTATAGGAAATTTTTTTATCTTTCCATAGACACCAATATTAGCTTAATTCGAGCTCTATAGCAAAAGTTATGCTCAAAATATTGTAATAATGTCCTTATGCTCTTCATCAAAATTTTAATAATCATGCCTAAAATATCACAAAAATCCTTAAATTCCTATAAAACACAATTAAAATATATTTAATTCAGTGAACTCAGAATTCACTCAATATCATAAATAAATAACATAATTCTTATTTTAAAGTATTCAAATATATGTTTAAACAAATATAAAATATATGAGTTTTATACACATATCACCACTCTGGTCCTAAGATGTTTAGATAGTAAATTATGTTATCAAGGTGCTCCTCTTGGCTTTCTATGGAGAGGTGGGATTATTGAGGTGCTTTGTGACTATCTTGATCAATACTTGTAGAATATAGCATAGCAGTGATATGTTCTAAGAAGAGTGCATTCATGTCTATTCCTCTGTATAATATTGTGCCCATATTTTTTTTTTAAGAAGAATGCATTTATAAGAAAGAAAGAGCTTCGTTCTATGCATGTATATAATATTGTGCACATATTTTGTATCCATATGGGTTTTGATTGATTTGATTGTATAATTTGAGCATTCCTTGCCCTGCTTTTTCTAAAAGCTATGGCTTCATGCTTTAAATGTTCTATCTATACCCTCAAAGTTCAATTCCCAACTTCCATAAACTAGAGCAACTTTGCATGTAGAGTGTAAAAAGAAGACACCCATTGTCCTATGGTTAACTTTAATACAGTTGGGCATATCATATGCATGTGCTTGCCTTCTTGTTGCAAACTTATCATGTGCTTTCCATCTTTGTTGTTGGAAAATTAACACGTTCCTCCTAGCCCATAAAACACTCAATTGATGGTTTGGCAAAAGGTATAGTAGAGCAATGTGGGGGGGAATTTTAGTTTGGTTTCTGTACTGGATTATTTAGTAGACTGTATATCCCAAATTTGTTTAATAGTAAGGTAAAGCAAAAAAGAAGGTGAGAAAGTTTTTGGATCTTGTAGAGACACAGAAGGCTCTTGTTGGGTCATGTCATTCCCTCCATATCACTTTGTCTTTGGAATCATGAAACAAAAAAAACAGGGGTAGCTTTAATGTGATTGGTTATATCTTCAAAGAATTTCTCAGGAGTAGCTCCTTCAATTATTTTGAATCAGGGTTCGAAAAATTCTTAATAGGACAGAAGATATCTTGAAGAGGTGAATAAATACAGCCATTGTCACTCCAGAATTTTATTTGCTCCTTGTCTTGTTCTCTAGAATTTAAAGTATGAATAGATTTTTTTTATAAATTAATTTGCTGATGTACAAAATGACCATTTGATTACAATTCCATCTCCTTTGAGTTTACTAATGTAATTTACTCCTTAATCTTGTATCTATATCAGGGAACTTCCACATACAAAGAAGAGAAAGTATGATACAAGAGAAAGGAATTGGTTTGTTCAAAAATCACTGCTTGTTCCCGAGCATCTTCATCACTTCCAACTGCAATCACAGAATGCCTTTGATTTGGGATTTCCTAACTATCAGTCTATATAAGTTGAAACAATCAAAATCTCCTGCTGGTTTGTTGAATTGTAATTTTCTCAAATGACCAGGAACCAACTACTTTGTTTCAGTTAGAGTTACTTTTGTATTACCAATGGAACATTACATTTGTATTTACTCTAATATTTGTAATAAGATATTTAAAGATTGTATGATTTATTATAAAATTTTTAGTAACAATTATTATATTCAATATACAAAGATAAAATGCAATAGTAGATGCATTTGCATTTGAAGAACATCTAGTCAAAGGGAGCAAAGACTCTTGCAATGAGCTCAGCTCATAAACTTCTTGACTACAAGCAATTTGTAAAAGAATAGAGTCCTAGGATGTTGCCAATGCCAGATGTGTACAAAATACATATCTCATGTCAGGTTGAACTTGTGGACGAATCTGAAGATTCTGTAGCTAAAACTCCACCAGAATTAATTGTGCTGCCTATGAATGCCACGATGTCTAACCTTAAGATTGAAGCAGCAAATGCTTTTCAAGATGTATATCTCATGTTTAGAAGATTTCAAGTTGATGAGCTACTTGGCTATAGCGGTTTAGACGATTCCACTCAGGTGAAGCTTTAGGTAAGATCAAAACAAGCGGTTTCTGTCCAAGGAAGATGCATTGGGAAGTTCCAAATGGAACAGGGACTTGATACGTGGATTGTAGATTGCAGCTGTGGGGCTAAGGAACCAAGGCATGAAGAAAAAAAAATTGTACAAATAATCGAACATCTCTGAAAAAGACCCAGAACTTTTGGGAGCCAATTTCATGGAAATTAATGATCTCTTCTCACATTCTGCTTCTTAGAATCATCCCTGACTCCCCATCTTCCTCCCTCGACAGCTTCTGATTAGATTCAATGACCACCGGTTCAGTGGCTTCCAACTCCGCCGTGGGTGTTAGAGTTGGTACACAGATGAGAAAAAAAGCCAAAAAATAAAGGGTGAGGTTGTGTGCTAAAAAAAAAGGCCTAACGATGTCACAAAACGTACTATAGATGAAAGTTTAAAATAAATGTAAGGTTGGGATTTGTTAAACAGGATACTCTCCTGTTTTTCCTGGTCCGAGTGTATTCAAGGTGCCGTTTTTACTGTTATCATTTCATGTTTGCACTCTGTTAGTTGTCTACCTGGATTTGATTTTGGGGTAAAGCTTTTCTGTTTGCACTTAATAAGAAAAGGTTTTGGTTTCTCAATTATTTTATTTTATTTTTATTTTTATTTTTTGCAGAAGCATTGTATCATTTTGAAAGCATGTGAAGGGTTGAAGTTAGTAGTGCTTTTTAACTTTTATGAATATGATGCACGGTGTCATATTGCAATTGCTATTAATATTTTGACCAAAATTCACCGAAGTACTTAGGCATGATATTCATTTCAACATTCTTGGATGGTTTTCACTATGAAGATGTGAAGATGTCCAAAAGTCGGGATATAAGCAGAAAATCAAATATTAATGCTGTCAAAAATACTTAATGCTATGGTATTATCTTTATGGGTACCATAGCAACTCCCTTAAATTTAGGATAGCCATTTGATGACCAATTTTTATAGGCAGGTTTTAACAATATGAGAAATTCATAACCCTAAATCCCAAAAGAAAGAGAGGCAACGTTTGCGGTTCCTGCTTTACATTAATTCAAATGTTACTTTCATAGTCCGTGTCCACACCACAATGTGGGGTGGGGCACTTCTTGTCCTGGCATCCGAGATAGCTGTTAGCGTGATCCTATTTTTATGTTTCAATTGTCATTACTCATTAGAAAACGAAGCATACAACTTCATAAATTATAAGTATACGTGATTGAGTCAGCAGGGTGTTTAAAAGTTCTCTTAGGAATTAGGATGCATAAATGTATTGCTCTTGATCTTTTTTTCAATAAAATTTGCTATGCTGGGTCATATTCAGTTTGAAACTTTCATACTTCCCATACAAGCATCAACTGCATTTAAAGAAGCAATATATTAAAAATTAATTACAGAAGCTGGGTTTTGGGTTCAAACATCGGTTGATTACCAACTACGGATTGTGTTTGTTTGAATGGACACGTGTAGCTCTGGTTGGTTATGCTAGTTGTGCAGGATTCTTGATCTCTCTAGCGCACACAGCTTATTTCAGTGTGCAAAAAACTGAACATTTCAAGCTTCCTTGGCATCCTTAATTCTCTAGGATTCCTCTCCTTTTGGTTATGCAACTCCACATTTTTTTTCAACTGAACTCAATGCAGTAGCATACAGCAATTATTGTTGGATATCAACATCTGCAGAGTTTGGTTATCACCTGAAGTCTAGAGATGAAACTCGTTTGGCATACTCTGGACAAGAACAAGTAAACTCATTTCCTATAGACATATGAGTGTACAGAAAAATGTCCCCTTTCCCATGGCCCTTGATTTTACCCCGCCAACTTCTTCAACAAGAGAATGGTTGTAACATCATATGCTTTCATTGCTTCCACACTATTTTGGGTGTTCTGTTTCATTCAGGACCAGAAGTCCCACCATTGATAATCACTGGTTGATTGGCCTAAGAGATCATCCGAGTCGAAGGTACCCCAATCTTCTGGTGATGTCATGGAACCATCAGCATGCTCAACAAAATTCAAAAGGCCAAGTTCATCTTCCAGGCCAAAGTATTCTACCTTTATTCTGGTGTCATCATCCGAAAGCACACCAAGTACATGTTCTGATCTTTCCATTGATGGGCTTGGCTTTACCTCAGGTTCACATTTGATGGTGTCTCCATTTTCTGATTCACTGTCCATGCTGTTTGCTGCTTTAACTTGTGTAGAAGCAGAACTCTGAGATTGCTCTAGTGGCTTCTGTATTAGATCATTCATCTTCTGCAACTATTAAAAATCCAAAGTACAATAATTATCTTATAATATAAAATGGATAGAATCGTATAATGGAAAATGCTTCTCACACATCTTCTCACATCTAGAATACGTGTTAGAATAAAGTGTGCTGTAAAATCAGATAATAAAAATTGTGTAAATATAAAATGATATCTTGTACCATTCTAAAGAATAAATGTGTATTGTAAGTACCTGTACTAGTAATGCTTGCTTCTCCTTCTTCAGACTTTCAAACCTTGAAGCCAAAGTGTTATAATTGGCTCGAAGTATGCTGTAGTCTCTCTCGAGTTGCTTTGACTTCCATCTAGCCCTCTTGTTCTGAAACCATATAGCAACCTGTCTTGGCTGCAACCCCAGCTCTCTTGCCAACTGCAACTTCTTTCTAGGTTCTAGCCTTGACTCTGTCTCGAACATAGATTCCAATGATTTAATTTGTTCATCGTTGAACCTCCTTGTGTTTTTGTTTTTCTTCTTTCTCATGGCTGCTGGTGGAGTTGTGCTGCTATAAGTTTCTGCCTCCGCAGCTTCTGCTGAATAAGTATATTCCATATGGTCTAACATCCTGTGGGAATGCACACTGACTTGCTGGAACTTAAAGCCCTTGAGGATAGGTGAATTAGGTGATAGGGGATTTTTTTGGGAGTGTGTGCCTTGTGATATGCATGTATCTATTGCCTTTAACTTATTGGAGTTCCTATCTTGGTGGTGTTGGGGGTCAGACTGAAGTCCCCAATTGCTGGCTTTATATCCAAAACTCAATGGTCCTGTTAACATACAGTGCGCTTCCACCTGTGCCTTGTAAATATTACCTATTTTCCTTTTTCCTATGTCAGTGACGTTTATGTATATTTTTTCTTTAGCTTTGAGATAAACTCGGCGCCCTGCTTTTGGATCTGAGCCATCTTTGTTGGCTTGGCTCGAGTGGCTTACTTATAATTTATATGATATCTTATTGTGTGATCACATTTCTGCGTACTGTTAATTATTTCTCTTATTTAATCACATTTTTAATGATTTATGTGAGTGAGAATGCAACATTTAATATTCATTTGGTCATTATAACTGCCATCATCCTTTTAACTTCAAGGTTTTGTCCTAATAAATTGTGTCGGTTACATGAATCACGTTCTATAATAAAGTTTTCAGTTAATACTAGTTTAACAATTATTGGAGCTTATTGTTAATTTAGTAATGTTATTGCTACCATCTTTCTTCATTATTTATCGTACTATCAGTAGTTTGTATATTATATTTATAAAAGGAGATCATGTAATTAGTATTACTTTAAGAAATCTTTTAAGTGCTAACGAGTTTGATTTATATGGTTGACATTTTGTTTATGACAATAATATGATTTAAGTTTAAATTTTAGATTTTTTATTAATAAATAATCTATAATCTTATTATAATTTTTTAACCGAAAGGAGATCATGTAATTAGTATTACTTTAAGAAATCTTTTAAGTGCTAATGAGTTTGATTTATGTGGTTGACATTTTGTTCATAACAATAATATGATTTAAGTTTAAATAATCTCATTATAATTTTTTTATCAAAATTAATAATTTATCTTGATTTTAGAATAAAAAAGTATCCTGTCACCTTAAATTTTTCATCAACAAGAAGGAAAAAAGAAGAAGAAATCTTCTTAGTTTAGTCAAGTTTTATTTATTACTTTTAGACTGAAGCCTCTTCATTTAGCATGATGCATGTGTGTGATTTCTATTTCACTTAATTCAAAAGGAGGTAAGAATGTGTAGACAACACAATATGAGGAAATGATGTGTGCGGTTCTAGTGTGTAAAGCATGAAAAAATTGATATTGTAAATTAATAAATACTTATGGTAGTTGGTAGGTCCATTTAAAGTTGTGTGGTCTAGTCTGAATGTAAGTAAACTCTTTTTAAAAAATGATACTTATAATATTTTATTTGATAAAACAACAAAAGATAAAGTTTCTGATGATCGACAATTATAAAATAAGAGTTGTTTCAGAAGCTAACTGGTATCAATAAATTTAAGTAAGAAATTTAGATATCATTGAAAAGATCACAATATAGTTATTGGAGTGTCTTGTTCCAATTGTTTTTAGATCACCTCATGAACTTGGTCAACTCCAATAGTTGTCATCACCGAGATGTGGGATTGTAGATTGTCTTGATTCAATTGTCATCAGACTTCTCATAAGATCATCCAACATAAGCAACTGACTGAGCATGGGGCCTGCGGATTATCCGAGTCCAACTGATGAACAGACTTATTTTGGAATAGCAAACACCAAATAGTTTGGTTTGTTTGAACTGTCCAGCGACTGGACCCGACCGAGTTAGACTCGAACGAATTTCATCACGTGGCCCTTTGGCATCAACGACTCTTGGCCATTTAGTAATCAACGTTCGGAAACGGTCAAGGCCATCAATGGCTTAAACGGTAGGAATCCGATGAGTTAATCCTCGAACTTCCATATAAACCGACATAGTTGCCTGAGTCAGACATATTCTATTCTAATCCTAAACACTCATTGACCAAACTTTGTGATCATTTTGCTGACCTACCTAGATTCTGGGCCTTACTATTGCCTAATTAGTAGATCTCCAGTAAGTCCTCTTCTCCTGATCTAGGTCCGAGTCAAAATTCGGAACATCTAACGCCCACTGTGGGGTCAGGTAAAACTTTTCTACTCCACAATCAAGCAACTTTTCTGATAGCCAATTCATTTGTCCGATTGACAATGGCAACCAGTGAAAACAACGTTCCTAATGGAGTAAGCCTCGAAGGTTCTCAACTTAACCCTATGGAAATGCACATGCAGGTTATTAGGGACATAAATAGCCGAATTGATCGAAATTGATCAGATGACTAATAGGGATTAGCACAGGACAAAAACGGAAAGGGAGGAGGAAAAAATATTTGGAGAAGATACTTCGAATAGAGAACTTCATCAATGACCTAGTCAACCCAGAATGACTAATCGAGAAGCTCGTCGACAGACAAATTATCCTTCACCCGTTGTTGATCATCCTTTCTCCTATTTTATAATGTTGATTCCTTTACCGGATAGTTTTCGACTTCCGATGATGAAACTTTACGATGGGACGACAGATCCACAATAACATCTCCCCATGTTCAATTCCATGATGCTGCTCAACGAAGGATCCGATCTAATTAAATGCAGAACTTTCCCAACAATATTAAAGAAATCAGCTTTACTTTGATTTTCGAACCTTGAAGCAGGTTCAATTTATGATTTTTTTGAATTATCAATTAAATTTCTTAACCATTTTTCTACAAGCAGGACACATCAGAAGACATCAGCTAGTCTTATCAATTTGAGGCAAGGCTGAGAGGAATCTCTCAAGGATTTCATGCGGAGGTTCAGGGAAGAAGCAGTTTAGATAAGGGACCTTAACCCCGCGGTGTCCCTTCATGCCATCATTGAAGGCTTACGCTCGAAACCGTTCGCAGATTCCCTAGCCAAGAAACTGCCTTTGGATTTTAATGATTTGAGAGACAAGTCAAATGGATATATAAACATGGAGGAAATCAAATTGGCCAGAAAACAAATGGAACAACGTTTCTTTGAGCTAGAGACAGTGGAAAGTAGGAGTAATCCATACATTTCCATTTGACTAATGTCTCAAGAACGATACCAGGGAGCAAGATAGAACCAAAGGGGCAGACCAGTTCGGATGGAAGATCGGACGAAAGATCGGATTGATAAATTCAATAGAAATCCTCAGATGATGACTGAAAGATATCGACTGGGTTTCGATAAATACACCCCACCAAATACGTCGTAGGATTAGATATTTTGAGAACTCTACAATACTGGCTTAATTCAGATTCCCAGGAATGGGGGAAAACAAAAGATTCTGGCTAATATTGATAAAAGTAAGAGGTGCAAGTTTCATAAAATGTATGGGCATTCTACTGAAGAATGCATTATGTTGAAGGATAAGATCGAGTAACTTATTCGAGAAGGTCATCTCGGGAAGTACGTGTATCGATGCAGAAGTCGGAGTAAAGAGGCTAGAGAGGGAAATCAATCAAGACCAAGGAGCCCAAGCCCAGAAAAGGGCAAAGCTATTGTCGTTGCCTCCGAGTCTTGGGATCACATAATTAGAGGAGTAATCAATTCTATAGCTGAAGGATTTGTAGGAGGAGGAAGCTCAAATTCATCTCTAAAACGACATCTCCGTGTTGTGATATCGGTAAGTCATCCTTCACTGTCTCAAATTCTACAGCAGGAGGAGGGGCCGATTATTTCATTTTCAAGTAAGGACTTTGTGGGTCTAGATTAGAATCTTGATGATCCGATGATGAGATCAATTATTGTTGGAAATTTTCAAATAAGAAGGGTTTTGGTCGATCAGGGAAGTTCGATAGACCTTCTCTACATGTTTACTCTCCATAGATTACAGATTTTGGAGAACGAATTAACCACTTTCAATGGGTGCTTGATCGGTTTTTCCAGAGAACAGGTGGATGTGAGGGGGTACCTTAAACTACGAATGACCTTTGGGACAGGTACACTTTTAAAAACGGTTCCAGTTAAATTTTTGGTTATTGATTGTCATACCCTATATAATGTTATTCTTGGAAGACCTTCTCTTAATTCTCTGGGAGCTGTAGTTTTAACTCCACATTTAATAATGAAGTTTCCTCTATCCAAGAACGAGGTTGGAGTAATACATGTAGATCAAAAGGAAGCTAGGATATGCTATAATGAAAGCTTAAAACTGAAACCAAATGAGATAGCTGACCGATCTGAAGCTCCCAATAAACAACCAATCCATGTCAACATAACCGAGTTAGACCTAAGAGGTGATGAGTTAGATTGACCTCAACCAATTGAAGAGCTATAGGCTGTCTCTTTGGGACAAGGGCCTAGTCAGGTGACTCACATCGGGCCTAACTTACCTACCGATGTAAAATGTAAGTTGGAAGAATTATTGGTGAAGAATTCATATTTATTTGCTTGGAATTTGGCAAACATGCTGGGAATTGACCCAGAAGTTGTTACACACAAGCTTTCTTTAAATCAAAAGGTAAAACCTGTTACGCAAAAGAAGAGAAAGCTTGGGTCTAAAATGCAGAAGGTTGCGACAGAAAAAACAAAGAGATTTTTGGAAGCGAGTTTTATTAGGGAGGTGAAGTATACAACATGGTTGTCTAATATAGTTATGGTCAAGAAGTCATCAAGAAAGTGGAGAATGTGTACGGACTTTACCAACCAAAACAAAGTCTGTCCAAAAGACTCATACCTGCTACCAGTATAGACCGATTGGTTGACGAGGCATCTGGATTTCAATTTCTTAGTTTCATGAATGCCTACTCAGAATATAACTAGATTCGAATGTATCCTGATGATGAATAAAAAAATAGCTTTTTTCACTAATTTTGGAAACTTTTGTTACCGACTTATGGCTTTCGGCTTAAAAAATGCTAGGGCAACCTATCAACGACTGATAAATAAAATTTTTGAGAAGCAGATCAATAGGAACATCAAAGTTTATGTTGATGATATGGTAGCTAAGACTCTAACCAACAGTGATCACTGTTCTGACATGTTCGAAATTTTCGGCCAATTAAGGAAATATAATATGCAATTAAATCCAGAAAATATGTGTATTTGGGATGTAGACCGAAAAATTCCTTGGTTTTCTTCTCACCAACAGAGGAATTGAAGCCGATCCGAAAAAATACAGGGCCATAACAGAGATGAAAAGCTCGACAACGATCAAAGAAGTGTAGAGACTCACAAGGAGAATTGCTGCTCTATCGAGATTCCTCTCAAAATCCACTGATTGGTCTCTACCATTTTTTTAGTGCTTAAAAAAATTGGATAATTTCAAATGGACTGAGGAATGTGAAATGGCTTTTGAAGATTTGAAGCATTTTTTCACCACACCACCGATCTTGACAAAGCCCGATCAAGGTGATGTTTTGTTTCTTTACATTTTTGTTTCTGATATTAAGTTCGGTTCTTGTGAAGGAAGATAGAAATTACCAACATCAGATTTATTTTGTCAATTGAGTATTACAAGGATCGAAAACTTAGTATCAAAAGATCGATAAATTGGCTCTTGCACTTATAGTGATAGCAAGGCGACTTCGGCAATATTTCCAAAGTCATTAAATAATCGTAAGAACCGATCAATCGATTAAGCAAGTGCTTAGAAAGCCAGAACTGACCAGATGCTTGATTTCGTGGTCAGTAGAGTTATTCAAATTCGATATTCAATATCAAACTAAAGGACCAATCAAATCACAGGTACTATCTAATTTTTTTGTTGAATTATCTTCACCTCCTTCACATGATTTGAGCAGCAACCTCTGGTATCTTTATGTTGATGGAGCCTCCAACGTGAAAGGAAGTGGGGCAGGAATCATCTTGGAAGGATCGAACAAAATTCTGATTGAACAATCTCTGAAATTCCACTTTAGAGCAAGTAATAATCAGGTCGAGTATGACGCTCTTATTGTCAGACTTTCGTTGGCTGCCGAAATGGGAGCAGCCCGACTGATCGCTAAGTCGGATTCTCAGTTAGTAGTCAGATAGGTCAGCGGTGACTTTCAAACAAAAGATCCTTAACTAACTAAGTATTTGGTAAATGTGCAGGAAGCGGTTAAGAAGTTTGAGTAATTCGAAATCTTACATATCCCGAGGGACCAGAATGCTCGTGCCGATCTATTGTCTAAATTAGCTGGTACCAAAAGATCAGGGAACAACAGATCGATTATTCAGGAAGTAAGAGAAAATCCCAGTGTCATAATGGATGAATCTTGTGTTGTTTTTAGTGATTCGAATTCTTGGATGACTCCAATTATCAAGTTTCTACAAGAGGGGGAACTTCAGATTGACAATACAAAAGCAAAAAAGTTGAAGAAATCAGTTAGTTACTACACCTTGATTGGGGGACAACTATTCAAAAGAGGATTTACTTTGCCCCTCTTAAAGTGCATAGGATAAGATTGGACAAGATCGGTAATGGAAGAAGTCCATGAAGGAGTATGTGGCAGTCATATAGGAGGTCGATCTTTGGCCGAAAAAGTCCTAAGGACTTAGCTTTATTGGCCAACAATGAAGGCTGATTGTTTGAATTACATCCGGAAATGTGACAAATGTCAGAAATTCTCTAGTTTGCATAAAGCCCATCCAGAGGATCTTCATAGCCTTGATACCCTGTGGCCTTTTTGCAGATGGGGAGTTGATTTGTTAGGACCTTTTCCAGTAGTAGTTGAGCAGTTAAAATACATCGTAGTTGCAATCGATTACTTCACAAAATGGATTGAAGTTGAGCCCCTAACATTGGAGAAAGTTAAGAGGTTTGTTTGAAAAAACATTATTTGTCATTTTGGTTTACCATTTATTGTTGTATCTAATAATGGAACACAATTTACTAACAAAAAGTTCTGGGAATTTTGTTTTAAAAAAGGAATTAAATAGTATTCACGTCAGTTGAGCACCCTCAGACCAATGGTCTAGATGAAACAGTAAATAAGGTCATCCTGAACGGCCTAAAGAGAAAATTATATTATGCTAAAAGTCTTTGGGCAGAAGAGTTACCAAATGCCCTTTGGGCGTATCACACTACACCATAGTCAACTACTCAAGAAACACCTTTCTGATTGACCTTTGGTGTAAATGTTATGATTCTGGTAGAAGTTAGAGAGCCAAGTTTTAGAAGGATGACTTTTGTTGAAGAATCTAACAATGAATCAAGAAAGACCGACCTTGACTTGCTGGAAGAAGAAAGAGAAGTCGCTCACATTCTGGAGGAAGCAATCAAAGAAAGAGCAACTAGGAAATATAATCGAACAATCTGACCGAGAAAATTTCAAGAAGGAGATCTTGCTGTAAGGAAAATAGAAGATTCTAGAAAGTTGCATGGCGAAGGAAAATTGTCGGCTAATTGGGAAGGCCCTTTTTAAGTGTTGAAAGTTGTTGGTGGTGGTGCACATAACTTCGTTCGTCATTTTGGCATGGGAGGCAGACAAACCGAGTTTCATCGCTATCTCTGCTTATTGTTATATGCCTTCAGAGTAGATCGACGATTTCAGTTGTGTTCAAGTTCAACATATACTTGCTTGCTGCAAGATTAACCAGTCATAGGTTGGTGCTGATATCTCTCCAGATGGTACCGA
The DNA here is from genome assembly GCA_029884605.1 of Ormosia emarginata. Lineage (NCBI taxonomy): Eukaryota > Viridiplantae > Streptophyta > Magnoliopsida > Fabales > Fabaceae > Ormosia > Ormosia emarginata. The sequence continues at coordinate 62,757,383 of JAQQTP010000089.1, read as the reverse complement.
TCTTTCTCCAGGAGGCCGATCTCGTAAGTCACACGTTTCTGCCATTGTTTAGGGGGAACTTTTCAAATCTTACACTGTGCTTTTGAAAATCAAACTTATTTTTTTAGATTTTCTAAATTCATATCTACAATGCTAATATCATATTGTTGTTTTGTTTTCTACCTAGTTTCAAAAATCAATAATGGGTCATCATCATTTATTATGGCATTGTCCTTTAAAAACAAAGCAAAAAAGACATCTCGTTTTTATTCTGGTTTAACAAAAGGAATTTAATAGCTCAACAAATTTTCTAGTCGCAATGAAATCTTTAGTTGTCATGCTAATTGATAGAATTAAAAACGAATGATAAGCAGCGAGTATAGTTTATGATCAAAATGTTACCTAGTATTATGCTGAAAAATTGAAAAAATTCATATTGATTTAAGCACTCATACTGGAGCAAGAAGGAAGTTGCGCAGATGGGAAGGAAATGACAGAATTTGTCAATAAGATGAAAGTGAGAGAAGAAATTATTAGGAGTGTAGTTAAGGGGAAAATATTTTAAATATAAGTGAACTACATGGTTCAACGGTTGATAATCAAGGAAATAAAAAGTCGTGGATGCATCTAATGGTGAAAGGACTTAGGTGCATCTAAGGGTGAGTAAACAAGAGTCTTTGATCAATAGTCTTGATGAAATTTAAACAGGAGCATTAATTGTGAAATGATGGAAACAACGCTTGGGAAATGAATGTGTGGCACGTGGCAGATGCATGTTGTTTAAAAATGGATGCACGAGCTATGAAGCGTCAAGTCTAACAGGAAGGTTCCAGTACATATATCTTTCGGCACAAGCAAAGCCCATTGATATTTGGCCCAATTATGAACAGATCATCTCATGAACTCGGTCAACTGTTATTATGAATAGATAATCTCATAAACTCGGTCAACTTTAACAGTTGACCGAGTTGAGGGACTGTGGACTGTCCTGTTCCAATTATTTTCGGATCACCTTATGAACTCGGTCAACTGCAACACTTGACCGAGCTGGGAAGCTGTGGTCTGTCCTGGTCCAATTGTCATCGGACTTCTCATGAACTCGGTCAACTCCAACAATTGCCCGAGCTGGGAGACTGTGGAATGTTCTGGTCTAATTGTCAACCCACTTCTCATGAACTTGGTCAATTCTAACAGTTGACCAAGATGGGGAGTTGTGGACTGTCATGGTCCAATTGTTATCAGACTTCTCATAAGATCGGCCAACATAAGCAATTGACCGAGCTTGGGGCCTGCAGACCATTCAGGTCCAACTGATGAACAAGCACATTTTGGAATAGTGAACACCAATTAGTCTGGTTTGTCCGAATTGTCCAGCGACTGGACCCGACCGAGTTAGACCAGAACGAATTTCATCACGTGGCCCTTTGGCATCAACAACTCTTGGCCATTCAGTAATCAACGTTCAGAAACGGTCAAGACCATCAATGGCTTAAACAGTAGGAAACCAGTGAGTCAATCCTCAGACTTCTATATAAACCGACCTAATTACCTGAGTCAGACATGTTTCATTCTAATCCTAAACATTCATTAACCAAACTTTGCGATCGTTTTGTTGACTTACCTAGATTCTGGGCCTTATTGTTGCCTCATTAGTAGATCTCTAGTAAGCCCTCTTCTTCTTATCTAAGTCCTGATCAGAATACAGAACAATTATCACATTAAAGTTATCTTCAAATGTATAAATAAAAATATAATAATAATTTTTTTTTTATGAATTTTGATAAGGGAATCACGGCATTCTGATGTTGACGAATTCATAAATTTTAACATCCAAAGTTAACATTATTTAAGTTAACATCAATTAATATTAAAGTAGAATTACGAAATGCGACATTTGACTTAGAACAAAATTATTGTATGGGAGTTATTGTTGGAGGAGTTTCCCAATTCACCGTACTGTGGAATTCTATTTTTGCAGTTCCCGCATTCCTACGGAACTTATAATCAAATATGCCAAATAACCCTACTTCAAGATGCCTTTTCGATTCAGGGCAGTAGCGATAGAGGGATCCCCTTACTGACCTCTTTTTTCCCCAGACAAAACACAAGTTGTGAAAAGGTTATTTCATTTTAAAGTAGGATGCAGATTTTCAGTTAAATTATCAGTAATAGTATTTCACTCGAATGATGTTTAAGAAACCTTTGACTTTGATAATAATTGACTGTTCCTTTTATTTATAGAGCATTTCTCATGTGCATTATTTTTTTCTAATGTTATTCAAAAACACATATTATATATATTATTATTTATAGCTCTGAAATAGACCAAAGTAGACAAAGAGAGCTTAAACATTGTGCTTAATCAGCCGCTGGTTGAAGCCACTTTCATTCGGCTATGACTATGACTATGACTATGAATACGAAAGGGTTAGGTGGAGTCATTGTCACCTACAGTCACAACACAACGTGCCCATCTTTCATTCATCACTTCGAATATTTTCTTTTTCATAAAAAAAAATTCCCATTCATTATCATTATTCAAAGTTCCTATATTTTTTTTCAAATAAAATAAATTATCTGTCCAATCAAATTAGTTCCCAGGAGACACGAATCTGTCAATCTCTTAAGCATCAACCAATGAACTCGTGCCACATGCACGAGGTCCAAATGTAGTATTCCATTACGTCGTCTTTTTCTTTGGAGTTTTGAGTTTCTCTCTCATTACGTGGCAGAAGCACCGTGGGGGTACGTTGAAAGCAAGATCGAAATTTCAGAGACATGTGGCACTATTAAATTCAATATCGTGGCTTATTGATACTCTGATTCGTGGGGACAAGGTTTTTTGGGGTACACGTGTCTTGATATCTTTTTGGTCTGCTCTGCCTTAATGACACGTAATTTGTTGCCTTTCATATAATGGGTAATCTTTAATTTTGATTACATCAAAGTTGTAAAAATAAATAATATATATAATTTGTGTTGAATTTTTATATTCTACGTAAATTTATATTAAAAAATTAAATTATGTGACTATATAAACTTAATTTTATTTGTCAGATAAAAAAATAACTTTGATTTGTGTAAATATATATCCAAAAAATTTTGTTCTTTGTTTAGCATAATGACAAGTGATGGCATTACTCTTAGAAAATTTTGAAATCAAATTTTGAGAGATTTGGAGTGATCTGGCTTCATATAATTAACACTTTACCTAATGAATATATAATATCAGTATTTCATATATCATAGGTGGTTATGAAATAAAGATGACAATTTGAACCTTGGATGGATTAAGTTGATTAAACATTGAATTAGTAGCTTCTAGATGCCTGATTTCCGTCTTCCCTTTCCTTTCTTTTGGCTATAATTTAATCCTTTTAATCTCTCCATCTTATGGATTATGCAAAATAAAAAATAAAAGAAACAAATCCTGAAACACTTGGCATAGACATATTGGTTGGTTTGGATGGATTATCATCTTGCTGTGGTGCTTCCAATGAGGTAAGGACATTTTATACCATTGAAAACGAACATGTCTGATACTATTAAACAAATTGTACAATAAGAGGAATGTCTTATTGTCGTCTTATTATTTTCCCATTGCTTTCACATTTCCTTCAAGTTCAGATGCCTGTCTAGTTCTGCACATTTGGACAAGCTAAATCATTAGTCAAGAACATAATATGTGGCAAAAATTTGTGAAAACCGGAGCTGTATCAGTATAATGTTGGGATCAGATTTATCATCATAAGGAGCTTCAGAAGAAAGGGAAATTGTGATTAAGATACTGAGAGAAAAAGACTACAGGAGGTTGATATGATTATTATTTTGTTGTTTTTAACTTTTGGCTAAGTATGGAGAAAAAGGGCCAATCTGTAGTGGGAGAGTGTCAATGAAGGATTACATGCACACTTCAAATTGAATGAATGTACTGTTTATTGAAGGAGAAAATTTGGAAACACAGTTGGTATATTGAACTGTTTACATAGGCTTTAATTTTAAAAGTTTTTGCAAGGTCTTGGAGTGATAAGATGGTCAAAAATGGATATTGAGTGGTGTTGAGCGATAGCCACATTGAAATATATTTATCTCCATTTTATTTAGATGTATTAATAAATAAAAAAGAAATTTATTTTCACAAATTTACTTTGGTTGTGAAAAAGAAAAGAGGATAAAAAAAAAGAATCAGTATATTCAGAAACTTTCTAAATCAGGCATCCAGGATGCGGGAATATAATGGGAACTCCCAAAAACAAAAACAATTTAGCATATACTCTGCTATCCATAAATTGCAATTTTATAGTAATATTTTGTATAGAAAAGAAATAAATAGAACAATATTTCGAACGCAAACAACAACACCATACTGAATTGCACCAGAAGTCCATACATAATTGGAGGACGAATTCTTTCTAACTTCTAAATACTACAACATATCAGCAAAAGAGATATTAGTTTCTCAAGTCTCAATTTCTTGTAGTTCAGAGGCTGCACATGACAAAAATCCAAAGGATCAAAACAAAGTCCACGCTAAAAGCAGGAACAATACAATATCTCAGGTTTTAACTATGTGAATTGTTTTACAGTATACTATAATTTATGAATTTATATTATTCTGGTAGTCAGTTAATTAGTTAAGAGAAGTAAGTTAATAATTTCATTTAGTTGAAGACAGTTGAGGCAATTATCAGATAAGAGAAATTCTTACCTAAATATGGTGTATCACAGTTAGATGCACTAAGCCAATCAGGACTTAATATTTTCATGAATCTTTGTGTCTCACAATTAATTTCACGGTGCTATATGAAAATATTAAGTCTTGATTGACTTAGTGCACCCAATTGGGTGCACTATGTTTAGGTAAGAATTTCTCATCACATAGTTAGAAGTGAGTAGCATATATGTGAAGTTCATCACATAGAATCAATAGTGAGAATCATTTCTTTTGTTAAAAACGATATCTGAGATCACCACAGAGTTCAGCAACGTTGCTACAGTAAATGACACTAGCAGCTATCTCCTTGGTAAGTGAGTTCAAGATCCATGAGCAAACAATATCATTATTGTGCTACTAAGAAGAAATCAGACACAAATCATTAGCTAGCTGAAGAATCGAACTGTCCACAAAGCCATAATTGTTCTTGACATTGAGTGTCATCTTCATCGCTCTTTGCCAAGAACCATAGTTCTCTCTTGACAACCGTTGAGAAACAAGAACCAACCCAAGATGATATGAAGGATGGAAATAGAAGGGATTACATCATCTCGATTATTAGCCATGGCGGAAAGGAACAATAGAAAAAGCTTGAAGATTGAATCGATCAAAAGGAGATAGAGAAAAAAATCGTAGAGAAATCAATATATCTCTGATACGATATTAAGAGTGAAGGAATAGAAATTAAGAAAAGAAATGATTCTCATTATTGATTCGAAGTGATGATTCACATATAAATTGCAATGCCAGAATCCCACTATTCAAGGCAATAGCTAAGAGCCCGAAACTACGAAAGGCATTAAGATGTTTGCTTGTAGCCAAAAGCCAATAAAAACATTAAGGGAATTAATTCTTTTGAGTCAAAAAAGGATATTAAGGTGAAACTACGTGTGCATATGCTAAATAACTCTGACACTAATGTACTTAGAACATACTCTCTTATTGGATGACTTGTATAATGTAGGCACATTACCTACCAATTTCTAATTCATATTGACCAGCTAATCAAGATTAATGTCAAAAGAAAGAGCTAGAAAAATATAGGTGTGCACATGAAAGAGAAGAACGACACATCAAGGTTCGCAGAAAATTTAAAGGGAAGAAATGAAGTGAAGATAAGCGAAAAAACATGTGCCATCTACACAAATGAAAGTACAAAACTTAGAATTCTAATTACACAATAACCTGTGATCATCTTTTCTAAATTGTTACTGCAATATTCATGCACAATTGTTTTTTAACATTTTCAAAAGTGAAACAAATCAAAATGCATAAAGATGAGGTAATAGGTACTTAAGCAAGACAGTTGAAAAGGAGGTTGAGTTGAGCAGATTGGTCATCTAGCTAACTAAACAGTAGTTAATGGCTAACTTAGGGCTTCCGAATAACACATGAAATAGTAGATGCAATGTAAATAAGCAGACAACAATTGAGAAATAGATAGTTATTAACAAAAAGAAAGATAATCTGATCACTAAGCATCCAAGATTTTGCAAAATAAGAAAATCGAGATATAATTTGCTGATATGATGTGCTTATAACTCCATGGACCAAGCAGATAAAATGAAGAACCAAGGATGAAAATTATAAGTCAGCAAAGAAACTTACCTTGCTGTCATCAATGCTAAAGCTAAACCATACATCTCAATATTTCTTCATGCCTACAAGTGAAATTCAGAAATGTTAAGAAATATTAGGTTATTTTGTTAATTATTTATTAAGGGTAGAATAGTCTTTTGATTTTCTTCTTTAACCTTTATATAGTCTCTTTGTATTTAGGTTAAATTATCATTTGTTAATTTGTATTCAATTACATTATGCACAGTTGAATCCATAATATCTTCTTTTACAAATATTTTTTGTATTTCTTTGAATTCTTTAACATAGTATCAGAGAAAGTCATGAGAGGAAACTTAATCTCAAACATAGCTTTCGCGTTTTTGTGGCGTGGGCGTGACAGTACAATTTTGATATTTTGTGGCGTAGGTGTAACCGTTCGATTTTTGTGGCGTGACCATATAATTTCGAGAAGGTATTCGCACAGTTTTTACAATCTGGTATTTCGTTTTCTTTTAGCTTTCTTTATTTTTTTATTATGGCTACTGAAAGAGACGATTCGTTTCAATCTGTGAGTGTGAGGTTGGATGAAAAGAATTATTTAAATTGGAGTTATGTGATGAGAAACTTTCTTAAGGGAAAAAAGTTGTGGCGATATATTAATGAAACTTCTGTGAAACCTAGGAATACTAATGAAGAGTATACTGATTTGATAAATACCTGGGAAGCAAACAATGCAAAAATTATTATTTGGATTGACAATTCTGTTGAGCATTCCATAAGTACACAATTCACAGTTGTCGAAGTATGAGACAACAAATGAGGTTTGAGATCATCTGCAAAGATTATTCACTCAATCAAATTTTGCAAAGCATTATCAATTGGAGAATGACATACGAGCTCTTTAGCAGAAGAATATGAGTATTTAGGAGTTTTATTCTGCTGTGACAGGTCTTTGGGATCAATTGGCTCTTACAGAATCGACAGAGTTAAAGGCATGTGGTGCCTATATTGCTCGAAGAGAGTAACGACGATTGGTACAGTTTATAATGACACTTCACAGTGATTTTGAATGACTTAGAGGTTCAATTTTGCATCGTTCTCCACTTCCTTCTGTTGACTTAGTTGTCAGTGAGTTATTGGCTGGAGAAATATGTCTTAAGTCCTATTTTGAAAAGGGAATTATTTCTACTTCTAATCCTTCAGTGTTAGAAGTACCTTGTAAGTCACTCTCTAGTAATCAGAATAAACCTTACACAAAAGTTGCCATCGATGAGTATAGTTTTGTAGGCAAAAAGGTCATTAAAAGACTCAGTGTCCTAAGTTGTTGATACAGTAGAACTAATCGCAGCAGAAATCTCAATCTTGGAAGCCTGACAACCAGTCATAATCTAATGCTTATAGACCGCCTCAAGGTTACAAACTACTACAATCTAATACTACAATAGTTATTTCATCAGGTCCTTTCACCGATCCTAGTACTTTGGCTGAGTAATTTCAAAAGTTTCTTTTCTTACAACCACAAGCTATGTCTGCCTTTTGTAACACCCCAAACTTCCTATGTATTAAACAATAATCTTGACAGTTAACAGAATTCTACTGTTTAGTGATTTCTGTGTACTGTAAAGCTATTTTGAATATTCTGTTTGCATATTTGATCGTTTTGAGTAATTTGCTCCGTGTCAAGAAAATAATAATTTTCGGTAGGAAAAATCTACGTAAATTAATTTTTGTTTAGTCTTAATTAATTTACGTAATCTGATTTGATATTTGTGAGTTTTGTAATTTTTATGATTTTATGTGTGATTTTGGAATTTTTACTGTTTGTGGGCCCCACGAGGTATATGTGGGCCCAGGTGGTCATACGTGGGCCTGTGGGTCCTCAAAAATGAAAAATTTTTCTACGATAGAAAAATTTGTCTTGTTTAGATTTTGGAGACAGGATCTTACTAAACCTAAAATCCTAAACAGCTTTTAGAAAATTTCTTTTATCTTGTATTTTGTCTTGTATTTAATTATCGAGACGATAAAAATACAAGAATTATATTTTTGTGAGGTTAAAATGGATAAAAATAAAATTCTATATTATTAAAATATTATTAAGATAACATTAGTGGTTTGGATATCCACTATTAATTTAATTACGCTTAGACATTTAATCTTGATTTAATTAACGGTGAAGATTTGATCTTAAAAATAAATAGGATCAATTATAACCGTTGGATTGAAATTAAATCAAGGGTAGGGATTTAATCTTCTAAATGGCTATGACCATTATCAACCCTTGGATGTAAAATTAATCAATGGTGGAGATGGATCATTAATGACCATTGGATTTGGATTTAGATCAATGGTGGAGAATTAGTCATCAAAAATGATTACAACCATTTTGGACCCTTGGATATAAAGTTTGAAGATGTAATCTTGACCCTTCATTTTGGAGACATATTCAATGGTTAGGATTGCAAGCCAAAAATGATCCAATGGCTACAAATGAAGTCTTCCATCTAAAACCTAAACCTGAAAGTAATTTAAATCCAAACCATTCTTTTAATCAATGGTTAGGATGACTTATAGTGATGGCTTTGTAATTTGGCACATTTTGAGTGTATGGAGGGGAGGGGGACGGTTTGAAGAGCAAGGAGGAAAGGAGACAATTTAGTGTAGGCTTTTTAGTGCCAAAAAAAAAGAATGAAGACAATGCCAGTGTCAAGACCAATTCCTATTGATCATTAATGCTTATGTTTGTCAAACTTCACTTTCCATTTCTCTCTAATGCATGCTACGGCCATGCATTGTCCAAATGGCCAAATAACTCATTTTGACACTTCACATTATCACACCTTCACTTATTTCACTTAAGTTTCAAGACCAAACCAAAGCAAACTCCATTTCTCTCCCAAAAACACACCATTCGGCCAAGCACCTCAACTCACTCCTCCATCACTTTTTAATTTCATACAACCTAGTTTCTTGAATCCTTTCATCATTCTAAGAACCTTTGTAGTTCACACCAAGTTCTAATTTTTCCATCTTGAAGGACTTTTACTAAGATCAAGTTCTAGAGCTTTTGTTGGTGAGGTGTAAGAAAACTTCATTCATTCTTTTCTTTTTCATGTTCTAAACCATGTTTGATCCATGGTTCTTCTTGTTCAAGCTTGATATACTAATTTTCTTGTATTTGTTTCATGTTTAAGAACTTGTATTGGTGGAGATCTTGCTCCAAAGACAAAGCAACAAGCTCTTTGGTGGTTCTTCAAGAGGTAAGAGGGAGATTCATCTCACCAACCAAGCACGTGGTGGTGAGGGAAGGTTTTATATTTGATGGATGGTGAATCCATGTGAGGATTCCTATCCATGGTCATGTAATAATTTGTGTGTGTGTTATGTGCTTTAATTATTTTTGCTTATGCTTGATATATTTTGCATGATTTACTTGTGTTTGCATGCTTAGTATAATTTTTAATTGCTTATATGATAAACATGATATGCATGATGATATATGTTGAATATATTATGATGGATGTATGTTGAAATAAACAAAATTTTGGCTCCAAAGGCCATGGAGGAGGTCACGGTTTTGAGCTTCCAAGTTTAGGGTTTTTATTGAAATTTTTCAAGAACAATGAAGTTGATTTTTAGTCCTTGAACTAAATAAATTTCAGCCAAGACACCAATTAAATTAATGTTCACAAACATGATATTTTCATAAATGGTAAAATTGAAAGATTAGAGAAGTAAAGAAAATAAACAAGAGGGTTTGTTTTCTAAAATAAGTGTACACGGTTTTTAAGTAGTATTTTCATGAATTTATTTTGTGTAGAAACAAGAATGAAATTTGTTTAAGTTAGAAGAAAAATATTTCATGGTTCCAATGACCATCTATAAGGTTTTGATAATTTAGAAAAAAATGTTTTGATGCAACAAAATATAAGAATTTTCAAATAAGGATTTTGGAAAGGAATTTAGGTGTTGAACTTTAAATTATCTTAAGAAGAATTAATTTTTTAGAAGTGATTTAGAAATATAAAAGAAAAAAACGTGTAAACTTAAACATAAAATTTGATTTAATGTTTAGAAATGATTGAAATATAAAAAGAAACGTTGTAACTTAAAATTTCTAACGTAGAATTTAAGTATTGGGTTTTGAAAAATGTTAGGAAATTTAAATAGTAATTAAATCAATTAAATATGATTTGGTAAGATTAAATCAATAAAAAGTGATTTTTAGAAAATATAGTACGGAAGGGATTTTTGATTTAGAATAGAAAGAAAATAACGTAAGAAATTATATTTTTATGAGAAATGTTCAAAATAATATTTTTAAAGTCAAGAAATATTTTGTGAAGGGTAAAAATGATGAAAAACAATTTACGTAACTCAAAAACGTAATTTTTAAGTTACGCGATTTGAAAAACGTTAAATTATTCCTACGCGATTTGTAACGCGTTTAAATATTTTACACGATCTAACTATTGTGGAAACATTGCTATACATTTTAAAAATAAAAGATCATTTTTACGTAATTTAGAATACAATGAAAATAGTTTTGTGATTTTTAAAATGTAACGTAAAAAATGTTACAAATCATTACCGTACGTAAAAAAACGTAACTAAAATATTTTGCGAATGAGATAAACATAGTTATGTGATTTAACAGATTAATTATACAAGAACCTTACGCTTAAAAACAATATATGAATACTTGTATAAGAAATTGAGAAGTTTGCCACTCGTAATTGGCATTAATCCATTTTACGAACGAAAAACAAGATCTCAATGGGAATGAGAAATTATGTGATTTACCTTTGGTTGGTAATTGGTGCATTACACATGCATTGAAAATGGTCCAACGACTTGAATATGGCTAATTGCCTAGGAGAAACATACACCACCTCTTGAGTGGGTGTGATATGCATAGTGTAGGTCACTTGGTTGACCTTGGGGCATCGGGGTGCGGGTTGCTCGCAATGGGCGGTTGGTAGCTCTTCTTCTCGCACCGTGAGTTAGACCGATGCAACACACCGATGATCCGGACCAGACACTATTCTTAATCAAGATCTGACAAAGACTGTCGTGTATGTGCTAGATGTGCAAGATATAATTATAGCACTTGGTCTGAGGCACGAGATACCGGCGGATCTTTTCGATCAATTTCTCCGACTTGAGTATTAGCTCCATGGAGTAGGACATTGAGTCTATGTTCACATGCATGAATTTAACATATACATATGTGGTAGCATTACTGTAATTATTTGTGGTTTGAACAGTGATGATGGTAATTATTTTTACATTATGATGATGCCATAATTGTGATTATGATATGATATTTTTGCATAACATGTTGTCTCGTATTATCTCTGTCTTTATCATCTTTGGTAATGGTGTAGGTGATCTCACCTCTTTGTATGTTTGTCATTTATTGTATTTATATTGGGTAAAGACGTTGAGAAAGATACGGTACTAGAAGGAGAAGAGGAATTACTTCTCACATCCGAACCGCAGAGAGTTCGACAACATGTCAACAGGAGCTAGTTTCTTCGGATATGTACGTTTACACTTTCACGGAGGAGCTAGAGAGTGGAGGACAAGTCCAGATGAGCGAGGACTTATTTATGAGGGGTACCTGACTGTTAGTATTAGTAGGTTGTATCGTGGAGATCCGTTTTTCTGTGTGACTATCTTTGTTCATGTTGAATTTCCGTTGCATATCAGGCGACATTGGGACACAAGAAATTATGTCCCAACGGAAATCAGCATAGTGTCGTCAGCCGGACACTGTCGTAGGGCTACTCGTCATAACGAATTCCTACCGCCGAGAACCCGAGGAGGACCCATCCGAGGGTCTTCGCTAGTTAAACTTGGGCATGTTTGAACTTTGATATAAATAATGTCCGTAATTATTTAAGTGTGTTTGTTGTTTCAAGAAATGGTCCGTAATTAAATAAACCCGACAAAGACTTCACTGTAACATGTATAATGATGTATATTATGCGTGATGATGTATAATAGTTTTATTTTCCGCTAAGTTTATTTTATTGTTATAAAAAAAAAATTTACAACTCTTATTTTATTATAACGTCATATTTTATAACTTGGGGTAATTTGGTAATAAAGTAACATAAATGTGGCACCCTACGGTGGGTGTTACACCTTTTCTTCCGTGGGTCAGTTGGATTCTGGTGCATCAGGTATGTCACATCTGTATGAGTTTTGGGTTCTGGTGCTTCACATCATATGTCTCAAGATTCTTCATATTTTGCTTCTATGTCTCCTTCATCTTCTATTCTTGTCATGACTACAAATGTCACTCTTATGCCTTTAGCAGGTGATGGTTCTGTTGTTACACCTCACTTATTGTTAGACTATTTGTGTACCGCAAGTGCACGGGTCGTTCAAGTAATACAGATACAGAGCAAAAGTTCGTTCTCACGAGGATGTATGATTTCTATTACTAAGTAACAACCAATAGCTTAGCTAAATTCTATCCAAGGACATAAAAAATAAAGAAATGCAAATAATCTAAATCTAAATTACAAAAGCAATAAAGATAAGGGTTTAAAGATCTAGGAAATCCTTCTTCACCTTCTACTTCATACTAATGATATGCAATCCTTATAAGCAACATCAATGATTATTTAGTTAGCTTGAGAATTTGATTTAGTCAAAAGCCTATGTCTAGGTCGATCAACCCTGGTGTCATTTACCTAATCCACTATATTTCTTATATTTGCATGAGGACTAGTATAAATTCCACTAATAAACGATCTATTCTCAAACACATGCTAATACATAGCTAAAAGGTATATTTCTATCCAGTTAGTGAATCAACTCATCCAAGCCAATTGAACTCATCGATCATGCATTAATCATACCATGTCCATCTCCACAAATCCCTATGTCTAGTTCTTTTGTATCAATTAAGATCATGCAATGGTTGATCAAACAGAAGCAACATTAAGCATAGGCATGGAAGAACAAAGCTAAACATCAATATATACTCAAAAAATAATATAAACATCAATACTCATATAAAGATCCAAAGTATTTCTTAAATACAACTTCTAATTCATTGAACACGAATTACAATAAAAAAACCATGCTCAAAAGATGGGAAAGAGAAAAGAAACAAAGGGAGAAGATGAAGGAATCCATGGATAGCATCCTTGAACCTTGAATCTCCTTCCATAAGGAAGATGACATCTAACATAGCCTCCCTAGGCCTCCAATCAGCCCAGAAATGAAGAACAGGCCGCAACCCCTCTAAAACCTAGAAACTAAATACGGAGCTCTTAAAAACTCTTGCTACAAATCTATTTATAGACTCAGCAAAAACAAAGGCACACCACGACATTCACATTCCACATCGTGGCGCGTATCAAATTAGGTCAAGGACGCCGCGACATCAATATGCCACGCCGTGGCGTTCAATTCTTCGAAGGCTTCTGACTTTTGATGTAGGGGATGCTCACCGCAGCGGTGTAAGCTCCTCAGCGCCGCAGCGTGACCAGTTTGTCTGCAGAATTCTGCAGCAAACACAGTTTTACTGCTATTTTTGCTCCTTTGGGTTCCTCCTAGGCTTTCTAATCAGCTTTGCAGCTCTTCCTGCAACAGAGAAATCACCAAATTAATGACCAATGCAAAATCTACTTAATCAATAAGATAATACGCACAGTTTGCTCAATATCATATAAGAAAGGTATCAGAATTGGATGTAACAAATATAAACATAAAACTTTCCAAATATACATGAATACAAGGACTTTAACAATCAAAGAAAAATAGATATGGGGCACAAATAACTACACTTTGTGAAGTTATCACTTGTCTCTCCTTAATATTTATCATATTCAGAAACTCAAATTAAATCTTGCTTCTATTGGTCAGTTATGTGATTCTGGTAATTTAGTCACATTTTCCTCTTCTTCTTGTTAAGTGCAGGATTTGCAGTCTCAAAAGCTGATTGGAACAAGTTGTAGGAAGAGGGGGACTATATATTTTGGATGAGTTAAAAGTGTCAGTTGTTGCTGCTACTAGTGTTGATTTGTCTTCTTTTCGTTTGAGTCATTCTTCTTCTAGTTTTTACTTATGGCATTCTCGTCTAGGTCATATTTCATATTTGGCATCCATAGGGGCTTTAGAAAATTTACAAACTTGTGATATTTTTTATTGTAGTGTATGTAAATTGGCAAAATTTTTAGCTTTACTTTTTGATCGAAGTATTTCTATTTCCTTTTCCTCATTTGATTTGATTCATTCTGATGTATGGGGACATTCTCCTGTTGCCACAAAAGAAGGGTCACGATATTATGTTTCTTTTATTAATGATCATACTCGTTGTTATTGGGTTTATTTCATGAAACACCGTTCTGAATTCTTTGAGATATATACAGTCTTTCGGGCTCTTGTCAAAACTTAACATTTTGTTATTATCAAATGTTTTAGGTGTGATTTGGGTCGGGAATACACTTCTAATAATTTTTGTGAGTTGCTTGCCTTAGCTGTAACGATTCACCAAACTTCGTGTACAGATACTCTTGAGCAAAATGGTGTTACTGAAAGAAAACATAGGAACATTGTTGAAATTACTCATTCTCTCTTGTTGTCTGCTTCTGTTCCTAATGTGTTTTGGGGTGAAGTTATTCTTACTGCTATAGGTTTGATTAATATAATTCCATCTTCTCATATTTCAGGTTTGTCTCTTTTTGAAAAGTTGTATGGGTATGCTTCTGATTATTCTTTCTTTAGAGTTTTTGGTTGTACTTGTTTCGTTCTTCTTCCTCATGTAGAATGCAACAAGTTGTCCTCTCGATCTGCTATTTGTGTTTTTCTTAGTTATGGTGAAGGTAAAAAAAGATATCGTTGTTTTGATCTAGTAACTCAAAAACTTTATGTGTCTTGTCATGTTGTTTTTCTCGAGCATATATCTTTCTTTCCTATTCCATCCACTACTCATAGTTTGACTAGATCTTACCTTATTCATATAGATTCTTTTTATGAAGATTCTGATAGTTTGTCATCTCAGGTACCTAGTACTTCAAATACCCTTTTTGCAGATATTGACACTTTACTCTCCGGCACACCTGAAGCTCATTTTTCTCCTATGGTCTCTTAAGCTCCGTCTGAGATTGTGGATCCACCTCTACGTCAATCCATACGCATTCTTAAGTCCACAAAGTTATAAGATTTTGCTTATTCTTGTTATTCTTCATCTTTTTCTTCCTTTTTTAGCTTCTATTCATTATCTTTCTAAGCCATCTTCCTATAAAGAGACTATTTTTGATCCTCTTTGGCTGCAAGTTATGGATGAAGAACTTTCCGCTTTGCATAAGACAGGTACTTAGGACTTGGTTCCTCTACCTCCTGGTAAAAGTGTTGTTGATTATCGTTGGGTGTATAAGATCAAGACTAATTCTGATGGATCTATTGAGTAATACAAAGCTAGACTAGTTGCAAAAGGGTACTCTCAACAGTATAGTTTGGATTATAACGAGACATTTGCTCCTATTACAAAAATGACTACTATTCGTACTCTTATTGTAGTAGTTTCGGTTCGTCAGCGACATATATCTCAACTTGATGTTAAAAGTGCCTTCTTGAATGGAGATCTTCAAGAAGAAGTTTATATGGCGTCCCGTCTTAGTGTTTCACATGATTTTGGGTATGTCTGCAAGCTCAAAAAAATGTTATATGGCCTCAAACAAGCACCTCGTGCTTAGTTTGAGAAATTTTCTATTGTGATCTTTTCTCTTGGATTTACTTCTAGTAGTCATTATTATGCTCTTTTTTGTTAAGTGCACAGATGCAGGTCGTATTATTTTGTCTTTATATGTTGATGACATGATTATTACTAGTGATGATATTGATGGTATTTCAGTTTTGATGACAAAGTTAGCTAGACAGTTTAAAATGAAGGATTTGAGTTCTCTACGATATTTCTTGGATATTGAGGTAGCCTACTCACTCAGAAGTTATCTTCTTTCTTAATCGAAATTTGTTGCAGATATTCTTAAGCGAGCTAGACTTATTAGTAATAAGACTGTAGATACTCCCATTAAGGTTAACGCAAAGTATTCTTCTTTTGATGGCTTACATTTTTTAGATCCTACTTTACACCATACTATTTTGGTCGGAGCTTGGTATACCTTACTATTACTTGCCCAGATATTGCATATTTTGTTCATGTTGTTAGTTAGTTTGTTGTTTCTCCTACTACAGTTCATTGGGCAGTTGTTCTTCATATTTTGCGGTATCTTCAAGGTACAATCTTTTACTTGCATCAACCTCTTCCTTAGAGCTGCATGCATACTCTGATGCTGATCTAATCCCACAGATCGCAAGTCTGTTACTGGTTTCTATATTTTTTTAGGTGATTCTCTTATTCCTTAGAAGAGTAAGAAACAATTTATTGTTTCTCAATCTTCAATCGAAACAGAATATCGTGCTATGACATCTACTACAAAAGAGATTGTTTGGTTATGTTGGTTACTTATATATATGAGAATTTCTCTTTCTCATCATACTCCTATGTATTGTGACAACCAGAATTATATTCAAATTACTCACAACTCAATTTTTCATTAACAAACTAAGTACATTGTGATCGATTGTCACTTTACTCGTCATCATCTCAAGCATGACAACATTACCTTGCCCTTTGTTTTTTCTTCTTTGCAGATTGCAAATTTCTTTACTAAGTTGCATTCTATTTCCCATTTTTATTTTCTAGTTGGTAAACTTTTGATACTTGTAACTGCCGCATCGTGAGTTTGAGGGGAGATGGTAAGAAATATTGAGTTATTTTGTTTTATTATTTATTAAGTATATAATAGTTTTTTCTTTTCCTTGTTAACCTATATATAGTTTCTTTGTATTTATATTAATTTATCATTTATTTGTATTCAATTACATTATGTATTGTTAAATCATTAACCTCCTCTTTTACAAATGTTTTTGTATTTCTTTGGATTCTTTAACATGAACAATCCCATAAAAAAATCATCAAGAAAAAAAATGACAACTTAACCTTTAATGATGTAGATATGAATCAGTTGCAAGAAAAGATTTCTCAAATGTTGAAGTGATTAATCAGTGTGTGAAGTAAACAAAAAAAAAAATGGCGCACAATTTGAAAGAGGATTGCTAAATGCATACAAGAAAAAAAGAAAAAAAAAATTGGTGGTTTGTTTAAAGATACTCTGTAATTTTGCAATTTATCATTTGCTGCCAACTCTCCGTCAAAAAAAAAAAATGAAAAAACACACGGAATTTGAGAAGGAGAAGCTTACCTGACTGAAGGTTGTCTTGTCGCTCTTTATCGGTGATCTGGCTTCTGTCTGCACAAAACAGTAACGAAAGCTTCAAACATTAAAGAAAAAGCTGTTCACACTAAATAAATTGGTGATTAGTTATACATATTGAGAAAGATGCTCAAGGGAAGCAATGCATGCATAGAGAAAAAGCTGCATTCAACAAATAACTCGTATATCAGTTCTATAAATGAACCTGCTCAAGGGAAGCAATCGTCAGAGAACTCGGAAGAGAGCTTGACTTACAAGGACAAGGAGTGAAGGGGTAGAGCAGAGGCAAGTGGGTTGCTTTCAAAGGTTTCAAATTTAAACCGAGTAATTCAATTAATGCATGCTTCCCTGCAAACAATGAACACAGTTTTTTTTTTCACATTAACAGTCAACTTCATCTAAGCTTCATTAGATAATTTTATTTGCAATTATGGAAAGAGGGGAAAAAAAACTCAAGGAAAACCTAAAAACAACAACAACGTTGTCTCAATTCATAACATTTACCCATAACTTGCTTAACATTTTAGACATATTTCCATTCAAGAACAAATGCAAAAATTTTACGGTTGCAGAGTTTCAAACGGAGAACGACACACCTGCTTGAAAGGAAGGGAAAGTTTGAAACATGTTGAATTTCAAGTAAATCATCTCTCTTGTGTTCCTTCAATGTGCGAAATATGGTTTAAGTGGGTTGCCTACACTCCAAATATTGGATTGTGAGTCAAATACTTTGCAACATCTGCACTGACCTATTAAGATTTATAGGTCATCATGGGTAGAAGATGCTTGCAAAATCAACAGCATTATATGCC
Source organism: Ormosia emarginata (assembly GCA_029884605.1). Classification (NCBI taxonomy): domain Eukaryota; kingdom Viridiplantae; phylum Streptophyta; class Magnoliopsida; order Fabales; family Fabaceae; genus Ormosia; species Ormosia emarginata. Next base: position 62,739,021 of record JAQQTP010000089.1, on the reverse strand, counting down.
TTTGATACTCCCCACTTGATTCACCACGTGATATCATCCAATGCAATCTTGCAACAAGTAAAACACATCAAATACATATCTTGAAGGTTGTTGCTGACATTGCAAAGTATTTATTTCATACTCAACTAGTTGAATTCCTCGTTGGTCGCTGTATAATTGAAAGAATAATGTTATAAACACAGTTTCAACACATCATTTTATATTTTCATAATTTTTATCATTGATTATAATTAGTTTTATCTCATTTTTCTTTGCATATATATATTCTGATTTTGTCATGTATTCTAAATGTGAAATGATGTGAGCACTTTTTATGTATGCCAAATATTGTCCTCATTGAAAACATAAAAAATTGTTAAACTTAGGAGAGAGAAGAGTTGGTGAGAAGTAAAAAGAATGAAGAGTTTCTCATAAATTTCATCGATACCATTCAAATGAAAGAAGAATCATCAGTCACGATTGTTTGCTGAAAGGAAAAGTGATGAGGTGATAGTTTTGGACCAAAAAAAATGCACTATTTGGATTGAATCATGTTTTTATATATAAATAGTTTAGTTTGATTGTGTTGGATTTTTTAGCCCAAGTCCTAAAGTCCCAAGGGTTACGTCTACATGCACCTCAAGAAATTATGGTGCATGGATGCACCAGGTGTTATAACCGTTGATTAGTCTCAATTTTACATCAATGGTTATCAAGCACGACATGCAACCTATTATGCAGGTCAAGGTATAAAATTTAATATTTATATAATTTCCCCGTCGGTCTCCGTAATAACAGCTGCGGTGGTGGAAGACTGGAAGCCATGGCCATATTTTGTTGAGTTTAGTAGTTTGAAATCCAAATTTTGAATAAGAAAGAGAAGAAGATATAAGTATAATAAGCTTTATATTTTTTGGCTTAGGATCGTGCGTTGTAGATTACGAAATAGAGCAGATTATAAGTTGAATTGTTAGCCTGTCCTTCTCTAACTTACTCTAATATGTTTCAACATGTTCTTTATTCCAAAAAGGGGACCTTTTTTTTTTTTGGGTACATCCAAGAAGGAGACTTTATTCTAAAGAGTAATGCCACTTTATTCAATCAGCGAATGATACATTAGATATTGATATTGAAATTGGATTGATATTGAAATATTCGTATGTTACTTCCATGTATTGTTAGGCAAGATGATTTTTTGAAGGTTCAAAGAGTGGTAATTATGATATTATGAATCTTCTGTTTATCCTTAAATTCAAGAGGGAAATTAAAAAAAAAATTGGTTAATTTTAAAAGTGCAGAATCAATGTTGACCAACGTGTAAATCATATCTCCCATCTCAACCAGCCAACCTCAAAATAGGCGAAAGTAATCATGTGATAGATAATTTGTTTGAAGGAATAAAATGCAAAAAACTAGAATTAAGGGGTTAAAATAGAAATAATAGAATGTCATTTTACTAAAACTTTAACGCTGGTTAAAAAGTAACAAAACTTGTGATTATAGGTAAATTGCAAGTTGCATCGATGCACCACAACTTGTCTTGGTGAATGGCAAAAGTCTCCTATCCCAAGTCCAACATTCCTTTGTAAGGAGAAGGCTAATATGCACCAGGTCATGTTTTAGTGCACGGGTGCTCCACCTTTGTAACCTACAATAACTGGTCAAGGGCATTTTTGACTAGTTAACTTATTGTCCCTAAACTAGGGTTAGGTCTTCCTTACCCGCTTGGGTGGACCTAAAAAAAGCGAGTTCCACCATTGTTCATCAGGTTTGAGCTTCAAAAGCTCACTATTTCAACGTTTCTCAACACGATTTCAACAAGAATGAGAGGCCCACAAAAAATTGAACAAGACCTAGCACTAAAACCATAGTTATACAAATCAAATTGAATTGGCTGATTTAACTAGAAAACTCATGACTTGGCCTCTGAGCCTATCTGGTTCATACTCATAATAAGTTTTCATAATGAACCAATCAAACTAGGTCAAACCTGGGTGAACCTCTCGGAAGAGTCAGACCGATCTAACACAGTTCTTATTTGTTTATTTAATTAATGCTTCAAAAATGTAACTTATGGGATTTGAACATAATACTTAGAAGACACTTATTGCGATGAAATCCATTCTGCTACTAAACTATATGATTTTGTTGAGTAATTTCCTTAGTTTAATTTTATACAACAACAACAACTAAACATTTTTTCACTATGTAAGGTCGGCTACATTGATCAAATGACGTCATTATATCCTATCATAAACCAAGTCTTCAGAAATGTCATGCAAATCTAAATCTTTTTTAATCGTTTCATTTATAGTCTTTCTTGGTCTCCTTCTCCCTCTATCTATTAGGCTATCCTCCACTTGATCTACTCTTCTTACAGGGGCTTCTAAGGGTCTTATCCTTACATGTCCAAACCACCTAAGGCGAGATTATCTTATCTTTTCCACAATATGTGCTACCTCTACTTTCTCTCTAATGCATTCATTCCTAATCTTATCTTCTCTTGTATGGCCACACATCCAGCGCAACATCCTCATCTCAACGACACTGATCTTATGCTCTTGCAAGCTTTTTACCGCCCAAAATTCAATACCATACAACATCGCATGTCTTATAGTTGTGCGGTAAAATTTACCCTTAAGCTTGAAAAGCACTTTTCTATCACAAATAACTCTTGAAGCACTACTTCATTTCATCCATCCAGCTTGAATCCTATGGTTTACATCTTCCTCTATCTATTTGTCATTTTGTATGATAGATCCAAGATACCTAAACCATGTGACTTGTGGTATGGTATGGTCTCCAGTTTTCACCACTAAGCTAGTATTATCACGCTTCTTATTGAACTTGCATTATATATACTCTGCCTTACTCCTGCTTAGACGTAAGTCATGTTCTTCCAAAGCTTGTCTTCATAGCTCTACCTTCTTATTTGTTTCCTCTCTCGACTCTCCAACTAAGATTATATCATTTGCGAAAAACATATTATCGCAATCGAGATCTTGGCGGGAGTAGCGAACAAATAAATTGTTTGGAGTTGCCACCAATTTTAATTAAATTAGGAAAAATTTGGAAAACCCTTTTAAAAAATGGTCTTTGAAACCAAATTAGATCCGAGAACCGGTTATGCATAGGGAAGGGTAGAGACTTATCTCCACAGCACCCCTAACACATCCGTCATAAAACTGTTATCCTAAGTTAATTATGCAAAATTTAATAATCTCATAATATATTTGTTTTACTCATTTTATTAAAAAAAACTTAAAAAAACAAATAATTTTTGAAAATTTAAAATTTGGTTTGACAGAATAAAAGTTCTGCTCCTATGTATCCTCTGCTGCATTGAGGAACTCAAAGTCATGTAATTCTTTATAAAATATTTGTGGGTTGGTTATTTTAAATTTAAAATGAAGAATCATCAATCATTTCGTCACAACTCAATTATCCTCATTTTATTTCTCAAAAAAATTAATTATTTTATATTTTTACTTTTTTAATTATAGATTAATTGTTTTTAATTTTTAAAACACTTGAATTATCAAGTTGTCATTACAACTCGAGATGATTACAAAAGTTGTAGAATTAACAAGCTGTCACAACTTAATTAATCTTTTTTTCATTTTTAATTATTTATATTTTTCACTTCATTTCTTTTTTAACTTTGTTTTCTTCTTCACGTTTTTTCTTTCTTTTTTTAGTTTGCCCCATTGGATTTAAGCCTACTTCTCCCTAAATAAAAAAATAAAATATTAAAACTAAAACTAAAACTAAAACTACTCAGAAACAAAAACAAAAAAAAATTAAAAAAATATATAGAAAGTGCAACAAGCCTTACGAAAAGCAAGAAAACAAAAAGGTGGGTCTTGTATTTTGAAATTTTAAAAAACAGGGAAGATGAAGGCCCGACGATGAGCTTGGTTCAAAGGTGGACGACGGAGTGATGTGGCGGGTTCGTCGGTGACGGCGGCGAGGATCCGCTCGGTATGACCAAGATCTGGGCCGAGCGCCGCGCAACGATACGTGATCAGGCGTGTCGTAACGTGTGGTGTGGGTGATGCTGCAGTGCGGTGCGGTTTAGGCAGTTCTGCGGGTTGCTGGGCCGTTAGCAACTGGCGCGGTCGAGCCATTCGCGGTTCGCATTTTGGGCAAGACTGAGCGCTGGTGTGCGACGGTGCAAACCTGAAAACTGTGACGGTGCGAGTAGCGGTGGTGCTTGGAGCAGATGACAGATGATAATGGGTTGATGGGTTTTGGTAGTTTTTGGGTGAGTACTGACGAGCGCCGAACTCAATCAAAATTATAACCGAAGTTATTACCTAAACTTGTAGTATAGTGAACAACACCGGATCGTCTCCTCAAGGATCGTAGATGCAATTTGATCAAATCAAGTGAAAGTTAGAAAAAGGGGGGTTTTGATGGTTCAAGGATCGCAATGTCAGGATTTAAAGAGAAATAACAATTAAAAGAACAGTCAATTCAGAAATCTATCCGAGATTGGGTGGATTCAATCATAGACCTTTCAACAAAATACCTGAAATACATTTGAATGGTTAACTTGGATCTAACCGAGATCTCTCGCATCGATCCGAATTCATACTAGATAATCGTCCATAATTCAATTGACAAGTGATAAACACAAATCTGCAATCGCACCATTCATGTAAATATATGTCAATTTAAGCACCGAATTCAATTAACCTAGGCACAAATCAGTAACCTAACCTCTTCAATTACGTGATTAGTTTAGATCAATCAGTTCTAAATTTCATCACAATACTTAATCTTAAACCAAGATCAAATCGATCAAACATAAACAGAATCACCATTCATGCATTCAAGATCAAGAGAACGTAGAAGAAGAAGAGAAGAGGAATTCAAATATAAATCAAATACATTACATAACCAAGGTCTCAAGAATCTAAGCCACAATCTCTTCAAGAGTCCCGAATTGACTAGAAGTGACTTAGCTCTCCATTACAATGAAGGAAAAATATACAAGAACTATGAAAAACTATCTTTAACACTAAGTGTATGTTTTTGTGTTTAGAGCTCTCCACATGCTTCCTTTTATAGAGGATTCAGAGTAGTAGTAGATGGGTAGATGAGATTAGTAGGTGGAATTAGTAGGTGAGCTTGGTAGGTGAACTTGGTAGGTGAGCTTGGTAGGTGAACTTGGTAGGTGAACTTGGTAGGTGAGCTTCCTTGTCTCCGAAAGTATTCATTGTTGAACTCATTGATTTCGTCATTTTTGAGCCAAGTGGTCTTCATGAAAGTTCTAGGAAATTGTCTAAGCTTTCCAATGGCTCTGGAAGCAACCAAAAATTCGTCCTACAGCCCAAGATATGACCCAATTACTACAGACTGCTCAGGACCAGTTTCAGCACCTCTGTTTTGACTTTCAGACCCAATATCTCCATCAAGGAGCCCGAATCAAGTTTTGTGTTTGTCATGAAAGTTGTACATATGGGTCTTAACTTTCAGATCACCAATTTTCAGCCCATTCTACAAACCTAAACTCGAATTATGTTCTGGTTACTACACACTGTTCGTTTCCAGTTACAAATCCCGTATTCTGATTTCCATGCCCAATTAGCTCCACTAGATGTCTGATATTGACTTTGAGCTCTCATCAAAGTTGTAGAGCTCTCTTTTATCTTTCCTACAAGGTAAAGTTCATAATTATCAGACATTTAGAACTCAAGATATGGCCAAAATACGTAAAAAGTGTAAGACTCGAATAATGCTTTGAAAAATCAATTAAGTCCGATTCGAGTTCAAACTTACAAAACATAATCAAATTCAGTCAATTAAGTACATGAAGAGTGTAAATGACTAATAATGAGGGTTTCTTAATGAATAAAATATGTGATTATCAAATTCCCCACACTTAGCTTTTTGCACTCCCGGGCAAAACATATAAAACTAAAGTTAGAAACAAAGACAAACGACACGTTTAAAAGCCTAAAAACTCTAAAGGACTCAATAAAGCAAGAAGAGCAACAAGAAATTCAAGGGATCAAAGAATAAATGAGGTAAGATTTCTTCACATCTCAAATCAACAAGCAAGGAAACTTCCGTTGAAAAGAATGAATTAAGAATGATGGATCTTCACAAGATTCCTCTCAATCTCTCAAGTGTTTAAAAGGTAGGTATTTCACTCAATTCAACCCATGAAAATTGCACTACCATAAGCTTGCTTATCTTCTACTTCTCCACTACTCAAAACACATGCACACACAAATCATGAGGACTTTATTCAAGGTTGCAGTGAGGTCAAGGTAACAGAAGAGGATAAAATAGATATGAGAAGATAAATACCAAAGAGAATAAAAGTGAATGAGAGGTGAGTTCAAATAACAAGCATAAAAGTTCATCTCAACTCTAATGTATATCCCTTTACATATTCATTTCCCAATCCTTTTCTCTCTTTTTTTTTATATATATATATATGAACATAACTATATACATACATTTTTTTTTTTTTTTTTTTTTTTAGGCACTCTTTCTTTTCTTTTCTTTTCTTTTTTCAACAACCATTTTGTACACACACCCCCACACTTGTTCAAAAACTCATCCATTAATCAGGCTAATGTTCTTTTATTCCCTAAGGTAAAGTAAGAACACGATTTTTCATTTAAGGCACATAATGAGCTAGAAACAAGGAATGGTCAAATAAGCTCAACGGGGTTAAGCAAAGGAAAATATACAAGGTTGGCAGGAATTAGAGAATTTTCAAGAAGTCAAAAGAGTGCTTGATATCATATTGAAAGGAAGGTTGGCTATTTGGTTAAACTAACTAATTAAGAAAGAGGGCCTCAATCATGTTTATGCATGCAAGTGAAATGTAGCTTCAAAAAGAATCAAAGCAAGTTCTAGAGTGGTTATTAACATGAGTGAAAATCACACAAGAAAGAAGAGAATGACATAAATGTTGAATCGATCCATTAGGCTCAAAATCTCACAAGGTATGCATCCATCAAGCTCAATTCATCAATTCAATCATCCATCACCAAGCATATCAGTTCAAGAAGGGAGGAAAGTTATTCAATCATGCAATGAACCCCTTTTTTTATTTTTTATTTTTAACAAAAAAGAAACATGCTAAAATCTCTCCCCAACACTTAATATAGACATTGTCCTCAATGTGAAAGTGATAAATAAAACGGAAAGAAAAGAGCAACACAACCTGATGAGGGCCGAGATAATGGCAAGCAGAAAAGATGTGTAAGAATCAAAGCTGCAACAGAATCTGAAAACTCACAAAACAATTGAGTAAAATGTAAAACCAAAATAACATGACTGGAATAATATAAAATTAAAGAGGAAATGCGAGTCTTTTAGAGTCAGATTCCCAAGATTGTAACACTTCTGTTCATCTCTGAAGAGATTCCACAATTAAGAAGTTCATGATGTACCAGGCCACAAGAATGCGTCTCAAGAGTCAATAAGGTTTAACTTACTGACTTCTTACTCAGCCATTCAAAGTGAAGTATGTTTTTATCTTCTCAGATTGCGAAAACCATCCCCAAAGATCTTGAAAACAAATCTAGTTGGGTTGCCTCCCAATAAGCGCTTGTTTAACGTCGTTAGCTCGACGTTGGGACACTTCTTAGTGATCTTTATAATGTGGATGGTAAAAGCCCATCACTTTCACTTCCACATTTTTCGGCTTGAGATGGTGTCCATTGGTCTTATTAAGTGAGGTTGGTGAAAAGACTCCACCAGGATCCCATTGGTTGAAACGTGATGACCAAGTTATGGTTGACACAACATGATAGCTTTCACTACGGTCCCATTGGTTGAAGTGTAACGACCAAGTGAAGCTTGAAGCATGAGGGTTCACATTGGGGTCTCATTGGTCTTCCTTGACTTCACCAATGGCATGCAATACGTGTAATTTTGCAATTCCGCTTTCATTGATAATGCTGGACCATGGCCTAAAAACAAAATCCACTTCAGTAGTTACTAGCATCTGCTGACTTTCCTCTTTCTTTGAAAATTCCTCAATGGCCTTCAACTCCACCTCCCTATATGTTTCGATTCGCAACTACATTGTTGATAGACCCTTCTATATCATTAGATCCTGCGTAAACAGAATCATTAGTTTTCAAATATGCAGAAATTTCAAGCACACACAACACATTTTATATCACCATCCCGATCAAAGACATGAGTTGCAAACGATAGAATCATCAAAACCAATTAAATCGGGAAATTCAAAGACACAACTCATAATGAGTTTCCTCAACTAAGTCTCGCATGTAAATCAATATGACAATTAGAATGCAGGGAGTTGGGAATTGTTTGGGGAAAGAGTTGGCGACTCTTGACATCTCGCTCATTAACAAGTGGTTGTCAACCTGGTCAATTTGGGTTGTTAAATCCTGAATAGTGGCGGTGAAATTCTTTGGAACTCAATTTGGGTTTTCATCAAGTCCTCCCATGAAGGCTCAAGTTTTGTGGTTGATGGACTTGTTATCTCACCGGAATGGCTGCTCATATTGAAATGATTGTTGCTGTAGTGATGCCGTATTGCCATAACCCAGATCCGGATAGTATTCCCAGCTAGGGTTGTATGTGTTGAAGAATGGGTCATAACTCTGTTGCTGCTGCTGGAACGATGGTTCATCAGGAAAATAACCAGCTGCTGCAACAAATTGATCTGGAAAAATAGAACTACCATACTGAAGTGTAGGGCATGCATATGTGGGGTGAGATGAACAAAAACAAATGTTACACATAAGTGTAGCTTCCTGCATAGGTGATTGTTGTCTCACTACTATATGTCTTACCAAAGAAGTCAACTCCTCAAGTTTTGAATCCATTATGCATGGTTCATTGTATTCTTAAAATGCAACAGAATGCAACAAAATGATAATGAAAGAAAAAGAAAAAATTAAAAAGAAAGAGTTAGTATGGGATCAACACTCAAAATATGCAAAAATAAATTTAGTTAATGTATCTAAACATTTTTTAAAAATTATGGAATCAACACAGAACAAAATCTACATAAAAATGAAACTAGAAAATGTAATAAAAAATAAAAATAAAATTGAAAAAGTGGTCTAAATGATAGAATTTCAAAAAACCAGGGGTGACCTCACAGTTTACTGTGAGTCTTGTTTATCAGGCTGTTTTCCTTCAACCGACCATGTTTCAGCTCATTCTGGGCATGTTTCAGTTCGAAAACTGCAATAGTTACCCGTAATCACCTGTTTTCCGTCTTTCCTTCACTAGAGAAATTCAGAAATCTAAAAAAAAAATTGTTAGTGTAGTATTAACAATACTAGATAATGGATAAAAATGTTAGAAAAGTTAATAAAAAGCAAAAGTTAGTAAAAACACTTAAAATGAAAAGATTACACTTACTAATCCCGAATCCAAGCGCCAAAATTGACGAGCGCCGAACTCAATCAAAATTATAACCGAAGTTATTACCTAAACTTGTAGTATAGTGAACAACACCGGATCGTCTCCTCAAGGATCGTAGATGCAATTTGATCAAATCAAGTGAAAGTTAGAAAAAGGGGGTTTTGATGGTTCAAGGATCGCAGTGTCGGGATTTAAAGAGAAATAACAATTAAAAGAACAATCAATTCAAATCTATCCGAGATTGGGTGGATTCAATCATAGACCTTTCAACAAAATACCTGAAATACATTTGAATGGTTAACTTGGATCTAACCGAGATCTCTGCATCGATCCGAGATTCATACTAGACAATCGTCCGTAATTCAATTGACAAGTGATAAACACAAATCTGCAATCGCACCATTCATGTAAATATATGTCAATTTAAGCACCGAATTCAATTAACCTAGGCACAAATCAGTAACCTAACCTCTTCAATTACGTGATTAGTTTAGATCAATCAGTTCTAAATTTCATCACAATACTTAATCTTAAACCAAGATCAAATCAGATCAAACATAAACAGAATCACCATTCATGCATTCAAGATCAAGAGAACAGAAGAAGAAGAGAAGAGGAATTCAAATATAAATCAAATACATTACATAACCAAGGTCTCAAGAATCTAAGCCACAATCTCTTCAAGAGTCCCGAATTGACTAGAAGTGACTTAGCTCTCCATTACAATGAAGGAAAAATATACAAGAACTATGAAAAACTATCTTTAACACTAAGTGTATGTTTTTGTGTTTAGAGCTCTCCACATGCTTCCTTTTATAGAGGATTCAGAGTAGTAGTAGATGGGTAGATGAGATTAGTAGGTGGAATTAGTAGGTGAGCTTGGTAGGTGAACTTGGTAGGTGAGCTTGGTAGGTGAACTTGGTAGGTGAGCTTCCTTGTCTCCGAAAGTATTCATTGTTGAACTCATTGATTTCGTCATTTTTGAGCCAAGTGGTCTTCATGAAAGTTCTAGGAAATTGTCTAAGCTTTCCAATGGCTCTGGAAGCACCCAAAAATTCGTCCTACAGCCCAAGATATGACCCAATTACTACAGACTGCTCAGGACCAGTTTCAGCACCTCTGTTTTGACTTTCAGACCCAATATCTCCATCAAGGAGCCCGAATCAAGTTTTGTGTTTGTCATGAAAGTTGTACATATGGGTCTTAACTTTCAGATCACCAATTTTCAGCCCATTCTACAAACCTAAACTCGAATTATGTTCTGGTTACTACACACACTTTCGGGTTCCAGGTCCACAAATCCCGTATTCTGATTTCCATGCCCAATTAGCTCCACTAGATGTCTGATATTGACTTTGAGCTCTCATCAAAGTTGTAGAGCTCTCTTTTATCTTTCCTACAAGGTAAAGTTCATAATTATCAGACATTTAGAACTCAAGATATGGCCAAAATACGAAAAAAGTGTAAGACTCGAATAATGCTTTGAAAAATCAATTAAGTCCGATTCGAGTTCAAACTTACAAAACATAATCAAATTCAGTCAATTAAGTACATGAAGAGTGTAAATGACTAATAATGAGGGTTTCTTAATGAATAAAATATGTGATTATCAAGTACTTTTCTGTGGGTAGTAGTTTTTGAGTGGCAGAGGAATGAGTGTTTTGGAGGTTTGAAGATGAAGATGAAGTGAAGAAGGATAATGGGTGGTTGTGGTGAGTATTAATGGTGGGATTGGAGGTTAGCTGGGATGGTCTTTGATGGTGAGGTTGATGGCAATGGAATATGTTGGGGAAGAAGGTTAGACGTGGCGGGTAATTTGCAAAGGCTGAAAAATTAAGCTGAGGTCTATTAAAACTTAAAATCAATTAGTGTTGGGTTATGGGTTTTTATTGGAGGGGATTAGAGTGAAGAGTTTAAGTTAAAGTGATATTAGAATTGGTTTTGGATGAGTATTGGGATTTGTTTAGGATGAGTATATTTAGGATAACTAATGAGATTTGATTAGGATGAGTGTGTTTAGGATAACTAATGGTATTTGGTTAGGATGAGTTTGAGTTACAGTACAATCGGTTAATGGGTCAGTTTATGAGTTGATGGGTCAATTGCGTTGGATAATAGGTTAGTGGGTTAAAGGTAGTTACCTGGGTCATGGTTTGGATCATTATTTTTATTTTTTTTCATTTTTTACAAAAAAACCTCGGACAAATTTGGTGTTTACAGTTGCTCATCTTTACTTGTTTCTTACTAGATAAAAAGAATAACTGTAGTTTTTCATTTTACCATAGTAAGAAACGAGTAAAGATATGAACTCAAATTTTGTTTGGGAAAAACTATGCGAGAATAAAAATGCAGAGAGTCGATACCTTCAAAAGTAAATGATATGAGCCGATGCACTAAAAAATTAAAATGCAAAGAGCCGATGTGCTCAAAAAGTAAATGACATGAGTCGATACGCTCAAAAGAAATTAAAACACAAGAAGCTTATGAAACTCCAAAACTAATGACAGAAATTAAAATACAAAGAGCCGATGTCTCAGAAATTAAAATGATAAGAACCGATGCGCTCAAAAATGCATGGAATGACAGTGGGCTTATGTGTCCCAAAATTTAAAAAACAATGGGCTACTACATCCTCAAGACAGTAGGCTACCGCATCTCGAAACTTAAAAGACAGTGGGCTATTGTGTCCCAAAATTTAAAAGACACTCGGCTACTGTGTCCAAAAATTTAAAAGACAGTGGGCTACTACGTCCCACAATTTAGAAGACAATGGGCTACTGCGTTTCGAAATTTAAAAATATAGTGGGCTACTGCATCCTGAAAGACAATGGGCTACTGAGTCTCGAAATTTAGAAGACAGTGTGCTACTGCGTCCCGAAATTTAAAAGACAATCTTTTTTTTTCTTTCTCTCTTTTTTTTATAAAAGTCATTTGAACCAACATTGACTCTGAAAAGCTTTGAACAATTGTTAGACCATTTGTGTACCGCAAGTGCACGGGTCGTTCAAGTAATACAGATACGAAGTAAAAGTTCGTTCCCACGAGGACAAAGTTTCTATTACTAAGTAGCAACCAATAGTTCTTCTAGATTCTAGTCAAGGACATATAAAATAAAGAAAAACAATTAATCTAAATCTAAACTACAAAAGCAATAACATAGGGGTTTAGAGATCTAGGGAATCCTTCTTCACCTTCTACTTCATACTAATGATATGCAATCCTTATCAGTAACATCAATGATTAGTTAGTTTAGCTTGAGAATCTGATATAGTCAAAAGCCTATGTCTAGGTCGATCAACCCTGGTGCCATTTACCTAATCCACTATGGTTCTTATGGTTACATGAGGACTAATATAAACTCCACTAATGAATGATCTATTCTCAAACACATGCTAATACATGGCTAAAAGGTATATTTCTATCCAGTTAGCTAATCAACTCATCCAAGTCAAGTGAACTCGTCAAACATGCATCAACCATACCATGTCTATCTCCACAAATCCCTATGTCTAGTTCCTTTGCATCAATTAAGATCATGCAATTGTTGATCAAACAGCAGTAAGCATTAAGCATAGACATGGAAGAACAAAGCTAAACATCAATAGATACTCAAATTCATACATAAACATTAATAATCATATAAAGATTCAAAGTATTTCCTAAATACAGCTTTGGCTAAACATTGAATACAAAATTACAACCAAAAACAGTATTCAAAAGATAAGGGAGAAGAAGAAACGCAGGGAGAAAAGGAAGGATGCCATTGATGAGATCCTTGAAGCTTGAATCCTCTTCCCTAAGGAAGAGGACCTCCAACCTAACCTCCCTAGGCATCCAATCTGCCAAAAAATGAAGTCCTGGCTTCAACCTCTCTAAACTCATCTGAGCTCCCTCGGAGCTCTCTTCAGAATTCTATTGAAAATCTATTTATAGACTCAACAAAATCAGGTCCACGCCGCGGCGCTCACAATACACGCCGCGACGCGTATCAAATTAGGTCACTCCCGCCTCGGCATTGTTTTCTCACGCCGCATTGTTCAATTCTTTGTAGCCCCTGACTTTGGATGCAGGGGATCTCAACGCCGCGGCGTACGCTTCCTCAGCGCTGCAACGTTACAAGTTTGGCTGTAGAATTCTGCAGCAAACACTATTTTTCTGCTGAATTTACTCCTTTGGGTTCCTCTTAGGCTTTCTAATCTGCTTTGCAGCTCTTCCTGCATTAGAGAAATCACCAAAGTATTAATAAATGCAAAGTCTACTTAATCATATACACAATAAGCACAATTTGCTCCATAACATACTGGAAAGGTATTAGAATTGGATATAATGAATAGAAGTATAAAACCTTCCAAATATGCATGAATACAAGGACTTTAGCACTCTTTATAACTCAGATATAGGGCACAAATAACTACACTTTGTATAGTTATCATCAATCAAACCCTTATTCACATACTTTTGCCTATTGGACCTGATACTCTCGATCCTACTTACCCATCCATTCTCTCCTTTTTTTTTTCTTTCATCTTATTTTCTTGTTTTCTGCTCTTAACTCCCCTTTTGGAAAGTGTGATGATAATCTCTTTTTGTGAACCTTTGCTTAGAGCTACTAAGTCTTTGCGAGAAAAAAAAATTTTGTCCCAGTATTTGTTCCTTGATCCTCATCTAATTGATTTTCTGCAATGGTCTGATGACTTAATCGCTGTCTTGTTGCTACTTCCTTCAATATATATTTCTCTTTAATTCGTCAGAAATTTTTTGCCCTAGGGTGGCCAATTAAATGCAAACAAATTGCCCCTATGTATCCAATCGAACGCAAATAAAATTGCCCTAGTTTAAACAATTCTAATTTATTTACCTTAACTTTTGCTTAAACTACCCTTTCGGGTTTTCAGCCTAACGAGCTCTTTTCCTTTTTTGCTCGGGTATCTCTTATTTCTGGATTATTCCTATGGATATCATTTTTCCCTTTAATTAAAACTTCTAAGTTCTTTTCAATCTGAATTGTTTATCAGAGGATTGCCATCAAATGGTCAAATCATAATGTTGTACTCATGTTCACTTTATTTGAAATATTACGTAACAGACAGGCATAGATTTAAAAGTACAACAAAAAAGAAATTTACTAAGAGAACAACTTCTAGATTGGTCTTGGAAGTTTGACTACACAAATGATGATATGAGATTCAAAGAGGTGTTGATTCGATATAAATTTATTTGATAAAGCCTAATTAAATAAAAAAAATTTTGTCTCAATCTAAGACTGAATTGAATAGGGCAATAACTCGTCCTAATGACCAAAGATTTGTCCTAGTATAGGTCAAATTGAACTAAAGAAAAGAAAAATTGAACTAGTCTAAGACTGAATTGAATAGCGCAAAAACTCGCCTTAATGTCAGGCCAAATTGAATCAAAGAGAAATTTGCCCTAGTCTCGAACAGAATTGAAAAGAGCAGAGACTTGCCCTAGTGACTAAAAGATTTGCTGCAATGTAGGTTAAATTGAATCAGAGGAAAGAATGCCCCACTGTAGGGCCAGCTCGAACATGATAGGAACTTGCCCTGGTGTAAGTCTCCTTTTGTTCTTTTTTTTCTTTTTTTTCTAAGGAGCAATGAACTAGGTACTTCGATGAGCGTAACATTTGTCTGAAAATTAAAGTTAACGAATATGACAGCAACCTTTCATTAATTGGAATGGACTTTTTAAGGCTTGTAATGTGGCCAATGCTAGGGATTATGAAAGGAAAGATATAAAGCTCAAACGAGTGTTTAAAGGTTAAATGGGACCAAGGATCCTTATTTAAAAACTTTGTCAACTACTTTTGCACTTTCAAACACACTTTTCTCTTATTATTCTCAATTTCTTCCCCATTTCATTTCATTTTCTTTCTTCTTTCATTTCCTCCTCTCTTTTTTGTTTTTTCTTTTATCATTTTTTTGCCTCTTTCGTCTTTTCTTCCTTTTCCATTATACTTTAGAACAGTTACTATAATCAACATTTGTTTTGCGTTATCCCCTAGTGTAGGGGTGATCTTTATCTAGGGTTTATTTAAGAAATTTTCAAGCTCAAAAGGGGTAACAAGGGATAAAGATGATGAAATTTTGTGAAAGATAAAGAAAAATGATCAGTCTTCATTTTCAAATCATGATTGTTTATTTTTAAAACTTTAATTTTGAGACAAAAAGATAGTGCACACTAAGTGATTACTTCTTTGTTCTTTTTTTCTTTGTTTCTTTTTTTTTTAAACTTTTTTTGCAAAAAGCACTTGCACATGCAGACTTTATTGACATCTACCAAAATGAAAATTCCCAAGAATTGGAGTTCAACGGGGTCCAAATACAAGAAAGACACTTTGAAGAAACGAAACAACATAAATGTCAAGAAAGACAATGTGACAACAATGAAAGGAAACAAGGTATCCATGAAAATTCATTACACTAATGCTTCAAGAAAGTTAACATGAGTCAAACATCACAAATTATTTCATAGCAATCACTTCAATTAACAATCTCAGATCTCCAATTGTTTAGAGGTTTCGAGTTGCTGGAGGGCGAATGATTTCTTCAGAGGAATCTAACCCTTGTCAAGCT
Organism: Ormosia emarginata; assembly: GCA_029884605.1. NCBI lineage: Eukaryota > Viridiplantae > Streptophyta > Magnoliopsida > Fabales > Fabaceae > Ormosia > Ormosia emarginata. The sequence goes on along the minus strand of JAQQTP010000089.1, from coordinate 62,723,080 downwards.
CGTATTACTCCCAAAGTGAGTAATCCCAGGACTCGAGCCTTAAAGTCCAAACAGTTCTCAATATCATGTCTCATTCCCCCACAATGGCAAGCACAACTTGACTCTTCATCGTACTTCTCATTTTCTTTCATTGTTGTAGCTGTTGTAGTGATATCATAACCTGCTTTCCTCAACCCCTTAAATATTTTCACCATTGGCATATGCAAGCTCATGACCTTCCTTATTGGTGGTCTCTCAATCTCTAAGGCATTTACCACATTCCTCCCATCATAATTTGGAATTGGGTTGTTGACAATACTAAGTCCAACTACTTCTTTAATGTCAAGCTTCCCATAAACAATTAGCTTCCTTACTGCAGTCTTGAAGGATTCACAACCTTCAATTGAGTGCCCTTGGATGTCCATATGGTATTTGTAAGTTAAACTCGGGTTATACCACGTCGGGAATGGTGGTTCTAGGGGACGTATAAGATTTGTAGAAATGAGGTGAGCATCAAACAACCTTTGGAATAAGTCTGCGTTTGAAATAGATAATTTTGGGAAAGGGGTAGATTTTCAGAATGGAAGCGACCTTGACTTCGGAAGTTTGGCCGGGGTTATGGATGACTTAGGTAATTTTGCGGAGGGGTATGTGGATATTAGGTATAAGTTAGGCGAATTGGTACGTATAGTTGTGGTGTAGGAACATTGCTGATTTGGAATTTTGGAGTTTGAGTGATGTTTGTGGTTGGCATAATTTAGTGGGGTGGGTAATAAGGAGGGGCAGGTGTTTGATATGGAAAGTGAAGGTTATGATTATATAGAGGTTGATGACTTAGGTATTGTGGTGAATATCGAGGTTTAAAGGTCTATTGATGTTTGACATAATTCACTTCAGGCTCTTTTTTTTGTTTGAATCCTTTCTTAACAGTGATATCCTCTGTATTGCTCACTGACAACTTCCCATCTTTTGATAAAATCTCGATCTTTTTTCCAGCAGTGATCAAGTCAGCAAAATCTTTATAGGCTGCTTCAGTCATTGGCCATTGCCCCGATAAAAGGATTTCCCAAGATTCCTAAGAAATATGAGCACATCTCAGACAATGTCAATGAGGGTTGAACTTGAGCTGCCAAGGCTCTCCACCTTTGTGCATATTGTTTAAAAGATTCCTCATTTCCTTGGTACATTGAGCTCAATTGTTCTTGAGTTAGGATTATTTCCAAGTTAAACCGATATTGTCCCATAAACAGGTTTGCTCAGTCATCTCAAGAAGAGATTTTAGAGAAGTCTTATTGGATACATCATTCCAAAGTAGGTCCAGTCAAGCTTTCATGAAAGAAGCTGATAAGTAACTTCCAGTCCTTTGACCAAATTAACATCTTGGTAATGTATGTTTTAAGGTAGAAAAAAAGGTTGGTGCTCCCATCATATTTGTCAAATTCTGGAACCTTAAAGGCCTTTGGGATGATAATGTCAACAGTAGGACATAACTCTTCTACCCTAAGGGGACCATAGGTGCTGGGACCCTTAATTGCTTTGATTTTTTCTTCCATCTTTTCCATCTATTCTCCTTTCATCTTGTCATTTTGAATTACTGTGTGACCAGTCCCAGTAGGAAATCCCGTTGACATCAAGATAGACATATGCTTTTTTTTCTGTGTGAACTCAGTGTTACCACAAACCTCATTTTGAGTACCTTCCACCGAATGATATCTTTCTTCGATAGGAATTACTAGTGATGCAGTATTTGATGTTCCTCCTACAAAAGGCATCTCATGGTGACCCCAGGATTTGTCCTCATAGAATTGATAGTGAGCGGGTGCGAATGTGATCCAATTACTCTCATACTTCTGGCTGCCCCCATTAAGGTGAAAGTCTCCCTTATGCCCAACAACATTTCCTCAATTTTTCTTTGAGATTCTGTCATTTCATTCATCCTCCCTTTCTTCTCATCTACTTCCATACTTAGATTTCTTCCTTCGTTCTCAACTGTCATAGATGCAAGCTTTGTTCAAGCCCTTGTGTTGTGAACTCGGGCTTGATTGGTGTCTTCTTTCCTTAGTCGCGCAATGGTTGCTAAACATGGTAATATCTCACAAAGAATAAGATGAAATGAATGATATTAATGAGATATATAAGATAAAATGAAAATATTTATTTTAATGTTAGAAATGACAAGGAAATTCAAAATGATATATTTTTTGAGAATGCTAGGAATGAACATGCAAGATGATGTGTCCTTTGATAGGAATGCTATGAAAATGCATAATTTTTTTTTTAAGAATGCTAAATATGTCATGAAAATGCATGACTTCTTTTTTTTAAGAATGCTAACAATGTTATAAAAATGCATGATTTATTTTTTTACTTTTTAAAAAATTCTAAGGATGCCACAAAAATGAATGATTTATTTTTTTATTTTTGAAAGAATGCTATGAATGTCACGAAAATGCAAAATGCTGATTTTTTTTTTTGAAAAAAAATGAGGGATAGCTATATAAAGAAGAAGTATGCTTCATTCGTGTTCTAAAGGATTGCCTTAAAATGAGGGATTCCATCTTAAGGATTTAAGAGTCTTTTTGATTCGTGAGAATTCTCATTCGGTGGCTCTATTATTCTAAAGGTCTCTAGAGCTAAGTCCCGTTTCAGAATGTTGACCACAAACAGTGGGTAAACTACTAGGTGTGAGACATTGATGAAAAATGCACACTTTAAATGAGGTTTTCGTGATAACTAAACATGATGTACATCTAAAATAGCTACAATTACGGAACATTTACCTAACTTAGGCTTCACTCAGACCTGGGTATAAGGCCTCACTCGAATGTATGTAATAAATGTGTAGGTACAGTGGGTGTATGAAGCATACAAACTTTCATAATCCTAAAGACTACCCGTATCCTACAAAACAAAAATTCCAAGAGAAATTCTCTGTCCTACGGTTTAAATAAAAAAACAATTAAAACAAAATAATTAAACAAATAAAAAATGAGAAAAAAAGGGTAAACAAATATACAAAGATTACAAAATTTTACACAACTAACTTATATGGGCTTGACTCTCAAGTATCCCCAACGAAGTTGCCATCTGTCGTGATCGAGATCGCGGCGAGAGCAACGAACAAATAAATTGTTTGGAGTAGCCACTAATTTTATTTAAATTAGAAAAAATTAAAAAATCCTTTAAAAAAATGATCTTTGAAACAAAATTGGATTCGGGAGTCGGTTATGCATAGGAAAAGGTAGAGACTTAACCCCACAGCACCCCTAACACATCCGTCCTAAAACGGTTACCATAAATTAATTATGCATAATTTAATAATCTCATAATATATTTGTTTTACCTATTTTATTAAAAAAACTAAAAAAAATAATTTGTGTAAATTTAAAATTTAGCTTGACAGAATAAAAGTTTTGCTCCTACATGTCCTCTATTGCATTGAGGAACTCAAAGTCACGTAGTTCTTTATAAAATATTTGTCGGTTGGTTATTTTTAATTTAAAATGAAGAATCATCAAGTTGTCGTAACTCAGATGATTATAAAAATTATAAGATTAACAAGCTGTCACAACTCAGTTATCCCCATTTTATTTCTAAAAAAACTAATTTTTTTTATATTTTTACTTTTTTTAATTATAGATTAATTGTTTTTAATTTTTAAAACACTTAAATCATCAAGTTATCACAACTCAGATGATTACAAAAGTTAAAGGATCAACAAGCTGTCACAACTCAGTTAATCTTTTTTTTTAATTTTTAATTATTCATATTTTTCAGTTCAATTCTTTTTTAACTTTGTTTTCTTCTTCATGTTTTTGTTTCTGTTTTTAGTTTCCCCATTGGGTTTAAGCCTACTTCTCCAAAAAAAAATATTAAAAGTAAAACTAATCAGAAACAAAAATACAAAAAAACTAAAAAATATACAAAAAGTGCAACACGCCTTACGAAAAGCAAGAAAACAAAAACGTGGGTCTTGTTTTTTGAAAGTTGCAGAAACAGGGAAGATAAAGGCCCGACGGTGAGCTTGGTTCAAGGACGAAGCAACGCTGCTTGGCCCAGATCTGGGTTATACTGAGGTATATTAAAACTTAAAATCAATTAATGTTGGGTTATGAGTTTTTATATACGGGGATTAGGGTGAAGAGTTTGAGTTTAAAGTGAGATTAGAATTGGTTTTGGATGAGTGTTGGAATTTGTTTAGGATGAGCATGTTTAGGATAACTGATGGGATTTAGTTTGGATGAATTTGTTTATGATGAGTTTGAGTTGTAGTAGAATGGGTTAGTGGGTCAGTTTATGGGTTAATAGGTCAATTGAGTTGGATAATGGGTTAATAGGTTAAGGATAGTTAACTGGGTCATGGTTTGGATCATTTTTTTTTTATTTTTTTCAATTTTTACAAAAAAGTCTCGAACAAAATTGGGTGTTCACACATACATTATGGCACCGACTCTTGGATATGCACAGTAAACACATCCAAGACCAAGGTAAAAAGATAAGGACTCAAAGTTGACCATTGGTGCGGTTCTATAGTTATAGAAAAATCTTATGTGACCTCACATTGTGTTCTTACACTAGTTTTATCCCTATCATACATATCTTGGATTGCTCGAATATAAGTGATACAAACTCATTTACTCTCCAGAACTTTCCACGAGACCTCTATCGGTACTCTATCGTAGGCTTTTTTCCAGTTCAATGAAAACTATGTGTAGATCTTTTCGCTTCATCTGATACATGTCCATCAATTTTCGTAGAAGATAGATTGCTTCCATGGTTGATCTCCCAAGCATAAAACTAAAATGATTCTCTAAAATATGAGTCTCTTGTCTTAATCTTTGTTTAATTATTCTTTACCATAAGTTCATGGTATGACTCACGAGCTTAATCCTTCTGTAATTTGCACAGATTTGTATATCTCTTTTGTTCTTATAAATAAGGATTAAAGTGCTTCTCCTCCATTCATTTGACATTTTCTTAGATCTCATTATTTCGTCGAACAGCTTTATGAGCCAGTTTATACCTTTCTCTCCTAGGTACTTCTATACCTCAATAGATATATTATTCGGTCCAATCGCTTTTCTATTATTCATCTCTTTGACGAGCGCCGAACTCAGTCAAAATTATAACCGAAGTTATTACCTAAGCTTGTAGCACAGTGACAACACCGGATCGTCTCCTCAAGGATCGTAGATGCAATTTGATCAAATCAAGTGAAAGTTAGAAAAAGGGGGTTTTGATGGTTCAAGGATCGCAGATGATGATGAGGATTTAAAGAGAAATATCAATTAAAAGAACACGGTCAATTCAAAATCTATCCGAGATTGGGTGGATTCAATCATAGACCTTTCAACAAACACCTGAAATACATTTGAATGGTTAACTTGGATCTAACCGAGATCTCTCGCATCGATCCAATTCATACTAGACAATCGTCCGAATTCAATTAACAAGTGATAAACACAAATCTGCAATCGCACCATTCATGTAAATATATGTCAATTTAAGCACCGAATTCAATTAACCTAGGCACAAATCAGTAACCTAACCTCTTCAATTACGTGATTAGTTTAGATCAATCAGTTCTAAGTTTCATCACAAATCTCAATCTTCGAGTTCATCACAATACTTAATCTTAAACCAAGATCAAATCGGATCAAACATAAACAGAATCACCATTCATGCATTCAAGATCAAGAGAACAGAAGAAGAAGAGAAGAGGAATTCAAATATAAATCAAATACATTACATAACCAAGGTCTCAAGAATCCAAGCCACAATCTCTTCAAGAGTCCCGAATTGACTGTAGAAGTGACTTAGCTCTCCATTACAATGAAGGAAAAATATACAAGAACTATGAAAAGCTATTTCTAACACCAAGTGTATGTTGTCATTAGAGCTCTCCACATGCTTCCTTTTATAGAGGATTCAGAGTAGTAGTAGATGGGTAGATGAGATTAGTAGGTGGAATTAGTAGGTGAGCTTGGTAGGTGAACTTGGTAGGTGAGCTTGGTAGGTGAGCTTCCTTGTCTCCGAAAGTATTCATTGCTGAACTCATTGATTTCGTCATTGTTGAGCCAAATGGTCTTCATGAAAGTTCTAGGAAATTGTCTAAGCTTTCCAATGGCTCTGGAAGCACCCAAAAATTCGTCCTACAGCCCAAGATATGACCCAATTACTACAGACTGCTCAGGACCAGTTTCAGCACCTCTGTTTTGACTTTCAGACCCAATATCTCCATCAAGGAGCCCGAATCAAGTTTTGTGTTTGTCATGAAAGTTGTACATATGGGTCTTAACTTTCAGATCACCAATTTTCAGCCCATTCTATAAACCCAAACTCGAATTATGTTCTGGTTACTACACACTGTTCGGGTTCCAGTTCACAAATCCCGTATTCTGATTTCCATGCCCAATTAGCTCCACTAGATGTCTGAATTTGACTTCGAGCTCTTCATCAAAGTTGTAGAGCTCTCTTTTATCTTTCCTACAAGGTAAAATTCATAATTATCAGACATTTAGAACTCAAGATATGGCCAAAATACAGAAACAGTGTAAGACTCGAATAATGCTTTGAAAAATCAATTAAGTCCGATTCGAGTTCAAACTTACAAAACATAATCAAATTCATCAATTAAGTACATGAAGAGTGTAAATAACTAAACATAAGGGTTTCTTAATGAATAAAATATGTGATTATCAAATTCCCTCACACTTAGCTTTTTGCACTCTGGGCAAAACATTAAAACTAAAGTTAGAAGACAAAACACAAACGACACAAACTTAAAAATTAAAACTCTAAAGGACTCAATGAAGCAAGAAGAGCAACAAGAAATTCAAGGGATCAAAGCATAAATGAGGTAACATTTCTTCACATCTCAAACCAAAATGCAAGGAAACTTCCGTTGAAAAGAATGAATTAAGAATGATGGATCTTCATATTCCCTCTCAATCTCTCAAGTGTTTAAAGGTAGGTATTTCACTTTCAATTCAACCCATGAAAATTGTACTACCATAAGCTTGCTTATCTTCTACTTCTCCACTACTCAAAACACATGCACACACAAATCATGAGGACTTTATTCAAGGTTGTAGTGAGGTCAAGGTAACGAGAAGAGGATAAAATGGATATGAGAAGATAAATACCAAAGAGAATAAAAGCAAATGAGAGCGTGAGTTCAAATAACGAGCATAAAAGTTCATCTCAACTCTAATGTATATCCCTTTACATATTCATTTCCCCATCCTTTTCTCTCTTTTTTTTTTTTTTTTTATATATATATATATATATGAACATAACTATATACATACATTTTTTTTTTTTTTTTAGGCACTCTTTCTTTTTTTTTTTTTTTTTTTCTTTTTTTTTTCAACAACCATTTTGTACACACACCCCACACTTGTTCAAAAACTCATCCATTAACCAGGCTAATGTTCTTTTATTCCCTAAGGTAAAGTAAGAACACGATTTTTCATTTAAGGCACATAATGAGCTAGAAACAAGGAATGGTCAAATAAGCTCAAAGGGGTTAAGCAAAGGAAAATATACAAGGTTGGCGGGAATCGAGAGAATTTTCGAGAGGTCAAAAGAGTGCTTGATATCATATTGAAAACAAAGTTGGCTATTTGGTTAAACTAGCTAAGAAAGAGGGCCTCAATCATGTTCATGCATGCAAGTGAAATGTAGCCTCAAAAAGAATCAAAGCAAGTTCTAGAGTGGTCATTAACATGAGTGAAAATCACACAAGAAAGAAGAGAATGGCATAAATGTTGAATCCATCCATTAGGCTCAAAATCTCACAAGGTATGCATTCATCAAACTCAATTCATCAATTCAATCATCCATCACCAAGCATATCAGTTCAAGAAGGGAGAAAAATTATTCAATCATGCAATGAACCCTTTTTTTTATTATATTTTTTTATTTTATTTTTTGAATTTTTTTTTTAAACAAACGAAAAGAAACAAAAACATGCTAAAATCTCTCCCCCACACTTAATGTAACATTGTCCTCAATGTGAAAGAAAGAGATAGAAAAGAGCAACACAACCTGATAAAAGTGAATCAACGCTAAGCGAAACACACTTTGTCGGTCTTAGCATCGACCACGAAAAGAAATCAAACAAGAAAACGTTAGTACTTCCACAAGTCAATACTAATTAATTACTACCTAAAAACTCCTTACTACGCCACCAATTAAGATCGTCTCAAGAGTAAAATTACTCCTTACTCGCCATCACTAATTGGTTTAATAAGTCCATGACAACCAGATCATACTAAACAAAACAACAACAATTTTTTTTTTTAAAATCAAACCCATTAAAGAGAAAGTTTCAGATCGGGCTCTTGTTTCTTGTTACTTCCTTTTGCTTCTGTTGACCAATCTATCTGAGGCGATACGATCGTACATACTCAAAAGCTTCTAATTTATCAATGAGCTCATCAATAGTGGAGGCGAGATAAGAAGTTGTCTTCTTAGAAGGAGTGATAAATTTACGTTCCCATGACTTTGTCAAGAAAAAGAACAAAAGATCAAAGAAATTATTAACATTCAACAAACCAATGGGTTTATGGTGGATGTTCAGTTCGGCCCAAGAGACAATTTGAAAAATTTCTTCCAAAGTACCAAAACCACCTGGTAAGGCAATGAATGCATCAGAGTTGTCAAGCATTATCTTCATGCGTTCATGCATTGATGATACTTTAAGTTCCTCCCCAATTGTCTTTCCATTGATGTTCTGTTGAGCTAAAGTTTCAGGGAATGACACCTAAAACCTGATGTCTCTTACAAAGGCAAAAGTGATACAAATTAACCCACGACAACCTCCCCCATATACAAGATGAATATTCCTCGCAGCAAGTGATCGACCAAGAGTGCTAGCTGCGTTTACAAAACTCTAATCCCTTCCCATAACTCGACCCACAAAAAACACAGACATTTTTGAGGTTACGAATAGAAGGCCCCATTCTATACTCTTCCTCCCTTTGAGTGTTTCTGAGTTTGAAGGAAAATGGAGAAAATGGAGTGTTTAAATAAGAAAAAGAATGGAAAGGGAAATAATTGCACCTATAAGGGTAGGTTGTCTGTTGTCAGAAAAGGTTGAAATTAAGAGACACGAGAATCTTTTTTTTTTTTTTTTTTTTTTTTTGACTTCAAGAAAACCATCAAGGTAAAGAAGTCTAGAAACCCTGAAGGACCCCGCTCAAAGGATCGTCTGTACAAAAATCAAAATACAATAAAATGATACAAAGATAATAGAAAATGATGACATACCTGTATGTATAGCAGTTTTATGGCGTATCTTTATCTTTATACTGCGTCATGAGTGCATAGACATCACGTCCATTTTTTTTTTTTTTTTTGTGAAATTGTTAGAAAAACTTGATGAAAGATGAGTGTATACTTACTTAAGATTGGGATGGAGGTAGTCTGCTTCTTTCGGCTTTGTGCCAAAGTATTGTTGACCAAAGATTCGACCCATTCAAGACCAAATAACAACATAGGGCTCCCGAAGGGACAAGTGACCATAATACGACCTGGCCGCCTCACATGTGGGATACAATCTACCTTCTTTGTTTTTCAATTAAGAAGGCTGGATCAAGATGCATGCATTTCCCATTCACGGTTTGTGTTACCAAAGTCAACCCTAAGAAGTATACATTTTTTTTTTTTTTTTTTTTTTTTCATTTTTTTTTTCATCATTTTTTTTTTCATTTTTTTTTTTTTTTTTTTTTTTTTTTTTATGCCATGAAGAAGAAGAAGAAGAGGGATGATATGTACAGATTGTTTGTGGATATGGCTCACATCTCCTCTAGTTTAACGTCCAAGAACGCTTAAACGTCTTCTATGAGTCGAGGATAAGCTTCCCATCCAATTTTCTTATAAATTGGCAAACAGGGTCTTTTAGAGTCAGATTCCCAAGACTGTAGCGTTGTTCTTCATCCTTGAAGAGATTCCACAAATTAAGAATTTCACCCCGCATCAATCCATAAGAACGCATCTCAAGAGTCAATAAGATATCATCTAATGACTCCTTACTCAGTCCATTCTTAATGAAGGATTTATTTGCGGAAATCATCCCCAAAGAACGACATTGTCTGTTACAATTCCATCGTCCACATATGTAACAGACTTGTAACCTTTTTGCTCTTCTCCTTTTAGAATATGAACTTCTTCCAAGACCGGGCATGTATGAGTCAAATGAAATTGAGGACTCACCAAGCTAATCGGACCTTCGCTTCAATTATCCAAATACATCTTCTGGCATACCTTTGTGCATTAACAGTCTCAATCTTTCACATCGAACTTTGTAGATTTTTCTTAGAGCATTTTGAGGAAGAGAAGGAAAATGTTTTCTCAGGTTTGAAAGAATGACATCCATTTTGAAGGAGAAGAAGGGTTCAGTTATTTTGGGAAACTGAAGAATAAACCGACTCAAGAGTCACGGAGTACCGTATCCGCCACTTAACCGGCAACACAAAAGAGGATACGCGTGTTTGACAACAAAAGAACCGCGCCACCTGGATCTCAATTTTTTCAAGGAGTAGGTGCAGATGATAATCTCAAAGCAGAACCTTTTTGACCAATTTCCGTAACTTTTGCAAAAGGTGTAACAGACCTTGAATAAAGTGGGCCAATAAAATCCATACTGCAAGATTTTCGCAGTTGTTGTCGCCGAAGAAAAGAATGACCTCCACATGCTTCGAGCGACTCTACCTACCTCATTGTCGGGCACACAAATGTTTTTTTTTTTTTTTTTTTTTTTTTTTTTTTTTTTTTTTTTATTCATAATGCGGATGGAGAAGGTTCATCACCTCCACTTCGCATTCTCTCGAGTTCATGATATCTTGTTTGAGGCGGTGTCCCTTGGTCTTATTAAATGAGGTTGGTGAAAAGACTCCACCAGGATCCCATTGGTTGAAACGTGATGACCAGGTTATGGTTGACACAACATGATAGCTTCCACTACGGTCCCATTGGTTGAAGTGTAACGACCAAGTGAAGCTTGAAGCATGAGGGTTCACATTGGGGTCCCATTGGTCTTCCTTGTCTTCACCAATGGCATGCAATACGTGTAATTTTGCAATCCCGCTTTCATTGATAATCTTTGGACCATGGCCCAAAAACAAAATCCACTTCGAGTTCTTGTCATATCTTTGTCTTTCCTCCTTCTTTGAAAATTCCTCAATGGCCTTCAACTCCACCTCCCTATGTGTTTCGATTCTGCAATTGCATTGTTGATAGACCCTTCAATATCATTAGATGCTTTGCGTAAATAGAATCATCACCTTTCAAATATGCAGAAATCTCAAGCACACATAACACATTTTATATCACCGTCACAATCGGTACATGAGTTGCGAATTGATAGAATCATCAAAACCAATTAAATCGGGAAATTCAAAGACACAACTCATCATGAGTTTCCTCAACTAAATCAGGTAAATCAATATGACAATTAGAATGCGGGAGTTGGGAATTGTTTGGGAAGAGAGTTGGTCGACTCTTGACTTCTCGGTTCATTAATAGTGGTTGTCATCTGCTCATTTGGGTTGTTAAATCTGAATAGTGGCGGTGAAACTCTCTTTGGAACTCAATTTGGGTTTTCATCAAGTCCTCCCATGAAGGCTCAAGTTTTGTGGTTGATGGACTTGTTATCTCATTGGAATGGTACTCATATTGAAATGATTGTTCTTTGTAGTGATCTTGGTATTGCCATATCCCAGATCCGGATAGTATTCCCGACTAGGGTTGTATGTGTTGAAGAAGGGGTCATAACTCGATTCTTCTTCTTTGGAACTGTGGTTTATCGGAAAATAACCAAATTTCTTTGCAACAAATTGATCTGGAAAAACAGAACTACCATACTTGAAGTGTAGGACATGCATATGTGGGGTGAGATGAACAAAAACAAATGTTACACACAAGTGTAGCTTCCTGCGCATTGGATGATTGTTGTCTCACTACTATATGTCTTACCAAAGAAGTCAACTCCTCAAGTTTTGACTCCATTATGCATGGTCCATTGTATCCTTAAAATGCAACAGAATGCAACAAAATAATAATGAAAGAAAAAGAAAAAATTAAAAAGAAAGAGTTAGTATGGGATCAACACTCAAAATATGCAAAAATAAATTTAGTTAATGTATCTAAACATTTTTAAAAATTATAGAATCAACACAGAACAAAATCTACATAAAAATGAAACTAGAAAATGTAATAAAAAATAATAAAAAATTAAAAAAGTGGTCTAAATGATAGAATTTCGAAAAACCAGGGGTGACCTCACAGTTTACTGTGAGTCTTGTTTATCAGGCTGTTTTCCTTCAACTGACCAAGTTCCAGCTCATTCTGGGCATGTTTCAGTTTGAAAACTGTAACAGTTACCCGTAATCACCTGTTTTCCGTCTTTCTTTCACTAGAGAAATTCAGAAGTCTAAAAAAAAATTGTTAGTGTAGTATGAACAATACTAGATAATGGATAAAAATGTTAGAAAAGTTAATAAAAAGCAAAAGTTAGTAAAAATACTTAAAATGAAAAGATTACACCTACGAGTTCCCCAAGATCTACGGCGCCAAAATTGAAAATTGACGCCGAACTCGGTCAAAATTATAACCGAAGTTATTACCTAAGCTTGTAGCACAGTGACAACACCGGATCGTCTCCTCAAGGATCGTAGATGCAATTTGATCAAATCAAGTGAAAGTTAGAAAAAGGGGGGTTTTGATGGTTCAAGGATCGCGATGTGATGACGAGGATTTAAAGAGAAATATCAATTAAAAGAACAATCGATTAAATCTATCCGAGATTGGGTGGATTCAATCATAGACCTTTCAACAAACACCTGAAATACATTTGAATGGTTAACTTGGATCTAACCGAGATCTCTCGCATCGATCCGAATTCATACTAGACAATCGTCCAGAATTCAATTAACAAGTGATAAACACAAATCTGCAATCGCACCATTCATGTAAATATATGTCAATTTAAGCACCGAATTCAATTAACCTAGGCACAAATCAGTAACCTAACCTCTTCAATTACGTGATTAGTTTAGATCAATCAGTTCTAAGTTTCATCACAAATCTCAATCTTCGAGTTCATCACAATACTTAATCTTAAACCAAGATCAAATCAGATCAAACATAAACAGAATCACCATTCATGCATTCAAGATCAAGAGAACAGAAGAAGAAGAGAAGAGGAATTCAAATATAAATCAAATACATTACATAACCAAGGTCTCAAGAATCCAAGCCACAATCTCTTCAAGAGTCCCGAATTGACTAGAAGTGACTTAGCTCTCCATTACAATGAAGGAAAAATATACAAGAACTATGAAAAGCTATTTCTAACACCAAGTGTATGTTGTCATTAGAGCTCTCCACATGCTTCCTTTTATAGAGGATTCAGAGTAGTAGTAGATGGGTAGATGAGATTAGTAGGTGGAATTAGTAGGTGAGCTTGGTAGGTGAACTTGGTAGGTGAGCTTGGTAGGTGAGCTTCCTTGTCTCCGAAAGTATTCATTGCTGAACTCATTGATTTCGTCATTGTTGAGCCAAATGGTCTTCATGAAAGTTCTAGGAAATTGTCTAAGCTTTCCAATGGCTCTGGAAGCACCCAAAAATTCGTCCTACAGCCCAAGATATGACCCAATTACTACAGACTGCTCAGGACCAGTTTCAGCACCTCTGTTTTGACTTTCAGACCCAATATCTCCATCAAGGAGCCCGAATCAAGTTTTGTGTTTGTCATGAAAGTTGTACATATGGGTCTTAACTTTCAGATCACCAATTTTCAGCCCATTCTATAAACCCAAACTCGAATTATGTTCTGGTTACTACACACTGTTCGGGTTCCAGTTCACAAATCCCGTATTCTGATTTCCATGCCCAATTAGCTCCACTAGATGTCTGAATTTGACTTCGAGCTCTTCATCAAAGTTGTAGAGCTCTCTTTTATCTTTCCTACAAGGTAAAATTCATAATTATCAGACATTTAGAACTCAAGATATGGCCAAAATACAGAAACAGTGTAAGACTCGAATAATGCTGAAAAATCAATTAAGTCCGATTCGAGTTCAAACTTACAAAACATAATCAAATTCAGTCAATTAAGTACATGAAGAGTGTAAATAACTAAACATAAGGGTTTCTTAATGAATAAAATATGTGATTATCACTCTTCAATGCTTCTTTTGCTTCAAACTCTCGAATTATACGATAAAGGATTTTATTTTGGTCCTCCTCTCTAGTGTATAGAATGTCTAATTCGCCTAATGTCACATGTCTCTCATTAAATAACTTGTGAAAATAACTCTTCCATTGATCCTTGATGTCTTGTTCCGTAACCAAGACTTTTCCCTCTTCATCATTAATGCATTTCATAGTTTCCAAGTCTCTTGTCTTCATTTTCCTACTTTAAGCAAGCCTGTAAATATTCCTTTCTTCGTCTTTGGTACCTAAATATTGATATAACTCATTGAACGCTTTATCTTTCGTTTCGTTCACCACTTTCTTAGTATCTTTTTTAGTTGCCCTATATTTTTTCCAATTTTCATTGTTTTTACACATGTGCCAAGTTTTATAACATTTTCTTTTAACTTTAACCTTATCTTATACACGTGCGTCTCACCACCAAGATTCTTTATCCTTGGGTCCAAAGCCTCTTTGATTCACCGAGTGTCTTTTTTGTTACCTTCATAATATTTTTTGTTATCTCATCCCACATATCATTAGCACTCCCTTGTACCTCCTAAATCTTTTCCTCCATAATCCTCCTCTAAAAGAACATGTGTTTTCCTCCCTTTAGTTTCTACCATTTGATCCTTAGGACTCTGACTCGATAATTTCTCATTACTCTCATCTTAACTCATACATTCATAACTAAAACCATGTGTTGGGTAGTCAAGTTCTCTCCATGGATGACTTTGCAATACATGTAAAGCTTTCTATCATATTTTCTTATTAGAAAAAAATCAATTTGAGAGCAAGAACTCTTGCTTCTGTATATGATTAGATGTTTTTCTCGCTTCCTAAAATAAGAGTTAGCTATTGTAAAATCAAAAGTTACAAAAAAATCTAGAATCGTTTTGCCCTCTACATTAGCTACTCCTAGACCATACCCCCCATACAAACCAGCATACCCCCTAGATTCGTTCCCTACATGACCATTTAGGTCTCCTCCTAGAAAAATCTTCTCTCCTAATGTTATTCCCTAAGCTAAACCTTCTAAATCCTCTTAAAATTTTATCTTATAGTGCTCGTATAACCCTACTTGGGGTGCATACGCATTGATAACATTAAAAGTTTCTTATTTCACAACAAACTTCAAAGCTATGATCTTATCTATGAGCATTCTCACATCCACAACATTATTCTTCAAATTATTATCTACTATTATGCCTACCTCATTTTTAAATATTACATTGCCGGTGTACCAAAGCTTAAAACCCGAAGTGTCGAGTTCCTTTACCTTTTCTCCAACCCACTTAGTTTCTTGTAGGCACATAAAATTAATCCTCATTTTAATCATGATGTTAAATATTTCCATTGATTTACCTGTAAGTGTGCCTATATTCCAAGTTCCAAAATACATCTTACTTTTGTGAACTAGATTCTTTACCCACGCTAATTCACGAAAATGTGGGAACCCTTGCTTATTTTTCACTACACCCAAGCGGCGATGCAGTGACTCTTGCTCATTTGACACTGTACTCGAGCCAAATAGCACGTTGCTTAGGGGTAATGACCTAGCATTAACACAATCACATCGTTTTGTCCATGTCATAGAGATTCGACAATGTTTTATACAGGCTGTCGACTGCCAAACACAACCTTCCTCTTTTATCCAGGCTTGGGACCGGCTATGTAAGGATTTGCAACAAAGGTCAACATAGGCAGAGTTTATAATTTTATAATTTATATTATTATCACCACTAATATTTTTAAATATAATATTTTTAAATGAAGTAATCTCTTCAAATTATATTTTTTTTAAAAAAAAATTCTTTGTCTGAGTTTTCCAGTTCGAACACTTAAGCTACAGTCAAACTGTTTACCAAGTGACTCAACCTTCTGACCAGGTTGACCTCCAGTCCAAGTTATACAACAATGATTAAAACACAAAGGTTCAAGCGTTCTTAGTTGAGCAAGAATGTGAACCGAGTTTGTTGTCTTAGCATGGACCCAGCAGCCCACTGTTATGGACTTAGCAAAACCACTAGGATCCTCCACCTACGCAACTGCCATGCCACCATGACGACAACGAGGAGGCTCGATGTGGGTGGGTTGATGGGTCTAGGGCTCGATCTGGGTAAATCGACTATGAAAGGTCACAGGTTTCATAGTGGAAGTCACGATAGGTCGAGGTGTGTCTGTTTATGTGGGGGGAGGTTCAGTGTAAGTAGAGAACGAGACAGGCTAGTGGTTAGTGGAAGAACAACAAGGGTGGTGACACTAGTTTGGGTTACTAGCGATGGTGAGCATTGTTTTGCGTGGAGGTTAGTGGCTTGGACGGCGACATAAGGGAAGGCATGCTTTACGATAAGTGGAAGTTCGACATGGAACTCCACCGTTAAGCGGTTTATGACTCAAGTTCGACATAGGTCGAGGCTGGATGGCGGCATGGGTGGTGGTTCAGGCTTGGATGGTGGCGTGTTGACAGTTTATGGTTATGGTGGTCCAGTTGGTGACTGCCATGGAGGTTTAATCATCGTGTTGAATCTTGGGGTCCTGTTGGTTAACCTTTTTATCAAGTTATATCTTGCATGTAATAAATTTTAGCCATTGATATAAAAATCCTCATAATCAATGGCTGAGATTAACTGGTGCATGGATGCACCTAATGTCCATGCACCTAATTTTTTTAGGTGCATATTAGATGTTCCCAAATTTGTAGTTGTTTTCACAATGACCCCTACATACTATGGTTATTGGGTGGTCTTACGAAGATAGTTTGTAACTCTACAAAAGTTCCCTTATCTCCTTTCTTCTTACATATACTCCTATGTTGAGAGAAGGTCCATCTTTGAATCAGTTAGCCAAAAATGTTCAATATCGTAAAAAACTATTACCATATATAGTTAAAGCATCGTTACCTTAGTTAGAAGTTATTAGATTAGTTGAGTTAACATAGGAATTATGGCTTATTGTACACATTTTTACATATTCAATCAATTTTTTTTTTCATTTTTCATTTAGTTCTCAATTTTCTATAACTTTTGTAATGTTTCTCAACAAAAACATGGTTAAATGGTCTTCTCACCCTTTGATACAAATTAGAATTACGTCAAATCAACAAGTGGACATTTTGGACAACATAAAAAGTTAAAAACCACTAAGTCTATTGAAAAATCTTCACATAGACATTTTCAGGCTTTTTTACCAATTTGTCATTGATGATAAAATAATTTATCAAAATGTCACTATTTTGAAACTATATACCAAAATATTGTCCTTTTATCTAGTGTGATATTTTTTTTTTTATTTTTCTGTCTACATAGGTAACGTCATCAACGTTAGCGCTTTCACGTAGATAACTCTAAAGCGTTTAGAGTTATCTACTAAATAACGTCATTCACGTTGACATTTTCACATAAATAATACCAAAGCATTTGGAGTTATTTATGTGGACAAAAAAAATGTCGCGCTAGACAAAAAGGTGATATTTTGTATTGATTGTAATGACATATGTTATATCTGTTTCTTAGTCAGACATTGAGGAGCGACAGCTTGGTTGGACTATTGACGCTACATCAGGTTTCATTATGGCGGACCTTTGAGAATCTGCTGAACAGATCTTACATTCATTGCAAGAGGCCGAGTCGTGTGCTGGCTTGTAGAAACGAAGTCCT
This sequence comes from Ormosia emarginata, assembly GCA_029884605.1. Taxonomy (NCBI): domain Eukaryota; kingdom Viridiplantae; phylum Streptophyta; class Magnoliopsida; order Fabales; family Fabaceae; genus Ormosia; species Ormosia emarginata. Next base: position 62,705,243 of record JAQQTP010000089.1, on the reverse strand, counting down.
CAGAATGTCAAAGTCGTATCTGAGTACTCGCTAACACAATCCTTCTTCTACGTCGTGTCCCCTGTTCATTGGACTCCTCGGGTGACCTTGGAATGTCATTTGTTGTTGGTGTTGGGTGAAGTTATTTCATTGTAATGCGATCATGCTCCTACAATGAATGTAAGATTTGCTCAGCAGATTCTCAAATGACTTCCATATTAAAACTTGATGTAGCGTTAGTAGTCTAACCAAATTGTCACTCTGTAATGTTTGACTAAGAAATGTGACATTTTTTTTTTGTCGACATAGATAATGTCAAACACTTTGAAGTTATCTACGTGGACAAAAAAAAATATCATGTTGAACAAAATGATGATATTTTGGTATATAGTTTCAAAAGAGTAATATTTTAATAAATAGTTTTGTCATCAATAACAATTTGATAAAAAAAAAAAGGCGACATTTTCAACACAAACCTTCACAAAAAAATAATTTGGTGAAAATAAGTTGAAGAAAAAAAAGAAATAAGAATATGAAAGGGGATATGTTTTAAATACTCCTAAAATGTGAAGGAGCATGGATGCTCCTAAAAGGAATACCATTGATTTTGGAATTAAAATAATGAATGACTCTTGATTAAAGACTGATAACTTGTATAACAAGTTGTCATGTTAGAGCCATACAACATGTTGTCATGTTAGAGGAATGGCTCTCTTTGGATGGAAGGTGGTTCACATAGGTTCCTTCTACTCTGCTCTGTAGAACAATAACTTGTCATCCCTCTTAGCAAGCTGCAGATGCACGATGCATTCGATGTGCACCACTTATGTGGACAAGCACTCACTGCTAATGTAGAAAAGCGTTCACAAGTGACCTCTAGACCTTGAAGATGAATAGGAACCTTACTAGAAAACCATTGAACAGAATCTTTTTTTTTTTATTCTTGTTTCTTGTTTCTTTTAATCCAAAAGACCAAATGTTCTGACGAAAGGGTTTAAATTTTATCATCATAAACATGTCATGTTTAAATTTTATCTAATACCATATCTGAATTTTGTATTTATCCTCTGGCATATTCCCTCATGTTTTGCCAAATTGAGAACCACATGTTTGTTGTTTTCTTGATCCTACAATGTGTTATTCCGAAGAAATACCCATATGTCAATGCTGTGTTTTGAGCCTTGCAAATTCAATCTACTTGAACGACAATCTGTTGTTCCTCTCTCAGCAATATGCAACAGTAATGACGGATTCCGTGGAGGATTTTTTGAGAGAATCCAAAAAATAATAATAATTTTTTTTTAATTTAACAAGTCAATGAAAATTTACCACCAAAAGCAGATAATTTTTTAAGAACATTGATATTCAAAATCTTTTAAGGAATATTGTAAAAGCCTCTTATGAAAGGTGGTGATTTGAAGTCTATGAGTCTGAGACTTTTAAGTTCTGTTTAAATAACAGAAGTCTTTTGAAATAGATGAAGATGACTCGTGGTAAAAGCAGATTATTGCAGAAGTGTAAAAATTCTTATATTGCATCTTCAACGACTTTATATATTATACATTCTACGTAGGACTTTTTATATCTTTCTCAACACAATTCTGAACCACAAGCATATTATTAATCACCAAAGGTCTGTGTTTATGTTAAGAGTTTTTAACGCTATGCATTTGAGAAAAAAAAAAGCATATTTACAAGTCATTTATAACATTTGTTTTAAACGTTGTTCATTAATTAAGTAAATGTCTTGTAAAGTATCATACAATTTAAAAGGTATTATTGTAAAATAGACGTTTAACTAAGTTTTTACAACAGTTGAAGTTTTTAAAAACGTTAGGCAACAAAAATCTTACATCACATGATAGGCCGAGCTCAAACTTTATGTTTTGATCCGTGTAAAGCAAACTTAGCCTGACCAAGCCTGTATCTATAACTATTGGCGTATATGAGAAGAGGTACCAATGGTGGCATTTAAACTACCCGTTATTTATTCAATTTTTATATATTTAATTTTTTTAATTTATTCATAAATTTATTTTATATTTAACGAGAATATTATATTTACATATAATATAATTTGATATATCTCTCAGGTAAATTTACAGTAAACATATAGTGAGCTTATTTTTTGTAGACTCTAAACATTATGCTTAAACTATTTTGTGAAACAAATGTTGAGAAAAAGGTCAGTGGCAATGTTGACTGAGACTGTGACTGAGGGTGCAGCACTGTAGAATGGGTGATGGAACAGAGATGGTAAAATCACAGTGGTCAATTCGGTGGAGGACAGTGATTAAGTTATTCTCTCCCTTCTCCCCCTCTGCCGCGCTTCTGGGAAGATGGAAAACTTTTTAAAACTTAGAAGGTATGATAAGAATTTTGGATCTGCTCATCCATATTTCTAATTTCCTCGTTTGAAAACTTACATGCATGAAAAGAAATACGGATCTCCTCTTCTTCTAACTTTTTTTAAGAAAAAAAAATTAAAAGCATAAAAGGAAATCTGATAGAAAACTTTGAAGGAAATCTTTTGCAAATGAATTCTATATGTGAATCTTGACAAATTTTTTAAAATGCTAGATTTTCCTGATTGTTTGAACTTGGAAAACATAACCATCTTTTTGAATGGCCACAGTTTGGAATTTCCCATTCTTAACTCTACTCTTTTGAATTCGCTCTTTCGAAACTCAACAAACCGAAATTTTTGTACTCATCCATTTGCAAATCAATACGCTTTAAACTCCATCAATGACTTTAACACATTCGAAACCATTGACTATAAAAGATTTGAAAATCACTTTCACTCTTTTTTTTTCCCCAAAATGACAATGCTTATTTTTTCAACCATGAATAACCCATTCTCCTCTTATTCAACAAAGCTCACTTCAATCATGAATCCAAAACGGGGAAACATGGATCTAGGAAGAAATGTAACAAATATTTCTGGATTCGAAAGGATACTAAAATCATATAATATTAATCATCAACATTGAGAATGATTCGTCCATTTAAGCCAAGTACTAAACTCTTAAGACACTGCAAGGACCCCTGTGATTTGAATCTGTTGGAATTTTTTTATTAAGTGTGGATAATGGTTTTTTTATTTAAGAGACGTTATAAATAGTTTTAATTCACTATTATAATAATGTATTTATAATAAATAATCATTTTTATTTAATGACCTCTGACCCCAATACCACTGTCAGTACCCACGTAAGCATGCCTTACTTTTAAGCTTCGTACGTTTGTTTTTAGTTCGCAGACTGTTAGAATTCTAGAATGGAGTGACTAGTCTCACTTCTCTTTCTTTCTTTTCTTTCTCGTCCCACTCCAAGACACAAAATTGACTTGGGGCGCCAGAAAGCTTGCTCAAAACTCAAAAGTTTGCTTAACCTTTTCTTGCTTTATAACCACTCCCTTCTTCATCAATTGTTTGCACGTACTTTTCATTCTTTTCTGAAAAAAAAAACCATTATCAACACTTTAATTACAAAAACTCAAACCCTACAAGGCACGTGAACAACAAAAGAAAGCATGTGGACGAGAATGAATGTATTTCCCAGGTGGGTTTTGAAACTAAAAGCAACCAAATATTTGAGAGAAATTATTGGAGTATAATAAATATTTATTATTAAATTTAAATTAATAATTTAAAATTTATATATAATTTTTTATTATTTGTAAAGATTTTTTAAAACATATATTTATTATACTCTAAAAAATACTAAAATTTCTCAATATTTGAGGACAATAGAAAACGATTCATTCAATGGGAAGGGGGCAAAAATTAAAATTAATTTTAATATTCTTATTACAAATAATATATATATATATATACTTTATATTTGATTTAATATTATTTATTATATTTATTTTTTATTATTTTTTAAATTACATATTTTTAAAAAATATATATATAATATCTATACTTTTTTAAAGACGTAGAATTATTTTTTTCAATTAAAATGGGTTGTCCTTAAAAAAACATTTGCTATTAAAATACAAAAACTATGACCTGGTTTGTGTAAAATTAATTAAATAATTGAAAAAGTGGCCAGACTGGGTTGGAGATGCAGGGGATTTGACATTTACGTGTTGTTTCTTTTCCACTTTCGCTTTCGCTTTCTGTGTGAATCTGAATCTGATACACAACACAATATTCAAGGCTGTAAAAAGCGTTGAAATCTGGAGCAAGTATCGTCCTCTCCGTTTGTCACTATGATGTGTACCATACCACACCACAGAAGAGGAGAGAGAGAGAGAGTATGTATGTGTGTATATACATACATTATCGAGGAAGAAGATGGCAGTGGGAGCAAGCGTGGCAGCACGTCTTACGGGCACCCTCTCCCGTTTTAGATAAAACATGGGAATGGGTTAAATTAAATCTAATGCAACCAAACAAGCAATTCCAATTCTACATCTATTTCCTATAGTACATTATAGTACAATATCGTATAAGAATTTAATTTTAATATAAAATAGATTTTTATTTTAATCCTTAAAATTATATATATTAATTACATTCGTTTTTAAATATAAAAAATTTTATTTTAATCTCTAAAATATTAATCTATACGATTAATTTAGTCTTTAAAATCACGTCACATTAATCTCAATAAAGATTAAACTGATCATACAATTGATATTTTATAGATTAAAATGAAATTTTTCATATTTAAAAACGAATGTGATTAGATATATAATTTCAAATATTAAAGTGGATGTTTACTTTACTTTTAATATATTGAAAGTATAAATTTTTTTATATTATTAATTAATTATATAACACTTATGTGTAATTTTTAAGATAATTATTATAAAAATTAAATATTTTTAATAATATAATAATTTATAATTAAATAATAATATAAAAAAATTTATACTAACAATACATTAAAATCAAATCCTTTAATTAAAGTTCAATTGGACTATAGTTTTAAGTTTAGTTTGTTACCTACAGCAACAATTTTTACTTGTTACTTATGTTTGGTTTTTAACAATGTGGATTCATGTCTCTTCTTTCTTTTTTTTTTGGTTTAATGGATTCTTGTCTTTAAACTGATGAAAGTAAAGTTATTCATATCCAGACACTCAAGTTCCACTTTGCATATTTGATGATTTATATGGTGGTGTATAAGTATTAAGCGTTGATTGTTTCGATAATTCGAGTTAGCCTAAAAGATCATATGATTCAATTGAAGCATTTGTCTTGGGTCGGTTGGAGTTGGGGTCTCGCAAGGACACGTAGAGATTTTTCTGTTTTTCTAATAAAAAAATTTAATAATTAAAATAATATGATAATTCATAATTAGTAAAATGAGATTTTTTTTTGAAAAAAATTAATAATTAAAATGTTGGGGTCTTGCAAGGACACGTAGATATTTTTCTGTTTTTCTAATAAAAAAATTAATAATTAAAATAATATGATAATTCATAATTAGTAAAATGAGAATTTTGTGTGTGTATGTGTTCCACTTTGCATATTTGATGATTCATACGGTGGTGTATAAGTATTAAGCGTTGATTGTTTCGATAATTCAAGTTACCCTAAAAGATCATATGATTCAATTGAAGCATTTGTCTTGGGTCGGTTGAAGTTGGGTTCTCGCAAGGACACGTAGAGATTTTTCTGTTTTTCTAATAAAAATATTAATAATTAAAATTAATAATTAAAAAATTAATAATTAAAATAATATGATAATTCATAATTAATAAAATGAGAATTTTGTGTGTGTGTTGTGCATACGTGTGCTCAAAGGTTAAATATGTTTTTGACAAAAACATTTATACAAAGTTGTTACTTATATAAATTTGGATATAATGTGTGTGTATGCGCACGTGTGTGTGTGCGCGTGTGTGGTATGTTTAGAGGCTAAATATGTCAAAACATTTGTGCAAGGTTGTTACTTATATAAATTTGGATGTAATCATAAGCATAATTATGTTTAGCTACATTGTAATTAGCATTTTTATGAACTTAGAAGATGTAATTATGGGTCAAGTTAATTTTACATTGACTGTTAAACAAAAAAATAAGAATCTTTTTTCTAACATTTATACCTCCAAATGTGTGTGTGTTCAGAGGTTAAATATGTTTTGACAAAAACATTTATACAAGGTCGTTACTTATATAAATTTGGATGTAATCATAAGCATAATTGTTTTTAGCTACATTGTAATTAGCATTTTTATGAACTTAGAAGATGTAATTATGGGTCAAGTTAATTTTACATTGACTTTTAAACAAAAAAATAAGAATCTTTCTCTAACATTTATACTTCCAAAATAAGTGTATGCACGATGCTTTTGGTTTCTTGCTTCTTGTCTTTTGGGGGTGGTGGGGGTGGGTAAGGTGTAGGGGTACTAATAAACTTTTTCCTAGTTTACTTTGTATAAAGTGGATGCCATAGCTTATTTCACTAACTAATTTGGATTTAGGATTACAGCAAAGATCCTCCATTGGATTCTGGTAGCTGAATTTCATAATTTTTTTGCTGTCCATATAAGCAAGAGTGCACTGCATATAATTTGTATTTTTATCAATTATTACTCAATAACAGTAAGTTTGGTTAACTAATACCTAATTTTTTTGCAAATCATTCACATATGATTTGCATTGACTTTGGTTAGAGGCCTGGCGGTCCCATGACTTAATGGAGTTTTCAATTATGACCAAGATCCTTGTCCATTAGCCCATGATGCACGTGTTGTACTTGCAAGATGAATATCAAACATGAATAAGGGTAATTACTTTTTTTTTCTGGAAAAATAAAGGTAATTACTGCTTGGCAAGCAAGTCAAGAGTTGACAAAAATGTAAAAGAATGAAAATAAGATGTATCCTAAGAAGCACGGACACATTAGATCTGTGTTCGGTTAAAAAAATATTTTTTTAATTAAATACATGTATGACACAAATACACGTATGATATGTTTGACGTATATGTTTAAATAAAAAAAATATTTTTTAAATTTAGACACGTTAGAAATATAATAAGACATGACTAATTTAAAATAAAAACTCAGTTAACATCTAAAATAAAAAAGTAAAAAATAATAATATATCTAATCATCAATTATTTATTATTCAAATTCAATTACTTAGTTACCAATACCACATATGCTAGTCATACCACAATGTTTTTAATTTCACGCTGAGTCCATCCTCTCTCATTTGGCCATTTATAGCCATTTGTGACTAAGTCATTGGGTAACTGTCTATTACTATAGCTGGCATCTACTCACTCTAGTTGAATTTTTTTGTTGTACATATATTTGTACATGTCTAATTTTATTAAAATAAATTAGTTTAGGATATTTTTTCAACAAAATGCCAATAAAAATGATACTCTATATTTTTTTTAGAAGAGTTTAACTAGAAGCAAATATTGATACACCATTTAATAGATATATGTTGTATTTGTGTCCTTTAATCTTTAAAAATTGGTTTGACCTTATTTTTATGTATGCATTGTGTTATGTATTTGTGTCAATATCTGTACTACATAGAATGTGTTCTAAATTGAGTTTTGGGTTAGTGGTTTGTGAGCAATTTGGCCCACTAAAATTGAATCTAAGATAATTATGTGCATTATAAGGTAAGTAAATTTATATATTTATGAAGAATAAATTCTCTCAAAATCTCTCATAGATATAGACATCAATTATATACCTCATAAATAGAGTAATTAATTATAAGAGATAATAATCATATTGAATTCTTATCTTAATTAATAATATTTAATGTAGATTTAAATATGACTCTTATCATCTAAGACGCTCCTATAAATACCTTACAATGTAGTAAATATATGCAATCTAATTCTAAATAATACCTATCTTGTGCACAGTTTAACTTGAGTATCGAAATTCCTCTTGCAGATAACCATTCCTCGCAACATTGTCACAGTCATCGTGCATCGTAGGAAATCACCTTTGTCAACATATTCAGGGATTAATTTGAACCTCGTTCAAAGCATTGGTGTTGTCTGTGGGAACTTGATCCATAGGATTGGCTTCGGGAATGACATCCATCCCGGACCACTTTCCTCAAAATCGTTCCCTCCTCGATAAGATCTAGGTTCAGTAGGCGAAGTTGAGTAAGAACGTTAGAGAAGGGCTCATCCACATTGTTGGCCCATTCATCTTCAATATGTATAATGTTTTTTTTTTAGCTTGGCTTCAAACTGGCAGAGAATCTCATTCTAAGTCCGGAAGGGCAGTCAGGGTGGACTCTACAAAAGATAATTGATCTTTTAAAAGGTTCTCCGGAGCAGTTGCCTCATCAACTTGGGCCCAGAGCTCTGTGACCTTATCAACCTCTTCAGCGAGCCTAGCTTGGAGCCCAATTATCTTGGCCTTGAGCAAATTGAGCTCTTTAGTGACCTAAGCAAGTTGCCCATCCTTTTGAGCAACTACCAACTCGATTTGGAAACAAGAAATAAGAGTGTTATAACACTTAGAAAAAATTTAAAAGTACACATCAATCAAATACATGGATGATGAGATACCTAATAATCGTTTTATTGAGTCAAAGGGCTCATCTAAGATTTCTTTATAGTTGATGGCCCCAGCCTTATCAGGTCATTCAACTAAGGAGTTGAGAATGTCGTCTTTGTCTTCGGACAGGGCAGACATCAAAGTTTCTATTTCTTCCAAGCTCCTGTCGCACATCGCCTAGGTCCAATATAAATACATCCTCGGTTCATCGTCCGGGCTAACGAAAAAATGTTCTTGACCCCGGAACTCCTTCAACTCTGAAGAAATCCTTCTTAAAGTTCTTGAAAAATTCTTAGTAAGGCTTGAACACTTTCCACCCTACTCTTGAGCTTAAAGTGATCCACCCTTTTTGAAAATTATTCTAGGAGGGTGAAAATCAGATGAAAAGAAAGAAGAATAACCTAACGGAGTATGACCATTTCAAAGGTCCTAAAAACGAGCTCAAAAGTCTTGATAAAGCCCTATGCGTTCAGATATAATTAAGTAAGAGCTACCTGCAAGTGGTTTAGGATTCTGATCTCGAAGTTGGAGAAAGGAAGCTAGACTCTGATGTGGGTAAATAATGCATCATACATATAAATGAAGTGGTTGCCCTCAGTACTTGTTGAGCAGACCCTTTCTTGGTTTGACGAGGCCCGAATTGCATAATCTCTATCACGAAGTTGGCCTTTAGTTATGTGCAAGTATTGTTGCTTTTCACGTGCGTCCTCTGAGCTCATGACATTGGAAGGAATGTCCAAAACTTCTAGGTCGACCCATTAGCATATACCGACATCTCTTAGGAAGACGAGTTCTCTGAACTCTGAAGGAGTCATTCTTCGACATGCCATATTTGTGTTGATATCGTTACCTACGGAGGTCGCACTCACGTTAGAATCATAAGAAGACTTACTAAGGTTTTCTAACTTTATCATGAGCGCGGAGAACAGACGTGCTGGTCTTTGCCTCATAAGTTCTCTGGCACGATCCTCCATCCGTAATGCTTGTAGGATATCCATTCTGGTTATTGCCTTCGGACCTCTATCAGAGTCTTTACCATGAGAAAAACGTCTCCGCCGCACTTGAGGTGGGGGAGATAACAGAACACTAAGAATTTCTAAGGAAACACTCTCCTCATCAATGTTTTGTAACATTTTCTCTCTCACAATAGTGTTTTCAAAAGAAAAAAATGGAGAAGAGGAGTATCTTGAAAATGATCGGTGAAGAAGGCTTGAAAAGAGTCCAAAACTACCAAAAATTGCCGTTGTTGCTCACCGGAAATCACTTAAGATTGCTAGAAAAGGAAGCAGAAATGCGAAGAAGGCAGAAGAGTGAAGGGAAAACCCCCCACTCCCTATTTATAAGATAAGGAAAAACCTCCTCCAACCGTCACCTTGAGAAAGGGCAAAATTGAAAGTCCGCATGATATTTGAAATAATAATCATGGCAGTACGAATCCTAAATGACAACTTCCAATATCTTTTGACAACATGGCGTACTATACCTTATAAAGTTGTTGAAAGCAAAACTCTTAGAGTTGAAGTGACACATGATGTTGCAAGAAGATACTCAATCCATGTCATAAACTTTTGTCGTGATATCATGATATATTTGAAATACAGATATCAGTTTGAGATCAAATTACTCTCAGAATTGGATGGACCCCACGAACAAAATATGTATGAGGACAACCTACTATGAATATCAGATAACTGTATAATGACTTTAACCAGAGTGATCCATTTAGGATCGCGACCTCATTCATTAACCCTGGGGGCATTCTATTACATATCACGAACCTTGGCCTTTTGGTAAAACATCGTGAGATCCGACATTTATATTATAACTTGAATCCCTTTGTCCTATGCTTGCCGATTACTCTTGTTGAACTTGAATATCTTGACACTCAACTGTTACATCTAAGCGTCAAGCTGATAGTAACTGTTCTATACTAGATTTTGGATTAGTAATTCGTGAGCAACTTGGTATGCTAGAATTGGATCTCATATATTTATGTGCGTTATAAAATAAGTAAATCTACCTATTTATAAAAAGTAAATCTCTTTCAAGATCCCTCATAAATATGAACATCAATTATATCTCTCATAAATAGAAGAATTAGTTATAAGAGATAATAATCTCATTGGATTATTATCCTAACTAATAATATTTAATGTAAATTTAAACATAATTCTTATAATCTAAAACACTCTTATAAATATTCCACAAAGATAATAAATATATGCAATCTATTTCAAAATACTATTTATCTATTGTGCATATTTAACTTAAACATTAAAATATTTTTTTGTAAGTGTCTACCTCTTTATACTACCGTCGTAATTACCGTATATAAGAAAAAAATTATTTTTATCAACTTATTCAAATATTAATCTGAACCCCATTTAGAATAGAATATATCATATCACCAAAAGAAAAAAAAAAGAATGAAAAAATTGACACAACGAAAAAATTGCTAGTTTCACGATGTTTTCTTTCAATTTGTGAAATAATATACCGTCATAGTTTCAAGGGTACCATGTTAAAACAATTGTAAGCCTTTTGAAATTACCCCACTAAAAAATAACGATGACCTGAGTTTTCCGAATTTCAACCGGGGGGCCGAGGGTGAAAAAAGAAGAAGAAAAAAGCAGAAAGGAGACCACACACCCGTAAATTAGCCGACCAAGCTACAAAGATAAAATGAAGCAAACGCCCCAGAACTTTTATGAACCACTTACCTTAGAAAAGGACATTGTTTGTGTTGACTTGGCATGTGAATCATCAAATAAGAGAGATTGCAACACCTAACTCCTTCACCTATATCCATATTTTAACTAATAAAAGCAAATTCATGTCAAATTGTCAATATTTTATCTTTATTAAATTAAATTATTAATTTATTGCTCTTCTTATCATATCTATATATTTGCTACTCTGTACTCACTCCATTAAAGAAAGAGAATTATTCTGATACTTTTTTTTGTACTGGTAGTTTGATGTACCGTAAAATATTTATTGGTTATTATTTATTTATTTAATAAATTATGACAATTAATTATTAATAAATATTTAATAATTAATAAAATATCGATATATTAAAAAAATAGACTCCCTAACAACACCCTAATAGCGAAAAAAAGAATAAATCAAACATGTCTTCTTATTGACGATTTCTAAATGTGGTTGTCACTTGTCAGTCGTTTTTTTCTTGGAATAACGGTTTTTTCATTTATTATAATCAAAATTAGTTTTTTATGAAAATCAGCAAAAGCAAAATTTTTATTTAAAGAATTTATGTATTTAAAGTCAACTTGTTGTTTTATAATTATCTTTTTATAAAAAAGAATATACAATTCTTTTGAATTTTATTTTTTTATAAATTATTATTGTAAATTTTAAAATATTTTTAATTAATTTTTAAATTTTAATTAATATCTATCATTTTATTTAATTTAAATTTATTAATTCATTAATAATTATATTATGTAACAATATCTTATTTGTATTAATGTTAATATAAATAAAATATTATTATATAATATGTTAATTAATTATTCAAATCAAATAAAAGATCTATTAAGACATTAATTAAATTTTAAAAAATAATTTAAAATAATTTAAAATTTGTTATGATGATTTTTAAAATAGTAAAGTTTAAGAAGTTTTTATATTTTTTTTTCATAACATTTTTTAACAAATTTTACATTTATCTCAATATATTTTTCTGACAATCATACTATTTCAATTCTAAAATGTGGAGGAAAAAAAGTAAGAAAAATAAGCAAAAGAATAATGTGGATGAAATTGAGGAGCAGGTTGGCAATGGCATGTGATGATGTAAATGTGAACGACTAGTCAGGGTCTAATTGCTAAGGTTTCAACCGTTCAATTTTATGCTCATCCCGCTATAATTTGAGTTTGAATTCAGGATTTTTTTTATCTAGTTTATAATTTACTGTAAATTTATGTTTAATTAGTTATTTATTTTCATTTTAAATTAGTTTATAATCTTTCCCTTGTGATGTTTTATCTTTTCGTTATGGTGCTTTAGTCTTTTTTTAGGTGTTTAAGTATTTTTTATAATAAAATTATTTAAACCTTTAAAAAAGATACGAAGAGTTTAGTTTTAAATTTTTATATTTGTTTTATATTATAATATATCTAAAATTTTTAATTTTAATTTTTTCAAATCAATCTTATATTTTAATATTACATAACAGTAATATTTTTATACGTATTAAAATAAGAGATATTTAATAACATATTTTGTGTTAATCCCTATAATAAAATATGTGTCATCGTCAATAAATTTTATGATTATGAATAAAATTATAAATCATGAATTAATTTTAGGTAAAAAATTATATCTATTTTATTCTTCTTAAAAATTTATTGATTTTACTAAAATTATAAGTATTGTTGGATTTTGATTAAATGAATCTATAATTTATCATAAAAAAAAAGTTGAAATAATATTTTATCATCCTAAACTTTTTAGTAAAAAATATTGTCAAACCTTTTTTTTTTTTGTTTTTCAAGTATTGTGACATTTTATAAGTGTAAAACTAATATGTTTGAATATAAGTTAGGTTATTCATACAAATAAACATATATTGAACTTGATATTTATTCTTCCATCTTTTCATTCGAGAAATTATTGTATATTTTTGAAATATTATGTAAGATTATGTTTATATTACTCATATTTTGATATTTTAGTTTTTATTAATAATAATATTATCATTAATTTATATATTTATTATTTTTTAAAAATAAAAAAAAAGTTAAAATAATAAATATACAAATTAGTAATGTATGTTATCATTAATAAATATTAAAATATTAAAATTTAAATAATATCAACACAATAGTATATGACACTGTAAAAAGTAGAATGATTTATCCTTTCATGATGAGTTTGCTTATTATCCACCTAACTTATTGGCTCTACTACTCTCTTTTTTTTACAGTTATTTACATTATTTTAATTTGGTTAAAACGGCGTCATTTGTCCCTGGCGAACACAGAAAAGTCGGCGAGGAATTGGGACGGGGTAAAAAGCAAGGGGAAAGCGTGGACCCCTTCAGCCTCATCTGTCGGTAACTCCCTCGATTTCCTCGCCTGCTTAAAAGTTACACGCCATACGAGGAGGCTATCAAGGTACCCCATCTCTTTTTTTAATCAAAGTCTTTTTTTATTTTCGATTTATCCCCTTTTTTTAAAAAATAAAACTAACACGTCAGCAACGACAGTTGCTCAGTACTTTATTTAAAAAAAAATTAATTAAATAATAAATAGGGTTTCCTATTATCGGGCATCTCATAGCTCAACCACTCCTCTGACTCACTTGTTAGCTCTGTTCTTAACTTTTGATTCCTTTTTCCTCTCAATAATTTAAACCATCATTATGTCTATCTTGCTGGTTTCTCTGCCCAATTTGTACCTTGTTTTCACAGAATCCTACGGTCCACAATCAATGTTGCTCTCTCTCTCTCTCTCTCACAAACATTTTAATGCTAAGCTATCGTCTATATGAGCTGAGGCTGCACATAGATCCCCCACTTGGATGGCACCATCACTCACATCATGCTCAATCCCACATAATCAAATGGTCGGCCTCAGGTTTTGTGGAATTTGTGAGTTACGTATATGAGAAATTTTTGTAAATTATGAGAGTATTATATTACTCTTTCAGTAAATTAAAAATATTACTCTATCAGTTCTTTTATACTTGTCTTTTTAAAATTTTATTTTATTTTAAATTATTTATCATTTAAAAATATTAATTATCTTCATTCTTTATTATCTCAATTAAGCTCAATAACTACACATATTAAAATATATTAATAGAATGAAAAAATAATAATTTAATCATATTAAATTATTTGTGTTTATATTTGAGTTTATTTGATAGTAATCTTAATCTTTATACAAAAATTTAAAAAAATAGATATAAAGGGACGAAATAAATATTATACTAAAAATATAATACATGACATCAAATAATGATGCACATCATTAAATTAAAATAAAATATTTTTTAATTAATTTTAGACAATTACAAAACTTGTGAGAATAGTATTTATGTATTTTTCTAGGTACATACAGTTAATGCATTGTACATGGGCATAACATCAACCCCGGCCCATATGCCAAATCCAGCGGTGGATGTCAATGAGTTAAGCAACATTCACATATATACAAGTGGAAAAGGAACATCTTATGTAACATAATAGTCATATTATTGAGAAATAAATATAATTTTTATTATATATGATCTGTCATGATTGGTTTTAAGACTTATTAGTTATATAAAGAATAAATTATATTTTTATAATTTTAATATAACCTTCTCTCATGAAAAAATTCTTTTGCACTTTGAACGTGATACATTATACTACTAAACATGTGACACAGCGATATATATAATCATACAAATTGTTAAATTAAAAATTAAATTTAAAGGGTTATTAACTATGGAGTATTACTCTCATTGAGAGAATTCTGATCCCATAACTCACCTCTACTTAGAGAGAGAGAGAGAGAGAGGGGGGGGGGGTTGGGTGCATGGGGTCGTGGTCATTTCTGGAAGTGAGAACCAAGCTGGTAGGGTCTACCCTGCCCCAATCCTTTGTCTTTTATCTTGTTGGCTTTTCACTCCTCCTTTATTTTTACTCTTGTTATAACCCCTCTTCATTCTCCTTCCTCATATCATTCTCATTCACTCACTCATCATCACCACTGCTAATATCTTCTTATCTCTCTCTATCTTCGCCCCCCCCTCTCTCTCTCTCTCTCTCTCTCAGCCCCCTTGAAGATAGGCGAGACTCGTGGGGGACGAAGAGTAAAAGGAGAGTGCGTAAATTGAATTCTCTAGGAAGAAAACAAAGGAAAAAAAAAAACTCTCACTAGCATGAAGAAGAAGACCATTTGGGAAGCTTTGTCTTTTGAGGGGAATGTTGTCTGGCTCGAGGACCCTTCATCTTGATCCAGTGCATCCCTCTCTATTCATCCATATATATGGGTATCAAACATAGAGAATTCAGGATGCTGTACTTGTGGTCAAGGAATGGACAGTGTTGTCGGACCAGGCTTCATTCCCCCCAATTATATGCTTCCAGATACTAATATAGCCTCTGCTCATGGACTACTTTTTATAGGTTTGCTTCGTCTCCTCCTCTTATTATCATTATTATTTTTAATTTTAATTTACTCTAAAAGTTTTGTTTTTTTCTTAATTATAGGTAGATCTGAATCGTGGGGTTTTGTTTTCAGATCAGTTAAATATGTGGGTATATAGTTTGCAGATTGGTGTAATGATGAAGCATGTTGACCAATTTTCACTTGCAACAAAAGGTTTTCATCATTACATCCTTTTCGTTTTCTTCTTTTTCTCTGATCAAGTTATGATGGTGTTTTTGTTGTCAGGTGTAATACTACCTTTCTTCTTGTTCATCATTAGCCAGATCCTCTCCCAATTATGTTTTCCCAGTATCCGATCTGTCTGTTTCTGCCATATTTCCTCAGATCTAGTCGCCTTTGAACTCAGTTAAACATTCTCCTCTTTTTCAACCCCCTCCTCCCTCCCCTCTTTTCATTTTATCTTTCTCTCTCTACCTGTCTTTTTCTCTCTCTTTAGGGTTTCATGGCCTATATTTTTTTTTTTTTCTGTAATCTCTATAATTTATCTAGGATAAGCTGAGTCTTGAATCCTAGATGAAGAATCAAGTGGATGACACCCTTTTATTAGTCATTTCTCCATTGTCAACTGTGTGATAAAACCGAGGCCTAATTTGATTAGGATCAATCAACAAGGCCCTATATGCCATCTGGCATATATCTGTTACCGGAATACAGTATCAAGAGCCTTGTATATTCCGCCCTCTTTTCATTGGATTCTCCTGCTTCTACTTGTCAAACAATGTTTCTTAATTTCCTGTAAAAATAAGAAACAATATTGAAGGTCTCTGAGCATTTAGCAAGTCTTGTGATTTCTTACATGATTACATCTATCGGATATAGTAAATTTGTATATTCATGAATCTGTTCTTATTATTATAGATAGCATTTAGCTTCCTTCTATGGGTTCAGTAATGTCACACAGATCTATACATTTCTCTGTTTACCTTGTCCTTCGTTTCCATATCAATTAGTAACTAACATAGATAGATCTGAGCATAGATGATACAGAATGGAGTCAATTTTTACAAGTGCGGGTATATTTTCTTGTGGGGTTTGCTGCAAAACTATTTAGTTGTTCTTTCAAGAGATACTTTTTCCTTGCCTTTAATGTTCTTTCAAGAGATACTTTTCCCTTGGCTTTAATATGTCATTTGATAGTTGAAACCCTAATTTCCTGCACTGCTACACATTCAAAGAATCAATATGTTCAATATGCATCTCTTTCTTGTGTTTAAGTTTCAATTTCTATTAAGCTATTGGATCATGATCATGAATTTAGGAAACAATTGTGCATTTTGGTTCCCCCCTTCCCCCCTCTTCATTGCTTTGTTAGAAGGCAAAGCCTTTTGTAGGTGATTGAGTGAGCAACTGAGCATTGTACAAGCAAGTATTACAACAGTGGTACCGAGTAAGCTTTTTTGTTATATGTGCTTACTAGTTTGCATTTATGGGAATCAATGATTAATTTAGAAAGGATTTGTTCTGGCGTCTCCTTTATTTAACCTTTTTGATTTTGCCTTGTTTTCTTCATGAGCACAGGGATTTGAATGAGACAATAACTTCAATTGTAAGTTTGATTCTGAATGGTAGACAAAAGGTAGTCAGCACATAGCTAGGGGCATAGGGAAACACGAATGACATAAACACAGTGCTCATCCAGCACTACTTTCCTTTATCACCATTGTGGTTCACACATTCATATACTTGCACGCAAAAGTGTACCTTACAATCTTCAACGCAACTCATGTATCCAAACTCCCTTCTCTCATATTAATTAACAATAATATTTGATTTTCCATTTTGATCTATTAAGTTCATGGCCACGTGAAGTGTCACAAGCTAAGCCCATAAATGTTTAGAATGTATAGTTTTTCTCTTCAATTTTCTGTGGGTAAAAGCTAATAATCAATTAAATTTGACTATTGTTTCTCTCTTTGCGCCTTTCTCATTTTTTCTGTGTTCATACTTCATATTACCCATAAAAAGTAACGAAAGCCACCTTCATCTTAGTAATTTCATTCTCTTCAATATGATGGTTGTTGTAAAGGGATTGTATTGTATATATGAATATGTGAATGCTGTCTCATAAAGAATTGCTTTTGGGAAATTGGATCTTTTTGACCTTTTGCAAAGCATAAAGCTGAACCCCTGGGTTTGCTTTGTGTTTTCCCATGCATGATATATTTGAGAGAGAAAGAGACACAGCGGGGTCATGTTTGTTGAATTCCCATACAACTTTTATGGTGACATAACTTTTCCACGAATAATTGGTCTGCGAATAAAATTAAGGTTTTATATTGGTTAAAGAAGTTAAAATAATTTTTTTTGATAAAAATAAAATATTTAGTTTATTAAAAATTAAAAAAAATATTATTTTTTTTTAATAAAAAATATTTTAATTTTTTTAATAAATAAATATTCTTAAAATATTTGATAGCAAAACTCATACAATTTAATAACCCAGAAACTTTTTGAAGTCTATGTACTATTTGGATAGGAAGTTGAGGACTTCCTAGTCTTTCCAAGCACAGATTAATTAGGTGTACCATCCTTATGAAGTGATTGCCCACAGGCAGGGTATAGCAGCATTAGACCCCTTTGACACATTCTAGTGGGATCCAGAGACGACTTTGGATTATTGCTTTTTCTTCCCGTTGTGGGGATTCAACCGTTTAAGTTAGGTTTAGACGCTAACAACAAAGTTAACTCTATAATGGTTAATACTAATCAATCAATGGAAAATTGTGATTAAAATGCCTATTTGTCATCTAATGTCTTTTTGAAAAATGTTCAATTTGTATGTCACACAGTCAGCTCATAACGTTTAAATTTTTTTTTTAAAAAAAATTGTCTTCTCTCTAGTAACATGGTGTTGTGAACTTGCAAAAACGGGACCCAATTAACCAGGGCAATCCACCGTCAGAGATCCGGTATCAGCTCTTTGCTGACAGACGACAGTTTTTTTCACAATTCGATGAGGGCATGAAATGAAATTAAGAAATGATTTATTTTTTATTTAATTTTTTTATTAATTTTTTAATTATTAATTAAAAAAATATTAAATATTTTTTATATTTATAAAACATTAAATATATTTATTTTTTATTTAATAATTATTTTATTTAATATTAAGATGATTATTAAAATAATATAACATTATTCGATGAAATTATATGTCACAAGTGGACAATTTTGGTTTGCATATCAAGGCCAAATTTTTTTTTTGACTAAAAAAAATATTCATTCATTTAAATTAGTAAAATACATCGAGAACAACACAAATTTAACATTGTTAAAAATTGAAAAGGATGAATCTGCGAACAAACTCACAACATCCAAAAGGATGAATCTGCGAACAAACTCACAACATCCAGGTTAATAGCATAACACGGCAAAATGTCTACAAATGTGACAAAATCAAAGTGACCAATACTTCACGCTTGGATCAGTAACGTTGACGTCCAAGTCTTGATTGAATCAGAATGGATCGTTCGATCTACTAATCAAGAAACGAACACCGCAACAAGAGCGGAAACCATCGCAACAAGACAAAAATCAAACAACGTTGCATCAAAACAACGAACCAAACACCACCGCACGCAGACGACAAAAACACCGAAAAATAAGAAAGAAAAATCAGATCTATGCGAAAAAATCACTTATTTAAAAAAAAGGAGAAAAAGAACGATGTAGATGAGTGATTTTAGACCAAAAAATGACCCAAATCACCCTTCCAGGTGGATGAAAAAGAAAGAAAAAAAAGAACTCCACGTTAAGATTAGAGAGAAAAGCCAAACTTAAAAACAAAAAAAAAGAAAATACTAATCACCTTCCATGGATTACTAGGTAAATAAAAACCTACTACTAAATCCCCCATTACAATGGAGGGTTAAATGAACTATTTTGTCATATAATCCATCCTATATCCTGGTGCTTGGATTCCAAACTAAAAAGAAAAAAAAAGAAAGAAGTAACATTCGAGTTGTAATTATATTTTGCTTCCAACACAGGACTAAGAGATGGTTTGGTAGTTGTGAAATCAATAAAAGTTGCTTTCCAAACAACACTTTTTATTTTTGAAATTTGCAATTAAGGTATTTGACTAAATCGTTAAAGTATAAAAGTATTTTTATAAACAATTTTTATATTTTTACATTAAATAGTACATATATTTTTTTATATTTTATTTAATATTATTTATTATATATAATTTTTTTTATTTTTTTCTCATTTAATTACATTTATTAAAAATAATATGAATAATATTTATACTTCTAAAAAAAATGTAAGATGATTATTTTCCTTTTACAAATGTTACAGCAAAAACCAGAAAATCTTTCGTTAAAACTAAAAGAAACAAGAAGTTGAATAAGTTGATCCTAAGAAGTTGAAGCAAAACAAAATTATATTTAGATAAAATTGTTCCCTCTTAATAGTGCTTTTTATAGATTTTTTGTGAAAGTAATTCTAAAAAAAAAGCCATAGTAAAGTCAACAGGGTACTAAAAGTATATAAGAAGGAAATATTATTGAGCATGTAAGAGTTTCAAAGGGTGAGTTTTGTATTATTGGTGCTTTTTGAAAGTTAAAGAGAAATGTGCTTGGTGGGGCTTAAGAGCAGTGAAAATGGAATTGGACAAAATGTGTAAACCGGTTAATTAAACTGAACTCAAATGAAATTTGGTTTGGTTTCTTTAATGGTGGGGTGGGGGAACTGTACCATATGAAGTTATGAACCGAACCCATCAGTGCATGGATAAATATTTTTCACACACAATATTTATATATTTCATAAAATATTAGAGTTGTTGACTTGTGATTTTACACTTCTATTGCTAGATTATTGCATTTGCTCGTATTGCTATCGAATAACATGAGTTTGAGACCCATTTATATAATAATTTTATAATTACTTTTATTTCACTTTACTGTTGCCATTGGGCAATACTTGTTGAATGTGGTAAGCATCAACACTGTACCAGCCGAACTTGAAACTCCAATATATCCAACTGTGTCGTTTGGAACAGAACCAAATTGTGAACTCTGACTTAGTTAGTTTGGTTTGTAAAGTTCATAAACCCTCAAACCAAACTAGACTAGACTTGAACAACGCTAGTTGACAATTCTAGTTCTATCTCGGGGGATAATATGAAGAAAAAAGTATTATTTATTTATTTATTTTTTATTTTGCTATAGCTAACATCGAAAGCAGACTTTTTCCAGCTGAAATTGGATAAGGGATGGGGGATAGGGATCGAACCCCTAACCTCCACCTTTGGTGAGGCCGGAAAACATCCCTAAGGTACAGCTCGGGACTGAAGCAAAAAAGTATTTGGTACAGTCCTACCTTTGTACTTCATGATTATATGTAGAGGTGGCAAAAATTACCTAACTCCGCTTTGTTTCGCCGCAAGATTCAACTCGCAAAAATGCGGGGTGGACGGATTAACCGCTTTAAAAATGGGTTGGAAGAAATTAACCCACTCCCGCTTAATGTTGATGGCTGGTGGGTTGGCCAAGTAAAGAAAAAAAAATGAAAAAAAAAGTAAGTGAGTTGATCCTAAAAATAAAATAAAATGTATAAAAAATAATAAAAAAATCATAAAAATTTAAAAATAGAAAAATTATAATTTATAGAGATTAAAAAAATAAAATAAATAAAATAAATTTAGTATCATACTCATAAAAATATCACAAACACAAATAATAAGACTAATTTATAACACTTTTTTAAAAAAACTCAACCCGACGCTAATCCGCAAAATCATATGTGTAGACTTTATGCGGGACGGGTTATGCGGGTTGAAAATAAAAAAAATAGGTTGAAATCTTGAACTCAACCCACAAAAAAATAGCAGGTTGGCGGGCCAACCCAACGGGTTGAACCCGTTTTGCCTAATTATATGCTCAAAATTCTAAATGTATGGTATGGCTCCTTAATTTACCCCCAAAAAGTCTACACATATGATTTTACCTTGAATTGAATGATTAAAATCAAGGAAATGTTACCGTCTCATAATGGACCGTCATGAACTTTGGCATGTCAGGACCAAAGCAGACCATAATATATCAACCGACCAAGCCCAATATTTGTGCTAGGTATAGGCCCAATCATGAAACCCTAGTTCAACAATGTCCGGATCCATTCGATTGACATCTCGCCCCTAGGCCAACTGAATCGTACTTAGACAAATGACGATCCGTCTCTCACGTACTTACAATGAGCTGCCAACGGTCACTATCTATTCGGCGCCGTCATGACTAGCAGTTGGAAACGACTTCGCGCCATAAAAGTTGAACATAATTTTTTTTTAACGATTAGAGTCCTATGCCTTAAATGGAAAGCATCTAAGGAGTCAATTCTTGGACTCCTACATAAGTCAGTTTGACAGTCTAAATTAAGTATGTTTCATCTTTTACTCACACTTTGACTTATATACAATCATTCTTTTGACTTGCTTATGTTTCTTGTTTTCCTACCGATCTCTTCCAACCTAGGTCTTGATCAGTACCCGAAACACGTAAGTTACATACTTTATATTATCATCATAATCTATTTTATCCTGTAGCTCTTCTTTTTCTTGCACACTATCAATGGTTTACATTTTTCAGTGAGTCGTGTGAATTGGACAGTACGTGCAACTAGCATTACTTTTAAAATCATAATTAGTATTATTAACTAGCATAAAACAGCACTAAAAAAAAAAAACTGGTATAACTGAAAATAATTATTTTGTGTCATTTATATATCCATTTGTAAAAACTAACAAGATATATACAGTTTATTCGTCAAGTTGAGGACTAAATTTAAAATGAATTGCTGGAGTTTTTCTTTATAAATTTAAGATAGCATGTTCACAGTTATATGTGTCAAACTGCTGTGGGCTCGTATCCCTTACCCAATTTATATAAATTACAACGGGTAAGATAGAAGCACCCACTGGGTACATGCTTTCAGTTCAAATTACCAATGCTCTATTGTGAAAATTTGTTCTGAGAAGTTGTGGTCTTGACTTTTGCCAAGGGTTTCTTTTCCAACCACATTAGCATTTATTTAAAAAATAATCAAAAGCAATTTTATATTTTTGAAGACTGTGATGTACTATGCGTGTTATGTTGAACATGAAACATGAAATTCTTTTCCATCAATAGATAGAAGGTTTCATTGTTATTTGCTAAGCTAGCTAAAACTAAAATAAAGAATCCTCGTCCAATTACACCGTTTCTTCGAAGATACAATCAACTAGGCATGTTAACGATTATTACTGACTAATAGCCCAAATTTCTTGATCCTAGCCCAAAATAGTAAGCCCAACCCAGACCATCTTAGAATTTGAGACTATGAAGTGAGAGTGGGTGGCCCGTGGCCCGTGGCCCGTGGGAGAGTATAATTTCTTTTTCTTAAAATTAAAATAGGACAATTCGGATAATAATTTGGAGTTTGACATGAAATGAACTGTCATTGTAACTTTCTCATCATCACAATTATATAATTTGAATTCAAATTCAAAGATGTCTGTTGGTAGACATTTTATAATTTCATTATAAATTCTCTATAAAATTGATGGTTTAGTTGACCTTAGAATTGAGAGAACTTACATTCCTTAAACTTTTAATTAGAAAACAATAGTATTTCTTTATGATAAGCGGTCATTTTTTTCTCTTCTAATTGACAATGAAATATTTTATTCATTATAAATTTGAAGTGTATTGGCGTTGCGTTTTTGTGACCTATATCGAGTTTTTATAGTTCAGATTTTAAATTAATGAGGCTTTATTTTGCACTTTGTTTTGATAATCAGTGGCCTATGTTAATTGATATTAATTTTAGAATTTAATTTTATTTGGTAATATGTTTACATTATATTAATTAATATGATCAAGATCCCTATGGTTTAGACTTCTATAAAACGTGCAGAGATGCTATTATTTTGGCATTGCATGTTGGTGGGATATCTCAATCAAGAAGTTGTTAGGTCATCCAACAAACACGGAGCCATTGATGCTGCTAGGAGTTGGATCTGGGTGTTTGCTTAATTCAAAAATTGGTTTTAACTTAAAATTTGATTTGTAAATTTAAATAAATTTAAATTGAATTTTTAATTATTCATAATTTGTGATATGACAATTCTTTGCTATGATATAAATGCCGGGTAATAGTTTGAACGAGAAATATCTTGGATTTTAAACACTATAATTTCACTTTCCTTTCCTAAATATTACTCACAACCTTTTCCTGAGACATCAAGTTCACAAAACAACTCGGGTTAATCCCTCCTTTACCGTTGCCTATCACATTTATCATTGTTACCATTTATTTATATCACCTATATAAATATCACCTCCTCCATTGTTACCTACCATCTCATCATCAATATATTTTTTTTACTAATTATGTGGTTGATAGGGCTTTTGAATCAGTCTAATTTCCCATCTTCATCCAAACACTAAATTATATAATTTAATTGAAACTCAAGTAAGAAATACTTCCACGGACCCAAATTTGTGTAAACCTTGACATCAAAATTAATTTACTTGAAACCTTAATAAAGGACAAATGTGACATATGCAACCCCTGCCCTTTTTCTCTTTTCAAAACATCTTTTGTAGGCATATATATCATGCAGCCATCTTGGCACTTCATTGGCTTGAGTTGTGGTGTTGACCATGCCTCAGCTACTAAAGATCACAGTCCCACTTGTAAACATATAGGAGCTCAGAGTCCGAGTCATACAGCTTACAATAATTAAATAACCGACTTAATTAATTTGGTGATGGATTATTCCATCTAACCTATCCCCTTTGATGAGTGATGACGCTCTATGCCGCCATGCATATCCCCAATAATAATTAACATTTTTTTCCTATCATAGGTACGTTTAGAGTTGATTCCTATCCATTACCTGCAAATAAAACCCCTCCCAAATAACCATTTGTTTTCCGCAAAAACACTTCTCTAGAAATCTAACACAAATTTTAGGTTCTGTCCTTTGTCTTGGGTTTCTGATGTTGGGCGGTGAAGAAAAATTGAAAGAAGTTCCGGTTACAAATCATGATCATCACCACCAGAGAAAGAAAGTAATCACCAAAGATATACCAAAAGGGTGCTTGCCAATCAAGGTGGGGCATGGTGAAGAGCAACAGAAAATTGTGGTGCCTGTGATGTATCTCAACCACCCACTGTTTTCTCAGCTGCTGAAGGAGGCAGAGGAAGAGTATGGTTTTGATCAGCAGGGAACCATTATTATCCCTTGTCATGTGGAGCAGTTTAGGTACGTTCAAGACCTCATTGATAGGGAGAAGTGCCCCCAACACCACCACCATGCCGTTGGCTGTTTCAGGGTTTCATCTCAACATGATCATGTATAGCTATATTATATATATGGTGTTGTTAATCTTTAGGCTATGTAAATTTTGAAACTTTTCTTATATATATTACTATGTATGTTTCTTCTTCATGGCTAGTATTAGGTGCTGATGAACTGCTGAAGATCCCTATATATGAGCTTATTAGATTCGGAATGATGACAAGAAGTTTCTTGCGTGCACAATTGTAATTTATTTTTCATTTTGTGTTAAGCAGCTAAAATGGAAATATAGGAAGACAAACAAATCGTTTTCTTTCTTTTTTGCTTTGCTAATTTGTTGAGGATGAATTTAATGGGATATACAACACCAACTTGCTGCAAAAAACAAAATGGTTATTTTTAGGCTAACAGGCTTTTCGTAAAATAACTTATTTATGATATATCATGGGCCCAGAAATACAAAATATCTTCTGCATGAAGAAATTGGGGAAAATTATTTAGAGAACATCTTGAGGAAAAAAAATGTCAACCATAATTGCTGTGTTACTATATATCCAGCTCATAAATCATTGAAACAAATTATTCCTGTCCCGGATTATTAAAGATTAGATGAGTTTTTACTCTAATGTAGAACTAGAGGGTGTCTGAAGAGACACATGTATGATGGTTTCCTCTTCGTCGTGCGTACAAGCAAGCACCGCGAATCTTGAGCGAGGGGTTGTTAGATGCATACTGCAAAAAGCTCTAACGCCTTTCGAGTTATGTGATACACAAAGAGGATATATATCGTATGAATTACAGTTACCTTGTTAGAATGATATATCTTGATACTTATAGTGCATATGCAGAGTCATTGAACATTTGTTGTAGAGTGCAGGTACGTTGAGATCGTGGGCCGACGGGAGATGCCTCCTCCTCACGATCGTCCAGGCAGATCTTTGGAATCTCGGCTGTCGCGTTAATTAGTGCGCAGTTAATTAACAGGTAGTCATGGTCACACCGTAAAGTCACCATCGACAATAATCGAGTTATCTTGTGACTTTACTTATGTGTTATTTGAAGGATACGACTAAATGACCGTATGTACGACATCTTGTCCGCGAGTGCATACTCTAGAGCTTAGTGGTATATATGCCGGATTTTATCTTTAGGAGCGATATCTCGAACAACGGTCCAGAACAACTTTGATGTTTGTTTGAATTTTTAATTTTGCTTGACACACATTAGAAAAAAATAAAGTAGAAGAATCGGGGTGGAAAACTAAAAATTTATAAATAATGTGTCAGAGAGGTAATTAATACCTTTAATAGCTAATGGCTGCTTGGATGCCCTCTCTCTAGCTACTTGCATGCTCGTCTGGTGGCGGTGGATGATATTAGAATCAGAATAATATTTTGGATGGATATAGCTAGTGTAATGTTTTAGCAAGATACCTCCCCCAGTATTTTTCCTTTTAATTCTTAACCAATGCAGTTGTGTATAGTAAACTATTTTTGTAGTACTTCTTTCAATGCTTTTGAGAAGTATTTTAAGAGATACTTTTCAAAGTTATTACAACTGACAAAAAAATAAAATACATATAAAGCATGTATTTTTTTATTCCATTTTAATTTAAACTTGTGTGTAAAATAAATTTTATAATTTAGATTCAATAATTTAATCGAACTTTTTTAATTGATGTATAATTTACAAGTTTCATTAAATTTTCACCAAATAATAAAGTTTTTATTTTCCAATGCGTATGGTTCGTCTTAGTGCTGATGCAATATTGTGTCATAGAACTGTGGCTAGATGATAACTTACAAAACAACTTTACAATGCAAGTTAAAATTGTCTTGTTGTCAAATGTTGACCAATTTTGTTGTAAGCACTACTGTTATTACAATTATAATACTTCCAAACCTAACTGGCCCAAAACAACTCCTTATCTGGTCCACATAGCTCGAGTTATTTAAGTAGTCAGCGTTTCATGGTTAAAAAAAAAAAACGATAATTAGAGATCTTAGGTTGTGAGTTATTGATTGGGTCTAATTAATGAGAACGTTAGATGTTTGAGCGAAAGAAATTGTAATATCTTGAATTGTTATTTGAGGAAGATTTTACTTAATCACTATCTTTAGCTTAAAATTATATAAGCAATTTGTTAATGACCAAAATAAAGAGATTGCGATACCTTAAAATTCCACTTTACTTAAATAGGTCAAGGATTAAATTGAAGACGTATACAACAAATAAAAACCATTAACCAACTTATGCAATCGTATATACTATCTCAAAGAAATTTTCTTTCAGTTCGGATTCATACCACGTCGTTAACTTTCTTCTTCTTCTTCTCATGCAACACTGTTAACTTTCTTGAGCATTAGATATTTCGTCCATAAACATATCATAGACAAACATATATTATGGTATTTATTTAGTTGATGCAAAAATTGAACAATTTGTCTGTAGTAAAATGCTTTAAAATGATAACTCAAGCGTAAATTATAACAACATATATGCTATCGATATTCTTATTCAACTATGGCCATGGGCATACTCAACTGGATTAAGAATCATTACCCTTCAATGTAAAATTAAGAAACAATATAGTAACCTTAAAAAATATTTATTATTTGGCCTCTTGACAAAAATAATTAGGTAGTCTAAGTCACGATTTACATTTTTAACAAAATAAATATGTAGATAGGTGTTCTGGGTACTGAACGGAATCTAGATCGATAATAAGGAGGCTCGCTGGAGACCTTCGGGATAGACAACAACCAGGTCTAAGAAACCTAGGCAAGTCAATAAAATTATCGTAAAGTAATGCAAGATATGATCGATATGAGTGTTTAAGAATTGAACATGCTTAGCTTAGGCAATCAAGTCGGTTTATATAGATGATTTGAACACTAACTTGCTTGGATTCTTGCCGTTCAAGTCATTTAGAACTCCGAGTGTTATGATTCGTTAAGATTGGTCATTAAGGCGTGAAACCATTCACAGCCATTGGTCACAATAACGCCAGTCAGCAAGTGATCGTTGGGGAATGGGTAGTTTCACATTCGCTAATACATTGGTCAAATTTTTCCAATCGTATTGGGGTCGATTTGACCCGAACTCCTCCAGGCCTGTTACTCTGAAATAGGCCTATTTAGCAGACGAGCTTTGTCTAGTCGGTCAACGAGTCTTTTTGTCAAGTCTAGAATAGTCCACAACCCCTTAGCTCGACCATCTGAAGAGATAGGCTGAGTTTGAGAGTGGTCAGCTGAAAGATTGGCCAGGATGGTCCAATAGGCTACATAACATATCTGCTAATGGGATGAAGATAACTTGTTCCATTTTCCTGTCTCCTTCTTTGTTTCTCCACTTAACTTTTGTTAGGTGAAAAATAAGTTAAAATGAAAAAGAAAGGAAATGAGACATGTAATTAAGTTTAAGACACTTGACAAAATTTAAGTGGGAAGACAGGAAATGGGACAGAAAAAGAGAACAAACGGTCCTCATCCCATGTTAATAAGCATTAGTCTCCAACTTACAAGACTGATTCATATATAGATTTGGTCACTGCATATTCATTGTGATCAGTCATCAGGGTAAGCAAAGCAACTACATCGATTTGGGGTTGCTTAACGATTTTCACAAAAACGATTGAATTTAATGCTCACTTATAAGTTTGTCGAGATTGGAAATTTGGAGGATGATGTTAGAATATCTTTAAATATATTTAGTCTATTTTAGAATATTTTAATTGATATTTAGAATATATTACGAAATCAATTAATTATCTAATTAAAGAAATAATTTCGACCTATTATTAATATAAATGAGAATATTATATTAATATTTTGTACCATATCATTATACACCATATCAATTTAATCTCATATTATTCTCCTTCTCATTCAGAACCATAGTATTTACCTTGAAGAGAATTTCTCCTTTCCACTAAAGTTAAATTTATGGTCAGAATCGTTATTCACCATCATTAAACTCAAATGTAGTTTTGTTTATTTCTGATTCTTTAATTGTCTCCTCTCAATCTACTTTTATGAGTTTTGTTATGTTCTCTTCTAGTTTCGAATTACTGATATAGTCACCATCGTTCAATTCCCAATTAACCTTGCTATTCTAGCATCTCTTGATACAAATTGACTTTATTACAATCCCTCTTTACATAGATTGGCTCTATCCTAGTACAATGCATCTCCCTTTACGTGTCCTTACAACGACACCTCTCCCGTTGCGCACTCTTACAACGACGCATTTCCTGTTTTAGCGTTCTTATCTAGCATCTCTTAATTGTCTTTTTAGATTATTTTCTTTTAACTTGTTTAATTTTTTATTTTCTTTTAATTTATTTTAATTGTAATATGTTAAAGCTTAGTCTATCGTAAAATATCTTGAAATATATTTTAAGATATATTTAGCTTGAGAGGGATTATTATACTATCTTAAAATATATTTAGTTTATTTTAAAATATGTTAATTGATTTTTACAATATATTATAAAATCAACTAGTCATCTAGTTATAGAAACAATATCTCAGACCCATTATTACTAAAAATAGGACCATTAGATTAATATTTTGTATGATATATCATTACACATCATATCAATCCAATCTCATATTATTCAGAGTCTTACTTCTCTCATTTCTTCTGTCTCTACCCAAAACGAGAAATTATAACATACTTTTAGAGTAGTTATAAATATGTGCCCTAAGAATATCTCTACCACTCATTTCAAGTTTGTGTGCTTAAATTATGTGGATATGGCTAAAATGAATGGTGGATGTCTCTTTAGAATATACGATAATTTCTCTCAAAGCCCATAATTTCAAACTAGGAAGAGTAGGATTCAAACTTGAATTGAAAGCATGATAAAACATAAGAACTGAAAGAGAGTGAGGAAAGGATGACTAAATACCCAAACGTTGATTATGTATTTAAATCCCCTACCAAGAACTATCTAGACACTTGAAAGTCTAGACTTGACATTCCTAAGCGACATTCTTTTTTCGTTGAGTTCATGTACAAGGCACATTCTAGTCACCACTGAAATATTTTCCAACTCTCCAAGGTGAAAAAGAAAACTTTGATTTTATTCATAATTTAATAATTTTAGTATACTATTAGTATAAAAATTAAATATTAACACAAAATTATATATATATATATATATATATATATATATATATATATATATATATATATATATATATATATATATATATATATATATATATTACGATGAGGTTGTTTATAATTATACATATATACATATTAAAGCAAGATGCAGTTCAAATCGAGAAAGGCAAAAAAAAAACCCATTTCAATGACTCCCATCCATCACTCACTCATTTCAATTCAGACTTATGTTGTTATATTTATAGACTTACAGTTTATAAACTTGAGACTTGTTATAATGACCCAAAAAAAAAAAAACAACTTGTTATGTTTTTTCATTGAGACTCGTTATATATAATAATTTTTTACTTTTATTTTCATTATAATTTAAATATGTTTTTAATATCTAAAAAATATAATATTTTTTTGATTTAGAACTCTATTAATTTTTTCCTTATTTTAATATAAGGTTTTTAAATATTTTTTGTTTTAGATCATATTGTTAGTGAGCATATATTAAGTGTTTACATGAAAAATAAAATTTTCACTCACAAATGTCACATGTTACTAATTCTATTTGTCATGTAATCACTTAATAAAAATTCACTAACAGTAGGGACAAACAAAAATAACTAAAAAACTTAGTCTAAAACTAAAAAATAAATATTAATAAGAACCCAAACTAAAAAGTATTATATATTTTTATAGATCAAAAATATATTTAAACTTTTTTCTATTTATAATAAACCGACGGTTAAATCTAACCCAATCTATTTCTGTCATTTGTTCGCGTAAAAAAAAAAAAAAACCCAAAATCCACCAAACTTAATCATACCTACCTCTAATTTTAGATATATAAAATTTGGGATGAAATTCATTTCAAAATCCTCGGTTTCAAAAATTTAATATACTCATTATTTTTGCTTTGGTTGTAATTTTGTAAAGGACGTCCAAAACCTGGTAGGAAAGGATAAGTAGAGGAAAAACGACTTTGATGGGATTATAAATTAGGATCAAGTAGTTCCCAAAAAAGACTTAGTGCCACTTAAAAGCTGAACACTCTTGATCAATATACTCACTATTTTAGATGTTCAATGGATTGGGTTAACTCATGAATCTATGAGTTTTGACTCAATCTAATTGATAAAATGTGAGTTGGGTTAGATTTGCGGGTTAAGTCGAGTTGGAAAACACTCCAACTCGCAAGGTACAGGTCGGGTGACAAATTTGAAAAATGTCGACTCACGCAAACCTAACCCATCCAATAAGATTTTTTTTTTTGTAAAAGTCATTTAATCATAAAGGCAATTTATGTTGTTATTCTCATGATTTTTCTATACAGCCAATTAAGTTTAGGTGTATGCATTATAGTCACATTGAAAATGTGACCAACAAAATAGTGACTAAAAACTTATAAAACGTATGACAGACCAATGTGATGAAAATCTAACTGATCGCTTAGATGACAAAGAATATCATGAGAAAATTGAGAATGGATTAAATGATTATGTCAATACATATTCTATATGTAATGACATTGACTTTAATTAGCTAATATGATTTGTTATTTATAACTTTTAGGACAAGTTAGCTTGTTTTAATTTATTTTATATTTATGTTTGCTTAGTAAGACCTATTAAGTTTATTTATAATATTGACACGTGTTCTTGAAAACAAACTCTTTGGAAGAATTAAAAGAACACAATAAACATAGAAAAATTAAAATAATATGTTTGTTTTACTAATATTTCATAACTGGATGAAGGATCTTATAAGAGGTTCTCTACTTACTAGAAAAATTTACATGATAATAAACCTATAATGCATTTCAAAAAAGTTAGAGAACAGAAGTAGGGTAACAGAAGTTTTCTTACAAGTATTTGAGTTATGAATAACTTGTTTAGTTTATTTCAGACTTAGTAAGACTTGTTAGTTGATAATTTGTTATGCACTTATTGACTTATTGTATTTAGTTTATTTAAGATTGAGACATATTATATTTGAGTAAAGTCAGTTGAGATTTATAGTGTTAATTTGATATATTGAGACCTAGTATGTTTGAAATTGATACTTATGATGATAATTTATTAGATTTTCAATTTTAACTTTTTTTAGGATTTTTTTTTATAAAAAAAACATGTCAGACCCACGGGTTCGACCCAACTAAACCCACTCTTAAGCGAATTGGGTTAGGTTGAGCTAAGTGAAAAAATTTTCTCAACCCAACCCAACCCAACCCACTGCTTTAGTGAGTGGGTCAGGTCCAAAAATGCTGCTGAACTCACCCAACGAACACCCCTAATTTTACCTATTCTTATTATCTTACTTCAGCCACTTTTTTCTTTTATATATATATCTAAGCTCTATAGCCATGTTGAAATTTATTTTTATATTAAAATTTAAAAATTAAAAACAAATAAATTTTATTTTACTAAGTGAGATTGGCAAATTATAAATATTAAACAAATAAATAATATAATTAATACTTTACATTTTATTTGTTATATTTTAATTTTTTTTAGTGTTTAAAATTCATGGGCAAGTAGCTCTCTCAAATTTTCTTGCTGCTAGGATAGAATGTGTTTGAAAAGGTTTTATTGCTTGCATATAAGTGTGATGGCATTAGGAATGGATACTCTCATATGTATTTTTTTACATGACAATGTCATATGGAAGAGAAATATAAATACAAAGATTATAAAACAAATTTTACATATTTTGATTGGGTCTTATTAATAAAAAAAAAATTGTATCTATCTCTTCCCCGTATAACTTTGTCATATGTTGCAACCGAAATCGTCACGGGATGACCGAAAAAGATTAGATTTTTGAAAATTAATGGAGTTGCCACTAATGTTTATTTAGTTTGAGAAAACATTAGAAAAACTCTTAAAATAGGCAAAACTGATCTTTTTAGAAAATAAGTTTGGATTCGGGAGTCGTTTACAGGTAGGAAAGGTGTTAGCACCCTACATTGCCTGTTTCAAGAATGGTACCTTAAATTAGTTGTGCAAATTTTAATAATCTCAAATTTATTTACTTTACCTCCTTTTGAAAAGACTTTGTAACTATTTTATTTTATTTTGTTTTATTTTTTTAAGGAAAGAAAGAAAAGAAACAACTAAATTATGAAAATTTAAATTTTGGCTTGACAGAATATGAATTCTGCTCCTACGTACCCTCAGGTGCAATAAGGAACTCAAAGTCACGTAGTTCTGTAAAAAATAATTGCGGGTTGATTGATTTTAATTAAAAGATTTTTTAAAAGAGATTTTGTTTGAAAATAAAATTATTCTTGCACAAGGTTCAAGGTAGCACTAGGCTACTCAATAAACTCATATGATCCAAACGACATTAAAGATAACATCCGCTATTCAATCATCATCATTGGTCATTGCATTGATTAAAAGATTTTTTTAATTTTTTTTAATTTTTTAAATTTTCTTCATTTTTTGATATCCCATTAATTATAAGACACAACATTAAATTGAACAAACATTACCAAAAGAGACATCCCATTAACTCAAAATACGTTTTGTGATTTTCTTTCTTTTATATTTTTATTATTTTTATTTTTCTCTTTCCTTTATTCCTTTTAAAAGAGACAAAAGTCCCTATAAACTTGAATGGCTTCCAGTAACATGACTTTCAACAAACCAAAAAGAAACAACTCAAATGAAGGGTGAAAGGAGCAAAGAATGCTCTGCATAGACCAGGAGTGGTGGCGTGGAGCTCGACAATTGTAGGTTAGGCATGTGGACGGCAGCAGGTCAGGCGCGCTGCACAGCTAACTGCTCCTGCGTGCGGAGCCCATTCTGATGTAGGCGGCAACATGGTTAGAGCAGCTTCGGACGGGTGGCGTGGTAGACGGAGTCGAGATCTGGGCTGGGATCGCACAGATCCGGCGGTTCGCTGCTAGGGAGTGGCGGATCTGGGATCGAGTTCATGGTGCGTGCCGACGGTGCTATTAGGTACGGTCGGTGCGCTGCAACTGGCAGGCTCTAGGGGGCGACGACACGGAGCAGGTGCGGTTCGGCTAAGGTGCGGCATGCGGCTAGGTCGCTTGGCTTGTGGACGGTCGCGATGGTCTGCTCGTTCCGACAGGTGGCATGACTAGCTTCGAACAGTGCCAGCGTGGGTCAGACGGATCACCGCAGTTTGTGCGACGAGGCGACAGGCTGTCTTGGCTGGCCGGATCTGTAGTGGTGATGGGTGATGGGAGGTTCAGGTTGCAAGGTGGAGATAGAGGCGGTGGTTTTGGATGGAAGGTGAGAGGTTGGTTTATGGTGAAGGTTAGAAGTTTAGTGGTGGTGGTGGTGGTGAGGAAGATTATGGAGGTTGTGGGTGGTGAAGGTGGTGGTGATGGAAGATGTGGTGAGGACGATAAAGGATGAAAGTGTTGTGAGGTAGTGGTGAGTGTGAAAGGTTGCTAGAAGATGGTAGGTTTATGGTGAAGATTGTGGTGAGGAAGGTGAGTATGGAAGTTGGCAGCAAGAAGAATTTGTATGATGCCTCTGTTTTGTCCACCCATTTCAGCCCTTGTAATGTGATGTATATATCAAAAGCCTCCAGCCATCCTCAGGCTGGATTTATTTGTATGGTCTTTTTCACATTCTATTTTTTGCTTTCAAACTTGTTTCCTTTTTTTTTCTTCCAGTTGCAACCTTCCATTTTGTGTTTAGTCCATTGGCTCTTTCCCATGGTTGACCTGGCATAGGAGCAGATGAACTGCAACATTTAGGATGCAGCTACTCATTTGCTTCTTTGGTGTTTGATATTTGAAAATCCTTGTGTTGATACTGCTTCACCACTTTACAGATAACCAAAAACGTTTTTGTCTCTTACCTCTACTTCTGTCACGTTTTAGCCTTCTTCTTTTATTTTTTTTATTTTTGCATAAATAAGAAAAAGTAAGATGGAAGAAAATAAAATCTAAAAAAAAAATAATGTGTTTACAGCATTGCAATTAAACATTTTTTACTAAAATATTAATCGCTGATCAAGTAATAAAAATTTTATGGACAAAATTGGGTATCAACATCATATAAAAAAGCATAAGAAAGGATCAATTCTCGATGACAGTTATGTCCACGAGGTCTAGT
Source organism: Ormosia emarginata (assembly GCA_029884605.1). NCBI lineage: Eukaryota > Viridiplantae > Streptophyta > Magnoliopsida > Fabales > Fabaceae > Ormosia > Ormosia emarginata. Next base: position 62,670,078 of record JAQQTP010000089.1, on the reverse strand, counting down.
TATGCAAATCTTGACATATATTAACTTTGAATTTTGAAATGTGATAACTTTTTTTTTAATATATAAACTTTACTTCCCAATGACAAAGAAGAAGAGTGATGTTCACAATCACAATATTTGAATTCAAGTGTTTATCATGCAAACAATCTCAATTCACCAATGAGTTATAATTTAAGGAAACATTTTTAATGCTCGTAAATGGTTTTAGAGCATCAATGCTCCATTTTTTTTTGCATTATTGATTTTGTTTGAAAAATGATCAATGACTTATATTTTATACATGTAACATTAATAACAAGTAATCTTCAACACAATGAGTAATTACAAGTTTTGTCCCTAAAATATTTCAAATTTATAAAATAAAACCCTGTGATTTACTACTCCATCCATCCTCTAACTCAGCTCCCTCAGGCTGGATGATGGAGGGGTCTAGGTCCTCTATGGCTACCAACCGCACCCTCGCCCTCACCTAGCTCTACGTCCACATGGTCCCCTTCTACCCACGCCCTAAGATTACCACCATCTCAGTCCAACCAAAATCGTAATTGGACCCCGGAACTCGTAATCGGACCCAAACCGGTGACCCACCAAGCCAGATGGCACGACGGGCTAGTGGCGTGTGGAGATGACGACAGAGCTCATGGATCTACATGGCTGCTGCTAGAACGATATCGAGGCTTTATAGATCTGCACGACTGGTTCTATTTCATGGATCTAGTGGCATGTGGATACACCGTCCCATACCGAAAACACCACCCAATGTCGCCGTTCAACAGCGCAAGCCTCACTGTCGCCCAGATCTGTGCTTACCTCCAAAAGATGTTGTCCTCCACTGTCGCATCACCGCCTGCGCACCACCATGTGATTGGATGTCACCAGGGACCACCACCAGTATGCTCATACCGCCGCATGCTGCACCTCCTTCCATCGTCGTCGGAGTTCCCTTCTCTTGCCTTTATTTGTGACCTTTTTTTTTTCTTTGTTGCTAGGATCGGTATGCTTCTTGATGAAGTTCTCGTCAGCGAACTTAGAGCCATAAATAGACTCGCCACCGGTGCTGTTTCCAGTAGTGAAACTCAGTAATGAGCTTGCTGAAAAAAAAACTTAACAGAGAAGAAAAACAGTAATGACTTATGGTCAAAATAAGATAAATATAAAGTTTAAATAATAAATAACTATTTTTTTTTAAAAAAAAATGTTGATTACCTATTATTATAAGTAATTTTAGTTAGAGCATCCATCTTCAAAACTTAGACAGGAACATTATAAATGTCTCCATAATTTAAATGGTATTTCCCAGCCCATCTTACAGTTAATTTTCCCAACTATCTATCAAAAAAGAAAAAAAAAAAGCCTCAATTCCAAACTAATGCTATTGACATATTTTTATCTTTTATACATTTTAGATACTTTATTGAAAGATAATTAACTCAAATCATTAATATTGTAAGTTTTGACCTTAACAATGCACCTAACCTAAAAAACAATCATATCCTTAAACGTCAAATGAGTATTAACACACCAGATGTGTGTCCATACTCCATACAAATTCTATTAAATTAAACAATCTTTTAATATCCAGCCTTTATTTGCATATCTTTCTGGCGTAGTTTTTAACAGGACCTAGTCCTTTTCTTTTCTCATCACATGTACAAAAAAAAAAACTACTATTTTTTAATATACTTACCAAATAAATTATTTGACAAGTTGTTTTCTGGAAATTTTTTTTTTTAAAGATCTAGAAATCATTTTGTACTTATTATTTAATTGAGCCTTCACTGGCTCCATAGAAAGGAATTGCACACACTATTGTTGCCCACCGTTGAGAATGAAATGGAACTCGAAATCTAGCACAAGAGATTTGGGACCAATGAGGCATCAACGTGGGAATGGGAACACCAAACTAAGGAAAAGGAGTTATTTGTCTGTGTCACTGATTTTAATTATATTCGCTAAAGCTAAAACTACCATGTTTTCACCAAAGGCTCTAATTGGTGCACACTACAATGCTATCTCCATCAATCCATGCCCACTTGTCTCTTCATTTTTGTGATTATCAATTCCATCTGGGTCACAAGATCAAGATAATCTGCTTCTCTCTCATTATGTGGTATATATGCTGGTTTTTGTTGGTCTCACAATGTTTCTTCAAAAAATTGAGTGAGAAACTAATTTTCGCTTAAAAAATTAATGCTATATTTTTTCACAAGTATTTTCTAGCGAGTTCAAACCCTCGACATCACTGAGTCCTTTTAACCACCAAACTTGAACTTAAGTTTCACTTGAGTAATTCCTTATAAGTATATGTTTAGGTGTCTAATCTAATAATCAATATTTAAATATATTTTGAAAAAACATATGAAACATTAAAATAAAATGGTGCAATGAAGTACTAATTATTTTTAAAATTCTACGAATTTTATAAGTTTGATCTACTTGATGAAAACCTTCCATCTATAGTTATTGAACTCGGACTAGATTGACCAGTTCGATTAATGAACTAGTCAACTGGATAGTTAATCACTTCGAGTATTTAATCAGATTAGCCATGCATACGAATCGTTGTGAACCGATTTGATTAAGTTAGGCTTTGTGGAAATCGTTAACCTGATTGGGTTTAAATGGCTAGGTCATCTTGATCAACTCTATCGTCAAAGACTTGCCAAGCCTAAAAAAGGATAAGGAAATGCAACCCTGCTGCCATCCCACTTATGCCTTCACTAGCCCCACTTGCGCTCCAGATCATGGTGCTCCAACCCAACTATTGCTCTGTTGCCGATGAGCGTCCAAGGAAAGATCGGTTTAAGAGACAACGAAATAATTAATAGAATTTTAAAAATAATTAATACAAGTACCTATTTTTACGGCCTTAGTAGCCTAATGGTACTCCAATCTTTTTCTAGAATGCACTTAATACTAAAATTAAGCTTTAATAAGACATAATGCTCAAATATACTTTTCTTTTTCTTTTGAACTGCACATGGGTTTTTCTTGTTCCTACGCTAAGTATCAAATTTTTCATTATGACAATTTAAAATATTATAATTGATTTATCCCGTTAAATATTGTTTTAGACACATTTTGCGATTGAATGAAAGTATGATATGCGGTGCAATGCATATATCACGATGTATGATTTGTGTAAGAATAATCATTTTTGTTATTTGTATGAAAATTTTTCATAGATTTAAATATGTTTTTGGTCCTACAAAAATAGCACTTTTGGATTTCAGTTCCTCGTTAATTTCGATTTTGGTTTCAATCCAAATTTGTTATATAAGTGTGCCATTTTAGTCCTTTGCATTTTGTAAGCTCTATTAAGTGATGACATGACTAATGAAGTTCTAACTCACACTTGGCACATATCTTATATATCCACGTGACATTACTCCATTTGTCAACTTTTGCCACATCACCCTTTTCTTCTTCCTCTCTTCTTTCCTTTCTCTCTCTTCTACAAATTTTAAGCCTCTTAAGTCCAGCAACAAAGACCACACTCTTCATCCTTCCACCACTCCCAACCAAAACAATAAGTCTATAACACCTTCAATGGAAGCCTATCACCAGTACCCCTTGAATCTCCCATAAACCCTATAACCTACAAGTCACCCCAAAATACCACTTGCATAAGCTTTCCAAAGCGTCAATTTTTTTTTTCTCTTTTAACCATAGATCAATTGGATTTTCAATCTACAACAACTTAAGTGCATGAATGCCAGAACCCCAAATAATGTAGTTCAAGTATTTTTCTTTTAGGTCATTTTGTATTTAACAAGTTTATATCTTTGTGATACCCATTGAACCCCATGATTGTTTCACAACCAAATTTATCCTTTTTTTTTTCTGAATTTCATTAGTTTCCTACCCTCCCAAACATTTTCTCTGAAATCAAACAAAGTTAGCACATACTACAACATATATAGTTCAAATAATTCAAAGTAGATGTTGAGGCCTGAGAAGGGCACCCAAATCAACCCCACCGCTAGTGATCCATGAGCAGGGTAGAGAGTTATAGTGTGCCACCTACGCACCACTAACCACGTCAACTCCTAGGTCATAGCTTCGTTGTGCACCACCCAACCCACTCCCAAAGTCTCATCGTCGTCAGCACCCACACCTCCTTGTTGCCACTAAACCACACGCACCACCATGCCCCTTTGCTAGTTAATTTTTTTTTTATTTTAAATGCTTTTTAGATTTGGACTTTGTTCGGGGTCTGAGAAAATTGATGCAAAGTGAGAGATTGGAATTGATGAGGTTTTCTTATTTAGGTTTCTTATAACTCACCTAAATCGTTTGCAAAGTGAGGGTTTCTTGTATCTTGAGGTTTTCATAATTAATAAGAGTTTCAGATGTTATGTGGGTCCAACTAAGTGAGCCCATGCCATAATTTTTTTTTCTAAAAAAAGGAGAAAGGGTTTTTTTAAAAACATTAGCATATCTTCTTTTCTTTTGTTCAAGAGAAACAATGCTGCCATCGTTAGAGAGGAGAGAAAAAAATTGAGAGATGATCTTGTGTGTTCAGATCAGGTGGTCATTTGTGATCCGATGTGGAAGATTTTTTAATATGTTGTTCCTTGCACTATGAGCTTCTACTTATATGGTCATAATCTTATTTCTCCATCTCTACTTGTTAGGCTGTTTGTACATTTTTTGTAGGTTTTGAGTTTTGTTACTTTGTTAATTTTCACTTTATTGGTAGTGAGTAGGGGCTGTTGTGATATCTTTATTTGTTGGGAGACACTTTGTTGTACTTATTGATTTATTATAGTAGAGATTTTTCTGGACTAGGTCTGTGGTTTTTACCTCTTACATTGAGGAGGTTTTCCACGTTAAAATTGTGTGTGTTCTCTTTATCTATTTATTTTTGTGCATTCTTGGATATATCTTTTGGTGGATATTTTTTGGTTAGCTATATATTTTGCTCCTCATAGGGTCTTTTAAATGGAAAAAGTTTTATTGTCCATTTGTGTGTTATTACTTCTGTTGTGTACACACTTCTTTCTTTTTCAACAACTGGTATAATAGAAATTTATTTGTTTGTTTGCTTAATTGAATGATGAAGTCTAATTATAGTAGAATGATTAGTTTGAATGACATAAATTACCATAAGTGGAAAGGAAAGATGAAAGATTTATTATTTATAAAAAAATTACATTTATCAGTGTTTGCTAGTGAAAAGTCTAAGGCTAAACTTGATGAAGATCAGGCTTTTAAGCATGAGATGATTTGTGGCTTTATTCGACAATTGGTAGATGATAATATTTTGAATCATATTGCTAATGATTCACATGCTAGAATTTTGTGAGAGAAGCTTGAGACCTTGTATGCCTCTAAATATGGGAATAATAAATTGTTTTTGTTGAAGCAGGTTATGAACTTGAGTTACAAAGATAGTAGTTCTATCTCTGATCACTTAAGTGATTTTTAAGGATGCTTTGACCAGTTGTTCGGTATGGGTGTGAAATTTGAAGATGAAATTTTGAGACTTTGGTTACTTAATGCTCTACTTGATTCTTGAAAAAATCTCAGAGTCACTTTGACTAGTTATGCTCCTGGAGGTGTTGTGACCATGAATTATGTAAAGACTGTTATTTTGAATGAAGAAGTCAGGCAACAAACTCAGCATGGATCCTTTTCACAATCAGAGGTTTTGGTTACTGAAAACAGGGAGAGAAGCAATGAGAGGGATCAAGGACAAGACAATAGAGGCAAAAGCAAAAGTAGAAGCAAATCAAGGTCTAAATACAAAAACCTTGAGTGTCACTATTGTGGTAAAAAAGGGCATGTTCAAAGATTTTGCTACCAATGAAAAAAGAAGAACAAGGGTAATAAGGGCAAATAACAAAAGAAGGATAATGACAATGATGACCGTGTTACCACCACTGGAGATCTTATGATTATCTGTGATGAGAATTTGATTAATGTTGCTTGTGATGAGACTAGCTACATTGTTAACAGTGGTGCCAATTTTCATGTGACATATAGGAAAGATTTCTTCACATCTTATACTTCTGGTGATTATGGGGTTTTGAAGATGGGTAATGATGGTATATCAAAGGTGATTGACATTGACAATGTTTGTTTAGAAACTAGTAATGGGATAAAGTTAATTTTGAAGAACATCAGACACACACTAGACATCTATTTGCATCTGATTTTTGCTAGTGTTCTTGATGATGATGGTTATTTTAGTACCTTTGGTGGTGGACAGTGGAAACTTTCTAAGGTTTTTGTGGTTGTGACACATGGAAAGAAGTGTTCAGGTTTGTACTGGATTAATGCCTCAATTTCTATTGATACTGCTAATATAGTTGAGTGTGATAACCAGTCAGAGTTATGACACAAGAGACTTAGTCACATTAATAAGAAGAGACTTGATACTTTGGCTAAAAAGAATCTACTTTCAGGTTTAAAGGGTGCAAGATTAGAAAAGTGTGCTTATTGCTTGACTAGGAAGCATAATAGAGTCTCTTTCAAGAGTCATCATTCTTTTAGGAAATCAGAGGTGCTTGAATTGGTGCATTCAGATCTTTGTGGTCCAATGAGGACAAGAACATTTGGTGGTGTGCTTTACTTTGTGACTTTCATTAATGATCATTCAAGGAAACTTTGGGTTTATGCCTTGAAGACTAAGGACGAGGTACATGGTGTCTTTAAGCAGTTTCAGGCTTTTGTTGAGAGAGAAACATGGAAGAAACTAAAATGTGTTCGTATTGATAATGATGGTGAATATTGTGCATCGTTTGATGAGTATTGTAGACAGTAGGGTATTAGATACCAAAAGACGCCCCTTAAGACCCCTCAACTTAGTGGCCTGGCAGAAAGGATGAATAAGACATTGATGGAGAGAGTTAGATGTTTGCTTTCTGAAGTAAAGTTACCTGGATCTTTTTAGGGTGAGGTTTTGTATACTGCCGCATATGTTACTAATTTATCTCATACTATTGTTTTATAGACTGATGTTCTTGATAGGGTGTGGTATGGAAATGATGTTTCCTATTACCACTTACGTGTCTTTAGGTGTAGAGTATTTGTATATGTGCCCAAAGATGAGAGGTCCAAGTTGGATGTCAAGACTAGGCAGTGCATCTTCATTAGCTATGGTCATGATGAGTTTGGCTATAGGTTGTACAATCCAGTTGAGAAGAAACTTGTTATAAGTCGTGATGTTATTTTCATAGAGGATCAGGCCATTAAAGATATTGATAAGGCAAAGAAGTGAAAGTCTCCGAGTACTGATGATTTGGTTGAAATTAATCTAGTTCCTAAGCCTCATATGCTTGATATAGCTCTAACTTTGGCAATTATGATGATGTGCATAATCATATACAAGGTGATCAAGTTGATGATGTTGATAATGTTAGTGATGAGGTAGATGCTCCTACTCGTGAGGTTGTTGATGAACCTATTGTTTCACTTCGGAGGTCTTCCAAACATCTTATTCCCTCTACCTGTTACTCATTTGATGAATATGTACTTCTTACTGATGGGGCAAAACCTGAGTGCTACGAAGAGGCTACGGAGAGTGAGCAGAAGGCAGAATGAGTTGCAACAATGAATGGTGAGATGAGATCTTTGCTTGACAACCATACTTTTGAGCTAGTCAAGTAGTCTAAGGACAGGAAAACTTTGTAAAATCAGTGGGTTTACATGTTGAAGAATGATGAGAATACTTTCACTTCGAGATACAAAACTAGATTAGTTGTCAAAGGCTACCATAAGAAAAAAAGGGATTGATTTTGAGGAGATCTTCTCACTGGTTGTTAAAATGTCTTCTATTCGAGTTGTTCTTGGTTTGACAGTCAGTCTTCATTTAAAGGTTGAGTAGATGAATGTGAAAACTGTTTTTCTTCATGGTGATTTGGAGGAGGAGATTTATATGGAGTAACCTAAGGGTTTTGTGGTGAAGGGAAAAGAAACTTATATTTGCAGGTTGAAGAAAAGTTTGTATGGCTTGAAACAAGCTCTGAAGCAATGATACAAGAAGTTTGAGTCTATTATGATTCAACAGGGATTCAAGAAAACTACTTTTGATCATTGTGTGTTTGTGCAGAAATTTTCTAATAATGAATTCATCATTTTATTGCTCTATGTTGATGATATGTTGATTGTTCGTCATAATTCTTCTAAAATTGACAGGTTAAAAAATGAGCTTAGTAAGTCTTTTGCAATGAAAGACTTAAGACCAACAAGACATATTCTTGACGTGCAGATTACTCATGATAGAATGACCAAGAAATTGTGGTTATCTTAGGAAAAGTACATTGAGAAAGTGCTTCAACGGTTTCACTTGGATAAAGCTAAAGTTGTAAGCACACCTCTTGCTTTACATTTTAGGCTTAGCACTAGACAAGCTCCTTCTAGTGATGAAGAGAAAGAAGACATGTGACGTGTTCCTTATGCTTTTGCAGTAAAAAGTTTGATGTATGCAATGGCTTGCACAAGGCCTGATATATCTTATGCAGTTAGTGTGGTTAGTTATTTTCTTTCCAATCCTGGTAGAGAGCATTGAAAAGTTGTGAAGTGGATATTGAGATATCTCCAGGGCACTTATAGTTTGAAGCTCTGTTTTGAAATTGAGAAACATGTTCTTTGTGGTTATATAGATTCAGACTTAACAGGGAATGTTGACTCTCAAAAGTCTACTTCTGGCTATTTGATTACCTTTGTAGGAAGAGTTGTGGCTTGACAATCTATGTTGTAAAAATGTGTTGCATTGTCTACTATCAATGTTGAGTTCATTTCTATTACCGAGGCTTGTAAGGAGTTGCTTTGGATGAAGAATTTTGTGCATGAACTTGGTTTTATTCAGCAGAGGTATGCTTTGTTTTGTGATAGTCAGGAAGCTATCTGTCTTGGCAAGAGTCATATGTTCCATGGTAGATTTAAGCATATTGATGTAAGATATCATTGGATACGTGATGTTCAAGACTCTAAGTTGTTGGAGCTTGAGATGATTCATATTGATCATAACGGTTTAGATATGTTGACAAAGACTCTATAGAAGGAGAAGTTTGAAGATTGTTGTTTAGTTGACGGCTTGGCATTTGCTTCCACTTGAGTTGGAGGGAGAGTTTGTTGTGTGGGTCTAACCAAGTGGGCTTATGCCATAAAGTTAGAGGAGAGAGAGAGAGAGAGAGAGAGAGAGAGAGTTTTTTTTTTTTTTACATTAGCATATCTTATTTTCTTTTGTTTAAGAGAAACAATGTCGTTGTCGCTAGAGATGAGAGAAAAAAAAGTTTTGAGAGCTGATTTTATGTGTTCAGATCAGGTGGTCACTTGTGATCCGATCTGGATAATTTTTCAGTATATTGTTCCTTGCATTGTGAGCTTTTACTTGTACAATCAAAATCTTATTTCTCCATCTCTACTTGTTGGATTGTTTGTACTTTTTTATGGGTTTTGAACTTTGTTACTTTGTTGATTTCTACTTTGTTAGTAGTGAGTTAAGACTATTGTGATATCGTTATTTGTTGAGAAATACTTTGCTTTATTCATTGATTTGTTATAGTGGAATTTTTCTGGACTAGGTCCTGTGATTTTTACCTCTCATATTGAAGGGATTTTTCACGTTAAAATTATGTGCGTTCTCTTTATCTATTTATTTTTGTGTAATCTTGAATATATCTTTTGGTAAATATTTTTTTTTGTTAGTTGTATATTTTGTTCATCACAATTTCTTTCAAGCATAAAATATTTTATTATCAATTTGTGTGTTGTTATTTTTTCTGTGTACACATTTATTTCTTTCCCAAAATCAGATTTGTTTCATATTTGTTACTTGTATCAAGGTGATAGATTGTTCTTTTGATTTTGCTTTGGGTGGACAGAGGTTTGGAGTGGAGATGATGAAGAGAGGTGAAAAGGAGAGGAAGAAGCCATATAGGATATATGACAAGTGTGAGTTGAAAGTCCGTTACCCATATTACTACTTAACAAAACTCACGTAATTATAGGGACTGAAATGTCAAACTTGATTGTCTAAGTTATTATAAAAGTACTTTACCTATATATACCTAACTGACGTGGAATCTACACCTCTTCACATTGAAAATTAGACATTTTAGAATGCACAATAATTTTCAAGATTAGATATTTACGTATGACTCAACCTCAACATTGATATCATATTAAAATTAATATAAAACTTATCCTAACTCAATCCTAAATATAGTCCAAGAGAAAAAGATTACTCAAGTTATCTTAAAAAATACTTTGTTTTACTTAACCGATATGATATCTTAACAACGCTTGCAAAACATCGAAACGAGAAAGATAATGGCAGGTTGGTTAAAAATTGTTAAACAAAAAATGCTTACGTGGCACTAATTTTTACTAGTAACAATTTTTTTGGACAATAAATGAGTATTTAAAAATTAAAATTATCCTTGCACCAAAAAAAAAAATTTAAAATTATCCAGATTCTTTTCCATCTTTAATAGAAAAAAAATATATCCAGATCCTCTACTGATCGATGAATATTTTATTAAAGATAATATTTATAATTCACATATACCACTGATATTTGATATTTTTTTCATGAAGGAAATAATATTTTAAAATATTCGAAAATCACAAACCACAAAATGAGATGGATTTTAATTGATAAGAAAGTACAAAAATTGTAAAGCTTCCGTATAGTCTTGTCAATGTGTGTCACTGTGTCTTGCCACAGCAAGTTACAACGTTGACACTTTTGATCTCAACCTGGACATGTTCCAGACCTGCTATTGGCTGTCTGGATGTCCCCTCCCAATTTTCTTCTGTCACCTCTACAGCCCTCATCTCCATCCACGTGTCCTCTCTTGCGCCATTCGCCGTCCACGTGTCTTCCTATATCCCCTCACCTCAAAACAAATGAAAAATGAAAAATTTTCTGCTGTGAGGCAATTATTATGTACTCATAAATGACGACATTTTTTCTATGTATGATAATATGAATATATATATTTATACAATATATTATTTTATTATAATTAATTTTAATTTATTATTTTTATATTTATATTTTAATTTTTTCATTTAGTATTAACATAAATAGTTGTGTATTAAGCATTATTAAATGTGTATTACGTAAATTATTATTTTTTATTTTAATTATATTTTTTATATAACAGCTAAAATAATACATATTTAATGATATAGAAAAAAATTATTTATAACTTCAAGGAATTGATTTAATGATGAACAATAATGTAATATATTAATAGATATACAATTACAAGTTTAAATATCAGTTTTGTTAATTTTTTGGAGTCACACAAATTGACTCAAATACTACTTAATAATCATAATAAAAAATTATTTACTTTACATTCACTTTGTGTTAGTTATGATTAATATATAATTAGATGAAGATAATAATAAGTCAATTAACTTCACGTACATAATGAGAAGTGTTAAAATGAGTCGAATTCGATAAATTGATCTAAATAGTATGATAAAATAAATAAATTAAAAAAATTAATATAAGAATAAAATTTAGCCTGATTTATAAGTTTGATGTTTGATTTTTAATTATGATATTATTATGTAATTTATATAATATACAAAAATTTTGTTTTTATTTTTTAATATAAATTAATATTTTTATCATAAAAATAATTTTTCAATATTTAATAAGATTTATCCAAAAAAAATAGAAATGTTGAAGCATAAAAATAATTTTTTTAAGTATTAATAATTTTTTAAAAAAATGGTACAAGCTAGCGCCTGACGAGACGACCTAGCCTAATCCACAACCTTTATAAGGCTAAGTTGAGCCAAAATATTACCAGTTCGCAACATTTCTAATCCTATCTGAAAATTAACTGACTCGATACGAGCTTGTTCAAATATGTCACTCCAACCCGTTTTAATAACCCTTAATGACGTATGTTTTATAAGAACTTGAGAAATTATCAGATACAATAATAATCTCTCAATTACGTCATCTGTCTGCCACTTCACATCATCTCTCGCACCGATTTTTCTGGCATGTAAGGGATAAGCAATGTCTATTAGGGATGGTAATGGGACGGGGTGGGGTGGGGGGGGGGGGTGGGTTGGGGTGGGGCGGGGACGGGGGCTGGGGCGAGTAGTGTTTCTTTCGTTTTTGTTCTCGTTTTTTTTGTGGGTTTATTTATGATTTTTATAGATAAACGGAATATTTACGAGTATTCGTGAGATTTGATATTTTAAAATAAAATCTTAAAATTATAAAATAAATATAAATAAAATAAACTTTAACACTATATACTACAATTTTATTTAACAATATAAAATTCTTACAAAATTAAAAGAATATTATAAATAACAAATTAAATTCAATTATATTTTGTAATAATTAGTTTACATAAATAATTATTACATAAATAGTATATATTTTTTCAACAAGTTTTATCATTATGAGTTCATTTAATAAAAAAGTATTTTAAATTAATAAATATATGTATTTTCATCTATCTTAAAATTAAAAAAAAAAAGAATTATAATATATGATATATATTAAATAAAATATATATACTAAACGGATTTGTGAATACCCGCGGGACGAGTATTATAATTCCCGCCCTCGCTCTTATTTATTAAACGGATATCTATTTCCCGTCCCATCGCAGATAATCCTCGCAGATTCCCGTGGGTACGGATAATTTTGCCATCCCTAGTGTCTATGGTTAGTAGCACTTGCACCTTACCAGTGTGGCGCAATGCATGCAATGTAGTGACCCTATGCGATGTGAAATTTATGTACTGTATACAATTATGTAAAACAACCCCGATAATCCTACCGCACACAGTACCCACACCTATTTCAACGTCGAGTACTGTTCATGGGACCCACCAGAACAAGATCAAATCATGTTTACGTTTTTTTTTAGTATATGTCCATTAATCAACTTCCTACGTCGTTAACCACTTTTTGTTCTTCGTTAACCAACTTATTTCACGAAGCGTAGAAACCATGTGGTAAAATCTTGTATCATTAACTAACTTCTATATGTAATTAATCACTTTTTTTTTTTTTCATTAACCAACTTTTTCACGAGCGTAGAAACAAAGTTGGTTAATGAAAACAAAAACATGGTTAATGACCTACAAAAGTTAGTTAATGACACAAGATTTTACCACATACGCTAGCTTCTATGCTTTCGTAAATAAGTTGGTTAACGAAGAACAAAAAAAAGTGGTTAACGACGCAGGTGTTTCAAGAATGGACATATATTAAAAAAAAAAAGAGACAAACATGATTTGGACATTCTCATTGAAGGTCGTGATGAACAATCTTCGATGTTAAAATGGGTGTGGATACTGTACGCGGTAGGATGAAACTTTTCCTATGTAAAACTATGCCATGGTGAGAGTGGGCACATGCTCAACGGTCATATTTTTACAGTTAATAAAAAAAAGGTTATATTTTTAAATTTCTATATGAGATATATAGTCACGTCTTATTTAAATTCGTACTATTATTTTGAGTTTGATATAATCAAAATAATGAGGTGGCCAGTTTTATGTTTAATTTCTTATTTTTTAAAATATAAAGCATATTTGTCTAGTAAATATTCACTTTAATACTTAAATTTATATACACCGGTCACATTCGTTTCTAAAATATAAAAATCTTCACTTTAGTCCCTGAAACATCATTTCGTACGTTCAGTTTAATCCTTATTAGGGACTAATGTGACAGAGTTTTAAAGACCAAACTGAACGTACGGATTGATGTTTCAAGGATTAAAGTGATAGTTTCCATATTTTAAGAATGAATATAACCGGTGCATGCAATTTTAGGAACTAAAATGAAGGTTTACTCTTTTTTTAGTAAATAATGGGTATAAACAATTGTGAGAAAAAAAATAGCTTAAAATCCGAGTTATTCACAGAAAATTAATAAAATATAGTTATTAAGGCTGCATCTTTAGTGTACTATGCTTAATTTAGGAGCATGCACCGTAAACTTTACCTCCTAATAGAGATAATAAGTTTCCTCTCCTAGTTCAAAACTTGTTAGAATCACCCATCGAAAGTTCCTATCTTCGATGAGCTGCGACTCGTTAGTGCGTGACTACTAATTGCTGCATTGGAACTTGCCAATTGTGAGTATAGAGGCAATGGGGTCCAAGGTGGTTCAGGTTTGGTGGCTGAGATGGAGAAGGTTCGGTGGCTGTTCACGTGGTGGCTAGATGTGGGCTCTATTTGAGTTGGACGGTGTTGCATAGGAACTGGTTACGAGGGTTGCAGGCAGAATGGCCAGGTGTTTCCCAATTGTGGGGGGTGATGGGATTGTGCAGCTAATCTCGCCGTGGAAACAAGGAGAGGCGAAGGCGGTATGAGCTTCAATCTGCTGGGTTCAGTGACTTCTAGCTTGATGGCAGGGGTACAGTCATAGCTGCTTGTTCGTGTGGCTATGACAACTTTGTGGATGGTGGACGACATAACGGCTTAAGAGTGATGGTGGTTATGGAGATTGGGGTTCATTTGAGGTGGCTCAGTTTAGGAAAGATGATGGTGGTTGAGGTGGTTGAAATCAATAGACCGTGACTAAAGGAAGATGACTGTTAGGTTCGACCATGACAGAGGCGATGGATCGTGGTGATGCGACTTTAACTTGAACAACTCCACCTGTTGAACAAGTTAACGATTAATAAATTTAGTCGTTGATGTAATTTTGACCAAACTTTATAGTTCCAATTGAAGAAGCATCAATGCTCCTCATAACCAAGGAGCATTGTAGACGCATCCTAGTTTAATTAGTAACTCAGAGAAAGTTGTAAGGAATTATTAGAGGATCGCTTTGTGCACATGTTCGTTTTAAGCACTAATTTATTTTAAAATACAAAATAAGGAAGTCACAATTAGTTAACAATAAAAGTTTTCTACCTCCATTACAAAAAAAAAAAAAAATCCTCTACCCCTATACCAAAGAAAAAAGAAAATCCCCTACTTTTTTTTTAACTTTTTGTCCATATTTATATCATAATTGTATTCAACTATAAAAACAGAATAAAGTAATAAACCTATACTCAAAGTAGTTGTTAAATAAGATAAAATAATAAAAATCATTAATCCATAAAAAATTAATGCCTATATGAACCCATTCCCACTCTTATTCTATCAATTCCTACTGTCTAACATTTTTCCTATTTTATATTATGAATTTAATTTATACATACAATATACATACACAATAGGAGGGCGTAACACGGTAACAGGTGTGGTTGGTGGATACGTGCCCCAAATCAATTTTTAAGCATAATATATATAATTTTTGAATAATTAATCATAAACATTAAATTTACCAATCTTCTAAAATTCTATTTATGGTATCTATCTATATTATATAATAAATTTTCCTTGAGAGGTAATTAATATTACTATTAAGTATCAGATGCAATATTATTTTAAAGTAATTAATTACACTATTAACTAATGATTTTTTAAATAAATAACATCTTTCTATTAACAATGATCAAAATTCATTATTGATAAAATTGTAAAAAAAATAGAAAAGAAAGAATAAAATTTATATTTCTATGTTATATGAAAAAGTCACTTTACATGTCCAAATAAATTAAAATGAGCTTTGTTTTTGTCTATTTACATAATTAAATATTAAATATTATAACAAAAAATAAAATAAAAATGAGTCATATAATTTTTAAATTTTAAATATGAGTTTCTCTGTTACAATTTATTAGACTAGAATTATGTTTAAATTAATTTATTTTGTACTTAAAAATATTTTTATACAACAGTTTTATTTTGAATATTTTCATTATAAACTTTTCTAAAAGCAAAATAAGTTAGCTTGAAAAATTGAGAGATTAATAATTCCTCTACATGTACTAGATCGAAATGGAGAGTTTATCCTAAAGATCGCTTAGGCTAGATTTACTACTTAATCTTGAAGCGAAAGTTGAAAATAAAAAATTAATTCAAATATGTACTAGATATTTATCTATTAAATTAAAAGCTCATATTTATAAATATAAATTTTAAAGTTGTACGGGTAAATTAACTAGTCACTATGTAGAATTTTCTAATTATATTATGCCCTATTAAGAGACATAAAAGCTAACTTTTTTTTAGAAAATTATAGTTACACAGATAAAAAAATAGATATAGATTTTTCACAAATCAATTTCTTTACTTCAATCAAAAAAGAGATATTCAAAAATTACTAAATAACTCCGTCTGTGAGATCTATATAGATTTTATTTATTTGCAACTAGTACTGTCATTTTTTTTTGGCACGAACTAATGTGATTTTTATATTTAAAAAGTATAAAGTATATGTGATGGTTTTGAGTATAGAAATTACCATTTCCTGAAAAGGTGCGATTTCTAATTTAGCTTATATTGTATAATGTTGTTCCTATGAATGAGTTGGCTTTCACCAACACCTTGTGTCATCTACTAGTGCAATAGATATCAACTCTGTGATGAGATCACTTTTCATTACTTTTGGAATTGCCAGGTGATCATTCCTATTTGGTAGAAATTTGGTTTTATAGGACATTTGAACTTTTTTACTCCTACCACTAAAGAATGAGTTCATCAACTCTCTAATTCACATGACTGTTTTTTCCTTACAATTCTGTGAGAAATATGGTGTAACATAAATAAAATCATGTTTAAGGGGAGGCAAAACCCTTTAGGCGAACTAATACAAAATATATTCTACACATACAATTTATTTTGGTATTTAATTGCTAATTGTAAGAGACACACCAACACTTCAACGTTTAGTTTTTTGGTCTCTTCTTTCAATTAGGTTATGTAAATTTAACGTTGATGAGAGTTCTTTAGGCAACCTTGGTGACACAGGCTATGATGGGCTGCTACGTGATGAGAATGACTATTAGTTGATGGAGTTCGTTGGCTCGATAGGTGTGACCACTAACTTTGTGGAAGAACTCCTTGCATTGAGACAATTGTTACATATTGCTTGTGATAATGGCTATAAGTTGCTTTTTTGTGAATCAAACTCTATGGATGTCTTGCACTTAGTAACAAAGCAGATTCCTCACATTTTGTCCTCATCAATGATATACATAAGTTGTTACAGAGAAGTTGAGAAATTTATTTGTTGTACACTTTTCGTGAAAGTAATAATTGTGCTAAGCACCTTGATAAGTTCGATGTATCCAATGATGTTCGTCTTTAAATTTGAAACTCGTCTCTTCCAAGTTTATTACCCATGTTGCTAGTTGACTGTATGAGATTTTTATTTATTCATAATTAGTTGTTTTTGCTCTTTCAATCTAAAAAAAATACTTAAATAAATGCCCATTAAACTAACATGATTTTTATTATATTTTTATTTTTACTAAGGTTAATACCTTTATTTTGGGAAATTTTTTTAAAAAAGGAACAAAGTTTTAAGATATTATTATTTTATATGAAATTTTAAGACATTATTGTAATTATATTTTCTGCGTGTGAAATTTTATTTCAGATGGTCGCTGTGTCATATAGAGACATAAGACAACAAATTTTGTAAATACATGCATATTAGTATAGATAAATATACTCTACCAAAAAAGTGATATATATATATATATATATATATATATATATATATATATATATATATATATATATATTATGAATTATTCTACCAAAAAAGCAAAAGATATATTCTATGAATTGATTATTTTTCAAATTCCAAATATAAGATTACATAAAAGTGAAATTCAGAACATACTTTTATTAGTCAACAATAACTATGTATATCATATGAGATTAAAAAAAAAAAAACTATGCATACATACTTTTTTTAGTTTATTCACCAAAATATCATTAATAAGTTATTTCATTTTAACATTTGGCAACATAATAAAGAATTCAAATATAAATTATGAGTAGTGTTATTTGTTTTTAGTAACTTTATAACAATAGGATAAATCAGTTACTAAGATAAGGTACACAATTTAAAAAAAGTTGATACATATAACAACCAATATCGTTTTTCCGTGCATGTATTTGTCAAATTCAATTTCTAAATCCTAAAATTTAGCATTACTGGTTAATAAAATTCTATACTAACTCAAAGATATTGCTTTCCCCATAGACATAATATGATAATCACCAGTGTCCTTGATCAGAGGGGCATAATTAAGGTAAGTGATGCATCTGATTCCAACTCACTTTTCCTATTCCCCATAGACCTCTTTGGAGATATCTGATTAATCCACAAAAGATGATGATCATCATCACCAACCAGGATCAGACGGTGAAGAGTCCCACTTTGAGTCTACAACCAAGTGACCCTATTTCACTGGACTATATATCTGCAAGTCGTCTGGTTGGTTTGCGTTTCTCATTTGTTGTATTATATCAGCCATGTCCAACGTTCCAAGGTCTCTGAGATACTCTTCTCTAACAGTCTCGGTTCCTTGGCTGTTTTTTCCCCTTGTTCTCTCGTGAGTTTTTCTCGGGAAACACTCACAAAGTTTGAGTCTTTTTTGGTCTCCTTGTGTTTCTTTGTGGTTTTGCAGAGATGGGTAGTGGGGAGAAGAGTCCGAGGAGCTTTCATTTGCATCGCCATCTTCACCATCATCATTATCATGGCGATGGGAAGAAGCAAGTTCCAAAAGGGTGTATGGCAATCAAGGTGGGTCAAGGAGAAGAGCAACAAAGGTTCGTGGTGCCTGTGATATACTTTAATCACCCTCTATTCATGCAGCTGTTGAAGGAGGCAGAGGAAGAATACGGGTTCGATCAGAAAGGAACCATAACCATCCCTTGCCATGTGGAGGAATTCAGGAATGTTCAAGGCTTGATTGATAGGGAAAAGTCCCACCACCATGTTGGATGCTTTGGGTTCTGATTCTCATCAAAACCCTGAAATCAAAAAAAGATCTTGACCCAGAAATCATGAATCTAATGATTTGGTCATGTAAATTCCTAGTTTTTAGGCTCTTTTTCAATTTATTTTTTTTACTTTGTTAGGTGATGATAGAGATGGGATGAAGAAGACAACAGAATGTTGCTTCTTCTAATTGTAGTTACTTTCCTGTAGTTTGTTAGGAACTGTAATGAAAAAATGAGATGCTTTTCTTTTTCTTTTCCTTTCTGGCTTTCTTTTCTTTCTCGAAGAATTTTTCACGCGTTGGAATAATTGGTACACTACTCTTTCGTAAAGAAAAGAATTGAAAAGAACCAATTGACTTGGGCCAAAATTGCGTCTCTATTTTTTTTTTTTTTGAGTCTCTGAATTCGCCATAATCAAATCGGTCTCTCGCCACATGCCTCTGATTTTCTTGACCCTTCATCGCTTTGTTCGTTTGGGATTTATTAGTGATAACCAAATCAAATTTAAACTCTTTACTTTTTTCCTTTTTATGGTTTTTTTTTTTTCATGGTAATCGCTGCTTAATTCTTCTTCCCAAATATGTGCCTTTTTTTTTTAAAGAGCATTATCTTGTGAACCTTGTATGTATGGATCAGAAAGGTAATATGAGGTTTGCATGGAGAAAAATTGGAGACAAATATATAGGGTATGGACCATTTTCTGGGTCTGAAAACTGAATCCAACTGAATCACTGAGACTTCTTAGGAATGAGGGAGAGAGGCAGAGTAGTGAGATTTTCCTTACTTTTTCACAGTAGAGAATAGGATTGTTGGTATTTGGATCGCATTGAATTGGGTAGGTGATGGAGAAAGACAAACTAAAAAGGTGTCAGTAGGTGGGTGCATGACTTCCACGTTTGGTTAGGAGGTTGTGGTGTTTGCTGATATGTATTCAGGGCACACATTTAATTAGAAGAGTAAGCTCTCCTCTGTGACCCTGGGGAACAGTTTTTGGACCCTTTGGATTGAATTTAATTCATCTGAGGTTATGGCTCAGGAATATCACGGTTTTTTCACTGTCATCTTTGGCTGCTACTATGTATGTATAAAATAGTCATTGACTAATTTTATCATATAACACTAAAGACAATCTCAACCCCACGGAGAGAGGTCCACTGTCCACTCTGCTCTCTTTGCCTCTCAATTTCTGAATTTTCAAATTTTTTTTATAATGATGACAATAAAATTTAAACTTAATACTTTATATAAATTATCTAAACTTTTCACATCTAGCTCGATGTTAATGACATATTTTTAGATTTATTGGAAGGTAACCGCTGCATCATTTTTTAGGTAGACGGTTGAAAAGAATCGCATAAAGAGACGGAAAATCATAAATTGGGTGCATTCATTGAATTAAATGCATTTTTGTTGTTTGTATTGAATTGGAAAGAGGAGATCTAAGTATTTGCATGGTACAAAGAGAGACTTATTATTATTTTTTATATTATTCTCGTTAGATATATGAAAAATTAATTTTTTAAATTATAATTAAGTGTTTAAGTAAAAAAAATTAATAATATTATTTTTATACATATGAATTTTAAGATCAAATAAAAAATTATATACTTAAAATATTCAAATTACTTTCATTCTTAATACACATTAAATGAGAGAGACGTATTTTGAAAAGAGTAAATTCCAGAATTAATAATGGTTGATGAAAAAAAAATCAAAGTTATGAATTCTATAAAAATACAAATACATGTCTGATAGATCATGAATATGTGGATTTACTCCTTTATTATTATTATTTTTTAAATCAATGATTACCATTACATGAATGAAGTACACGCCTCGCTGTAGATTGTATAAATCCGAATTAGAAAACCTATAATTATCCCAAAAAATGTAATCTCAGCAAATTTTGTAGGGAAAAAATGCCAACTACTGCCTTTAAATTGGCAAATTGCATACAAAGAACCAGATTGGTTCATTTGGAAAAAAATAAAGATAAAAAGGAAAACAGATTAAAAGAAATATGATTATATAATAATAACATTATTCTAAGAATCCAACCAAAAGAAAGCATTACTTTAAGAATGATTTATTTTGAAAACAAAATAAAAAGGAAAAGAAAATGAAAATCTAATACTAATTTTGATTCCTCTCATATATTTTACTTTCTCATTCATTTTGTTCTCCAAACAATTACGATTTGGGAACTCTGATATATTTCCCAATTTTCTTGTTTAACAAAAAAAATCATACAATTTTCTTATAAGTCTTTTTGGTATAATAATATTGTTTAAACCTTATTTTAATTATATAATAATATTGTCTATTTCAAAAAATAAGAGTAATCAATTTTCTTTTAATGGATAACATTTTTTTTCTTTTTTTCATTTTTTTTTTATAAGGAGGCGGGGTAGAAACGGCCAAAGAAGAACAAAGAAACTACAGCAGAGGCCTACTAAAGGCTACACCCACGTATCATCCTCTCAGAATATGAACCATCCTCGGCTTGATTAGCTACCCGGAAGATATGGACTAATCTTACACTCTAGTTCAGCCGGAGGAGATCACGAATCTTCCAGGATAGCATTTTCCTTTCTCCAATAAAAACTGACTTTAATTTTAAATTTTAAATCTTAAAAGGTAATTGTAGGGTGAGCCAACATTACCAAGAGATTAGATACAAAGCAATGCTTATGAGATATTCTAATCAAAGATAAAACAAAAAATCTTAAATTTTAAATTTTAAATTATTTTTAATTATGTAGTACTATCAATTAAGTTTGTTGACACTTTTATTTGAATTCCAATTATACTAATTTTTTAAAGTCAAAGTTGTAATGATTATTTTTTTGAATCCTCCAATCTTGATATAAATAGTTTGTCTTTAAGTATACTAAAGAAGTGAATTAATAAAAAATGCACAAGTTGATATAAACACTCCTTAACCACCGAACCAAAATGTTAGTGTTGGTTCTTCATTTCCCTTTGAATAAGTAACAAATTATATAACTGTAATTTCGTAACCAACGCTAAATTTGTACTGTTGTAATTACCCAGAAAAAAACTGTGGTTGGCAGATAATAAAGTTGGATATAGTATTTGACTATCCAAACTTACACATTGGCTAGGGGTGTTTGCTATCACTCAGGGAAGGAATGCCTGGGATCAATATATTATAGTTCTTCTTGTTTTCCTACTTGTGTCATTATTATCATTATTTATTTATTTTTAATAAGTGAACTAGTTGACCTTCTTTTAAATAATGACCTGTTTAATTAATCCAACTATCTGCTCACTGTTTTGGATATCTACAATAATTTCAGCTGTTGTTCTACGGCACACGTTTTTTAATATTATAAACAAACAATATTGAGCACACATTTCATAATTTGGGATTTCAGATTCTTGGTGGCCACTGTTTCTGGAATGGGTCAATTTTGAAACACTCAATTTTCAAAAAATGATAAAGTTGTGGGTTAGCACCAATGGTTTGAAGAGTACATGAGCCACGAAGGCAAGATCCTTACACTTCCCTTCCACTCGGGAAAGGAAGAAGGTGGGAATCAAGGTGTGTTTGCCCTCCACTCCAACTCATCAAAGTCTTCAGTCTCTACCACTTTGGAGTAATTAGCACAAGATTTCTCAGTGGATTACACTATTATTAGCCCAACTTTAATTTGGACCATCAGACACCAATATTGAATTACTTTGTCACAAATATTTGTAGAAACATTGCATCAATCATCAGAAGAAATTCTTTGCGATGCTACGAGGAAAGTCTTTGATAACAACGCCACAATGAAGCAATTTCCCCCCATTCAATCATCACAAACTCTTTCTCATAATTAAATTTCACTTTTATGTGCTTTTGGTCAACCCACTGGTTTTTTGTTTTTGAAAGGTACAGATAGAGGAAGAACACGAGATAGCTGATGAAGAATGAATGAATTGATTAACTCAATGAATAGAGCTGATGAAGAATGAATGAATTGATTAACTCAATGAATCAATAGTAAGACAATGACTTATATGGTGCTGCCCAATTGAGTAACTAACATATAACAACAAACAGAATTAATAACAAAAACTATCTCTTAACAAAAAATTAATTATGTTGTGCTGCTGAGTTGTATTCCTTACAACTCCCCTTAAACTCAGGAGAAGAGAGATCTTCAACTCTGAGTTTGATCTTGAACTGATGAAATAAATAACTTCATACTGTCGTAGTGAAAATGTCAACTACTTGTTCTGTGGCTGAAATGTGATGAACTGAAACAATTGTGCTGCACTTTCTCACGAACAAAATGAAGATCTAATTCAAAATGCTTTATCGTGGAATGTAAAATAGGATTGGCTGTAAGTAAGACAGTGCTTTGATTGTCACAATATATATGAGGAGGTGGAACAGTAAGTTGGAGCTCACTTAGAAAAGCTTGTATCCATAGTAACTCAATCATGACAGAGGCCAAACTACGGTATTCAGCCTCAGTATTGGACCTGGAGACCACAACTTGCTTCTTGAAAGTCCAGAAAATCAAGTTGCTGACAAAATAAACACAATGTCTAGTAGTAGATCTGCAATCATTTGGATCAGCTCCTCAGTCAGAATCAGAAAAGGCATGCAACTTCAAATTTGATGACTTTCTAAGATGAAGATCATGAGTGACAGTATCACTGAGAAAATTCTTTTGGCAGTCTTCCAATGACTCTCTAGGGGAGCATGCATAAATTGACAAACTTTGTTGACACAATATACAATCTCTAGTCTAGTTATGGTAGCATATTGCAATGCACCAACAATGGACTTATAGAGAGATGGATCCTGCACAGTTGTGCTACCATGTGCTAATAATTTCAGGCCACTTGTCATTGGTGTAGGTGCAGGCTGGCAGTGTTCCATCTTAGCCTTTATTAGGAGATCAAAAATATACTTAGTCTGAGATAAATATAGACCACCAGATTTCAACTTTTTAGCTTCAATCCTAAGAAAGTAATGCAATTATCCTAAATCTTTTAGTGCAAAAGTAGAATGAAGATCAACAATGAGAGTTTGAATAGCAAGAGGATAGTTACTAGTAACAATGATATCATCAACATATACTAGAACATATACAGTAGTATGAGGAATGAGCTTAAAGAACAATAAAGAATCACATTTAGCAGACTGAAACCCAAATTGATATAGAATAGAGCTAAGCTTGTCAAACCAGACCCGAGGAACTTGTTTCAAACCATATAGATCCTTATTCAATTTATAAACTAGATTAGATGGACCAGTAGCAAAGCCTTGGGGCTGCTGCATGTAGACTTCCTCAGTAAGATTCTCATTGAAAAAAGCATTGTTAAAATCAAGCTGATGTATAGGCCAGCTGTGAGAGAGAGAAATTGTAAGAATTATTCTAATAGTAACTGGTTTGACAACTAGACTAAATGTCTCAACATAGTCAAAACCAGCTTGCTGATGAAAGCCTTTGGCAACTAGTCTTGCCTTATATTTATTGATTGAATCATTTGGATTGTATTTAAGTTTAAAGATCCATTTGTAATCAATTGCTTGTCTATGAGGTGAAAGAGAAACTAAAGTCTAAGTTCTATTGGCTAGTAAAGCATTAAACTCTTCTTGCATTGCATTTCTCCATTTAGGTTGAGCCAATGCTAACTTAACTGAAGTAGGTTCAGTAATAGCAGTAAACACCTTAGGCTTGAAAATTCCAGCTTTAAACCTTGTGGCCATATTATGATTGTTAACAATGGACACTGATTCTATGATAGGAGCTACTAAAGTAGGTTACTCAACTTTATGGACAATAAAAGTTAGTTTTGTAATTATTGAAACCAACTCAGTCTATGGATGTAAGCTAGAACTGAACCCGCCAAGATTAATGTGTTGACTAGTAATAGGAACAAATTGACTATCAACAAATGACATATTCTAAGCATTTGATTAACTATTGGAATGAATGGGACAAAATTGGATATAGAATAAAAGAAGAAGTTGGAACAGAATTTGACACAAAACTTTTGAATGGAAAAGTAGATTCATCAAATAATATATGTCTGTAGAAATAAACTTTACCATTTGGAGACAAACACTTATACCCCCTATGATTATTACTGTAGCCAAGAAAAATGCACTAATGAGACCTAAAATCAAGCTTATGTTTGTTGTAAGGTCTGAGGAAGGGAAAATATGTACAACCAAATGTTCTGAAAAGAAAGTAATTTGGTTTTCTATGAAAAAATATTTCAAATGGAGAAATATTTTTAAGAACTGGTGTAGGCAAACTATTTATGAGATAGGTTGTAGTATGAAAAACATCACCCCACTATTGCAAAGGAAGAGAAGAATGAGCTAACAAAGTCAAGCCTACTTTAGTCATATGTCTATATTTTCTCTCAGGGCGCCCATTTTGTTGGTGAGTATAAGGACAACTAAGTCTATGGTGAATACCATTAGATGTTAAATATGATGTGAAGGCTAGGTACTCTTTGCCATTGTCAGTTTATAGAGATTTAATTTTTCTACTAGCTGTAACTCAATCATTATTTTAAATTGAATGAATATAGAAAGTGCTTGAGACTTAGCATGCAGTAAATAAATCCAACTAAATCTAGAATATGCATCAACGAACATAATATAATATCTAGAACTAGTAGTTGATGGCATAGGTGATGGTCTCCAAATGTCAGAAAATATTAACTCCAAAGGTTCATAGACAGTATTAGAATCTGAAAAAGGCAAACAAGGGGATTTACCTATATAACAAGATGAACAAAATAACTTTGAACAATTCGAAGAAACATCAAAATTATATTGTTTAAGCACTTGAGATACTATTTTAACAACAGGGTGGCCTAGTCTTGCTTGCCACGAATCAAAAACAATATCTTGTGAATTACATCTTGCAGTATTTATAGAATTACAACTTGCAGTATTTATAGAATTACATGAAAAAATGACAAAAAAACAAAAATAGATAATATACATATGATTTGTTTTAAGTAGTACAAATAATTTACAACTACAAATATTTAAACCAAAACAAGAAACAAAGCAAAAAAGTCTATATGTAGAGAAAAAACTCCAACGAGACTTTGGAGTTGACAACGGACCCTAATCCGTCTTTGTCGGGCGCATGATCAAAGATATACTGAGACCATCCTTAAGAAAAGATCTGGATGGTTCTCTTCCTTGCTCGTAGCCAAAGCCTGAGCCTCCGTGAAAATCCAACCTTACAAAACCAAAGGAGAAGAGTCTCCTTGGTAGCCTGAGATTTAACAAGATAATAATCAGCATAGAATTCAAAGAAGACATTATTCTCTCTACAAAATTGTGACACACTAAGTAGATTCTTATAGACTCCAGGTACATGCATTAAATTTCGAAGAACTAAAGGAAAAGAATCATTGGAAGAGGAAAGCTCAAAATAGTCAATGTGTTTGATAAGCATACATGTACCATTATCAAACTGCACTATGTCTGAACCATTATAATTTGACATGATTTACAGGTTAGAAAGATCTAGTGTCAAATGATTTGAAACACTTGAATCGGGATATTATGTAGTGTCATACAAGGTTGAGGGTGTAGCAAGTGTTGCTTGGAATGAACCACACTGGCTTATAAGACAACATGCATGTAATTCACCTCGTCAATCAATCGGATAAAACGAATCGACTTGACTCTAAAAATATGAATAGAACTATAATGATCAAAATACCCTTCAATCTCAAATAATTACTAAAACGCCCCCAAACATCAAACGCAGTACGCCCCACTTGATAGTACGCCATCATATAGATAACGCGCCGTCAATGATGGTCTCAAAAATATGAATAGAACCAAACATAAACGCAAAATCACCACTTGAACGATGATCAAGCCGTGATTCATCCGGTCACCACTTTGGCCCGTAAAACTTAGCTGTTTTCATCAATCGTAGTAAAAATTTTATCTCGTTTTCATAATTTTGTCTTTTTTACAAACGTTTTTAAATCGCATAAATATATTTTACTGCGTAAGATTTTTAAATCATTTTCTTGTCCGAATCCCTTAAAAATTACTATTTAAATAAACGTAAATAATATTTAATATGTTTGGAATATTTTTCATACCGTATGGATATCTTTTCTATCTTATTTGTCTATTTTTAACAAAATTTTGATTTTTTCTTAAAATTTCTTTTGATTATATTACAAACCATCTAATTATACTTTTTTGAAAACTACTCATTGGTTGTATCTCCTAAACAAGAATTCATTAGTGGTGTTTTAAACTTAATCCAATTGATCACCAAAGGGATTTGAATGACTCTTATTGAATCGATGCCAACACTCCCAAGCTTAATGGTTGGACTTTTCACATAACTGATATTTGTTGAACCAAGAAGCTCTTGCACCTCCACCTGTAAAATTTCTTCCTCTTCCTCTAAAAACTTATCTGCATATTATTCACATCCTACTAATCTTGAACACATACAATATATTCAAAGTTTGTAGACATGCATATCAATACAAATCACAATTCATTAAAACCTCTTTGAGCATCGCCACCTCTATGAGCTTATCACCACCCAAGGAGAACCACCTCTGTTTGCTACCATTAGGAGACTCTTTCATGACCTTAGAGACTGTTTGTTGTGAAGATTGAGCAATATTCACTTGAATTGACCCAACCATCTCAACTTTTCTATGTTTCTCAATTCCTTTTTCTTGAGCCATGAGAAATGCTTTAATTTCATAAATTGAATAAGGATTAGTCCTAGAGGACACTGAGATCACAAATGAGTCATAATCTTCTGTGAGACCATCAAGAATTGAATCAACATGGTCTGATACTGAAATTGGTGCACCTACAGCAGCTGAAGAATCCACAATTTTATTGATTTGAAGCAGATACCCATTAATTGGTGCCTCTTTCTTTATGCTACGAAGTTGTGATTTTAATTGCTTAATCTTAACATGTGTCTGACTTTCAAAGAAAGTTTCGAGTTTACTCCATACCTAAAATGAATGATCATAGCCTACCATCCTTATGTTGAGAGACTCAAACATCGAAGCAAGAAGCCAAGAAAGCATCAATGAATCTTGTTATTCCCAATTCAAATAGTCCTTTGTGTATCTTCTGTTTACAACATTTTTGTCTGATGCAAATTTTCGTGGTGCAGAACCAGTTCCTTCTTGAAGATATCGTTACAACTTGAAGCCTCTAATAGTGGCAAGGGCTTGTCGATGACATGGAAGGAAACTTTCTTCATCAAGCTTGAATGAAATCAGACTAGAAAAGGTTTGTAGAGTGAAGCATGTGATTGGAGTCTCCATGGATCTGATTGCTGCTCTGATACCTTGAAATGTATCAAATAAAAAACAAATGGAGGAAGAACAAGAGAGAGAGAAAGAGAGAGAGAGAGATCTGATGAAGAATTAATGAATTGATTAACTCATTAAATAAAGAGTAAGACAATGACTTATATAATGTTGCACAATTGACGAACATATATCAAGTAACGGAATTAAGAACATGAACTAACTCTTTATAGAAAACTAATTCTGTTGTGCTGCTGAGTTGTATTCCTTTCAGTTTTCTTCTTAGATTGAATTAGACTAGAGTAATGTTATATCCTCTTACTTGTCATTTTAATAATTATTTTAATATTAAATAAAAAAATATTAAATAAAAAAATGCATCTAATGTTTAAAAAATATAAAAAATATTTAATATTTTTTTTATTTAATAATTAAGAATATTAGTAAAAAGATTGAGTAAGAGGATAAATCATTTCTCATTAGACTATCCTTTAGGTCATTGATTTTTATTACCAATTTAATTTTGCGGTCTATTTTGTTTTGTCTTTTTGAGGTTGTACGTTCCAATGGTGAATTTCATGGTGCCTCAAGTGCGCGTATTGATAATTTATCCTGTTGGCAGTTTATTATGGACTGGGTTCTGCATTCTATAGGAAACTCAAATCAACTCGAAAAACTTAATTTAATTCAAATTGATTGGCAAGTTTTTTTTTTTGGTACAAAATTGAGAGGCAAGTTTGATTCTATTTATTTATTTATTTTTAAATAAATCTAGGTTGAGCTTGGTTATTAATTAAATAATTTTAATTTTTAAATTGATTGTTTATTAATATTATTCGATAATTGCTGTTAATATATATATATATATATATATATATATATATATAAATCACAGAATGTATTAATAGAAATCGAATTATCGCACCCTTAACTATTGATAATTCCACTTCCATTATATTTATTTTTTATAGAAGAATTTTTATACTTTAAATTAAACAAATTTAGCAGTATAAATTCCAATCAGTTTTTGACAATTATATAGCACTATTGATAGTAAATAAAAATTTAAAAGGATCCCATGAAAATTCCTAACCCAATAAATTATTACAATCCAGACTGCCCAACTATATTTTTTTTTGTTAGGATTAATTAATTTATAAGTATTATAGTTTGGGTTAAACGTTGTTAATAGAAAGAGTGCTGCAAGGTAGACCGGATACAGGACCCATAGAATTTTCTTTTTGGCGAAAATGGGTCCATAGAATTAATTAATAATAATATCCGATGCAAAAATTAAACCAATTTCTATATAAAGATTATAATGTAAAATTTACAATAGACAAACTGCTGTAGAATCAAATATCATAGTCCTGTTTATTTTATTTTTTTCTATTACTCTGTCTATTTCTAGTCCAATTTCTACATCACTGTTTTAATCCAATTTAGCATACTGAGTCCTCTTCCCATGTTTACATTACTCTCCCTCTTTCTCTGAATAATCAAGATCTGTCAGTTTTGAGCCACAGATATTCTTCTTGTTGATTTTGAGCTTACAGTAATAAACTCATTATAGTTCTTCCGGACAAAGTATTCCTGCAAGTCAAAAAATCCTTTATCATGTATTGTAGTCCTTGAGGCTGCTCTTGCATCTATGTCAGGGAAACTATGTAAAAGATATTGGGAAAAAAATAATGCTAAATACATACTTACATATATCATTTTATATTTACACAATTTTTATTATTTGATTACAACTAGTTTCATATTGTTTTATGTATACTTATACTCTAATTTTGTGACTTTATACAGATGTAGGGTGATATGAGGTTAGAACATGTGCATCAAGTATTTTCTTTAGAATGTGTTTAGAACAAAAAATAAATAAAAAATGAATTGATATACAAATTAAATCATGTGTTTAGAATGTTAATAATAGAAAATTATTTAATTTTTAAAATTTTATGAATTTACTTCCTTTTAATTTAGAAATTTCATCAAATTTGATAGGATTTGATTTGATTTTAAATAAACAAACTATTTTACTTTTAGTAATTATATCTCATAAAGGTAAAAATATAAAATATTAAAATCAAATTAAATCAATTTTTATTTTAATAAGTTCCAAACTTAAGAAAATAATTTATAACTCAATTTAAATCTAATTTTTTTATAATAAATTGTAAACACAAAATTTATTTTTAAATTAAATTAATTCAAATCAAATTAAATTAAATAAAATTATTTTCACTTTTAATTGATTCCAAACACAACCTTATAGAAAAGGGGTGTTGTGGGTCCTGTAACAAGGAGGACTAATTAAGGGTGTTATTATTTTTTTTTCTTGTAAAATTTAAGGGTGTTCTTAACATAGTAAAAGATTTAGTAAAAAAAATAAATAAATGAATATACAATATGTTTATATAGATTTGCATGGTCATATCTAATACTTTTTTTTAATTTCTCCATTCTTTACATTGTGTTTGGAATCATTAACATATGAAATTTATTTGATTTGATTAGAATTGAATTGATTTGATCTAAATTTAATTTTTTTGGATTCATTATAAACAATAAGGTTTGAATTAATTTACAAATCAAATTTCATCTTTGGAATACCTTAAAAATGATTAAAATTCATTTTATTTAAGTAATTTACTTTATTACTTTTTAAAATATGTAAAATAGATAAATTAATTATAAAATAGTTAACTCAAATAATTAAAACCAAAATCAAATAAAATTTATTTAAATATAACTAAATTTGAGTAAATTTCTAAACACACACAACTTAAACTGAAAAATCAATTCGTATTTTATGATTTTTCAAACAAAAAATTTCATTTAGAAATATAATCGATTCCTAATTTGTTGTTTGAATACACTGGTCTTTACTTATACCAATAAGACATCCTAAGTTGAACCAAACAGAAATTGAAGATTACACAATGTTAATTAGGCATAGTAGATTACAGCCAAAAACCGATTATCTTACGGACTTACCCACACTGCACCTATCAGCCTCATTCTTAGGAGAAACACAAACAAACAAGAAACACTGATTACTATTCATCAATTTATTTATTTATTTTGTTAGCAGTTTTAAGTCATAGGATTCACCAGCCTTATCAAAGCTCACCAAGAGAGTCTAACTGACTGGAAATTATTTTATGTTCTTGGTATGCACGTGAGTGAAATGAAGATGACAGTAAGCAGCCAATAACACTAAATTGAAGATAGATGCAGCTCAATAATCCAAGTGTAGTATGCTCTTATTGGTCAAATTGGAATCTTAGACACCAACTTGCAAATTTTTTATCATAAACATATGTCACTATGTGGAAACGTTTGTAGTTTAGACTCTCATGTGGGGCTAATGGGACCAGCATGTAATTGGCGTAGGGTTCATAAGATAAGAGAAAGGAAGTCATCCCACTTTTCTGTTGTGATGGAGGCTGCGGGTGGAGCAGACATGAGCTTCTCGAAAAGCAATTTTTAGTCACTATAGCAAACACAAGCAGCTACTTTACAAGTCACTCTGGTTGGTTCACTTTAATTGCAATTGGGTTCAGTACCCAAAAATGTTTTAGCAAGCTTAGCAAATAGTAGCACTGGTCAAATTTTAGAGCGTGTTTATTACGGGATGAAGAGGGCCTGTTACGTCCATGCTTTTCAGTCTTCACTTAAGCTCAATTGTTTGGTAACACTAACACAAATCAGAGTCTTCACAATATATAGATAAGGCATTGAAACATACTTTCGCAAAATGTTAGTTACATTTTCAGAAGCAAGGTAATAAACCTAATTTCCAGACAATGACAGTAAAAAGGCCATATTGGATACAAATTGCTTTAATCTTGACTATATGTAACCTTTTAAAGCATTCACAAATTAATGAATAACAATGGGCTCAAACCCGTAGAATCATATCATTAGCAAAATAGGCTAAGAGCAAGGATTTGACATATAATTGACACAACATTCCTTGTATTGGCTTGCTAACATATTCATCTATACACATTCTTCTTTTCCCCACCCATGAAAGAAAAATGAAGAGAAAAAAATTCCATAAAATTCTGTAAATCTTTTTTCTTTTTTTTTTTTCATCTTGAAACTATATGTCAAAGGGCTTAAGACTACGGTAGTGTCTCGTGTGACTAACGGTGGTGTCTCGTGTTTGAACTACGGAGAGTCACGCCATGCAAAAATTTTGTATATCCAAGTAAACTAAGCTTTCCATCAGTATTTCGTATCCAATCTCTGAGAATTGAATAAGCTGAAGGGCCAAGATTCAACTCCTGTGGCCACAAGAATGAAAAAAAATAATTATTGAAAAACATAGATAAGCATAATTACAATTAAATGTCAAGGTCATACATGAAAGAATGGATTATGTATTAGAAAACGAAACTAATAGTACTTACTCTTGCTAATTCTTCAACCGATATCAGACGATTGCCCTCCCTCTCAAAATGCTCAAAAGCAGTGGAGGCAATATCTTCCCACCTATCAAGTGCCTCCAATTGATATATGCTAATTGCAGCTGCACAAAATTCTTCGAAGTCCATCTTTCTATAGGCAAGCGGTTCCATCTATAAAATTATTCAAGCAAGAAAATAAAAGATATTTGGTCAACACAGGGAATTATAATGAACTGCAGCATTCAAGAATCAGAAGTCTAGTGGGTATAAGGCACTTGATACAAAAGTAATTTTAATGCAAAATCATACCCCTTAGGAACATTTCCCATGTAAAAACAATTTGCACATAGATATAACCATGCACTTAGCACTCAGATGCCCAACGCTTGGGTCAAATTTTCAAAACTGTGCATGTAGGAACTTACAAACAATAAAGCAAATGCAATGGTAGATCACCTATATGCCATGGATATTTTTTCCAGAAAATTTCCCGAAATGTAGCAAGAAGAATCCTATCGCTGGGTCAAATTTTTAAAAGTGTATAACTAGGAACATATCTGGAAAATAAAGCAAATGCAATGGCATGTCAGGATCCAACATGCCAAAGAAATTTTCTCAATACATAAGAATAATGCCTCACCGCATGTATGATATCAAGAACCCTTGACTCCCTCATGGCATCAGTTGCATGGCGTACAAGAGCCTGCAAAGTTCGCTTTGAAAACAGTGAGCAATGACAAACCACAACCTTTCAAAACAGGGAAACCACATTCATTTTCACACATATTTGAACCAGAAATTAAAAAAAAATTAAAGAAAAAAAACTATTAATGGGCAAGTTGTGCGGGTGAAAATGACCACCCTCTACCCACGAAGAAAAACTCCACTTCATTTTATCAACCATATCAAAACTGGAGGATTTTATTAGTGAAGAAGTAGATAACCATTTTGAAATTGTCAAGGGAGATGTGCCCGTCTCTATTCGGTTCCAACAATCTGAATTGTGCTCTAAGATAAGGCAATTCATCCTCTGTCAAGGCTTTTGAAAGGGCCTAGATAAAAGAAGCCATAAAGATGAGTTAGAATCCAGCACAGAAAAAAAATCTTCGATAGACAATCTTCTAATTTCAGAATCGGCAAAAGGAATGTGTTAAAAAATATTTCTTAAAAGAAATCACTTGAAGATATTTTATTTCAAATAAACATGAACACATCTTGAGTTTCACAGCAAGTATTAACTTTACCACTATCATAATTCATAATAGACTTTTAACAGCACACTTTTTTTTTTTAACAAAAAAAAGCATATCAAAGCGGTTCACACCAAAACATCATGATGAATCTATTTGTAGTCAATGGAAAAAAAATTCATAATGAAAGAAGAAGCATGTGATATCTGTTGAGGAAAGGATGACGAAAGAATTGAATAGAAAAAATGGAGCAAAAATATGCAATAAAAATGCAAATAAATTCAGTGCAGACATGTGTGAGAGATAATGGTAAGGAACAAGAAGATTAAGGAATATACTAAAAGTTGAACTCAGCATAAGCATATTCAAGGAAATGAATTAAATAGTACCTTAACTGCTGCGCGTTTGAATGGTGTTGCATGAAGATAAGACTTCACTAGTTTATACACTAATATATCTAAGGGGATGGGACGGCTGTCATCCCTCAACCAAGGGTGAGCTGCAGTTACCAGAAGTATGCACTAATTAGTTTTAAAAATTCAATTTACAAAATCATTGTCACTACCATTATGTACATCCATTACAGATTTTACCAGGTAATTTTCCACTAAGTCAAAAAAGTAGGGAGTATAATGTTACTCCAGGAAGAAACAAAAACTACAAAGATTAGATAGGCAACTACACATGAATTGAGTTACCATTTGGCTGTCTACCATAACATAAACTCCACTATTTACATGGTAGAAATAGAAGGAAGAGAATGTAAGTGTTATTTTTTTTTTTTTTACAGTACTGGACTTCTAAAAACCTCCTGTTGAGGCAAAATGGTCAGGTCCGAAATTCCACAATCAACAAGATGAATGAATTTGGTCAATTTTCAATACTTATTCCCAAGTGTTATTCTTTGATAAGTGAATTGACGCAGATAAGAATCTCATGATGATTATAAAAAGGGAACATTACACAGCATCTAATACCTGCATATTCACAGTTAAACTGATATGACAACTTACTTAAAGCTTGGACAGCAGTCATTCTTTTCCTGTAGTCCTTGTTTAGGAGCCTTTTTACGAAGTCTTTGGCCTCTGCAGAGGCAGAAGGCCAAGGTAAATCATCAAAGTTAGGATCTGCTCTGAGCACTGCACGAAAAATTCCAGATTCTGTCCGTGCCCAGAAAGGTCGACTTCCACACAACAAGATATAGGTAATAACACCAATACTCCAAATATCTGCTTCCAGACTATATGACCTGTGAAGGACCTCAGGTGCAACGTAATATGCACTCCCAACAATGTCATTCAGCCGTTCATCTGTATATCAACACACATGAAGGGAAAAATTAAGAGGGATGGCTTTAAATCCACAAACATCCAACCAAGCATGAATAAAAGGATGCAGTCTTGGGTAATGACTACATGGGACAGACTATTGAGACAGAAATACTGGATACCAAGCAAAAGCACTTTCTAGTGCCGCATATCATTAAGAGTTTCCTTTTCTTCATAATATCTGTGGATGTAAAATGCAAAGCATTCATTAAGAAACCAAGCTGATCTCTTCAATCTTTACTGTTGATTTTAAAATGTTTCAGAGTTGTGGATGGCTGAGGAATAGAACCCAGCCAAATGACACTGAAAATGATGAGATGTAAAATCCCATGTAAATTTTCAAGAGGCAACCAAAATTATAAGAAATAAAATATCATGGCTAAATGCAATATCACTAAACCCCACTAGCTCCAACATTCGACACAATGTCAGTTAAAAATATTATGCAAAGGTAAGCACTAAGCAGCACCAATGAAGAGCACATTTATTAGCAACTTGCCTATTTAATATATTAATAGAATAAAAAAAAAAATTCAAGGAAAAGGAAAATGAAAATTGAGAATCACCCTATGTATTACCTGGCCGGATGAAGTCAGATAGACCAAAATCAATAAGCTTCATATCAGCATCTTCACTTCTTGAAGTGAAGAGGAAATTCTGTAGAAGCAAACCCGGACAAAGAATCAGCAACCTTATTCACATTCTTATTCTCATATAATCAAGCCACACGATACTAAAAAGAGAACTAGATGTTAACATCATAAATTATTACAGGGACGAAGATTTAAAGCACGAACCTCAGGTTTCAGGTCACGGTGCACAACGCCTTGAAGATGACAAAAAGCAACTACGCTTAGAATCTGCAAAACTATAACCTTGGCATCCTCCTCTGTATACTTTCCTCCCCTAGTTTAAAAGTGAACATTATTCAATTAAATTAAAAGATTATACCAAGTTGAAAATCACAAATATAACAAATAAAAAACTAACCTTGACAAAATTTTGTCAAGAAGCTCCCCACCTTCACACAATCTGATAAGAAAACAAAATCCCGGAAAGGTCACCGTATGGTGATACTAGAATTAGAAGATGCATGCTCCCCACAATTTATGTACAACTTAGCAAATATCCACCAACGAAATATATGCTGAGTAGAAACTTAAAAGTTAAAAGCATTTTATCATGTAGATGTGGTTGAACTCGTTTAAACCCTCTAACAGGGAAAAGGCATGAAAGAAAAAGAGAACCAAAATTGAGAAACTGGAAATTAATTGCAGAGCTGATAGCAAAACAATGGGTATACAAATAACCATGGCCTTTCTATTTATTAACAAAATGTACAAAGAAAACAATAAAGATTCAGTTCTCTAGTAGTCTGACACCAAATTCTCATTATAGATAATATTGAAAACGAGATAAAAGACATACTCCATTACTATGTACACATTGTTGGCATCCTCAAAAGCATCATGAAATTTGATGAGATGCTTATGGCCAGATAGACCCTTTAATATCTTCACCTCTCTACGAACATCTTCAATTGCTATTGCTGTGGTCATCTGCCAAATAAATCTTATTAAAACTAGAAGAGGTACCCGCTATGCATCGTGTAAAGAAGAAAAAATAATTGTTATATGATGATATAAAAGTTTTTCTTTTCCAAAATTTGAAACTGCAAGAGAACCATAAGGTATAAAAAGTAATTTTAAAAATAACATTCCTTAAAAGTGGAAGTGGGTCTGAGAGGTGGGTTTGTAGTGAGTTTGAAATGATGATTATGTCCTCTGGTTTCAGTTGCAGTAAAATGCAAACTCTGGGTTTTTGAGACAAAAAAAGTGGACTCCTAGTGGGGGAACTTATTATTTTAATAATGACCAAAAACTCTAGAATATAAAGATTGCCTTACCTACAATTATACAGATGCTGACAAAATACAAGGTTAAGATCATATATTTTTATGACCAACCCAATAGTTGCAAAAAAACAGATTTTAAATTTAAAATTGGTCAACAGCAAGCTATTCTTCTTTGTGGAATAAGGAACGACAATCAGTTCAAAACGACTCCTTCTAATTTACAATTGATCAACCACAAGCATTTGTTGAACGGTAAATTTAGCAGACAAAATTCCCAAATTTATGTCATTTCTACATCACAGGAACCTACGAACTCTGTAAAAGTCATGTTAAAAGTAATGCAGTTAATTGCTTTTAAGTGACCAAAGTTGCCTCACTATTAAACTTCAGATAATCACATTCCTAATAAATACAAAAATCGAGTTCTCTGTAAAACATTAGTACACCTTGCTGACCTGGTTCAACTGACCCCAACCTAGGTGCCTTAATATAGCCTGCTGAACTACAATTTTGTGGGGACTATTACGAAAATTAATAGGAATATATATTAATTTATGTCTAAGAGCGGATGGTTCCATATGAAGTGGTAAACTTAAAAGTGAATAATGAAATTAGAAACGGGAAAAAGGCAATCATGGGGAGAAAGATGTTGCAACAGCATAATGAGCATATATGAACTAGAGAAACAATGCTATGTGCAGACAACCACACGTGATTTGTATATTGCGATTAAATTATATGTATCTTAAAAACTTATTCCACTAATATAATGAATGAGCTATTACTCAAGAACCAAGTCTTGCAATATGCCACACATGTAACACATTTTTAGCTTAAAAGATATCCAGGATGAAAAACTCAGAATCTAGTCATTAGCACCAGTCAATATAAAAAATTTAAAATGGATAACCATTTCGACAGTTTACTATCCTGAATTAACTGTGACCAAACCTCCCATTCAACAGCCAGTCTGCCACAAGGGCAAGGCTGCATGTATTCACATAATATAGTGTTTGTTAATTGTTATCAAACAACTTATTCTAGGGCACTAAAACAAAGAGGTCATTCTTTACAACTCTTGGTTTACAACAGCAATTTTTCAAATATCATTTTTAGGTATATTTCCCAATATAATGAACTAATTATATAAATTATAGTTCAGTTCAGCCAGACAAGTTAACTTAAGGGACACCATGATATCAAAACTGTAGAAAAGCAGCTGACAAGGTAAAGTGATATCTCATTCCAATGCCAATTCCACATAGTTTTTTTTTTTTTTTAATATATATATATATAAATGTTACTGCCCTTTCAGTAACACGGTAGCACCCTTGACAAACTCCCATCGGCATGGCAGGCCCAGAAAAAGTTCAAACAAAAAGACAAATGACTCTGACCACAGGACAGTGAAGTAAAAATGTTTAAAGTGGAACGTCAAACTAAGAGTAAACGGGATACTATCCTAGAACCATATTTGCTCACTGCCCACCATGACATACTTCAAACAAATTATATTATATACGAGTACAAACTACAAAGTTCAGAACTTCAACCCCTCATAAGATTTTTTATGTTAGACAACTTTCCAATAATTTCCTAGTGCTATATGCCATTACCACTAGTAAAAAAGTGGGAAAGAAAAGAAAAGAACAACGCATAACTACAACAGCCCAAGAATCTCACAGATTACTGGCAATGAATCAAGCAAAGACTGACATTGAGGGGCAACAAATATCAACCTGACTTGTCCAAATGTCATCATATAAGAGTCCAAAATAATCACAATCAACCAGCCCAGACAATATGATGACAAAAAATAAATCACATAAAATGGTGTGAAATAAATTAACTGGAAATTACACCCAGCAAAAAAAAGCAAACATAATCACAGAAATAGATTGATACATAAAATAAAATAAGTAAACTCAAATTTGATAATAAAAAATTGAAAAGGCATTGCATTGTACCTTAGCCTTGGAAATGATTTTAACTGCTACAGGTTGGTCTTTGAGTTCACCCTTCTTGCCCCTGGCATAGCAAGTATGACCAAAATGCCCTCTTCCCACTTCCTTCCCCAGCTCATACTTTGCTCCAAAATTCTTGCTGTACCCAAAGCTCTTGTCCAGCGCCTGCTCTGCCTCCGCCCCATGCTCCTCCTCCGGTATCGGCCCTTCCTTCGGCTTCGCCTGCCCCAGCCGCTTCGCCAGCGACGCCCTTATATGCTTCGCCGGCGAAGGCGGTGGGAACGGTCGCCGGAAAAACGTCCTCCTCGGCGTCGTCGTCGTCATCGTCATCGTCGTGCTCCTCGCCGGGGACGGCGACACTCCGCCTCCGCCGTGTGGGTAAGGGCTCGGCCAGGGGCTCGAGTTGGAGGAGGACCGAGCCGGTGTGCTCTTCACCGAAGGAAAGCCATTACCGGCGGCGGTGGAAGACGGGGGGAGGTCGCTGCCGGAGTCGGCAATTATGGTGGTGGTGGTGTTCTTGTCATTTTCCGGCGAGGGATTGGTCTTGCCGTAACACTGGCCCATGGGAAGAGAGGATGTAGCGGCGCTGCACCTGATCACATCGGAGGGCCCAGAACCCTCCACCAGGATCCGAATCCGACCGGGAACTTGCGGCGGATCTGCTCCGAGAGAAAACGATAAAACGAGGGAATTTTGTTCAGTCAGGTAGAGAGAGAGAGAGTTTTAAGAGAGAGAAAGTGGACAGAGACAGACACCGAGAAAAAGTAAGACAAGGTTTGTTAACAAACAAAGGGTGAGCGTGAGTGTGACACAAGGTTGAGGGGTACTTATTAGCTGCTTCGCGGTGCATTTATGGGTAATCATGGTGACCCCATCTTGGCGCTAGATTTGGGTCTCATCAAAAGAGGATTGAGAAATCATTGAAATGATTGGACCGGGGAATGATCGACTGTGATCAGAAACCGTTGGTTTGGGTGTGTGGGAAATGGCAGTGTTGTGTTCCCTGAGGCGTGGAATAGTTTCCTGTGTATACTTTTCGCTTTGTCTTTTGCTACCTTTTTTTTTTTTTTGGTACAAGTCTCTTTTGCTACTTTTGTTGCCGTTATTTGTAACTTTGAAAGAATCATTTTATCCACGCACATTTATAAAAATATATTAATTCATATATAAACAATTATTATTATTTTATTACAATTGATCTCACTTAATTTCCAACATATTCTAATTTTAACATAATGTAAATGAATATGAACCATTAGGATATGTCACATGCATTATTCATTTTCAAATGGGAAAAAGGGGTTTAGTTTTAGATTTGAGTTTTGTTATATTTTTTACAAGTTTTTTTTAATAATTTTTTTAATATTAAATGAAGAAAGTATTAAATAAAAAAATAAATATATATAATATTTTAAGAAAGTAAAAAGTATTTAATATTTTCTTCATTTATTAATTAAAAAGATTAATAAAAAATTAATATGAGAATTTAGAATTATTCTTTAGATTTTGGTTTAAGAGTTTTTGTGTCAAGTCAAGTAGAGAATGGTGTATAGAATAGAGTTGTGGGTTGTAAGGCCTAGTTGTATGAACTAGATTACCTCACCAACTGGAAAACTTATGATTTGGCTTTTGGGTTAGTTTGATTTTTGGCCATAATGGATTTTTTTAATGATCCGATTAAATTTAGGTGACCCATCAATCCAGCTTGGACAGTTTAACCTTGATTGACTTGACTTTTTATGTTTTTATATATTAGTATTTTGTATTCGTATAATGCATAAGGTAAATTAAAAAATAGTAAAATAAATAAGAAAAAATATACTTAACTTAAAAATATGACATCTTAAATGATTTAGGTGAATTTAATTAAGTTATAATTAGTAGAATTTATAATGTGATCCACTCAACCATTTCTTTTTGTTTTCAATAATCAGCTCTTCTCATGTTATGATAATCAGGTTATGTAACTCCTTTCAATAAATTTTTTTTATATAACCTCACGATAAATAATTAGTTTATATAGTTTCAAATAATTTTAATTTTTATTCTATAGGTTTTTCTTTTAATATTAATTTTTATGTGTTTATTCATTTGAATGTTTTATCAACTTATTATTAAGAGTATACCTAGTTGACCACTAATGTCAAATTATACTAACAAAGTAATCTTACATGAACAGATATTACAATGACAAATAAAAAGAAAACCTACTAAAAATTAAAATGCTCAATAATAATATAATCAAATGATACTCAATGCATTCAAATACCTTAACATTTTCTAACCTATAGATTTAATTTACACAATTTAAGTAAACTAAATAAAATAACGTATTAGTTAAATCAATCAACTGACATATGTCTTCTTAAGTTTTTTAATCTTATTCTCTTTCACAAATCCAATCTATTTCAATATGACATGGAGTTATAATTTGCCAATTATATATGTTCTATCAATGCTCTCGTTGAAGTTAATTTCTTCCATTATTTATCCACAAAAACTATATTAACTCCTACAAATAATTTTACTCAAAACATCAATGAAATCTCAATATTATATGATTTGGGTTTTCAATTACATTTAAACAATTTTATTAAACAAATTTTATTATAAATATGAATTTTTAATTGATTTTATCATATCTTCTTGTAAAGTTTTTATTTTATATATATAAATATTAATATATTTTTATTTAAAGTTTTCAATGATGAGAAATATAAATATAAGATATTTAAATATTATATATATGAAAAAAGTTAAAAAAAACACTTAATAATTTTTTGTTTTCTCATAATAAATTACATTTAATTAATTTTACTATATATATATATATAAGGAAGGGATTCACTTACACTTAGTGTAAGTAAAAAGACTTACACATAATCTTATATTTTTTATTTTATTATGATCCCGTAACTACAATATGAGATAAATGATAATGCAAGATCACAATAAAATAAAAGTTGTAAGATTAGGTGTATATATTTATAGGAAGGGATCTACTTACTTTAAGTGTAAGTCTTAAGACTTACACTTAATCTTTTATCATTAAATTTATTTTAATTTAACAATTAAAATAACTTAATTAAATGAAGAAAGAGAAAAAAAATCTCTCACATTAATAAGGAAAAAGAATAATTAAATATAATTTTAATGAAGAAATAAAATTTAGTTATTAAGTATATTTATTAACTTAAAAATAATATAATATTAAATATTATTTATAATATTTTTGTTTTTATATATTTTATTGACTTTAAAAAAATTGATAGGTAGAGACCTTAAAACTTGAAATATAAATTTATTAAAAATTAATTTTTATAGATAAATATTTAAAAAGTTAGACACTATATATATTATATAAATGAATAAAAAGTTAACATTTTATAATTATTTGACAACAATAAAGTATAACTAATTTTATTAATTCATTATAACAATTCAACTACGTTCTAAAATTTTTTATGTATGTGTTTTTTTCTATTTGATAAGCAATTGCAATAAAAATAAACAAATTTTTAGAATTTGTATTTAACGTGGTAATATAAACATGTTTGGAAAGATTTTTTTTTTTGGTGATATTATGAGACAACTTTCTCATATTTTTAATAAATTTATATGCTAGTTTTAAGGTCTCTACCTATCAATTTTTTTAAAGTCGGTAAATTATATAAAAACAAAAATATTATAAATCATATTCAATATTATATTATTTTTAAGTTAATAAATAGACTTAATAATTAAAATTTTTTCTTCATTAAAATTATATTTATTTATTTTTTCTTTTATTAATGTGAGATGTTATTTTTCTTTCTTCATTTAATTAAGTTATTTTGATTCATTATATTAAAATGAATTTAATGGTAAGAGATTATGTATAAGTTTTAATTGTAAACTTAGAGTAGTGGATCCCCTCCAAAGGAGAGATTGTGGGCAGATAGTGAGTTGATATGGCTTTGTATGGGCCATTAGTTATGATTACTTTTCATTTTGGTTAAATTAAAATTTTAATCCTATAATTTTTACTCATTTTTAATTTAGTCCCTATATATAATTTTTTTCTTTTCAAATTAATTTTTATACTTTCAAACATTTTCAAAAAAGTCCTTATCATTAATTTTTGTTATAAGGTCGTCATAACACCCCAATTAGCTAACCTAGTAAGTGTTGTTAGATTTAATGTCTCATGTGATAGACATGTGACTTATCTTATTAGTTTAATAAATAATTAAATTAAGTTAATGAGTTAAATTCATATTGAATAAAAAAGAAATAGTAGTTTTGTAATTATAATAATTGTTAACTTAATTGAAGTTAATAATATTTAAGAAACAGTTTTTACGTATAACTCAAGGTGTTATTTCTGGCCGTAAAGGATTTCTTCTTTGCTCATCATCATTAAAGTAGAAGAAGAGAGTAAAGAAAAGATAAAAGAATAGAAAGTGAGTATTGAGATCTCCCTTACACTCTTAGAATACAACTTGCTCTTA
This sequence comes from Ormosia emarginata, assembly GCA_029884605.1. Lineage (NCBI taxonomy): Eukaryota > Viridiplantae > Streptophyta > Magnoliopsida > Fabales > Fabaceae > Ormosia > Ormosia emarginata. The sequence continues at coordinate 62,626,729 of JAQQTP010000089.1, read as the reverse complement.
GTCATGGATAAATGTTAGTGTTCTCATACATTCTTATTTGTGATAATCATGAATTCTAAGATCCTTATGTTTTAATGGTAGTTTTTATATTAAGATTATTAGAAAAACTACAAATTTTACAAGTGTTCCTTTGTCTAGTGAATGCTCTTTTAAATGCTTATTTTTCTGTAAAATATCCAATAAAGTGCTTCTACATTATAGTAAGTGTTCTTATAGGTACTTATTTCTTTTGAGTAAGTGCTTATTTGTTAAGTAAGTTTATTATTTTAGACGATTTTTTTATCTCTATAAAATATATAAAATGATTAAATTGATTGTGTTATAATGAAAATTGAGAGTAGGGACTACTTTGAAAATGTTTATAAATGTAAAGATTGATTTAGAAAGAAAAAAAAAAAAGCTATAAGGATTAAATTGAAAATGAATGAAAACTATAAAGACTAAAGTAATATTTTATTTTTTCTTTTGATGGTGAGAAATTCTTAGATATACCATGTATAAGATAGGATAAATATAAATAAATAAATATAAATATAAATATATATATATATATATTCTAAAAGTGGTATACCATTTTAATAAGATTGTAACACATGGTATAATATATGAAACCTTATTATTATTATTATTATTATTATTATTATTATTATTATTATTATTATTATTATTATACCATTTTAATAAGACTGTAACACATGGTATTATTATTATTTTACTATTTACCTTAAGTAATTTTAGTATGTCCTTATTTTAGGGATATTTTCTTATTTTGTGACAGATTTTATTTTAATACATTATTTATTTCTACAAAATTAATATTTGATTCAGATTTCATATTTTACGAAATTAGTATTTTATTTGGATTTGATTATGATTTGGATTTGATTATGATTTTAGTTATCTTTGATTATACAAGAAGGGATGGATAACCTCACTTAGACTCTATCTATTTACACGCCACCCCTCAACCTTTGAAAGGTATGAGATTCTTAGGATTTTTTATCAATTTATTTTTAGTGGTAAAGATATTTATCAAATTATTATTTTTTAAAATTATTTACCCGAATGTCACCTTTTTTGATATGCTGGAATTTTTTAATATTATTTGTGTCACATAAGATACGTTAGAACGCTTGGCGTATCCAATGTGGATACGCCAAAACGCTTGACGTATCCTACGTGGATACGCCAAGCATTCTGGCGTATCCACGTAGGATACGCCAAGCGTTCTGGCGTATCCACGTTGGATACACCACGCGTATTATTATCCTATTAACTCCTATAAGTCCCTCCCTCTCCCTCCCATGGCAACTTCCTTCATTTCTCAAATTTTCACCTTCTTTCTAAATTTCACCTTCTAAACTCTCTCTCGAACTCTCATGTATCAGTAACTTATGAGAGAATCATATTTGTAAGTATTCTTATCATTAGATTATTATTATTGTTATATTTATTGTTGAATATTTTAATTGTTACAATTATTGTTTATGTTTTTGAGTTATTATATTAATTATGTTTTGTATATTTGTTTTATTTTTAGAATTATTATCTATGTTTTTGAGTTTTTATATTAATTGTGTATTGTATATTTGTTTTATTATTAGAATTATTGTTTATGTTTTTTAGTTTCTATATTAATTATGTATTGTATGTTTGTTTTATTGTTAGAATTATTGAGTATTATTATTTATTATTATTATTATTGATTACTATTATTATTGATTATTATTCTTATTATTTGTTTTATTATTATTATTAATTGTGTATTTATTATATATGTTTTATTGTTATTTAGTAGGTTTTTAGAATTTGTTTGTATAAAATTGAATTGTTTGTGTTGTTATTATTCGAAGTGTAAGATGATTAAACACCTTGTTTGTTCTCATTTACTTATAATGGGAGAACGTATGAAGGTGAAGAGGGTCTAATGTACGAAGGTCCTCGTCCCAAGTCTATCATGATTCAACGTGATACAACTATTGAGCTTCTGAAAAGGAGAATTCATTTAAAATTAAGGCTTCAAGAAAATCAAGTTATGTCTAGTGTTGTGTACAAATTTCCATAATGGAGTAATGTTCTAAGATGGATAGCTCTTCCATTAGAAGATAATGAAGACGTTGCTTGCATGATTGATTGCTTTGATTAACATCCTAACTTAACTTTTATGGAGTTGTATGTTGAGACAGAAACAAGTGAGCACAATGAGCATGTTGAAGCTCCTTCTGAAATAGGATTACAAGTTGGTCCTTCTAATCTTGTTTAATCATCGTATCCTATCAACACTCAATTCTCCATGATACATGCTCCTGTCCTAGTACAATCTCAAGAAGTTGGTACGTCTGCAATGCCTGAAGGGAGCTCATTTAGGTTGGACCTTAAAACCGATAACCCACTTATGACAGATGCATTATCTGACACAAGCAATGATGAAGGGGAGATGCCTGAGGGTGAAGATACAGACACTGACTTAGAAGAAGATCAATTTGGCCCTGAAGTAAATATACAACAACAAGTCCTTCCATTGGTAGTTGCTCCTGAATCTACGTATATGCCTCCATGCCCTCAGTTTTCTGAAATCAAATGGGATGCGCTGAGTACATTTGATAATCTGCCTGAATTAGATTCTCGTGGTATTTGGAGTCTAGATGAAGAATTATATGTCGGGTTACAATTTCCCTCTAAAGATGCTGTCAATTTGGCCCTAAAATATTATTCCATTATTAGATATCAGAATTACAAGGTTGATGATTCTGATACACAACGGCTAACTGTTAAGTGTCCCAGAGCTGTTGATGGTTGTAATTGGAGGGTCAGAGTCATTCTAAGCAAGAAATCAAACATGTGAAAAATTAGAAAATATAATGGACCTCACAACTGTGTCAACCCAGCCATGTCACAAGATCATCAGAAGTTAGACTCTCGTATGATCTGTTCTTGCATTCTGGAGATGGTTAAGCAAAAATTTGATGTAATTATATGCTTAATTATTGAAAGGATTTGATGTCAATTCAGATATGACGTGTCATATCGGAAAGCTTGGAAGACAAAACAAATTGCCATTGTGAAGGTATTTGGAGACTAAGATAAATCTTATGCGGTATTGCCTAGATGGTTACTTGTCATGTAAAGAGACATGCTAAGCACAGTGGTGAAGTTGCAAACCGTTGATTATCTCGAGGCCAATAGAGTTGACCGTTCAAAACTTGTATTTCATCACTTGTTTTGGACATTCAAACCATGTGTTGTTGGATTTCAATACTACAAGCCTATTATTTAGATTGACGGCACTTATTTATATAGTAAATATCGTCATAAACTATTGATTACAACAACATAGGATGGTGATCGAAAACCTCTGTCAATTGCATTTGCCATTGTTGAAGGGGAAATAAAGGATGCTTGGAGTTGGTTCTTAGCCTTGATTCGAACACATGTCACACAACAACATGGCCTATGCTTGATATCTGATCGACATCAAGGCATCATACAATCAGTGGCAAATCCACATCTGGGATGGCAGCCACCGCATACGCATCATGTTTTCTACATACGGCATATTGGTAGCAATTTTAACAGCGCCTTTCGTAATCTGGCCCTAAAGAAATATCTGATTAACACAAGTAGTTAAACATCTCACATTGTTTGAGTTTATGATAGTAGTTATCAAACTACAATGTAGTTGCTAACACCAACTCATTCAATATTTTAATATTAGGGTATGAACCAATGACATACAAATTTGAAGCTAGGTTGAAAAAGTTGACCGCTACTCCTGAAATGACAAATTGGATTAATTCAATTCCAAAAGAACAATGGAGTTTAGCATATGATGGTGGCCATAGATTTGATCATATGACAACGAATTTATCTGAGTGTATGAATGAGGTGTTGAAAGGTGGCAGAAACCTACTAATAACAACACTTATTCAGATGACATATTACAAATTAGTATAGTACTTTGTTAATCGAAAGGATGATGCAAACGAGAAACTTGTTGATGAGGCAGATTGGTCTAATGATTTTATGAAAAGCTGGAATGTCAACGTGCTCAAGGCAAGCTCTCACCAAGTCCATCGATTTGATATACAATCAACCAGATTTTTGGTCGAAGAGGCATTTAACCCTATAACACAATAGGGTGGAGTTAAATATTCTCTAAACCTTCAAGAAAGTACGTGTGACTGTGGCTTATTTCAAGCGTTGCATTTTCCTTGCTCTTATGCAATATCAACATGTTCTTCTAAGAGACTTGACGCTTTTCAATATGTGCATAGTATTTACAAAATGCATACTTTGTACAAGATGTATGAGGTTAATTGGGGTATTATTAAGGATGAACTATGGTGGCCACCAGCTCCGACGATTACATTAGTACCCGATCGTCAATTGCTTCGATCTAAAGGTTGACCCAAATCAACTCAACTTAGAAATGGGATAGATTGACGTGAACTAGGACCAGGACAAAACTATAAAAAAAATGTGGTGAATCTGGAGATCGACTTCTTTGGGGAATGACTAAGCAGGGCCATCTACTTAATTAGGACATAATTTAATACCCATTGTATTGTAATAGATGACTATCTATGTGTAACTGAAGACTTTCAGTGTGTAATTTGATAATTTATGTGATTATTTTTTATTAGTATCATTTTGATATTATGCTTTTACCGGTATCTATTAATTTATGCTCGATACACTCATGTTTAATATGTATATTCGATTCTATAGTATATTTTATTATTTAAAGACTTACCCAATGTTTTTGTCTGTTGCCTGATTACAGCATGAGACATGGCATTCCACTTGCGCCCGAGTGCCCGTAGGACCGTCGATCGGGAGTTGCGGGGAGTTTCATGTTTCACAACATATATGGTAAGGAAGACCAGATCGTCATCTGCGTGTCAAACGTGCCCATAAATTCAGACATATGGACCCAGATGAGTGGATACTGCCATATCTAGAGCTATCTGGTTTCATGGGAGTTGCCCATATGGGATATTACATCATCGATGACTCCCTCATTATGGCATTGGTTGAGAGATGGCGCCCCGAGACACATATATTCCATATGCATATTGGAGGGTGCACCATCATATTAGATGACATAAGTATTATCTCGGGATTTCCTATTAACGGTGATGTAGTTACTGGCCATACATCCCATCGAGATTGGATGCAGCTATGTCAGACCTTGTTAGGATCGCAACTGCCTGAGTCACACGTATCAGGTGGACGTATTGATATGTCGTGGCTCTAGAGCGTATTCCGTAGACGACTTACCCAGGCTGACGGAGCTGATTATGTGATGCAGTGTGCACAGAGGTATATATTTCGGTTGATCAGGGATTGCTATTTCCTGATCATTCTAGTAGACACGTGCACATGATGTTCCTTCTTCTGTTTGAGGACTTTACCGCAACTGGGAGATACAGTTGGGGATCTGTAGTTTTGGTCTATTTGTACAGAGAGTTGTGCAAGGCCACAAACTACAGCGTGCATGAGATTGGAGATGCTTGCATACTATTGCAGTATTGGGCATGACACAAATTTCCATCCCTTGTCCTTACACTTGTGGATGATACTGATCCTGTCCTTGTGGCTGCCTACGTTGCTGCCCGTGGTCCCCTACGTCTACTAGGATTTCAGTGAGTTTCTCAACATATCTGTACATTAGTTTGTTATATATACTATTTGTGTTGACATCATATGACCTTGATATATATATAAATGGCATAAACATAAGGTATTGACTGAAACCCCAATGGGAGTGTGATAACTTCACAAAGTGTAGTTATTTGTGCCTCATATCTGTACTTTATTGGTTGCTTAAGTCCTTGTTATGATGCATATTGGGATAGTTTTATGCTTATATTTGATAAATCTAATATTGAGACTGATCCAATATGATATTGAGCAAATTGAGTGTAACGTGTAAATGATTAAGTAGACTTTACATATGCTAATACTTTGGTAATTTCTCTATTACAGGAAGAGCTGCAAATGAGTAGATTGGTGGAAGTTTTGGACCAACACAGATGAGAAAGCCCAAGAGGACCCCAAAGGAGCAAAAACAGCAGCAAAACTGTGTTTGCTACAAAATTTTACAAACAGACTTGTTACGCCACTACGCTGAGGAGCGTATGATCTATCAATAATTTAAGCTCTTAAATGCCTTTTGTTTGATCTAATTGGACTCCATATATGCTCAATTGTTGACATTTAGCTAAGTTTCTGATTTAGAGTTGTCTTTGGATGTTTATTGTGAAACTATGCTTAAATGTGGTTATTTACACTTATAAATGTATTGTGATTTTCAGGAGACCTATGAGTGATGGAGTCCATTGGCATTGAACAATTGAGAAGAGAGTTAAAGACTCAAGGAAATCAGTATCAACCCCTAGAAGCAAAAGAAGAAGGGCATTCATGAAGAATCAAGGTTGGATTTGAAGAAAGTGATCAACACGGCCCGTGTCAAAGGACACGGGGTAGGCCGTGTATCTCTCTGATTTCACGAGGAATATCAAATTTCAGCCCTGACCGAGAACATGGCCCGTGTCAAGTGACACGGTGTGAGCCGTGTTATCCCCTGACTTTGGAATTAGCTGAATTTGTGATTATCAGAACCTGACACGGGGTAGGCCGTGTCAAATGACACGGCCCGTGTCGTCGAATCAGAAAGCTGCACGAATTCTGATGCAAAATTAGGTCTCCAAAGTTATAAATAGGATTGCCTGGGGTTTCAAAAGAGAGGTCTGGACTGGGAAACTGCGAAGAGGCTAAGGAGAAGACCAAGAACAAGGGAGAAGGAGATTGGATCGAAGATTGGAATCTCGGGTTCGAGCAATCGGAGATTGATTATTCCCAACCTTTGGAAACTAGTTTGATCTTTAGTTTTCTTCTGCACTTCTATTCTTGACAATGTTTTTCTTCTTCTATTCTTTTGGCTTTGAATTTGCCATGTGTGGCTAAACTTTTATATGGTTAAGGGAAGATGAAACCCAAGTTTTGATTATGTGATTCTTGCATATTTCTTTATATCAATGCAATTGTGTTTTTATTCATATGTTTCTGTTCTTATTTCGGTATAAAAGTTTTTATACTCTTTGCCAATTTCGAAAGTGGTAAAACTAGGATTGTTATGCGCGGTTGCGGTGGTAGGACTAGTGAGGCATATGATCTAACTAATTTAATCCCGGAGTGAGATTAGATCTTAGTGTGATTGGTTTTCTAAATCTTAATGCAATCAATAAGTAGGTGTAAGAGCGGTTGCTTTACAAATAATTATTGATTAGGAATTAATTTGTGAGCGGTTGCTGGATTAATCAAAACTTAAGGAAAATAGAGAATTAATCTCACAATCACATAAAAACATAATTGATCACATTGGTATAAAAGATATGTGGGTTAGCATAATCATATAAATCTAGTGGTGGATTCCATCTCTTAACCATTGTCTTTTAATTGATTTTCCAAATCATATTTACTGTTTTTGTTTTGAATTTAATTTCTGATTTTAGATTTAACAAACAAAACCCCCTCTTTATTGTTTATTATTTTTTAGAGTTTAAATTAGGAATCAATTTATAGTGTTAATTGAATTAGTTCTTCGTGGATCGACCCTTGCTAACTACAACTGGTTGCAAGGTTTTTATTTTTGTGGAACTTGGCAACCGATTTTCATTCTAAATTTAATCATATTCCACACCACACCAAATTTTGTTCTTGAGAACTAATTATCCAATTGAGCTATTAATTTGTTTCCTATTTTTTTTACTCTATTTTTATTTTTTTAATTTTTGATTTATTGTTTCTGAGTGTTTTGTAGGTGCTAATGTCTTTCAATCTTTGGTGACGTGATTAATGGATATGAAGAAAGCACCAATACATGCTTGTGGGATTTGTTTATCACCCGAACATATCACTGATATGTGTCCCACTTTCCTAGTGGACACAAATGTAGAGGAAAAGGAAGTAGGAGGATATTATGAACCTTCCAACAACTACAACCCCTACTCCAACACATATAATCCAGGGTGGTGGGATCATCCTTACATAAGCTATGGAATACAGCCCCAAAATCAACCTCCAGCTTATGGACCCCCAGAATTTCAGCAGAGGCAAGCACCTTTCCTCCCAAGACCGCAACAAGAAGTTCAAGTATCTAGGCAACCTGAGTTTTCCCTAGAGGAGTTGGTGAAGCAAATGGCCACTAACAACATTCTGTTTCAACAAGAAACAAAGGCCTCAGTTAACAACCTGCAAGATATAATAGGCCAGTTAACCACAGAATTAAGCAAGGTGCAAAGCTTATTTTCTGAAGAACTTCTCTCACTACCGGATGTGAATCTGGAGGAAAATGCTAGTGATATCACATCACGAAGTGGGAAGTTATTAGATGAACCTACCTCTCCCTCACAAGCCACTAAAGAGAAAGACAAAGAGACTAAAGAGGTAAATGAGGAGGGGCAAAACTTTAAAGCCCCCAAGGTAAGTATTCTTGAACCCCTTCCTATTGTAGTGAAAGAAAGGTATGATGAGTTGTGTGATGAATTTTCTGATTTTATTGGTTTCAATACTTATATTCATTGCCACTCATGTATGATTGTGATGGTGTTATGACTTGTTCTATTTGTCTTGAGATTTCTCGCATACTTGAGAGTTGATGATCTTGTTCATGCAGCAGCTAATAATAATATTGAAGGATCTATCAATAATGTTCATGACACAGTTGCAGAATTTAAGACACAAAGGGAGATAGAGCTGAAGTCGTTATTCGAACATTGGAAGTATGCATACTCAGTGAGTGATAAATAATTTTCTGTGTTCGTGACCAAGAACCTCATTGCTGAACAGGAGGAGAGACCCCTACAAATTTTCAAGGGGCATAAGAAAGCTTGGGACCCCAGTGGAAGCTCTCATGCTACTTCAAGCATAAGTTGGTCATTGCATTTCAAGCAATGGGACCCTGGTGGAGGCCCCTTCATTTGATAAGGATGTTTCTTCTCTCTTTCTTTTATTTTACTTGTCCTGGATTAATTGATGATTATTTGCTTTTGAGCTATACATTGAGGACAATGTAGAATTTAAGTGTGGGGGAGGAGTTTACATTCTATTTTCTGTTTAAATTTTTGTTTTCTGTTTTTGTTCTGTTTTCATTTGATTTCCAATGATAGTTTGAGATTTGTGAAGTCTATGAGTTTGAAGCAAGTGAAATTCAGGGTTATGATTTCTAAATTTCTTCTTCCGTCTTGAATTTGACATGCTTGGTTTTGGATGTTTAAATGATGGATTGAGATTGATAGATGCATACCTTGTGAGATTTTGAGCCTATTGATGAATGAATTCAGCATTTATGTCATTCTTTCCTTTCTTGTGTGATTTTCACTCATGTCATTTGATCACTCTAGAACTTGCTTTGATTCTTTTTGAGGCTACATTTTCATTTGCATGCATGAACATGATTGAGGCCTTCTTTCTTAATTAACTACTTTGGCCAAATAGCCAACCTTGCATCATTTTCCTTTGATTAACCCATTGAGCCTATTGCCTATTCTTTGTCTTAGCTCATTATATGCTTTATGTGAAAAACCATGATTTTACCTTACCTTAGGGAATAGGAGAATATTGGTTCATTTTCATTGGAGGAGCTCTTTGGTTTATAGGCAATGTATAGTACAAGTGAGGGGATTGTGCAAATTGATATGCAATATGCAAAGTGTTGGTTGAAAAAAAAATGCAAAGAAAAAGAATAAATGCAAGAAAGGTTGTAAAAGAAAAGAAAGAAAAAGGAAAGGAATATGTGAAGAGAATATGCATTATATAGAATTGGGAAAAAAATTTCATGCTTGTTACTTGTCAATTAAGTTCCTCCCCAATATTCTTTTATTCTCTTTGATATTTATCTTGCCATATCCATATATTTCTTTCCCTTACCTTGGCCCCATTACAACCTTGAATAAAGTCCTCTTGATTTTTGTGTGCCTGTGTTTGAGTAGTGGAGAAGTAGAAGATAAGCAAGCTTATGGTAGTGCATTTTTCATGGGCTGAATTGAGTGAAATACTTACCTTGTAAACACTTGAGAGATTGAGAGTGTATCTTGTGAGGATCTATCATTCTTCATTCATGTTTTTCAAATTAAAGATACCTTGCTTGTTAGTTTGAGATGTGAAGATTTGTTTTCTCTTGAATGTTTTGACCCCTTGAATCTTTTCTTGCTCTTCTTGCTTATAATCTTTTGCCTTTCTTGAATATCATTGGAAATTGAGTCTTTTTAAGCTTTTGAATTTATTTTGTTTTTCCTTGTTCCCTGGTTCGGTCTTATGTTTTGCCCAGGAGTGCAAAAGGCTAAGTGTGGGGGTATTTAATCTATCGATAATTTCAGCTCTTAAATGCCTTTTGTTTGATCTAATTGGACTCCATATGTGCTCAATTGTTGACATTTAGCTAAGTTTCGATTTAGAGTTGTCTTTGGATGTTTATTGTGAAACTATGCTTAAATGTGGTTATTTACACTCATAAATGTATTGTGATTTTCAGGAGACCTATGAGTGATGGAGTCCATTGGCATTGAACCATTGAGAAGAGAGTTAAAGACTCAAGGAAATCAGTATCAACCCCTAGAAGCAAAAGAAGAAGGGCATTCATGAAGAATCAAGGTTGGATTTGAAGAAAGTGATCAACACGGCCCGTGTCAAAGGACACGGGGTAGGCCATGTATCTCTCTGATTTCACGAAGAATATCAAATTTCAGCCCTGACCGAGAACACGGCCCGTGTCAAATGAAACGGTGTGAGCCGTGTTATCCCCTGACTTTGGAATTAGCTGAATTTGTGATTATCAGAACCTGACACGGGGTAGGCCGTGTCAAATGACACGGCCCGTGTCGTCGAATCAGAAAGCCAGACACGAATTCTAATGCAAAATTAGGTCTCCAAAGTTATAAATAGGATTGCCTGGGGTTTCAAAAGAGAGGTCTGGACTGGGAAACTGTGAAGAGGCTAAGGAGAAGACCAAGAACAAGGGAGAAGGAGATTGGATCGAAGATTGGAATCTCGGGTTCGAGCAATCGGAGATTGATTATTCCCAACCTTTGGAAACTAGTTTGATCTTTAGTTTTCTTCTGCACTTCTATTCTTGACAATGTTTTTCTTCTTCTATTCTTTTGATTTTGAATTTGCCATGTGTGGCTAAACTTTTATATGGTTAAGGGAAGATGAAACCCTAGTTTTGATTATGTGATTCTTGCATATTTCTTTATATCAATGCAATTGTGTTTTTATTCATATGTTTCTGTTCTTATTTCGGTATAAAGGTTTTTATACTCTTTGCCAATTTCGAAAGTGGTAAAACTAGGATTGCTATCTTGCTGGTTGCGGTGGTAGGACTAGTGAGACATATGATCTAAGTAATTTAATCCCGGTGTGAGATTAGATCTTAGTGTGATTGGTTTTCTAAATCTTAATGCAATCAATAAGTAAGTGTAAGAATGGCGGTTGCTTTACAAATAATTATTGATTAGGAATTAATTTGTGAGCGTTCTTGGATTAATCAAAACTTAAAGAAAACAGAGAATTAATCTCACAATCACATAAAAACATAATTGATCACATTTGTATAAAAGATATGTGGGTTAGCATAATCATATAAATCTAGTGGTGGATTCCATCTCTTAACCATTGTCTTTTAATTGATTTTCTAAATCATATTTACTGTTTTTGTTTTGAATTTAATTTCTGATTTTAGATTTAACAAACAAAACCCCCTCTTTATTGTTTATTATTTTTGAGAGTTTAAATTAGGAATCAATTTATAGTGTTAATTGAATTAGTTCTCTCGTGGATCGACCGCTTACAACCGGTTGCAAGGTTTTTATTTTTGGTGGAACTTGGCAACTGATTTTCATTCTAAATTTAATCATATTCCACACCACACCAGCGTACGCCGCGACGTTAGAATCCCTTGCATCCAAAGTCAGAGGCTACGAAATATTGAACACTGCGCCTAACGAAAACAATGTCGCGGCGTGAGTGACCTAATTTGATAATCGCTGCGGCGTGGAATGTGAATGTCGTGGCATGCCTCTGTTTTTGCTGAGTCTATAAATAGATTTTAACAGATTTTTAGAAGGGAGTTTAGAGAGCTTCGTAGGTTTTAGAGAGGCTGCGGCTTGTACTTCATTTCTGAGCTGATTTGAGGCCTAGGGAGGCTAGGTTGGATGCCATCTTCCGTAGGAAGGAGATTCAAGCTTCAAGGATGCTATCTATAGATTCCTTCCTCTTTTCCCTTTGTTTCTCTTCTCTTCCCTATCTCTTGAGCATGGTTTTTGTCTGTAATTCGTGTTCAATGGATTGGTAGCTGTATTTAGGAAATACTTTGGATCTTTATATAAGTATTGATGTTTATGTTATCTTTTAAGTATCTATTGATGTTTAGCTTTGTTCTTCCATGCCTATGCTTAATGCTTGCTTCTGTTTGATCAACAACTACATGATCTTAATTAATGCAAATGAACTAGACATAGGGATTTGTGGAGATGGACATGGTATGATTGATGCATGTTCGACAAGTTCAATTGACTTGGATGAGTTGATTTGCTAACTGGATAGAAATATACCTTTTAGCCATGTATTAGCGTGTGTTTGAGAATAGATCGTTCATTAGTAGAGTTTATACTAATCCTTATGCAACCATAAGAACCATAGTAGATTAGGTAAATGACACCAGGGTTGATCGACCTAGACATAGGCTATTGACTAAATTAGATTCTCAAGCTAAACTAACTAATCATTGATGTTGCTTATAAGAATTGCTTATCATTAGTATGAAGTAGGAGGTGAAGAAGGATTCCCTAGATCTCTAAACCCTTATCTTTATTGCTTTTATAGTTAGATTTAGTTTAGTTGTTTTTTTTTTTATTTTATATGTCCTTGGATAGAATTTAGCTAAGTTATTGGTTGCTACTTAGTAATGGAAATCATATATCCTCGTGGAAACGAACTTTTACTTCGTATCTGTATTACTTAAACCACCCGTGCACTTGCGGTACACAAATGGTCTAACAAGTTTTTGGCGCCATTGTCGGGGAACAATGGTGTATTTCCAAAGAGTTTAACCTTATTCCTTAGCAATTGCTAGGGGATAACGGTTTAATTCTATATTGCTAATATCAACAATGAGTTTGATTAATTCTAATTCAAGTTGTAAATAATCTATGTTAATTTCAGTCTTTATTCTTTATAATTTTAGGAACAATAATTGGAGGATGAGCTTCATCATTCGAGGCCTTTGAGGGTGTCGCAACCCCAAACCAGAGACCTCCATTTAGGCAAAAGAAGGCCTACCATCCGATCCATGAATTTTGGGATCAACCCAGCCATGATCGAAAGAGTTAGCGGGTTTGTCTTGTCAAAGTCCTGCCGGGACTATAACTCAGCCCCTTCTTGGGAGGGAACCCAAGTTTTTTTTTATGTTTTTGTTAAATAATATGTGTATAATAAGTTTTGAGTCATTAATATGTTAGTATGTTAGTTTTTGTAGTTTTAATTAGTTTTTAGGCTTTTCTTGTATTTTAACTTATAAGTATGTTAGTAACTTTGATTTATGTAGTTAAGTACTTAGTATGTTTGATTTTAGTATCTTTAGTTAGTTTTAAGTCAACTATAGTTAGAATGTTTGATTGTAGTAAATATTAGTTAGTTTTAAGTTTATGTTAGGTTTTAGTTATACATAGGTTAGTAAGTAGGATTTTGAATTTTTATATATTTTAGTTGTCCATTTTAATTTTTAGCCTTTTGGACAAATTTGAGAGGTGTAGAGGACCTCTTTGGAGCAAATTCTGCAGAAAAAGTGATTTTGCTGCAGAATTATGCAGGTTGGCTTCTCACGCCGCGGCGTGAGGTTGTTGCACGCCGCGGCGTGACAGTTATTTTGTGCACATTAGGCCAAATTCCAGAGACCTCAGCGTCGCGGCGTGTACTTGCAATGCCGCAGCGCCCACCTACTGAACTTGTTAAAAAAAAAGAAAAAAAAGAAAAAAGAGTTATTGGTTTTGGGTGCTACTGAAGGCACCCATTCTGATCAAATGTCATGGCATGGATGCTATGTGCCGTGGTGTGATGCTTTGTTTTGTGTATATTTTGTTCATATTTTATTTATATTCAATTTTTCTTGTTCGTATTTCATTCTTTTGTTAATATTATTGCTTTTATTACTCAGCTCTCTCATATTTTTTTATGTTTATAGACTCAAGTACTATGGAAAATGAGGACTTAGTCTTACTTAAGTTTGGGGGAGTGTCATTACATGCTTTGGATTACTATGATGTATTATGTAATGCATGTGATGATATTTTACAGATACAGTTGTGATAGCCACCAAGTGTCAATGAGTTTCTATTTAATTTGGTTATTACTAATGGGTTTGCAAAGAAGTTTCAATTTTTACTATTATGCAAATGATGTATGCATGTCATATTGAAAAGTTTCATCTATTTGAATGCATGCTTTATTGCAAAAGACTCCTGCTGTTATTTTGGTTGTTTATGATATAAAAGGTTGCTATTTGCCCCCTTATGAGTGAAACCTTATGTGATCTTGAAGCATGTGAAACAGTTCAGTTGTTTTTTATGTCTGATTTACATTCCACTTAGATGCAAGTGTAACTTTGAAAATGATAAGAGTGTATGTTTAGAGAAAGTTTGTGGATGTACATGTAAAGTTTCGATTATCCTAGAAGTTATTTTTAAACTCTCTTGAGGCGAAATACTAGATTGTGCATGACTGAAGAAATGATTAGGGCATTCTTTGGACCGATTGAGCCTTAAAAAGCTTACCCTGAATGATTATATCTTTAGGTCCCATTTTAAAGCCTGATATTTGTTTAACCTTATATGTTTTCCATTTACCTATGTATTCCTTACTTTGTTATCTTTATATAAGTATTGATGTTTATGTTATCTTTTGAGTATCTATTGATATTTAGCTTTGTTCTTCCATGCCTATGCTTAATGCTTGCTTCTGTTTGATCAACAACTGCATGATCTTAATTGATGCAAATGAACTAGACATAGGGATTTGTGGAGATGGACATGGTATGATTGATGCATGTTCGACAAGTTCAATTAGCTTGGATGAGTTGATTCATTAACTGGATAAAAATATACCTTTTAGCCATGTATTAGCGTGTGTTTGAGAATAGATCGTTCATTAGTGGAGTTTATACTAATCCTCATGCAACCATAAGAACCATAGTGGATTAGGTAAATGACACCAGGGTTGATCGACCTAGACATAGGCTTTTGATTAAATTAGATTCTCAAGCTAAACTAACTAATCATTGATGTTGCTTATAAGGATTGCTTATCATTAGTATGAAGTAGGAGGTGAAGAAGAATTCCCTAGATCTCTAAACCCTTATCTTTATTACTTTTGTAGTTAGATTTAGTTTAGTTGCTTTTCTTTATTTTATATATCCTTGGATAGAATTTAGCTAAGCTATTGGTTGCTACTTAGTAATGGAAACCATATATCCTCGTGGGAACGAACTTTTACTTCGTATCTGTATTACTTGAACCACCCGTGCACTTGTGGTACACAAATGGTCTAACAGGGTGCTTCCGTATTACTGTCGGTTCTTTGATCAGATGAAGAGTGACGAGGTCAGCATCTGTTTACATTGATTTAAATAAGTTAATTTAAAATTTTCTAATTCTTTATACAATTATGATTGCAGATAACATGGCGGCCATATACGGATGAGATTGGGCTTCACTGCCAGCATTCTGTTTCACTAGTAGAGACATTATTCTGGCAGTAGTTCCACTTATCTTTTTTCACATTGTTGAGTGACACCAGCCAGACAAGGTGATGCGTCAGTTTGATCTAGACTAACCAATATCACAGATACCACACTAACCTGACGAGTTGCACTCGATTACATTGGCCGGACAATACGACGAGGATTGACGAGCCACACACCTTGTACACATAGCCATCTGGGACAGTTGGAGGGAATGGTGTGTTATTAGTTGGCCTTTAGAAGCTCCCTTTACTGTGCAGTCTGAGTACATGCGCTGGTACAGATGGATTACCAGGCATTGGATTTCCCGAACTTGTGTATCCATTGGGTTTGTGGTAAGCTTTTTACCAATATGTTCTGCTATTTGTTTTGTGCATTTTGTATTTTGTATTAATAATGATGTGTTATATCTGTATCTTAGGCTGACATTGCAGAGAACGTCCATGCGTTGGCCAGGAACCCTAGTTCGAGATTTAGTATGGCTAGCCTTCAACAGTCCATAGAGGACATCTTATCTTTAGTGAGGGAGTATGATCGCATCACATTGAATTACCTTCGTCCAGCTCCTCCTGCAGATAACATTCCTAGACCATCCGAGCAGTCCGATGAGCAGAGGCCGCACCGTAGACGGAGAGGGTTAGCGAGTACTCGATCACAACTACGACTTCCAGATGACTCTGGTTCTTCTGTTGTGCCTAGTACTCAGTCACCGCCCACTTCTACTGCTACTTAACCACTATCTCAGCCACTACTTCCATCGTACCCGCCATATCTAGGTTATGCACCATCTACAACATACCCACCATATTCTTATACCTTTACCCTTACACTGTTATTTTCATATCTACCGTATATGAGTTACTCATCATATCCTCACTCATCACAGTTAGGACCTTCTTCTAATCTCCCTTACAGACCACCACATTTTGACCCTGACCTTTCTCATTGATGTATATGTACCACATTTTATTACATTTGCTTAATTTAGGATGATTGTATGTGTACCAGATTTTTCTGTTATGTTTATGCATCTTATACATATTTTGTTGATATGAAATTCAATATATATAAATATGTTTCATTATACAGGATGAAGTATTTTTGGGAACGTCTAATTTTTAAGAAAAATTCTATCAAATTTTTATAGAATCAGAATGTTTAAACTATTAAAGTTAATTCATTTTGTTAGGCTCACTTGGCTAGTATTATAACCCATCAATTTAAAGTGTAAAACTTGATTATAATACGTTAAGGGTGCTCACTACTAGATTTGGTTAAGTTTAACTTCATAATTTCATAAACTCAATTTCCTAAACATAGGCTCACCTTAGATTTAATTTAGTCGAAGATTTTAACTTAAGCATACTAAACATGATTTAGGGGTTAAACAACTTATTTTCCTAACTTAAGAATATTAAGTATGATTCGGGTCATGTAAGTTTCGGGCTAACATTTTCCTAATCTAGCCCAGCCCATTTAGTCTTATGTAGTGTTAAAAAAGTGGTCACAGTTTTATATTTCCAAAATTCGGCCATCTGACTATATAAGTTTCGGTACCAAGATTTTGTTAAGACAACTCATCCATTTTGTCGAGTTATTTGAATCGATCATCAGACTTTGCCTATTTTGACACAATAGGCCACGTGTGTTGGATACTGACGAGACGCGCGATATCCAACGTGGATATCTTGAGACGCTTTGACGATCAACGCGTGATACGCTAAAAAGCTTAGCATATGCACGTAGGATACGCCAAGCGATCTGACGTATCCTACGTGGCACAGACAATATTAAAAAAATTCAGCGTGACAAAAAGGTAGCATTCGGATAAATAGTTTCAAAAAGATAATAATTTAGTAAATATCTTTGTCATTGAAGATAGATTAGTCAAAAACCCGAGATTCTTAAACCTTCCATGAGACCTTAAAACCACTTTTCTTATTAATTTAAATTTTAGAGCAAGTAACTTTTTGCGAGAGAAAATGTTAATTTCATCTATTTTTTTTTATTTTTGATTGATTGTAATCAAGTGAAAGAAAATAGTACGAAAAAAGTGATATAATCACATATGAAGAATAATATAAAAATAATGTAAGAGAAAAATATAATAAAAAAATCAAGATTGTTTTGAAAATATTCCTATGTTCTTCCCGTTCACAATTAACAGATTGAGGCTCTTATAACTAGGTGTGAACCTGACAAAAATGTTTGGGTGCAAATTATAAAATTTTAAGGATTTAAATTATATTTTACAAAAAGAAAAAAATAAAGCATAAGAATATTTATTGAATTTTTGAAAGCTTTGGGGTCTGACTGACCCTTCACATAATACGTAGTTTCGTCTATGCTTACAATCTATAAGTAAATGTGTCAAAATGGGACGACCGTATGGAATTAACTATAATTTAGATCATGTTGATCTAGGGATGTTTCAGTTTTGTAAATTATCCCGTCCTTCTAAATATTGAATTTTTGAAAGGTTTGGGGTCTGGCTGGCCCTTCATGTAATACATAGTTTCATCTATGCTTATAATCTATAAATAGACGTGTCAAAACAAGTTGGACATGTAGAGCTAATTATAATTTGACTCGGGTTGATCTAGAAATGTTTCAAATTTTGTAAATTATTGGTCTAGTCTATCCTTACGCAGGCTGCAAGTTGAGCCGAGTCCGCCTACATTATATGTTTTTTATTTTTTCTTTTAGTTTTTAACATTTAAAAAATGTTATTTTTATGTTTCAACACTTTTTTTCTTCTTTTTGTATAGTTTAATTTAAATCATATCAAATATTAAATAAAAATATTATTTTACATTAAAAAATAAAAATAAAAATATTTATATATCTTATAAATTATATATAAATGTCCTAATTAAAAATTAAGTGTCAGACTTGCAGTCTAAGTCGACCCACTGTGAGTTGGCTTACATGAGCATGACCAAAATTGAATTAGCCTAATCAAACTAAAATTTATTTTTGTATTAAATTTTTTTACCTAACTCATTAATTTTATTTGATTATTTGAGTCAGTTCAATAAACTCGATTTATTCAGACACCCCTATCCATTGGAGCGGATGAGAACACCTAAAATACAACTGACTTTCTCGTCGGAAGATATATTGGTTGTAAAATGTCACTATTTCGAAGGAATATGCTTAAACTTTACGACATGGCAAACCAACCAGACTACATTTCAGGGTTGGGTTGGTCTCGTTTCTTTATCATCAACTGCGCCTCACAGCTGAAACTTCAACTTTTATGGTTGAATGTTGACCAAAAGAAACTTTAAAAAATGAAAACTGAATGGAACATAAATATATGACGCTTGAAACCCAAACTGTAGTAGACTTTGGGGACCAAAGGAGTTGGTGTTTCATAGCCATGACGTGAATGAATATAAAAGGTAAAAAAACTGCGAATCTGCCACCTTACCAAATTAAGCCCCTAACTAAATAACTATATAAGCCTTAATTATAGGCAAAGTGATTTACTTCAATAAATAAGAGGTAAGTGGGAGCTTGAAATGGTGTAATAAACTACTTGAAAGAGTTACAGCGAAGTGTAGTGAAAGGAATTGGCATATGGTATCTTCAATGCTGAGTTAATGTTGAATGCATGGTCATTTTATAGAATTTTTATACTTCTGTATCTTAATAACTGTTTTTTAAAAAAAATTTGATTTATTTCAAATTATCTATCATTTTTTTAGAACATTAAAAAAATATTAATTGATTTTTTCAACTTTATCCTCCACAATGAGAGAGAATTTATTGTATCACGTGAAATTAATAAAGAAAATCAATAGAGTGGGAGAAATGATAGTTTGGTCACATTACATTATATTTTCTTGTATTTGAGATTATTTAATTTTATCTTTAATCGTTATGCAAAAACTTTAAAAGATAATTATAGAGAGACGAAGGAGTATGAGTTTTGTTATATTATCATAATAATTATTTTAATATTAAATTAAAAAATATTACATGAAAAAAAGTATTTAATGTTTTAAAAATATAAAAAATATTTAATATTTTCTTTATTTAATAATTAAAATAATTAATAAAAAAATTAAAATTATTCTTCTTATACATTGCTACCACTGTTTCTTGAATGTTAAATATTCTCATACTCTTTAAGTGTGAAATTATTTTTTATGGCATGGACGGATATAGATAGGCCCTTCCTAGAACTGGTGTTTCTAGGACTCTTAACATTTATCCTCTCGTAAAAGCGTTATTCGCTTACAACTGCTTAACACATAATTAAGTAAAAATAAAATTATTTTACATTGATAATGAATCAAAGTTAAACTTTATAAATATGAGCTCAACCAAAAATATAATAAGCTCTATAAATATAAGAGTTTTAAATGTAATTCATTATTTTTATAATAGTTTTGACATTATTAATAAATTAATAAGTCATATATTACTATGACTGGAGATTTTTATTTTTTATTTTTTTGATTTTTTTAATAAATTTTTTAAATATATGGTAACACTTCTCCTTTATAAATATTACCCTTTGCAACTCAATAATGGTTCATCGCAATAAAAATGGACTGTGATCTTTTACATGTAATGTCAGGAGTTCAAATCCTACATGAGTAATTAAGTTAAAAAAAAATATTGTCCTTTGCTCAATATATATAAAGTCTTATTAACTATTGCAAAATGGCATGATTGTAATTAATTTGCTCTTATCCATGCCAAGAGCTTCATATGCTGTCGTAACCTTAATATGGCCATCTAGTTATTGTATGGCTGTGGGTTACTTGATGAATAGTTTAGTTTATGTAGTCAGTGACTTACCCTAATTCTCTCTTTCCATTGTGCTGTTTTTTCTCCTCTTTGTGGTGTTTTGGTTCTTTCTTTAAGGTATTTGTTTAATGGGGCTTCCAATCCTTTAGCAACAATCCTATTCGTTTTTTTTTTCTAATATTTTTTTCAATAAAACTATTTACATCTTTCAAATCTATTATCTTTAAGAAAGACATGAAGAGTTTGGTTTTGAATTTTTAGATCTGTGTTTCATATTATAAGATATATGAAATTTTTAATTTTAGTTTTCTCAAATCAATATCATGTTTTGACTTTACATAATAATAAGACTTTTAAATCTAATGAGATAAGTGATGTAATGTTCTCTTCATACAATAACACTTTATATGTCAGTCTACATAATAAAAAATACATAGTCATCGATAATTTATGAAATAGGAGTAAAGTTACATATCATAAATTATTTTTGGGTGAAAATTGTATATATTTTCTTCTTCTTAATAGATTTATTAAAATTGTAAGTGTCAGTGAGTTTTTGATTGAATGAATCTATAATTTATCATAAAAAATAAAAGTAGTTAGTGATTAGTTAGATGTATATGTGATTAGTTAGTTGCTCTCTCTACTTTATATAAGCTATGCATTAGGCTTGTATCACACACTTTTTACCATTTTATCAATTTCATATTTCTATTCTCATATTCTCTCTCAATTCTGATCTTGCCATCTTTCTCAACTGTCAACATTATAATAGCAGATTTGATTCCTATAACTGAAAACAAGACTCTTTGATAACACTTGTTCCTCTCCGACTACTCCTTGCAAAAACCAGCTTTGTTATGATATGTGTTTAGAGGAGGGAAAAGAAAGGAAAACGGGTAAAGGAAGAGACTTATCACTTGCTTGGTATGCATTTGTAGATAGAAAGAAAAAGATTAAGAAGAATAACATTTCTATGGATCTCACCATTTTTGACATCCTCTCCCACTTTAAAGAAAAGGTAAAGAAGGGAAGAGAATAATGTTTTGATCCGGCTCATTATATATTTACATACATTTTTATTGATTTATATACATTTCCTTAATGAAGTCAAACAAAATAAGAAAAACATTCATTCTTTTCTATTAAATGATACCAAACAAGAAGATAAATAATTTCTTAACCTCTCCGTTCCTTTTTTTTCTTTTCTTTTTTACTATATCATTTCTTTTATTTTCCCCTCTATAATATCAAACATACCCATACGGAACACATATCCCTCTTGCTTTCGAGAAATTGTGGTGCTTTGAAATGTCATGCCAACCCTTCGGAGAATTAATTGGAAGAGATGAGGAGAAGATAGAGTGAAAGCTATGTGGGCGTCTCTATGGTCAGATGAGATGTAAAGAATATATGTTCTGTTGTGCGAATATGTTAAGAGTGCGTAGAGGGAAGATAGTGAGTGGTACTAATAAATAAAGGATATAACAAAGTTGGGTGGGCGCCACGTGGGTTGCTTGGGTGAGACAAATCACAAATGTGACGTAAATAAAAGGCATTGTGACTTGTGAGACCTACGCACATGGGTTGCATAAAGGAGGATAATGTTGTGTGAATACCTCTTCAAAATATTAAAAATACATGGAACTATTCGATTGTATATAAATTTGTGTAAGAAAATTTTAATGTAACATTGCACAAATCCAAAAGTAAAAGCAAATTTAATGATACAAAAATATGTATGAATTTCGTACGTGTAAAGTATTATTTATATGTCATTGTAATATGCTTAATGATCTCTTTGGTGATGCTTTTATACTAAAAGTACTAATATAACATGTATGATGTATCCTAATTCCTTTTCTTTAAGGTACAGAATCTTACAAACTCAAAATATAAAAATAATACAGTTATTTATAATAGTCAACTATATTCACTATAACAAAAAACTAATACATTTTCATTTTTTGTTATGACTAAAACATTAGTTCCTACATTTGATGGTATTACATCTAACATTGGTGTAAGAACACCTTTAAAGCATGATGCAACCAGCAAACAAGAACAGTAGCAACAAAGGGATTTTTTTGATTGTCATAGAACATAAAAAAACAACATGAATCAGTCCCATTATTCCATAGTAAGAGAATTTTTTTAGGTTGGCTAGAGATGACATCCGCTTTAAGTGGGGACGAGGAGTACCACCCCAATCTCTATCCTTATTATGTATTAAGACGTAATCACACTTCATTATCACAAACCTAAGTTTGACAAGAGCTGCTTGCAGCCCCAAAATCACGCACCATACCTTTGCTTCTACTCATCTGCTCCAAGCCACCACACCGTTGAACCACAAGCAAACCTCTAATGTCGCAAACCATATCTCTTGTGGCAAACAAATGGATGAGTAGCATAAACGAACAACGTTAGAATGTGACAGTGGCAGTGGTGACGCGATGAGCAACATGAATGGTGGAACGAATAACAAGGGCTCTAGGAAGAAAATAGGTCACAAATGAGAATGATATAAGATAGAGTTAAGGTATGGACTTTTTATATTTTATATTAATACAAATATCTCTACACACACACACACATGTCATTTTAAGGATATCTATGTAATTTGACGGTGATCCTATAGGGCGGGGAATATAATCTTCATCGTCGTCCTTGAATTAGCCTTTGTCCTTGGGGAGATTTTCACCTTGTCTTCATCTAATTGGAGAAAATCCCTGAATCCATGTCTTTGAATGGGACAATCTCTGTGAACAACTATTAATCCAAGGATTTTTTGTCATTTATAAGTTAGATAGTTTACCACATTATCTCTTAAGCTCTCAAATTATTATTTGATATGTATAAAAATATTGTTAAGAATAAATGCAATTCTATCATGGTCCTTATAACTTTATACATGTTAAATTATAATTTAAATGTCTATAATAAACTATGATTAACTAAAAATTACTCCCACAATAAATGTTAGAAATTTATTTGAAACCCTTCTTATCCCAAGAGTAGGGCTAACAATAGTGGCCCAAACCCATTTAACCACCTTATTTCCAACACTATTTTTAGTTCATCCATAGTTCCATATCATTGGATAACTCAAATAGACATGGGTTTTAATAGATTAACCCATAAACATCCATTTGACCATTTAAATAGACTAAAATAAGATTGGAATGGTTTCTGCTATCTCAAATTGTTTATTTATGTTTATTCTTTGTCTTTCTTGCTATGTATCACTTATCAATGCTACGGAGCAGAGTCATTGTCCAAGTGTGAGTAGCTTATCTAAAACACGAAGGTCTAATTGGCAACCTCTACCCCATTTGCCAATGAAGTTAAATGTGGATGCAACCACTTTTGTTGAAGATATAATTTTATGTAAGGGGTCTAGAAAATTGGTGTATCGAGACTCTAACGGAGAGTGATCTTAGTGGTTGTGCCTGTGCCATTTGTTAATTATACTCTCCAATACACATTGATGCCTTGGCTATTTGTAAGAGTATATGTAGAACAGAACTGTTGCTCATCGTTTAGTTGGTGGCCTTTGGGTAAGATTTCATTGATGAGAAATGTTATCAAAACACTTTTTTTTTTAGCTCAGTAATATATTCTTTTAAACATTCTTTTTAATATTCATTTTATTATTGATTAAAAAGTAAGTGTTGTTAGTAATCTTTTTTCAACAATTCTTTTAAGTTTATAAAGTGAATCAATAATAAAATAAGTGTTGAAAGAAGTATCTAAAAAAATATATTTATTATGGGTGGATGAATTTCTTGGCTCAATTTCGAGCTGGCCCAGAAAATTCTTTGGGTTGGATCGTATTTGACAAAAATCAAGTTGTAGTCCAAAAAAGACAAAAATCAAGTTGGCCTGGTCCGGTTAAAAAACTAACGCAGGCCCAAAAGTATTACAGCTAAAATGGCCATTGACTGATCTCTTCGTGATGCACCTTTTTTTTTTTTGGTAAATATTTGTGATGTACTTTTGACAAATTCATCTTAATGAATTAAATTTCTTCTTCATAAAATTGAATTTCTCTGGTCATGAAAATTGTATTTTTTTGGTCGACGTGGAAAAAAATAATGCACGTTGCAAACTTTTCAGTTTTAAGTAATTCATTAAGAGGAGAGGTTTATCTTTCAAGTCTCCCCTCTATGGTCCACAAAATAAACTCCCAATATATAAATTAATTTACTATATAACATAACTTTCAATATGTTTATGTTTAAAGAAAAAATATATATCTAAAATGTAGAGTGAGTTAATATATTGTTACAGCTAATATAAATTCTTAATAAGAATCAAAAAGTAAATTGAATGAGGTGTATATAAATTAGAATTCTAATTGATTGATCAAAGATAAATGATGTCTATATAAAAGAACATATTAAAAAAAAATAGAACCCATAAAAATTTTAGGACAAATATTATAATAGAATTTATAAGATCAGATGGCTTGCTAAGTCAATTTCTTCCCATAAAAATCAGGTGTATATATATGTTACGCAAACCAAATTGCCACAAAGGTGACAAAAGCTTGTAACTTCAAAGAATACAAATAACTTTGACACTTCCTACAAATAACGTAAGCTATATTGTCTTCGAGATATGCCGACCAATATATATACTCAATTCTTGTTTGTACATTCAATGCCTTACAGCTCACGTTTTATGTTCGTTAACAAGTTTTATTCTAGTTGGTGTGGTTCAGTTAAACGGTTGCACACGTAGACCTTCACCTAATTTCTTCATTCTTATCTTCCAAAGTAAACGCCCTCCTCTGGAGGGAGCTTTGAAGAGGCTCATGGAGCAGCTTAAAAGTAACTCATGTATCCAAAAGACCAGTATAGAATTATATGCATGGAATTGGTAGTGCATGCTCTTCAATGCTTCAAAGGCAACCACATGATAATGACTCGAATAGCATAAATGATGGTGGGTGTGTTAGTATAGCATGATCATAATTGATCGTCAGTATGTGTGATGGAATGTCTGCAGAAGCAATCTCACAGCAGTAACTTGATTCTGTGAAGATATTGCTAATATATATTTGAAGAGTCTTATAGAGGCAGGGGCCGGCTGAACTACATTCATGGCTGCTGCCAAGTGTACAGAGAAAATGGATGTATACCCCTTAATTATGTTTTAGTTAGCCCCACACCAACCAACAAAACAAATAATTATTGCCCCAAAAAAAATTTAGATTGGTCCCCGAAGTAAATTTTATATTTTGTCATTAAATCATGAAGAGATTACGAGTAATAACTCAATCAACTTCAAGAAAAATAATTATTTGTGAAAGAATATTTACTAATTAATAACATTTTTTTTTTGTGGTAGTGATTTTTAGAGACAATTTGTACAATTTCTTGTATATCTAGCACAAATAAGGTTAGTAAGGTTTTTAAGAGCGTGTTCAAAACCTAAATGTTTGTTAACTATGTGGTTTATCTTCTATTTCTGTGCATTTAGTTTATTTCTTACAATTTGTATTTATCGATTTATTCTATATTGGCAAACTTGTATTTATACTTTCATTACTTACAACTTGACTTGAGTATAGTTGTCTCCAGTTCTAGTTGACATCACCTCTACAACCATTACATAAGAAATGACAGTGATTCATATTCCGAAACAGTAGCTAACGACATATATGATATATGCATGACAGCAACGGAGTAACAAGAATCAAAGCAAAAATGTGAGAACTAAATAATCATGATGTGTAGATATTACACAATGATACTTCATAACTATTCATAGTGCAATAAATTTTTTATATGAAAAAACGTCACAAATTTGGTAATATGCATATAAAAAATATTGTAGAAAAAAATGGAAATGGGAATTCAGTTAATGGATTATGAACTTATTCCTGATTAAACAAGTACGCAGCATATCACAGACAAAACATTCATTTTCATAATATTCATCCCGCTGATTTAAATTGCATACCAAACATTTTGGATCGTCTTTTGAATGGCTGTGGCAGTATCCTTCTGGAGGATTTAACTGGAGTTTCGTTTTGTAGTTTCTTCTTTGGGGCCAGGCTCCTCCATGTAACCCCAAAAAAAAAAAATTGCATTCCAAACATTTCCCAAATACAATAAGAGGTAACATTTTCTTTTTAGTAATTCACTTTTGACATGCTAATTAATGCAGCGTTTTGATGGTTCAAACTTCAAATGGTTCTGCATTTCTAATGCTTTCAAGCAACATCTTGTGGATCTTAGTTTCTTTTCTTTTTTTGAATGTGGACCATAGTCTTCAAAAGTAGACAAGGCAAGATAGAAGTAGTGCGTATAATGCTGACAAAGTGCATTCTCTGCCTCTGCACCTCCAATGTAACATGGAATCCACTCTAGCTAGTGCATATTTTGTATATCTTGTGTGATATCATGATGACATTTTGGAGTTGATTCAATCTTAGGCATCCAGAAACTGTATCAGAATATATAGTTTTTCGACCTTAAATTAACTCAGACGACATAGTAATTACAACTACTACAAGATCTCAACATCTAATTGTTAAAAAAAGGAAAAAGCAATTAGTTTATTTTATTAATACTAATGTAAGTGAAATACACATTTTTATTTATATTTTTCTCTATAAATTCAACAAATAATACTCTAAAACCCACTGTACGTAACCTTTTTAAGTGATATATCTAAATTAGGTAATACTAAAATAGTAACTGAAGACAGAAACTGTAAAATAGTATACCAGCTAAAAATACATGAGTTATGCATTCAAATGGGAGAGGGACCAGAGAAACACCGTAAGATCAATATCATGCGGTGATGGCATAGTAATGACAGGACAGGGTAGCTGCATTTGCATGATGTGCATGGCCATGTTCATGTGCCCTCACCATCTTTCAACTATTTATATTAATGGAGACTGGCCCATCCCATGCCCTACTGGTCGGAAAATGACATTATGTAATCCATCTGACTTAGGAAAACTTCATTGAATTCTTTAATCACCAAAATAAAGTTCTCACCTTCGAACAAGGAAGGCACAAATTACAAAATAGTAACATGTAGTCATGTGACTTTCGGAAGCAAAGCCCCAAAAGGTAAACCCAACACAGAGGCGTTACTTTTGTGTGCAAATCCAGATCCAAAGCTACATATTCATTCCATTACGAGTTATAACCTTCATAATGTTGAAAAGCTTTCTCTTTCTCGAATGTTCAATAATATAAAAAGATCTAAATCTATATGAAGCATAGCAAAACGACGTGACTGGTTCTTCCTAGCTCTGGAATTTTCTCTGTTCAACTTCTTTCTTGAACTCCTGTTTTTCCTCTATTTGATCTTTGGGTATCTTTCTTCATGTGAAGTGATCAAAGATACATTTTTCCTGAATAAATCTATACCCAGATAATAGTGTGAAATAAAAAGATGAACAAGTGTGGATTAATCATATCGTAAGCAAATGCATCCATTTCCATTAGATGCACGGGCGTATATATGGGACTGATGATGGGATCACTTTACTCTTAGAAATTAACAAAATGTCTAACACCACTGCATTATAGTGCCTCTTCCATTCCACGACAACATATGTTAATGTATGAAGAAAACTCATGGCAATAAGATGACGCAAATTCCTTATCATATATGCAAACATGACGAAACAGCATAAAAGAGGTGCCTTTAACACTTCCATTGTTATCATGAGATAGAATATAGATATGGCCCTTACAGTTCATCATTTCTTTAATAATCCTTCCATTAATTTGGACTTGTAGTATATGGGATTGATGTTGCATTCGATATGCTTTAATGTTGAATGGAATTCGTGGGAAATAATAGTTTCCATACTTCTGTCTTACTTTATTAAAATTAGGATTGCTTTAGTAATATCTGATTGTATCTTTTAATATTTATGACTCGGATGTTGAGTGCTCAAGAGAGTTGTAAGTTTAAATACAAAATTATAATCTTTAAAGGGAACAATAAAAAAAATAGAAAAAAAAAACTTATAAGGGGATATTTTCTTTTAGGCATATTGCAAACATCTGGGTTAGTGTAGTAATCCACTCACAGGGTAACTATAGAAGTCATTATTTTCTCTCTACACTAGCTTATATACTATTTTATTAAGATTGAATTGGTGGTGAGAGATTTAAATTAATGATTAAATATTTAACTTTATATTCATTATCATTAAATATGTATGTTGTAAATTTGTCAAAATTATTATGTACGTTAATTAATTATAAATATAATAAGAAGCGTATAAACAATTTGCTTAACATTAAAAGACTTATGGGAATATAATAGCATTTGGTACTTTGACAAAGTGAGAAGTTTTAGATTTTAGCATCAATCGCTGGACTGATTCAAAATATTTCAACCTGAAGATGATTGGTGTTCTACTTTAACTTTTGCACCAGAAAACTGTAAACT
Organism: Ormosia emarginata; assembly: GCA_029884605.1. Classification (NCBI taxonomy): domain Eukaryota; kingdom Viridiplantae; phylum Streptophyta; class Magnoliopsida; order Fabales; family Fabaceae; genus Ormosia; species Ormosia emarginata. The sequence continues at coordinate 62,597,739 of JAQQTP010000089.1, read as the reverse complement.
GTTTTTCACTGCATTAGTAAGAAAGAGAGAGTCAAACAAGAGAGTCCCGCCCTGCAGAGAAATCAGACTGTTGAGTATGTGTGAAAGATACACGTAGCTTATAATTAGCAAACATGTCACCAAGAACCACCGAAAAATACACGCACCCTCATGTCCACTTCCACTGTTTCTGTTTGTCCATCATCTCTCTCTCTCCTCTCTCTTTCTCTCTCGCTCCTGTCACGAGCTTACCCATTGCTTTGAGTTTCTATCATTAGCCTGCCATTTTCCTTTTTGTTAATCTCCCACCAACAACATAATACTAACACAAACACAAACTCAAACAAAAAGGAAACCAACATGTCTCATGTCCCCCTCAATCTTACCACCTTACTATCACCCCAATCCAATTGTCATTCAACCTTTCCCTCCCAAGCAAACTCCTCCTCCTCTTCTTTTTCTTCTTATTCTTCTTCTTCCATTTTTCACCACGAACTTTACTTAACCAAACCCATCTCTCACATTCCCTTTGAGTAAGAGAGAAACCCCTTTCAGTTTTACCCCACTTTAATATTCAGATCCTCCTTTCAAGTTAATTTAACGCCAACCCATTATTGCTTGCTAGTTAATCAAGGCAAATGACTCGGCTATTTCGATCCAAATCTTGCGGACTCGTGGCTCGCACTGAGTTTAACCCTGCTCCACAAAGTCCATTCTTCCAAAAAGTCAATAACAAGGACAAGGATGATGACAAGGAAGAGCAAGAAGAAGAATTTGACAGTGATGATGATGATTCAAGCAACCCTGTTTCAACGCCGTTCATAAATCCTGGTTCAAAAGGAGAAGGAGAAGGAGAAGGAGGTGGTGGAGCAGAGAATGAAGGTAGACGTGGGCATGGAAGCCAAACCAACAATGAGCATCAGTTTAACATATTGGATATAGTTGTGGCTGTGCTTAAGAAGTCGCTGGTGACTTGCAGTGTGGAGAGGGAAAACGTTTCCTCCTTGGATATCAGCAGGCCAACCGAGGTGCGCCATGTCTCCCACGTCACCTTTGATAGGTTCAATGGCTTTCTGGGTTTGCCCTCTGAGCTTCAACCAGAGGTACCCACCAGGGTGCCTAGCGCCAGGTCAAATACTCTTCCTTTTGTTTTCTTCCTCTAATTCCTCAAGTTCTTTTTCTTGTTAATCTTTATTTTTTAATTTTGATAGAACATGAAATTGGGTAGTTGAATTAAGACTAAAGGTTCAATTTTGTTGAGATCAGAGTGTGTGTTAATTTTATAAAATCGGCTTAGAATAAGAAGCATCTTTTTTTGTTTTTCCTTTTCTGACAATGCACCCACAAGAATATAATGAACCAGGCAACCTAATGGCTTCAATTAGGCATGCATCTTTGTTCGCTCGTAAATACAGTTGATTGAATGTTATGCATCCACCAGGGTCTTCTCAAACGGGAGAAAAAAATTGGGTCTCCTTTTTGGTGGTTAAGCTTAAGAGGGCTTCTAGATGACCTTCTCAGTGTTAATTGCAAGTTCACAACAAATTTTTAATTTAAGTTTTTAAATTCAAGATTCCATGAAAATTATATGAACCTTCCTAAAGAAAGGTTTCGGCTTTATCACTTGGTTTGGTTGATATCAGTTCAAAGTTACAAACTTGATTCAATTTGAAGTTGATATCATCAAAATGCTGGTCTCTTCTTGTAAGTTGCTTGATATAACCTGTGAATCCACTATAGTTTATCTTGGTTTTATTTCACATAATAGGCCGACGGGAGAGGAACATGGTTACATTTATGCTTAATATATTAATTGGCTGGTATCTCTTGACTCAAAATACACTGTAAGGAAAGAAACAACTGTGTCTGGATTTATGGCTGCATAGCCAATACAATTTACAGGGATTAGGAAATTCAGCTCTGTGAGAGGGAAGGAAGAAAAATCTAACCTGGTTTGCCTTTTATCTATGCCTTTCTCTCTTCCTGTCTTTATTTGACTGAGTTCTATACCATACCATCTTTAAATCATGCAGTGCCAAGGTATTTGGAGTTTCTGCAAAGTCGATGCAGTGCTCTTATGATGAAAGGGGGAACAGTGTCCCAACGATCCTGCTGATGATGCAAAAGCAATTGTATTCAGAGGGAGGCCTTAAAGTATGTTCTGTTTGTGTGGGATTATTTGTTAAAATCATTTGACTGGATTTTAATTACACATTACTTTTTGAGGTCTAATTTCATGCTTGCCATGTGTGAAGGCAGAAGGAATATTCCGTATTAATGCTGAGAATAGCCAAGAAGAGTTTGTTCGTGATCAGTTAAACAGAGGCGTAGTGCCACATGGAATTGATGTTCATTGTTTATCTGGTTTGATGAAGGTATTTACTAAGATGCCTAATTCAACTTCTTTGCTGCATTTGAATTAATTGAAGTATGCTCCTTTGATTTTCACTTAACAGTTTTAGTTTTTATGATAAATTTAATATGAGATTTCTTATTTATCCTTCAAACATTTGAAAAACCATATATTTGAGAAGTTTCATAGTCTTTCACTTATGAGTATAATTTGTAAATTATTTGGAAAAAGAAGCTCAGACACAACCTTGATTTTTGTATGTGGTCTGCAAAAATGAATGTGAATGAAATAATAGTTCCATCTGTCAACAAGAGCTTAGTATCAACTTTGGGTTAGTAAGATCAGATATTTTCAAGGAAATCTTAAGATTGGTTAACTGGAAAACTTTGCACCTCATTTGTTGATTAGTGTGCATTTTTAAGGCATTTTTTCTTATAAACAACGAAGTACCACTGCAGTAATGAATTATTGCCGTTTAATTTGTTGATAATTTTTCTCAAACTATTAATGAGATGTTCTTCCCATTTCTTGTATTTTTCATCCATTGCAGGCTTGGTTTAGAGAGCTTCCAACTGGGGTACTTGATTCTCTCTTCCCGGAGCAAGTGATGCACTGCAACACGGAAAAGGATTGTACTAATCTTGTGACATTACTTCCTTCAACAGAAGCTGCACTGCTTGACTGGGCAGTCAATTTGATGGCAGATGTTGTTGAAAATGAACAGTTCAACAAGATGAATGCACGCAATGTTGCTATGGTTTTTGCTCCCAACATGACACAGGTTAGTTAACAACATGATGGAAAGATGCATGGTTTTGTTTCTCCTATTTTTTAAAACGTGAGATGTTTCTAGTAGGTTAGTCTTAAACACAGTACAGTTTGGCTCAATTGCCAAGCTATTATCTTTGAGTTGAGCAACAGAATTTCATACTTTCAATAATATATTGATTGGATGCTTATATCTGGACCTTTTTTCTGCTTAAAATAAACTCAACTGAGAGGATCATTTTTAAGCAGCATTGACAAAATCAAGTTGTTTTCAGACATCTGATATTTGTAGAATTAGCATGGTATAATGGAGAACAATAACCAGCACTTGCTAAATCCTTGATGTACTAACTAACAAAGGGTGTATTTACATCTTGTTTATGCTTGAGCATATTATGAAATGCTGGTTTCCTTGTGCTATGCAGATGGCCGACCCTTTGACTGCATTGATTCATGCAGTGCAAGTTATGAACTTCCTGAAGACATTGATTTTGAAAACCCTTCGAGAAAGAGAGGAATCAATTGCCAAGGCGAGATTGCTCTCATCATGCTTGGATTCTCCCTCCTGCAAAGATTATCCCCCTCCTTTCAAATTTAACAGGGAGGAATCTTGTGAGCCAACTGATGATGCTTGTGACACAAAGGCACCTACCAAAAGTAAATTCTCGAGGACTTCTACCTTCGGAAGAATAGAATGGAGTGTTGAGAAACTTTGGAGCTCTTCTGAGGAAAAGGGAAATGGAGATGGGGGATTCAAATCTGTTTCAGGTGTTAGCGCACAATCTATATATGAGATTGGTCCTTTAGAAAATAGTTTTAAACGTAGATATGATAGTGAACATTGGCTGAGATTGAGAAAAGGAGTGCGCAAGCTATGCAGGCACCCTGTATTTCAATTGAGCAAGCCAACTAAGAAGCCTGCTAGTCTTGGCATTGTAAATACTAGGGAAGGAGGTGGAGAAGCTTGGGCCTAAAATGGCTGCTTTTATGGCTTGTGTGACTCAGACAGATCATATATGTTTGCATGAGATTGTATTTAGCATAGTTTCAGTTGTAACTACTGCTGGGTTTTTTAGAAGAATGTAAGTTCATGAGATGTTCAAAGATGTTAACAAAGGCTCTCTTGCAAATGATTGCTCTATAGAAAGTTTTAGTTGCTGACATCAAATGTTTGGAACACAGTTGCTATTAATTTTGAAAGTGAGCTCTACACCAGCGTTGTTGAAGACCCAGTCTGTCCTACTAACATGTATCGGTTCGAAGTTAATTGGACGAATTTAGATTCTATAAATTAAATCTAGTATGTTTTCGAGTTGGGTTTAGATCATGCTTTGGATCATCTTAACTAACCTTGATGTTGCATATTGTTTTTAAAACTTATACATTTTTATACAATTAATTATAAATTATAAAATTTCATGACTTAAATTAATAACTTTTATATAATATGATAATATATTTATATTAATATTATTTTTTAAAATATATATTATGAAGTATACATTATTTTTAATTTTTTATTTTTATAATTTTATAACTTATTATGTATAATGTTCATTTTTTAGTCCAAATTTATATAATATTTAAATTTATATATTATGTCAATGTATTGAATTGACCTAATTTTGACATGATTAATATCAAGTCATAATCGAGCCAGATTTGAATTCAAATTCAAAAAATGGCTCAATAAAAAATTCAAATAAAAGTAAAATACGAAGGAACACCCCTAAATTGAACAATCTATTAGGGTATGATTCATTTTCTTCAACCATAGATGGTTTTGTACTATTTTGCAAATTTGAAAAATCAACTCATTCACTCCTCTCCCTCATCCCGAGTCCAACTTTCGGCATAGGAAAGTTTTACATAATCAAAGATTTGGTGCATTGTATCAAAACAATCAAATTGTAGTATTGGTCCAACTAAGTAGTCCCAAGCCATAATATTTTTTTAAAAAAGGTAGGGCTTTTAAAAACAAAAGTCAGCATTATCTTTATTTTTCTTATTCTTCGTTGCACAGCGTCATTGTAGAGGAGAAGATGAAGTTTTTGTAAATTGATCTTGTGTGTTTAGATTGTATGATCATTTGTAGTTTGATTTGAATGATTTTTTAGTATATTATTCCTTGTATTGTAAGTTTCTACTTGTACAGTCAGATTTGTATTTTTTCATCTCAATTTGTTAAGTTGTTTGTATCCCTTTGTGCGTTTTAAGCTTTATTACTTTGTTGATTTCTACTTTGTTAGTAGTGAGTAAGAGCCGTTATGATATCTTTATTTATTAGGAGACACTTTGTTATACTCATTGATTTATTATAGAGGAAATTTTTCTTGACTAAGTCCCGTGATTTTTACGTCTCATATTAAAGGAGTTTTCTACGTTAAAATTATATGTGTTCTTTTTGTCTATTTATTATTGTGCATTCTTAGATATATCTTTTGGTAGATATTTTTTATTAGCTGTATATTTTGCTCCTCACATGTTCTTTCAAGTAGGAAAGGTTTTATTACTCATTTGTGTGTTGTTAATTCTGCTATGTACACATTTCTTCTTTTCCAATCAACTGGTATAAGAGCAATTTACTTGTTTGTTTACTTGATTGAATGATGGAGCCTAATTACAATAGAATGATTAGTTTGAATGACACAAATTACCACAAGTGGAAAGGAAAGATGAAAAATTTATTATTTATAAAAAAATTACATTTACTGGTGTTTGCTAGTGAAAAGCCTAAGGCTAAATCTGATGAAGAATGAGCTTTTGAGCATGGGATGGTTTGTGGCTTTATTCGACAATGGGTAGATAATAATGTTTTGAATCATATTGTTAATGATTCACATGTCAAAACTTTGTGGGAGAAGCTTGAGACCTTATATGCCTCTAAATCTAGAATAATAAATTATTTTTGTTGAAGCAGGCTATGAACTTGAGTTACAAGGATGATAGTTTTATCTCTAATCACTTGAGTGATTTTCAGGGATACTTTGACTAGTTGTTTGATATGAGTGTGAAATTTGAAGATAAAATTTTAGGACTTTGGTTGCTTAATACTCTACCTAAATTTTGGAAAAATCTCAAAGTCACTTTGACTAGTTTTGCTCCTGGAGGTGTTGTGACTATGAATTATGTAAAGACTGCTGTTTTGAATGAAGAAGTCAGAAGACAAACTCAGCAGACATCCTCTTCACAGTCAGAGGTTATGGTTACTGAAAAAAAAAAAGGAGAAGCATTGAGAGGGATCAAGGACAAGGCAATAGAGGAAAAAACAAGAGTAGAAGCAAATCAAGGTCTAAATACAAAAACCTTGAGTGTCATTATTGTGGTAAAAAAGGACACATACAAAGATTTTGCTGCCAATGGAAAAAAGGAGAACAAGGGTAATAATGACAAGTAAAAAAATAAGGATAACGACAATGATGATCATGTTGCCACCATTATTGGAGGAGATCTTATGATTATCTATGATGAGAATTTGATTAATATTACTCGTGATGAGACTAGCTGGGTTGTTGACAGTAGTGCCAATTTTCATGCGACATCTAGGAAGGATTTCTTCACATCTTAATTATAGGGTTTCGAAGATCAGTAATGATGGTATGTCAAAGGTGATTGGTATTGGTAATTTTTGTTTGTAAACCAGTAATGGGACAAAGTTAATTTTGAATAATGTCAAACACGCACCAAACATTCGTTTGCATCAGATTTCTGCTAGTGTTCTTGATGATAATGATGACTATTTTAGTACCTTTGGTGGTAGATAATGGAAACTCTCTAAGGGTTCTTTAGTTGTGGCACATGGAAAGAAGTGTTCGGGTTTATACTGGACCAAAGCTTCAATTTCTGTTAATGCTGCTAATATAATTGAGTGTGATAACTAATCAGAGTTATGACACAAGTGACTTAGCCACATTAGTGAGAAGGGACTTGATACTTTGGCTAAAAGGAATCTACTTTTAGGTTTGAAGGGTGTAAGATTTGAAAAGTGTGCTTATTATTTGGCTGAGAAGCAAAATATAGTCTCTTTCAAGAGTCATCCTCCTTCTAGGAAATCAGAGGTACTTGAGTTGGTGTATTCATATCTTTGTGGTCCTATGAGGAGTAGAACATTTGGTGGTGCACTTTACTTTGTGACTTTCATTTATGATCATTCAAGGAAACTTCAGGTTTATGCCTTGAAGACTAAAGACTAGGTATTTGGTGTCTTTAAGCAGTTTTAGGCTTCTGTTGAGAAAGAAACAGGGAAGAAACTGAAATGTGTTCGCACTGATAATGGTGGTGAATATTACGGAACATTTGATGAATACTGTAAACAACATGGTATTAGACACCAGAAGACGCCCCCTAAGACTCCTCAGCTTAATGGCCTAACAGAAATGATGAATCAGACATTGATGGAGAGAGTTAGATGTTTGTTTTTTGAAGCAAAGTTTCCTAGATCGTTTTAGGGTGAAGCTTTGTATAGTGTTGCACATGTTATTAATTTATCTTCTATCGTTGCTTTGCAGGCTAATGTTCCTAACAAGATGTGGTATGAAAATGATGTTTCTTATGACTACTTACGTGTCTTTAGGTGTAGAGCATTTGTACATGTGCCCAAAGATGAGAGGTCCAAGTTGGATGTCAAGACTAGGTAGTGCATCTTCATTGGTTATGGTCATGATGAGTTTGACTATAGGTTGTATGATCCAGTTGAGAAGAAACTTGTTAGAAGTCGTGATGTTATTTTCATGGAGGATCAGTCCATTGAAGATATTGATAAGGCAAAGAAGTTAGAGTCTCTGAGTACTAATGGTTTGGTTGATATTGATCCAGCTCTTGAGCCTCATATGTCTGATGTAGCTGACTTTGACAATCATGATGATATGCATAATCATATTTGGGGTGATCAAGTTGAGGATGTTGTTAATAATGTTGTTGATAAGGTAGATGTTCCTGCTCGTGAGGTTGTTGATGAACCTGTTGTTTCACTTAGAAGGTCTTCCAAACATCTTATTCCCTCTACCCATTATTCATCTAATGAATATGTCTCCTCACTAACGGGGGAGAACCTGAGTGCTACGAAGAGGCTATGGAGAGTGAGTAGAAGGTAGAATGGGTTGCAATAATAAATGATGAGATGCGATCTTTGCTTGACAACCATACTTTTGAGTTGATCAAGTTACCTAAGGACAGAAAAGCTTTACAAAATCGGTGGATTTATAGGTTGAAGAATGATGAGAATACTTCCACTTTGAGATACAAAGCTAGATTAGTTGTCAAAGGTTACCGTTAGAAAAAAAAAAAAAGAGATTGATTTTGAGGAGATCTTCTCACCAGTTGTTAAAATGTCTTTTATCTGAGTTGTTCTTAGTTTAATAGTCAGTCTTGATTTAGAGGTTAAGCAGATGGATGTGAAAACTGTTTACTTTCATAGTGATTTAGAGGAGGAGATTTACATGGAGCAACCTGAGGGTTTTATGATGAATGGTAAAAAAAAATTATGTTTGCAGGTTGAAAAAAAGTTTTAATGACTTGAAACAAGCCCTGAGACAATGGTACAAAAAGTTTGAGTTTGTTATAATTCAGTAGGGATTCAAGAAGACTACTTCTGATCATTGTGTATTTGTGCAGAAATTTTCTGATAATAAATTCATCATTTTATTGCTCTTTGTTGATGATATGTTGATTATTGGTCATAATTTTTCTAGAATTGACAGGTTAAAAATGAGCTTAGTAAGTCTTTTACAATGAAAGACTTAGGACCAGCAAGACATATTCTTGGCATACAAATTACTCGTGATAGAGTAACCAAGAAGTTGTGGCTATCTCAGGAGAAGTACATTGAGAAAGTGTTTCAACGGTTTCACATGAATAAAGCTAAAGTTGTAAGCACACATCTTGCTTTACATTTTAGGCTTAGCACTAGACAAACTCTTTCTAGTGATAAAGAGAAAAAAGACATGCAATGTGTTCCTTATGTATATGTAGTAGGAAGTTTGATGTATGTAATGGTTTGCACAAGGCCTGATATATCTTATGCAGTTGGTGTGGTTAGTCGTTTTCTTTCCAATCCTCGTAGAGAGCATTGGAAAGCTGTGAAGTGGATATTGAGATATCTCCAGGACACTTCTAGTTTGAAGCTCTGTTTTGGAATTGAGAAACATGTTCTTTGTGGTTATACAAATTCAGACTTGACAGGGGATGTTGACTCTAAAAAGTCTACTTATAGCTATTTGATTACCTTTGCAGGGAGGCTCTGGCTTAGCAATTTAGGTTGCAAAAGTGTGTTGCATTGCCTATTATTAAGTCTGAGTTCATTACTATTACTGAGGCTTGTAAAGAGTTGTTTTAGATGAAGAATTTTGTACTTGAACTTGGTTTTACACAACAGAGGTATGTTTTGTTTTGTGATAGTCAGAGTGCTATTCATCTTGGTAAGAATCCTACGTTCCATGATCGATTTAAGCATATTGATGTGAGGTATCATTAGATACATGATGTTTTAAACTCTAAGTTGTTAGAACTTGAGAAGATCCATACTAACGATAATGGTTCAGACATGTTGACAAAGACTCTACCGAGAGAGAAGTTTGAAGATTGTAGTTTGGTTGCGGGTTTGGCATTTTCTTCTACTTGAGTTGGAGGGAGAGTTTGTAGTGTGGGTACAACTAAGTGGGCTCATGCCAGAATATTTTTTTAAAAAAGTAGGGCTTTTAAAGACAAAAGTCAGCATCATCTTTATTTTTCTTGTTCTTCGTTGCACAGCGTAGTTGTAGAGGAGATGAGGAAGTTTTTGTGAATTGATCTTGTGTGTTCAGATTGGGTGGTCATTTGTGGTCCGATCTGGATGATTTTTTAGTATATTGTTCCTTGCATTGTGAGCTTCTATTTGTACGATCATATTCTTATTTCTCCATCTATACTTGTTGGGCTGTTTGTACCCCTTTGTGAGTTTTGAGCTTTTATTGCGTTGATGATTTCTACTTTGTTGGTAGTGAGTAGGAGCCGTTGTGATATCCTTATTTATTGTGAGACACTTTGTTGTATTCATTGATTTGTTATATGTAGATTTTTCTGGATTAGGTCTTGAGATTTTTACTTCTCACATTGAGGAAGTTTTTCATGTTAAAATTGTGTTTGTTCTCTTTGCCTATTTATTTTTGTGCATTCTTATATATATCTTTTGGTGGATATTTTTTATTAGTTGCATTGATGAATCCAGGAATTTTAGGCATGGGGACAAAGGTAATACTATCAATACAGAAATATATAAAAAAATCAATAATTAATACAAAATTATGAAAGATCAATTTACAATTGTTCCCTTCGTGTTTTCATATTTTGAAAATGTCGAATGATTTTTTCATTATCAATACTATCAAACATTTCTCTCTCTATGTATGTAACCAAGTAATCATTCAACAAAAATAACATATTCAGAAGTGAGAGCATGAGAGCAAAAATTACACATAAAGAAAAATAAGAAAGACATATACTTATATAGGGTAAAAAAAAAGTTTCAAAGTCTACAACTTAATACATAGATCCGTCTCTGGTTGGCTGTATATCTTGCTTCTTAGAAGTTCTTTCAAGTGAAAAATATTTTATTGTCCATTTATATGTTATTACTTCTACTGTATACACACTTCTTCCTTTCTCAACATAAACTATGTAAGACAAATATAAAAATATAATGTTGTTCAACTTTATTCAATGAGTAGTCTATCCAATAAGATTTTAATTGTGGAAATGTGCTTCCATCAACTATATAATTGAGCAACTTGAAAGTGTATTAGCCAATTGTTCAAATTGATAAAACTGTAGCATTTTACCTCATCATCGTAGCTAATTTTATTATGGCTAGCTAACGGTTGATATATGCAGTTGGGTAATTGTTGGGGATCAAATGTTAGAAGTAATTTCAAATTACACAAAGTTAAAAATTTCATAATTTAGCAAAAACATCCACTGATTTGTGCGGTACAATTGAAAATATGGAATAAGTTAAAACAATTTTTTAGACATGGTTTCAATATATAATAAAGAACTACTCTTGTTCGGTTGGTTGAGGGCAAATTAGAGCAGTTTGTTGAAAAAAGAGAAGATAGATCAAACTAACATTTCTTTTCCGATAATACTGGAGGCTTCGCAGATTTATAAATGATTGCACAGGAAGATTGGCAGATTTAGAAAATATGCGTGGGTATCATGTGAATTATAAGCTTGTTGGCAACATGGCACTTGTTAAAAGATTTTACCGAACCCAAACTTTTTCCGTACGTGGGTGATTTATCCTATTATGTACAAGTAGGTGCACTATATTATTTATTGTCACAATAAAAGCAAGTCACAAATAAACTGTTTAACATTATTCAAAAATAAACTGTTAGACACAGTCACTTAAAAAGAGAATTTTTTATTGTAGTTTTGCTGTGAATTTGGTTTATGTCTCTATCTGACTTAGTCAAATACACCTTCCATAGATAAACTTAGCAGAAGTGCTTTTTAAATATTCAATTTCTATTCATGTGCTTTGCATGTTTGTAAGATGAAGATCAAGATTTCAAAAAAAAAAAAAAGAAAAAAGAAAAAGTAAATAGTGGTAGAATTAAAACTAAAGAAAAGCAGAGCATGATGATAACGTAACTGACACGTGTAATTTAATTAAATTTGCTTTTATCTACTGATTCCTTATCCTATCCTATCCGTAGGTTAGCATTATCTTCTCTATTTTGCTTCTTCATTTGAGTATGTCTTGGTTAGCGTGAGTTGTAACCTTGTCTATTTAAATAAACATTCTGACAATCACTCACCTTGAGTATTACCATGAGAGCCTATCATGGCTAATGCTCTAATTCAAGAATGATAAATACTTCTTTCACTTTCATTATTTTTATTAGTGATGAAATGTTTACGTCTATGCAATGAATTATTGTTCTTATTGCACATAAAAACCCAGGAATATATTTAAATTTGCCAATCTTGATTACTTATATTGGCGCGATCTAATAAACTTATTTATATATAATTAACAAATTATTTCACAAAAATTATTTCAATAACTAATGTCATATTCATTATCAAAATTTTTGGTGACTTTATTAATAGAAATATTCCAATGTCCTTCAACAATAGAGTGTTGAGAAACTCCAATGCTTTATTAGAGATGATAAGAGGTTTGATCAGTGACGTATATCTAATCAATTTCTTAATGATCCCTCGATCTAACCATAGACATGAGGTTCAGGTGATACTCTAATATGTTTTTTACCTTTTGTGCCAATTAATTTCCAAAATTCAAACTCTGCCTTTGCAAAGGGACTTAAGTTTGAAGGAGGTGATGTATAACTTAATTGATACATGTGTAGTTTAATTAAATTTACTCTTATCTTTTGATTCCTTATGTTATCCGTAGGTTAGCATTATCTTCTCTGTTTTACTTGTTCATTTGAATAAGTCTTAGTTAGCTTGAGTTGTAACCTCTTATGTATTTAAATAAACATCCTGGCAATCACTCATGTTGCTGCACTTACGTTATCACATGAAAGTGCAGCAACATCTCTGTCATGCATGTATGGAGTAGAAAAATAATTAAATATTATTTCTTTATAAAGTGCGTTAGGGGGAGAATTAAAACACAGCTTATGCAACAACAAAATCACAAGTCTTACATGCTAGTACTGTCAGTTTTTTGGCAAATGGAACTGTAACAAACGTGCTCAAGTTTTATAGAAATGGTCTCTTGTGACAGTCACAAACTTGAAAAATAAAAAATTTATAAATAAATTCTATGATGAAAAACTCATTCATAAATTTTCATCCCCACAAACTGACTATTAATACTGTTCTGGACGACGAACAAGATTTATGAAGAAGGTGATGACGAGGGCAATCGAAGACCTAGATTGGTCAGATGAAAGCTAAGATCGAGTGATAAGTTGATAGACTCAAGTGTTTAGAGTGCAAAGCAGAACATGCCCGACTCAAGTATTTAGGCCCGCTTTTAAGGACGTACAATGCTGAAGTTACGGGGCTATACGTTGGGCTAAAATTTCACCCGACCAGGCTGGATCTTTCCTGGTGATGAGTCATGAGATCGTTACTAGTCGGGGTAGAGGCGCCTATTCCGATTATATTATTCACGTGCAGAATTGTCAACTGGGCCGCTCAATCTGGTTTGGTGAGGTCGGATTTATATAGAAAGTTCAGGTCAGTCTTCCCCGATTATCTTAAGTCGACTATTCGAAATGGGCTGAGTCGAGTTCCATCTTAATCGGCGATGCCTTGGTTGGTACGATTCATAACCCCCTAACTTGATCATGACAGAGTGATGTGCCAAGCTTTAAGTAGGTCGAGAAACTGATCGATCAAGTGCAATTCATAGCCCCCAACTTGATTATCACAAAGTAATGTACCAAGCTTTAACTAAGTTGGAAAACTGATCAGCCTAGTGCGATCCAAACACTAAATTTGATTCGACTGTGTGCTTATTATGAGTTTCACAGGCCAGCCTCATAAATCAGACTAAAAATAAATTAATCACCCTTTTTTAACAAAAAAAATTTGAATCAGATATATTCAAATGATTGGGCTTCTAAAATTGCAACCTGATCCAAAGGAATTGTTGGGTCACAATAACACCCAATTTTTTTTTTTGGTGAATATTCCACTGAGATGCTTGGAATCCTGGCACATTTTTCTGGTAAAACCAAACCATCAACCCATTTGCTACATCGGTTAAACGTGACAATAGAGGCATTAAAAAAAAAAGTAAATTACAAAACAATAAAATGTAATTAATTAAAAATTTACGAAATTATGAAAACCAAAGGATTAATAAAAAAATAATGATGTGACTATACACCTTGTGTCTCTATAATAAATTAATAATTAGCTTAAGTTAACTAAAGGCATCGTTCACACGTGTTAAAAAAAGGAACGGTCAGATGAAGTTATATGTAAATAGTAATGGCATGTGTTCAAAAGAGAAGATTTTAGGACTCGTTTGGTGGTCAGGATAAGAGAGATAAGATAGGATAAACTATCATATCCTATTTGAAACTATTGTTTGGTGAACAAATTGATATGATAAATTAATACTGCCACTTATCCTATCCCGATTATTTAGTTAAATTATCCCGAGGGAGAAGGGGTTAGAACTCAACAGGATAGGATAAGGTGATTTAAAGTATGATATAAAAAAATATTTTAAATATAAAATAATTAAAGTATAATAAAATATAACATGGTTATCAAAAAAATATATAATAAATATAAAATATTTAAAATAATAAAATACTAATAATTAATTTTAAAAATTATTTTTATTTTGTCTCAAGGCTAATTTTGTTATTTATATTATTTTAAAAACTGAAAAATATAAAATTATTCTAATAATTTAACTATATGTAAAGTAAAAACTAAAAATGAATATTTAAAATTATAAAAAATTAATTTCAGTTAAATAATATTTTCAAAATTTTAAAAATTATATGTAATTTTATCATAAGGATAAATTTGTCTTTTTATATAATTTAAAAAAATAAAATTATAAAAAAATAAAATCAAATAAAATATGAAAACATTCAGAATAAAAAAGAAAAATTTTAAAATCATACTAAAATTATAATGTTATCCTGGTTGGTTATCTCTGACACTAAACGCCGATAAGATAACAACTTATCTTGCTAATATCATATCCTACTCCTATCCTGCTCTCTTATCATATCTGCTCTTATCCTATCCTGACTACCAAACGAGCTCTTATACTCTATCAAATTTGTAATTAAGGAGTAATCAAGCGGCAAAGCAAGGCATTACGGTTAAAAAAACCACTGGGAATTTTATAGTAAAACTAGCTTGAAGAATAAGCAAGCATAAAATATGTTTAGTGGGCATCATTGTTCTAATAATGTTGCACAAGTTTTCACTTTCACATTATTCACGTTTACCAATATTATAACATTAGATTTTTTTTTTGGGAATTTTTTTTTGGTGATTCATATTATAACATTAGATAAAGTATATAAAGCATATAATATATTAAATTAACCGGCAATCGGCAGCTGGCGTTGGTGATGTAAACAAATTTTAAATTTATCCCTCATAATTAAATATATGCTCTCGTATCTTAATGTAGATTGAACGTTATTACATATATTCTCCGATCAAAGTTTCAAATAAGAAAGAAAAATGCTAATAATATATTTTTTTTAAAATATTTTTAAATATTTATTTTATTATTGATTCATTTTATATATTTAAAAGAATTATTAAAAATATTAATAATACGTGATTTTAAACTAATAATAAAATAATTATTAAAAAATATTTAAAAAATGTGTTATTAAAATTTCTAAATAAGTAAATGAAACAAATAGAGAAAATAAGATTATCTCAAATTTTTGAAAAGATTTTGTCTGACGTGGTCTTAGAACTTAGATGTTTCATAATTAAATATTATAGTAGTTTCATGTGTTTAATAAATGAAGAATTATTGATGTTCTGACGTCATGAGAAGATCATTAATTATTGCAACGTATTAATAGACACAATATATATTTACTTTTTTTGTTTTCGAAGTGAAAAATTATTATATATGTTTGTAGTGCCATTTTCCTTTGCGAGGAGTATCACCTCATAATAATCATTCTAATTGATCTATCACCCTGGTTGATAGAATGAATCTCCTCTTGAAGCTGAGAGATTCTTAGCATATCCTTCTAAGAAAAGCATTTTTTCAGGTCATTCCAGACATTAATAGCTCGATCACTCCACAAAATACTTTGTGCTATATCTAGTGAAACTGTACACATGATCCAAGAAAGCAGCACAGTGTTGCATGAATCATGTTCATCAGGAACTGAAATTGAACCATCAAGAAATTGCAGCCATCTTCATCAATCTACTCCATAAATGATAATTGTTTAAGAATTAAATGGATCATTGGTGAAATCTGCCATTATTGAAGATTGAAGATGTGATTGGAGTGGGTGCCATATTAAATAATTAGGTTTAACTCTATTCTAAAAATTAATTCAAAAGAAAAAATTTGTCAAAGTCATTATAAATGATTCTTTACTCATATTTTCAACAAATATAAAACTTAATAAGGAGTGTTATTTGTCACAAATAGAATTTGTGAAATATGTTATAAACAAGTGTATTTGAATTTACAAGTATATCTTCAAACCATTTAAATTCGGTCTCTGTCATTTGTAGCTCTTCATGGTAAAATTTTATAAGTTTTGTTATATTCTCTACATAGTACAACATTAGGAAGATTATCAAAAGATTTTTTTTTTGTGTTAATTAACATTTTCCTTCTCATTAAATATGCAACATTTATTTGGAGTGTATAAGTTTAATAACATATGAGTTATGAGTTGGATAATAAGTTAATGAGTTATAAGTTAATGAGATGGATAATGAGTTATTAACTTTTTTATTTTTTATTTTTTTTTTTTGTATTATTTTTTTTTTTTTTTTAAATGATATTAATGTCTTAAATAAAATTGGGTGTTCACACATATTACCTTGTATATAGTTCACATCTCTCATATTAGAAATATGTTTAAAATCATAATGTTGATATAAAAAATGAAATATGATTAATTGTAATCAAATGATAAAAAGTGTATAAAATAATATATAATATATATAATATATATATATATATAAAATAATATTATTTGAATAAAACAATAAACTATGTATTATATGATGTAACAACTAACAACATCCAAAGAAAAATCGTAACCTTAGGTAGTACCATATTTTTCATTATGTGTTTTTGTGTCTAGGATAATCAGTTGTATCGCTAATGTGATGATCCTGTGTAAAAACATTAGGTATTTGTAATCCAGGCAAACCAGTAACCCGTGTGTCATCATATTACATTAGTATTATATCCACCTGTTTATGGGTAAATTTGGTTAAGATAAATTTTAATAAATAAATATTTATTTATCAGTCGAATGTGAGTTTAGAGTTATGTGGTAATCTCTTTTAAATTTTTTTTTGAAAACAAACTTAAAGTAAATAGTGAAAAACTTGTAAAATTGATTGCTAGAAAGTAAAAGAAGCTGATAAATAACTTGTAAAATATTAAAATGCAGAAAATGTAAGTTCAGGCAGAAACTTAAAGTGCATAAGATTAAAAGTGCGGCAAATATAAAATGCAGAAAACGTAAAGTGCATAAATTTAAAAATGCAGAAAAGGTAAAGAAATTTAAGGAACAAGACTTGAAAATAAAGAATTTAAAAAGACATTTTATGAATGTAAATTACTTGAAATGAAAATGGAAGTCATACTTGGAATCAAATCCATAATCTGCTTCAGATGAGATATTAGGATTGTGTATCTAGTAAAGCCACCAGTTTCACATCGTGAATACTAATATTTATAGGCAAATCATAAAAATAACTGACTCCTAAAATTTAGACATGTATACGACAGTTATGCCGCATACTTGACACTAATATTCTGCTCATCTGAGAACAGTTACAACATTATTTCGACGAAAAACTGTCACCCGACCATTAATGTACTCAGTCCAACACTTAGAAAAATATCATCATCCAACTGTTGAATGTCTTATTCGTCAAATGTCTTAATGGTATCATCTGACCGTTGAAATTATCTTCGTCGAATCATCCAACTTCGTCGAATATCACCCGTCTGTCGCAAATATCTTTGTCGAATTAGAACTTGTGTTTTTACCCCCAACACTAGGCATCTCGACATAATCTCATGCAAAACAATCTTTGTATTCCTTAATTAAATTGACAAGTTGGTCCTTGAACTCTTTTGGCATAAACGAACTCACAAATATGGGACTTTTATCTATTTCAGTGCCTAAGCTTATCTTTTCTAAAGAATCTTCAACTTCTACACTTTGTTTTTCATCAAATCTTTTCTCAAATCTCAAAGGACTATCATCTATTATGCAATCTGACAATACACCTTCAGTGGTATACACTGCTCTGTCGGCCAAATAAGTCGACAAATGATCCAACTGATTAACACTTATGACTAGTGCTTGGTCGATCCATTTTAGCCTTATTCACTAGTCGAATGCCAAACTAATCCATTAAGCATGCTTCAAGTGCATCTTTGTCGATAACTTCATCATTTATCATGACTGGCTTGACATTTAGAGTATAGATTTTAAAATCGACATGAAGTTGTTATAAATAACAAGGACTATCATCTGCTTCTACTATTTCTACCTGATCATCTGCATTCCAGAGAATGAGCTTCTGATGGACCGTCGATAGTATTGCACCAACGACATGTATCCAATCTCTCCCTAGTAGAAGATTGTAACTGGATTTTATCGGAATTACGACAAATAATGTCGACATTTCAATGGATCTGACTTGCACGTTCAGCATCACTATTCTGTCTGGCGGGGAAGTTTTACCACTGAAATCAGTAACAATTATGTTAGTTGCCATCAAATCGGACTCATTCTTCCCAAGCTTTTTAAACATTGCCCTTAGGATCAGATTGATAGTTGTCCCTCCGTCTATCAAGACTCTATTTGTCGGCTTGCCTTCTAATAAAGCCTTGATGTGCAATGGACGAAGATGAGTCTTCTGTTGTTTTGTTGGCTTTTCAAAATATGATGTATTGTCTAACATGGTTAACATATTATCCTGACAGAAAAGCCAATGATCACTGAGGTTATCCAGGTCTTCTTCATTCTCTCCAATATACTCAACTTCATGAAATCCTTCAAACTCAGTAGGCAAAACTAAAATCAAATTTACACACATTAATTTCAAAATCTCTTCCTCATCCGACTCTTCATTACTTTTGTATCCTCCAAGCTTGAAATAGTCTTCCGACAGTAAACTACTATCCATAACTATTATGATGTCATCCAGATCCTTGTCCAGATTGAAATCCATGTCGAACTGTTCATTATCACCAAAGCCTAAAAGATCATTCGGATCAGTTAATGCCTCAATAATTTCATCAGTTGTCAAGTCTATCTCTATGATTTGACAATCAGACTTCGCCAATTTTCTTTTCCCCTTGATTATGTAGATCATTTTCTTTCTCCACTCGACATCTTGGTAAGGATCTTTCAGGACTTTCAAGATTTCTTCCTTCGACTAATCTTCATCATCACTACTGTTTTTATTCTCAGCTATCTTCATTATCATTTTCTCAGCTTTCAACCTAGCCATGTCCTTATTTTCCTTAACTGCCAGATTGTTCTTTTTTGCTTTTTTTTTTCCGCTGCTACAAGTCCAATCGGCCATTTTCTTCCAATTTTGTTAGGTGTAGGCCCTTGAACCTATTTCCCTTTCTTTATCTCTGCAAGTTTTTCTTGTCAGAGATTGTCATTCCCGTCCAACCGTCTAACTTCACTTGTTGTCAGCTCAACTAGGATTACCCCATTGTATTTGTAGATTCTTTTCTGACAATACTCTTTAATTTCTTGTCATCTTTATTTTCGTCTAGTGCTGGCTTAGCCTTGACTACTAAACATCCCATTTCTGTGGGTTGTTCTTTAATAACTAAACCTTTAACCAAATTCCTTCTCTCCCATGCCTATCTCAACCTCTGCAGCCTTCTTTTTTGACTCTTTGACATTCGTAAAGACTTTGATGGCCCTGCTACATCCTGACTAATCAAAACTTCATCTTGGTTGATTCTACCATGTTTGTAATCTTTATTCCAGAATGGTTGATTTTTCTGAAATATATTCTTCCTAGCAGCCACGTTTTGTCGAAAATATGTGTAACTTGTCATTGTAGAATTTTTAACCCATCTGTCCACAGTAACATTGGCAGGTGGCACTCTGGTCCTAGCTGGTTCGACACAGTCCCTAGGAAATGAATTGCTTCCCATAGATTCACCAGATGACTCAACCAACCAGCCATTCATATTAGGCCTGGGCGTATAGACTGGCTTAGGCTTTGGAGTATAAACTGGCTTTAGAGTATTGAAGGGTTGTTGTGGTTTTCTAACTTTCTTGTCGAAAAACTTGTTTTTACCTTGTGAATTACCCTGTTGCTTCTCAGCAGCTTTCTTTATAGCAAATTCATCATACACTGCATTGCACCTCGGACATAACCTTACCTTGCCTTTTTCTTTCTTCCTTTCAAGGAACTTTTCAAGAGATTCTCCTGGCTTGGGGTAAACGTTCATTGCATCTTCCATGTCAATGTCGAATCCCCGCAAATTTCTTATGTTGATCATTCCAACATTCAAAGGAACCTGTTGATCGACGTATGAAATTCTGGCCTAAAACGAATTTCTATCAACTTTTATATCCGCCTTAGGCTTGTCAGCAAACTTCAAACGCCCATCCATTAGTGCCTACTGAATTAAATCTATGAAACGAATACATTCGTTAGTAACATGAACGAAATTGTTATGAAACTTACAATATTTTCGGTCTTTTATCTCATCAAATTTCAATAACCTATGGTCTTCCGATAATTTAATCTATTTATCTTTTAACAATAAATTAAAGATTTTGTCGGTTTTTGTTACATCAAATATATATGTTTTTTTATTAACAATTCATTTTCTCCTTATTTCTCGTAGGTTGTAGAGTCTAACATACATAAGGAGGATCATTATGAAGTTCAACAATGTTGACCTCAAATTCGTCATTGCTATCTTCAGTTTCATTATTGGATTCACCTAATCTGACGAATGTTGCCTTTTCTCTTTTAAGGAATCTTTTTTGTTTCTAAACTTTTTCAGCTTTCAGTTATTTTATTTGCCTAATATTCTCACCTAGTTGGGTAAGATCAAATAAATGTTGGTTCACTAACTTTTTCCTTATGTAATGGCCTAAACTCTCTGCAGTAATTTTTACTATTTCTGTTCCAGGCATAAGAGTAAAACATCTACTTCTTATTTGTCGAAACCTAGATAGGTAATCATCCACGGTTTCATTGTACATTCTCTTGATATTAAGGAGATCTGTAAGTCTAACTTTCAAATCTCCCCTGAAGAATTGATCTTGGAAAATCCTTTCTAATTGAGTCCAAGAATGAATCGAATTCAATCTCAATATCAAAAACTAAGAAAATGCATTTTTAGTAAGGGAACTTGGGAAGAATCTCATTTTAAGGCCTTCAATAGTGGTCAATTCCCCTATTTCTATAGTATACCGTGCGATGTGCTCAACGGTCGATTCCCCACTTTCACCAGCAAACTTGGAAAGTTTAGGAATTTTAATTCCTTTAGGCAATTCTGCTTATTGTACCCACTCAGGAAAGGCTGAAACAAAGTAGGGTTAGTTGGCATATCCAACATTAAACCCAACCCTATTCAACACTTGTTCCACTACTTGATTAACATTTTGCTCAACCATTTGGTGCCCTCCAAGATTTCGTCAAAGCAATCTCATGACTGCATTATTCCTAGTCATTTGATCCTCATCGTCTCGACTGAACATATGGACATTACCATATTCTAAGCGTGGTTGATCATTTTGTACAGGTTGATCAGGATTTTGCTGGTCTTGTCCAACGTTCGCTTGGGGTGCAGCTACTCCTGCATTTGCCCCAGGCTGGGCTCTTTGAGCATTATCATTGGTCAACCCTTCTATTCCCAAGGCTTGATTTAGCCTTGCCATTTGTTGAGCCAATGTATTACAAGCATTATTTGTAACTTCTATAATTGATGTAATTACAACACCTATTTGTTGAGTGAACATATGCACCATTTCATGGTTGCTTTCATCCATTTGTTGTCGAAAACTGGCCAAAGAATTCATGGTTGACCCAATTACGTTTTAAGGAATGTCTCTCGACATATTTGGGGAATACGGGTCCCAAATTCAATCTTTCATGTCGAAAATGAGTTGGATTACTTGAACTTGCAACTCTTGTTCCTTGGCCGTTAAAACTTACTAAAGCCAAACTTATTTGTGTTTGGCCTTGTGAGGCCGCTGTTTGGCATGTAGTATTAGCCAAAGTATTGCCAAGTCCCATTTGTGCCAACACAGGAGGAACATAGTTGGTTGGCAAACCATATTGTGGTATAAACCTTGAATTTGAATTCATTACACTTTGATTACTTGGCTGACTCGGTGATGATTGAGTCACTCCAGGTACCACTTGTTCTATCATTGGATTACTCCGAAGAGTACCAATTACTATTGCATCCACCACATGACCCGCACTAACAACAGTTGAGGATGGCACAGTAACGGTTGTCGAAAGTGGCGCACTAGCATCAATTGAAAATGCATCTGATGCTTGGTTATTTATGTTACTCATGATTTGCGTAATTTGAGAAGGGCAAGAATAAACTACCTTTCCACTTCTTAAACATAAAACCATCTTTTATGCAAAGAGGTTCGTGACACTACGAGTTACTCTGAACTCGTCCCACCGGGCGTGCCAATTTGTTTATGGATAAATTTGGTTAATACAAATTCCAACAAACAAATACTTATTTATCAGTCAAATATGGGCTCAGAGTTATGTGATAATCTCGTTTAGAAAAGCTTTTGAAAACAAACTTAAAGTAAATAGCAAAAAACTTATAAAACTAATTGCAAGAAAGTAAAAGAAGTTAATAAATAACTTGCAACAGATTAAAATGCAGAAAATATAAGTTCAAAAAAAGTAAATGCAGAAACTTAACGTGCATAAGATTAAAAGTGCAGCAAATATAAAATACAGAAAGTTAAAATGCAGAAAACATAAAGTGCATAAATTTAAAAGTGCAGAAAAGGTAAAAAAATTTAAGTAACGAGACTTGAAAATAAAAAATTTAAAAAGACATTGCATTAATGTAAATGACTTGAAATGAAAATAGAAGTCATACTTAGAATCAAATCCGTTAATTTGCTTTAGATAAGATGTTAGGATTGTATATGCAGTAAAATCACCACTTTTACATCGTGAATACTAATATTTATTGGCAAATCATAAAAATAACTAACTCCTACAATTTAGACATGTATACGGCAGTTTGCCGCATACTTGGCACTAATATCCTGCTCATCTGAGAGCAGTTACAATATTATTTTGACGAAAAATCGTCACCCGACCATTAACGTACATCAGTCCAACACTTAGAAAAATATCATCATCCAACTGTTGAAAGCCTTATTCGTCGAATGTCTTAATGGTATCATCCGACTGTTAAAATTATCTTCGTCGAATCATCCAACTTCATTGAATATCACCCTCTGTCGAAAATATCTTTGTCAAATTAAAACTTGTGTTTTTACCCTCAACATTGACCTCTACTCCACGCCTGTGAAATTATAACCTGTGTTCACAATGAGGAAAGTTGTGTTTGGATAGTACATTGGTACTTACCTTTGAAAACATGACAAGGGACGGATCCAGTTGCTCTTGGATGTCTCCAAACGTTGGTTAGCAATCATACCAAAATTGAATGAAGGCCTTCAAAAATTTGAATATTTGACCAATGACAAATTTTACAATTTTGATTAGTGAGAACAGTATATACAGTGATATACTAACGAAGAAATTTTTGAATGTTTATTTTATGTCATTAATGCAACAATATCTAATACTACTTACATTTTACATATTTATATATTTTTTTAAAAAAATTAGGTATGGTTTTGAATAAGGTTCAGAGAAATATTTGAATAAGTTGACAACAATGGTTTCCTCCGATGCATGGCAATTGTGATAGTAGTATGATGAGGTAAGTAATTATAAAAAACACTTTGACACTCAAATTAAATCGTGCACAAGGTCGATAATGTTTGAAATACCTTTAAGACATTACAAGATATTTATAGGAGTGTCTTGAGTGAAAAGAATTGTAGTTTAATCTGAATTGAATGTTATTATTT
The DNA here is from genome assembly GCA_029884605.1 of Ormosia emarginata. Taxonomy (NCBI): domain Eukaryota; kingdom Viridiplantae; phylum Streptophyta; class Magnoliopsida; order Fabales; family Fabaceae; genus Ormosia; species Ormosia emarginata. The sequence goes on along the minus strand of JAQQTP010000089.1, from coordinate 62,573,841 downwards.
AGGATCAGAATCTATGAGATTATTATATCTTAAAACTAATTTCTCTGTTTATGTGAGATGTAATTAGTGTTCATACCTATGAGGGATTCTGTGAGAGATTTACGCCTCATAAATAGGTATAATCGCTTATCTAAAAGTGCATATAAATATCTGAGATCCTATTCTGGTCAGCCGAGTTGCGCTCCTGAACTGCTTACCCAAAACATAGTTCAAAATAGTTATCCCTAACTTAGTGTTTAGATGTGACAGCTAAGTGTCAAGATATTCAAGTTTAGTTGGAGTACACGACACGCATAAGACAAAAGGATCGAAGTCATAACATAAATGTCAAATCTTGCGATTTTTTTTTAAAGGATCGAGGTTCGTGATGTGTCGTAGAATGCCCCTGGTGTTAATGAGTAAGGTCGAGATCCGAAATGGATCATTCTGCTTAAGTCATCACAAGGTTATCCAGGATATGAGTAGGTTACCCCTATACAGATTTGTTTGTGGGGCCAATCCAATTCTAAAAGTGATTCAGTCTCGAATCGATCCGTGTTATGGTTTACCATGATATCATGATGCAAGCCTATGATCTGGCTTGAATGTCCTCTTGAAACATCATGCGTCGCTTCAATTTTCTGAACGTTTTGAGCACTGTTCTTTCAGCTGCTCTATTCAGAAACAATATGTCATGTGGTTGAAGAACATTGGAAGCCATCGTTTGAGATTCGTAACGTCATGATTAGCTATTTTCAAATTTCGAAATGAAAGGGAAGAGACGTTTTTGACCTAATTCATGACAACGGTTAAGGAGGTTTCCTTCTCTTATAAATAGGAATGAGGGGTTTTTCCCACCACTTTCTCTTTCTCTGGCATTTATGTTCTTTTCTTCCGATGAACATAGGTGATTTCTAGTGGCAGTTGTTAGTGGTTTTCAGCTCTTTTCAAGTCTTCTTCACTATTTAATTTAAAGGTACTCTCCTTCTCCACCCTTTTTCCTTTCTGAAAACACCATTGTGAGAAAAAAAAATGTCCAGGAATAGTAGTGAGGAGACAATGCAAAATAGTGGTGTTTATGTAGAGATTCTTAGTGTTTTGTTGTTCCCACCGCCTTAGTCATGACGGAGGCGTTATTCTCACAGTGGGGATTCTGATAATGGCCCAAGGCCGGTAACCAAGATGAATACCTTAGAGGCTATCCAGATGGTGGATTGTGCCAGAGAGCTCGCAAGCAAAAAGGCTAGCACATCTGCTCTCCGAGCTCATAGTAGAGTTAGGGAACCTTAGTGAGTCATCTTCTGAATCTAACATGAGTGCTACCTTTGTAAGTAACGTTATGGCATGTCGGAGAACGGCTCCATCAGAACACAGAGAGCTCACCTTCCCTCGAGATGTCGACCTATATCAATGGTTCAATCGTGAAGTCTTAGGCACTCCCTCTAGTGAGTGAGAGCAAAAAAATCTTTATATTTCACTAGAAACTCGGTTAGTCAGGCTCTTTCTTCATGATTCAAATGTCTTCTAATCTTGGTCACATGGTGTAGCTTAGCGCCAAGTCAAAGGGGTTGTAGTTATCCGTCAGGTTGAGGGCGTTTACCACAAATCTCCTTGTGAACATCCAGTTCTTAGCAATTTTTAGGCTTTCATTGTAGCAACTTCTCACCATGGCTTGGTCTCTTTTGATTGTAACAACCCTGTCATACTGGTCCAGAAAGTTCATGGCTAAGTAGGGTGTGGAGATCACAGCCCCAAAGGCATTGAGTGAAGGGCAGTCCAGTATGACATTATAGGCCGAGGGATAGTCAACCACTGGGAATTTAACATTGAGTGTCTTGAAGAGGGAATCTTTCCCCAAGGTCAAGTAGGTCACAATGTATCCCACCAGGGTAATCGTGTCTCTAGTAAATCCGATCAGCTCACCGGTGTATGAGATCAATTTTGCCTTTGATAATCCTAACTTCTCAAACAATTCTAGGAACATGATGTCAAATGAGCTCCTTTAATTAACAAATATTCGGCGAACCTTGACATTAGTAATTTTCTCCAATATCACCATGGGGTCATTGTGATACGAGATAGTGCATCCGTAATCCTTGTTATAGAACAAAATTGAGGGGATTTTTCTCACGATGCCATATGACTTAGTTCCTTAAAGGGATTCCACGCTCAGTACAACCCATAATGCTTTCTTTATGGCATTTCCTGACTCACTGCCACCTACGAAGGCCCCCGATATGGTGTTGATTGTCCAAGTTACTTCGGCATGACGGCAGACATCATCTTGATTGTCATCCCAGGGTTATGCCCTTTCTTGATTTTGGGCATTACCTTGGGATGGGTCTACGCCGGTATTTTCATTCATCGCAAGAGAACATCTTATCTAATACGACGGAGATGGACTTCTTTGTGGGTTGTAACTCTGCTTCTTATAATTTTGTCTTCTCCTCTAATTATTGTTTTGAGATTGGCACACATAGCAGCCTAGGCGGGCATCTCAAATCAATGACTCAATGGCATCTTAAAGGTTGATGTAATCTTCTATATTATGCTCATGATCGACGTGCCATGCATAATGCTTAGACTTGTCCCTCTGCGCATGTTTTTTTAAAGGGTAGGTCTTTATACATTTCTGAACTTCGTGTTCATCACTTCTTGGTAGATATAAGTCTGAGATGTGTTTAGGGGAGTGTAATTCTTGTACTTTCCCTTGAAAGGTGACTTCGAGTTTTGGCCTTATTGGTTGGGTTGTTCGGACTTAGGTTTAACATCTTCTCCTTTCTTGAGATGCTTCTTAGCCTAGAGAACGTCTTCAGTGTTGATATACTTATAAGCTCGAGTGTGGAACTCTTCCACAGTCTTGGGCTCCTTCTTGGCAAGAGAAAAAGAAAGCAGTCCAAGGCGAAGTCCTTCTCTTATGTAGTGCAATCCAAGCCTTTCATCTCAATCTCGTATATTCACTATTTCTTTGTTGAACTGGGATATTAAGTCTCAAAAAGACTCCTCCTTTCCTTGTTTTACTTAGGAGAGGCATAAGATGGATTTTAGTTGCACCTTACTAGTGGTGAAATGGAACAAAAATATCAAGGACAAGTCTTCCCAGTTGACAGCAGACTTACGAATTAAGGTGGTGAACTATCTCAGGCAGCTTTCTTCAAAGATAAAGGGAAAACACGTCACATGAGTGGGTCATCTCCTCCAGCAAATAGGAGAGCATAAATATAAGCATCTAAGTGGTCTTTAGGATCCGTAGTCCCATCATAGGTTTCAATATTTGTGACATATTTGAAACACCTAAGGATCTCATAGGCCATCAGCTTATCGGAGAAATGTTGATTTGTCAAACCGAGTTTTTTTACTCTATGATCCTGCTCTTTTTTCCCTCGAACAGGGATTTCAATGCTCTGACCAGGTTCTGCGATCTTGGAACACTCTGGATGACTAACCGCGTCGTGAGCTTTGTCGATTTTCTTGAATCCTTCTTGGAGATTGGTTTTCACATTCTTTCTCCTAGTTGTCAACTTTTTCCAGGTTGTGAATGTGTTCATCTTGGAGTCTAACAAGCAAGATGAGTTCTGCTCTAAATAACTCTGGCAGACTAATTTCAGCATGGTGAGACCGAACTTCTTCATTCTCCACCAGAGCTCTTAGGCACTGCAGCACTGACACCCATTGTCTGACATCTCCATAAGGTGCTACTTGTGGACCAAGACGTTGCCTCATCAGAATTCACGCTGGCGAAGGGAGGGAGATTCTCACCAATATAAGAAGTCTGTACCCCGTCCTGCCTAGGTTCCAGTTAGGCAAAGACTGGTTCCTGAATCAGCTCATGGGTGGGGGATAACACTAGACTGCGATTGGGAGACTGTTGGTTCTGCGCAACTAGGGTGCGATTTTGATTGATAGATGCTTAATTTCTTCTCGTAGTAACCATGATGGTGATGATGAGAATAGAATTTTATCTTTTCCCATATATTGCACTAATGTTTTGAATAAGGTTAAGAGAAATACCTGAATATGTTGACAACGGTGGTTTCCTCCGATGCACAGCAACTATAACAGTGGTGTGAGGGAGTAGATACCTATTAAAGACACTCTGATATTCAAATTAGACTGTACATAATGTTGATAGTATTTGGAATTAGATACATATCTTTAAGATATTGCAAGGTATTTATAAGAGCATATTGGGTTACGTAATGTAGTGATAGTTATTATTAAGATTAGGATTACACCATATAAGTTTTTTTTGACTTACAAGATATTCACTTTCATCTAATATTTAAATAATTTCAATTAGATGAAAGTGATCTAACTTGAAAAATTGTAAATTCAAAAAAAGACTTACATTAAATGATTATTATTAAATATCAAAATTTATGAGATAGTTATTTTTATAACTAATTTTTTATTTATGTGAGAAGTAATTAATATCAATATCTATAAAAAAATTTATAAAATATTTATGCTTCATAAATAGATAAATTTTTTTATCTAAAAATAAATCTAAATATTTAAGATTTTATTTTGTTAGGTTAGATTGCTCTTAAATCATTTATTCAAAACTGTGTCCAAAACAGATATTTTAAAAAAAAAAAAATAGAACAATGCTGCTCGATACTTGCACATGTCCATTTCAAAAAAAAAAAAAGTGACATCCTTCCACAAGATTAGTTTGAATTTGTGCAGGGTACAAATAAGCCAAATTCTATACAGTATTATCCAACGCCTGAAAATGAGGTGTATTTGTCTTACGCTACCGTTGGTTGTGCTTCTTATGCTACAAGAGTTATCCAAAAAAAAAAAAAAAAAAAAAAAACCAACCAATGCCATATAATTGAAATTTTAAATCACTCTCTTTTTGTAGAAAAAACTTGTTAAAAAGGACAATCTATTAGTTTTATATTTAAATGATATAGAGAAACCTCAAAAGATAACCTTAAAAAAAAAAAATCAACTTCCTCCTTTTAACTTATTGGAGAGGTCACCATTCCATATCAACTGACGAAATATATATTCTAATAATTAAAACATCAAAAGAAACAAATATAATAGGCCCGTATCATTTAGCGGTAACTTTCTTAATTTTCTTTCTTACTTTCTTGTTTTTCTATTTTTTCGATTAAATTTATTTAAATATTTTAGATATGAGATTTTTTTAATAAATCTAGAAAATTTAACTTTGAATTTTTTATATCTACTTATTATTATGATAGATCTAAAATTTCTAATTTTAATTATCATAAATTTATCATATATTATGACCTTACGTAATATTAAAATCCTTAAATCAACTGAGATAAAAAATATAATATTTTTTTCAAATAATAATACGTTATGTGCTGACTCTTATAGTGAAGGTTCCATCGTCATCAATTGTTCAGGATCAAGAACAAAATTATAAATTATGAATTAATTTTAAGTTAAAATTATATCTATCTTTTTCTCTTAATAAATTTTTTATTTTTATTGAGATGGTAAATGCAGCTAAGTTTTTATTTTAATAAATTTTTATTTTATTGTAAAGAAAAAGAAACAAATATATTGTTTTTAACTAATAATAAAACATTCATTGGGCTTGGGTCGGATCTGTCCCAATTAGGGGTAAAAATAGGTCAGATCAGGCCAAGCTTTGACTTAAACAAGCTTACCTTATATCTCAATTATAAGGTCTAAGCCTGATTTGTGAGTTTGTAATAGGTCGATTTTTAATGTTTGGTCTGACCTTTTTAAAAGTTTGGCCTAAAAGTCTATTTAAAAGCCTACTTTATAATAAGGTCTTTAAATAAGATAACAGACCTACCATTAAATAGGCCAACAAACTTTTACATAGACTAACAGACCTACTTTTAAATAAGCTAACATGTCTTTACATAGACAAACAAACCTACCTTTAAATAGGTCAACATACCTTTACATAAACAATGCTAAAAATGCGTTAAAATAAGTCAATGGCTTTTTATTCAAGGCCAATAAGCCTTTGTTATGACTTAATATTCACCTTCTAATTTTATAGATGCTCACTACTTTCTTACTTTAATCTTTGGTCAATGTGAAACTTGGAGATATACCAAATTTCAAACAACTTGGTATATCTCCAAGTCCCACATCAATTAAAGACCAGAATAAGAAAGTAGTGAGCATCTATAAAAGTAGAATGTGAGTATTAATTTATCATTTTCATTCTAATAATTATATTACATTAAATATATTGATAAATATGTTATTTATATTTTAACTTATTAACTTAGGTTTTAGTTACTAATTTTTATTAAAATTTAAATAAAAAATATATTAATATATTATAATAAATTTATAATTATTATTATAATTATAATTATTATAATAAATATATATTATATTATATATAGTTAAACAAATCAAAATGACTTTGTCGAAACTACTGCGCTATTAGATGACCTGAGACTTGATATTTTTAGTTAAATAGACTTTTAAAAAAGCTTCTTACTTTTATCTTATTTAAGAAAAGGGTCCAAGTTAAGTCAGACGTCGATAAGTCGGTATATATAAACGACAATTTGACTTTTATTTCCAACTTTAGTCGCAATTATAGTTTAAATTCAAGTTCAAACTCAGTCAATGTCGAAAAGAAAATTTAGAAATTATTTAATTTAAATAAATATTAAATAACATTTTTACACAAATATACATGAATATAAAGATTCCTTCATGTACCAAAAAATATACAAGCATGTAAAGATTCCTTCGATAATTTTTTTTTATAAGGATATTGATATAATTAATGATTAACATTTAATCCCATATTCTATTTAATTAAAATATAAAAAATAATAATTTGTTATATTTTATATTTTAAGTGTGATACATAGTTAAATATTGATTACTAACTGTCAAAAGCATCGATAAAGAAATGGCACTGTAAAAGCCGTCATCAGATTCATAATACGATAAAAGAAATTAAACATACATCTTTACTAAATAGGTCAAACTCAATTTTTTTTTTTTTTACTAAGGTCATGCCCAGCTCAATTTTTATTTGAACCTAAAATTCTCGATATAAATAGGACATTTTTGAGTCGATTTGGCAAAGTGTTCGGCCAGAGATTATAGACATAGTTTGATTCTATGCTAATATTATATTCCAAATGCAGAAATAAAATAAATATTATTTAATATATTTAACTTTTTACTCTAATTAACATGCAATTTTTTTTTTTTTAATATATAAGTATTTGGTTAACATCTTCTCTTATTTCAACAGGAATAATATGAAATCTTATTTCATATTTTACTATTTATTTTTTATTTATCATCTAAAATAAATAATGAAATATGAAACTAAATTTCATCTTATTTTTATTAGAAAAAAAAATCCTGATCCTATGAGTATCCTTGTAATAGGAAAAAGAAGCCTCGATTGGGTTATGCAATTAATAGAAGTCGTATCCTATTCTTAATTATTCCCGTGGCACTAAAAAGTCGTAAAACGAACAACGACGAGACAGTTAGTGAGCCAAAGAGAGTTAATTATTATTATTTATTATATTTAACGTTGTATATAAATTTCCCACAAAGACACAGAAATTCATTCATCGATTCTAGTAAACAAGTCACACCGGTACCCCACATTACACTTCTATATCCTATCCGTGCGTCACTGACCTCTCGCTTTCGTTTCACGTGCTTGTGGTGCCCAATAGTGAAGTGACTGCACATTAAGCTGATTTGGACCCCATTTTCCCAGCCATTCCCACCAAATTTAACGCACTTCTGCAACCCCTCAACACCTGCTCCCCATATAACCCAACCCAGCCAATTCCCTCTCAACTCTCAACTCCCCATTTCTCTCTACAAAATTCCATTTTTTTTTTCTCTCCAATGTGTTTGGTAAATTGACACTGTTTCTTTACGCTAAAAGGACTGTTTATCCGTACAACATATAATTTAAGCTTCATCTTTTTTTCTATTAATGCCCAAGTTGTCTCACCCCCCTTGTTTAGTTTTAACTTTCCAATCTCATCTGTCTCTCAAACCTACACACACTACTTTGCCATGGAAGATTTGATCATCTCTCCTTCTTCATCCTCCTCTCTAGTCTCTCTCGCCCAAGAAAACCCACCAAGTTCAACCCTTCACCAAAAGCTTCAATTTTTACTCCAGAGCCAACCCGATTGGTGGGTCTACGCCATTTTCTGGCAGGCCACAAACGACGACAATGGCAACCTCTACTTGTCCTGGGGTGAAGGCCATTTCCAAGGCACAAAAGAAACTTCCCCTAGACTACTTCAACAACTCCCCCACCATTGTCCCACTTCTACTGAGCAAAGGAAGTTAATGAAAGGCATCCAGTCCCTCATCAACGACACCAACACGAGCACAAACAACGACCTCAACGACGCTGAATGGTTCTACGTCATGTCGTTGAGTCGCAGTTTTTCCATTAGCAATGCTTCTTCTTCATCTTCATCATCCCTCCCCGGCAAGGCCTTCGCTTTAGGTTCGGTGCTTTGGTTGAACAGCAAGCACGAGCTTCAATTCTACAACTGCGAAAGAACCAAAGAAGCTCATATGCACGGGATCGAAACTCTAATTTGCATCCCAACAAACAACGGCGTCATCGAAATGGGTTCCTACGACATCATCAAACAAAACTGGGGTCTTGTCCAACATGCCAAATCTCTGTTCGGATCATCAGTATCACCAGATCTTATGGCCATCCCACACGACAAGAACAACCTTAACCCAATACAAATCCTCGACGACCAGAACATCTCTTTTGCAGACATCGGTCTCATCGCTGGTGTCCAAGATGGAGAAGATATGATAAAGAGAAAGGAAATGAAACAACTCAAGATGAAGAACAACGATTCATCAGGTCTCAAATTTGGGTCATCACTTCAATCTTCTTATGTGGATTCTGAGCATTCTGATTCAGATTGTCCACTATTGCCAATCGAGAACACCTCAGAGAAAAGAGAGTTACCAAAGAAGAGAGGGAGAAAACCATTGCTTGGACGCGAAACCCCGTTGAACCACGTGGAGGCAGAGAGGCAGAGGAGGGAGAAGCTGAACCACCGGTTCTACGCGTTGAGAGCGGTGGTGCCAAACGTTTCGAGGATGGACAAGGCTTCTCTTTTATCTGATGCCGTGGCTTACATCAACGAGCTCAAAGCGAAGATTGATGAGTTAGAGTCACAACAGCAGATGAGGGATCAGTCTAGCATTAAGAAGGTGAAGTTGGAAATGGCGGATACCATGGATAACCACAGCGCAACCACAACTTCTACTGTGGTGGACCAAACGGGGCCTAATGGTAGTTTTGCGCTTGAGGTTGATGTCAAGATCGTAGGAGGTGATGCCATGGTGAGGGTTCAATCGGAGAATGTGAACCACCCTGGGGCGAGACTAATGAGTGCGTTAAGGGACTTGGAGTTTCAGGTACACCATGCCAGCATGTCGTGTGTTAATGACCTTATGCTTCAAGATGTTGTTGTTAAGATTCCTAATGGGATGAGAAGCGAAGAGGGTCTTAAATCTGCAATTCTCATGAGATTGGATCAGTAGTTGCAAGCTTAATTACCCCACATCTCCAGAAGCTAGCTGTTCATAGCTGTCACTTATGTGTACGTCCTCTAATAATCATGATCTAGATTTTTATTTTTCATTTTTCTTTTTTCTTTTTTCTCTTTGTTGTGGTGCTATTGCTTGATGGAGGTGGTGGTTCGTATCTGCAATTATGTAATTATATTATTGACCTGAGGAATCTAAGAAGCCTGTCTATTTGCATATCCTTTTGGATGTTGTAGTTGAAGACCAAAATAAATAAAGGAGTTTAGCTGAGAAGGTTATTATGGACTTTTTGAGAAGTGATTTTTTTATTTAATATTATTTATATATAAATTTAAATGTATGTAAATATTATTAATTAAAATTTATAAATTTTTTATATATATGCAATTATTTATAAACAAAAATAATTTAATTAAATTTATATGTGAATTTAAATATTATTAATTAAATTTAATTTTTAATTTTAATTATTAATTATTAATTTATTTTAATAATAAATCAGTAATTGATCTTGATTCATGAACTACCTTAAATGATTTATATTAAAATTCTCCAAATGTAGTATATCGTTTAGGATTATTCTTAATTTAATTTAAGATAATTTTATTATTCATCTAATTTTTATATGTTTAATTTTTTCACAAATTTATTTTATATCACACAAAAATATTATAATTACATATATAAATATATGATAAGCATACTTCTATCATGTTTGAATTGGACGAAACTTTATCCAAATCAAGGCTCCAGCCATCCTATAATAACATATGTACAAAATGATCTTTTATGCATTTGAAACTTTCCAGAAATAATGGAAGAAAGACATTTGACCCTTGGCGAGAATTTACCGTGATTTGAATTAGGAAACATTGACCCAACCCCGGTATCCCAATGTATTCTTTTTATTTATCTTTGCTAGAATACCACCGTAACAATGTATGAGATTATAAAATTATAAATATTTAAAAATACTATATGATAATTATTTCAATGCTATATTATAATATTAAAATTTAAATTTAAATTATAATGATAAAAAAATAATGTTCTTACATTATTTTTCATACACTCATCTTAAATAGATGTGATTAAATGAGATAAAATGATAATAAAAAATAAATATGATGAATAGAATTGAAAAAAATATAAAAAAAGTATATATATTGTTTGTGATAAAAAATTAAAATTACAATGATAATTGACAAAAATTTTAAACTTTTTTTTAATTTTTTTAATAGAATAATAATAAACTTTAAATTCAAATAATATTAGTAACATAATTTAAAATAATCACTTGTTAGAATTATATAAATCATGATTCTCTTTTTATATATTATAAATTATAAATTTTATAATTATAATTATTGAATAGTTTCGAAAGTACTAATTTATTATACCAAGGTAACGATTGGTAATAAATCATTCAAAAAAAAAGATTGGCAATAAATCAAAGTTGACCTTTGTGCTTAACAACTTGAAAATTGAAATCTTCTGGGTATACCAAATTTACATGGAAAATTTCATACGTCTTTTGGTCGGTTGCGTCAACACCACGTTCCTAATTAAACAACCCAACATACCGTGGCAAAGTTCAATCTCATGTATTTTTCGGTTTTTTATTTTTTGAACTTTACACTTTAAAGTTTAACGTAAAAAAAAAACTTTAAACTTTAACGAGAGAAAGAAAGTTAATTTATTTGAATAATTTTAATTACACACACTTCTACTTACATTATTTTATATTTATATAATTTTTATTATTAATTATATCTAATCTTACATTATTTTCTGCTCATATCTATTTTGATTTTGTCAACAGATGAGATATACATTACTTTAACTTTTCTTTTTCATTTTACAATGAACACACAAAAATTAATGTAATATTCCATCTTAACTTTGAATCTCAAAAATTGTTACTATAACCTCAAATTAAATGTGTCCAAAAAAAATTATTGATTATTCAAATTAGTTTAACAATTAATAAGTATGTAATGTGTGAATAAATAATGGTCATATGTTTCATCTTGGCTATTCTAATTACTTGGGCCAAGCTGCTCTTATGAATTTCTTAATTTTGACGTTGGTGATAAATGCACATCTCATATGTTAGAGATCGATGGCAAATGCTCTCGCTGACTTTGAATGTCTCCTCAAATTGTGGCTTATGATTCTTCCTATCAAATTTTATTCTTTTCCAATTTTCTTTAGCTATAATTCTTTTTATATATACTCCTCTCGTTAATTTGACTTGTTATTTCTTTTTGTACGTTACTCCTCAACATTTATTCTAACTCTACCACTCACAGAACACGGGACCAGACAGACGTGACAAAATGAATTAACTCATCTCGTCCTGCATTTAACTCCTAAAAATATGAGGCGGGATGAGTTAGTTCATTTTGAAAAATAGATTGGAAGAGTTAATTCATTCTGTTTTAATGCGGGTTGACAGATTGACTCGTATAAAAAAAAATTAAAAAAAATAAGTGAGTTGATCCTAAAAAATAAAAAAATATATAAAAAATAAAATAAAATCATAAAAATTAAAAAATAGAAAAATTATAATTTATAGAGATTAAAAAAATAAAATAAATAAAATAAATTTAGATCATATCCATAAAAATATCACAAATATAAATAATAAGACTAATTTATAACATTTTTTAAAAAAATTCAACCCGACGAATCATCCCACCTCCCTTCCACTTAATCCACGTTGCTAAGCGGACGGTTATGCAAATTAGAAATTAAAAATAGATTAAAATCTTGAACCTAATCCACAAAAAAATAACGGATTAACAGACCAATCCAACGGATTGAATCTGTTTTGTCACCTCTCGACCAGGGTTCACGTTGGTTCTTTTTCCTTATTCTCCTTTCAACTAAAATTTAAGAGCCATGCCATCTAAAGTTCTAAACGGACGTGGAAATGGAAACGAAAAATTTGGTACACAACAGGCACTAATGCATACGATCATACAAAACAATGCTCTTCAATGCATTTTCACACACAAAGTTATAGCTTAACAAGGTAATTTCTAATTTCGTGAAAATGTAGATGACGTTAACAATCTACTCTTTTCTATGTACCTTTAAAAAAAAACATCTGCTCTTTTCTTTTGTCACTTTAAGGAGGTGTTTGTTATTTTGCAAACGAGGGAGGAGCTACATGTAAATTACTCTTTAGTAGTTGATAAGATTTCATTGCATCAAATTTATGGCAAAACATGCACCAATTAATAACTCAAGAATAACGTCACCGTAGAGTTTTCTTTGTGAATGTGATAAACGGGGAAATTGATGCAGGGAATTCCGTGTGTTAGTGAATTTGCGTGGCCCAAAATATCCTTTTATGTCGTTTCTTTTTGTTGTGGATGAAAGTTGAAACCAATGGCAAGAAAGTTGGGCATATACATCAACCCCCCTTTTGGAGTTCTGACCACGACCCCCACTAAACACAGCTAAAAGGCACTAGAAACGTGTGTCGATTATTCAGATGAATCAAGAATCTTTCGTGTTCTCAAAAAAATAAGAGAGATCTTGTTATCAAATTTTATGGTTTTCACCTTATTTATTGCTCTTTTTTTTTATCTTTTATTATTCTCTTTTATTAAGTAATAGAACTTCGGATAAGAATTATTTTCTGTTAGTTAAAAATAAAAAAAAATCTGTTAATTAAAAACACATATTTTTATACATATTACATGTAATATATGTAATTTTTAATTTTTTTATTTTTTATTATACATACTGCAAAATATATATATTTTTTATTAACAGAATCTTCTTTTATTTTTTATTAATAAAAAAAATCCAATTCATAGAATTTTTCTTATTTTTTTTTTTACAATAAAAGAGAATCTTGATTCAATTAGACACTATGCAACAACAGACAGTTGAGTCGAGCGGCTTGCAAAGTGACTGTCGCTTTGTTTGCAAATAGTGAGATAATTACAAAATTTGCAAATTGGAACTTTAGCTTTTGTAGGGCCCGAGTGAAGTGATAGGTTGAAAGGTTCTTCAAATAGAATGGGACGTGTGCTGTTTTTATTTATTTTCCTTATGGTAGCAGTACTAAGTTGTATGTATCAGATTCAGAACCCATGTGAATGCAGCACTGCAGTGACAGTGAGGCAAAGCTCACCCCACAGCATTGATAACTCAGCTTATTGACAATTTTTTTTAAAAGACACGTATGTATTGTTTACACCGAGTCATTCACTTGCGGACAGAAATCTTCAAGCTAAATATTGTCTATTGTATATTGATGAATATAATTTGACAAGCACAAGACACGACTTTTTTAGTTAGATGATTACAGGTGACAAAATGAATTCAATCTGTTAGTTAATTTATTTATTTATTTTTTGGATTAAATTTAAAATTTTAATTTATTTTTATTTTTTAATTTGTATAATTTATTTTGCATAATTTGTGGGTTAAATAGGATGAGAACGAGTTAATTTGTTAAGTTAAATTTTTTTAAAAAATGTTATAAATAAATTTTTTTATTTATATTTGTAGTATTTTTATAAGTATGATATTAATTTTATTTATTTTTTTATTTTTTAAATATCTATAAATTATAATTTTTTATTTTTTCAAAAAAATTATAATTTTTTTGATTTTTTATACATTTTATTTTTATTTTTTAGGTGAGTTGATCCGTTTACTTTTTTTTTATTTTCTCTTTTAAGCGGATTAATCCACCAACTCATCTTAAAGCGAGGTGAATTGGCTCTAACTTATTTTTCAAAACGAGTCAACTCGTCTCGTCCTGTATTTTGACGAGTTGAAAGCGAAAGCGGCAAGTCAGCGTGACAATCAAATTGCCGTTTGTCACCTCTATAAATAATATAACTTTAAATTTTTTTTTTGATATATCATTGTTTTAATATTATTTTTTAAAATATGTTTGTTTTACGTAATGTTAGAAAGTTTGTTTATCATAAATCAATTTCTCGGCGTGAAAAATTATTTTTTTTAATATGGTGTTGAAAATCATAAATTAATTATTTTTTTTGCATTCATGATAAGAAGTTAGTTGCTTAAAAATCAATTTTTCAACAATGCCTTTTATTTATTTATTTTTATATTTACTATAATTTAAATTTAAAACTCTATATTTTTTAGCATTTTCTTCTTCATTTTTTATTACTAACATTTTCATTTTTACTTCATATTAAAATAAATTAAGTGAGAAACATAAATCATTAGAGAAACATGCACATTAATAATATCTGTTTAACATAAATTAAATTAATTATTGGATTATAAATGGTTGATTAAACTTGAACTAAACTTTATTATTTAATATCATACATTATTTTTAATTGGAATACAATATTACAAAATATGCAAACATAACGGTATATATCATGTTGATGTGAGTTCTGTCTAGATGTATCACTACGATTAAGATATTTTAAATGGGTATAACCTTCATTTTTGCATAATTTACACAATTTTAATTGATATTTTTTCATAAAGTCCATTTTATTACAAATACGATTAGATTGTAGCTGATTTTTAATATCTCTTTGTATTTTTAGATTATGACACAAATTTAGACCGTGATACAGAAGCTAATATCCTTCATTTCTCACTACTTGAAACTCAACTTGTAGACTTGATTCATAAATTACATGCAATCAAATAATTGTTACAAATTAAATTATATTATTATAAACTATGGATAAAAATTATTTATAAACAAAGGTGTAAAAATAAAATTGTTAGTAATAAAAGAGAAAAGAAACTGTCAACAAAGAAAATAAGAAGAGTTTTAGATTTAAATTATAGTAATAAAAAATCTAAAAAAATTAAAGACCCTGTTGAGAAATTGGTTTTTAAGCAACCGACTTCTAATGTAAAAAAAAATAATTTATAGCCTAAACCTACTTCTCAATACTATATTAAAAAAATATAACTTTTCATGTTAAAAAATTAATTTGAGAAAAACTAATTTCTCAACATTATTCAAAATAAATGTATTGCGAGAAATAATATTGAAAGAACGATACATCTGAAAATAAAATTTAAAGGTGCATTAACCGGGTAAAAAAGCCCAAGACAGCCCTTTGTAATTATTGACTATGTACGCTCTTCCTATTTTAATTCCGATGTTTCGTCATATTGACATCATGTGTCAAAGAGTTTTGCACATTATAGATTTATGGTTATTGTTCAAATGAAAAATTATTATATTTTATAAATTTTATATTCTTATATCAAATAATATATATATTTTTTTATATATTATTTAATATAATATATTATATATATATTTTTTATTATTTTTTAATTAATTATATCTTTTAAAAAAATATAAATAATATTTATATTCTTTTTAAAAATATAAGACGATTTTTATTTTATATTTTATTAAAATATAATAAATACATACTTTTAATATAGATATTTATTATTATTTTAAATTAATTTTTAAATTTGTTATAAAAAATTAATAATGAAGATCTTTCTTAATGCATATATTTATTGTCCCTTATGATTATTTCTCTTATCGAAATTCATTTTCTCAGCTCTTTCTTTCCTTTTTATTTTTTTTGTGAATTCCCACTTCTTTCTTAGTGTGAGCAGCATCCTTATCGCCAGAACTATTCTCCTAAAAGCGAGTTGTATATTTAAGTATTATAGTGAAATGTTATTCCGTCTTGTGACTTGAGGGAGTTAAACAATGCAAAATAAAAAAGAAGTATTAAATTAAAATATTTTGTATACTACAATTACATGTCGCTTTTTTGGTAATATAATTACATGTCTTTTAATGTTTACATGTGAGTGAACTGTTAGTTTAACTGAATGTTGTTTTTATGTCTCTTTTTTTGGGTAAAATAATTACATATCTTTTAATTTTTACATTATATATCAATAAAAGTTGGCTTAAATTTTTTTTGACTGGATAAAAGTTATCTTAATTGGCAGAATCAAACGTCAATAATTTGATCTTATTTTAAAGACCACATTGATAGCAAAAATATGATATTAAAATATTAATTTGACGTTATATATACCTTTAAATGCAGTGGTGGAGCTAGAGGGGAGAAATTAAATGATTAGTGTTTGGAAGAGGCCATGCTTTAGAAATAAAAAAAATTTAAAAAAATCTACAGGAATGCTTTAGATTTTGAAACAATTTGAGGGGCCTAAGGCCTCCCATGAGTATGAGGAGGTGTCGCCCCTATTTAGAAGACCAATTTTAATACATTTATAAACGGAGGACTAATGTAATG
Source organism: Ormosia emarginata (assembly GCA_029884605.1). Lineage (NCBI taxonomy): Eukaryota > Viridiplantae > Streptophyta > Magnoliopsida > Fabales > Fabaceae > Ormosia > Ormosia emarginata. The sequence continues at coordinate 62,557,051 of JAQQTP010000089.1, read as the reverse complement.
TTATGTATATCTTTGAAGGATTGAAGTGGATATTTACTCTAATATTTGTGATAATATTGTGCGAAAATAATATCAATTGGTTACAACTAGAATAATCGTAAAAAAAGTCATCTGATCTCAGTTAATCATAACTATTAATAAAATAATTATATATAACACAACTGTTGTGCCAAAAGATTTGAAAGAGATTGGCTTGAAAGTGAAGTTGTTCCTTCACTGTGGGTTCCTAGCTAGTATCATAAACTTAGCTAAAATACTATTTCGAATACCAAATCACCACAAGGACAAAGAGTTTGTCCAATGAGACGAAGAAAATTGAAATTCTATAACAGGCACTAAATGTATCCAAGGCCCAGGTTTAGGGGTGATTTTGAATTAGATAACAGTGAATTGGTTTAAAATAAACCATTAATCCAACCAGAAAAGGAAAAACGAGAAATTAAGAAAGAGTCGTATATGCTACTATACAAGATCGATGCTACTCATGATTGACGCGCTATTTGATAAATAGTACATTTTGATATATGTGATCTTGTTTAATAGAGGTGATCACTAGTCTGGATCAGCCCGTGAACCTAATTAGCATGAACTAACCTAATAGGAAATTTTCGGGTTGGGTCAACTATTCGAGTTAGTTCAAGTAAAATTATTGAAAACTCGATATGATTCAATTCAAGTATTGGATCATTTTTTTTTAAACAGATTAACCTGACCTAACTTGCTTAACCTGATGGTGCCTTTGCCTAGCCCATCTAAGTCCCGTTCCACCATTTTTTCTTCCCTTCATGCTGTCCTAGTTGTTAGGGGTGTTCATTGAGTGGGTTCAACATCTTTTTTTGACCTCATCCACTTATCAGAGTAGTGAGTTGAGTTGGGTCGAAAATATTTTTTCGCTCAACTTGACCTAATCCGATCCGCTTAAAAATGAGTTGGATTAGGTCAAATTTTTGGGTTTGACATGTTTTTTTTAAAAAAAAATCTTAAAAAAATGTCAAGATACAAAATCTAATAAATTAATACCATAAGTCTCAATCTCAAATATAATAAGTCTCAATCTAACAAATTAATACCATAAGTCTCAATCTCAAACATAATAGGTCTCAATCTACTAAATTAACACTACAAGTCTCAATTGACCTTACTCAAACATAATAAGTCTCAATCTCAAATAAACTAAATATCATAAGTCAATAAGTGCATAACAAATTAACAACTAACAAGTCTTATTAAGTCTGGAATAAACTAAATAAAGTTATTCATAACTAAAATACTTGTAAGAAAATTTCTTCTACCCTGCTTCTGTTCTCTAGCATTTTTTAAATACATTATAAGTTTATTACCATGTAAATTTTTCTAGTAAGTAGGGAACCTCTTCTAAGATCCTTCATCCAGTTATGAAATATTAGTAAAACAAGCATATCATTTTGTTTGAGTTATTTATTCCCTTTAATTGGTTTATAAACATAAATATATACAATTCACAATTCCAATTGTATGTTTATTGTGTTCTTTTAATCATTCTAGAGAGTTTATTATCAGTAATACAAGTAAATGTTATAAATAAACTTAATAAGTCTTACTAAGCTAACATGTCCTAAAGTTATAAATAATAAATCACATTAGCTAATTGAAGCCAATGTCATCACATATAAAATATGAATTGACATAATCATTTACTTCATTATTAATTTTCTTATGATACTCTTTGTCATCAAAGTGATTAGTTAGATTTTCATCACATTAGTCTGTCAGACGCTTTATGAGTTTCTAATCGTTATTTTCTTAGTCACATTCTCAATGTGACTACAATGTCTACACATAAACTTAATTGACTGTATAGAAAAGTTATGAAAGAAATAACATAAATTGTCATTATGGCTAAATGGCTTTTACAAAAAAAAAACCTACTTGGGTGGTTTGCGTGGATCAACACTTTCTAAACTCGCCACCCGACCCGTACCTTGTGGGTTGGAGTGTTTTTCAACTCGCGGACCAAAATTTTGTGGGTTGGGTTGACTCAAAACCCGTGAATTCATAGATTGACCCAATATGATCCTTAACGCTACCCAATGGCCAATAGTGCTTCGCGCCTTCACATTTGTCTGATCTGGTGCTTCATGTCTTCACAGTTCTGAGCTTCTGGTGCTTCTAAACTTCTTGTACACGTTGCCTCTAGCAACTATGAGCGTCAATTGACCATCGAGCAAGTGCGAACAACAGTGGCGAGCGAAAGTGTAGCACAACCACTGAGCAGTGAGCAACAGGGGTGAGTAGAGGATCTATGTATCCATTGAAGGGGTCTTTGCAACCATTAAGCGTCTACGATTGTGGATGGTTTCTATAATTTGCGGTTGATTTATGCAACCACCGAGTGAGAGCGACCACCACGACACCATAATTCTATGATTTATGACCAATGACGAGTGGCTAACCATCACAACAAACGTGTGGTTGGCTTTAGACAGATAAGAGGAGGGGCGAAGGGCTTTCAAGCAAGATTTTTATTTTTCCCATTATTTGGTTGAAGAGAAAATTAGAGGAAAGAAAATAGGTGGAGAGAAAATGGAGAAGTTTTATTGTTTTCTCTCGTTTGGTTATGGAGAAAAAATAGGGAGGAGAGAAAAAAAAAGTGTGGGACTCACCCAAAAAGTTTTCTCCTCCCAACTGTGGAGAAAATGTGAGAAGAAAGGCTGAAGTTGTGAAATTATAACTCTGCCCCAATCTTCTCCTCAATTAAGAACGTAGGCAGCCACTCAACAACCACCAAATCAGCCACCAACACAGATCTCGCATCGCTCCTCCTCGCCATCCTGCCATAACTTCATCGCTCGTCACTGACCCAGTTCGTGGCTCCATCGCGCCACTCGCCGTCTCACCGTTTGACCCACAGTGGATCTGGATCCAATATCACACCGCATCACACCGTTTCACGTGACCTACGTCCCACTGCACCGCACCGCTCCGTCGCACCGCCACCCACCGCTACGTCGCGCTGCTCGCCATCTCACCATTTGACTTGCAGTGGATCCGAATCCAGTATCGCACTGCGTCACGCCGTTTCATGTGGCCTACGTCCCACTGCACCGCATCGCTCTGTCGCACTACCACGCACCGCTAGCTACCGATCAAAGTTTGAATCCTCTTCATGGATGTTGGATTGAGGAAAACGGGGGAATAAGAAAAGGAAAATGGGAGGGGGAGAGGGGCGTTAGGGATTGGGAAAACGGGAATGAGAAAACGTAAACGGGAGGGGTGGGGGCCGTTGGAGAGCTGAGGAGAGATAAAAAAAAGTAATAGTAAGATAACTTTTTTAGAAATAATGAAAAAAATACATGGTAAAGTTGTTTTATTTATTAAATATATTAATTAAATATATTAAATTAAATTTATATACCAATATTATAGAATTATAAAAAACTAATTATGATTTTTTATTGAATAAAATTTTAAATCAAATTGTATAATTTAGATGCTTAAAACTTAAGACTTTGTAAGTGAGTTTTTTATGTGGGACTTTGTAATTAATATTTATTATAAATTATAAATTAATTTATGTAATTTATTAAAAAAAATCTAGTTATAGATATAAAATAAAAAAATAATATATATTTATATCTCATTATAATAAGGGCATATATGTAATTTTATATAACTACAATTTTTTTATTTTACTTTCTTCTCTTCAACTTTTATTTTCTTTCTCTCCATTTTCTCTTCATCCAAACAATAAGAGAGAAAATATATTTTTTTCTTCTCATTTTCTTTCTTCCCATTTTCTCTCTTCCCATTTTCTCTCTCCATCTAAACAAAACATTTTTGAGTTTTTATACTTGTTAAAAAAGTGAAGGGAAAAGAAACTAATGACCTGAACCAAACTGATTCGATTTTGATTAGTTTAGTTTAATTTGAATTGAATGAAATTTTTTTGTGAATTCAATCCAACCCAACACAAACCTGAATAATTGGTTTGAACTTATTTTTACCCATAATCTAACTTAACTTGACCTGCGTGCAACCTAAATATTGTCTAATACTCATATAAGGCCATACAAATTTTTCTTTTTAAATCAAATTTGTAATTTTTCTAATCTGACACATCCTTGCTCACAGGCCTGCCAAGGAGGTGTGATGGTGTAAACCTCCCATGGAGACTGCGAAGATCAACATCGATGGGAGCTGCTTTGATGCCTGCCAGGGAGGTGCGATGGTGTAAGCCTCCCATTGGGACCGCGAAAATTAACGTCGATGAGAGCTGCTTTGATGATCCTAGACAGGCTGGTTTTGGTGGCTTGCTGAGAAATGAGGTTGGGGAGTGGATATTGGGTTTCTCTGGTTTTGTAGGTGTTAATGAAATCCTCTTTGCTAGTTACTTCTTGTCAAACATGGGCTCTTGCTTGCGCGGAATCTTGGGGCTCGTTCAGTGTGGTGCAAGACTGATTCTTTAGAAGTCTTCTACCTTGCTACATCTCTTACTCGTCTTACTTTACATCAAGGTTTTAAAAATTGGACAGATCATCAAGGTTTTAATATATATATATATATATAAAATTACAATACTATTTTTTATTTATATCAGTATCATTAATCTTTATAAACAGGATTTTAATCTCAAGTACATTTTTATTAATTTGGAATCTTAATATTATATCAATTGAATTAAATAAATATAATTAAAGTAAAAAGTTAAAACTCTTTACAATATTATTAATTTAAAACTAAATTATTAATTTATTGCTATATTTAAAATATATTTTAAAATTATTATATAAATATTTTAACGCTATACATTAAAATTCCAAACACAAATATGAGATATAATAATAAAAGGTTAGCACTAAGAATATCAATTATTGTTAGAATAGCAATGTGTTGCTTATTAGAGTCGTTAAAATGGACCAAGTCTGATGAATCAGTCTAAATAGCTCGATAAAATGAACGGACTAGACTAACAAAATGTCAATCCGAAACTAAAAATAACCTAAATGGGTCAACCCGTTTATATTACATAAAGGCAAGTTGAGCTAATAAAATGTCAATCTAAAACTCACATAAACCAATTTAGCCCGACTCGAAAATGATCCACCTTGAACTGAGCCAACCTAAATGGGTCGGTCTGACCTGTTTTAACAGCTATACTGCTCATCATGCATTAGGAACAAAGTTTGATCATCTCATTTGGCACTTTACTATTTTATTTAAACAAATGTTTGAAACAAACCGGTTCAAACTGTGGTCAATCAACATGGTCTGACCGGTTCGCATTAGGTTCGACGGTTTAAAATCGGTTTTCAAATATAACGGTTTTAGAAGCATGACCGGAATGGCTGGTGGACTGTTGCTATCATCACAGACAACAAGATGTAATCTTGGGACATTAATGGACTCCTCGTCTAACTCACCCTTCGTAAGACAAATGCTTGTACAGACTTTCTACTCATGATGATGATAAGTTTATCACCTGGGATTCTCCTGGCATGGGTTCTCTTTTACTTGCTGATTGTATAGTGGTCCAATTTATCCGGCCTTAGTCTTCTCTTTGCCTTTCCAATGTACAAAAAGAAATTGTAATTTGCTAAAAGGATAATTTGTCATGTTCAAGGGATTTTGATGTTGGGAGAATTTAAGGAGACGTTTGGTGAGTGTACACATGCACCAAGTAATTTTACCTGATATTGGCTATTCAGTTTTTTTTAACTGTCATAATTATTTTTAAAATCCAAAATTTGTCTGTAAATTTAGATGTATATAAATATTATTAGTTAAAATTTGTAGAATTTTTTATATGTAAAATTAATTATTTGTGATAAAAAAATATGTGTAAATATTATCAATTAAAATCTGTAAAAAAAAATTATATGTACAATTATTTATAATAAAAAATATAATTATAAGTGGTTCAAATTTATTGTGTGTGAGCATGATTATGTGTGTAAATATTATTAATTAAAATTTATAAAATTTTATATATTTATAGTTATTTATGGTAAAAAAATAAATAAATAAAATATAACCTGTAATTTAAGTTACATATTATCAATATCAGTCTTTGATGTTCAATTGTAGATTCAAATTACAGTTTAAATAGTTGTTGTATGTCATGCAACCACCGTAGGCATGTTAAACGTTTCCAGATTTTAAAGCGACAAAGTTAGTTAGACTTGCATATTCTCTGAGATTTTCAAAATCACATATTTTTCTACCCTAAGATTTACTTTAAGGTACGTAGTGTGATCCTTCTAGAAAAATATAATAAGCATTAAACTGTTTCGAGAGAAGTTATAAAGATACACGGCATTTCATGGCGCCTTTTTTGGTTCAGGTTCAATGACCCTATCTTTTCAATTTTCAATGATTTTTCAATTTTTTTCACTTCAAGATATCAAAATCACTTATCCACGTTTCTGTACAAAATTGGTTCTTATTAGCATAGGTTACATTTTTATTAATTAATTGACGAAGACGATCCTTTGAACATACACAATTTTCCGTTTTTGCTAAGTAGGTACATAAAGCACGTGTATCCATGTACCAAAAAGAAAAAAAAAAAGCACGTGTATATAACTATATATAGATTCATGACTCACCAATAACGACGCATTGATGCTAAATGAATTTAAGCAAAAACCAAAAACTGCAATAATATGTTTTTGTCATTCTTCTCTGAAATGAAACCGGGCTAATATCTGCTATAGCAAAAGAGATATGCTACAGTTCACAGTTGCGTAAAGAAACTGGACCTTGTGAGCAATTTGTGGGACTTATAGGACATTTAAATGAAAACATGAGTAAGAAGCACTCTATCAAAATGATATATAATATATACTTGATACTATTATTTAACCTTAATGGCTGAAATTTGATATCGTATATTGGTATAATCTCAGTGAAAGTCTGGTCATTAAAAGGTATTTGATTTGTTTTTTATTTTTATTTTTAGTTAATATATTTTAATTGATAATTATAAAAATATTATCTTTATTTTATTTTATTTCTTAAATTTAATCTTTTGTAAAAAAAATAGTGAAATTAATAATCATTTATTTTCATTATTTCTTTCATTAAATTTTTAAAATAATAAATAAAGTAAGAATAATGTAATATTTTTATAATTATTAATCAAAATATATATACTTAAAATGAAAACAAAATTAAATCAAACACTCGTACTTTTTCAATGAATCACATCAAAGGTTGATTTGATGCACGAGTCAATATTGATATGATTAGATAGTTAACAAACTATATATATATATATATATATATATATATATATATATATATATATATATATATATATATACATTTCACACCTTGGTATGGGAAGAAAGAAAAATGTAAGGAAATCTAGTTGATCAGTTCTATTAAAATATTATTTATATTTTTCTAGATATGTAGTATTAGAATAAAGTTGGCAGGATTCAACACATGCAGATGGTTATGGTAGGAAATTTATGTTTTTTAATCAATATTGGACATTATATTTAATTGATAATTATATTAGTTATTTAATTTATTAGACTTATTATTAAGTGATTTAATTTAGTAAGCTTGAAAATTTCATAACTTGATGTGAGTTTAATGAGTAAATATTATATTAGCCTATTAGGGGATTATGAGAACCCTAATTAGTTAATATACGTCAGAAACGATTATGGTATGCAATATACTAAAATCATAACATAATTTTTCTTCTCCCAATCTAAAAGAGAGACGACAATACCATAGAGGAGTTAAGGCGATTTGGTTGAGGAAGATCATAAACCACTCCCTTGTTCGTGATTGATTGCCGGAAAGATTTTGCAACAGTTGGTGATCAATAGTTATGGATCCAAGTATTTATGAAAATCCAAGAATCTTTGATAATTTAATATGATGTAGATCCTAGGTCTTATAGTGTTTTGTTCTAGGGTGTATGCATCTAGAATTTGTTTTAAAAATTAAAGAATTAAAGAATCAATATCTAACAGGTTAGTCCAACATTAAGATTCAAATAAACTTTAGTACAATATTTGAATAATTGGACTTAATTTTACACCAAAAGTTAACTAAAAAAAAAAAGAGAATTGTTCAAATTATTATAAGAGATATTTTATCTATATACCTATCCAATGTAAGTCTTAACATATAGCATTACTTGAGAAAAAAAAAAAACAATTAAGCTTATAGTTTTTCTCTCCTTGGGGAGTTGTTCAACGAGGTGCTTGTTAAACTTCTTGTCATTCAAAGCAACAGGAAGATCATAAATTTAGTATCTGGACTGTTCCGGCCCAATTACAATCAGGTCACTAACGAGCTCGGTTGTAGGTTGTCTCAGACCGATAAGGCTCTATAACCGAAATGGACTTAATTTGATCGACCTGATCGACAAACTATGATGGGATTCCCTGCTTCAAAATCCCACTGCGATTAACCTAAGTGGTTGATCCTTTTCATCACGTGCTTTGTCACCAATGGTCATAGGCATTTGATGGCCAACATTCAGAAACGACTTCATATCATTCAAACCGGGCATAATATAATCGTAACAGTCAAAGACCCTAATAACTTGAACGGTAAGAATCCGATGAACCAGTCTTCGAACTTCTATATAAGTTGACCTGGAAGTCTGGGCCAAACATATTTTATTCTTATCTAAACACTCTGAGCAATCAAACTGTCCGATCATTCTACTGACCTACTTAGATAGCCTGATCTTATTGTGGTTCTTTCATAGATTTCCAGTAAGCCCACCTCTGCCCGATTTAAGTTTCGGTCAGTATTCAGAAGAGTACCTATGCCTAAGTGAATTTTTGGCCATTATTTAACGTGAAAGTTGTTAAACGTTGCCAACAGAATTGGTATGTAATGGACAAATACATTTCTGGTGAGACAGAGCTATCAATTATTGATAGATTGAACAATTGAAGCCCAGCTCGTCCATCAATAACAAACTTAGCACCCAATAAAACATAAAAACAACGTACCCACAATCTCTGTTAATTTTGCTGAAATATACATTTGCATCTTCCAATCAAGGTTTTGAAATATAGTAAATATATATACTTTTAAAAAGTTCCATCAACTAACTCATTAGAAAATGCAACTTTTATAGTTTTCATTATTAGAGACATTCTTGATAGGCATTGTCTTTTAAAGACTTAAATGAGGCTTACTATACAGCTGAACTTTGATAGGAGTATTTATAATAGATCATACCTACTCCGAAAAAAAATTCATTGATGTAATAATAAAAGTGTATTTTTCATGTTTAGATATTTAATTATTATGTTAAAATTGTTATCATCATTGATACTTATTTACTATTAAAAACATTTAAATTGGAAAAATTAGAGACAAATTATTTCCGTCACTAATAATAACAAATTTGTCATGAAATTTCGATTAAGAGATGAATTTACAATTTAAATTCTGTTAACCACGATATTTAGTTTAGTTGACAAAATCGGACTTTCCCATGGTCAAGAGGTTTAAAATTCAATAAAAATATATTGTGGCCAGGGTCAAGGTAATACCTGAAGAATTAATCCCACGCTAAAAGATCATATCGAGACACCTCGTCATCATAAAAAAAAAAAGAAAAGAGTTTTATGTGTTAGAGAAACATTAAAACTAAAGATCCCCCACCCATGAAAAGAAGAAAAAAGTTGTGAGTAATAAAATAGCTTTTTCTTTATAGGCAATTTTTTTTATTTTAAATAAATTAAACATGAACTTTGCTCTTAAGAATGTATATTCATCTCTCTCACACACACACATTTCATTTATCCGGTAATAACAAACATGTCATTTAGATTAAATTTAATTTTATTTAACATTAGATCTATATACAAAATAATATAATAACTTGAAAAATCTATTCATTCACAAAGTTATCAAACCATGAATTAGAAATGATAACTTTAAATTAAATTATATGGTGTTGAGTTCGATTTTAAAATTTATATATTTAAAATTAATATTTTAAAAAAAAATTACTTTGATATTTGATTGTATTCATAAAAATTAGTTTTTTATTTATTAGATAAAAGATATTTTTAAAAAATAAAATGATAATTTTATTCTATTCTTGTTTTATGAAATTATCATTTTACGCACCAATTTTCGTGACGTAACAAATTTTGGTCGCACAATCCTTCTCACCAAAAACGGAGAAGCCTCTGTAATCACAGCTCTCAAAGTCAGGATTGGCTTGAGCTTAAAGCTATTAAAACTATTGCTAAATGGGTCGGGCTAGTGGTATACGGTAATCAAGGGCGGAGGTATGATTTTAATCTCAAGCAGACGGAGATTAAAAATTAAATATATATCTCTAAATATTTAAATTAAAAAATATAATTATTATATAATATAAATATAAAATTTAATTTAATTCAATTCATAATTAATATATTTTAAATTAAAAATATTTATAATAAACATAATTAAATATAATATAATTTTAAAAGTATATCATCAATTTTTAAATTATATTTAATGTTATTTTATAGAATAAAAATTATTTATTATTATATTTGTATTAAATTTTTTAATAATTTTTTTAATGTAAATAATTATATAATTTGTGAAAAAATCATTTTTCATCTTATTTTATAATTTTATTTTAATAATTTTTATAGTTAAAAAGACATACTTAATAGTTATTGTTGATATAAGAAGAATAAAAATAAATCAAAATAATCTATTAATTAAATGATAAACATTTAATTTTTTATTAGAAGACCAACAAAAAAATTTACCATATATTTATAAAAAAATATTCAATTATTCAAAGTTGGAAAGACTATAGTTCTTATACGACATCCTCCTTAGTTCTGCCCCTAACGATAATGTAACGTGTGAATATGATGTATATTTTTATTTTTTGAGTTAGTCGTAAAAAATATTCTTATGGATCTTTTAATATTTTAATACTCAATAAATATTATTATCTCATAACAAATTGCTTTCCCAATCCCTATTTTTCTTCCTATTTTATTTATATTGAGCCAACTGTGTTGTAGTTTTTTTTTTTTTTTGAAAAAGATAGTCAAGGGTGTATGTATTATTTATATTTTTTTAAAAAAATATATGATTTTAATAAAAAATTATTAAAAAATATATATAATAAATAATATTAAGATAAATATAAAAAGTAATATGAGAAAAAAAATAAATAAAAATATCAAAATTATTTTTTTTATGTGACCTGTGTTGTAGTTGATCAACTGCTCCTCTTTATTTCTCATTTTTTTAACAAAGTAAGGTTCAGTTTTTTTAACAGCTTGTTGCTTAAGAAAACTACCTCTACAATCTCAACTATTGAATTGTACTTACGAGTGCCCATGCCTAAATGTTTCATCAGAAAATAGTTCTTCACAATCACCCATGCGAGCTATCCTGTCACTGTGGTTAGAGTTATTAAAATGATCCGAATTCGATGAGCTGAGCCTGATGAGCTCGATAAAAAATACGAGTTAAATTAGAAAAAATTAAATCTAAATTTAATTTAACCTAATTTGGTCTAATTCAAATTTTAATTAATTTTTAATTTAATAATATATACTTAAAAAGAAATTATTAATTTTTGTTTAAAAATTTAAAAAATTTTTTAATAATTAAATTAATTATCAAATTTATTTATCATTAATAAAAATTTAACTATCTTAATTTTTTTTGCTAATTTAATTTTTTTAAAAATTCAATTTATTATTTAAAAAAAATTATCAAAGTAATGAACCAACTAAATTACAACCCACAATAAGTTGAGCTTAACTAATAAGATACTAATTCAAAACATATTTAACACAAATTGTAACATCTTATTTTTCTTAAAACATTTTTGTGAAGAAGAAAATTTTGATTTCTTTAATTTGAATATTTTATTTAGTTTTATTTTATAATATTTGTTACTAATAAAAAAATTAAATAAAATTTGTAAGAATTTAATTCATAAAAATTAATTTTATAGATAAAAAATATTTATAAAAAGATATTTATAAAAATATATTTATGAAAAAATATTTATAAATAAAATATTATTTTAATATAAAAAATCTATCGTAAAAATTATTAAGGTAAGATATTTTACTAAAAGTAATGATTACTTTGATTTAAGAAAAAAAATACGTGTACCAGATGAACGTGGTGCAACATGGCACCAAAATCAACCACATAAAGCCATTCACGTTGGCTATAAAAAGGACGTAAACGTGAATTATTGGAAACAGGGAGAGAGAGAGAGAGAGAGAGTGAAAAGGTGAAATAGTGAATAGTGGGAGGGACAGAAAGTTGCTGACCGAGAGAGGAAAAACGTAAAAAAGGAGAGAAAGAAAAAAAAAAAAAAAGAATGAGAGGAAGAAAAGAAGAAAAAGAAAGAAAAGAATAAGAAATTTTTTTTGTAAGATTTGAATTTTTAAAAATATAAATAAATTATGACTTTGAGTATATTTATATGTATTATTTTTTAATTTATTATTTTAATATTTTGTGTATATTATTATTTTTATTAAATTTATTATGTATATATAATGTTATAAAAATTTGATATTTGTTTAGTTTTGACATATTTATAATTTTTAATAAAATTTAAAATTATTATAATTTGAATGTTAACTTTTTTATTGGACTAACATAATAAATTAAAATATTACTCAAGGCTTAAATAAATATTTTAATTATATTAGGTAATAAATATATGTACTTGATTTACATGGATTTTTTTACCTTAGTTTTGGAGCAATTTTATGACATTTATTCCGACTTATATTTAACATCGCTTAAGAGTAATTTTATGATATTTATTTTGATATTTGCAACAAAAGAATTTTTGTGTAATGAATGCACTATCAAGATCAGGACAAATTATGAACCATAATAGTACATTTGGTACTAAGGACTGACAAAATATGAATAAGACAAACTATAAACTTTATTTATTATTAAGAAAGATTATTAAATTAATTTTAAATCATAATTTGTTCCCTGAAGAATTGACATTTAAATTTAATGATTCTAAGTTTTGTGAGTTTTATTTAATTGCTATGATTTATTTATATAATGAATTTATTTGTGATATATTGGTAGTTTGTATTGCTTATTTTTGTGTGTGATGACAACCAAGTGATTTATGAAAAAAGTTACACCTAACCGCTTGGGATGAATATTCTTTATGTTATTTAGTTATGAATATGTATACTTGATTATTGTTACATTCTATGTTAAAGTAACACCTGAGATAGGGTGAATCCCTATGAAAGTAAAGACCTTCGAAAGATAAAGCATATAAAAGAAATTTGCTTGCTTATATTGTTGTTAATTGATACTTGGTTGTTAATGTTTGCTGATATTGGGAAACTTGCTAATGTTTGCCGATGTTTGAAAATTGCTTAATGAGGTTTGAGAACGTTTCTGATGTTAATATATAAGACTGTATTGCATGATTTATGTAATAATCGTTTTGGAATTATGTTATTTTTGTTATACTTAGGTTGTCATGAGATTTTTTGTGTACATCATACAGTTGAAGCTCATCATATGTTTTTAAACGTTTTTATAATTATTCATTTTTTATTGAAAATTTTTAATTCTCACTTTATTCATGATATTTTCAAATTAGCACATGATACATTATGATTATCATCATTCAGATCACATATATATAAATTCTAAATTCAAAGGAGGAAAATATATGTATATTAGAGTTATTAGACATATATATATTTTTGACTATGTAATGACTCTAACATATGTAAGTAAAATCATAATTTTTTTACTAAATTTATTAATTAACACTTATGCCGCTGACTTTATTTCTTTAATCACTATTGTTTCTCTCTATTTAGATTTTGAATTCGAACCTTACTTTTAAATTTTCCTTCAATTTCGATCTATGTTAAAATTCTCGTTATTGTAAAACCCCATTTTCAGTTTGTAAAGTTTTTCTTATTTTTCACTACTTTGAATTAGAAAGAAATTTATTAAATTTCAACTAATTTCTTTTGAGTTTTCAAAATTTGAAATTTTATTTAGCAAAATTTAAAATTTTTATAGAAATAAATTTACTAATATTATTATGACAATAATTAAATAAATTAAGAATAATACCATTAATTAAAAATTTTGTTATCAAACTACTAATTTAATAAAAGGGTTACAAATATGTCCTGACCTATCCAGCTGGACTGGCACATTTTGTGAGGTATAACTGTGGCCATCTTCTTTTGCCACACACACCTGTCATTGACTTCGGTTTTTTCACTCTTATTTTTAATATAATTTTATTATTCATCTAATTAAAATATATTTAATTTTATTTAATTCATTAATAAAATTATTTTATATGTACAAAAATTTTATAATCATATATAATATAATTTAATATTTTTTTATTTTAATATATCATATAAATATAATATATATATTTTAATATATATAACACTTTTTTTTTTCAATAACACTTAACTTGACCTTGCGTCCCTATAAACATCTTATTTTTTATAAAATATTTTATTAATAATATAATTTTAATTTTTTTAACTTAAATATTTTATTACTAAACAAAAAGGAAATTAAATAAAAATTTATATGAATTGAAATTATAGAGATTAACTTTTTAGATAATTTGATAATAATAAATAATAGAATAAAAAAATATTTATTGAAATAAAATTTAATATTTAATCTTTACAATAAAAATTAAAAATAATTTTTCAAGATAAAATAATAATAATAATAATAATAATAATATTAAGAGGTAATGAATATAATAAAAAATATAGAGATATTTATAAAAAAGTGAAGATATTTTAATAGAAGTAATGATTGTTTACATATTAAAAAAGAAAAGAGGTGCTACGTTGCACCTCCAGAATGGGTGCAACACACCCATTAATATCACCCATATCATCATCAAAAGGCATTTGTAATGGCTATATAAAGGGGTGCGAGAAATGAGTAAAAGAAACAGAGAGGAGTGAGGGATTAAACCGTAGGAAAGAAATAGGAAGAGAAGGAGGGAATGAAAAAAGTGGCATGCGTGAGTGGTACTGTGAGAAGAGAAAGAAAGAAGGAAAAGTGGGAAATAAAAAGAGAAGCAAAGAAAATGGAGGAGGAAGAGAAAAGGAAGAAGAAAAGAGATTTTGTAAAAAAAAATCTAAACTCTCTTTTAAAAATAAAATTATGTCTTTTAGTATATTTATATATTTTATTAGTTAATTTATTATTTTAATATTTTGTGTATATTATTATTCTTATTAATTTTATTATACACATATAATGTTATGAAAATTTGATATTTATTTAGATTTAAAATATTTATAATATTTGATAAAATTTAAAATTATTATAATTTGAATGTTGAGTCTTTCATGAGACCAATATAATAAATTAAATATCACTTAAGATTTAAGTTAAATAAATATTTTAATTATATTGGATAATAAATATAAATACTTAATTTATATGGATTTTCTTATATTTATCTTAGTTTGAGAAGCAATTTTATGATCTTTATTTTGACTTATATTTATCTTAACTTGGGAGTAATTTTATGACTTTTATTTTGATATTTGCAATAAAATGATTTTTGTACAAGAATGAATTTGTGACCAAAACAAACTATGAATCCATACTATGATGACCGAAAATATAGTATGATGATTTTATTATGGAATACGATGTGACTATTAAAGAAATTATTAAATTAATTTTAAATCACGCTAATTCCTTTAATTGACATTTGAATTTAATGATTCTAAGTTTTATGAGTTTTATTTAATTGTCATGATTTATTTATATGATAAATTTATTTGTAATATATTAGTAGTTTGTATTACTTATGTTTATGTGTGATGACAAGCAAGTGATTTATGGTAAAGTTTGCACCTAACCGTTGAGAGACAGATGGATGAAATTCCTTTTATATTATATGCTTGGTTAATGTGGTTATGTCTGTCTTTGTTATTACTATGTTAAAGTAACACCAGAGATATGGTGAATTCTTTATGAAAGTAAATGTCTTCGAGTAAAATGTGAGACAAGCTGACGTGGAAAGAAAAAATAAAGTAAAGAGCGGATTCCCTATTATGAGGAACTTGTTTGCTAATGTTTGATGATGTCGAGGAATTTGCTAATGGTTGACAATGTTTATAAATTTCTTACTGAGATTTGAGGATCTTACTGAGGTTTGATGATACTTTCTTATAATTGGTACTTATTTGCTGATATTCGAGGAATTAGACTTTATTTAATTCAAGTCAAATACGATTTATTTATTACTAAGATAAATTAAATTCTATTCAATGACATATAAAATAAAGAAAAGCAACTAATCTAAATCTAAACTACAAAAGCAATAAAGATAGTGGTTTGAGATCTAGTTCCTTCTTCACCTTCTACTTCATACTAATGATATGCAATCCTTATAAGTAACATCAATGATTAGTTAGTTTAGCTTGAGAATCTGATATAGTCAAAAGCCTATGTCTAGGTCGATCAACCCTGGTGCCATTTACCTAATCCACTATGGTTCTTATGGTTGCATGAGGACTAGTGTAAATTCCACTAATGAACAATCTATTCTCAAACACACGCTAATACATGGCTAAAAGGTATTTCTATCCAGTTAGCTAATCAACTCATCCAAGCTAATTGAACTCGTCGAACATACATCAACCATACCATGTCTATCTCCACAAATCCCTATGTCTAGTTCATTTGCTTCAAGTAACATCATGCAATTGTTGATCAAACAAGCAAAGCATTAAGCATGGCATGGAAGAACATAGCTAAACATCAATAGAAACTCAAATTCATTCATAATCATCAATAATCATATAAAGATCCAAAGTATATCCTAAATACGTTTGGCTAAACATTGAATACGAAATTACAACCAAAAACAGTATTCAAAAGATAAGGGAGAAGAAGAAACGCAGGGAGAAGAGGAAGGATGCCATTGATGAGATCCTTTAAGCTTGAATCCTCTTCCCTAAGGAAGAGGACCGCCAACCTAGCCTCCCTAGGCTTCTAATCTGCCCAGAAATGAAGTCCTGGCCTCACTCTAAACTCAGCTTGGCTCCCTCGGAGCTCTCTTCAGAATTCTATTGAAAATCTATTTATAGACTCAGCAAAATCAGGTCCACGCCGCGGCGCTCACAATCCACGCCGCGGATATCCAATTCTACTTAATCATATACACAATAAGCACAATTTGTTCCATAACATACTGGAAAGGTATTAGAATTAGATATAATGAATAGAAGTATAAAACCTTCCAATTATGCATGAATACAAGGACTTTAGCACTCTTTATAACTCGTATATATAGGGTACAAATAACTACTTTGTGTAGTTATCACACCCCCAAACTTAACATTTTGTTTGTCCTCGAGTAAAACAAAGTATGACCAAGTAAAACTTCTTAACAATTTAAACATATCATTCAACACTTTCAAGTTTCAATCTTTCTGTTTTTCAATTAAATCAAAGCTACTACTATGTACTGATTACTTCAATCCATAAAAAGTGTGCAAATGCCCCTAAACCAGCTTCACACATACATAATTCTTCACATGTAAACAATTCAGCTTCCTTCCATGCAATCCATATTATCCACGAACATGCAAGATAAACTTCTCCTATTCAAATCATACATATCCGGATAGATTTATAAACATACATATATATAAATCATCAAATCCGTAAAATTGAATCCAAACTCTTTCTCCACTAATGTAAACCATACACAACTGAGGATCAAAAGGGTCTTTAAAGCTTGTAATGTCAGGCCATGGTAATGGGTAACAGAAAAGAAGGGAAAGGATATATAACAAACATTGAAATACATGAATATATGATTTCAAGACTTGAGAACAAGCGAATTAGCAGGGTATTCTTCAGTGAAGGATCACAACTTGCCAGAACCATGCAATTCTTTTCCTTTTTTTAAGCTTTTCTTCTTTCTTTTTCTTGCTTTGCTTTTCTCTCTTTTCATTTTCTTACTTTTTACTTTTTCAAAGCACTTCTTTTTCCTTTGATCGCATTTAGTTCCTTCAGGCTCATTTTTCTCAAACATACATACCCATACTCACCGAACTCACTTCAAGAAACAACACCCCATGTACTCAACAAACAATGAAGGGTAGGAAGAAAATGCAATGCTTTCACATGCATTGGAACGGTTAACAGGTTAACGATGGCAATGGTTTGAAAAACAAATAAGGCTAAACAATTATCAAGCTTCAAAGGGGACATAAAGATATAATCATTCAAGGTAAGCTTTTTAAGGCTCAATCGGTCCAAAGAATGCCTTAATCATTTCCTCAGTCATGCACAATCTAGGATTTCGCCTCAAGAGAGTTTAAAAACAACTTCTAAGATAATTGAAACTCTACATGTACATCCATAAACTTTCTCTAGACATGCATTCAAATCATATTCAAAGTTATACTTGCATCTAAGCGAAATGTAAATCATACATCAAAAGCAACTAAACTGTTTCACATGCTTCCAGATCACATAAAGTTTCACTCACAAAAGGGCAAATAGCAACCATTCAAACGTTTTTATAACTATTCAATTCCTACTGAGAATTTTCATTTCTCACTCAATTCATGGTGTTTTTAGATTAACACATGATGCATTATGGTTATTATCATTCAGATCAGTCATGTATAGATTCTAAATCCAAAGGAGGGAATAATATGTTTATTGGAGTTATCAGAAATATATGTATTATGGCTAAATAGTGACTCTGATAGATGCTAGTAAAATCATGATTTTGTTACTGAGTTTCTTAAATAGAACTTATGTTTCTGATTTTGCAGCTTTACTTATTATTATTTTTCTTGCTGAGTTTCTTAAATAGAACTTATATTTCTGATTTTGCATCTTTACTTATTATTATTTTTCTTTCTATTTTTTAATTTAATGTTATTTTTGTATTCTGCATATTCGAAATTTAAGAAATTATATCAACAAAAACTGAAATTTTAATTAATGGTACGTAGATTAAAAACAATACCCAGTTGTTAGAAATTTGGTTATTAATTTAGTAAGGATGTTACATTTTGTGTATTAGAGCATCAATTTATGGCATTAGATAGTCATATCTATGTATTGAATGTTTATCTATGTTAATTTTCTGCATGATGACTTTTCTTATTATTTTGTATATGCTATATAAAATTATTAATTTCTCATATGATTTTGTACATGTTATATAGAAATTTTAACTACAATATTGAGACAGGTTACTTTAATATTAGGAAGCCATAAAAGAATTGGTTGACGCTGTTGGGGCCCAGACAAAGTCAATCAACCTGATTTTTACATAGGAACAATAAATTACAAATCTAATTATCTAGGCCAAGGTAGTCTTTGTCACTCACATGCTAGAAGAAGAGGAGAAGTACTGGTGAAAAGGTGATAGAAACTTGTTAGAATATAGATGAACTAAAATCACGAGAGAGGTATTTTTAGCTACATTCCTTGATATGTTCTTCCGTGATAATGTAAAAAAAATAAAAAATGATAAGGAGGCAGAATTCATACAACTAAAACAAGAAAACATGATTTAAGGTGAATGTTTTCTTGTAAACATTTTCTTAATTGGAGAAGAGGCAAATCAATCCCGCAACATAATTCAAGGTAAATGTTTTCTTAAAGACACTCTCTTAATTGCATTGTTTACACACTTCTTTATATCTATTGATTGTGTGAAGACTTCAAATATGCTTATAACTTTCTTGTCTTATGATATGTTAGTTTTAACTCCCACAGGGGGAAAAGTTTTTACTTCTCAAGCTTGTTTAAGATGTCCTATTTTAATAAAGGAAAAGCTTTCACTTTGAATCTTATTTGTTTGCCTTTGACTGATCTTGATATCATAATTGGAATGGACTGGTTGTCTACTAATGATATTATCTTAGATTGTTCCAGAAAACTTGCCTACTTTCCTAATGACCCACCCAAGGAACCAAAATCCACTAATATCTTATTCCTTAATATCACTTAAGCGGAGAAGTGTCTATTAGAAGGAACATAAACAACACCTTAGAACAGTGCTATAGATCCTAAAGGAGAAGCAGTTGTATGCTAAGTTAGAAAAATGTGAATTTTGATTGAGTGAAGTAAAATTCTTAGGTCATATGATTACTTAGGGAATAGTAGTTGTGGATCCTAATAAAGTTGAAGCAGTAGTTCACTGGGAAAAGCCAAAGACAATTACTGAGATTAGGAGTTTTCTTGGATTGGTCGAATATTATAGAAGATTCATTAAGAAATTCTCTCAACTAGTTTTACCTCTGACTAGGTTAACTAGAAAGAACCATCCTTTTGAGTGGGGTTCAACATGTGAAGCAAGTTTTCAGTAGTTAAAGAACAAACTTACCACCAATCTGGTTTTAATAATTACTGATCTTAGACAAAGCTTTGTAGTGTATTATGATGCATCTAAGAAGGGTTTATGATGTGTTTTGATGCAATACGGTAGAGTTGTAGCTTATGCAGACAATTTAAACCGTATGAAGAAAATGACCCGACCCATGACTTAGAATTAGTAGTAGTAGTCTTTGCCTATATGAAATTAAATTTGAGGTATATAGTCATCATAAGAGTTTAAAATATATTTTTAACCAAAAGGATTAGATATAAGACAACGTAGATGGATTGAGTTCTTAAAGGACTATGATTTTAAAATTAAAATATCATGTTAGTGAAGCTAATGTAGTGGTCGATGCCTTGAGTTGGAAGTCCTCACACATGTATTCGATGATGATAAGAGAACAAAAGTTGTTAGTAAATTTCAATAACTTGAAGATTTTAGTATCCTTGCAACTTCACTGCTTATATGCTAGTGAATTAAGAATAGAATATGATTTAAGAAACCAAGTAATCAAGACAAGCCCAAGAAAATGATAAGTTCTTACAGTCCTTCAAAAAGAAGAACATTTTAGGGTTGATGAAAAAAGGGCTATGATGTACTAAGGAAGGTTATGTGTGTCTAATAATGAAGAATTGAGAAAGAAGATTTTATCTGAAGCACATTACAGTAAGTATAACCAAAATGTATCAAGATCTCAGGAAATGGTTTTAGAGGAATAAGATGAAAAGAGACATAACTAGTTTTGTAGCTAAATGTCTAAATAGAACACTAGAAGTCTGTTGGATTACTGCAACCCTTGAATATCCCTGAATGAAAATGAGACATTATATCAATAGACTCTGTGTTAGGATTTCCTAGGACTCTATCAGGTTATGGTGTAGCATGGATTATTGGTGATTGGTTAACTAAATCCGCTCACATTTTTCCTATTAGGATCAGTTGCCCATAGTACAAGTGGGCTCAAGATTACATTCAGGAAATTGTTAGGTTACATGGTGTACGAATTAACATAGTTTCTGATAGAGACTCGTGATTTACTTCAAAATTTTGGGTAGCCTTACAATAAGATTTAGGTACTAAGCTTTGTTTTAATGCATCTTACCACCCTCAGACAGATAGTCAATCTGAGAGAACCATTTAGACCTTAAAAGATATGCTTAGAACTTATGTGCTAAAATTTCAAGAAAGGTGGAATACTCATATACTATAAATAGAGTTTGTCTATAACAACAATCATTATTCTAGTATAAGAAAGACATATTTTGAAGCTTTGTATGGTAGAAAGTGTAAATCACCTTTTATGTTGGTTATAAACAGAAGAAAAGAGTTTATTAAGACCTTATATAATGCAACAAACTACATAAAAGATTACATTTATCAAAGAAAAATTACTTGCTACTTAGAGTAAACAGAAAAAATTATCCTTATCAAAGGAAAAGACCTCTGGAATATAAAGAATGGAAAATATATTTTTCTCAAAGTCACTCATAATACTGGGATTGACAAAACCCTTAAATAAAAAAAAATTGAATTCTAAATTCATTGATCCATTCTAAATCCTTAAAAAGGTAGGACCTGTTGCCTACAAAATTACACTTCCTCTAAATCTTTTAAATTTTCATGATGTTTTTCATGTATCACAGCTTAGAAAATACTATTTTGACCCTTCACATATCATAAAAAATGAAACAATATAAGTAAGAGATGATTTAACTTGTGGAGCAAAACATGTACGAATCATGGATAAATCTATCAATCACTTGAAAGGAAAGGAAATTTCTTTAGTTAAAGTAATATAGGAAAGATTGTCACCAGAGAAGACAACATGAGAATTAGAAGATGACATTCAGAAGTCCTATCCAGAGTTTTTTCAATTAGGTTAGTGAATTTTAAGGACAAATTTCTAAAAGGATGAGAGAAATGCAACATCTTATTTTTTATAAAATATTTTGTCAAGAATATAATTTTAATTTTTTTAACTTGAATATTTTATTACTAAACAAAAGGGAATTAGATAAAAATTTATATGAATTGAAATCATAGAGATTAACTTTCTAGATAAATTGGTAATAATAAATAATATAATAAAAAAATAATTTATTGAAATAAAATTTAGTATTTAATCTTTGCAATAAATATTAAAAGTATTTTTTAAGATAAAATTATAATAACGATGATTATAATGATTATTATTATTATTATTATTATAAAAAAAATATAGAGATAATTATTGAAAAAGTGAAGATATTTTAATAGAAGTAATGATTATTTACATATTAAAAAAAAGAGAGACAGAGAGAGGTGCTACGTTGCACCTCTAGAATGAGTGCATCACACCCATTAAATTCACCAATTAAATTCACTCATTAACATCACTCATTTGACATCATCAAAAGCCATTTGTAATGGCTATATAAAGGGGTGTGAGAAATGAGTAAAAGAAACACAAAGAAGAGTGAGGGAGTAAACCGTAGGAAAGAAATAAGAAGAGAAGGAGAGAATGAAAAAAGTGGCATGCGTGAGTGGTACTGTGAGAAAAGAAAGAAAGGAGTAAACCCTCACTTTAGTCTCTGAAATTGTATGCACCGGTTACATTCATCCTTAATTTTTAAAAACAATCAACTTAATCCCTGAAACTTCCAAACGTCGGTCACGTTGGTCCCTGCATCAGTTTCCATCAGTTAAACTTGATAGAAACGTACGTGTGACACGTTAACTGCCATGTTGGAAGCTGATGTGGCTTCCTATGTTGTCCAAAACGGCGTAGTTTCGTTTTTGTCCCAAAATACAAAATTTTCAACCCTAAAACGACGCGATTTTGGACCAAAGTTGTGAAGATTAACTTTCCCCAACCCTAAACCCTTATATGGCATAAGATCGACGGCAAGTTGAAGATCCAAATCGCTTCAAAACCCAAATCACTTCTAAGCCACAAGACCGATGGCAACTTGAAGATCCAATCCAAAAGTGGCATCTTTTGGGGTTCTTCTTAATTTTGGGAAGCACTGTACTTTTCAGTGATACTATCTTATGTTGTTGTCTATGGGAGCTTAGACCTGATTTTGAGTTGAACATATCAGTTTGGTTTTAGCAATGGTGCTGCTCAGATGTTTCTCTGTGACACTTCTGCAATGTTGTTTCTTAGCTTGCTTACTTTGCTTGTCTCTGGGTCTTAACAACTCA
This sequence comes from Ormosia emarginata, assembly GCA_029884605.1. Classification (NCBI taxonomy): domain Eukaryota; kingdom Viridiplantae; phylum Streptophyta; class Magnoliopsida; order Fabales; family Fabaceae; genus Ormosia; species Ormosia emarginata. Next base: position 62,533,506 of record JAQQTP010000089.1, on the reverse strand, counting down.
ACCTCATCTTATGACCTTCATGATTTATCATCCCTGAAGGAGTTTGCAGGCAACCTTACATATGGTTCTATCATCACATCATGATTCAATGATGTTGTCTGTTGCAATTGGGTTGGAGTTGTTTGTGATAATGTGATTGATGGTGGTGGAGCAACTGCTAGTAGAGTAGAATGATTGGAACTTCATTTCAGACATGCAGAAGATAACTTCATTCGCAAGGACTAATATGAATTAGTTGTCTATATGTTAGGGACTTGTGTGAATTAGTTGTGACACGTCAGGGACTAATGTGAATTAGTTGTCTATATGTTAGGGACTAATATAAAGTATTTTGTTTTTAGGGCCTGATACTAGCAATGCAGACCTGCTGCATTGGAATGAGATGTTCAGGTTAAACACATTCTCAGGGAGGCTAACAACTATGCAGACCTACTGCTAGTGAAAAGTGGTGCTACTGGAAATGACTATTTACTCTTTTGGCAGGTTCCTCTACCTGTCATGAGCCACCTGCTTCAAGCAGATGCCATGCAAGTTCTAGCAAAGCAAAAAGTGATGTCTAGAGTGCCTCACAGGTTCTATGTTTGGCCTATGTGGAGGAATTTCACTAAGATGTGGGATTTGGAAACTTAAGGTTTGGGGAATTTAGGATTTGAATAAGAATTAGGAACTTGAACAAGAATTAGGAACTTAGGGTTTGGGGAATTTGGGATTAGAACACCAAATTAAGAACTTAGGGTTTGGGGAATTTGGGATTAGAACACGAATTGAGAACTTAGGGTTTGGGAAATAAAATCTCATTGCATTGGGGGGAATCTGAACAATTACAATCCACCTCCAATATGACGTTGTTTCATTCTTGGGAGCTTTGTATTTTGGGGCAAAAACGAAACCGCACCGTTTTGGACAATATAGGAAGCCACATTAGCGTCCAACATGGCAGTTAACGTGCCACGCGTACGTTTTCATCAAGTTTAACTTACAAAAACTGATGCAGGGACTAACGTGACCGATGTTTTGAAGTTTCAGGGATTAAGTTAATAGTTTTGAAAAGTTAAGGATGAATGTGACCAATGCATACAAATTCAGGGACTAAAGTAAATGTTTACTCAAGAAAGAAGGAAAAATGGGAAAGAAAAAGACAAGAAAAGAAGACAGAGGAGAAAGAGAAAGGAAAGAGAAAAAGAAAAGAGATTTTATAAAAGGTAAAATTTGAACTATTTTTTAAAAATAAAATCATGACTTCAAGTATATTTATATGTTTTATTAAATAATTTATTATTTTAATATTTTGTGTATATTGTTATTTTTGTTAAATTTATTATGTATATGTAATGTTATAAAAATTTGATATTTGCTTATATTTGATAAAATTTAAAATTAGGAAAATAATCATCCTACACCCCTTTTAGGGGTATAGTACTATTCACACCATTTTCAATGGATGTGATTGAGTGAGAGAAAGTAATAAGAAAAAGTATGTATAATGAATAATATTATATGAGATGTGAAAATAAGTGTATGCACTATTTGATGTAAGAATATAAGAGTTATTAAAATTATTATAATTTGAATGTTGATTCTTTTATGGTACTAATATAATAAATTAAAATATCACTTAAGACTTAAGTTAAATAAATATTTTAATTATATTGGGTAATAAATATAAATACTTGATTTACATGGATTTTCTTATATTTACCTTGGCTTAGGAGTAATTTTATGATCTTTATTCTGACTTATATTTACCTTGACTTGAGAGCAATTTTATGACCTTTATTTTGACCTTTGCAACAAAAGAACTTTTGTGCAATGAATGCACTATCAAGATCAGAACAAACTATGAACTATGATGAGTACCTAACAAATATGATCGATGATGAGGACCTAACAAACTATGGACTGTGATGTGAACTATTAAGAGAATTATTAAATTAATTTTAAATCATAGTTGGTCCATTAAAAAATTAACATTTGAATTTAATGATTCTAAGTTTTATGAGTTTTATTTAATTGTCATGATTTATTTATATGATAAATTTATTTGTGATATATTGATGGTTTGTATTGCTTATGTTTATGTGTGATGGCAAGCAAGTGATTCATGATAAAGTTTGTACCTAATCGTTGAGAGGCAGAGAGATGTGTTTTCTTTTATATTACCTACCTGATTAGTGTGAGTATGTTTGACTTTGTTGTTACGATGTTAAAGTAATACCAGAGATAGAGTAGATTTCCTATGGAAGTGAAGGTCTTCGAGTAAAATGTGAAACAAACAGACATAGAAAGAAAAAGTAAAGTAAATGACGGATTCCCTATGATGAGGAACTTGCTTGCTAATGTTTGATGACGTTGAAGAATTTGCTAATGTCTGCCAATGTTTGGAAATTTCTTACTTAGATTTAAGGATCTTACTGAGGTTTGTTGATATTTTTTTATAATTGGTACTTGTTTGCTGATATTTGAAGAACTTGTTGATGTTAAGCTGCATTGCACGATTTATTTTGCATTTGTTATGTTATGCTGGAATTGTATTATTCTTGTCATACTTGAATTGTTATGAGGTTTTCTGTGTATATTACACAACTGAAACTCCTAATTTATTTTTAAATGTTTTTATAACTGTTTATTTCCTATTGAGAATTTTCAATTCTCTCTCAGTTCATGTGTTTTCAGATTAGCACAAGATACATTATGATTATCATCATTCACATCGGTCATATATGGATTCTAAATACAAAGGAGGGAATAATATGTTTATTGGAGTTATTAGAAATATATGTATTATGGCTAAATAATGACTCTCATAGATACTAGTGAAATCATGATTATGTTGTTGAGTTTCTTAAATAAAACTTATGTTTCTGATTTTGCATATTTACTTATTATTATTTTTCTTTTTATTTTTTTGAATTTCATTTTTTTTGTTGTGTTCTGCTTATTCAAAATTTAAGAAATTACATTAACAAAAACTGAATTTTTAATTAATAATACAGAGATTAACAACAATACCCCGTTGTTAAAAATTTGATTATTAATTTAGTAAAGGTGTTGCATCCCCCTATTTGAGTCAAAAAGTTAAGTTATTCTTTCACTTCTTTTTTTTCAAGAAGCATTGAAGCAATAACATTTCATTGAACCATTCTCATGATTCATGAAGTGATCTCTTATTCAATCAACTTGTATACTCAGATTATATTGTTTTAACCTTCTATTATCTTAATTTATATATCTTTTGCAATCAATTTCCATACTCTGGTTCTATTATTTTGTTTTTCATAAGAATTTAAATATGGACAAAATTTAAGTAAAGTTTCTTAGGTGTTTGTTTCTAATAAAAATATGATATATGTATATTTTTAAAAGAACTTAATCATCATTTTTAAAATTTTTATTATTGAATTATAAAAAAATATACACATATAATATTTTTATTAGAAACAAACACCACAAGCACCTAATGAATTTTACTTAAATTTTATTCTTTAAATATTCAACTACAAAATATGACAAAATGTAAGAAAAAATTATAAAAACTTAAGCTCGTAATTATGCATCTCAAAATGTTGAAAAATATATTTCAATTAAAATATTATATTTATACTAAATAAATTAAAGAACTCATATTAAAATTTAGATTTAAGAATTCTATTTAGTTGCTTGCTCCTACGCAAAGAGTGGAAGTCTTAAACTTCCTCCTACACCATTCTCACGCTATCACAAGCCACACGAGAAAATTGCACCTGACATAATGACATGCCTTTATCTGTCAATGCAACCGCCTCTATTATTTCCATTTTCGGAGACCCACCAAATTTTAATTTCCGTCCTTTACTCTTTTTTCTTCCCCTCTTCATGACAATTAATTTTCAAATTAAATCAAATATTCAAAAATGGATTTCCAGAATTTGATTTTAAATGAATGGAAAAGCTAAAAGAAATAATTTTTTTACAAAAAAGAATTATTCATTTCATTCCCTTTTCCCAAATGACTGACGTAAGTTGCTGAGATGGTTCTAGAAACTTTTTTTATGGGTCGGATACATTTGGTTGAGGGGTATTTGTAAAGACTTATAAGCTCAAGTCAATAATTAATATAGAAGAAGATGTTAGGAAATATAAAAGAATAGAGAGATAAAGAAAAAAAATCATTTTTGTCAGAGATGCAGTGCCTATATATAGTAGTTTTGAGGTGCATAGTATGTGTAATACCTTTAGTAACATGTTTAGACTTGTATATGTTTACAAAAGTAGCATATTACTTGCTTAACTTGTCTGAAAAGTTTTGTGACGAGCTGAGTTCGTTTAGGTACTTAATTGCAACACAGAAATTGAAAAGTAGCTTAAAATAACTCAAATAATGACTTAAAAGACTAAGTCAAGGGAAACAAGTATGAATAACTTGTTTCTAGGTCACAAATGAACTAAGTAAGACGCTGTTAAAGTTTCAAAATAATCAGAGTTAGTTTGATATTTTTAGGCATACTGATTGTGCTTTCTTGATTGACTGCCAACAGATATAGAAAATGATGATAATGGAGAAACAACATTTTTAATAAATTTTAGTATTTATTTTAAAGTTGTTAGATATTGAAAATCTTGAATTAGCTAAATCTAAGTGTTTTTAGCATATTAAGATTTATCAGCTATGGCTTAAAGGCCTTAAGGGTCTTTTATTTCCCTTTTATAAGCCTTGTTCATGGCTTCTTTGTTTTACTAGCAGAAACAAAAAATGTGAGAAGAGAAAGGAAAGAAGAGGAAGCAAAGACCAAGGAAGAGGAAGAGAAAAAAGAGAAAGACGTCAAGGGAAGCTCTAAGAGCCAAGCTCAAGCTTGTAGATGGATCATCTTAATTGCTAAAAGTAGGGGTTTTATGTCCATATTCATCTTCTTCCATTCTTTTCACCATTGAGGCATCCTTGGTGCGTAATAGGCCAAATTGAGTTCTAGAGGTGTTTGATGTGTTTGACTTGCATGAATGTGTTTCTTTGATTATTTATGACTTGTTCATTACATAAATTAAAGTTAGAAGCTTAGAATATCTCATTTATACCATTGATGTTGATTTTAGGGGTTTAGGTTTTTAGGTGGATGATAGATTCATCAATCCATGATTTTGATCCTTGTGAATGGTTTAAGAGTTGTATAAGTGTTACAACATGTTTATGGACCTTGTATGATGTTGGAAAACATTTGGAATTGATGGTGGGATGAAGAAATGGGGATATGTTCCTAATAGAACAGTATCCCGTATTTATAAAATTCTGCAGAATTCTCTATCGCATGGTCACGCCTAGGCATGACTGAACCACGCCTAGGCGTGGGGGTTTCAGTTTCTAGAACTGGTGAGACAGAGAGCATCACACCTAGGCGTGACAGAGCTGCGCCTAGGCGTGGCTGTCTGGCAGAAACATGAATTTTTGTTAGATGCAATGGAGTCTTTCAATGGGTGTAGTTCCTTCTTTTATGTTACTTAATGAGTATTGAGGCTCTAATAGGAGATCAAAGAGTAATGGATTACCTTGGGAAGGTACCTAGAACCTTAAGCAACAAAGAGTTGTAAGTAAGAACCACTCTTGAGTTAGATTCACTTGAGTAGAAAGAAGATTGTGTATTTAGTTTTGAAGAGGGAATGTTATATACTAAATCTCTAGTTAAGCGGGACCTTGTGTATTGTAGAATACACAAAAGGATGAATGTTGACTTGTAAGCTTGTTAAATTCATTAAGTATGCAATGTTATAGAGAAATGCTCATTTGTTTCCTTAAGCAAGGTTGAATGAGGCATTAGCTAAGATACACTCTTTCACTAGAATGAGTTGAGTCTATAAGAAAGTTTACGTAGTGTTTATGTAAGAGGTAAACATAACACTACACTTTTCATACACTAGTTAATTAATCTAGTTTGTATGTGAAGAGTAAGGACCTTAGTGCAACCAGGAGTATTGGTTTGTCATAGGTGAGTATCTAACACCTCAGCAACATAGTGTTGCATATAGATCACCTAAAAGGTATGAGTGATGATATAGTGTATTAGATACAAGGAACTAGGATGGATTGGTAGTGTTTGCCAAATAATGTGACTTTATATGACGAAAGGTCATTTAGACAGAAGGAAATGAATCAGAAGTTCCTAAGGGGACAAGTATTCCTAACCAAGTGTTAGGGTTACGTGTAGTATGAGATTACAGATTCTCTTCTCTACAAATGGTAAACACAAGAAGCCAAAGTTCCTAGTAGAATACGTTTGGGTCTTAAACGAACTAAGTATATAAGTATGTATGTAAGTCTATGGATTGGTCTAGTAGTATTGATCTTGATGAGTATCCTTTGATGTAGTACACAATCATGTAGGCCAAGTGAGATAAAAGGGAAGTCCGAAAGACTCGTTTGAATAAGGATGAAGCCCGAACTTTTCAGGATGCCAGGATATGTGTAATGTGAGGATGAACTTTTCCTTTATTTACCATCGGATAATATACTGAACCAGTTCCTAGCAAGCTTCTTTGTTTTCAACATAAAATTCTGCATATATTTCAAAACAAAACATTGCACAAGCATATCTTTAGGATCTTCTTAGGCATAATCATATTGCATATCATCATCATTGTAACTACAGACAATTGTATGAGCATTATCTGTCACTGTAATATTTACAGCTGTAAGGGCGGTTGTTTATATTCAACAGTGTGTAGACTATCAGTTTAAGATCACACTACTTGGTAGGGTGCAGATATGAGAATAGAGGAGGAAACTCCTAAGTTAAAAGTTATATATTTGTTATATACAATGTATAGCTAGTTGATATTAGAATTGTTTTTACTGAGAATTCTAATTCTCACCCCGTTTATTATTCCATGTAAATCCAGGTACATAACTTGTTAAGGGAATGAAGGGAAAGCATGAAGACTAATATAGAGTTTTATATGTTGTAGTAGACAAAGCTTATGTATAAGTTTATATTTGCTTTGTATGTTTTGAGTAGTATGTATTACAATATATCCTTTTGTGGCTAGTGTTGTATATATATATATATATATATATATATATATATATATATATATATATATATATATGAGTTTAAATTTTTTCGTAATCTCTCAAGATTTTTTATAATTACTTAGATTGTAATTATGGATATATGTTAGTATGTAGAAGTGACGTATCTAGTACTGATTATCTTTATATATCTTTATATATCTAGATATCTGTATTAGGATGTTATAATATACACCTTAGGATATAGGTAAGTCTATAGTAGGCAGAAAAAAACTCCTAATTCTGGTACAATACGTGTCTTAGCTGTTATGGATATTTTGGAGGATTTCTTAGGCGACTAGATCGTGTAAGATTCACAAGTTTGGGGTCAAGTCTAAGTCAAAGGATCGAGGCTGGTCAAGTAGGCCTTGTATAATATGATTTGATGAGTCTAGTTTTAGTAGGAGAGTCAGGTCGAGTATAACTTTAGGAAATGAGTCACTACAACCTGTATATAAAAGAGGTGTTATGGGCTTTTGGCCAAATTTGAGATATTGAGTTGGACTATTCTCTTTGGTATGATCCAATAACTTACATGACAAAATTACAAACAATTTCATGAAATAGAAAGCTACAAATACCATTAGAGTCTCAAGTTCAAAAACCACAATTCTGCTTTTTTTTTTATTATTATTACAGGCATGGTTAAACAAAACAAAAAGAAAAATGCTATTCACATATTAATATTACACATATCTATTTTGTATTTTTTATGTGATAGAATTAAAATATCAATACGCAGAAAACAAGGTAAGTTCAATTATAATCAAATAATAAATTTTATAAAAATATAAAATAATGTGAGTAAAAATATATATAAGTAGTGTTACTCTAACAAATATTATGCTCCTTTTCAATCTGATCGTCTCACCTCAAAGCAACCCAATTAAACTGTTAATACTATTTAGACTTTTATTCTTTTAAGCAATAATGAATGGATTTGACTGTAATCTCAATCATAGTCGTGTCACTTGTTTTTTAGCTCAAATCCTTGTCACTATTTTTTTTTTTTTTTTTGGATTTATATGGTATATTTTTTAAGGTTTAATATTTAAGATAAGTTATCAAATATTTTATTAATTTATTTTTTTAAATATTTATTATAAATTTAACATTTAATAAATATTTAATAACTCATTTTGAATATTAAACACATCATGATAATATAAAAATTACTTTTTAAATGAATCATGCAGAGTTTCGTCTCATCATGAACTGCTCCTGCGAAGACCAAGTAAGAATGGTTAGGTGCGAAAAGTTAAGTAAACCAAAAATAAGTGCAAAGTTTAACTTACATTGTTAGAGACGAAAATATTAAGTAAATAGATCAAAAATTATGAATCATATTATATATAAAAAAATTTAAAATTAATAAATAAAAATATATTTACTTTTAAATTATTTAGTGAGTTAAAATCAAAATATATTATTTTAAATTAAAAGTAAATATATTTTTATTTATTCATTTTAAATGAGTATTTTTTTTCAATATATAGGAAGATTTATGAATAAAATTAAAAAAATAAAAAAATATTTATATTAGATATTAAATACATCATAATAATATTTGTCATTTATATCGTGATTTATAAGTAAAATTAAGTTTATATATATATATATACATATATATATATATATATATATATATATATATATATATATTACAAAATGAAAGAGAGTGAAGTTAAGAGTGAGATGATCTAGTAAATTTATTATATAAAGATTAAAAATTAATAGAAAGATGAGTTGAAATTGTAATATCAATGTATATAAAATAATTATGAATCTTATGTTAAATACATATCAAGTATAATTTTTTTTAATTTCATCATTTTTATATTTTGTATAATTATACTTGATCTCTCTTGAGGTTAGTGTTTATCATATTAATATCCTTTTTGTTTAAGAAAGTACTAATACTTTTCTTACTTTATATTTTCAATAAGACTTTGTATAATATTTGTACATAAAGTAAAATAGGTATATATAATTTTGTAAATAAAGAAAAATATTAGAATGTAATAATAATATATAAAATAAAAAATATATGTATAATTTTTAAATAAAATATCAATATAATAAATATTAACTTTATAAAAATTAATATAATTATTTTTTTTTATTTTTTAAATAAATTTAATTTAATAATTAATATTTAAAAAAATTAATAAAAAAGAAAGATCGAGTCTCATGCTCACCTCCTTTGTATCTATCCTTGCATAGCACATTAGCACCTTACCACAATAGTAAAAAAGTTATGCACTAGTTGTATAAAAAAGTTTTATATTGTAAATTAAACATTTTTTTATTATAATTAAGTAGTGTTTAAGTTAATTTATACATATCTTAATTAATTTATCTATGCAAATAGAATATTTAACTTACTCTAATTACGTGACATTTTTAATATACCAATAATGAAAAGAATGTCAACATTGACAATAAATTAAATTCAAACCCTTAATAAGGATATTGTTCTAAATTTATTTTCTTTTAGGAATGGATGACATATTATGTGTATGTGATTAATTAGAAACAGTTGTGGTTGGAAGTATGATTAAGCCCAGTAGCCCACGTGTGAAAAACATGTATTAATTCTTCCTAATGGGGAATAGAGTCAAATAATACTTCGTAAGATGACTTTTTCCTCCCTTCTTAGGTCATATTTCGTTTCTTTTTTATTGGTGGAAAGGGTTACATTTCTTCATTCATCTTAGAAGTACCAAGTGCTTTTTTTCTTTGGATTGCCAAACTTTCTAGTTTGATAATATTCCTTTCTATTTAGATAACAAAAAGTCGATAATTTTCATAATAATCTTGATTTTCTCTGACAAAGCTTTTTGTTTAGTCATCCTCCCAACTAGCTGACGAGGCCCGGTTATGGGAGCCCAGAGGTTTCGAACCGTATATGGTTATTGGCTTAGACATTTTGAATATCTAAGACTTGAAGACTTACGGCCACTATTTGCACTTCGGCAAGAAAATAGATTTTCGGTGTGAGAATATAACATGTTTTAATTTGCTTAGATTATAGAAAGAAAATGGTTTTTTCCCTGAAAGTTCTCTTTTTTTTTTTTTAAAGCTCTTTCAGTAAGATTTTTATTATAAATTATTTTTAATATAAAATAGACTTATATATATATATATATTTGAAATTTTTTATCAAGAAACTATATGTCACATGTCGCTTTCTAAAAATTCTAATTCCCTTAATTTTCAAAAACATTTTAATAATAGTAAAGTTTTCAAATTTAAATTTAAAAAACAAAAAATATATTTTAAAATAGATTAATTAAAATAATAAATTAATGAGTTATTATTAATTGATTATTTATTATTAATTCAAACAGTAATAAATATAATTGACCCAATTAATTATAACTAATTAACAACTATAATTAACAAATATTTATTAATATTTAGCCTGTAAAGGTTAAACTACCAATATTTACCCACTAATTTTTTTTTTCAAATTATTTAAGACTCATTTAATATATAAGATTTGATTGTATTAAATTTAATAGTATAAATCTTGATAAAATTTTAATATTATCTAATATTTTAACGTAATATTATATAAAATACTGTATTATATAAAATAATACTATAATATATTTATTGATGCAAATATAATATTAAATATGATAAAAAATTAATATTTTGACAAAATATCCTTTTATCAAGCAATCATTTTGGACAAGACCCATTACCATGGTGGTGTAGGAGACACAACCTTTACCAGGCATTATGTCAAACAGTTTGCGGGCATGGTCCAAATTGACCAACTTTGACATACCCAGAAACCATAATGTTACAGGTCACAGTGTCCAACGTAGGACAAACCTCAAACAGCAATTGGGCATTAGAAATGGAACCATATTTCGCGTACATGTTGATCAAGCTATTGCGAATGAAAGTGTTGGAGTGGAGTCCGAGTTTGAAGGTCAGAGAATGGATTTGGCGGCCCTGAGAAGAGGAGGAAAGGGACGAACAGGACTTGAGTGCGGAAACCAAGGCAAGCTCACACTCGAAGTGATTCTGGTGTTGTCTGGCATTGCAGAATATGCGAATGCAGTGTTGTGGGTTTTGCAAAAGTGGTGGGGCTTTGGTGGAACTGGAAACCCATCTTACAGTTGGATTTCGTAGCTCAACTGAAAGAGGAAAGGGTAGAAATCGATGCAAGAATTTGAGTCAAGTTTGAAGGAGAATGCTCCGAACACAAAGAAGGAGAAGAACAATGAGAAGAACGCTCAGAGCATAACACGATACTGAGGTTGTGTAATGTGTTTGATTGTTAAGGTTGTGAAAGAAGCTTATCAATAAAAATTTAATCCAGATTATTCTCACTTTTAAAAAGTTTAATTAAATTATACATTATTTTAATGTATAAAAATAATATACTAGATAAAAAAAGATATATTGAATAAGTTTTTAAAATATTATAATTGTACTAAATAAATGATAAAATTATAATAAATTATATGAATTTATCCTATCAAACTTTATACGTCATGTTAAACGTGACTTTATAAAAAAAATTCACATTATTAAGGTAATTGTTTTGGTACACATTTATTTTTTTTGTATACAGCATTATTAACTGAAAATGAGTGACTTTGTGATTTGATATGTTTTATGGAAATCACATATCAACACATATCACATTATTAATAATGTTGTACGCATTTGATTTGTTTCTGTACACATTCATATCAACACAATTTGTTTTTTCGATACACATTCATAATGTTGTACCCAAAGTCACGTATTTTTTTTTTGGTATACATTCATACTAAATCACAATTTGATGATTTCCTTTTGGCTAATCAAATCTTTTAAAAATTTATTATCAAATCACTCCAATAACTAATAACTATTCGGGCTCGTTTGGTGATCAGGATAAGAGAGACAGGATATGATAAACTATCATATCCTATTTGAAACTATTGTTTGGAAATAGGATATGATAAATTAATCCCGTCACTTATCCTATCCTGATTATTTAGTTCAAATTCTATCCCGAGGAGGGTTGGGTTAGAAGCTTTAGGATAACGTGATTTAAAGTATGATATAAAAAAATATTTTAAATATAAAATAATTAAAGATAATAAAATATAACAATTACTAAAAAAATATATAATAAATATAAAATATTTAAAATAATAAAATACTAATAATTAATTTTAAAAATTATTTTTATTTTGTCTCAAGGCTAATTTTGTTATTTATATTATTTTAAAAATTGAAAAATATAAAATTATTCTAATAATTTAACTATATGTAAAGTAAAAACTAAAAATGAATATTTAAAATTATAAAAAATTAATTTAAGTTAAACAATATTTTCAAAATTTTAAAAATTATATGTAATTTTATCATAAGGATAAATTTGTCTTTTTATATAATTTAAAAAAATTAAAATTATAAAAAAATAAAATCAAATAAAATATGAAAACATTCAATAAAAAAGAAAAATTTTAAAATCATACTAAAATTATAATGTTATCCTCGTTGCTTATCTGATGACACTAAACGCCGATAAGATAATAACTTATCCCGCTAATATCCTATCCTACTCCTATCCTGCTCTCTTATCCTATCTGCTCTTATCCTATCCTGACCACCAAACGAGCCCTTCAATTAATAACTAACGCCCGTAAAGGATCAATTGTGAGCCCCTTATTTTTTACGTGACATAACAATTAAATTTAATAAAATTGATTATTCAAAATGATGAGTGCAAGTCAACTTGAGTGATTATCACAATTGATCCTTTAATGTCATACGCTTTAACCAAAAGCAAATCACAATTGCCAGCCATCCTCATCTATGTATATTTCTTTCTCTTTAACTAGCCAATTTATCATTATGTATTAGGAAGCTTATAGAGAGAAGCTTACAGAGAGAAAGAAAAGGAGAATTCTGAATAAAAACTTGTATTGAGAAAAATGAGACAAAATCAAAATTATATCAGAAGGCTTTCTACTTATATACCAGAATAACTAATTTAACTATAGTAACTAATCATAACAAAAAACTAACTAACTATCAGATAACAACTAATATGAATTAACTATATTGAATAAATATAATAATACTCCCCCTCAAGGTGGGAAGTAGATGTCAAGAAGTCGCAGCTTGTGAATCATGTTGAGGAATTGAGCAGAAGGTAAAGTCTTGGTAAACAAATCTGTCAATTGATCATTAGTTTTCACATGAATTAGTTTGATGAGATCGGAAACCACCTTCTCTCTTATGAAATGGCAACCAATGTCAATGTGTTTAGTTCTTTCATGGAAAGTTGGATTTGAAGCTATGTGGACTGCTGCTTGATTGTCACATAACAAATGGACTGAACCAGTTGGTATGGAAAAATCCTGTAAAAGTTGAACCATCCAAACAATCTCATTAGTCACAGCAGTCATTGCCCTGTATTCAGCCTCTGCTGATGACCTTGACACGATGACCTGTTTCTTAGACTTCTAGGAGACCAAGGAATCACCAATAAAGAGATAATAACCAGTAGTTGATTTCCTAGTGTCCACACAAGAACCCCAATCGGCATCAGCAAATGCAGTGACAGTAAAAGAAGAATTTGATGGAAATAAAATGCCATGACCAGGTGTAGCTTTTAGATATCTGAGAAGGTGATGAACAGCTTGCAAATGAGTAGACTTTGGTTTAGACATAAACTGACTTAGCTTATTGGCACTATAAGCAATGTCAGGCCGTGAGAGTGTCAAATACAGTAGTCTATCTATGAGTCTTCGGTATTGGGAATCATCAGGTAAAGGAGTTCCATCATCCATGCTAAGTTTCAGGTTAGGATCCATGGGTAAGGATGCAGGTTTGCAGTCTGTAAAACCAGTATCCTCTAATAGAGATAGAATATATTTCCTCTGAGAGAGATGAATGCCTTTAGCAGATTGAGCAATTTCAAACCCAAGGAAATATTTCAAATTGCCAAGGTCTTTAAGCTTGAATGCAGACTTCAGTAAACACTTAACAACATCAATAGATTTTGAATCTGAACCAGCTAAGATGATATCATATACATAAACCAAGAGAAAAATCATAAAGGAACCAGATCCCTTGCTGATCAAAGAGTAATCATTTTTAGATTGAGTGAAGCCATGAGTGAGTAAAATAGTAGCAAATTTTGTGAACCACTGTCTTAATGCTTGCTTAAGACCATAAATGGACTTATTTAATCTACAAACTGAATCCAGATTAGAACTCTCCCCTTGAGGAGTATATCCAAGTGGTAATTTCATATATACCTCTTCAAACAAGTCTCAATTAAGAAAGACATTATTAATATCCAATTGCACCAAATTGCCATCTTTTAACTGCTGCTAAGGCCAAAAGAACTCTGACTGTTGTGAGTTTGGTTACTGGTGAAAAGGTCTCAACATAATCTATACCTGCTTGTTGAGTAAATCTTTGAGTAACCAATCTAGCTTTATATCTAGCCACACTGCCATCAGGATTATATTTGACTTTATATATCCATTTACAGCCAATTGACTGTTTATTTTGTGGTAAAGAGACAATTGTCCATGTGTTATTGGATTCCATTGCTTGCAACTCCTCAGACATAGCTTGCTGCCATTCTGGAATTTTGACAGCTTGATAGAAAAACTGAGGCTCATATACTGTGGAGATTTGACAAATAAAGTGTTTGAACGTAGGACTAAGGTTACAGTATGAAGTGGGTGGAGGTATAGAGTATGAAGAAGTTAACTGATGACATTTATAAGATGACAAATATGAAGGGGGTTTAGAAATTCGAGTGGATTTCCTGAGTGAAACAGAAGGAGCATGTGGTGAGACAGTAGAAGTAGGTTCTGCAGATGTGGAGTCAGAATTTGAAAGAAAAGAAGAAGAGGTACAAGGTACAATGTCTGCTGAGTGGATAACTGTATCAGTGGAAGGATTAAAATTCACATCAGTAGCAGGTACAGTTTGAGGAAGAACCTGATTATAAA
Organism: Ormosia emarginata; assembly: GCA_029884605.1. Taxonomy (NCBI): domain Eukaryota; kingdom Viridiplantae; phylum Streptophyta; class Magnoliopsida; order Fabales; family Fabaceae; genus Ormosia; species Ormosia emarginata. The sequence goes on along the minus strand of JAQQTP010000089.1, from coordinate 62,518,485 downwards.
AGGGATCCAAATCTGGATCAGTATGAGGAGTGTAATGGAAAGGAAAAGTATCTTCATTGAAGACAACATCTCTGGAAATTTGAATTTTTCTGGTTTCAAGGTTATAAAGTTTATATGCCTTGTAACCAGTAGGGTAACCAATGAAAACACATGGTTGAGCTCTAGGAGAAATTTTTTTTCTAGTGGATGGAAGAGTAGAACAGTAACATAGGCATCCAAAAATTCGCAAGGAATGATAATCAGGATCCTTAGCATAGAGTTTATAGAAAGGGGAATGATTATCCAGTAATGGAGCAGGCAGTCTGTTAATAAGAAAGGTTGCTGTATTAATACAATCTTCCCAAAAGCACAAAGGAACCTTTGATTGGAAATATAAGGCTCTTGCTATATTAAGCAAGTGTTGATGTTTTCTTTCCACCACTGAGTTTTGCTCAGGTCTTTCAACACAAGAAAATTGATGTAGAATGCCTTTCTTATCAATATACTCACTTAGTTGGAGTTCTTTAGCATTGTCACTTCTGATGCATTTTATAAGTTTGCCAAATTGAGTGTGTATCATAGCAACAAAACTTTTGATTAACCTGGTAGCTTCTGATTTATATTTCAATAATGAAGTCCAAGTGTATCTTGTATGATCATCTACCAAGGTTAGGAAATATCTATGGCCATTATAAGTTGGTTTATGAAAAGGACCCCATATGTCACAATGAACTAAGTCAAATGGAACAGGACTAACAGAGTGATGAAAAGTAAAAGGTAACATTTTTTGTTTAGCAAGAGGACATATATTGCAAGCAGAAGAGCTAAATTTGGACAAGTTAATTTTATTATGCAACAATTGTAGCCTATGATGGGAAGGATGGCCTAATCGAAAATGTCAAGTATGATTAGGTAATGTACAAGAATTAAAAAACATACAATTTGAAGTACCAGAATTTGAAGTGTGATAGGAACTAGAAGTCTGTAAAAGAGATACAACACTTGGAAGTGATTGGAGTGATTGTGAAGTAGTCTTGAAAACATAGAGACCTTCAATCATATCACCTTTGCCAATCATCTTCATTGTGTTGATGTCCTGTATTAAGAAAGAATCAAGAAAGAAAGAAATTGAACAATGATTTTCTTTCAAAAAGGCACTTACTGATAAGAGGTTAATTCTAAAGCTAGGAATGTAAAACACATTAGTGAGAATTAAATTTTGACTTAATCTTACAGATCCTATAAAAGGAACCATAATCTGGTTTTAATTTGGCAAAGTGATAGAAACGTTTGTGACAGGTTGAAGGGTAATAAAATTGTGTAAAGTGAAGGAAATATGACATGAAACACCTGAATCTAAAACCCAAAAATGAGGATTAGACAGGGAAGGAGACAAATTGGTGGACAAGATGATACCTGCTGGAGGAACAGATGAAGGAAACTCAGATTGTTCCATAATAGGCTTAGTTGCTTGTGACAATTGAGATGCTAGCATAGCCAATAATTGATGATATTGAGCAGGAAAACCATTAGTTTCAATATGTGTGGAATTATTAACAGAAACTTGATTCACAGGTCTTGAAGAACCAGATTGTGACTTGTGAAACTTGTGGCCTGGAGGATAACCATGTAGCTTGTAGTATTTGTCCATAGTGTGACCAACAATACCACAATGAGTACACACAGGGCGATCTTTCTTCATTGGTTTTCCTTTGGATTGAGCAGCATTAACAGCAAAAGCCATTTTAGATTCAGAAGGCATCAGATTGGAACCAACACTACGCTGTCTTTCATCTTGAAGCACAAGAGCAAGAACTTTGTTGATAGAAGGAAGATGATCCATCAACAAGATTTGGCCATGGACAGAAGCAAATTCCTCATTCAATCCCATTAGAAATTGCAAAACATGTTCATATTGAATATATTCTAGCAGAGGACGAATGCCACCACATGTATAAGAAGTTAAAGGCTTATAATCGTTCAACTCATCAAATATAGACTTCATCTTGGTGAAAAATTGGCTTACAGATAAAGAATCTTGATGAAGATTCATCAATTCTCGCTTAAGTTGAAAAATTCTCAGACCATTTTGTTGTTGAAAATGGTCCTTGAGATCAACCCAAATCTCATGAGCAGAAGTGGAGTAGATAATGCTGGCACTGATTTCTTTGGAGACTGCATTTAGAATCCAAGAAATGACCATGTCATTATTACGAATCCAAGAATGAAGCAGATTTGGATCATTATTAGTTGGACGGGTGATGGAGCCATCAATGAACCCGAGCTTGTTCTTCACTGAGAGAGCCATCTTCATTGCACGGCTCCATGAATTGTAATTATCTCCAGTGAGAACTTGAGATACAAGAACAAGGCCAGGGCTATCGGAATGATAAAGAAAGAATGAATTTGTAGCTTCATCCATGATAAGAGGAAGAAAGATCAAAAGATCGAAAGAAATTTTAGAGAATGCAAAAAACTCAAAAAACTACTGATACCATATTAGGAAGCTTATAGAGAGAAGCTTACAGAGAGAAAGAAAAGGAGAATTCTGAATAGAAACTTGTATTGAGAAAAACGAGGCAAAATCAAAATTACATCAGAAGGCTCTCTACTTATATACCAGAATAACTAATTTAACTATAATAACTAATCATAACAGAAAACTAACTAACTATCTGATAACAGCTAATATGAATTAACTATAGTGAATAAATATAGTAATATTCTGTGTTTTCCATTTTTCAAGTTTTCGATTCTAATGACTTTTGTTGCTGATAAGATTTCTAATATAACTCCACAAAAACAAAGTTGGAATGTGAAGGCTTGTGTTGTCCGTTTGTGGATGATTTTAGGCTATAACAATGAAAGAGGTCTAAGTTCTATGAAAATGGTTTTGTTTGATGAATTTGAGAGTAATTATATTCTAATATCAAATAACTTAACAAATATTATTTATTTCACTTTTTCATTTATGACTTTACCTTCTATATGAAAACAGGGAGGACGAATTCAGGCCTTCATTAGGAAGACGTTAGTGTATAAGTTTGAGAAGTTGGTTGTGGAAAGACAAGTATATGAAATTAGTAAATTAATTGTTAGTCCTAATACTAGAATCTTCCGAACGACTAGACATGAGTACTATTTAAACTTCCAGTTTCACTCTAAAGTTGGGTAGATACTATAGTACATCTTTTTATGTTTGGGTGCACTATACATTTTTTTACTTTTACTTGTAATAACATGTTTTTTTGTTGTTCCATATTGTTTTGTTTTTTTGTTTTTTAACACACAATTATTGCTGCCAGTCGGCGGCCACTGCCACCTGGCCGACGACCTCCCACAGCTGCCACTGGAAACCTCCAACCATCCCCACCGTCGGCACCGAGCACCTCTAGCCACCGACCGCCGATCACCTCTGCAACCGGTCGTCAGCCACCTCCAATCATTGTTCATTTTTTTTAAAAGTTACACAATTGTGTAAATAATATCAGTTAAAACTGTATCAATCTTTATATTTTTTCATAAATAACTGTGCATACTGAAAATCTTATAAATTTTAACTAATAATATTTACACACAATAATACAGTTTTCTCTGTGTGGATGTGTTATGGACTTTTAAAAAATATATATATTTTAACTGATAATATTATCATATTTTAACTTGTAAAAAAATATTACCAATGTTCAATGGGTAATATTTACACATGATAATATTTTTTAAAAAATATTATTTTTTCCTAAAATCATAATTGTGCATGTTGAAAATTTTATAAATTTTAACTAATAATATTTATAGTTATACAACTTAAAAAAAAACTAGAGGTGGCCGGTGGTGGAGGACGGTTGTCGGTCATGCACATCTGAAAGGCCAATAAGTGACATGACATGATGTATGGCGGCGACGATAGTGATGGTATGTAAAAAAAATCATAAAACTTAAAAAAAAAATCTACTTAGTAAGTTTTTTGTAATTGATCAAAGTCATTGATATTTTTTATTATTAAATCAATGACTTAGATTAAGTGGTGTACCATATACTTTCCAAAAGAAGGTGTATATTAGACAACACCTCTAAAGTTGACATTGCCAATCTTCTACAATTTCGCGTTATGGTTTTAACCATATTCCTTTTGAGCATATCTTTTAAACAGATAATGAGTTCTCACATCTAATAGATAATATGTAATTTGACATAATATGATTTTAAAGTTAGAATGTATTGATTTAATTGAGTTTTTAGATGGAATGCATTGATCTTATATTGATTTTACGTTACCTAATATGATTTTAAAATTGGAATGCATTGGTCTTCCTCATAGATAATGATTTTTAAGGTGATGTTGATTTTTAATTGAATTATTCAAAGGATTTGCTGCAGGTAATATCATTCTTGCTTTCTCATTTCTTTAGGCTAGCTCTCTCATTTTTTATGGTAAGCTCTTCATTTCGTCTTCTTCTCCTTTTATCTTTCTTAACCTCTCACTAATTTTCACTTCCTCTCAGTAACAGTAGATTCGTTAGATTTCAACCTTGGTTGAGCCTCTCCCGTGTTTTGGTATCAAACTCATTTAATTCCTTTTGTTTTCTCTACTATCTACTTAAAAATTTCATTTTTAAATATCAGTTTATATAACTTCGTTTTGCTTGATTTTCTCTATTCTTTAGCTTCTTTAATTTGTTTCTGTTTTTTTTTTTTTTTCGTTTTTCCAGGATATGAAGCCTCATATTTAAGGTATGGCTAATTCTTATGCATGTTTTCTATGTTTATTTTAGTAATCTTTGATAAGTTGATGTCTTAATGTTTTTAAAGATTTGGATGTCTCTCTTTGATACCCACTTTGTTTTTCCCATTGTCTCTCTTTAAGGTATGGTTATTTCTCATGTATGTTTTCTATGTTTATTTTAGTAATCATTGATAATTTGGGAAAACAGATCTTAGGCGTGTGATTTGGTTTGTGGAGTGGTGAGGTATAAATAAAAATATAATTCAAGAAATTTTATCCATTAGATTAGGAACTATACGCGGTGCAGTTAGATTAGGAACTCCAGGGATCCTCAATCCGATAATTTGGATGTTTTTCTAATGTTTTTCCATTGTTTCTATATTTTAATAATATAAATTATATTATTTCTATACTTGGCTAGCTCCGTATTCTTGAATGCATTTCTTTATATATATATATATAAATGATAAGAAGATTTGTGCAGTTCAAGTCATTTATTTCATATAGAGAAATAATTATTTTATATTATTTTTTAACATCATTTTTTATATTTGATTAATAATATATAAATTCATAATTAATTATGTGTATTGATTAGTTAATAAATAAATTTATAATTTAGGATTGAAATTTGTATTTATTTATTAATTAACTAATATATATGATTAATTATGAATTTGTATATCATTAATTGAGTATAAAAAATAATATTAAAAAATAATATAAAAATATAGGAATTGTTTAATATATTTTGGTGAACAATGATGACAAGAGGGCCAGTAGTGCTTTGAGGCTTTGAGCATCTTCCTCATTATATAAGAAGGGACTTACTCATCATGGTTGAGACCAATGCAAGTAACCAACAATGCTAAATTTTGCTAATTTTTTTCTTGAAATATGTACAGGGATAAAGATAATTGATTGATGTGCTATTTAGCGAGCCTCGATTACACGGTGATTTTAGGGAAATGACACATGGCTTGGGTTGTGGAGGCTATTAAGACAGATATGTCTTACGTTTTTTCTTTTTTTTTTAAAAAAAATTGATTAAAGAAAAAAAAAACTTCCTTTTTTAGTTACTCAGAGGCTCGTGTTACTCAAAAGTCGGGCTGTGTAGCATAATCCTTTATTTTAATGATTTTATTCATTAGCATAATAACAGATCTCTTACAATGGCCATGCAAATTACCTCACTCAAAAAGTTCCATAGTGGCCAACAACAAGGTGTCGTGCCTTGAGAACTTTGGAGGCACAAGAAGTCTGACATTGAACCATTAAACAGAAAACGAATTGCTTAAACTTGAATATGAGAATAGATGAGCAGGTATCACAAAGGAGAGAAAGAGAGAGAGAGAAGCTAACAGGAAAACATAAACTACATTTTTTTCCCTCTTGATCATTGTTTCAATGTGAATTACTAAACAATTTAAAATATTTTTTGTTCATATATATATATATATATATATATATATATATATATATATATATATATATATAGTTCTATAATATCTTTCTTTTTTTTTACTTTTACATCACATGAAATTGAAAACTTTACACAAAAATATATTAATATCTAAACCCACAAGGTGAAAATTTTACAAGTATAATAAAATTAATTTTATGCCATGAATTAATTAAAAGGTAAATTAATTATTTATATATTTAACAATAATTAATTTTAATGAAATACATATATAGTGTTTCTTTAATATTTAAAAATCTTAAATATCTACATAACAGCGAGGTGACAACTACATTTAAAAGCATAGTAAAGTTAAATGGATTTAATTTTTTATTTGGGTTTCTCATTTATTCTTATTTTTGAATTTGGATGTTGGTTGTGAATTTAGTTTTATTTTTTAATTTCTGAACTTTAATTATTTGTAGGCCTTTCTCTAAAATTGAATCCATGGCAGTTTTTATTCAAGTCATTTATTTTTCTTCTATTATAGAAGGTATTATAAAAATATTATTTGTTTTTGGTATTTCAGTAACATATGACTTTATTCCCTGTAACCTTGTAACATAACGCAAGTCATAATGATAAATTAAATTTAAAAGCAAATCAAAGTTAAAAAAAAGAAGCTACCGAAACGGAAGCCTGATGTTGACCAATAGAGGGCAGAGAATAAAGGAACAAAGTGAAAATCACAAGTCACAACCTGCTTCCTCAAATTTAACCTTTTTATAATACACCCGAAAAATCATATCAACTTATTCAATAATTATTTCTTTTCTTGACCTCTCTAGTTTGTGTTAGAGTTAGTTTTCTGTTATAATAAAGACTTAAGTAAGTTGCTGTCAGTTGGTTAAGTGTAGTTAGTTAATCAGTTAACTACATACATAGTTGCATAATGTAGTCTATATAAGAGCTTATTTGGCTCTATGAAACTGATATCGTGAATACAGTAATATTATTCATTTCTCTGGATCCTAACAATTTGGTATCAGAGCTCCTATTGGGGCCTGAGAAGAAGAAGCGAGTAGCATACCTTGCGAAGTAACAGAGATGTCGAATGCGAATGATGGAAGCTTTGTGCAGTTTCGATGGTCACTATGACCATTGGAGCATGTTGATGGAGAATTTCCTAAGATCCAAGGAGTATTGGAGCTTGGTGGATACGGGATTTGCAGACTCAGAAAAGGGAGGATCTTTAACCGATTGATGAGTAAGCTTAAAGATCTAAAGGTGAAGAATTACCTGTTTCAAGCAATAGACAGGGTAATCTTGGAGACAATCTTGCAAAAGAATACATCAAAAGAGATATGGGATTCGATGAAGAGGAAGTATGAGGGCAATGCAAGAGTGAAGAGGTCCATTCTTCAAGCTTTGAGGAAGGAATTTGAGACTCTTGAGATGAAGTTAGGTGAGACAGTTACTGACTATTTCTCCAGAGTCATGAGTGTGACTAATAAGATGAGAACACATGGAGAACAGATGAAAGATGTGGTAATAGTTGAAAAGATTCTTAGATCCTTGACTGACAAATTCAACTATATAGTTTGCTCAATTGAGGAGTCTAAGGACACCGATTTACTCTCTGTTGATGAACTTCAAAGCTCCTTAATAGTACATGAGTAGAAATTTCACAAGAATCATGCAGAGGAACAGGCACTAAAAGTGAGTTCTGAAGAGAGGTATAATAATGGAGGCAGAGGTAGAGGCAATTATAGAGGAAGAGGAAGAATGAGACAAAGTCGAGCAACAGTTGAATGCTTTCATAAGTATGAGTGTCCTGATTGGGCATTATAAGTATGAGTGTCCTGATTGGGATAAGGAAGTGAATTATGTTGCCTTTAATGAGGAGGAAGAATTTCTCCTGATGGCTCATGAGGAGGTGCATGATGTACAAAGAGAAGATGCTTGGTTCTTGGATTCTGGTTGTTCGAATCACATGTGTGGAAACAGATCTTGGTTCAGTGAAATGGATGAAGCTTTTAAGCAACATGTGAACCTTGGCAACAACACAAAAATGGAGGTAACTAAAAAAGGAAGTGTGAAGCTGAATATTAAAGGAGTTACTCATGTGATTGCTGATGTGTTTTTTGTTCCTGAACTCAAGAACAATCTGTTAAGTATAGGACAATTACAAGAAAGAGGCTTAACTGTGATGTTTCAATCAGGAAAATGCAAACTATATCATCCTGACAGAGGCTTGATTCTTGAGACCTGTATGACAACAAACAGGATGTTCATACTGTTTGCACACTCAGCAAACAAGAAAGATTCTTGTTTCCACACTACTGCTCAGGATCTCTCTCACTTATAGCATTGTAGATATGGACATCTTAGTCATAAAGGGCTGAGAATTCTGCAAAGTAAAGAAATGGTTCGAGGTCTTCCACAATGTCGCGACCGGGATCGCGGCGAAATAGCACTCGCACGTGAATTTAAAAATGAAAATATAGAGTCGCCACCAATTTTATTTAGATTTAGGAAAAATTGGAAAAACCTTTTTTTAAAAAAAAAATGGTCTTTGGAACCAGATTGGATTCGGGAATCGATTATGGTTAGGGAAGGGTGGAAACTTAATCCCACAGCACCCCTAACACACCCGTCTTAAGACGGTACCTTAAGTCAATTGTACAAAAACTTAATAATCTCAAATTTATTTATTTTACCCCTTTTAAAAAAGACTTTGTAAATATTTTATTTTTTTTATTTTTATTTTTTTATTTTTTATTTTTAGAAAAAGAAAAGAAATCACCAAATTGTGAAAAATTAAATTTTGGCTTGACAGAATGAAAATTCTGCTCCTACGTACCCTCAGGTGCAATGAGGAACTCAAAGTCACGTAGTTCTATAGAAAATAAGTGTGAGTTAATTAATTTTAATTGAGAAAAAGATTTTTGAAAAGAAAACATTCTTGCACAGGATTTAAGGTAGCACAAAACTACTCAATAAATCCCTATGATCCAAATAACATTGAAGATAGCATCCGCTATTCAATCATCATCATTGGTCATTGCATTGATTAAATTATTTTTTATTTTATTTTACCCCTTATTGATTTGCATTCTTTCATATTTTTTTTATATTTTTATTATTGTCTAATCCTGTACACTTTATCCCTACATTTTTATTTTTATTTTTTTAACCAAGTCTCAAAAATAAAAAAAAATAAAAAAAACTAACTTTAATCCAAGAAAAAAACAAAAGAAACTCAGTCTCCTAATTATGACACTTCTCTAATATTCACTTTTCTTTTTCTTACGTTTGTTTGTTTTCTACTTTTTCATGATTTTCCTTTTTTTTTACCCTTTTTATATCCTTTTTTTATACCAAAAACAAGGGCCATTATAGCTTTAATTTGAAATGGGCAGAAAGCCCACGTACTGGTGCGGCACTTCAAAAAAAAGGAAAGCCTCCTTTTTATTTTTGCATTATTCCAAAGCTTAAACAAAAGAAACTCGTAGAACCTGAACAGAGGGGAGCATGAAAAGAGAAATGTTGAAACTTCAAATATCACAAAGGAAGTAAGAAAGGCTGAAAGGGGAAGAACCGTGAAGTAGAGGTGACACGGTTGGTGGGGAAGCTCGGATCTGGGCGGCAGTTCACCAGTGTGAGGTTGAGATGGCAGGGTTGCTGCGGCTCGGTGGAGCGGGTGCGGTCCTAGGTGCGCGGCAGTTTGGCGTCGTGGGGTCAGCGGCGGTGTGGTCAGCGGGTCAGTGTGGCTCGTTCTGGTGGTTCCGACGTTGCTGTCGGAATGAGGGGGGCTGGTGCGGTTTCTGCGTTGCGGTTGCGAGGGAGGTGGCGGATCTGGCCAGTCGCGGTGTGCGGGTCGTGCTACGGTTTGAGCGATCTGTGGAGGGTGATCTCGCTTGATGGTGATTCTGGTTTTGGGTGGTGGGTTGATGGTAAGGGTGGTGATTGAAGGTGAGGGTGGTGGTTGAAGGTGGGAATGGTTGGTTTAGAATATGGTGGTTGGTTTAGAAGATGGAGATGAGGGGGGATGAAGAAGACAATGAAAAATGGTGTCATGTTTGGTTGCGGTGGTGGAGGAGGTTGTGAATGGTGGTGGAAGATGGAGGTGGAATGTGCTTGTGGGAGGTGGTGGTGAATGAGTGAGTTGACTCAGTGGTGGTGAAAATGGTGCTATTGGTGAAGGTTGATGATGGAAGGTGATGGTAATGAGGATGGTTATGGCTTGGTGAAGGTTGATGGTGAGGGTGGTTAGTGAAATTGAAGAGGAAAGTTGCTGGAGAGGCTTAGAAAAATTTTCGTTCCCTCTTTTTTGCTTTTTTCCTGCTATCGTCCCCCTGCCCCCTTGATGAAATGATCTTCCCTTTGTAAGCAGATCTCTCTGCCACCCCTCCCCATAAATCAGCCTTGGCAGATAGAGTGGCTGATGGCAAAGAAATAGGTGCTTCCAATTCTATGTATTTTCCCTGAAGTTGTCACCTTTTCTAGCTTTACTTTGCTGTCAATTTTTCCATTTTTGCTTGTGTTGAGCATTGAGCTTCCCGAGCTGGCTCCAACATTGGATTGGTGATACGTAAGCAAGCAACTCTTTTTTGTGTTTTTTTTTTTAACTTTTCGTTTTCTTTTCCCTTTTTTTTTTTTTAACAAAAATCATTATCATTTTTTTATTTTTTAATAAAAATAAAATCAATATATTTTTATATTTTTCTCTTTTTTTTGTTTTACTTATTTTCTCTTTTTTTGTTTTTCTTTTGCCTGGACAAAATTAAGTGTTCACAGTTGCCCCTCTTTACTTGTTTCTTATGAGATAATAGGAATAACTGTAGTTTTTCAAATTATCGTCATAAGAAATGAGTAAAGATATGAACTTCAATTTTGTCCGACAATGCAAAACAAAGCAAGAAAATAAAATGCATGGAGTTGATGCACTCAACAGAAACTAAAATACATGGAGCCGATGCGCTTAACAGAAATTAAAATACATAGAGCTGATGCGCTCAACAGAAATATGCATGGAGCCGATGCATTCAAAGATAAAAGGCAATGGGTAACTAGGTCCTGAAATTTAAAAGACAATGGGCAACTGCGTCCCGAAAATAAAAATGCAATGGGCAACTGCGTCCCGAAAATTAAATGGCAATGGGCAACTGCGTCCCGGAATTTCAATGACAATGGGCAACTGCATCCCGAAAAAATAAAATGCAATGGGCAACTGTGTCCCGAAAACTTAAATGACAATGGGCAAACCTGTGTCCCGAAATTTAAATGACAATGGGCAAACCTGTGGCCTGAAATTTAAATGACAATGGGCAACTGCGTCCCGAAATTTAAAATGCAATGGGCAACTGCGTCCCGAAATTTACATGACAATAGGCAACTGCGTCCCGAAAATTAAAATGACAATGGGCAACTGCGTCCCGAAATTTAAAATGCAATGGGCAACTGCGTCCCGAAAATTAAAATGCAATGGGAAAATTAAAATGCAATGGGCAACTGCGTCCCGAAAATTAAAAAGCAATGGGCAACTGCGTCTCGAAAATTAAAATGACAATGGGCAACTGCGTCCCGAAATTTAAAATACAATGGGCAACTGCGTCCCGAAATTTAAAATGCAATGGGCAACTGCGTCCCGAAAATTAAAATGCAATGGGAAAATTAAAATGCAATGGGCAACTGCGTCCCAAAACTTAAAATGCAATGGGCAACTGCGTCCCGAAAATTAAAATGCAATGCATAGAACCGATGCACTTGGAAAGAAATAAAATGCATGTAAAATTTTTTTTTTCTCTCTTTTATTTTCTCTCCTTTTCTTTTCTCCCCCTTTTTTTGTCATTTTTATATTTACTTATTCAAAGTCATCTTAACCAACGGCGATCCTAGAAAGCTTTGACCAATCAAACCCTTTATCCATGTGCTTTTCTTCATCAGACCCTTTCGTTGGATTGGAATCCTCTTGACTTCCTTCTTCCCCTCTTTATTTCTTACTTCTTTCATTCTCCCCTTTCTTCATCATTTTTTTCTTTTTCTTCTCTCTCTTTTTTTCATCAGGCCACAGACCTGAAATTTTGTAAAGCCATCACGCCAAGGACTTGGTATTCTTTTGGACATCATCATCAGGTCAAGGACCTGGAACTCTGTAAAACCATCAAGCAAAAGACTTGCAATTCTTTTTAACGCAATCATCAAGCCATGGACCTGGAATCTTGCGAGGACCATCTCATTTCCTCCTTCAATTAGAACTTCCAAGTTCTTTTTGTTCATCAGGGGATCACCATTAGATAGTCAAATCATAGTGTTATACCCATATTCACCTTACCTGAAGCATTACGTAACAAACATGCATAGATTCAAAAGTACAACCAGAAAGAAAATGACCAAGTGAACAACTTTTTGGACTGGAATCAAAAACTTGACTACACAAAAGGATTATTTACAAAGGATAGACACAAACAAAGATATGAGATTCGAAGAGGTGTCATTCCTGTATGGACTGACTCAACTTTCATGAAAATGATCTTTAGTTGGCTTCTGCTAAGCATGCACATCAAGGCAAATTGAACAAAGGAGAAATTTGTCTCAGTCTAGAACTGAATTGAACCAGGGAAACAAAAATTGCCCCAGTTTGGAATCAACTTGAACATGATAGAAACTTATCCTAGTGCAAGACCAAATTGAACCAAAAGGAAATTTGCCCCAGTGTAGGTCAAATTGAACCGAAGAGAAATTTGCCCCAGTGTAGGACTAGTGAGAACCTCAATTTATCTTGTTTTTCCTTCTTCTTTTTTTTTCTTTTTTTTTTGTTTTACAAGAGCAAGAAATTGAAAACTCAAACCAGCACGAACCTTTTGTCTCGAAATTAAGGTTAATGAAAATGCGGCAATCCTCCATTGATCAGAATGGACTTTTTAAGGCTTGTAACGTGGCCAGGGTTAAAGGTTATGCTATGAAAGATATAAGGCTCAAACAAGTATTTAAGGGTTGAATGAGACCAAGGATCCTTGTTCAAAATTAAACCTCGTCAACTGACTTTGCACCTTCAAGCACACTTTTCTTTTATTGTTCTTCATTTCTTCCCATTTTCTTTTTACTTCAATAATTCACCTTTGTAGTAACCTCTTTCATTTCATTTTCTTTCCTTTTTTTCCAGAAAAAACACAATTTTCACTTTGTGTTAACCCCTAGTGTAGGGATGATCCTTGTCCAGGGTTAAATTGAAGAAAATTTTCAAGCTCAAAAAGGGACAACAAGAGATGATGAAAAGATGAATTCTTGTGAAAGATAAAGAAAGATGGCCAATCTTCATTTCAAATCTTGAGTGCTCATTTTCAAAAATTTTAATTTCGAGACAAAAAGGCAGTACATGTCGAGTGAAGACTTTCCTACTCCCTTTTATTTTTCTTTTTTTTTTTTGTTGTATTTTTTTTGCTTTTTTATTTTATTTTTTTGCAAATAACACCTACACATATGGCCTTCGTGACCACCAAATTTTTTTTCAGAACGAGAAATCCATGGGATCCGAACCAAAAGACGACAAGTAAAGGAAAGAAAAGAATGACAAAAAAGACGTGACATGAACATGAGTGTCACAGACATAAGAAAATGAAACAAGACATATTGGGATCCATGCAAATTCATTACATTAATGCTTCAAGAAAGTTAACATGGATTCAATATCATAAAATTCTAAGATGGCAATCTCATCAATTAACTCCTCAAATCATTAGCTGTTCAGAAGTTCCAAATCGCTGTAGGTCAATTGGTATAGGCAGAGTGAGATAATGGAAAGCGAAATTGTGAAGGTTGCTAATTTTTCATGTAGTACACTTCCAACTCCCTTTTCTTACGGGGAAAATCCTTCTTCAAAACCAACTTCATTGTTGTCAGTTGCCAATTTGCCAGCTCTTACCAGAACTTCAATCCTCTCCCCAGCAACTATTAATTCAAAGAAAGTCTCGATACACAAAGACCCGTCATTATCTCAATATACGGAGCTCCCAAAGTCCCCAAGAAGTATGAACACATTTCTGTCAGAGTCAACAGTGGTTGCACTTGTGCTGCGAGAACCCTCCACCTCTGGGCATACTGCTTGAAGGTTTCCTCACTTCTTTTCTGCATCGAGCTCAGTTGTTCTCGGGTAGGAGCTGCATCTAGATTAAACTTATATTGATCCATGAACAAATTAGCCAACTCCGTCCAACGAAAAATCTTACAGCGGTCTAATTGCAGATACCACTCCAAAGTCGGGCTTGTAAGACTCTCGTGGAAAAAGTTAATGAGAAACTTATCATCCTTGGACCAAACAGCCATCGTGGTTCCATAACTGATCAAATGAAACCGAGGGTTACCACTTCCGTCATACTTGGCAAAATCGGGAATCTTGAAACCTTTAGGGATTATGACATCGGTGGTAGGACACAGATCTTCTATTCTAAGGCGTCCATAAACGTTGGGGCCCTTGATTGCCTTGATCTATTCTTCCATTTTCTTCATCCACTCTTCTTTCATCTCATCTTTCTCAGTCATGACATGGCTATTTCCAGAGCAAGGCAATTTCGCCTGCCCTGGAACAGATACATGAAGTTGTTCCCAGGTAGGACCAGTGTAACCAGGAATTTCACCACGAACTCCTTCCAAGGTGCGATACCCCTCCCCAATAGGCATGCCCATTGATGTCATTTGAGGTGGTTGCTCACGTATCCCCATAACGATGCCTGAGGTTACAGTCGAGAAAATTAGAGCAGTCACCGATGACACATTTACATATGCTTTGACCCCATTTGTACCTCTACTTTTACTGATTAAGCGGAGAGACTCCCTCACATCTTCCAATATTGCCTCCATCCTTGCTTGATTCTCAGATATCTCCTTCATCCTCCTTTTCATTTCATCGATTTCTCTACTCAAGTTTCTCCTTATCTCAGGATTATTTGCAGCCATTCTGGTCCGAGATCTGGTATCGCGAACTCAGGTTTGATTGGTCTCTTCTTTCCTAAACCGCGCAAAGGTTCCTGAACCAGTTTGATTTATTAAAACAAAAACTGAGATGAAATGAATGAGATGTATGAGAAGCATAAGATGAAATGAATGAGATGCATGAGAAGCACAAGATAAAATGAATGAGACACATGAGATGGAATGAGTGAGATACATGAGATGCATAAGGCGAAATGAATGAACCTTGAAAACATTTGTTTTTTTCTTTTTTTCTTTCTTTTTTTTTTTTAGAAGTTATGAATGCCTTGAAAATGCAAGATGATGCATGTGTGTTTTTTCTTTTTTCAAAAAAAAAATTATGAATGACATGAAGATGTATGAATTTTTTTCAATACTAAAAAATGCTATGAAAATGCAAGGCATATTTTTTTTATTTTTTTTGGAATGCAAGGAAATGACAAGAAAATGCAAGATGAGGTTTTTTTTTCATTTTTTTTAAAGAAATGCAAGAATGAATGACATGAGAAATGGATAAATCAAGAAGAAGCACGCTCCCTTTGTGTCCTAATCAGATGAAATTTAAAGGTTGGATTTCCTTAAGGTCACGACTCTAATTTTGACAGCCACTATGTTCACATCTATCAATGCAAGGTTTTTAGAACGGATCTAAACCTCTAAAAGTCATGGTCCCCAGATTGTCCTTATCTCGAGAGACAAGGATCTAATTCATGAATAAATCACAAGTAGGGATAAACCCTCTCAATATGACTAGTCCATGATATCGGTGACAACTGAGTGGTGTCAACCAATGTCAGTGAGCACGAAGCCTCAATAACAAAGGTCGAGACCCCTCCTATTCCTCGGTTTCACGCACTCGAGATGTGTATAAAAAAAAAGTGTGTGAGGTAAGTGGCAATAAATGACGTGTGTGAGGAAAGATACAAACCTCACTCAAAAATTTAAAAAGACCAAAAATCACCCCCCAACCTGCAAAACATATATACAACAACCTGCCAACAATCATCTACCCTATGGTTTAAACAATTAATCACAAATATATACAAGTAAAAAAATATATACATAATAATGATATCGATATTTACAAAAAAATAATAAATAAAAACTATTTACAAACAAATAAGAAAACAAAAACAAGGACAAAAATGGGTAATATAAATAAATAGATATTATTAAAAATTTGCACAACTAACCATGAATAAGTACCGACTCTCCAAATAGTCCCCAATGGAGTAGCCATAAGTCGCGACCGAGATCATGGCGAAATAACAACAGACGTGAATTTAAAAATGAAAATATGAAGTCGCCACCAATTTTATTTAGATTTAGGAAAAATTGGAAAAACTTTTTTAAAAAAAAAAATGGTCTTTAACAGATTGATTCTAAATCGATTATGGTTAGGGAAGGGTGGAAAACTTAATCCCACAAAGACTTCTAACACACTGCCTTAAGACGCATCTTAAGTCAATTGACAAAACTTAATAATCTCAAATTTATTTATTTTACCCCTTTTAAAAAGACTTTGTAAATATTTTATTTTTTTTTTTTTATTTTTTATTTTTTATTTATTTTTTTAGAAAAAAAAAAGAAATAACCAAATTGTGAAAAATTAAATTTTAGGCTTGACAGAATGAAAATTAACGCTCCTACGCACTTCTGCAGACAATGAAGAACTCAAAGTCACGTAGTTCATAGAAAATAAGTGTGAGTTAATTAATTTTAATTGAGAAAAGATTTTTGAAAAGAAAACATTCTCGCATTGCGATTTAAGGTAAGACAAAACTACTCAATAAATCCCTATGATCCAAATAACATCAAGATAACATCCGCTATTCAATCATCATCATTGGTCATTGCATTGATTAAATTATTTTTTATTTTATTTTACCCCTTATTGATTTGCATTCTTTCATATTTTTTTATATTTTTATTATTGTCTAATCATGTACACTTTGTCCCTACATTTTTATTTTTATTTTTTTAACCAAGTCTCAAAAAAAAAAACTAACTTTAATCCAAGAAAAAAACAAAAGAAACTCAGTCCCCTAATTATGACACTTCTCTAATATTCACTTTTCTTTTTCTTACGTTTTTTTGTTTTCTACTTTTTCATGATTTTCCTTTTTTTTTACCCTTTTTATATCCTTTTTTTATACCAAAAACAAGGGCCATTATAGCTTTAATTTGAAATGGGCAGAAAGCCCACGTACTGGTGCGGCACTTCAAAAAAAAGGAAAGCCTCCCTTTTTATTTTTGCATTATTCCAAAGCTTAAACAAAAGAAACTCGTAGAACCTGAACAGAGGGGAGCATGAAAAGAGAAATGTTGAAACTTCAAATATCACAAAGGAAGTAAGAAAGGCTGAAAGGGGAAGAACCGTGAAGTAGAGGTGACACGGTTGGTGGGGAAGCTCGGATCTGGGCGGCAGTTCACCAGTGCGAGGCTGAGATGGTGAGGTTGCTGCGGCTCGGTGGAGCGGGTGCGGTCCTGGGTGCGCGGCAGTTTGGCGTCGTGGGGTCAGCGGCGGTGTGGTCAGCGGGTCAGTGTGGCTGGTTCTGGTGGTTCTGACGTTGCTGTCAGAATGAGGGGGGGCTGGTGCGGTTCCGGCGTTGCGGTTGCGAGGGAGGTGGCGGATCTGGCCAGTCGCGGTGTGCGGGTCGTGCTACGGTTTGAGCGATCTGTGGAGGGTGATCTCGGTTTGATGGTGGTTCTGGTTTTGGGTGGTGGGTTGATGGTAAGGGTGGTGATTGAAGGTGAGGGTGGTGGTTGAAGGTGGGAATGGTTGGTTTAGAATATGGTGGTTGGTTTAGAAGATGGAGATGAGGGGGATGAAGAAGACGATGAAAAATGGTGCTGCTTGGTTACAAGGTGGAAGAGGTTGTGAATGGTGGTGGAAGATGGAGGTGGAATGTGCTTGTGGGAGGTGGTGGTGAATGAGTGAGTTGACTCAGTGGTGGTGAAAATGGTGCTATTGGTGAAGGTTGATGATGGAAGGTGATGGTAATGAGGATGGTTATGGCTTGGTGAAGGTTGATGGTGAGGGTGGTTAGTGAAATTGAAGAGGAAAGCTGCTGGAGAGGCTTAGAAAAATTTTCGTTCCCTCTTTTTTGCTTTTTTCCTGCTATCGTCCCCCTGCCCCCTTGATGAAATGATCTTCCCTTTGTAAGCAGATCTCTCTGCCACCCCTCCCCATAAATCAGCCTTGGCAGATAGAGTGGCTGATGGCAGCAATAGGTGCTTCCAATTCTATGTATTTTCCCTGAAGTTGTCACCTTTTCCAGCTTTACTTTGCTGTCAATTTTTCCATTTTTGCTTGTGTTGAGCATTGAGCTTTCTGACTGGCTCCAGCATTGGATTGGTGATACGTAAGCAGCAACTCTTTTTTGTGTTTTTTTTTTAACTTTTCGTTTTCTTTTCCCTTTTTTTTTTAACAAAAATCATCATCATTTTTTTATTTTTTTAAAAGAAAATCAATATATTTTTTATATTTTTCTCTTTTTTTTGTTTTTCTTATTTTCTCTTTTTTTGTTTTTCTTTTTGCTTGGACAAAATTGAGTGTTCACACACAATTATCTCCCCCAGAAAAGGTGTTTGCAGATTGTATGAATGGAAAGCAGCATAGAGATCTTATTCCAAAGAAGAGTCAATGGAGAGCAACACATAAATTGGAATTGATTCATGCAGATATTTGTGGCCCTATTACTCCATCTTCAAATAGCCAAAAGAGGTACTTTTTGTGCTTTATAGATGATTACTCTCGAAAAGCATGGACATACTTCTTAATGGAGAAATCAGAAGCCTTTCACTACTTTCAGTGTTTTAAGAATCTTGTTGAGAAAGAATCTGGTTTGAAAATTAAATGTCTTAGGACTGATAGAGGAGGAGAATTTACTTCTATGGAATTTACTGAGTTCTGTCAGAAATTTGGAATTAAGAGACAACTAACCACAGCCTACACCCCTCAACAAAATGGGGTGGCTAAGAGAAAGAATAGGACAATTATGAACATGGTCAGAACATTGCTCTCAGAAAAGAAGGCTCCCAAAAGCTTCTGGCCTGAGGCAGTAAATTGGACTATATATGTGCTGAATAGATCACCAACACTGGCTGTGAAGAATCAAACACCAGAAGAAGCTTGGAGTGAAGTAAAGCCATCAGTTGACCATTTTAAGGTGTTTGGATGTGTGGCTCATGTACATATTCCAGATGCTAAAAGAACCAAGTTAGAAAACAAAAGCTGCAAATGTGTTTTGCTTGGAATAAGTGATGAATCCAAAGGTTACAGACTTTATGATCCAATTGCAAGAAAAATCATTGTAAGCAGGGAAGTGGTCTTTGAGGAAGATACTTAGTGGAATTGGAATACCAGTCACAGAGAAGATCTCACATGGACTTAGAATGGGGAGATGCTGCGAGCAATACTGACTTTGAAGAAGAAAGTACAGCAAGCAATGAAACAAATGATGAAGAAGTTAAAAACTTGTCAGAAACTGCAAGAACCGAAATGTTAAGCAGTGAAGAAGGCAGAGACAAACATCCTCCTAGCTGGATGAAGGACTATGTCACTGGAGAAAAGCTTTTAGAATCAGAAGATGCAGTTAACATGGCATTGGTTGACTGCACAGATCCTGAAAATTTTGAAACAGCAATCAAAAGTGCAAAATGGAGGTTAGCTATGGATGCAGAAATCAACTCTATTGTGAAGAATGAAACATGGGAACTCACTGATTTACCAACTGGAGCAAAGAAGATAGGAGTCAAATGGCTCTACAAGACTAAGTTGAATGAGCTTGGTCAAGTAGATAAGTATAAGGCTAGGTTGGTAGCTAAAGGATATTCTCAGCAGTATGGGGTGGATTATACAGAGGTTTTTGCACCTGTGAGTAGAATGGATACTGTGAGAATGGTGATAGCTATTGCAGCCAATAGAGGTTGGAAGCTGTACCAATTAGATGTCAAATCAGCATTTCTATATGGTACACTTAGTGAGGATGTATATGTGGAGCAGCCAAAGGGTTATATAAAGAAGGGAAGTGAACACAAAGTTTACAAGCTTCTCAAAGCTTTGTATGGACTAAAGCAAGCCCCGAGAGCATGGTTCAGCCGCATAGAGTCTTATTTGATCAGTGAAGGTTTCCAAAAGAGTCACCATGAGCAGACACTGTTCTTGAAGTACAGCAAAGAAAGAAAAATTCTAATTGTCAGCATATATGTAGATGATCTTATATACACTGGTAATGATGAATTATTGATGAGCACTTTTAAGAGTTCAATGAAGAAAGAATTTGATATGACAAATCTTGGAAGGATGAGGTTCTTTCTCGGCATTGAAGTATTACAAGAAGACTATGGGATCTATATCTATCAAAGAAAGTATGCCTTGGAAGTCTTGAAGAGGTTTGGCATGTCAGATAGTAATTCAATTGGAACTCCAATGGTGCCAGGATACAAGTTATGCAAAGATGAAAAAGGAATAAAAGTAAACGAGACACAGTATAAGCAATTGGTGGGGAGTCTCATATATATCACAGTAACCAGACCTGATATGATGTTTTCAGTAAGTCTCATAAGTCGTTTTATGAGTCAACCAACTCAGATGCATATGCAGGCTGCTAAAAGGGTACTAAGATACTTGCAAGGATCTGTCAACTTTGGCATTCTATATAAGAAAGGAGGAAATGATGAGTTGCTGGCCTATACGGACAGTGATTATGCAGGTGACATGGAGGATAGGAAGAGTACTTTTGGTTATGTGTTTTTACTAAGCAATGGAGCTGTTACATGGTCTTCTAAGAAACAGCCAATTGTAACTCTGTCCATCACAGAAGCAGAATTTGTGGCAGCTTGTGCTTGTCAAGCTGTCTGGATGAGGAGAATTCTGAAGGAATTGGGGCATTCTCAGAAAGGTTGCACTACTTTAATATGTGATAATAGGTCAGCCATAAAACTATCAAAAAAATCCAACTTTGCATGGTAGAAGCAAGCACATTGATGTGCGGTTTCACTTCCTCAGAGACCTTACTAAAGATGGTTCTATAGAGATGGTTCATTGTGGAACTAAGGAACAAGTTGCAGATCTGTTAACCAAACCACTGAAATTGGATACCTTCCTTAAGTTTCGTAAGCAGTTAGGAGTTTGTGAAGTTCCTAAAATAAACTAATTGCCTGATTTCTGTTATACAATAGTTTAAGGGAGGGATTGTTAGAGTTAGTTTTCTGTTATAATAAAGACTTAAGCAAGTTGTTGTCAGTTGGTTAACTGTAGTTAGTTAATCAGTTAACTACATACAGAGTTGCATAATGTAGTCTATATAAGAGCTTATTTGGCTCTATGAAACTGATATCGTGAATACAGCAATATTATTCATTTCTCTGGATCCTAATAGTTTGAAGTGTAGCTTGCAACTTTCAAGCCCCACATATAGGTATAATAATAATAAATAAAAAAGGAGGAAAAATATATGCATGAACCCCCAAAGCAGAGTTTGTGAACTTAGGTGGAGTGAATGACCCAATGCTGGCCATCGATTTTTACCTTGAGACTGTGAATTCGGGCAAACAAATCAACCGCCCTTCTAACCCCTCTATTGTCTGCCGCAGTGAAATAGTCATGCCCGAAAATGACCCCACCGGGTCGGAGGATCCGGTAGCCCCAGTTTATGTCGGACCAGGCCGAGAAAAAGTCATGACCCGCATCAATCTCCACCAGGTCAGCAAACACGCCCCACTCACAAAGTTTCATGAGGGCCGACCCGGTCGAAAAGGGTACGGGTAAAACCGAGCCGGTTTGATTAAAGGTGACCACGTTCTGAAGGAACTGGTAGTAGAGCAAAACGTCGCCGTTTATAATTGCTATCTCCTTGAACCGGTCCCTGAACCCGGCCCAGCCGCGGAAGTCGTCGACGCAGAGGATCTGGGTTGTTAGGCCGAACCGGCTGGTCAACTTGGCCATGTGAATCGCCGAGGCGCCAAGGAACGTGCCAACCTCAACGATGGTTCGGGGCCTCACCTTGCGAATGAGGTTCTCGAAAACGGCGCCGTTTGAGCCCCATCCCTTCACCCTTGTGGTTCTCCGGAGCATCCCCGCCGTGTGCTCCGGCGGGAAATCAGAGAACGGCGACGTCCCGTTGAAGAGGCGGTCGATGACCTTCAGGCGAACGAGTTCCGGTGGTACTGGATCGGCACACCGAGTCGTGACTCGGAACGAGTCCAGCTCGCTGGTGGTATTGGAGAGGCGGAGAATTGCAGAAGAAGCAGCGTGCGGCGGCGGTGGTGACAGTGGTGATGAAATGGAAGAAGAAGCGGATAAGTAACCCAAGGTGTAAGTTAGCAAGAGAAGGATAAAATACGCCGTGGGTTTCGCTGTTCTGAGGATTGTAGCAGTTGATGATAGTCTCTTGTTGTGTTGCTCTGTTTTCATGTTTGTTTGTGAAGTTTTTGCTGGGAATTATAGGTTGTTATGTTTGTTGTAGTACTAATGAAAACAGAGAGGGGACATCATAGGAATTTTCGACTGTTTCTTTCTTTCTGTCGTGTGTGTGTGTAGTTGTTTAGGTTGGACAAGAGTACCGACAACTACTGACCACAGAAACGATGAAGACGAAGAAGATAGCTCTTACAGAGTCAGAGGATTACATTTTTGGAATTTAGTTGCGTAGTTTTACTACATGATTTGACCAATCAGATTTGCCGGGTATATAGTTTGAGAAATATAATTATAAAATAGATTATGATGAAATATCTTTTCAAAAAAATATTATGATTGAAAATTAATGAATGGGGTATGGAAATTTAATAATGTAACTGCCTATGTCGAATCATGATTTATTTTTTTTTTAATTTGAATTATTTTTTATTTAAGTCGAATATCTTTAATAATTTTACCTATCATTATTGTCATTATTATGTAGTAATTAAGGAAGGAAAAATATATGCTTTTATTATTTCTATTTGAGACCAATAAGATTTCTTTCAACTGTAATATTTAATAAGATGTATTCTTGGGAACTAATTAAGATAAAAGAATTAAGCAAGTTTGAAAGGAGGTGAGAGTAATACGTATGTTAAGATGCAGCATCAATCTGCCTTGTTTTAGAAGCTCACTAAAGTTGATATATTTTAGTTTTAGACAAAAGGGAGTCGTTGAGTGTGACTGTATTAATCTTCCAATTATGTGCTCTCTTTTTTTTAACATATAATTCTTTCACTCTTTTTTCTCTGTTTTAATTTCTTTTCTTTTTACCTTCTATTACTTTTACCTATAATTATTGTCATTATTATCCAATAGTTAAGGAAAAATCATATTTTTTTTATATTCCAATTTGAGGCTAACAAGATTATTTTAAGTGTCAATATTTAATAAGATGTATATTTGCCATCTAATAAGATTTTGTGTTTTTTTTAATATTTGCCATCTAATTGGAAGTTAAAGAATTCAGCACATAATAATAGTTTTGAAAGGATTTGGGGATTATGTATATTATGATATTCTTCCTTGTTTTAGAAGTTTAATAAAATTGATATATTTTTTAAAAAGGGACTCGGTGAGTGTGACTGTATTAATCTGCTAATTATTTGCTCCTTTTTTTAAAAAAAATAAAATTCTTTCTCTCTTTTTCAATTTCGTTTCTTTTTGCTTTTTATTACTTGTTTTTTTTTTTCAAAACTCTAACGATTTAGTGTCAATTCGGAGATCAAAAGATTTTTAAAATTTATTTAGATTATATTCATCTCTCTCTCTCTCTTTTCTGATATTCTCATTTCTCTTTAAGAATTATATTAGTCTCTCAGGTTTATAATTTTATTTTTGAACGAAAAACTATGTGACTATATATGTTTAAAAAACTAACCATAAAACCATTTGATTGAGAAGTTAACAGTAATTTTCAAAATTAAGAGAGAACTGAGTGTAATTACAACAAACCTTACAGGAAATAATGTAATTTAGTCAATTTAATTTATATAATGTTTTTGCTGAAGTCTTTATCTGTTTCCTTGCGCAATTCATTTATTTATTTATAAATAAATTAATGAAACTGATGAAGGAAGCAAAAGCGTAAAATATGAAGAATATCCCCTTTAAATACCGAATGAAAGTGAAAGAAAATAATATTATTTTATTCAATAAATTAGTCAGGTCAAATGGCAATGAAAAATAGAGTACAAAATAAGGATTTGGAATTTTAAACTACGCATTCTCTAGGAATACAAGAGCTCATCGTCCAGCTCATCTTCATCTTCCAACCCACAAGTAAGCACCTAACAATTTAATGATATTCGAATACACTTAAAAACAAAAAAAAAAAGGCCAATTGTATCGATATCACATTTCACATACGTGGCTTTTATCTTACTGACTCCTAAACCCTAAACCTCTTGCTCTTTTTCGTCAAGCAGCTTCTTATTATTTTTTGATCTTACTGAAACTCAATTACTAAAAACATTTCGACTGTTTTACACTACTTAAAGAGGAGAAAATAAATAGAATATACATACGGACTTACCTATTACATAAATGGGGTTCCACCCACTTGGCTTCCTTGTGAAGTTGCATTAATCAGAATATTAAATTTCACAACTACCAATTTCAATCTAGGTCGACATCTCAGACCCAAGAACACTGGATAGTGAAAACCGTAATTTGGACCCCTCTAAATATCACAAGCCTCATTATTAATTTTTTCTAACAAGGTTATTTGAGGAAAAACAGAAAAGTTCCCAGTTATGATATTTCTCTTTACCACTTTATCTTTGCTCCTCTTTCGAGAGTCATGGACCATTCTTCAAACTTTCTTTCCCTTTACTCCCTCTTCTGTTTCTACTTTCTACATTCTCCCAGATCACACGATCACATCTCCATCTCCATCTAATTCAACCATGCCTGTCTGTTACTGGGCTATTTCAAATCCCAAAATCACATCCCAAAAGTTCCAGAAGAGTGAATGATACTTTACTTCGTTCAATACACAAATAAAATCTATGTCATGGCTAGATGTCCATAAACTAGATGATAACAAGAAATCACACCCAATACCAGCCCAAAAAACAAGGAAGAAACAAATACCAGGCTCAGAATAATCACTGTGCAAAAGGAGCATATCTACACATCCTTTAGCACCAGCTCAAAGTACTATTTGGCTTCAGATTGTTCCTGAATTGCAAGTTCCAGGCCAAATGAAGAATAGATCCTGAACTAAATTCAAGATCGTGAGTTCATCCACTGTAATTCCTGCTTCAACTCTGATGCCCCGTATCCAATGCAATTGCCCCAAAAGTAAACATTTTCGTTCATATTAACACAACAAACTACAAAGCAAAATTGTGAAAAACCAGCAAGCAATTTAGGTAATCACAAATTTGAAGCGCATGGTACATGCTTTCACCTCTTCCTCTTACCAGTACATCATGTTGTGGCACCAGCAGTGTCAGTTTATGCAAACTCGCTGCATGCCAAAACCCTAACAACACAACATCTACCTAATCTGTTAAACAAGAAAAGCTCTTTTGTCCTTTGGTTGACCTATCAAAGGTCATCATATCACACTGATCCTACCTTTAAGAGAAACCTACTATCAACAGTCACATGTGTCTTATTAAAGGTACATGAAAACATGTCACTTTGCCTCTTCTGACCCCTTCAGATAAGAAGATTCACCATCTCCGCTGTTATGTGCAGCAGCTGAGCTGCCTTGCCCATCTCCACCAGCTGTCCCAGCCTCAGACGCATCTTGCTTGCTTCCACCACGTACATCATTTGGACCAGTAGCTGATGGTGGACCACCACTGCTGCCACCTCCAAGAGCAGCCTCACTGTGCATGGCATGCATGCCATTATTTGCCCCTCCGGGTCTGAGTCCCATTTGCCCTTGGATGGCCTGCTGGTGTTGCTGGTGTAGCTGCTGCTGTTGATCCTGCATTTGATGTGGATTACCAAATTGCAATGGCATCTTTTGGGGAAAAATTCCTGGTTGCTGAGCCATTGCTGCAGCCTGAGGATGTTGCATATAGAATCCTGGTTGCATTGCAGGGTGTGGGGCCATCTGCAAGTGTTCAATACAAGGCAACAAAACCAAGGTTATGCGCAACTGATAGGACTTCCAAGGGACCAACTATGCTCTAATTTTACCTGTGGAGGCATGGTTGGTGTTTGTGGCTGGGCATCAGCAATTGCAGCTAAATACATCAAATTCTTTTGAAGCTGAGCTTGGTACCTAAGTCATCAAATCATCACACAACCATTACAAAAAACCTGTGCCAAGTACACACAAACACACAAGAAAATAATTGCTCACAGATAGATGAGGACCAAGTTACTTCATTATTAGATTCAATTATCAGAAACAAAGACGATAATATATTATATAATTTAGGAAATTGCCAATTAAATGTAGTTAGTGGGGAAAGTGAATAGGCAATTAGGAGTGCTAATAGCCCCACCCATCATACACATGAAAAAGAGACAATCTACTAATAATTAAAGTCAGACCAAAAGTCAGTACTAATAAAAACATGCAGATACAATTCAGAGGTTACTTACTGAGCACATTCAGCAAGTTTTCCAAGATTTTGATTGTCCAATATTGCCAGAATCAGCTTCTTGTTCTCATCAAGATACTGCATCATGTGCCATGACAGGGCATTCAAATCAAATAACGAAAATTCTTGCTGCCTATTTGGGTTTAACTCATCATATCATTTCAATGGTGTGAAGTAATAATTATCATGATAAGTAGATATATAGATGATGAGGAACGAAACCTTAGGTGACTTAAAGTTCTATCCTGAAATTTTTCCTAATATGTAAAGGATAAATGAACAATTTCATGACAAATTTTTTTTTAACGGATCAAGTGTATCATAGAAAAAGTTCCACGCACATCAATTCCATTAGTTTTGATGTTGTTGTCCTCAGACTTCTCAACATCCAGGAATTCTATATCATGAAGGATACCAGTGATGCCAGATTCTATGTTGCTTAGGCATGTGATGATAGCGTGTATGACTATGAAAAATCAATTTACCCTGTCCAAAAGAATTACAAACATGACTGTTATAGCCCAACCAACAGCCTCCTCATTTCCGGTGGTTTAGTTAAGACACAAATCCTATTGCTATGGTAAATCAACAGGGATGGTGAAACTCAATTATTTGCAGCCATCAAACTATAAGTTAAGGGATCCATGGACCATAACTCCCCAAAATTTTTGTCAGCCACATTCCATCTAACAAATCACTTAAATGCATGAGAATGATGAGATGCCCAACTGATTTTTTTATGCAAAGGCCATCTTTATTGATCATAGGCAACTCCAACACAAAGGTGTTTTACAAAAAAAACTTTCAAAAAAATAGGATATCCAAAAAATTGAAGGATAAAATAGAAAGTAGAGGAAGACTGAAGAAAACTTTAGGTGAAACCATTAAAAAAGACCTTACTCTATGGCTTTGGTTGATCCATGTGGCGACCTCACCTCATGAGATTAGGCTTTCAATTTATGAACTTCAATTTCCTAATTAAGTAAAAAACTTTCCAAAGAAAGAAAGTAAAAATAATGAGCCTATGCTGCAACTGCAATAAAACTTCATTACTTCCTAACAAGTAATTGACCTTTCCAAGGAAAGAGAAAAAATAATGAGCCTATGCCGCAAATTAAATTTTGCCAATAACACTTCATGTATGTAGTTTGGAGACAAAGCTACAGATCTAAAAAATTCATAACTTCAAAACCTTCACTCTCATTTCTAAAGGCTAAATAGATGCCACTAGATCTATAAGCATCACTGGCAAGACCTCAGGTCTACCTTCATCTCCTTTGCTCAATGGAAAGTAGATGAGTATAGATGCCCCACATAGCATCACAAAGTAGAGCAGTTTCTAAGGGTTTGTCTCTCAGGTGTCTATGGAAGATGACTCACATTAAATAGAGAAATTGCACTAGTCTCCAATTAATAAGAGGTTCTCATGGTAGCAGGCCCATCACGCAATCAGCCCATCCAAAAATTTATCTAAGTTTGTCATTGTTTAACACCCATACAGACTAAGACACAGCCAGCTAGATAGGTATAATAGAAAGTCATCAATCAGTGATACAAATTTATTCAGATATGCCTTTTGGCAAGTAGCAAACAATAAATAGGCTCCAATTAACATCAAGGAGTCCTAAATCATAATTAGAAACAAACAGCATATAGAATTGTTTAGACCTCAATTATATACTCCAGATACACTAACTTGGTTCTCAATGATACCGAATATTATATACTTCTAGATGATATTCTAACATCGATTAAATCAACAGCTCAAAGAAGAAATGGATTAAAATTGCAACGTCAGTTAGATGCATGCATCTCTTGTGGTTTCTTGCTTTTCATTATTTGGTGTGCAAGGAATTAATTGAGACAGATGTCACTCTTACCACAAACCTCCCACACGAAACCCTTTCCTTAGATCATTATCAAAGACTCATTCCTTCGTCTACACAGTCACTATTTGTGAGCTTCTTAGTTGAAATGATCCAATATAATCATCTGTTCACTCACAGCTAGAAAGAATCCTCTCCCTTCACAGACCCAGGTTCTAGAACTAGGCTCATATCATGGAAAATGTAAGCAAGAAATACAGATTACATAAAATTCTGGAAAAACAAACTAAATGATTAAATTTATCACAGATTATCATAAAATCCAATTCATTCTCTTTTCAGTTGAACAACCATCACCTTTTAATACCCCCACACACACAAAAACAGAAGAAACCATGAAAACCTTCAAGTTAACCCTGTAACTTATGAAGAGAACAGTGGGATTAAAAGAGTAAAAAGCATACCTTTTGAATCTGCTCGGTGGTAATGTTTGTAGGTGGGAATGAAGGCATCACAGGAATCATTTGCGGTGTCTGCTGCATCTTTTCCGCCTTGATATTTTCACTGAAATTAATAGAAAAGGAAAAAAAAAAAAAACCCTAACTCCGCGGAAATTACCACAATCAACGGTTAATAAACCCCAAACCCAAATGGAAACATGTTAATGTTACACAACCCCTTCAAAATAAACAACAAAAAGACAAGAACTTTGAGAGAAAGAGAAAGAAATAGGACCTGGGTATGAGAGTAGGCAAGGGATGAGTGCACGAAACACTTTGGAACTGGGCCTGTCTTCTGATTCTGATGATCTTTGATCTTTTGGGACGCTTATGTTAGAGACGAGGTTTCTGGAATTGAAGACAAAGCAATAACATTAAAAAAAAAAAAAGGAATAAAATATGGTACTTTAGCAGTGTAGAATTAAAAAAAATTACCAAACCAAACAATACTTGCTCGTTTGCTAGATTTGGTGCGGTTCGGCTTTGGCAGTTCCAAGCTCCAAACGACAAGGCTCAAGTATTGGCTATTTATATGTCCTCGCATTCTCCCTGTCTGAGTTTGACTGTTGCTTCATTTTGAGCCCGGTTCGGATCATTGTACTGTAGCACAGCATGAATGGGATAAACACAAGTTTTTTTATTTCTTTTTTTGGGTTGGGGTAATAACAAAAGCTACCTTATTCACAGCCCAACTTAAATTTGCAAGAACTTAAAACTACGGCTCAGCTTAAATTTGAATTCCAATATATTCATCGGTGAAAGCTTTTTATTTCTTTGTAAATAGTGAGAGCTGTTTTATTTGGTAGAATAGTGGTTTTTGTATATTAGGTTATTATTTGTTAAAAAATAGGATTTGTTACATTATTATGATAGGTATAATATTTAGAATGAATACACAAATATTTTTTGAATACTAATTTTAATGAAAGTTGTCTTATTTAAAGTTAACTTTAATTTTTGGTCTTTGATTAAATATTTTTACAAATATTATTGTAAGGCTAATCTTTAAACTTTGTAACAACAGAAAGTCTTTCTAATAATTATTTTTTTCAAAATTTGAACATTATTCATTTTATTGGGAACATTGCATGAATTTAAAATTATGGCTCACACTTAAATTTGAATTCCAATATATTCATCAATGAAAGCTTTTTTTTTTTAGGTTACAAAGCTGTTTTATTTGGCAGATTAGCGGTTTTTTTATTTAAGTTATTATTTAAATGAGAATCTTCTCACATGTTTAAAAAAATGGGATTTAGTACATTACCATGACAGATATAATATTTAGAGTGAATTCTTAAGCATTTACTGAATGTTAATTTTAATGAAAGTTACCTTATTCAAAATCCAACTTTAACTTGCATGAATATAAAGTTATGGATCATACTTAAATATGAATTCCAATACATTCATTGGTGAAATCTGTTTTATTAGATATCATTAGTAGAAGTGGTAAAATAAGTTTAATTCGTTAGGTCAATTCGTTAATATGTTATTTTTTAGTGGATTGGGTTCAAGCTTTTAACTCATTTTATTTTTCAATTCACATAACTCGCTCTGCATAACTTGCGGATTAAGCGGGGGCGGGGGTGGGTTGACTCGTTGGATTGAGTTTTTTAAAAGAGTTATAAATGAGTTTTTTTATTTGTGTTTGTAGTATTTTTATAGGTATGATACTATTTTTTTTTTAATCTCTATAAATTATAATTTATCTATTTTTAAAAAAAAAATTATGATTTTTTTTTGTTTTTTTTTACATTTTGTTTTTATTTTTTAGACAAAGTTGACTGTCAACTAGCTTACTTTTTTTTTTTTTTTTTTTTCTTTAGGCGAGTCTACCCGTCAACCAATCTTAAAGCGGAATGGGTTGGCTCTTTCAACTTATTTTTCAAAATAGGTTAACTTGTCCCGTCCTGTATTTTGGCGAGTTAAAAGCGGGGTGGGTCAAACGGAATGAGTTGACTCATTTTGTCACCTCTAATTATTAAGTACAATAGTGGCTTTTCTATATTAGGTTATTATTTAAATGAGGATCTTCTCACATGTTAAAAATAAGGGAAATTGTTATGATACATGGTAGGTATAATATTTAGAATGAATTCTCAAGTATTAATTAAATGCTAATTTTAATGAAAGGGGCCTTATTCAGAGCTTAACTCTAGTTTGCATTAATTTAAAACTATAGCTCACACTTAAATTTAAATTCCAATATATTCATTGGTGAACTATGTTTTATATGGTAGAATAGTGGCTTTTGTACATTGGGATATTATTTAAATGAGCATTTTCTCACATGTTAAAAATAATGAAATTTAGTAATTTGTGTTAGTCTGAGTGGAATAGATTTAGATTTTTTAAGTATATAATTTTGAATTTAATTTTAAGATTTATGTGTATAAAAATAAAATTATTAAGAAAGATCCTTACTTAAATATTTGATAATATTTTAAGAGATTAGTCTTTCATTTATTGAATAAAAAATATTATATGAAACTAAAAATAATAATGAGATTTGTTGTAAGTATAATATTTAGAGTGAGTTTTCAGATATATATTAAATATTGATTTCATAATAAATTTTTAAAATTCTTTTAATATAACTAATAATTAATAAAATACTTGATAATTATCATAAAAAAAATAGGTACCATAATAATGCCCAAAAGCCTTAATTTGTACAATAGACATGAGACTCTCTTAACTTATCACAATTCACTTTGTGGTAGGGCCGGTGATAAATTAAAAACTCAGACACTATTGACCCGATTTTGATACAATACTTCTGACAAGGAGGTGAGAGTTCATACCTACCATCCAAATCACCTTCATGAAATCCCATTTTATCTTAAAAAGAGTAAAAAAAATAGAACAATTAAGTTTTGATGAAGGAATGAACAAGTGGCACTTCATTGCATTTCTTGCACTTGGTGCAATTGTGTGTCTGATAACATAGAAGAAACAAGGATAGTTAACGACTATAAGTCTCATTTACTAACAATTACTTATTTTACCCGTGTGTTGTACACGTTTATTTTAAATATAATATTTTTAATTATAATATATGTTTTTTACTTAATAAAAAATATTTAATATGTATTTGAATTAACTTATTTTTTTCAAACAAAATACTTATAATCAAAACATTTTAAGTATGACATTTGGCTAAAAAGTTTTTTATTATAAAATAAATTAATTCAAACATACTTATAATCTTATAAAGTGCATGTAATAAAGCGACTCAAATTCTTAATTTAATGTTTTTTTTGTTACAATAAAGTTTAATATTTATAGATAAATATTTTATCTTTTTATTCATTCTTTTTATTAATTTTTTAAATTATTAAATAAAGAAAATATTAAATATTTTTTATATTTTTAAGATATTAGATACATTTATTTATTTTAATATTTTTTTATTTAATATTATAAAGATTATTAAGAAGAACTTGTAAGAAGATATAATATTACTCTTATTTATATGACCTAATTGTGTTTTGTTTATTTATTCCAATATTTTGTTGTACTTTTTAATTTTGTATACATAATTTATTAGGTCATGTATAATTCACTTCAGATTAACACGTTAAAACTTTAATGATTAAATAAAATTAATGTAAGCTAATAATTTTTTATTTAATAGTTATTATATAATAATATACACAATGCCAGTAATTACTTCTCACAGTAATTATTCTATATTTAAAATTTATTATTAACAATTAATACTTAGTAATATATATATATATATATATATATTATAGTAATTATTTTATATTTAAAGTAATAATTAATACTTGATATTTAATAATTAATAGAGTCATTAATTGCTTCGCAAATCTCAAGTCAATTTTTATATGTGTAAAGTTTGTTTAAAATTAATAGTGGAGATCCTTCCTATAACATACATTAATTGTGCTTTAAGAGTGTGTTAGAATTTCTCATATATATAGATAGATTTATCTCATTTTATGATTTTATAAAACTTTAACTGAATTTTAATTATATAATCCATATTTAATAATATATAGTGACATTAGTTGCTTCTTTACATTTGAGGAATAATTGTTAATATTTAATAATTAATATCAAAATATATAGTGACATTAATTGATTTATTCTTTATATTTGATAAATAATAATTAATATTTAATTATTAGTATCACAGATTGCTCTCAAGATGATCTTACTAATCCATATATCTATATATATATTCTTATTTTATAATTTTATTAAAAAATTTCTAACACAATTTAAATTAGATAATCATTATTTAATAATATGTAGTAAAATTAATTGCTTCTTTATATTTGATAAATAATAGTTATTATTTCATAATCAAAATCATTAATTGATTTCAAGGCAATTTTACTAATAAGATATAGAGATATACAAATATATATAGTTAAATCTTTCTAGCTTTAAATTTTATTAATAACTCTTTAAAATAATTATAATTATATAATCAATGTATTTTTTTATTTGATTTATTAGAGTATCTTCTCACCCAATAAGTGAGAGACTAATCTCCTGAAGTATAGTCAAATACCTAAGTAATGACTCCTTCCAATTATGTTATTTTCATATGCACATGAATATTTCGGGATCAATGTTTTATAACATATAGTGACATTAATTGCTTCTTAATATTTGATAAATAATTGTCAATATTTTTAAATTAATATTTGATATTTGATATATATTACTTCTCAAAGTAATTATTTTATATTTTAAAAAATAATTAATATTTGATATTTAATAATTGATAGGATCATTACTCACTTCACAAAGCTCAAGTCAATTTTACTTAGATAATATAGATAGATATAAATATATATTATTAGGAATACATTTTAATCGGGATAGTATCTAGTAAATTAGTTTCATAATAATATTTATAGAGATACTTTGATCAAAGATTAAAAATAAAAAATTACTAGCGATTATAGTTAGTGGAAACTGGAAATTTTAGGAGCTCATTTATTAGTGAACACAAGTAAAATAAGCACTAAATATATGTATTAATAAAAAATAATAAAAATAACATATTGTTCCCATTTTTTATGCTTTAAAGCTTGAATATTAATTCTTACCTGTGTTAAATTAACTTGTTTGATGATTGCTGCATTCTCGCAAAATAAGTGATAACATAAGGAAATGTATATTTCCAGCACTTAGTTATTAACAGAGACAAGGTTAAAAGAGTTCGTATATAGAAAGTGTGATTTGATATGATTAGTAAAGGAAATACCTGTCATGGCCACTTAGAATAGATTGAGCGATGTAAGTGCATGGAGTACACCTAATTAAAGACTACAATAAACTCTAATAGTAAGCAAACAACACTACTTCCATAATGTATAAGAATAACCTCCCACTATCTTATGTCATATAGAAATAATTTGGATTATATTCAAGCCAATTTCGACATTGAGATAAGTTTTTAGCAAGAACTTAATGAAGTGGCAAAACAAAATCAACTAGCGATTATTACTACTCCAATAAGAATAGAGGAAGTAATATATACGACTAATATCAGTCTGTTTTCAGCATTTATTCTCATTCCAGTAAACCATATTTCTAGATGTTATATAATATCTATAAACTTTGTAGATTCTTTCTAATGTCTTTTCCCAAATCAAAGAGTTAGATACGTTGAAATCTATATAAAATTTATCATATTTACACTGTCTAATAAATGTTCGTAAAAATTAGGAAGTGATTTAGTTTAATCCTAATGTTGAATTATAAGTAATCACCATTGCACTAAATTTTATTTTATTTTTATTATAATTATAAATATGTATTGAAATGGATGAAATTTTCTTTTGTTTCAAAAATATATTTGATGAATAATAATAAAATACATTTAGGCTAAAATACAAGTTTATGAGCATGACATTATCGACTGGGTTGTTGGGCTAGCCTGCTACACAAATTACACGCCCAAAAGAGCCCAATCAGATTCACACTCACGCAGGCCAATTTTGAAGCCCACCTGTTCTATGACGAACTTGTGGTTTCATCATGGGGCATTAGCTGCGTCAAGCGGTTTTGATTTATAATTTTATACAGGTTCACCACCCTCAGGAAATCATGTCTCATGTGTACAAGCAAATGATGTTAAGGCCAATCAATTGCATTTGTTATTATAATGATTGGTTATTTTATCTTTTTAAACATGTACTTTATTCAACAATTTTGGTGCCTATGAGTGTTGCATGTGTTCTTTTAACCAAATGTACAAAAATAATCCTGAATGTACCCAATCATCTTATGCCACGATGTGGATTCTATATGCATCTTATACTATTAACCTGGTCTTAGTATATAGTAGTACTAGGGGACTCTTTCATTATATATTATATAGATTCAATGATTCTGTTTCTGTACCTATATCAGACGAGGAGAATTTAGAAGCTACTACCCCTATGACATTGGCAAACCAAGTTGCACCTGAGACTTCACATTTATGTACTCCAAAGGTGTGTTCTTAAGATGGATCAACAACATTGTGCTTGGGAATTGCGTTGGAGTGTATAACTACAAGTATTTTCTTCTCTTATTGGTAAATATATTACCTTTGTTCCTCCTAACTACTACTGTTAGTTATAAGTAAATTTTAAGGTATTACCAAAATAAATAAATAAATAAAAGTTCTCTGTTCTCCCCTCCGTTTCTCTGTTTAATTTAGATATATGGCATGCTACTTTCTAGTATTTGTTTTACCTAGTTTTCATTTCTCTCTCCTCCACCTATTGATAGCTCATAGCTGTAGCAGTCCTTGAGACAACGCTGGATTGCTTAGCTCTGGTACCTAGTTTCATTAGATTCTTTGGTGGAGCCAAGAGTCATTCATTGTCTCCTGGGAGTTTTTCTGTCATCTTTTGGTTTCTGGTAAGTAGTCTGATTATATTAATCAGGTTCATTTGACTGGCTTGTTCTTTATTCTCTTCTCGTTACCAATGTTTCTTACATATTGTGTGCCTTGATGCAGTTCTTAATTTAGCCTTTGCCTTGAGTCTTCTTTGTCTCCTGGTTATGCATGTATCTTTTCTGTTAGGCAACACAACTTCAATAGAGGTAATCAATACAATGCTATTTTCTCTTTCCCCTAGTTGAATTGATATATGATCATGTTATTCTCAGGCTGGCATGCATTATTATTGTTAACTCGTGGCTGAGGCTCGGCATAATCCCGTTCTCTTGACATATCATGCATTATGTCAGGGTGATTTTAAGCTATGACTGCAGAATCATGAGAACTTTTCATTAGCTCATCTGTGACTATGACATGATGGTTATGAATTGTGGCCCGTTGTTTATTCATTGAGGTATTGATTCAACTATCAATGCCCTCATTGACCTACAACTATGATGAAGGCCTGGATAACTAACTATCAGATGCTTTTGAAAACAACTCATAATATTAACGCTCAGAGGTCAGCATTGTTTGTTCTCGATGCTTAATGCTTTCTTTTATATGAAAAAAACATTTGTAAATATGTTGTGTGAGTCTATTATTGCACTGTTCTAGGGAAGGGTTATGCAATATAAACAATAAACAATACACATATAAAAACTCACTCATTTCTGCACCATTGGATTTACCTCCAGATTTGTGCAGTGTCATATCTAAACTATTATGCACAAATCCCACATGCAGTTTCAATGGCTAATATTTGATATCTCTTTTTGTCTTCAGAAGTGTTGTTCATATGTAGCATTATCATCTAGCCTAATGCTCTATAGTCTAGTATGATGCGTCTGTTACTGCACTATTCTAGTGAAGGGTAATGCAATATAAACAATACACATAAAAACACACTCATTTTTGCAACATTTGATTTACCTCTAAATTTGTTGCAGCGTCTATGCAGACATCCACATGCAGTTCAATGGCTAACATTTGATATCTCTTTTTGTCTCCATAGTGTTGTTCATATGTAGCATTACATCTAGCTTAATGCTCTGTAGTCTTGTTTGTGGGATTTGATTGATTAGAGTAGAAGTTTCAGTTCTATCAGTTAATGCCATTATCAATCCGACTTTTATCTTGTACTGATTTTTTTATTTTTTATTTTGTCAAAGAAAGATAAAAATTCAAATGTTCATCAAAATACAAGACTTGCCAAGATATTGTGGGGTCCAAAATCGATATTCATTGTATCCCATATATATAGAAAGATGCATAACTACCTAGCACATTCTCATTCCTTTCACTATACTTTTATTTCACTCTCCACCACCAAAAGGAATCTGACTTTGTCGAGTCAAGAACCTCACTCTATTATATAATGCTTAATTTTGGTTAAGATCTTATTACTCCGACCACTTTTCCCCTCGAGCAACAAGATACACAAAATGGAAAGGAAGATGAATTCATTTTACTTTAATTGCATAAAGATTTTCATGAATGGAAACTCTTGCTTCTCGTTTAAGAATTAAGATACGAGGATGGGCAGCTTAAAAAATTTGCAGAAACCAGTGATGTTGCCTGCTATGTGCAGACTGCAGAGGGTGAAAGCGGAAGCTTCTTGTTTTGTACGAATGTCACTGATCGCTTTCAAATTTTAAGGCTTATTTTATGTGAATTTGAATCCTCTCTTCCTGTAGCAGAATAATCCAGTTATGAGAGAGTAAATGAGAGATTCACTAGTGCTAGCATAATCCTAAGGCTTATGTTATTTACATGTCAAATTGTTACATTACCTTTTTATATTTTTCTTGATTTGAAAAAAAGATGGAGAAAGTGTGTTTTGGGATCCGTATTTTTCTTATTTTATTAGTTCAAAAAATAATATGAAAATGATGTAAAATTTTAGTATGTGAATATTATTATTTATTATTATCATACTTAAAGCAATTTGCCTTGCTCGTGGGATAGAAGTAGAAGTGTAAGTGGATGTTTTGGTTTAAATTTTAGAGTATTGATACTTAATTTTATCTATAAATTTTTTGTTTTTGATACTTAATCAATGACTAATAACTATGTGTTAAATGATATTTAACTATAATATTTTGAACACATTTTTTTATTTTTTTTCAAGTTTTATTTGTTTCTATCTTATTTTCATCATTGCTTTCTCTTTTTATTTATACCAAAAAGGAACAAAAAAGAAAAAAAACAAAAATTTAATTATAACCCAAAATAAAAAAAAAAAAAAAAAACGTAGAACCTGCTTGTTGTTTTTCTACTTTTGCATGAAAACTAAATTTGTTTTTCTTGCTCTGCATTTTTTTTTTCTTTTTTAACCATGCATTATGCATTCTATACACCACACACACGGGGACAAATTTCCTTTGCTCCCACTTTATTTTGGCAATATTACCAACAGCTACTCACTCACGACACACACATTTCAAGTCCTTGATCTTTGTTTTTTTTCTCCACTCACGTATAGGAATACATAACATCTTTTTTCATTCATTCCTCCTCACCACCTTCAAGCATTCTCATACTCCCTCCTCCCTTCATCTGAAACCCATCATACTCACCATCTTTTCACTACCCTTCAAGCAAACCCTATTCATCTTCACCTCCTCTCTACTTTCATACATTTTATCTTTAAGCATCCAACCCTCCATCACCCACAGCCTCCATCACTCACAGCCTCTCCACCATAACCACCATTATCATCATTAACAACCCACCACCATAACCTTAACCATCAACAACCCACCACCACAAACAACCTCCACCCACCACCACCTTCATTCTCCATTGTCACATTCATCACACAACCAAGACCAAACACCACCATTAACCAAACTCACCACCCACAACCACTCACCTCCAACCTTCATCTTCCTCCAAGCCACCAAGTTGTCACCGCCGCGACTAGACCGCCGTCCGCTGTAAGAACCGCGCCGCCAGCCTGCGCACGCCCAGATCTGGACCACCCACCGTACCGAAACCGCCGCCCAGATCCAGATCCGCGCCGTCGAGCAGTACCTCCCGCCGAAACTGCCGTCGTCGTCGACCAGCTCCATCTCGTCGCGGTACACGTCGCTACCCAGATCGACCAGCACCGGGGAAGCGCGCTCTGCCAGATCCACTCCAGCTGCCGTCGGAACCGCGACCAGTCTACCGCGCCACCTCGCTATCGCTGCCGCTGTACCAGAAACAGTCGGCGACGCTCGCCGTCGAACCCTGAACCCGCGCTGTCAATCCAGCCGTCCTCTCTATCCTTGCAACCAGTGACCACATTCCCGTCTCCAGGCAGCTTTCTCTCCTTTTTTTTTCTTCTATTGGATAGTGGCTTTTCATTTTTATTTTGTATAGCCTGTTTTGAATAAAAGGCTTGGGTTGGGGTTTAAGTTGGTTTTTTGATTTGGGCTTAGTTTTCTTTTATGCTTTGTTTGGATGAAGAGAGAAAATGGGAAGAGAGAAAATAGAGAGGAGAGAAAATGATATTTTTTTTCCTATTGTTTGGTTGAAGAGAAAAGTGAGAAGAAAGAAAATAGGAACTTTTCTTTCTCTTGTTTGGTTGAGAAGAAAAGTGAGAAGAAAGAAAATAGAATTATGTAAAATGACTAATGTACCCTTTATGTAATATATATATAAACT
This sequence comes from Ormosia emarginata, assembly GCA_029884605.1. Lineage (NCBI taxonomy): Eukaryota > Viridiplantae > Streptophyta > Magnoliopsida > Fabales > Fabaceae > Ormosia > Ormosia emarginata. Next base: position 62,478,977 of record JAQQTP010000089.1, on the reverse strand, counting down.
ATTTCTTGTTATTTCTTTTACTTCTATAATGTAATAATTGCACTTTCCTTATTTACTTTGAACTGTAAATAAAAGTTCACATGTCTGATATTTTCTTATCCATGTAATGTAGCTTATCTAACGTCATTATCTTTAGTTAATTGCAGTGAATTGGTGCTTTATTTTATCCAACAAGGCACTGCTCTATTTTCAGTGATATATGTGCATATAACCTATACCATAACCCTTTAGTTTTTTACTTAATCGAGTAAAACAATGAGATAATATAGTTCATGACCCTAAAAATTAAATTGTTCATGTACAATTGAAAACATAATTTATTAAACTCATTGATAATCGCAGATTTTTTTTTCTAATTAAAAAATCATGCAATTAAATATCAATAAAATACACTAAACACATACGTTAATTTCTTTCCCTCCACAACTTAAAAAATACAAAGTAGAACGAGAGATATAAAAGAAAAACTAATTTATGTCATTTAAATCTAGTATGCTTGACGTTTGTTTCTATATTTGAGTCTGACAAATGTAAGAAAATATAATTATGAAAACCCTTATAACTGCAAAGATACTCATTCATCACTCATGTTATTACACCCCAATCCAAGCACAACATAAATTTTCATATATAAAAACTATGTACAAACAAAACAGTCCAACATTAAAGAATAACATTTACACCTGTCATAGTAATTAATTTGGTCACCTAAACAAATTTGTTCAACCTTATAGTAAAATCTCCAACAACAATAATTAAATTAACAATTTTTGATTCAAAGTGAGAACTTCTATCATCAGTCAACCCTGTCATACGTATTCCATAAAAAACCATGTCAACATCATCACATGACATACATGATTACAACATGTACATGAATAATACTGAATATAAAGCTCCAACTATTTAACACTGACAGTTCTACTAACAAAAAACATAGTACATTTCAAAATCAATTTGATCAACAATTAATCATGAAAGTTCTGTCATCGTTTGTACACCAATGACGTCCCACCCTTGTGAGAACCATCCACTAACATATTTCCTTCAAAATCATGGAGATACATTGAAAGTTCTGCACAGATTCAAAACAAAAATTAATAAAAATAAATGGTCATACAACAAGCAAATAAAAAAATCAATAGTGGTGAAAGGCTTACGATGGCATAAACCGAATACCAGTTTCGTTCATAATTTGAAATAGAGCCTCTAGTCGCATTTGAGGAGGCACTCCAAAAAGTTCTCGTTTCTTTTATTCATTTCCACAAAGAAATCGATAACACTGCATTCGGTATGGATCTAACACACCCAAATCAGCCAATAAATCCCAGACATCTAATTCACTATAATAGCGAGGTCTGCTTTGCTGCATGATGGTTAGTCCTTTCTTAGCAATTTCAACCCGCTTTTTCAAATCGCAACTTGCCTTTCAGCCACTTCATGCAGTTTATCCGCAACAAAGTTCCCTTTCTTCATAACTTCAACTAATGAATTAATTCCCAAGGCAACTGATTCATACTGAGCCTCCACCAAATCAACCATGTGAGCTTTACGCTTGGTACCCCTTGAAGATGAAGTCCCACCTATTTGATTAGATTGACCATAAGTAGGACTAAATTGATCCGAATTGGCAGCTGAGTGTGGGGTGTCATTTCCCATATTTATATCAGTATCAGCCCTCCCAACAACTTCAAATGAGTCATTTAAATCAATTTGCTGCCTTTCCCATTGTTTGAGCCTCTCCTTTGCAGTTGTGGCATTTTTACCAGTAGCTCTATCAGTACCAAACATCTCCTTCAACATGTCATAATGCTTTATTTGCATTCTTTTCCATTTTGCTGCATATGGTTTATCCTAAGAATGAAAAAAAATTATGTTTAGACAAAGAATTACAATAAACCAAACATTTCATAAGCTAAATGAACATCAATAACTAAAAAAAATCAATGAAAAATAAATAAATTTTCCCTTGCTTGATTACCTTGATTAAATCCTCCCAAACTTCTTCCTCAGCTTCAAATTTTTTTGTTATAGGACTCCAAGAAAACCCACTTAAACTATTAAATAGATCATATGCCTCTGCAAAATGATCTTTCAGAGTCTTCATTCTATTTTTTAAATGTTGCTTTGTAATTTGTGGACTAATTTCTATTCTTAGGACCTGCACCACATTGGCATATGCTTCACTCGTCCATGAGCCATCCTGCTTATTGCCCTTCGTAAATTGTTCCATAAATGCATTCAATAATGCGTGGTCCATATCATTAGACCAGTGCAAATTGTCTTTAGAAGGATGATCTTGAGAGTTTGTTGCAACTTTCTTTCCCCTATTCATGTTTAAACCTGCAAGATACCTCAAAAGACATATAAAGAACTATATACAACGATTATATTTTCAATTACAAGGTATGTCCAAATTACATAAAACCTAAACTCAGGTAAAATAATAAACCAACCAAATATAATAATAGAATTCAAATTACAAGTCATAACCCTAATTATTAAAGTAAACACAGTACATAACACTTCACCATATACATATCATCTAAATAATATAACATGGTACATAACAGTATACATTTAAAACTAATTGTGACACCTAAGCTTGGTAAGCATTCCACATTTCAGCTGCAATGTTATCTCTTAAAATTGCTCCTTGCCTATAGTCCTCATCACGTGGTTGATGCGAAACTGGTTGTGATCTATCTATATCTTGTTCTAGTAACTCCTGATCGACTTCAGCAATCAATGACTCATCAATATCAATACTCATTACAAAGTTATGCAATATACAACAAGCAAGCACTATGTCTATCATTGTTTTAAATGAGTAATGTGGTTCGGTGCCACTAGCTATAATTGGAAATCTTTTCTTTAGAATTCCAAAAGTTCTTTCAATAACATTTCGTAGTGAAGCATGTCGGTGATTGAATAGTTCTTTAGTATTTTGTGTCCCACGCGATGAATATTCCTTCAAATGATAACGAACACCTCTGTATGGTGTAAGTACCCCACGTTTTAGCATAAATCCACCATCCCCTAGATAGAATTTCCCTACAAAGATTATATACACATTATGTACCAACATGTCACATAATTTGATCCTACTTTAATATATTATAATTATTGAATACATTAATGTGTCACTCACCTTCTGGAATTCTAAGTGGGTCTTCCTTACGTAAAGCATTTTTTAAAATTCTTGAGTCAGATGCTGTTCCTTCCCACCCAGGTAACACATATGTGAATTTCATATCAAAATTACATGCAGCAAAAACATTTTGGGTGGGATAGTCTTTTCTTCCACGAAATCGAGGGGCCTCGGCCCTTGATACCTTCACACGAATATGTGTCCCATCTATAGCTCCAATGCAATCCTTTTTTAGTCAATAATTTCAAAAGTTTCAATATACTTCCATGTTGACTATATGCTTCAGGGTAATTATAAGTAAATAAAAAAAATCAATACCTTAAAGTAAGGATAAAATCTGCTATTGCTAAGTATTTGTGGAGGGACATCCCTACCAGAAGGTTGCACAAGAAACTCTTCCTCTAAGGAAATGAAAGCACGTAAAACATTGTAAAAGTGACGACTAATTGTCTCCCCTGAACGAAGGAAGAAGAAAGAGATAGTTCTATTTTTTACGTTATGACCTAAAATGTGTAAGAATTTAGCAACTTGCTCTTCAACTGTAGAGCGTATTGAATCTTTTACTATACCGGTTGCTCTTAATTTCTCACATAAATGCATAAATGCTCCAGGGCCCATACGTATGACATCCCGACACTTTTCTGTCTCTAGTAGTTGTCTCATTAATTGAAGACGCCTACTTTTTCTTTCAGTATTTCCATCACTAATTTCATTTGGTCTAAAACTTGACAACAACTGCAATAAATGTAATGCATGCACAATATAACATAATAGAACTACAGCACAAATGCGTTGCCTCTTATCCAACTCCTTTCTTACATGACTTAATACTTGCAGCTCGGGAGACAAAGCAAAATTAATCATTCGCTTTACTTGCAACTCCACGTCATTTATGTCTTCTGTGTCATCTTCAAAATTCACGTCTTCAATATTTTTGGAAGTTATTTCTATCTATATATATATAAAAAGTCGTGATTATGCATTGTGATGTGAATACGCAAAAATAAAAATCAAATAGTCGATATCAACAAACAATTGGAAGTAAGATTAGCAAGTTTAATATACATTAACATAAGCATCCCAAAAGAGAACAAGCTATGTTTGGTTCTTTTAAGGGTAATGAATGAATTAATTACAATGTTCAAGAAGGTTGAAATTACAAATGAGCTTGTATTAACTAATGAGTAACAACACAACAAAACTTGCCTAATGTTTGCTTCTTTTAGGGGCATCGGTTCTTTTTACTATTTATTTTTTCATTTGTCATGTTAGGCCAGAGATAAGAGATCTCAATTCCTTTCTAATATAAAACTTCTTTACCCACATCTTACACATAACTTTACTCACACTTGAATTACATTAGAATTAATCTTTTAATGGACATGTAACTAGTAAGGAAAGCTGGTGGTTTTGCCTACAAGAAGAAATGTTTGACCAAATGAAAAGATTATGAGAGCTTCCTTATCCAAAACATGAAACCAAATTGAATAATTTTATCCCTTAATACTATGTAATTTACCAACAATTTTTTATTCTATAAAAAGGAGAAATATATATATATATATATATATATATATATATATATATATATATATATATATATATATAAAAGTATAAATATTTCAAGAATATGTTTTTTCCTCTCAAAGAAATATCAATTTGTAAAGGAAGTTAACCAAACTCGCTTTCTAAATTTTATGAAATCTATTGGGTGTGAAGTCTGTAAGTGGTCCCTTTTCCTGTATATAAATTCCTTTCTCATCCTGATTTAAAATTATCATTTTGTTCGACATCTTCCATATAGACAGATTTAAATATTCATCATTAAAGTGAGTCAAATTTGAATATGGGCAAAAGATGGTCGTATATAACCAGCATAATCTCTTTCACATTCAATATTATTTTGTTTTGTTTGTGGAATAAACTGAAGAGTTCTTGTGAAATTACATAAACCTGAAGTCCTATTTCTATTTCTTTTTGTCGAGGACCAATTTTCTTAGTAGTTTAAGTTATCAAGTAAAGGCACATAAACAATTTTATATGCTCAACACTTTTTAAGTAACTATTTTTCTTTGCTTTCATGTTATCGATATTTTCTAAATTTTATGTAAGCATTTTCTTCGTAGAATACAAGAAGATCCAAGGTGAGACAGATTTATGTTTGAGTGGTAAAAAGTATTGTTAGACTGAATATGTTTCTGTTAAATTGATGTAAAATGCTTTCTAAGTGGAATGTTTAAATTAACTTGCGTGGGTGAATTCTACATCTTTTGACGAATTAAAGGTGCTGGATTTTGGAATATCACTGTATGTGCTGATTTTTTTTTTGTCCTTGTATTGGTATGTTTGTTAGAAAGAGAAGAAAGGCAAGGTAGAGAGCTAAGTTTTATTTCTACATTTTGAGATTATAATCTTTATATTATGTGTTTTTTTTCTTATCAGAAAAGAGCTTCACACAACAGATAGACAACATTTATACTTTTTATTTCGTATAATAATGAGTACAATTCAAGGCATTAATCAATACTTAATAGAAATAAACCAATTCCGAAATAGCGTAACATATATACTTTTAATTATCATAACAAATTTAAGTCCTCACATCGAATGAGAGAGGCAGAGCGAGAGAATCCTTTAGTCACAAGTTTCAGACCTCCTTTCTTCTAGTTTATCTTAAGAACACACACACACATTGTCAATCTAAAATATTCTGTCCACACTCCTAGCAAGTTTAAGACTCTTATATTTTAAATTCACTTCAAGTTCAAATGTCTTGACTTATTGCAAAATCATAAAAAAGAGCACCAATCACAAACAAATTAATCCTTCTTGGTACCAAGAATTCGAAACTAAAACCTTTAAAACAACCAATTACAATTGCAGGGGAGAAAATATCAAAATTTCCCAAATTTTTAACAAACTTAAGTACTGAACTATCATAAGCTGATGAACTTGACTCAATCATGGCTTCTTTCCAAATTTTTCGTATGCCTGGATTGGTACAAAATTAGCATTATTATCCCAGGCTATCATAACATTTTTTTTTTTTGGTTTTTTTCCTTGAAAATAATTTCAGTTCAATATAATTTTTTTCAGACACTGTGAGCTTCTCTATAATTTGAACCTATTGTAATCAGTGGAATTTAACTCTCCATAATCTCTTAACGAATATGAATTTGATGAAAACTAAAACATATTAGAACTGTACAACTATATTTTATCACAAAAATTATATAAACTTTTTGTTAAACGAAATTAAGAAGAGTGGTGCGTGTTATATAAATTATTTACTCATTATTGACAGTTAATGTGCTTACCAGAAAGTGAAAATGGAGGCTTGAGAGAGGCAGAGGAGATGCGCGGTGTTGGACGGGGGCGAAGGGCACAACGGAGCTTGCGGCTTGGATCTCACCTCCGAGATTGCAGCTGACCAGAGCGACGACGAAGGAGGGAAGCAACAGAGCACAGATGCGGCGGAGGAGACACGGAACGGAGGAGTCACGCGACGGAGCAGCTCTTCCTCACCGTTGATGGTGTCCCACGACTGAAAGGGAGGAAAGAATAGGGACGGGGGTGCAGGAGGAACCTTCTGCGTGGGGAAAGAATGGGGAAAGGAGAAATGGTTTTTTCAGATCCGGAATACAGGGGTGGAGCTCTGCATGGGGGAAGAATAGGGGTGGAAGAAATGGGTTTTTTAGATCTGCATACGGGGGTGTAATGGTAATTTGATATCAATATCACCCCATCCTTCCCATTTTCTGCGCAGATGAGAAGAGAAAATGTTTTGGGTGGGTCCCACGTACCAGTTTTCTGTCTTCCCAATTTTCTTTGCTATGCCAAACAAGAGAAAATTATATTTTCTCATCATTTTCTCTTTTCCCATTTTCTGTCTTCGTATTTTCTCCTGAAACAAACAGACAGTTAGTGAGTTAGTCTCCCTTTTTTATTTAATTTAAAATAGAATAACCCAAACAAGTAAATAGTATGTGTTTCTTTTATTAGAAGTAGAAAAAATAAGATTTAGGATAAGTAGATAAATAAGAATGGGTAAGTAATAGAAAATTAAAAATAATAAAAATGATAAAAATATAAAAAAATAAGAAAATATTTTTTAATCAAGGTAATGACCAATAATAATGATTGAATAATGGATGTTATCTTCAATGTTATTAGGATCATTATGGTTTATTGAGTAGTCTAGTTCTACCTTGAATCCTGTGCAAGTTTTTTTAAATAATTTTTTTTAAAAAAATTATTTTTTCTTAATTAAAATCAATCAACCTACAATTATTTTTTAAAGAACTATATGACTTTGAGTTTCTCATTATACCCGAGGAAAAGTAGGAGCAGAATTCCTATTCTGTCAAGCCAAATTAAATTTTCACAAATTGGTTCTTTCTTTTTTAAAAAAATATATAAAAATATAAAGAAAATATAAAAAATGAAAATAAAAATAGTTACAAAGTCTTTTAAAAAATAAGTAAAATAAATATATTTGATATTATTAAAATTTGCACAATTAACTTAAGGTACCATTCTTAGAATGGGCAGTGTAAGGTACTAATACATTCCCTACATATAATCGACTCTCGAACCCAAACTCATTTTCTAAAAGACCAATTTCTTATTAAAAGGGTCTTTCTAATGTTTTCTCAATTTAAATAAACATTGGTAGCGACTCCATTGTTTTTTTCAATACTAATCTTTTTCGGTCGTCTCGTCGCGATCCCGGTTGCGACATGGAGAAAAATAAATCCGAAACAATCAAAATCAATTGGTTCGGTTTGGTTCGATTTTCGTATTTTTTGATAGTCAAATTTGAATCATACCGAACTAAACATCTACAGATTGGTTTGGTTAGGGTGATTAGGTTTGTCATTTTTTTACACAAAAATTAGTTAAATAATTAGCTTTCCATAGTAAAAAAAAGTACATAATAAACCTATAAATTTTTTTCTAGAAATAGAATCAAACTTATTAATTTTAATAAGCACACTATAAAGTACAACAAATAGATAAAGTATAAACAAACAAACATGATTAAAATATATGTAACCATGGATACCAAGATATAAAGACAAGTACACAATAACACTCAAACTTAGTCCAAACATAATTAAGAAGAAATACAAGTATACAACATAACAATGGACAACACCCAAAATCAATCCAAACTTAGTCTAAACTCAATCTAAACTCAATTCAAACATTAAAAAAAAACATGATTCATCAAACATCATTCATCAAATCTAATTTATCTCTGAACTTCATCTACATCTTGCAATAACCACAAATGAAAACGTTATAGTCTTTTATTTTCATTTCAATAACCAATGTCTAAGGATTTAACAATGGAAACATTATGGTCCTCCAAAATCACTCTCAATACCACCTTGACTTATTCATCCTATGAATAGTCATTTACCTATCCTATCACATCCTATTGTTTTATTTTACCAAATGTCAATAGATAATATAACTCACTTTATCCTATTATGCATCCATAGTAAGCCTAAGAAGGCACAACACCAAAACCCCCAAGCTTTTCGACTTTGCCAACAACAAAAGAAACCTCATTGTGAGTTAGAATGTACACTAAAGAATCACTCAATGAATTCTGAAAGAGCATATATTCACCATAACAAAGAAAAGGGAATTGGTGAATTGCATCGACAATTGTGGATTGTGGTCGGCCGATTATGAATGAATAAAATTAGACAGAAAATTGTAGAGATAGAACAAAAAAAAAGTTATAACCAAATTAATTATATGACTCACTATCAAGAATTAAACATTAATATATTACTTTCAATAATTGTTACTTCTGTAGATAGAGAATCTTGAAGTAAGAAGTTCAATACTTCATCTAGTACATGTGGATCATATTCACGTCTCACATTCAATGACATCAAGTTATTGAAGTCAATAAGTACAGTATTGAGAAGATCAAGAATCAATGAGAATATATATATATATATATATATATATACTCACAGTGAGAGGAGTCTTTATTATGAGAGATGAGAGGAGTGAATGTTGACCATTAGATCTTACATGAATGGTCAAGATTAGAACATAAATGCATGTGACTTTTTTAAGTGGTCACATGACTTTTAAGTAACTTTTAATCTTGACCATCCATGTATAGTTGTATGGTCAAGATTTACTCCTCTCACCCTCTCACAATAAAAACTCCTCTCACTAGATATGCCCCATATATATATATAGTTTGGTTTGGTTTGGTTCTTACCAATTAAATTTTATTTGGTTTAGATTTTACCCGAACCAATCAATATACATAAACTAAACCGAATCAATTTAATTGGTTCGATTTAGATTGGTCATATTAATTGAATTATCCAAATCAATTTATATCCCTGAACAGAAGTATTAAAGTAAGCATATTTTAAAATAAAAAAATTCTTTAATTATTGTCTTCCCTTTTTGTTTTTTGTTTTTTTAAAAGTTGTTCTATCACGTTTTCATTTTCATATCAACCACATGAAGTATCACTTAAAAAGCTCCAACTATATGACCGAATGCATCCTATATTACGTGATGACTTAATTGGTAAGTAAACTTTGAGTTAAGAGTTTTTAAGGGTCTGTGCAATGTGGTTTGAGTTTGTGGGAATGTAATTATGGAGAGGGACAAGCTAAGTACTCCGAATAAGAATCAATCTTGCACATTATTAGTGTGTAGAAACCTATTAAGACAAAAAAAAAAGGAAAAAAAAATGCACGTTATATGATGGATGTCCATATTGTCCGCTTGAATATACTTGGGTGCATTCTGCATAGGTTGTATGAATAGGTAAATGTTTTATGTATACTAAAATACAGGTGGCAAAACGGGTTAACCCGCCCCAACCCGCCCCGACCCGCATCAACCCGCAAAAATGCGGGCGGGGTGGGTTGGCCCGTTTTGAGAAATGGGTTAGAAAAGCTAACCCACCCCGCTTTAGGGTGGGTTGACGGGTTGGCGGGTTGACCCGCATAAAAAATAAAATGAGATAAAGTGAGCGGATTATCACCTAAAAAACAAAAAATAAAAAAATACTATAAAAGGAAGTAAGGTTTGTGTTGTGTTGTCTCCATAAAATTTTAAATAAAAAAGTAAGGTTTTTAATCTACCCCCAACCTTATACTTTTTTTTACAAGCATTACATTCCGCCCTTTCTACTCCATCGTCACTCACTCCTATCTTTGTGAAAAACTTCCAACAATCAGACGTTGATGCTTTAGCTTTTCTTTTTTTAGGTTCGAAATGTGACTCATCAACAATAAGATCCACACTTTCAATATCAAGAGAGTTGTTATTGATGGAGTCCATTCTATGTTGTCAATTTCAGACAAACACTCAAATTAAACCACTGCAAAATTTGTAACAAAAAAAATGCACACAATGATTATCAATTCATCCATAACTCATCAGCACACAATCCAGCACACATGTAGAAATCCAGCACACAATCCAGCACACACATACAGAAATCTAGCACACAATCCAGCACACACATGATCAGGTCTAGTTAAAAATAAGAAGTTTATGTTCTCCTTCGACAAGTAAATAAAGACAGGAAAAAAAAAGAAACAATAGGGTGCCACCATTTATATTCCACCCCCTGTAATTTTTTCATATTAAACATTAGAACGTGAATGAGTTCAAATTAACAACATTATCCAATTATGGTGAAACTAATGAAAAGATGAAAATAAGATAAAGACTATCCCATCAGTCCAGAGATCTAAAGACAAATGAATAAAAGCAATAATGTTTTCAAGAAATATATATATCCCTTTTAAACTTATTTTTTCTTTTTTTGATATTTTCTTTCTCAAAAATTAAGTACAATAACAATACTAGTCCAGAAAAATGACTTGCCACCTCTAAACACAGAACACCACTCCAATCATAACCAGTCATAAGTCATAACTCCAATCCAAGCATCGCATATATATGGGGCCATGGATAGGCATCAGTGAAACGCATAAACTGAAAATTATAGGAAGAATATTTATGTATATGTATGAGAAGTTGAGAACAAACTTACCCCGGTACCGGTGACGGAACAGAGCGACGGAGAGAGCCGAACAGAATAGCTCAGTGACCGAGAAAGAGCAGAAGGAGAGAGCGGGAAGGATGGCCAGAGAGCGAGAGCAGAACAGCTGCCGGAGAGCGAGAGCAGGACGAACGACCAGCAGACGGAGAGAACGGACAGACGACCAGGCCAGCGAACGGAGAGAGCGGGACGCAGCTGCCGGAGAGCAAGAGCAGGACAGAGAGAGCTTGCGGGTGAAGCTCTGAAATGTCAAATGTGGAATGGAATGGAAAGTTGGAAACTTGGAAATGGAGACTGGAAGTTTGGAAGTGGAAGTGAAAACTGAAAACTGGGAAAGTGGAGCACTGGAGCTTTCTGAAGATTGAAAGGAAGGAAGTGACGTGAAGGAGAAATTTTGCAAAAGTGCACTGAACTTACGGCAGTGGCTGACCAACTCGAAAAGCTTTTGGAAAATGAAGTAAAAAATGATTAAAATAATTAAAAAAACAGAAAATTAAATTGAAGTGATACGGGTTCAACCCGACGGGTTGACCCGCACCCGCCCCGCTTAATTAACGGGTTATGCGGGGCGGGTTATGCGGGTTAAAATATTAAAACGGGTTCAAATATTGAACCCAACCCGCTTAAAAAATGTGGGTTAACGGGCCAACCCAACGGGTTGGACCCGTTTTGCCGGCTCTAGTTGTATAACTCGGACATGGGATTGACTAATTCAAAATGTCAGATCAACATATAGGGGTATAAACGAGCTCTACCCATTTAAGGCAGGGTCTGACCTATTTTCCAAATGCAAAGTTTTAGTCTGATTTATTTGTCTGACATAAGTCATTTTTAAGACATGATCTTACCTGAAACTTATTTAAACGTATACTTGATAATAAGGCCTTAAAATAGGCCAATGAAATAAGTTAACGGACCTAGCCTTTTATATAAGATAATAAGTCTAGGCTTTTAAATAAAATATTTTATTATTTATAAATTTAATTATATTATATAAATATTAAAATATCATTATATATATAATTAATTAAATAGGTCTGTTCAATAAGCTTAAAATATTTTTTCATAAGCCTGAAGCCTAATCGATTTAATTAAATAGGCTTCTTGAAATGCCTTGGTCTAATATTTTTGTTAAATGAGTTAGGCAAGCCAAGTCAGGCCATAGGCTCTTGACGGACCGCCTAATTTATTTTCTATCAACAAGTCAACAGTTCGATCACGGATTATGCGGTTGAATCAGAAAAATTTAGACAAAAAATAAAATAATTTTTTATAAAATACTATATGAAAAAGTGCTTTTTATATAAAAAAAACTATATGAAAAAAAAAACTACATCATATAAAAAAGTACTAATGATGAAACCAAACTAACAATGATAATTATTTAGTTCTAATTTTTTAAAATCAAATTTGTTAAATAATAATACAAATTTTAAAATTGAGAACATTACTCAACTAAAGCTTGTGGTATAATGACAAAATCATTTCATTATAATAATTTTTTAAGTATCATATTCAAATCATATAAATTATATTTTTTGAAACTTGAATTAAAAAAAAACACTCAAATTTAACTAAATTGCTTAAAAAATCTGTTGCAACCAAAAAGTAGACCAACCTGGAGGCCAGATTGCAAATTTTCCGATACAACTATTTTTCCAATTTCCACATGGCTGCGCCTACTAAAGATTTGGAGACTGTGATGGCTTTTGCAATATGTTGCTGTTTCCATAATGACTTCTAGAAAGCTTCAATGATTACACAAAATTCATCTACTATAACCGGTTATTCGAATTTTTTTTTATAACTATATTATAATTAGTTTTTAAACTTAAAATTTTTGTTTGTGGGTCTATATGTGTGTAAATATTATTAATTAAAATTTATAAGATTTTTTGTATGTATAATTACTTATTTGTAGCAAAAAAATGTGTAAATATTATTAATTGAAAACTATAATTTTTTTATATGTACAATTATCTATAAAAAAAAAAATGAATAATATGTATTTATTGTGTGTGAATCTAAATATGTATAAATATTAACAATTAAAATATAGAGTTTCTTATATATTTAGCTATTTATGACAATAAATAAATAAAAAGTAACATATACTTCAAATTACATGTCATTAATATTAATCGTTAATTTGATTTTATGCCAAATCAATGGTTTGGGTGGTTGATGCATGACAGTAGGTGCATGTTAAATATTTCCCTTGGTAATGCCTTTTCTTTATGGAAACTTAGTTGGAAACGTTTAAAATGCACCAATCATAAGTGGGTGTATGAGATACATCAATCATAAAAATCGTTGATTTGGTATAAAATCAAATTAATATTTGATATTAATGATCTGTAATTTGAAGTATATGTCATATTTTATTTATTTATTTATTGTCATAAATAACAAAGTATATATAAGAATTTTTATAAATTTTAACTGGCAGTAATTATAAACATATTTATACCTACACACAAGGAACTTGAACTATATATATATATATATATATAAAACTTTGTATATACATAAAATTTTACAAATTTTATTTGATAATATTTATATACACTCCTAGACCTAGACAAGAATTTTGAGTTTAAAACCAAATAACTGGTTATACTAAGTAAATTCACTTGGTGTAAGCGTTGGTAGGTGTACCATAAACACACTAAACTTAGTTGGGCTATGAACCTGTGATAGAAACGTTTATCGTATGAGAATTTGAATCCTCTAAAGTAATTTATGAGTAAGTAAGCATCTATTAACTATTGATAGATGGACTCACTTATCTATCAATAATTGATAGATATTTATTTACTCATAAATTACTTTAAAAGATCTTCCTCCATCGTATGGTGGGTGTATCCATGCACCAACAAAATCTCACTATTGGTTTGGTGAAAAAAATATGTTAACAATTACAATGAATTATTGGTAATCTTAAATATAGGTTATTAATTTTTTTTATAGATAATTGTATATATAAAAAATCGTACTGATTTTAATTGATAATATTTATATACATTTACACTTACACATAAGAAACCTGGATCCCACATTTTTTTCTATAAATAATTGTACATATAAGAAATTCTATATATTTCAATTAGTAATATTTATACACACTAAAATTTACATACAAAAAACTTGGACTATTTTTTTTATTATAAATAATTAGATATATAAAAATTCTATAAATTTTAATTAATAATATTTACATACATAGTAATATAATTTTGCCGAAAAAAAGAGAGGTTATTTTACTTAGAGCATGTTGGATGTACAATAAACGCCTCCGCCTGTGATAGCTTTTTTCTAGTTTACTTGCATACATTAGCGTAAGGAAGGTGCGATGGCTAAAGCCAGTGATGAATCTAGAAAATTTAAGTAGTGAGGGCAAATATAATACACAAGTATAAAAAAAATTAAATAAAAAATATTAATACATAATGGTAAAAAATTAATTTATAATTATTCTCTTTACGGTATAAATAATCTTTTCATTATCAATACTATCAAATATTTTTCTATTTATGTATGTATAAATGATCTTGACATTTAATTATGTGAGATGCAGTTTGAAAAAATGTTATAAAAATTTTAATTTCTCTTATAGCAAATTTACTTAATTACACATCATATGGGGACAAAGTTAAAATTATAAAGAGATAAAAATGTCAAATAATTATTGTGAATAATAGAAAATTTCTTAAAGTAAGTAGTGACATATATCTCCATTATTATACAAGTGAATCTGTCTCTACAAATATATATATAAGATCAAAGAAAAGTTTATAAGTTCGGTGGGGGCATATGTCCCCACCCTTTTATACATTGATCGATCAGTCCCTGGCTAGAGCAATGTACCGCAAATTTCAGTTTTTTTTTCTCTTTTTTTAATATTTTAGAAAATTCTTCTAATATAAAATTTTATTAACACTCTAAAAAAAAGACTTCAAATTTGGAAAATACAATTGTTAGAATGACCTATTAATCATAATAGTGCTTGATAATTAGTATCATAATAATGCTTATAAAGATATTTGATCAAAACAAAAACAAAAATAGATTACTTAAATTGATCACTCCTATATACATAGTGTATTAAGTTGGTCTTAATGTCTTATAAAGATTTTATACATTAATTTAGTCATTCAACTAGATTTTACATTTGTGCAATGCATGAGATGAAAAATAAATTAAATAAAAAATATATAATTATAAATAAAAGTAATAAAATTAAATAAAATATATGCATTATAATTATATAAATCTATAAATATAATTATAATTACAGTAAAAATACAACAACAAACAATAACTACACTTTGTATTATATAATTTTATAGATAACAGACAATATGAGAAATTTAATATGTAATTAAATTAGGATATAAAACAATTCACTTAATGAAACAATCACTTTATATATTATATTAAATAATAGATAAAATAAAAAGGAAGCAAAACAATAAAACAAAGATCATATAAGAAGTTGTGGGACAAATTCATTCTAAAACATAAAAAGAAAGAAAATCATAATGTAAACAATACATAAGAAGTTGACACCCAAACTTTGTAGAGGCATTTTAATGATATCACATTTAAAACATAAATGATTCAAAATATATTGTTATTCATTAAATATCAAAACAATAATAATGATTCAAATAAATAAAACTAATTATTATGTGCAAAAGAAAATTAGGTACAAAGAAAGAATTTGACCATGTATACAATAAATACCAAATACCAAATTACCTGCAAAGAAAATATTAGACCGTGCACAATAAATACCAAATTTGATATAAATGCTAATTCAATAATAATATTTTTAATTAATATAATTTATTCTTATATAAGAAACCTTCTAATATTGCACAACATAAAAAAAATTGTCATTTATCACAAGGTTCAACGTCAATCATGCTTAAAAGAATTAATAAGAGATGTGAGATAGATTAGATTTATTTCCGTACTCCTTAGTACTCTTTTTTTGTCTTTGAAAATGTGAAATAAATATAAAAATTTTATAATAATAAAAATTCAAACTCTACAATTAAATTGAGTGACATTATGTATTAATTGCTTATATAAATTTGAAATTGAAGGTAATGCTTCATATTAAAATTTTGACAATAATTACTACAATTAAGTAAAACTAAAAGAAAAAATATTTTCACTAAATAGAATAAATAAAAAGAAAAGGCATGACAAATGTCTTAAATGGTCTCCATTTATTAGAAATTACAATTACAATTATAATTACGTATTAAGTAATAATTTGAGTGTAGCAATTAAATTAGCAACATAATATTTGGTTACAAAGTTTACCAATCAGACAAAATAAATTTCAAATCAATTCGAATAATTATCAAAATTATTTAACCAAAACTTTTCATATTTGACTCAAAATAAATACGTAATTAATATCTTTCCATATTTGAAATAGATGAAAATCAATTAATACTAAAAATAAGTGATTGAAAAATTTCCAAATTTAATTAGCAACAATATTGTGATTGAAAAATAAAATAAGTGATCATTATTTTCCATATTAAAAGTATCATAATTTATTAGAATAAAAATGGAATCAATCAAATAAAAATTGAATTTTGGAAAAAAAAAAATTGAACCTCAAATGCAATCCATCAATTAACTAATTTATAGTCATTTTTAGAAAATAAACTAATTATGTTTTCCTCATTCATTTGTTCTGGGTTTGCCATGACTATGTTGCAAGTTTTGGTGGGGTTTAGCTCAACGACCACTTTTTTCGATAACATGACCATTGAAAAAGAGTTCAGGCGAAGGAAGTGGTAGACTGCCTAGATATGATGTTTCAGTGAGCTGGTTAGAAACAGTTATTCTAAAGGACGAAGGTGAAAGTGAATCACGAGTATGTGTTGAAGCAGAATGGTAGTCCAAGATAAACTCTGACATGAACTTTGAATATGTGTTGAAGGTCTCATCACTTGTTCTTTCTATGATTCAGAGGCAAAAGAAGAACTTTGAGGAGATGAAGATCTACCGATGTCGTCGTACTCAGAAGCTTAATCATTTTCAAGGATGAAGACCCATCAACCAAAAACGACAAAGGAAACGAGGATCTGAATGATAGCCATCGTACTATAATATTTTGAAGAGATAGACTTTTGTGGAGATGAACTTCAAATTCGATGTCAAAAGCTCAATGTAAAAAGGCATCAGTGGATCTTCAAATTTCCCTTGAATGAATCTTTTTCATTTCGTTGTTATTTCATGTTTCTATTTTTTAGCTCTTTTTCAAAATTTTAATAATTTTATTATTTTTTTATATAATAATTTTATAATGTTAATAAATAAATTTTTATTTTTATTTATTTTCTAATTTTTTTAAAAAAATTCCAACATGACATGATTTTTCTATTGTGGCAACATATTTGTACTTTTCATTTAAATTGTAGCATAATATGTCACATGACAGTTATTGAGAACGCGTATTTATACATAACAATATTTTATACATATATTACTATGTCAGAGTGATACATATCATGATTTGAAGGAATATACATTCTCTTTATATATTATATGATACTTAAAATGAACATCAATTTAATTCATAAGATGAAGCTAAATCATTTTTAGAGGAGCTAAAAAGAAATAATACCATGTTAAAGAGGTCAAATTTAACATTTTTTTTTAAATAAATAACTTCTAAAATGAAAAGTTTTTGAAAATTTGGGCCCCTAAGGGGATTCGCCCTTGCCTTAATGTATTTTTAGATATTAATTTGGTCCATAAATTAATGTTTATTTTACACTATAAAAAATTAAATTTGCTGTCTAAAATTTTTGGAGGACAACCTGATATTTATATATCTTTGGAAGACCGAGTTAAGTATTTACTCTAAAATAAAATTAATCCTTAGATTAGAGTAGTAAAATTCATGTTCTGCCCTTGCTTTCACATTTACTTTTCCAATTAGTTGCATTATTGGAAAGCAACGTCATCTCTTGGAAATAAATAGAGAAATCAGGGGACGGTTCGAAGAATACTTTATCAGTTTATCTTGAAAGCTACCATTAGCATACAAGTAGACTTACCATATATGCCTGGTCAATTCCAATTGGATTTATATAATCTGGGGAAGGCAACATCTCTGCCTTGCCTACCCCTGCTTCCTCATGCTGCTTCCACATCACATATGATCTAGATTCTATGAATTTTTCCTATTACCAATTTTTTAGAATCACCAAAGGTGTCACATTCATACTGGAAAATTTGGTCCCAGGACCCAGATATCAACTCATCATGTCATGTTGTGAGATATATAATACTTTTAGTTACAAGTTATAACTTATAAACAAAAAGAGGAATAAAGTGGATGAATTGAATACTGAAAAATGGATCTGCCCTTCGCTTAATCCAAATAAACTTTATCAGTTTGATGAATAATTGTAGACAAGAATAAGAGTTGAAGTATACACTATCAAGTATACAGCATCCACCAAGAAGCATTCTGAACTATTTCAAGCAAAATTGCAAAAAGTGATTTTTCTAAATGATGATAACACCTACTTTCCAGTTCAATAGCTTGAACAGTGTCCGATATTGCACAAGTCAATCATAAAACATGGGAGGTTCCAACTTACACAAAACAGCTCATATGCCAAATATCATCATCTCTTTGGGTCACAAAGTGAGTTATCCACTGGATGAATACGTTGATTCATCTTAGAAGCCTCCTCTTCCTGGGTCTTGTACATACACAGGTCAGAAATGATGAGGGAGAACCAAACAATGACTGGGGTGAGAAAGAGAACGAGGCCAAAGGGCACCATCCAAAGCTGCCTATTTGTTGGATGATATTTGTAAAGCCACCATACAAAGAAAGAGCCTCCTGCTAAGCTTATCAACAAAGACAAGACCAAAATCATCAAGTATGGCTTTGTTATCCTCGGGCTTTCCTTGTATTCTCCATTTTCCACTCCTTTAGTTGGTCCCATCAAATTGCAGCCCCAGAAAGAATATGCTAGCCCTGAAATTGGAAATAAACAAAGCCTATTTCTCATTTGCTAAAAAAATGGTATCAAGAGAGTCCCCCATATTGAATAAGAAGAGTACAAGAAAACTTGCCTGCCTGCAAGTGCTATGGAAGAAGCACAAGTGTGAAATGGGATCAAGGTGGTGGTGGATATGTTGAGATGGAGGAGGATGGTACAGAGGAGAAAAAAATAGGCGCTGAGGAGCACGAGTTCAGGGAAGCTAAGGGGACAGAGAGGCCAATATGATATGTCGGGTTTTGTTTCTATGAGTCATACAAGTAAGTGCCTATTGAGTAATATTTATCAGGCGTGCCTTTTGCTTTTGATCAAAGTTGTCATTATTTATTAAAGACTATAAAAATTAGGGATAAATTGATTACGTCTAAGGCTTTGACACTTATTCATGAGGTGAAGTTAACTGGGGTAGAATGGAATTGGTTGATATTTAATTCCGGTTCATAGTTTGTTTTCCATTTTGTCAACTAGTTTGTTTGTTAGGATGTTACAGAGGCTGAGGCAGTGGACAGATGTGGTTCACCAATCACCATTCCAATTTGGAACAAAAATGAAAAAAATAAAAAAAAATCTCATTTAAGGGGATTTTTTATGTTTTAAAGAATTTTCCACCTATCTCATCGTCTAAATTATGTCTATGCACTAGTATATAGTCGTATTAAGTCGCTTTTACCAAGATTTCAATCGAATATAAATTTGCATATTAAATTCCATACTCACATCATGTATTCGGTATATTAGGTACAGTTTATATCTTGTGAAATGAAAATTTATTTTAAATAATACTGTAAGAAAGTAATTATCTTTTTCTTGTTCATAAAAAGTATTTATCGTTATATAATACTATTTTGAGTTTGGTTCCCCTTCATTTATAACCTTTTTTTATCCCGAAACTAGTTAATTTATTAATTCAACTTAAGATCGTGAAGTTGTCAACTAAACGAAACACTTATAAATAGGTGTTTGACAAATCGATCTATAAATGGACCTTTTTTTTTTTTATGTTAGTTGAGAATAAATTTAGATTTTAAAATTTACAAAGAATTGAAATTATTTATGCTTTCTGAAATAGCAATAAAAAGTGCCAAACCCAAACTTTTTAATTTTGAAATAACAAGGTTATGAGTTTTTTTTTTTGGTTATTTTATTATTTTTGTTATAGTAAGCAATTCTTGAACTAACAGTAATCCCTTTTCCAGCTAGTCCAGCTAAATTTTTTTAGGTCGGTCAATTGAAATAAGTTTTTTTTTTTACAAGAAGGTCATAGGTTAAACGCTTTAACTTTACATTATCCAGTAATTAGCATTTAAATTATATTATTCGTAACTCTTAATGTTCACAAGTAACTAAAATACCATAAAATAATAAAATTTTGGAATTGACATATCACTTTCAATCCATTTTCACTTTAAAACCCGAGGTCTCAGGAATACTGTATTCTATATCATTATGTGGTTTATCTAGGGGAAAATTTTTGTAGATAATGGGAAAATCTTTAATTGCAGACACAAGCATAAGACTTCTTCTGGGGTCTACATCTTAAAAATTAGAGAAATAATTTATCTTTTTACTTAATTTTTTTATTAATTTCTTTAATTATTAAATAAAAAAATATTAAATATTTTTTATGTTTCTAAAATATTAAATATATTTATTTTTTTGTTTAATATTTTTTCATTTAATATTAGAGAAATATTTTATCTTCTTACCTAATTTTTTTAATTATTAAATGAAAAAAATATTAAATATTTTTTATATTTCTAAGACATTAGATATATTTATTTTTTTATTTAAAATTTTCTTTATTTAGTATTAAGAAGATTATTAAGAGAAACTTATAAAAGAATATAATATTACTTTTAATATTAATATAATTATTAAGATAATTGAATAGAAACATATAACATTACTTTTAAAAATTATAAAGAAAATGGGATTTGAATGCCTTCACAGTCCTCAAAATCTAACTCCCCTGCACGTACACGAAAAACATTATTTAAAGGCCTTGCATTCATTGGAAGAGTAAATAATTGGGTCCTTAAATTAAGGATACTTTAATGATTAAGTAAAAGGCATATGTATTATAAAAACAAAAAGATGTTAGCAATGTTTTTAAGGGTTTTATTAACAAGTGCTTTAAGTAATATTTTTAAAGTATTTGTTAAGAAAGTAAAAATAAAAAATTTTAAATAAAAATAAGACATGTAATACATTAAAAAATGAAAAAACTTTACGCTTTACTTTATTTTTATCTAAAATTTTTTATTTTAACTTCCTTATGGCACTCAAAAACCCTATTTTTAAATAGGGCTGTGTAATAAAGAGTAGCAATGAGTTGAGCTATTTTGTGATGCATTTTCTACTATAAATTTTCTATTATTTTAGTTTGAGATTTTATTTTGTTAGTTAATGATCTTATCTATTTTATAATTAAGATTTTAGTATAATTCTATCTAATCTTAAATTTTATCTTTAGTTAGTTGTATTTGATTTATATTTGGTTTATTTTGTTTAAGGATTATGAATATCCCTTCTATGCATTTAGATGGTTGTTGATTATTATTAATTATTGAATTCAGTTGGATTATATTTTTACTGAGATCGAGTCTCTTGGCACTAAGTACCTTTAAAACCCCGAGGGTTCTTTATTCTTTTGGTCATTTGGTTCTACATCAATTTGGCAAGAAAATATGCTCTATCCTACCACTATCTTGTGAAGTTAAAGAACCGACCTACCAGTGATGCTATTTAGATTTATGAAGATAATCTCTGTCTCCTAATGCTCCTTTTTTTGAATAAGTACTGGATTTCTACCTCTTTAAAGGAGAGTCCTCTCAGAGGGGAAGAATGATGTAAAATATATTAGAATTATTTATGATTTTGATAATTTGAGATTTTATAGATAATTATGTTATTTAAGGATTGTATCTTTTCCATATTTTTAGAGATTTTATGATGTAGAACCAAAGGACCAAAAGAATAAAGAACCATCAGGGTTTCAAGACACTCAGTGCCAAGAGACGCAGTCGCAAAGTAAGAATATAATCTAACTGAATTCAATAATCAATAATAATCGATCATCTTTTAAAATATGATATGAGAATATTTATAGTTTTTTTACAAAAGAAACCAATCATAACTAAAATAGATAATAGACTAATACTATTTTAATTCAAAATTTTAATATAACTAATTAATTATAAGATTTGGGATTTAAAATCTCATTAAAACTAAAATCTTAAAATAGATAAAATGATATAGAATAGGTAAAGATTATTTAGGATTTTATAGATAATTATATTATTTAAGAATTTTATCTTTCTGTATTTTTAGGAATTTTATCTATTTTAAGATTTCAGTCTTAATGAGATTATATCCAAATATCAAATTTTATCATTAGTTAGTTATATTAAGACTTTGAATTAAAATAAGATTAGTCTATTATCTATTTTAGTTATGATTAATTTATTTTATAAGAGGGCTATAAATACTCTCATATTAGATTTTAGAAGATGATTGATTATTGAATTCCGTTGGATTATATTCATACTTTGAGATCGAGTCTCTTGACATCGGGTGCCTTGAAACCCCAAGGGTTCTTTGTTCTTTGGTTCTTTAGTTCTACATTAATTTGGTATCAGAGACCTTTGCCTTCCACATTCGTGACGTACATGTTAACATTAGGCGTAAACTTGCATCGAGTTGTACTAATTATAAACTTGCCGCTGATGTGCATCATCGAGTTTAGGATTTTAATGTAGGCAACTATGATATCATATGCATTCACTCTAAGCGTTACCCTAACTGACGCTTCAAAAAGCCCCATGCTATAGTTAAATGACCTTACCAAATTCTCCGTAAGCTTGAGCCTAATGCATATTTACTTGATTTATCTGCTAATTTGACTATTAGTCCTATTTTCAATCTGGAGGATTTGTTACCTTACTGAGGCACCTTTAAGCCTCCTTCGTTGTTTCCTATAGTTTTTACAGGTCGCATATCTCGGGTTCCTCCAGTTCCACCACGATATGATTATGATGAGATTAATGTTGTGATTGATGATAATGTTATTGATCATATCTTAGATGATAAGTTTGTTAGTTCTTGTTATACTTCATTTCACTGCTATCTTGTGAAGTGGAAGAATCGACCTACCAATGATGTTACATGGCTTTTCGAGGATGATCTTTGCCTCTTAGATGTTGCTCTTTTGAAGGAGTACTTGATTTCTACCTCTCTAGGGGAGAGACCTCTCTTTGGGGGAAATGATGTATTATCTTTTAGAGATTTTCTATTATTTTAATTTATGATTTTATTTTATTAGTTAAGGATTTTATCTATTTTAATTATAATTAGAATTTTAGTGAGATTCTATCAAATCTCAAATCTTATATTTAGTTAGTTGTATTTGATTTATATTTAGTTTGTTTTGTTTGAGGTTATAAATATCATTTCTATGCATTTAGATGGTTGTTGATTATTATTAACTAGATTTTACGCTAAATGCGATACACGTGTAAATTTAATAATTAAATGATAAAAATAAATATAATTTAATTAAAAATAGTTTTATTAAATGAAATATATGTAATAATTCATAAGAAAAAATATTTATAAGTTTAGTTTAAAATATATAATATTTTCATGAAATGATTTCATTCAATATAAATACTAAATATTTTAAATATATATCATGTCATAATTTATATTTATTTATTTATATATTTTAGTTTCTAATTTCATGGTAGAGTATTCTTAGTTTACTAAATGAATTAATTTGGATTAATAAATTAATAGTATTCTTAGTTTACTTATAATAGTTAGCATAAATTATTTTTATTAGTAATGATAAATATGGTAATTGATTGATGATTTTTATTTGGTTTGAATCTAAAATTCTAGAGGAAATTAGTAAAGAAAATTATATTAATTTATTCCTCAAATTATGAGGAAATTTAAGAAGATAAATTATATTATTTTGTATGTCAACTAATCAAAAATATTATTTTGTATGTCATGGTTCTCATTAAAAATAAACTGAAACTAATATTTTATATTGACCACAATATATATTAGGAAATTAGCTAAATTGTTTTATTAGCAAAAAATTGGAAAGAAGCATAAATTAGTCTTCTACAATAATGGGAAGGAATTAGAAATAATAATTAGAAATAATTCTACAATAGATTAAAAAATTTACCAACTATAGAGATTGATAATTGATGGTCTTTGACAAAACCAACAAAGTTACTTTGAAAAATGTCATAACCTCTCAACTACTTTCACTCCCAACCTAGAGGTTGCCGAAGGTTCGTTGCCACCAATCATCACTCGTCCACTTTAAGAATTTGCTTACTCTCGGATCTGATACAATTCCTCTTATACGGTGTGATTCGATCTTAAATTTTGATTGGTGGGGACAAATTCTTCTATTCTATCTGATGAATAATTTTTATTTAAAAATTATAATAATTGTTGTACTTTTTTTATATGTTGTATTAATGTGACTATTATTTTTTAGTATGTATAAGCACTAATTTATTTAAAAAAATTTACATGTAAACTATTTAAGTTTAGTTAATAATTATGCACATAAATATGACTCTATGAAATAAAATTAAAATTTATCTAATAAACTTTATATTTAAGTAAAAAATTTAAAATTTTATAGAAAATAAAAATAATATATTACATATATAATGATAGATATATTTTTTTAAATGGGGGCATGTGCCCCCAAATCCATCAACGTAGATACGTACCTGCTCTTATATATGTTCTTATTCTTCTTTCTCAACTCCCCTCTCTGTCTTTACTTTTACATAAATTTGATTTGCTCACAAGGTCATGAGTCTCTTAAATCGCTCGCTGATATGATTCGTAAGACTCACAATATTGTACTCATGAGAGGAAGATCAAGCAACCACAACAAAGAAGAAGACCGATATGTATTTTAGGGCTTCAACATAGTCTTCTATTTTGTTAGAAATTATGAGTTTTAAAATGTTCTTCTATTTCATCCAAAGAATGAATCTTTCTAGGTTTTATCATATTTTGTATTTCATTAAAAAAATAGAATTTTTTTCCTATTAATAGAAAACTGAGAAAGATGAAACCAGAAAGCTGAAACGTGATTTTAATTTGAAGTTATTTGATTTTTTTATTAATTAATTTATTATATATATATATTTTTTTTGTAAATGTGGCATTGACAATATTACTTTATACTTGAAAAAAAGAACACATCAGATGACACATGATAAAAATTTAGTTTTGCTAAATTTAAAAAATCAAACCATGTACTTGTTGACAATAAAGACATATGATAATTTTTTAAGTCATGTACATTCTCTTTATATATTATACGATTGTTGAATTTAGTTAGATGATAATTTTACTTTGAAACCGAATCTCTTGGGACCAAGTGCCTTTGGAATCCTGAGGATTCTTTGTTCTTTTGGTCATTGGGTTCTTCATCAGTTCGTGAACATGTTTGTAGCTTGGTTTGTTAATAATTTAATGAGTGAAAAATTTTGATTTATTTGTTAAATGTGTCAAGTTTAAATTTTATCTTGTTTGACTTATTAGTTTATGAGTTAGCTTGATATACATATATATTTATTTATTTTTAAAACATAACAATAATATTTTAATTTAATATACATTATCATTTAACTTTTTTGTTTGATAATATTAATTTTCAACTAAATATATGCAAAAAAATAATATCAAGCTACAAATTCAAACCTAATTTATTAAACCTAAAAACTTTATTATAATACAAACAATAGTAGAGCCACGTGTTATTGTGGGTGTGCAAAAATGCTTTGAGATACAATGAAAAATTAGTATTTATTATATTATTATTATGATATTTCATTTGTATTGACACAAAATTTAAAATATATATATATATATATATATATATATATATATATATGACATATCTAAATGAGAGAAATTTTTATTAGAGGAGTAAATTTGATACAACCATATTGGTCAAGATTAAAAGTTACTTAAAGGTGATATTTCACTTTTATTTCTAATCCTGACATTTTTATGTAAAATCAATAATTAATATTTAATCTCTTACAATAATTACTCCTCTCACTTAGAATAAGATCTTTTATATATATATATATATATAAAAGAAGTAGGCTAACAATCTTCTATGTATATATTATAAAAAGTAGAAGTGAGAAAATAAAGAAGGTGACACATGTCAACACTATAAATTTTATAAAAAAATAATTTTTTTCAAATAAAAGATAATTAATCAAAGATAATGTTAATAAAACTAAGATTTGAATTTATTGAGAAGATATTAAAAATAAGCAGGATGATGCTATTGGAATGATTCCTATAAATTTAAGAGTCACTTAATGAAGAAAACAATACACATGTTAGTACGAAAAATTTAATAAATAAAAAATAACTAATTAAGGATAATGCTAGAAAATGAATTTAATATGAATAAAAAAAAGAAAGATAAAGCAATTGAAAGAATTTTTATAAATTTAATATTCGACTAATATTGAAATATTCATGTGTTAGCACCACAAATTTAGTAAATAAAAAATAATTAACCAACGATAATGTTAACAAAATGTAAAAGAAAAAATTGAATTTAAAAAGATATAGAAAAATATAATAATGACATTGAAATAATTTCTAAAATTTAGGAGTCGCTAATCTAATTTATCAAGAATAAGAATAACAAAATAAAAAACTTAAATTTAATAAGAAAAAATAAAAATAAAATAAAATAAAATAACGCTATTGGCATGATTCTTATAAACTTTGGATTCCACTGAGATTATAATACTCATATACTTAAATTATAAATAAAATAAAATAAGAAGAGCTCACAACATTATTCATTAGAGAGTAGTACTAAAATAGTTATATGATTGAACCAATACAGTAATTATCAACAAATTAACATTAGAGTTTGATTGAAATATTTTAAAAGAATTTCATTTTTATTTAATAACTTTTCTTCTACGGCACAACAAAGAAAATTTGAGGGGAATTTTAACCCAAAAAAAAGGAATTGATGTCAGGTAGTTAATTAGGATAATATTTACGTTGAGGGAGAATCGTAGCCCCTCCACTAGTAGAACCTAGAAAGAGCATTAAAATGGTTGGATTATTATGATTACGACTTGTAAATGTCACACCTTAACTGCTTTGGGCGTGCATCTCCTTCTTTTAGCTTCCCCAGTTGCAACGAAATGCCATTGGGTTGGAACTTACGTATAAAACAAATTCAATAGGTGGAAGCAAGTTAGGACCGTCTATTTCATATCAGCGATATCACTAAATTCAAAAGCTTATGAGCACCAAATATAACAGAAAAACATATTTTCGATCAACATTTCACATTTTACAAGCCCACCCATTAAATACACAGAAATATGTATAATAATGAAGAAAAATAATGACGGATGAGAGAAACTCATGACATTAAATGTGTGTTTGAATTAACTTATTTTATATTTAAAATTATTTATAATAAAAAATTCAATAAAAAAGTTTTTTAAAAATAAATATTTATTATTTTTAAAATAAATTGAATCAAACATGCTTTAAATTTTTGGTATTCACCGATAATTTTTCATATTTTAAATATCAAGATTTATATTGATAATTTATATCAAATATGACATATAATCTCTCAATGTCTCGGGTAACTCATCTAAACTTTGTTATTTGCACACATTTTATTCTACCTCAAAACATTACATTTTCTTTTCTAAGTAAAAAAAGAGGGAAACATACACCTAAAAAAAAAAAAAAAAGAAACACACATTTTTCAATACTTCCTCTTTCTATTTTTCTTTTCTCAAAAAGAAGATATAAAGCTTGCTGTAGAAGTCCCCTACAATTAGCTCAGTAATAAGCTACGAGATACTTTGTCAAGAGTCCTCCTAGTGCTCTCCCACCCCCATCCTCGACCCACTAAGGGGCCTTGGGTCCTACTACGGATCCATAGGCGCCACCCATGGTGATGGGGCTTCCCCTGAACCAAAATACAAAAAACAAACAAACAAACAAACAAACTTTGATATAAAAAAAAAAAGTTCAAATAACATTTCTCAACTCATATACCCCAATCAAAACCGTCTTAACTTCCTTCCCTACAAAGTGATTTTTTTTTGTTTCGTTTAATTTACCTCTATATAATAAATTAAAATACAAATTCTCGAGGGTTATTATTTCTTACTCTACTTTCCCTTTAAAAGTTATATGTAGGGGTGCACATGGGGCTTGGTCGGACCCTGATGACTTGACCCAATTTAAAATATTCAGGTAGGTTCGGATCATCGGATTAGTTTAGGTAGAAATCAATTAACCCGTCCAGTTATCGATTCGGGTGACGGGTTCATAAAACTAACCCGATGACTCGACCCAATGATCTGATGACTCGATTAAAAAGCGGCGTCATTTTGGCAATGCCTTTTTCTTTCTTACCTATCCACCCCCACCCGAGCGTCTCTCACTCTCTCCACCTCTCATTTCTTATTTCTCCTGAGTCCTGATGGCTGATTTCATTTTCTCTCCACCTTTCACTCTCTCAATTCTTACCCAACCCTCTCTATCTCTGACGTTTTGTGTTTCTGAAAACTACTACCTTCGTTTTCACCTCTTCCTCCTCATTTCTCACATTTCTGTTTGATTTCTCCCCAACTTACAAAATCCCTAACCCTAACTCCTCAAGCCCCACCACAGCACGACACTCAATCGGTCAATCCCAGCCCTCTCATCACTCCAGAGTTCCTCATCTCCTCTCGGTAGCTAAAGGAAGACCCAATGGCTCAGTGCTCTTCAAGTTGCTAGGGACGACGATAGCGGATGTCAGGGGAGATGACGACAGCGGCGTAGATCTGGGGAGTGGGGAGCACGACAATGTAGATTTGAGGAGTGGAGAGCATGATGGCATAGTTCTGGGGAGTGGGGAGCACGACGACGTAGACCTGGGGAGTGGGGAGCACGACTACGTAGATCAGGGGAGTGGGGAGCACGACGGCGGCACAGATCTGGACAAGGATCTCATCCTCCTTCGACGTGAAGACTGGTGGCACAATGCAAGCGACCAACCATGCCTGTGACTCCACCTCAAGCCCTCTTCTCTTAAAAAAAGAAAAAGGAAGAACTGAGAGAAAAGAGGATTCGAAGGAGAATTCAGAAGGCAATTTTAATTGTAGGATTTTTTGGGGTAAATTCTTCTTTTGTTTATTTTATGTTAGTTTTGCAGTTGTTGAATGTAATGTAAACATAGTAATATGATCGTTTGAGTGATGGTTTGAAGCTCTGCAATCTATGGTGAATTCTGATAGTAAAGTTTTGGTGTTATTAAGTTTAGAAAGTTTAGGTAGCCATTTTAGTGTGTTGCAACTTGACTGACTTCATCCTTCTTTTAAACTAAATATAGCTTTTCATTTTTGTTATATTAAGAATTGATTTGTGAAATAAGATGATCTACTTTATGAAATGACATTTAGCAAGAGCTGTTTAGTCTTGGCTAAACTCTAGAGAGTTAGAAAAAAAAAAAAAAAGATATGTTGAAAGTTGCAGATTTTCAATGGTTTGACTCTGTTTCATTTCATTTTTTTGTAATTTTCTTATCTTTTTTCTAATCACTTAAAACGTCTAATCAATCTCTCTTATTTCTCTATCAGTCACCTACCGTAAGTTTCAAATTAATGCTTCAACTCTCAAATCTTGCGAGCCTTCCTCCATTTTGGACCATGAGCACTGAGTATAATGACAATTCAAACTTTAACACATTTCAATCTCAACCCGAATACTCGGCCTGAACCAACCCGATTGTTGGTTTGGGTTACCCGAAATTTTTTTCCCTGAACCGACTCAACCCAACCCGAACTCAATTAATTGGTTTGTATTTTTTTTTCTCCTAAACCCGAACCAACCCGACCCGTGCAGTACTAGTTATATGACATTCTTAGTTTTTTTGTTTTAAATTTCAAATTTAGATTTTATCTTTTTAAAATTATACATATTTTCTTTATAATTTTAAATATTTTTTTTCTTTTAATCTATATATTTTTTAAAATTTTACTTGAATAAATTAATTATACATATCTTCTTTATAATTTTAAATTTACTTTTTTAATCTATATTTATTTTAATTATATCCATTTTTTTAAAAAAAAAAACCCATACAATATACGAGATACTTACTAGTTTGTTTAAATAGTGAACCTCCTACCTCCCTCCCCCTATAATGTGTACCTTTTGTGAATGGTTCTAAAAAAACATTGGTATCTACTATCAATTAGCATTACTCAATAATTACTCATGGTGATGCTTGTGAAAGCTCAGGCGTTTTTTTTTATAAAAAAAAAACTCAAGCGTTATTGAGCTCGAGATTATCAACCATTAGATGATTTATTTATTTTTATTAAAATGTGTGTAATGAATTATCTAAATAATTTTTTTTAAAAAAATAGAACAAACACAAGACACTCGAGAGCTCTATATAGCATTACTCAATTTAATAACTTCTCTGTAGCTTCATTAGACCGACATTTTATTCATTTTCAATTAAATGATTTTTATTATAATACCTACTTGAAATAATGTGTCCAATGCCAATTAAATCGTGGGCATTAATGAGCTAAACTGAATCCTTAAATACAATTTTTGGCCTTCCCTAGCTAGTCACAGACTTGCAAACTCTTGTTAAATGATGAGCTACTCAGTCTCAATTACGAACTTTTCTGTGCAGCTAGGCAACTAAAAACATAAAGTCTCAAGGATATCTTCCTCCAATTCACGGCTATAGTTTAAAAGATTCTGACAATGGAGAGAGTTGAGGAAAGAACGCAAATTTGTAGTAAAGGCCACACTGTCATGACTACTATTATGATGCACATGTTCTGTGCTGGTCAGCCACCCACATGGCATTAGTATAGCCAATTCTCACTTGTTTTTCTGATTGTTGCTACTGATCAAGATAGAGATCATGTATTTAAAGTTTAATTGCTTGGCCTAGCCAAAAGCATGCTACTTATATATAGACTTATACCAACTGCTAAATCTTCATTCCATGCTTGATCAGCTCCTGCTTTGTAGCCAAAAATAAGGACAAGTCCTGCATTTGTTGGGCATAATCAACTATCTGCCGTGGCTGAAATTGATTGCTACTTTTACTCAAGACCATTTCAGCTGCAAAGAAACCATTTCCAAGGGCATAACTGTTGATCAGGATCAGAAAGAACTTCATATTTGATGGAAACATGAAGCACTTTTATGTACTGACAATTGTATTCACTGATTAATAGGTTTCTTTCTCCCCCCACTTCCTTTTTTTAAAAAAAAAATATGAAGGATCTGATTTCTCGTAGATAAGTTTAAAATAATAAAATAAAAAATGATGATTCTATACTTTTTATAGAGGAATAGGTACTGTACATATATTGTTTTTAAAAGTGTATAATTAAGAAAAAATAATAATAATAAAAATAATAAATAATATATTAAATAAAATATAAAAAATATATATATATAATTATAATAAAATATCAGAATTGTAATAAAATATTTTCAGTCAAAAGAAAAGAGTGAAAAGCCTATGATCAAAGTGCAATCTAGTCATTGTCCAAAATTAGAAGTACAGCCCGGTCTAGCAGAGCACTTAGTAGTCAGTAGCTGTTTGTATAGCCCAAAAGCCTAGTGGAAATCTCAGTGCTAAACCCTGAAATGATCCCTATGACTTTTAGCAGGCCTTATTATGCAAAAATTCGATCCATACTATTGCTCTCAAGTTTTGGTTATTTGAACTATGTTGTATTGGCTTCACTTAACATAGTGACACAATTCCGAGAATCATGGGCTTAACCACTCTGCATGAAAAGAAAAAGAATAAATCCCATCAGTTTTTTTTTTTGTAAAATAAAAAACCATTTTAACTTGTTAGACATAACCTCTTTCACCTCTCAAAAAATTGATGAATTCCGTTTTTATAAAATTAACATCTCAATAAAATTGTCAATCCTTAACATGTGTAAATTTAATAGTATATAAAAAAAATATTCTTAACACAATGTGGTTCGTCTGGGTTCGACTTATCTCCGACCCACTTACAAGCTCGAATTCAAGTTATCTTGGCTCGGTAACAATATTATCATAATAATTTGAGTCTTACTAGGTTGATTAGGAAGCCCAACTATTATGACATCAGGGACTGACTTAATTACACGACCGATTTTTATCCAGTTGGTCAATCTTTATCATCACATGTTCTATCATCAAGAGGCTTTGGATGCCCAATGGTCGGGAAAACGGCATCGCGTCATTTACACCAAACATAATACGACCGTAACAGCCTTAAATGGCTTAAACGGTAAGAATTCAGTACGTCGGTCTTGAGACTCCCATATAAGTTGGTTTTGATACTTCTGACAGGACATTTTCCATCTTATCCTAAACACTTATACCGATTATTCTATATTATCATACTATTAACTTACCTAGGTATCTTTTACCTTACGCTATTACTTATAGGTCTTTAGCGATTACTTTTATACCGACCAGTCAGTACCGACTTGGGTTCAAGTTAACATCCAGAACATCTGGTGCCCACCGTGGGGCCCGGTAAAACTATCCCGCTCCACAATCCAGCAATTTCCCACTAAATTTTGCTATAATTTCAAGATTAATTCTTAGCACGGGGACATGGCAACCAATAATGGCAATGCTAGAGTTACTCAAGAAGATCCTTCGCCCAATCCTATAGAAGTTTTCTTGTAGGCCATCAGAGATATGAACAATCGAATTGATCATATTACGAATAGAGATCGATGTCAATCAGATCCTGGTAAGGTAAATGAGGAAAGAGAAGATGAACAAAGTCAATAAGAGGAAGGTCCAAGCAGAGAAGAACGCAGACAGTACAACAATCAACGGACAACCGACCAAGATGCTCGGCGTCAGACGAATTATCCTGCTGCTGATCACCCATTTTCTGATTTCATCATATCGATTCCTTTGTCGGACGATTTCCGATTGCCAACAATGGAGCTGTACGATGGAATAACCGATCCCTAAGAGCATCTTACAATGTTCAACTCAATGATGCTATTGAGTGGAGGAACTGATCCGATCAACTGTCGTGCTTTTCCGATGACACTTAAAAAATCGGCTCTGTTATGGTTTTCAAGCCTTGAAGCAGGTTCGATTTATAATTTTTTTGAATTATCAGTTAAATTTCTTAACCATTTTTCTACAAGCAGGACTCATCAGAAAACATCGGCTAGCCTCATCAACTTGAGGCAGGGACTGGGTGAATCTCTTAAAGAGTTCATGAAGCGATTTGGGGAGGAAGCAGTCTAAATCAGAGACCTTAATCCGGCTGTGTCCCTACATGCCATCATGACGGGTTTGAGACATGGGCCATTTGCAGATTCGCTGGCCAGAAAGTCGCCACTAGACTTGGATGATTTGCGGGCAAGATCAGTCGGCTACATAAATATGGAAGAAATTGTTGTTGTAGGATCAGACTTGTATTCCTGAGTTTGAATACAAGGAAAGGGCTAAACCTTACCTATCTGTTCGCCTAATTGCTTATGACCGACCATATGGAAAACAGGGGATGGATAGAACGAGAAGACCCTTGGTAAGAGAAGAAAGAGCCGACATATCTAAACAACCTCATCGACCGGCTATTGATAGGGTGCAACCCTGGTTTGATGATTATATGCCGCTGAACACTCGCCGAGGAAAAATATTCCAAGAAGTTTACAACACGGGCCTAATTCACCCTCCAAAAGGTGTCGAACAATAAAAGATTCGCCTAATGCAGATAGAGGTAAGTGGTGTGAGTTCCATAAAACATATGAATATACCACCGAGGGATGTGTATCTTTAAAAAATAGAATTGAGCAACTCATCCGGGAGAGACACCTCGGGAGGTATGTTTATCATTAGAGGAGTCGAAGCAGAGAAGTAAAGGAAGGAGGTAAGCCTAAAAGGAGTCCAAGTCCAGACTTGAAGAAAAAAATAGCTGTAACAGCATCCAGCTCCCGTGATCAGTCGGTCAAATGAGTCATAGATTCAATTTCTGGAGGTTTAGCTGGGGGAGGAAGTTCGAGTTCATCCCAAAAACGTCATCTCAGAGCAATAATGATGGTGAGTCATCCATCTCCTCTACAAGAAAAACAATTTGACGATGAACTTGTGATCTCATTCTCAAATAAGGATTTTGCCGAGCTCGATGAAAACCTTGACGATCCGATGGTGATATCCGTCATTGCTGGAAATTTTCAAATAAAAAAAGTTCTTGTCGATCAGGGAAATTCAGTTGATGTTTTATATCTGTCTACACTTCGAAGGCTTCAAATGATGGAAGAAGATCTAACACTGTTCAATGGGACTTTGATCGGGTTTTCGGGGGAACAGGTATGTGTTAAAGGTTATATTGAACTCCGAACAACCTTCGGGACAGGTACTCTTCTTAAAACTGTTCTGATCAAATACCTTGTTATAGATTGTCATACTCCTTATAATGCTATCCTCGGGAAGCCTTCTTTAAACCTTGATGATCACATATTTTATACATTAATAAACCCTTATTTTTAGTCATGTACACTCTCTATGTACTTAATTGATTAAGTCTAGTTATGTTTTGTAAGTTTGGACTCAAATTAGACTTAATTGATTTTTTCCAAATGACTATTTTGGTCTTACGTTGTTTCAAGAATTTTACCTTGTAGGAAAGATAAGAGAGAGCTCTACAACTTTGATGAAGAGCTCAAAGTTTCAATCAGACATCTAATAGAGCTAATTGGGCTTGGAAGACAGAACATGAATTTTGCGTCTGAAACCTGAACAGTGTATAGTAATCAAAGCATAACTCGGGCTGCAAGAATTATCTTGGGCTGAAATTTGGACATTTGAAAGTTAAGACCCAGATCTAAAACTTTCATGTAAACACAAAACTTGATTCGGGCTCCTTGATGGTGATATTGGGTCTGAAAGTCAAAACAGATGTGCTGAAACTGGGTCTGAACAGTTTGTAGTAATTGGGTCATATCTTGGGCTGTAGGACGAATTTTTGGGTGATTCCAGAGCCATTGGAAAGCTTAGATAATTTCCTAGAACTTTCATGAAGACCACTTGGCTCGAAAATGACGAAATCAATGACTTAAGCAATAGATGATTTTAGAGACAAGAAATCTCAATGATTTTTCAATCTTATCCTTACCATTTGGCATTCTCCACTCATTCATCCACTCATCCCACCTACCCCTAATCAGCCCCTTTGTCATTTTGTATCCCTAATCCTCTATAAAAGGCACCATTGACTGACCGTTTGGGGCACTTGGTGTTAGGCTTAGTTTGTACAAGTTAAGGTTATGCTTGTTTATTGTTTTCCTTTGTTGTAATTTTCTCTTGTTCTAAATTGAAGTCATGTTCATCTTTCTCTTCTTCTCTCTTTCTTTCTTCTTATCCATGAGTAACTAAATCTTCATCTTGCTTGGGTGAAAGAGTGAAGCTCTTGGTAATGAAATAAGGTTAGATTATTTTATTTCTTGTGCTTAAATGATATATTATTAAATAAACATTATATGTGTTGTATTTGGTTTCCAATCAATTTAGAAACCTTCTTTATTAATGGAGATCTTGATTTATTATAGACAATAGGATTAGCACAGTAAATGCTTGAACTCATTTACAAATGTTGGTAGATAATTAAAGGAATCATAATATGATTACATATATAATTGAACTTTGAATGTTATATTTTTCGATTGGAACCTCCGTTGTGTGTGGATTTCAATTGAGTTAAAAAGAGAAATAATCTTTCCTTTAATTTATTACCAAGAGTGGATCTCCTAACCCAAGCAAGCCCTTAAATTCATTTGCGAACTTGTTTTATTACTTTGGTGTTGTAACAAATCCTTTTCTTACCTCAATTAATTTTTCTTCATCAATTTCCTGTGGATCGACCTCGGACTCCAGAGAAATTTACTACTTGAGACAACCTATACTTGGGTTTGCATCCTTAAATCTCGCAGTCAAATCTCCTTGGGGCCATAGTATCCACTTCTCACCTAACAATGAAGTTCTCAGTCTCTAAGACTGAGGTTGGAGTGATCCATGCAAATCAACGAGAAGCCAGAATTTGTTATAATGAAAGCTTGAAGACAAAACCCAGAGAGCAGACTGACTCTTTGGATCGCAAACGACCAATACATAATGTCAATATGGCGGAGTTGGACCCAAGAAGTGATCAACAAGATCGACCTAAACCAACAGAGAAACTGCATACTGTACTTTTTGGCCCAAATCCTGACCAATATACAAGCATCAGCGCCAACTTACCGATCGATCTTAAGCAAGAGCTAGAAGAGTTGCTGAAGAGAAATTATGATTTTTTTGCCTGGACAACGACAGATATGCCAGGAATAAACCCTGACGTGATTTCTCATATACTTTCCTTGGACAAAAGGGTGAAATTGGTTGCTCAAAAGAAGAGAAAGCTCAGCGAAGAAAGACAAAGAGCAGCAGTCGAAGAAACAACAAAGTTATTAGAAGCTGATTTTGTTCAGGAGGTAAATTATACTACATGGTTGTCTAATGTTGTTATGGTTAAGAAATCCTCAGGAAAATGGAGAATGTGCATGGATTTCACCGACCTCAATAAAGCCTGCCCGAAGGATTCCTATCCACTTCCTAATATAGACCGGTTAGTTGATGGAGCTTCCAGCTACCAGTTTTTGAGTTTTATGGACGCGTACTCTAGATATAACCAGATCAGGATGCATTCAGATGATGAGGAGAAGACAATTTTCATTAGCGAGTTTGGAAATTTCTGTTACAAAGTAATGTCATTTGGTCTTAAGAATGCTGGAGCAACTTATCAAATATTAATGAATAAAATTTTTGAGGAGCAGATTGGTAGAAATATTGAAGCATATGTCGACGATATGGCGGCCAAGACCCCGATCGGAGGAAATCACTGCTCTGATCTTGACAAATTTTTTCTCAATTAAGAAAATTTAACATGAGATTAAATCCGGAGAAGTGTTTGTTCGGGGTATAAGCTGGAAAATTTCTTAGATTTCTCCTTACAAATAGGAGGATTGAAGTTAATCCGGATAAATATAGAGTCATACTGGACATGAGAAGCCCTGCAACAATAAAAGATGTCCAACGATTAATAGGAAGAATCGCCGCCTTATCAAGATTCTTTTCAAAATCCGCCGACCAGGCATTACCATTCTTCTGATGTCTCAAGAAACCAAAAAATTTCGAGTGGACAAAAGAATATGAAAAAGCTTTCGAGGAGCTGAAGCATTTTTTGGCTACACCAGCAATCTTGACCAAACCAGAACAAGGTGAGAAGTTATTCCTTTATATTTTAGTATCTGATTAAGCATTGAGTTCTGTTTTGGTTAGGGAGGATGGGAAGGACCAACGACTAATTTATTTCGTCAGTCAAGTGTTACAAGTACCAGAAGTTCGGTATCAGAAGATAGAAAAAATGGCACTCACTTTGGTTGTTACTGCCAGAAAGTTGCGACAATATTTTTAGAGTCACTTAATTGTCGTAAGAACTGACTAACCAATTAAGCAGGTGCTTCGGAAGCCTGAACTTACCGGCCAGACAATTTCCTGGTCGGTAGAATTATCCGAATTTGATATTCAATACCAGCCGAGAGGTTCGATTAAATCGCAGGTACTATCTGACTTTTTAGTTAAATTATCATCACCTTCCATTCACAATTCAAACAATGATACGTGGTCTCTTTTTGTTGATGGAACTTCCAATATCAAAGGAAGCGGTGCAGGAGTTATTTTAGAAGGACCGAATGAAGTACTAATAGAGCAATCTCTTAGATTTAACTTCAGGGCAAGTAATAATTAGGCAGAATACGAAGCCCTAGTTGTCGATTTAGCATTGGTCGCAAAAATGGGAGCAACTCGGCTTGTCGCTAAATCAGATTCTCAATTGGTCATGGGACAAGTTAAGGGCAATTTCTAAACTAAAGACCTACAGCTGGCAAAATATTTAGCATTGGTTCAAAGGGCTATTGAGAAGTTTGAATGATTTGAAATCTTGCACATTCCAAGAGAACAGAATTCTCATGCCGACCTACTTTCGAAGTTAGCAAGTACAAAAGGACCCAGGAACAACTGATCTATTATTCAAGAAGTCATTGACCAACCGAGTATTGAGGTTGAAGAATCCTTCGTCATTAACGACGACTTAAGCTCATGGATGACTCCGATAATCAAATACCTGTGAGATGGTGAGATTCCAACCGATGAAAAGAAGGCAAAGAAACTTCGAAAGTCGACAAGCTTTTATACCTTAATTGGTGGTGAGTTATTTAAAAGGGGATTTTCCCTTCCACTCTTGCAATGTGTCGGGCAAGATCAAGTTCAGTCAGCAATGCAAGAAGTACATGAAGGTGTTTGTGGAAATCATATCAGAGGTCGGTCTTTAGCTAGAAAGGTTCTTCGTGCAGAGATTTATTGGCCCACAATGAAGACCAATTGCTTGAAGTACGTGCAAAGATGTGATAAATGCCAAAGATTTGTAAGTTTACAGAAGGCTCCTCCTGAAGAGCTTCACAACATTGAAACACCTTGACCTTTTTGCAGATGGGGGATCGATTTGTTAGGACCCTTCCCGGTGGCGACTGGATAGGTAAAATATATCGCAGTTGCAATTGATTATTTTACCAAATGGATTGAAGCTGAACCTCTATCTAATATTACCTCTGAAAGAATTAAAAAGTTTGTTTGGAAGAACATTATTTATCGTTTTGGTTTACCATATTCCATTGTATCTGATAATGAGACTCAGTTCACGGACAAATTTTTTTGAGAATTTTGTTTGAAAAATAGGATTAAATAGGTTTTTACATTGGTTGAGCATCCTCAGACTAATGGTCTAGCTGAAACAGCAAACAAAGTTATTCTGACCAGGTTAAAGAGAAGACTAGATTGGGCAAGATGTCGGTGGCCAAAAGAGTTGCCAAGCGTTCTTTGGGCATATCACACCACACCTCAATCTTCTACCCAAGAGACACCTTTTCGACTCACTTTCGGAGCAGATGCCATGATTCCGGTTGAGATCGGGGAATAAAGCTTTAGAAGATCAGCCTTTAATCAAGAAATCAATGTAGAGATGTAGAAAACTGATCTAGATCCACTAGAAGAAGAAAGAGAGATGGCTTTTATACATGACCAGGCTACCAAAAATCGGGCAGCCAGAAAATAAAATAAGAAGGTCAGGATAAGGAAATTTAAAGAAGGAGATTTTATTTTGCGAAAAATAGAAGATTCCAGGAGGATATCTGGCGAAGGAAAACTGTCAGCTAATTGGGAGGGACCATTAAGAATTCTGAAAGACGTAAGTGAAGGAGCTTATAAACTTGGAGATTTCGGTGGAAACTCATTTCCTAGAACTTGGAATTCAGCCTCTCTTCGGAAATATTATAGTTAAGTGATATTTTTTTTTCATTTTTGTTTTTAATGTATAAAGGGTAAGGTTGTGTACTCTTTTTCCTAATCAGGATTTTTTCCCGTTGAGTTTTGTCTGAAAGATTTTAACGAGGCGCACCTTTAAACCCCAACATATTGTCATAACAAAATCTGAATTTTTGATGATTTCTAAAGTTTTCCAAGGAATGAATGCTACCACTTGAGGACCGAGTACAATTATTAGATTCCGATGTTGGTCGTGTGGAACTAATGCCGACCACAAAGAGTCAATGCCGGTCGTGTTGAATCGATGCCAGCTGTGTTGAACCAATGTCGACCACAAAAAGTTGATGTCAGTCGTGTTTAACCGATGCCGACCACAAGAGTCGATGCTGATCACAAAGAGTCCATGCCGGCCGTGTTTACAAATTTGATTACTTTACAAAAGTTTTTGATAATAATTCCCGACTTAATGATATTTGATTTATTGATATTTTCCAAATATGATTGCTTTACAAAGCTTTTGACAATAATTGTTGTCTTATTGATATTTGATAACTGACTTGCTGATATTTTTCCAAGTTTGATTGCTTTTCCAAGTTTGATTATTCGAATTTTTTCATTAAATGTAATAACTAAAATAAGACAATTCGTGTTTAATCAAAATAGACGAAGACAATTCTCATTTAAAGTAGAAGACATGGTTATCATAGAAGACAACTTGGTTACATTTTTTATCTCCTACCCCCAATTTCATCTTCTTCGTCATGTTCTTCAACAATTTGACCATCAATAACAACATTAAAGGGTCCCATCTCTCCTAGGCGATTATTGAAGATTCCATTCAGGTTTAGAAGCATAGCCTGCTTGAGACAGGTGTCAAAAATGACGACCCTTTGATTAGTAATTTCATCTTTCAGATCGTCGAGCTCCTTGAATAACTTATCTTTTTTATCTAGAGCTTCTTTCAGTGACTAGCCGGATGATGATAAATCCTTTTTGATTTTCTTTTTCTCCTTTTCCAACAATTCTATTATTGCTTCAAGTCCTTCAACTCGAATCACTTTGGACTTTAAGACTTCTATTTCTTTCTTCAAAACAGAAGTTTCGGCTTGATGAGACTTCTGCATTTTCTCTAGTTTTGACCAATAAAGTTGATTTGAAGTTGAAATTTTATTTTTTGAATCTTCTAAATCTCGTTCAGCAGACCGAAGAACACTAACAACACGAATAAGTTGTACTTTAGACCATCATAAAAGGCCGACCCCGCCGACTTTCTCCTTTCGCTCATTATCTTCTGGGAGAACAATGTGAGTATCCATTAAAAACTCAAATGGAAAGCTTGGGGACCAC
This sequence comes from Ormosia emarginata, assembly GCA_029884605.1. Lineage (NCBI taxonomy): Eukaryota > Viridiplantae > Streptophyta > Magnoliopsida > Fabales > Fabaceae > Ormosia > Ormosia emarginata. Next base: position 62,437,906 of record JAQQTP010000089.1, on the reverse strand, counting down.
AGTGAAGGAACGTTTGTTCCTGTAGAAAAACCATTCAGACTATCAAAAGCAGATCGGAGGCCAATACTTTGAGCAGAAGAACCTTCACCTACCAGTCGGCTTTCCACAAGAACAGTATTCGACTTTTTCTTTGGACTTTCTGATCGACGCTTTTTTCTTACCATTGGGTCCGATTTGGTTCCAGATGACTCGGGTTCAGGAATGACTTCAGAAGGGCTCAGACGATTAACAGCAGCAAGATTGGAAGCCTCTTCATTTTTTAGCTTTTTTAAGTGCCTTTGCATTTCTCGAACGCTTATCTTCGGGGCCATTGTTCCTACAGAAGAATGAACAAGTTAAGATTCATTAGTAACAACAAGTTAAGTAAGTTAATAAGGTGACAGAACTTACTCAGGATTTTGGTTAGCTCGGTCTGATTATAGCCGAACTTTATCAACGAAGCTGTATCCAGAATGGACACTTCCTCCAAAAGGTCAATAAGAGCTCGGTCTTCCGAAGGAAGGCTTCTATACTCCATACCCAATATAGTAATAGGAGTGCTCTGCCAGTATAAAGGGAATTTTTCCACCCCATACCGATCGAGAAAAAATGAAATAGTAGTTGGGGGAGAACTTACACGAAAATATTTGTTTTGAAGTTTTTATATGAAGAATCAAAGGGAGAAAATAGTCTTTTTTGGGGATGACTGTTAAGTGACACCCAACCCCCCTTTCCCACACCTTTACACTGGAAGAGAAAAAAGAATACCACAATGCTGGGCTCCTGACCCAAGAAGCGAACCAATACTTCGAAAACCCTAACAAACGCCCAACTATTTGGGTGAAGTTGGGTCGGTGCAACGTTTAGCTTGGACAAAATATTGCATTGAAAATCTGAAAAAGGGTAATCTAAGACCGATCTGGGTAAAAAAAGTATCGTACACATAGATCTAGCCTAGTTCATCGTCCGTTACAGGTGCCATGAAGATCCTTCTTCAGCTCGGCAAGGTCGGCAAATGTACTTCGTTTCATCTCCGTTGGACGCCAACACGATACACTTCCGAAGTATGCCAATACCTTCGATTGAGTTATAATCTGAGCTATACCTCTTAATTGGAGTGCTCCATACCCAATATAGTAATCAGAGTGCTTTGCTAGTATAAAGGAAATTTCTCCACCCTGTACTGATCGAGAAAAAATTAAATAGTAGTCGAGCGAGAACTTACACGAAAATATTTGTTTTTGAAGTTTTTATATAAAGAATCAAATGGAGAAAATAGTCTTTTTCAGGGATGACTGTTAAGTGACACCCAGCCCCCCTTTCCCACACCTTTACACTAGAAGAGAAAAAAGAATACCCCAATGTTGGGCTCCTGACCCAGGAAGCGAACCAACACTTCAAAAGCCCTAACAAATGCCTAACTATTTAGGTGAAGTTGGGTCTGTCGCAACCGAGATCGCGGCGGGATAACGACTTAAATTAAAAAAAATTTAAGGAATCGCCACCAATTTTATTTTTATTAAGAAAAATTGGAAAACCTAAAAAGATGGTCTACGTTCAAAAACTCATGTTCGGGAGTCTAATTATGCATAGGGAATGGTGAAGACTAAACCCCATAACACTCCTAATACATCCGTCCTAAGATGGTTACCTTAAATCAGTTGTATAAATTTTTATAACTCTTAAAAATATTTATTTTATCCATTTATTAAAAGACAAACTAAACAAACAAATAAATTATGAAAATTTAGTTTTGGTTTAACAGAATTGCGATTTTGCTCTTACGTATCTTCGGATGCAATGAGGAATTCAAAGTCACGTCGTTCTTTAGAAAAACGATTGTGTGTTAGTTATTTTTTAATTTTTGAAAAGATTTTTGTTTTGAAAATTCATTTGATTTTTTTTAGAAACGAAAGAATCATCAAGCTGTCGCAATTCAGACGATTCTAAGAGTTACAAGATTAACAAGTTGTCGCAGCTCAGCTAATCTAATTTTATTTTTATTTTTTTAACAAGACTCAAATATTTGATTTTTTAAAAAAAAAGCGAATCACCAAGCTGTCACAACTCAGATGATTCTAAAAGGTTCGAAATTAACAAGTTATCGCAACTCAGTTAATCTTGTTTAAAAAAACTTCCCTTTGTGAAAAAAAAGGTAAGATCACTATTTAAAACAAAGATCAATAATATGATGAATACACCAATAAAAAACAAAGTTCAATAAGACAACCAAACAAAACATTTTTTTTGTTTATAACCTCAGTTATTCAAGCTTTTTATTTTAAAGAAAAACAAATGATCCTAATCTTAAAACAAACCCAAGATTTCTAATCCTAGCCCACTAATTTATTTAGTTCTAGGCCAACTAAAATAACTACTAGCCCAAAGAGCATAAACCCCACAACAACTTAAGACTAAGCTGAATAACAAAAAAAGTGATAAATAAATAAATAAATTTAAAAAATAGATAGATAACGAAATAAAAAAGAAGAAGCTAAGACAATGAATGGCTCTCGTTTAGAGAGACCATCAACACAAAAAGAACCACAAAATGTGGTCATGGCAAACAAGCAACAGGGACGGCCGTGGGTAGCCTCGGAGACGGCATACGGCGGTGCAGATGGGGGTTTGGCTAGCGGCGAAGGTGGTTCTGGGTTCGGTGGGCCGGCTCATGGGGCTCGGTTTGAAGTGGAGGTACACGGCTGGGTATGGTGGTTTGGTGGGCTGGCTCGTGGTGGGGGTGGATCTAGCTAGGTGATAGAGGGGTTTTTTTTTTTTTTTGGTTTGGTCAGGGGTGGTTTCGATGGGGCCGGCTCATGGTGGACGGTGGTGGTGCTTGGTTTGGACCTGGGGATTCGGTGGAGGTTCGCATTTGGTTAGATCTAGTGGTTTGGGGTGCCTAGGGTGCAAATGGAGGGGAAGTCTCGGTTCTGGCTGCTGGGGACGGTGGTGCGTGGTTGGGTTAGTGCGGCGGCGTGGATGAGTTGTTTGGGTTGACGGTAGTGTGCAGACGAAAAAAGGGGTTACAATCGGTGGTTTTGTGGAGTTCCGAAAATGGGGGTGGCGTAGTGATGGGCCGTGGAGGATGGTGGTCATGTGTTGGTTTTTTTTTCGGGTGGTGTGGTGAGAGGGGGAGAGGACGGTGATGGCGTGGTGGTTAGGTGTTTCTCGATTTGGCTTGCGTGGTGGCTGTTTGGGTGTGGCTGTCAAGTATATTGTTGTTGTGGTGCGTAGAGGCCATGGGTTCTTTGAATGAGACGAAGGTCTGTGAGCACTGGGCAGAATGGAATCTTATGGTGGTTCAAGGCTGAGTTATGGATGGAGGACGTTGGTGCATCTTGGTTGTGGTTTAACATTGTGATGTTATAGATTGAGGGTCACGAGTTGCCTGTGGGGATGATTTTAGTGTGAGGGGAAAGGGGAATTTTGGTCATTGAACACAAATGAAGAGACAGGAATTGTACAGAAGTCTGAGGTTTACATGTTTATGAGTTCAAGTCCATGGAAAAGGGATATTTTACCTTCAACTGGAGATTGTGAGGTAACTGGTAATGAACAAATAATTCTTGTAAAGATAATCTAGCTTCCAGAAAATCTTCTCTTCGCTTCACCCTCTCTACTTTCTTCTGTTTTCTCTCAAAATTTCTAACTTCTCTTGCTTCTGCTGTCTACCCGATCTCTTTCAGTCCCAACCCCCTCAAATTCTCATCCTCCCTCTTATATAGACCAACTCTTTATGGATGCCAACAAAACAAGCATGGGGAGCAAACTGTGTAATAGTGCAATGGTGCTGCAGCTACAGCAATGAAAATGGGGAGCACAACAACATTGTCTGTCGTAGCATTATGTGTACGTGAGTGAGTGGGTGTGGAGGTGAGTGGGCTGTGCAGGTGTTTGGTTGGAAAAAGGAAAGAAGGAGAAGACGAAGGGAAGGTAAAATGAACTCATACTCGAAATGGAAAAAGACAAAGAGGAAAAAGGAGGGCTCAACGACAACCTCTTATTATTTTTTTTTATTTTTTTGTTTTTTTTAGATTTTTGTAATCATAAACCTATTGGGCTAAATAAATGTTGGACCAACAAGAAAAGAAATGAGCCAAACAAACAAAGAATAATTAATTTTTATTTTCTTTTTTTTTTTCAATTTAAATTCTACATTAAGATGTTTTAATGATCCAGACAAAATTGAGTGTTCACAGGGTCGGTGCAATGTTTAGTTTGGACAAAATGTTGCATTGAAAATCTGAAAAGGGTAATCTAAGACCGATCCGAGTAAAAAAAGTATCGTACACATAGATCCAACCTAGTTCGTCGTCCGTTACAGGTGCCATGAAGATCCTTTCTTCAGCTCGACAAGGTCGGCAAATGTATTTCGTTTCATCTTCATCGGACGCCAAGACGATACACCTTCGAAGTATGCCAATACCTTCGATTGAGTTATAATCCGAACTATACCTCTTAACTGCGAGATGAACCCATTCATATGAGTCCTCCGATTAGGGGAAAGTTTTTTGGCCAGACATTTCCTTTTCAAAATTTTCACATTTTTTTACCCTTTTTAGACAAAGGCTCTGCGAATTTGGGGCATTGGGAAATTGATAGGACCTCACCCAAAATTTCCATGGATTCGCTTTCACTACTCTCTCTAATAGATGCGGTATGCTCCATAATCTAAATAACAAATAGAAACGTATTGAAGCGAAGAAGAGAGTTGAGGAAGTACCTGATTTGGGAAGCGAGTTTGAGCAAGTCTTTTCGAGAATCTGGAATACAGAAAGCTTGATGAAGAACTCGAGGAAAAGAAAAAAGAAACTAGAATGTGAGTGGATTTAAACAAACATAAAAAGGACTTGAATGAACTGGAAGTTGAAGTAGGATTCTTTTAAAGTTGAAGTAGGGATATTTTAAGTAAAATAAAACCGCCAAGGATCAATGGTTTAAAATTTTAGGAACTTGAAAGGTCTATTCTGATCTCGACCATAGGATTAAGCCAGTGGTGGAGATATGTCAAGGTGCGGATCAACGGTGGAAATTCAGCTTTCCCAATTGCTGCTGCATTAATGGTGAAATGATTGAAAATGACGCTCAAACAATGAATGTGTGACACGTGTCACAAAAAGCGCTTAGCACATAAAACGTCTCGAAAATATGACACTTGGCAGAGATCAGGATCCTCATAAAGCTCGACATATCTTTATCGATCACCAAGTTGAGGGGCGGTGGACCGTCTGGGTTCATATTATCACTGGCCCACTTACAAGCTCGACATATCTGTACCGATCACCAAGCTGAGGGGTTATGGACCGTCTGGGTCCGACTTATCTCCGACCCACTTACAAGCTCGGATTTAGGCTGTTTTGGTTCGGTAACAGTATTACCATAACAATTTGGGCCTTACTAGGTTGATTGGGAAGCCCAACTATTATGACATCGGGACCGACTCAATTATCCGGCCGATTTTTATCCGGTTGGTCAATCTTTATCATCACGTGTTCTATCATTAAGAGGCTTTGGATGCCCAACGGTCTGGAAAACGGCATCGTGCCATTTACACCAAACATAATACGACTATAATAGTCAGCCTTAAATGACTTAAACGGTAAGAATTCAGTATGTCGATCTTGGGACTCCTATATAAACCGATTTTGATATTTCTGACAAGACATATTTCATCTTATCTTAAATACTTATACTGATTATTTTATATTATTATATTATTAACTTACCTAAATATCTTTTACTTTACGCTATTACCTATAGATTTTTAGTAATTCTTTTTATACCGATCAATCAGTATCAACTTGAGTTCAAGTTAATATCCAGAACACAGTGCATGTAGGAATGAAATTATTATTTTTCATGTCAAACATACTTTGTAATAGCTTAGGCATTGATAGCCAAGGACAAAGGACAATGAACAATTCTTTTCTTTTATTTTTTTTTGTGAGCTGGACAATAACAATTTCTTAAGCATGAGTAAATTAAGTCAATGATTGGTAAACAAGGACAAAGAACAATTAAATTTTTTTTCTTCCAGTTTTTGTGAGGTGGTCAATGAAAATTTCTTAAGCATAAGTAAATTAAGTCAATTACTAATAACAGTTAACTTACTTTGTGAGATTGAATACTATAAATATTATTGTAAGTTTTGATTGAGGCTCGTGATATGGTCAGATTTGAATAGAGCAATCTCTCCTCCATAAAACTTTTCTTCTAAAAGAAATGATTGGCATTCTAATAATTTTATAATAGAGGTATTTTTTTTAAGGTCAGTGTACATAATTATGGAGATAAAAGGAATTAATATAGAATTATCAAATTATATATAAAACATTAGAAATTTGTAATATAATATTATATTACACAGATTAAAAAGTTATAAAAATTATGTGTACTTTTTTTCATGCTGCTGTTACAATTGAATAAGAGTCTCAAAATAGATTAAGTTTGATGAATTAATCTGAGTAGTTTGATAAAATAGATAAATTAAGTTAGTAAAATATTAGTCTAAAATTTATATGATCTGAATAATTTGGATCAACCAATTCTTTTAATACTATAAAGTTAAATGAATCGAACCTGAACCAATAAAATATCGATCTCGAAATTTATATACGAATAATAGACCAATCAAAAAATAACTCAAACCCAAATAAACTGGTCTGAATAAATCGGTCCGACCTATTTTGACATCTTTACAATTGGATAACTTATTTGTGTGTGACTACTAATTTGTGAGTGTAAATTAACTTAATTAGATTGATATTTATTTTTTAATTTTTATATTAAATAATATATTTTTTTTTATATTTTATTTAATATTATTTATTATACATATTTTTTTTATTTTTTTTTTTAATCAGATTTTTTTTTAAATGTAAACAATAATATACTTTTAAAAAAATGTAAGAGCATCATTTTTTTTGGGGGTGGGGCAGTGGTTTGTTCTAGACTGATGTCTACTTCTTTGGCCGTATGACGATGGTACAAATACAATTAAGGATGGCCACAAGGGTGGGACCATGATCGAAAGAAATATCTCGTCCGCTAGAGGTCGGATATATACGTGGACTGTGTTCATTCCATTCTGCTGTAGTGTCCATGTCCATCAATAAGCCAATAATGCCTATTTTCTGGACCTTCTTAATTATCATAATTCACATACCCATCCTAATTACAAACATGTGGATATATTTACACATTTGGGGTATATGTTTGTTCGAATTAAGCTCTTATCTTTAGTAATCTCACATTTTTTATTTAGTCATTTATAAGAACTCAAGATGACATCTCACTTTCATTAAGAAAGAAAAAAAAAAGAAATGTAGAGTTAATTAGATGTATTTAACAAGTATTGTTTAGTCGTAAATGAACATATAATATATAGATAAATATATAATTATATATTTAAATTTAATTATATCAATTACTTAAAATTAAATTATAAAAAATAATTTTATAGATCTTGAAATTTCGATGTAAATAATTTACTTTTAAATATATTTAAAAGTAAATTAGTCAAGGTAGTATAAGTTTGAATTTCACCAAAATGCAATAAAAAAACGTAACTGATAATCATGTGCCAAAAAGAAATATGTACTACTTTAATTTTTTTTTTTTAATGATGTACTACTATATGAAAGCAATTCTGATAAGTTTCTAACGTCATAAAAACAATAATCTTAACAACAATGCAGTGTTTTCATAGGATAAATAATTGCAAAAGCAATTTGGAGGTTGGATAATGATGGCTGAAGAGTCCTACTCTCAAACAAGTGTGTATTAGCAGTCATGGGCGTAGTTACAAAATTATCCTCAAAACTTGTTGATATTTACGTTTCTAGCATTTAGAACATTTAAAAAAAAATTATATATGAAATATTAATAACTATTACACATTCAACCATTTTTAATTTATCATGGGATACTTCTGTGAGAATTTTTTGTATAAACATAAAATATTTAAGTTAGATGTATTAGATTAATTATATTATTAATTAAATAATTATTATAATTAATTAATAAATAATTATTATAATTTATTATAATTAATGATATAATTAATTTAATATATCTAATTTAAATACTAAAAATTTGTACAAAAATTTCTCTCTCTCTTTCTAAACGAACGCAAAGTTGATAAAAAGTGTGGTATCATAGTTTATGATCGGAAATGCAATTATATAACTGAATAATGTATTTTATACTGTAATTAAAGTAACTTGGAGTATCGTTTTACTTGTGGAAGTATATTTTGATGGATATTCGCTTATAATTGAGGCTTAAACAGTTAAAGATGCTTGTGGAGGAAAGTGATGTTAAAATTAAAATTACTACAAGTTGTTTTTCTAGACGCTAGTATTTTTTATTTTTTCTTTTTTTCTATTCTCCCCAGTACAAAAGCACATTAATCAATTGGGCTGTAATTTTTTTAAAAGAATATATCAACAGCAAGGATTTTTTTTTTTAACGTAAGTGGACAATTCAATTAGACAGTAAAATATCAACATAAAGATTTCTCAAATGTTGACTACGAGTTTAATTTTAATCATTGTTAGTATAAAAAAATTTTATGCCATTATTTAATTATACATTGACACATCATATAAAAATTTTAAATATTTTTAATAATATAAAAATATATAATTAAATAATAATAATAATAATAAATTTAAATAAAGTTATTTTTTGTTTGGTGGACAATTAAAATCAAGTCAAGTTTTCTAATACAGTTGTGATAGAAACTAATGACATCAATTAATCTATATAACTAATTTAAAAAATGTTAGATACATATCATTTTGATAGATATATATCTTATATTTATTTATGTGACAAAATTAAAATATAAATATACATAGAAGAGGATCGATTCTACACTAGTGTAAGTCTTTTTTTTCTCATTTCAACCACTGAAATTAAATTATTTCATTAAATATAGATCTATAATATGATATAAGAATTATAATTAAATGATAAAAAATATTTAAATATAAGATAAAATTATATAAATATAAAACAATATAGGCGTATGTATCATTATTGTAACCAATTCAACCAAATGAAATACTTGTTTGTGGTTCGTAATGTTGAAGTATCCGATCTAGATTTGTTAAATGTATGACACTGTAATTTAAAAGTTTATACCATGTGCATCCAACAAGTTATGGCAGATTATAGCATGGGAAGAGGGGTTTTTATAGAAAAGCAATGAACAATCCACATTCCACAAAGAGGGAATGGATGCAGAGGCAAGGGACACAAGTTTGGTTGGGCACTCTTGCTTTTTTGTCCTATTTTGAACCAAATAGAACCGCAGCATGTGAGGTCCACACGCATCAAACACGCACTCAGCCTTTTCTCTCTCTTTCTCATCTTCATCCATTCATGTATCTGTCTCTCCCACCTCATTTGTCCAGAATATCCGTTTCAATACCAAAATATTTTTAGCAAGTACGAGACTCGTTTGAGCTCCATAACAATCTCAACCTGCTTCGATAGATCACAACTTTCGTTAATTGTGGGAAACAACAAACCAACATGAGCACGAAGCCAGCGAGACCTCGTACCCGTGTAGGGAAGTACGAGCTGGGAAAAACCATTGGGGAGGGAAGCTTTGCTAAGGTCAAGTTCGCCAAGAACGTTGAGACTGGAAAGCATGTTGCCATCAAAATCCTCGACCGTAACCACGTACTCCGCCACAAGATGATGGAACAGGCACGTCATATATATATATATATGTGTGTGTGTGTGTGTGTGTGTATTTTATTTTATTTTTCAACGTCTTTAATTTCTCTTAGTTTCTGTTTGTTTAAGGTTGCCGAATGCCGATATGCAACCCCGTGAATGGGGTTTTGGACTGTTGCTGTTAATGACTCATATAATGCCCGTTTTGTAGTTTGTGTTTCTGTGTGCGTAGAAAATTATTTTATTTTATGCAAAAATGAATTTTTTTATTTCCTTTACTATTGGCAGCTGAAGAAGGAAATCTCAGCTATGAAGCTGATCAATCATCCAAATGTTGTCAAAATATTTGAGGTACCACGCAGTTTTCTGATTTTTATTTTTTTATTTTTTACCTGAATCAGAGAAAGTGTTCTCTTTGAGCACAACAGAAATTAAACTTCTTATATTGTATTTTTGCTAATGTTGTAATTTAGTATGAGATTAGAAGAGTATGAATGCCAAAAATCTCTGCTTTATAATAATGTTTATTTATTTTTTTAATTTTTTTTATGTATATGACATAAAATAGGGTCACGTGCCAATGCACCATAAATATTAGAAGTTATATATGTGATAGAAATTTTTTTGGATGATCATTGTCTTACATGTCTCTTAAAACCACACTAACTAATGAAACTCAAGCATCCACTTAGTGATATGGTGGAGCACGTGATAATGTCAGAGTAGGCATATTTTTTTTTGTGCGCAAAAAAAAAAAAAATAGAACTAAGATGCTTTGTAGTGGCAGTGTAAAACCAACATGTTGTGTTAACATGGATTAGGTATATGGACAAATTACCCTTATAATAACTTGGACAATCTTTTCTCGAGCTAGATTTTGGAATTGAGTTAGGCTTAGTCCGTTCTTAATTTTAATATGAGATTAGAGCCTATCCTAGGCCTGAGGTCGGTGTTCGAATTTTGTGGCATGCAAGGTCCTTTCTTGTTGTGCCATCCAAAAAAATTGTCTTTTTCTTGTAAAAGTAGCTTGTTCCTGCTTTTCCTGTTTTTGTTACGAGGTGTAAATGCTTAGTTAAGTGATCCTCTTATGATAAGTTTGTGATAGATTGCATAATTATTAGCGCAAACGACAGTGTCGGTTGCCAATGGTGGATATAACTTTTTATTTCCTATTATTCGAATCCATTGCATTCAATATTCATTATATTATAAGTCAATATGTATTCTCTGTTTAAGCATAGGTCATGGCAAGCAAAACAAAGATTTACATTGTCCTGGAGTTGGTTAATGGAGGAGAACTATTTGACAAAATTGTAAGTTGCTCAAATATTTCATATTATATATTTCTTCCTCAGATACTATTTTCTTTCCTTCTATTTCCTTTTTCTTTTGAGGGAGGGGGTCTTCGAATATATGAAGTTGTATTTTTTAAGTACATTGATGTTTTGTATGGTTCTTGCATCTAAACCTAAAGAATTCCTCTATTTTCTCTTAATTTGATTTCTAGGCTACAAATGGGAGACTAAAAGAGGATGAGGCAAGAAGTTATTTCCAACAACTAATCAATGCAGTTGATTACTGCCATAGTAGAGGCGTGTATCACCGAGATTTGAAGGTCTATCAACTTCCTTAATCCTCTTTTTTTCACCCTGTAATTTAATTAATAGATTCATAGCTGTGAGCAGGAAGAAATTATTTTTTCCCTTTATACTTCGAGTTAAATTAAGAATCAGACTCATTCAGTGTATTTTGCAGCCTGAGAATCTTCTTCTGGACTCAAATGGTGTTCTTAAAGTTTCAGATTTTGGATTGAGTACGTACGCACAGCAAGTAAGATGATACCTGCCATATAATCAGCACATGTGCATATTATGGATTTCTGATTTATTGCTTGCCCAAAGTTATAACTATGTTTTTCTATTTGGCCAAAAGAACTATAAGTGTTGAAAACATCCTCTATTAGTTGTTACTGACACAATGGAATTCCTTCTGCTGTCTCACTAGAGTTATTCCTTGAGCATTCGGCAACCTATCAATCAGGGCTAGCTTTTATTAACATATACAACATGTCATGTTTAGTCTGTGGAGCAGAATTTTTGCCAATTAGCTTGACACAATTACAAGTTTGATTACATTATCGGTGAATAACTTGATTTTATATTGTATTTTAGATGTTCTTTCATTTAAGCTTTTTGGCTTTTGTTATTAAATGAGCGGTATTGCTAGCTAGCCTTTGGTGTTTTGAAACTCTTTGATCTTCACTTTCACTTCAGCTACCTAGTGTATGGGTGGTTCATTTGCATAAAATTAGGACTCGTCCTTATTGAAGTTCTTGATTATTTATTGTAGGAGGATGAACTCCTTCGCACTGCTTGTGGAACCCCAAATTATGTTGCTCCTGAGGTACCTACTTTTTGTCTTTAATCTTTATGGATGAGATGGAAGACTACATTTGTCCCTCAAACTGCAGTAAATGTTATGTGGTGTGGCATTTGTATCAGGTGCTTAATGATAGAGGTTATGTTGGTTCTACATCTGATATCTGGTCTTGCGGAGTCATTCTCTTTGTACTTATGGCTGGCTACTTGCCTTTTGATGAGCCAAATCATATGGCACTGTACAGGAAAGTAAGTAATTTCAGAATATAATCCATCAGAATCAAGAATGAAAGAAAAGTTGCTTATGTAATTATGGGAGTCAAAATCTGTACATATATTTCAGATTGGCAGGGCTGAATTCACTTGTCCATCTTGGTTTTCGCCTGAGGCAAAGAAACTGCTGAAGCGTATTCTTGAGCCAAACCCTCTCACAGTGAGTTCTGAAAGTTTTCTTGCTTTTCCATGTCTTTTTCCTACTTGTGCCCTTACTCTTGTAGTTGTCTGATTCTGTTTGTTTCCATACTAATCCTGTTATTTACCCTTCAATATCTTATATGTGGTTAAAGAATATCCTGCTGTTGGCATATACTTTTCTTTTTTTAATATTGGGTTGTTTTTTGCAGAGGATAAAAATTCCTGAACTCTTAGAAGATGAATGGTTCAAGAAGGGATACAAGCCAGCATCTTTTACAGAGGAAGAGGATGTAAATGTTGATGATGTCGCAGCTGCTTTCAATGATTCTAAGGTACTGGATTATTCGCAATATTTCTATTCAACCTCTTTCATCCTTTAATTCCTTACTTGGACTTTGTTCTACAAATAAGTTTGTGTAGTGGAACAGGTAGAATTTTTACTTATTTGGTTTTGTTCCATTTGTACTCTGATTAAAAAATTTACTTATTATAATTTGGAAATACAAGAAGGATTCTGCAGAAGCTCTTCGCTATGTGTAATTTATTTATTCTCTTTGATATGTAGGAAAATCTTGTGACAGAGAGAAAAGAGAAACCCGAGTCGATGAATGCTTTTGAGCTCATTTCTAGGTCGCAGAGCTTCAATCTGGACAGTTTGTTTGAGAAGCAGACAGTATGTAAAAATTAGTTTGTGCTTTCATCATATTCAAATGTTATGCATTATAAAGGTTTAGTTCAAATTACAAGTCACATGAAAATTCATTATCACCCTGCAATAAGTTGTGAACTAAGTGGTTTTTGGATCAATTTTTGGTTAATTAAGAACCTGATCTAAATTCAGTTGATTCCTTTTGGTAATTGGCTAACAAAATGTTGATAATGAGATATGATTATTCTTTCTGGCTAATGATGCTTCTTTCTCCATTTTATTTAAACTCAACACTATAGGGGGTTGTAAAGCGAGAAACACATTTTACTTCACAGCGCCCTGCAAATGAAATTATGTCTAAAATTGAGGAAGCTGCCAGGCCTCTGGGATTTAATGTTCACAAGCGAAATTATAAGGTAATAATATATATATGGGCACATTAATTACACGCACTAGTCTGCATTATCTATTTGCCAAGAGCTATCTTTCGTGTGATTAATCTTTGTGAAGAAGGAGAAAACGTTTTAAACTTTTAATGTTATGGAGTACTCAAACTTACGTAGATTTAAATTCTGCAGATGAAGCTGCAAGGTGATAAGACCGGAAGGAAGGGTCACCTTTCAGTGGCTACTGAGGTACTGAGTCATTCCTTTATGTCATAGGTCTTTTTTGTATGTAGCCACTAGGTAACAAATTGTTTGTGGCTAAGAATGATAAATCCAAATTTCTTCTTCTGTTGCCTAATTCATCTAATTGCTGAGATAGACTCTTACTTCACTCATTTCTGGTCGTCAGATGTACTTGACCTGAGTATGTCATGTGTTTGAACTATTGAATATCTGGCTTAGTAGTGACAGGAACTTGTGTGACATAAATGGAAAACGCTGAAACTCAACTGCAGCAGTGGTTGAAATTTTATTGATTGGAACGCATGCCACATTTTTGTAATAATTATTTAATTAACTTAATGAACTAAAAAATGTGTTGTTTTGACTTTTGAGGCAAGGATTTTGCCTCACCGTAGGAGCAATGCAATTGGTTATACCTAATAAAATGTGGCACATAAATTTAACTCTTATGGATGTAGATTGGAGTCTTTCAATTAATTGATGACTGAAATTGTCAAAAGAAATATGCAATAGATTTTCATTGGTTTCTTCCAATTTATTTGGCTTTGACTGGATATGATTGGTACAACCGGTTGCCTTTGGCTACAGGTTTTTGAAGTGGCTCCTTCCTTGCACATGGTGGAGCTGCGAAAGACCGGAGGTGACACACTGGAATTTCACAAGGCATGTGAACAGTTAAATTCTGACTTTGGTTATCGGGGAAAAGAAAAGAAATCTATTCATTTTTGGAACTCATTTTGGTCTCTTGCTACTGCTGGACTTAGATGTTCGGCATTAGCGAGAGCTGAGAGACATGGTTTATGTCAATAACCTTTTTCTTTTGTTAATAGAACTAGAAACTTGGTTTCTTTTAACGTCTGTCTCATGTCTTTTGTATTTTAAGGAAAGAACAATTGACATTATGTCAATATCCCAGTTCTGTTGTTGATTGACGCTAACTTTATTCGTTGATTTATTTGCAGTTCTACAAAAACTTTTCATCAGGGTTGCAAGACATTGTGTGGCATGCTGAAGAAAAATAATAAAGAGTCAAGGTACCCCCCTTCCTCTATCTCCCCCTGCTATGTTCTTTTATGCCATGGAAGAGCACATTTTGACCCATTTTACCACACTGTCACCTCATAAGTTGTAGGTAGAGCAATCATATTAGCCTTAACAGGTTCATTTTTTCATTGATTCTTCTGATTAATTAATTCGTTTATCATATATGCAGCAGGTGCTAGATCTATGCACTTATTCTTGCTCATGGAAGGCGTAATGCTTGGCTAAAGCTGGAGCATGAGTTAGTTGGGAGAGTCTGGTTTGATGTTTGATAGGAGAAAAAAGTAGAGCCTCCAGAACCTAGGACATATATTTCCTTCATCTTTGAATCTGTGCTCCTCAAAATATTTCATGAGCTTAATTCAGAGGCTAAAAATAACTTCAAAGAAATGATAGTTGTGCAAATTATATGAGCGATGAGTACAATTTAGATTTTTTTTTTGTTGGAAAACATCGGGGCATCAAGCCTAGCTAACTTCTAACATTACAGGAAAAAAAGGGGTACCATTATAATCAGCCAGAAAACTAAGAGACAAGAAAGCAGGTAAAGCTTCAACTACGTGATAGCCAAAAGGATAAGAGTGACCTTGCTTAGCAAGAGCGTCCGCACAAGAATTTGCCTCTTTGAAAACATGCTGGGTAGAAACATGCCTGTTAAGCAAGAAGCTCCCTCGCTGAATGAAGCAAGGTGGCACATGGGAGCCAAGGCTGTAAATTAGAGTTAACAAGATGCACAACACAACTAGAATCAACTTCAAGCACAACCTTTCTGTAGCCTAAAGTATAAGCTGTGTGCAAACCAAGAAAAGCTCCCCACAACTCAGCTAAGGTAATAGAGCAGCTCCCAAGATTAGCAACAAAATCCGTGATAAAGCCTCCAACCTCATTGCAAATAATGCCGCCACAAGCAACTTTAGATATATGGTGGAAAACTGACCCATGAACATTTATCTTGATCCAACCAGGTGGAGTTGGCGACCAAGAAATGTTGATGGGATTGTATGTAGGTATAGATCTGACGTGATGTTTACCCATAGCACCAAGAGCAATCCAAGTGTCATCCACTGTCGTGTGTCTCTTGAGGCGCTCTGAATTGGTGAGCAAAGCTTCATTGGCAACGAGCCAAAGGAATGCTTGGATATGCTAAACCGATTTAAAAATGCTCCATCCTGAGGCTTCCTCACAACCCACAATGGAATTATAAGCAGTCTTCAAGGTGAACTTGCCATCCGAAGATGGAAAGTTGGAAACCAAAGCCACTGTGTCCGCATTTCCAGCAAACAAAGGAGCCTTTACGCTATGAAAAATGTCCAAGAAAACAGTGGGAAGGACCAAACTTAGTTTGTCCCAATCCCACTGGCCCCCATCAGTGGAAAACGTTATCTAATGATATTTTTAATTTCAATAAAAAGATTAAAAGATAATAAAAAAACGGATGAATATCCATTTAAAAAGTAGATTGTCCTGACCCAATTGACATTCGATCACTCATAAGCTCAGCTCATCTTTACAGATGACCAAACTAGGAGGTTATGGATCGTCCTAACCTAATTGACATCCAGCCATAAGTTAAGCTTATTTCTGCAAGGGCTAACCAATACCCGAATGGGTAACGACCCACCAACAAACATAACAGTCTTGCGCTATAATGACCAGACATATCGTTTTGCGTCATGACGACCAAACATAACGTCTCGTGTCATAATAACTAGACATAACGTTCACAATCCTAAATGACTTTAACGGAAGGTATCTGGAGAATCAATCCTCTGGATCTCTATATAAACCGGTTTGACAGCCTAAGCCATGTATGTTCACTTTTCTCTACCTATATCTTATTCATTATCTTAACTCCAAGATTGATTGATCAGAGTGCCTCTACTGGCATTCCACCTCGTCTTCCTCGGGTGACTGCTGGAAGACGGACCTGGTCTCTCTGGCGACCAACCCTTGGGTAGAGGACGGAACATCTAACGCCGTCTGTGGAAATTTGGTAAAACAGATCCCATTATCTTGAAAGTTGTAAATCTCAAAACATTACCGATCAAATTCACTGGATCTTCGCTTAGCGTGCTCTTCATACTCAGATCTGGCAACATCAAGCTCGGATCTCAACTCCTTTATCTTTTTCGGTGTCTGCAAGGTCAAATTTCGGGTCCCCTGCTCGTCCACCATATTTACGAGCAATACATCCACACTTTGCAATACAATGTACACTCAATTGTGGAACATTACGTCTTCAATATTTCCTCTAATTAATAATGTCACTTGGTTCGTTATTGAATTCAAATTTCATTGCATGCATTTCAACATTTTGAGGAAGAGAATGAAAAACACTAAAATTGAGCTATGTTTTGGGTTTTCTCTAGTTGATTACGTAACCTTTTTATTTGTTCTAGTAAAAAATCATGTGAGATTTGATTAAATTTTATGAATTATTACTGCTGCATGTATGGAGCATTTCAAAGTCGAACTTTTCATTTGAACTAAAATTAATTGGAAATTTTTAACGTTTGATTTAGTGTTCAAATGGAATATGATTGAAAGCTTAATCTTTTTTTGTTTAACTAATCGTTGTTAACTCAAAATCCTCGATTTATTAAGTTATCATATGATATATATTAGTTATGAAGTTACTCATGTAATTTGCCTGGCATCGAATATTGTCATGATTTACTATTTACAACCTATATTGCACCCTAGCATGCGTTAATCTCATTATTAGTTATTATTTTGACCTTTTCGTTAGTTCACCCTAAGAATTATTTTCTTTATATTCATTGATAAAAAATCAAAGACAGTAATTATCATATGATTAATTGTTGCATTAATTTTATCATCTGAATATACCAAAATAAAATCAGAAACTGGTTGGTACTTTAGCAAGGTAAATCACGTAGGAAACAAGTCATAAAAATTTCCATTTGACTTCAAAATATGCAAGGGCTGATTCAAGGCATTAAAGGATTTAAATATGAATTAAATTGTTTCTTAAAGTAAAATGAAACTGTTTTGGAAAGAAGGTAATCCAGCCAACATAATTTATTAAAAATCAATCTAAAACATAATGGGCAAGAATCATATTAATTTAAAACAAAATCAGTAGAAGATCAAGTCCTCAATATTTTTCATTAGTCCATTAAAGGATTTAAATATGAATTAAATTGTTTCTTAAAGTGAAATGAAACTGTTTTAGGAAGAAGATAATCCAGCCAACATAATTTATTAAAAATCAATCTAAAACATAACGGGCAAGAATCATATTAATTTAAAACAAAATCAATAGAAAATCAAGTCCTCAATATTTTTCAGGATGAGCATGAATTAGTCCATAAAATCCTAAGAATTTCAGCTCCATGAATACTCAAACCAGAATTTTAAAATAGCCATGTCATTATAGTATAGAAGTTTTAGTAGATTATAAGGAAAAACAGAAAAATAAACATGCTAGTTATCATCATGGATTCAAACGAATTTGACATGTAATGTTTACATAGTGAAGGAGCTCCCTCGTTAATTGCATCATTCCTCGTTAATCGCATCATTTCATTAATTATTTAACTCTGCATGAGCATTTGTTTGTATATATTATATTTTAAAATCAAATGATTATCTCAAAAAAAAATAGAATGATTTGGAGGATTTAGTCAAAGTAGAAACAAAAAGTTTTGAGAATTGTCATCAATATTCATTGGCATTCACCTGTTTATTATTAGTTACTGTCTCATTTTATGATCCATTTAAATGACACTAATAGCATTTATATGTTAATTATTTACTACTTTTATATCATGATCAATTTTAAAATATACTCATCAATTAGTTCCAATACTAGCCTAGTTGTCACTATCACGCCACGCCCATTCATTTTATGTTTTTATTTCATGCATACTAATAGCATATTATAATTGCCTTATTACTTGTTATATTCATGGCATAACATTGTTATTCTATTACTTGTTTATTGACTAAATTTTGTTTTTATTGCAAAAATGTGAAATTGTTTAATTAGCTTTCTTTCATCATGTGTAAATTTTGGGTTTTCCATGAAAAAGAGTTAAATAAAGTAATTATCATAACATTAAAATTTATTAATTCTTATAATTTATACTTATTTAATAACGCATAATTATTTGCTGATTACGCATTTAAATATTACTTTCAAGAATAAGTTATATATAAAACATGCAAGGTAATTTATTGCATGTTAATATTAGAATTGTTCACATGGTAGAATCAAAATAAGATAGATTAAAACTATGAGAAAGTCCAGGCAAAAGTCTTGAAAAATCGAGATGATAAAAATCTTGAAAAAGTCTAGGAGAAGGTGTCAAAAAATAGGGATGAAAGGTCCTGAGCCAATAACCGGCCTTGGCTAACACGCCGACCGATGCCAGCACAAAACTGATGAAATTAATTGGCATCAGCCAAAAGCGTAAGCTGATGTCAGCACAAAGTTGATAAAATTAATCGATCTCGGCTAATGTGCCGGTCGATGCCAGCACAAAGCTGATGAATAAGATCGGCTCTTGGCCAACGCGCTGGCCAATGCCAGCACAAAGCTAATGAACAAGACCGGCTCTAGGCCAATGTGTTGGCCGATGCCAACACAAAGCTGATGAACAAGATCGACTCTCGGCTAACGCGTCGGTCGATGCCAATGCAAAGTTGATGAACAAGACCGGCTCTTGGCCAATGCGTCGGTCGATGTTAGACCATTTGTGTACCGCAAGTGCACGGGTCGTTCAAGTAATACAGATACGAAGTAAAAGTTCGTTCCCATGAGGACAAGGTTTCCATTACTAAGTAGCAACCAATAGTTCAGCTAGATTCTAGTCAAGGACATATCAAATAAAGAAAAGCAATTAATCTAAATCTAAACTACAAAAGCAATAACATAGGGGTTTGGAAATCTAGGGAATCCTTCTTCACTTCCTACTCCATACTAATGATATGCAATCCTTACAAGTAACATCAATGCTTAGTTAGTTTAGCTTGAGAATCTGATTTAGTCAAAAGCCTATGTCTAGGTCGATCAACCCTGGTGTCATTTACCTAATCCACTATGGTTCTTATGGTTGCATGAGGACTAGTGTAAACTCCACTAATAAACGATCTATTCTCAAACACACGCTAATACATGGCTAAAAGGTATATTTCTATCCAATTAGCGAATCAACTCATCCAAGCCAATTGAACTCGTTGAACATGCATCAACTATACCATGTCCATCTCCACAAATCCCTATGTCTAGTTCATTTGCATCAATTAAGATCATGCAATTGTTGATCAAACAGAAGCAAGCATTAAGCCAAGAACAAAGCTAAACATCAATAGAAACTCAAATTCATACATAAACATCAATAATCATATAAAGATTCAAAGTATTTCCTAAATACGACTTCTAATCAATTGAACACGAATTTACGAGCAAAAGGTGCTCAAAAGATAGAGGATAAGAAGAAAACTCAGGGAGAAGAGGAAGGATGCCATTGATGAGATCCTTGAAGCTTGAATCCTCTTCCTTAAGGAAGAGAACCTCCAACCTAGCCTCCCTAGGCCTCCAATCAGCCCAGAAATGAAGCACAAAGCCGTAGCTCCTCTAAAACCTAAAACTATCTACGGAGCTCTCCAAACTCCCTTCACAAAATCTATTAAAATCTATTTATAGACTCAGCAAAACAGGGACACGCCGCGGCATTAACATGCCTACGTTGCGGTGCGTGTCAAATTAGGTTACGTACGTCGCGACATTAAATCCTTGCGCCGCGGCGTTAAATTCTTCGAAGCCCTTGACTTTGAATGCAGGGGATGTCACGCCGCGACATTAACATGCCACGCCGCGGCGTTGAGTGCTGAAGTGCTAATTTGGCTTCCTCATCCCATTTCAGCTCAAACGCTCCACATATCATCTTGTTTGGAGCCCTTCCTTTATCATCTTGTTTGGAGCCCTTCCTGTGATAGAGAAAACACCAAATCAATAACAAATATAAATTCACTTAATCACATATCAAATATGCTCAGTTTGCTCATATAACATACTGGAAAGGTATCAGAATTGGATATAACAAATATAAACATAAAACCTTCCAACTATGCTTGATTACAAGGACTTTAGCACTCTTTATAGCTCAGGTATAGGGCACAAATAATTACACTTTGTGTAGTTATCACACCCCCAAACTTAACCTTTTGCTTGTCCTCGAGCAAAACAAAGTATGACCAAGTAAACCTTCTAAACAATTTAAAAATAAATCATTCAGCACTTTCAAGTTTCAATCTTTCTATTTTTTCAATTAAATCCAGCTACTAGTATGTAATGATTATTTCAATCCATAAAAAGTATGTAAATGCCCCTAAACCAGTTTCACACATATATAATCCTTCACATGCCAACAATCCAGCTTCCTTCAATGCAATCCACATTAACCACGAACATGCAAGATAAACTTCTGCAATTCAATTCATACACATCCGGATAAATTTATAAACATACATATAAATGAATCATCAAATCCACAAAATTGAATCTAAACTCTCTCTCCACTAATGTAAACCACACACAACTGAGGATCAAGAGGGTCTTTAAAGCTTGTAATGTTAGGCCATGGTATTGGGTAACAGAAAAGAAGGGAAAAGATACATAACAAACATTGAAATACATGAATATGTGATTTCAAGACTTGAGAACAAGCGAACTAGCGGGGTATTCTTCAGTGAAGATCACAACTTGCCAGAACCATGCAATTCTTTTCCTTTTTTTAGCTTTTCTTCTTTCTTTTTCTTGCTTTGCTTTTCTCTCTTTTCATTTTCTTTCTTTCTTTACTTTTACAAAGCACTTCTTGTTTTTCTTTTGATCGCATTTAGTTCCTTCAGGCTCATTTTTCTCAAACATACATACCCCTAATCACCAAACTCACTTCAAGAAATAACACCTCATGTACTCAACAAACAATGAAGGGTAGGAAGAAAATACAATGCTTTCACATGCATTGGAACGGTTAACAGGTTAACGATGGCAATGGTTTGAAAAATAAATAAGGCCAAACAATTATCAGGCTTCAAAGGGGACCTAAAGATATACTCATTCAGGGTAAGCTTTTTAAGGCTCAATCGGTCCAAAGAATGCTCTAATCATTTCCTCAGTCATGCACAATCTAGGATTTCGCCTCAAGAGAGTTTAAAAACAACTTCTAGGATAATCAAAACTCTACATGTATATCCATAAGCTTTCTCTAAACATGCACTCATCTCATATTCAAAATTACACTTGCATCGAAGCAGAATGTAAATCATACATCAAAAAATAACTAAATTATTTCACATACTTCAAGATCACATAAGGTTTCACTCACAAAGGGGCAAATAGCAACCTTTCATATCATTAAAAACCAAAACACACCAGCAGTCTTGTAAAAATTGAAACTTCTTTTGAACCCCGCAGTAATAACCAAAACAAATAGAAACTCATAGAAACATGTTGGCTATCACAGCTGCATCTTTAAAAGTATCATTACATGCATTCATAATACATCATATTCATCCCAAGCATGTAAAGATACTCCCCCAAACTTAAGTGAGACAAAGTCCGCACTTTCCAAGAATTCCCGGGGTCTTGAGTCTAAAAATAGATTAAAAAAATAAGAGAGCTAAATAATAAAAACAATTATATTAACAAAAGAATGAAAAAGAAAAAAAATGAAGAAAAAAAATGAATAGAAACAAAATATGAACAAAATATGAACAAAATATACACAAAACTGAGATTCACGCCGCGACATTGAGCATGCGTACACGTCTCGGCGTAACACCTCGTCTGCCGAGTGCAGAAAAAATTCACTAGCACCGCGGCATTGAAAGTACGCCGCGGCATGAGAAGCCGGGCTGATTGCTAAATTTAGCACCAACACAATTTCTTCTTGAAATTGGTTCAAAGTGGCCTCTAGCAAGACAAAAACATGTCCAAAAAGCTATTTTACAAAATGTACAACTAAAAATTATAAAAACTACAAAATCAACATATTTAACCTATACATTACTAATAACTAAACAAAAGCATATAAACTAACTAAAATCAAAACAATCAAACATACTAATATATATAAGAATTAGAACTAACTAAACTACAAAATCTAACATATTAAACTAACAAAAACTCAAAATCAAATATACTAACCTATTTATAAGCTAAAAACCTAACTAATGCATAAAAACTAATTAACTTACTAAACTCTAATATACTAACATTTAAGACTCTAAACTAAACTAACTACCATACTAAATCATAAATACTAACTATAAGAATACAAAAATTAAATTTACTAACATATTTATAAGACTTTAAACTAAAGAAAAAAAAACTTACTAATTACATACTATTTAACAAAAACAATAAAACACGGGTTCCCTCCCAAGAAGGGCACGAGTTATAGTCCGTGAGGACTTTTGCAAGGCAAACCCGCCAACTCTTTCGATCATGGCTGGTTTGTTCACAAAATTGATGGATTGGATGGTAGGCCTTCCTCCGCCTGAGTAGAGGTTCTCCATTGGGGGTTCTCGAGCTCCCTCAACAGCCTCAAATGATTAAGTTCATCCTCCATTTATTGTACCTATATACAAAGAATAAAGACAGAAATTAACATAGAGTATTTACAACTTGAATTAGAACTAACCAAACTCATTGTTGATATTAGTAATATGGAATTCAACCGTTATCCCCTAGCAATTGCTAAGGAATAAGGCTAAAAACTTTAGAAATACACCATTGTCCCCTTCAAGCAATGTAAAAACTTGTTAGACCATTTGTGTACTGCAAGTGCACGGGTCGTTCAAGCAATACATCATGAAGTAAAAGTTCGTTCCCACGAGGACAAGGTTTCCATTACTAAGTAGCAACCAATAGCTCAGCTAGATTCTAGTCAAGGACATATCAAATAAAGAAAAGCAATTAATCTAAATCTAAACTACAAAAGCAATAACATAGGGGTTTGGAAATCTAGGGAATCCTTCTTCACTTCCTACTTCATACTAATGATATGCAATCCTTACAAGTAACATCAATGCTTAGTTAGTTTAGCTTGAGAATCTGATTTAGTCAAAAGCTTATGTCTAGGTCGATCAATCCTGGTGTCATTTACCTAATCCACTATGGTTCTTATGGTTGCATGAGGACTAGTGTAAAGTCCACTAATAAACGATCTATTCTCAAACACACGCTAATACATGGCTAAAAGGTATATTTCTATCCAGTTAGCGAATCAACTCATCCAAGCCAATTGAACTCGTTGAACATGCATCAACTATACCATGTCCATCTCCACAAATCCCTATGTCTAGTTCATTTGCATCAATTAAGATCATGCAATTGTTGATCAAACAGAAGCAAGCATTAAGCATAGGCATGGAAGAACAAAGCTAAACATCAATAGAAACTCAAATTCATACATAAACATCAATAATCATATAAAGATTCAAAGTATTTCCTAAATACGACTTCTAATCAATTGAACACGAATTTACAGAGCAAAGCAAAGTGCTCAAAAGATAGAGGATAAGAAGAAAACTCGAAGAGGAAGGATGCCATTGATGAGATCCTTGAAGCTTGAATTCTCTTCCTTAAGGAAGAGAACCTCCAACCTAGCCTCCCTAGGCCTCCAATCGGCCCGTAAAATGAAGCACAAAGCCATAGCTCCTCTAAAACCTAAAACTATCTACGGAGCTCTCCAAACTCCCTTCACAAAATCTATTAAAATCTATTTATAGACTCAGCAAAACAGGGGCATGCCGCGGCATTAACATGCCTACGCCGCGGCGTGTGTCAAATTAGGTTACGTACGCCGCGGCATTAAATCCTTGCGCCGCGGCGTTAAATTCTTCGAAGCCCCTGACTTTGAATGCAGGGGATGTCACGCCGCGGCATTAACATGCCACGCCGCGGCGTTGAGTGCTGAAGTGCTAATTTGGCTTCCTCATCCCATTTCAGCTCAAACGCTCCACATATCATCTTGTTTGGAGCCTTTCCTTTATTATCTTGTTTGGAGCCCTTCCTGTGATAGAGAAAACACCAAATCAATAACAAATATAAATTCACTTAATCACATATCAAATATGCTCAGTTTGCTCATATAACATACTGGAAAGGTATCAGAATTGGATATAACAAATATAAACATAAAACCTTCCAACTATGCTTGATTACAAGGACTTTAGCACTCTTTATAGCTCAGGTATAGGGCACAAATAATTACACTTTGTGTAGTTATCAGTCGATGCCAGCACAAAGCTAATGCCAGTACAAAGTTGATGAACAAGACTAGTTCTCGATCAATGCGCCGGTCGATACCAGCACAAAGCTGATGAACAAGACTGGCTCTCGATTAATGCATCGATCGATGCCAGCACAAAGCTGATGCCAGTACAAAACTGATAAACAATACCGACTCTCGACCAACGCGCCGACAGATACGAGCACAAAGTTGATGAACAAGACCGGCTCTTGGCCAATGCGTTAGCAGATGCCATCACAAAGCTGATGAAGTTTCTCGGCCTCAACGAATGCGTCGGTTGATGCCAGCACAAAGCTGATGAAATTTCCCGGCCTCGACCAATGTGTCGAACAATGCCAGCATAAAGCTGATGAAGTCAATCGGCCTAGGCCAATGCGCAAGCCAATGCCAGCACAAAGCTAATAAAGTCAATCGGCCTCAGTCAATGCGCCGACTGATGCTAACACAAAGCTGATGAAAATAACCTACTCTTAGCCGATGTCAGCACAAGGCTCGACCTATAGCTCTTGATTAATGAAAGTAACAAAGTAACCGGCTTTCGATTTCCGACTTACAAGATTATTAGCTTCGTTCAAATAAAGCAATTTGTTCATCCAAGATTAAAAGGTCAGTCAAAGATATGCAAAAAATTCAAATGTCATGATCAACCTTAAAAGTCAATCGGCAAACTCAGAAACTCCGAGATCATGGTAAAACTGTGATGTCGATTGAAAGGGCTATATGTATGAAGTCGGTTATGCTCGAAAAAAGTTCTGAGTTCAAAGTATTCCATTAAAAAATGAAGACATATGAAGTTATCCGAGGTCATGGTCAAACCATAATGCCTTTGAAAACTGACTTAAATCGAAGAAATCAAGATCGGAACAAGTTGGGAAAACTCATAGCTAAAGTCGGGAAAATACATGTATAAAAAACCTCACCACTCATCTCGGAAGGTTACCTAGGGACGAAGTTTAAAAATTACGAAAAGCTCGAAAAAGCTTGGCCATTCACTTTGTGATTTGCCCAAGTTGAGGGGCTGTGGACTGTCCAGATTCATAAGCTTGGATATAAATAAACATTAATAATATAAGCTCGAGCTATCATCATTGATTGTCTAAGCTGGGGGACTGTGGATTGTCCTGACCCAATTGACATTTGACTACTCATAAGTTTAGCTCATTTTTACAGATGACTAAGTTAGGGAGATATGGACCGTCCTGACCTAATTGACATCCGACTATAAGTTAAGCTCATTTCTGCAAGGGCTGACCAATACCCAAATGGGCAACGACTCACCAACAAATATAATTTTTTTATTATATAATGACTATTAACGTCTCTTGTAAATATAACGTCTCACGCCATAATAATTAGACATAACGTTTAGAATCCTAAATAACTTTGACGAAAGATATCTGATGAGTCAATCCTTCATATCTTTATATAAATCGATCTAATAATTTAAATCATATATATTCATTTTTCTTTATATATATTTTATTCATTATCTTAATTTTAAAATTAATTAATCAAAATATTTCTACTGACATTTTACCTCATCTTTTTTGAGTGACTGTCAAAAGACCGACTTGTTCTTTCTGACAACCAACTCTCAAGAAGACGGAACAAAAATCTTTTACACAAAAGGTGTCAGGACATCTAGGCAAGGAAAACGTGCAAATTAAACACAACACCGACTTTATTGCTCCTGCTGTTCTCAGTTCACCAGACTGTGTGTACTCCTAATCTTTATAGTCAACGATACACAAAATCTAAGTCAAGTTGATTGAGGTCGGTTAGCTAGATACCCATATTAAATATGGGAGTCTCATTTTTTAATTAGAGCATGACTGCGAAAACTAAGCTGTACCTTGCAATTCTATCCAAATTCCAAAGGACTGACAATTTTCAATGAGGACTTTATCTTTGGTACCTGTAATATTGGGGATTTTCTGACATCTAGCAAACTTAATAACGGAATCACATGAAGTGCTGTAATTTCAACCACATTATCATAACTCATGTAAAATAAAAAATTAAAGGACGCATAAGTTGAGGGATTTAATCCGTTTAAGTATTTTTTTTAAATAATTAATTTAAGAAGAGAAATAAATATAAAAATTATAAAAAAAATCATAAATTTTTATTATGTCTTATTAATAAATTTTTTATATTTATTTTTATCTTTTACTTAACTACTTGTAATAAGTAAATCTTCCTTGCACTTTTATTTATATCTTAAAGTTAATGTGTATAAATTAAAAAAAATTATTAAATAAAAAATATAATTTAAGATAATTAAATTATTTTTTATCTTATTTAATTAATATTTATTTTCTCTTCTTTTATTTTTTATTAACGTCACATTCTTTCTCTCCTTGCTCCATTTACTAGAGTAATCTTTTTTTATGGTGCTGTAAAGGAAACACAAGAAAGACTAGAACCAAACAAAGGAGACACCCATACTAAACAGAAGGGGCGAGATACTATAAGGGGAGTCTAACCAAACTTTGAACTCAACATTTGATTCAACTCCCAGCTTAGCTAAATGATCCGCATATGAGTTGGCTTCACGCAAGACATGAGTAACCGTGACAGATCAATCCTTCTGCATAAAAGACTTGATGCAAAGAATGATGTTCCCATATCTATGGAAAGGAAGATGAGTTTCTGTAACCAAATGGACAGCACTCGATTCATAAATCACCTGACGAAACCCAGCTTCCCAAGCAATCTTCAAGCCCTTGAGAATGGTTAAGAGTGTGTTTGGTTTGTAGTTAGGTCATCTTAATAGCATGTTTGGAGCATTAAAAGATATGTTAACATGTTTGATAAAATTTTTTGTTGATAAAATTCAATTAGTTTTAATAAAAAAATTATCTCAAACTTCAATTACAGTGAAAGTTTTAAATTCTTATTTTTTTATTGGACAAAATTCTATTAGAGATATTTTTTCTTTCAATTATGCTTCAAAAGTGATTTTAATTTTTTATTCAAATAATATTTATTTTGTGAAACTCACTTTTGAGATAAAAATTTCTAAACATAAATCATGTTGTTCTAAACTTACTTTCAACTAAACTTAAGTTTAAAAAATTAAGTTGACTCAAACTTAAATTTACAAACTCTAATCTAAATACACATTAAGAGTTCCACTTGAAGTAGCGTAGCATACGAGAGTAAACAAACGAAGTTATAAAAGTTAATTAATATATATTTATTAAATTTAGTATAGATTATAAAAAAAGAATAAAATTAAGAAAGATTAAAAGATATTTTTTTAAATCAATAAATAATTTTAAATAAATTAAAATTCTTAAATTATTAAATAAAAGTGAACTAAGGAAATACAATACAAAAATATCTTAAGCTGGTTTTATTTAATCAATTTTAAATTTTTTACCACATTTTTTTACATAATTTTTTATACTATTCTTTATATTATTGATCACGTTACTTTTTTTTTTATTTTTTCTCACTTAATCACAATTAATAAAAAATATAATAAAAAATAATTTGAGATAGAAATTTAATTTTACAGTTTTTGGCCTGATTGACGAACGAGTTTGTAATACCAGGTAGACTAGGTTTGACCATTTCAAATTTTCCCATTTCAATTTGTTGGCCTATATGCATCTCTCCACCAACCTAAATAAATATGGTAGAGTTCATTTCAATTGCATTGCATTTACATCTTAACCCAGAAAGTCAAATAGTTTCCGATTTCCACCATCCATCACCAAACATGCTCTCATTCACAATAGTTGAATATTTAGATCAGCTACTACCATTTCATATTATAGATTTCTTTGCTTTTATCCCCAACTTTCTTTAGCCTATCAAAATGCCCATTGTTTTAAGTAGATTGAAATGCATTATTTTTAAAGAGGAAACATCACAAATACAAAGAAATTGACGATTCCCGGTGAACAGCTCGCATATATAGCCCTAATTTTTGTTGCCTATGTACATTCTTTGAATAGTGATGAAGGGCATTTCCCTTTGGGGTTAAAAAAACACATATAAATATAAAAGGAATCTTCAGTTAATATCATCAAATTTTAACGGCAAAAAATCTAACTTTTATTTTTGGATGAAATATTGTGACCAGATTGATTGAACTCAAACCAGATATTTTCCCCAGATTTTACAAGGAGTTGACCTTTTGACAGGTTAGCATACCCCATGACCATTAATTGATCCTTGATGGCCAGCCACTAACAACCACCGGCCATCCATCATTTGTCCCAAATCGCTCGTCTTTCCCTTTCTCCCTTTCCTTGTGCACACGACCTCAAAATAGAGCACTGCTACTTGGACACTACTAATCTTTTTGTCTTACATTTGCGCTTGATAACTCCCTATCTATTTTCCCTTCCAAAGTATATATGCCAAATAGTACAAATGGAAAAACTGCGAAGGTGTGTTTGGGATGAATAAAAAAATGAAATGATTTGATTTGATTTAAAAATTAAATTTTATATTTAAAATTTTAAAAAAATAGAATTTGAATTGATTTAGAAATCAAATTTTGTGTTTAAATTAATTAAAATGAGAATTGATTTGAATTTTATTTTATTATTTTATATTTTAACACTTATAAAAAGTTATTAGAAGTAGTTCTTAAGAATAAAATAGTTTATTTATTTCAAATCAAATCAAATCCTAACAAATCTTATCAAAATTAATAGAATTTAAAATAAAAGAATGAAATCTATAAAATTTTAAAAATCAAATCATTTCTCATTTTTAAACATTTCAAATATAAAATTTAATTAAATTTAATTTATAAATTAAATCATTTCTTATTTTTTTACATTTCAAACACACTTAAAAAAAATTGTAATATATAATAAGCTTCTTGTTTAAAGAGAAAATCTGACATCCTATTCGTGTAGTCAATTGTCTCTATACTCCAATGATGGAATCAAGTTGTACATTAACAAAACAAAACCCAACCCAAAATCAAGTTTGCTTTTGGGATATTAATTTAGTGTTTTTCTAAGGTTGTTTATCAGGGAATTTAAAATATAAATTGTTTGCATAAAAGTAAATTATTTTTAATTTTTAATACATTAAATATTTTATTTCTTTCTTATACTTTTATCTGTCATTAAAGTTAATACACTTAGATTAAGAAAAATATTAAATATGTTAAACGATAAAAGAATAAAATTTAACATGATTAAATTATTATTTTTCTCACTTAATTGATATTTTATCTCATTTCCTTTATTTTCGTTAATTTAACATTTTCTCTCTCCTTCTCACTTCAAAAAGATAATGATAAAATTAAAAAATACTAATAAATATTTTTTAAGATTTTAAATAAATAAGTGCAACTTTTGACAGGAAAAAAATTATTAAAAATTGACATTTAGTAATACTTTTCTTAAAATTATCTTTGAAATATATATAGTATTAATTTTTTAAATAAATAGATAATATTAAATAAATTAAAATTTTTAAATTAACAGATAAAAGTGAGCGAAGGTAGTATTTTTCATAAAAAAAATATTTTAAATTTTTAATAATTACCTTTAATTAATGATACTTTTTAGCAAAACTCATTAATTTATTATACTCTTAAAAAATTTGGGTGTTTCCCGTTTTGAATTATACTTATTTCTTTCCGTGTGGGCGGCCAAAAATGCTGAAGAACACGAAAGTGGTTCTCGTGAATCTTCACACCCAAAAGTGGTTGAGCTATCCCCTTCTTGAAAGTTGAAACTACTGCCCCTAAAATTAATATGTTTGAACAATTAATATGTTTTAATTTTTGAACAACGCAAAATTTTGTTTAGCATTTATTAGCCAACAAGCCCATGTCAAAGGTAATTTTGTCTATATTTTTACTGTTTCTAAATTAGAGCATGTAGGCTTACTTTCACATTAAG
The DNA here is from genome assembly GCA_029884605.1 of Ormosia emarginata. Classification (NCBI taxonomy): domain Eukaryota; kingdom Viridiplantae; phylum Streptophyta; class Magnoliopsida; order Fabales; family Fabaceae; genus Ormosia; species Ormosia emarginata. The sequence goes on along the minus strand of JAQQTP010000089.1, from coordinate 62,406,964 downwards.
TTTACTTTCTAAACTTAAATTCTACCAACTGCGAACAATAACAGCTTTCTTGCGTTTCATAGCCTAAGCCCATGTGGTCTAACTGTTTTTTTTAGCGTGTAAGCCTACCTTGCTTCCATTTAGGCAATTTTTTTAAAAAAATAATCATCTAACTATTTTTTTATATTATTTTAATATTAATTAATAAAGTATAAACATATAATTAATAAAAAAAATTATATATATTAATTGATTATTAAAATATTCATTAATTAACTTATATATATAATTAATTATAAATTTATATTTTATTAATCAATATAAAAATTCAGAGGGCAATAATCCAATTATAGTACAGCTTCCTTCAAACTCAACTCTGCTTTATAAACGAACGCAAACCCACCTCTTCGACAATCTATGGACACACGCAGAGCCACTCAAACTTAAACAAACGCACACAAAACTGAGAAAAACAAAGAAAGACAAAGGGTCGCAATAACATAGACATGGATAAGGAGAGAATAACGGCTGAGATGGACTTAAAGGACTCATCCTCCGCCGTCATCAGAATCCAGCCACGGTTACCGGATTTCCTGCAATCCGTGAAGCTCAAATACGTCAAGTTAGGCTACAACTACTCATGCAACGCCGTCACCATTCTCATCTTCGTTCTCATCGTACCTCTGTCCCTCTCACTGCTGCATCTACTCATGGGTCTTAAACTGGACCACTTGTCCCAACTCTGGTCCAACCGAACCCAGCTCGCTGCCTTACCCTTGCTATTCTTCCTCTTCTGCCTCTACTTGGCCAAACGTTCCAGACCAGTCTACCTCGTCGACTTTGCATGCTACAAGCCAGAGAACGAGCGCAAAATCTCTGTAGAATCGTTCCTGAAGATGACAGAAGAAAGCGGTGCCTTCAAGGAAGAGACCCTTCAATTCCAGAGAAGAATATCAACCCGTGCAGGTTGTTACTGAATATTTGAGTTACTTAATTGACAGATATTTGAGATTAGTCAAGTTAGTTTGCATATTCAGCAGCAGTTATTTACTTAATTTGTCATGTTCTATATAATCCACCGCATGAGATTGTTTGTAATCTGAACAAAATTTGACTTTAATTTTTACTGTGTATTCAGATGTTTTTTCATCAATAAAATAGGAGAGAATAAGTGGGTATGAATTAGAAAAAAAAAAAAAAGAAGAAGATATGATTTTTTTTTGTTTGAAAGATTTATTAACAAGACGGAATAAAATATGTGTTCTTTCCATTCTACTTTAATTTTAAAGAGAACAAAAATTAAATATTAGAAAGAAAGAAAGTGGGACTAATTCTTCATGTATTCTATTCCGTTCTTATACATTTTAAAACTCTCAAACACAGAAAATTATTTTTAATCCTTTTATTTTTTTTTCTTTTCTTTTATTATTTATCATTCAAATATAATATTATTTTTAATTTTATTTATATATCTATTAACTCAATTAAATAAAGTTAAGAACAACAAAATAAAAGGAAATTAAATCTTGTAATACACACAATTTTTATTTTTTAGTAATTTTCAATTTTTCTCCTTCTCAACCAAGTTTTGTTTTCCAACACAGGTCTTGGGGACGAGACGTACCTACCCAGAGGGATTATGTCTCGGCCACCGAACCTATGCATGGAAGAGGCACGTGTGGAGGCAGAAGCTGTGATGTTCGGTGCACTAGACGCTCTCTTCGCCAAAACACGAGTCAACCCTAGAGACATTGACATCTTAGTAGTAAACTGCAGTTTGTTCAACCCTACCCCATCTCTCTCCGCCATGATCGTGAACCACTACAACCTCCGAACCAACATAAAGAGCTACAACCTCGGCGGCATGGGTTGCAGCGCGGGCCTCATCTCCATCGACACGGCCAAAGACCTTCTCAAAGCGAACCCTAACTCTTACGCAGTTGTGGTCAGCACCGAGAACATAACCCTAAACTGGTACTTCGGCAACCACCGCTCCATGCTGCTCTGCAACTGCATTTTCCGGATGGGCGGCTCCGCCGTGCTCCTCTCCAACAAGTCATCAGACCGGGCCCGGTCCAAGTACGAGCTTGTCCACACGGTTCGAACCCATAAAGGAGCCGATGACAAGAACTACAACTGCGTGTATCAGACAGAAGACGACGCCGGAAAACTGGGAGTTTGTCTCGCGAGGGAGCTGATGGCGGTGGCCGGAGACGCTCTCAAGACGAACATAACAACGTTAGGGCCAATGGTTCTGCCGTATTCGGAGCAGTTAATGTTCTTGGTGTCGCTGGTTCGGAGGAAGATGGGGGCAAAGAAGGTGAAGCCTTATATACCGGATTTCAAGCTTGCGTTCGAGCATTTCTGCATTCACGCGGGGGGAAGGGCGGTGCTGGAGGAGTTGCAGATAAACCTCGGGCTTGGGGAGTGGCACATGGAGCCTTCGCGGATGACGTTGCATCGGTTCGGGAACACGTCCAGCAGTTCCTTGTGGTACGAGCTGGCGTACACGGAGGCTAAGGGTCGGGTACGGAAAGGGGACCGGGTTTGGCAGATAGCGTTCGGTTCGGGTTTCAAGTGCAACAGTGCTGTGTGGAAGTCCTTGAGAGGGATCCACGTGTTGGATGACTGGCGGGGGAACCCTTGGGATGACTCCATTCATAAGTACCCGGTTCAGGTCCCTTCTGGTTAATAAAGACTGGTTGGTGATACCATTTGATTTGACGCTTGGAAGTTGCAAATTCATGTTATTTAAACATCGATCTCGTTATTTGTGTATTAAAAATATTTTAATTTTTTTTATTATACTTATAAACTTATATTATATCTGGTGAAAATACTGTAATTACATTTAGTTTAATCAATAATAAATATACATCCTTACTTTTAAAGACAATTTTTTTTTAAAGAAACTTTTTTCCTGCTAAGGAACTTAATCTACAAAGAAAAACTCAAGCTCAAAATAATGTGAACAAATAAGAAAAAAAGTTCCTATGAGAAAGCTAATATTGGCTCAGCAAGAAGAAACCAATGAAACTACAGTGTGACCTCTAATTTTTACCTACAATTCGTATTGCCCAGACCCCACAACTTAAACCCACCTAAATCTAAAAGCTATTAATACTAAAACTAAAAAACAAAAATACAAATTGAAAGATATATACTATTTTGAGATTAAAAAAGAAAACTTGTTCATGCTAGAAAGATTTTACCCAATGAAAGCAAGAGTAATCACAATGCACATTCACTATTTGCAATCAGTCAAGGAAGCATGGAAAATGTAGCAAAAATTTAGCATATGCAGAAATTAGAAGAAGGGAGCTTACCTTTGAATGGCACCAGCAAAGAAGCACTAGCCAAGAGTTCTCCTATTTTTCAAAGTCTCTTTCTCTCTTCTTTACTATTTTTTTCGCCAGGACCTATTTCCTCTCTGCTCTGTGTTAGGGGTGTTCAGATTTATATTAATAAAAAAAAATTAAAAATCGATCCAAAAAAATTAAAAATCGACAAAAATCGAAATAGATTAAATTGTTTTAGATGAAAATTTTATAGAACAGATTGGTTTGGTTCGATTTTTAGTTCCATTTTATGAAACTGATCCAAATCGAATCGATCAATATATATATATATATATATATAATTCAACTTACACCAAATACTTTTTTTACTTACACTCATTTTCAATCATTAGATCCACTTTCATCTAATAGTTACTTTTAATAAAATACTCTCAACCATTAGATGAAAGTGGATCTAACGATTAAAAATGAGTGTAAAATCAAAAAAAACTTACACCTGGTGTAAAAATCGATCCCCCCTCATATATATATATATATATATATATATATATATATATATATATATATATATATTCCTAAAATACCCATAATAATTTCCCTTCTCCTTTCAGCATTTTCATTTTTTAGAAACCACCCCTTCCCCCCTCTCCCCTCCCCCCTCCCCCCCCCTCCCTTTCACCAGTGGGATCGCGTCCCCTTCCCCCTTCTCTCTCACTCGCGTTTCCCCTGTTCGGATCCACTGCGCCTCCCCTTCCCCCCACCGTGCCCCCCCCCTTCCCCTTTCTCCCCTCGGCGAGATATGCCTCCAAAGAACTCGGCAACCGAATGGTTGCATGTTCTTTTTCTTCTTGATCTGATTATGATGGTGGTTGAATTTTTTCTTCTACCTTTATTTTGGTTTTTTGTTTACTGGAGGTCAAGGGTTAAGCCAAGACCAGCTTCTTGTTAGTCTCTTGTTTGGAGCTCTTCCTGGCTGATGCACAGTATGTGTCGGTAAGCTGTGTAATTCTCCTTCCTTGCATCTCCTTTCCTGCCGACATTCTCCTGCTTATTTGACAAGACTTCCCCTCAACATCCATTGCATCATTCATGTGGGATTTGTCTCATTCTTCATTATGAAATCTTCGTGGTGAATGGGTTCTATATGTTCACTTATAATGATCTCTTTGTATTTTTGGTATTACTATTTACTCTATTTCTATTTTTCTGGTACATGTATTAGTAGCACCTTTGTTTTTTTAATTATTTTTTGATTTATTAATAATGATATTATTATATCTTGGTTGATTTGATGATTTCATGACTTGTGATGGAATGTTTTGATTTTTTTTTCTTCAATCTCACTGTCCCAGCATTGGCTTTTAAAAATTCATGACTACATTTGTATATAATGCTAACATTGAATAGGAAATTTCTAAAGAAAATAAAATTTGGGCTTGATGAAGTAATTGGTTGTTTGATAAGTCAATAGATTGTGAAATTATTTACCCAAAACTTTTTTTTCTCAGCATGTTCTTAAAATCGAATCATTCAATTCAATCTAAATTGATTAAAATTGATTTAGATTAGATCAGTTTGATTATTAAAATTTATCTAATTTAAATTAAATCAATAATATTTATTTTATTTAGATTAAATAATTTTTTATCTTAAAATCGATTCAAATCCATCTAAATCCCCCCGCCCCCTCCTTTTTATTATGTGTATGTTGTCTTGTGTCCCAAAAAAAATGCTGAACTATGAAAGTGACTTATGAGTGGTGTGGGGAATCAGGACTGTGTAAAGGTGGGGTTGAACGAGGTGAAGTGTATGGGAATCAAGACTCAAGTGTTTTTTTTCAATTTACAATCGCCTTAGGTCAACTGAACGTATGTGGTGGGCAAGAATAATTGTTTGCATTAATCCAACGTCTTATCTAGAGTCCTAGATATTTTTCCTCTTTTATCTGTTGCCGTTCTTTTCACTTTCGTGAAGTTATATGTGACATCTTCTATTATCCTATTTTTAGATATCTTTTCATTAATAAAATAGGATAAGTGAAAGAAAAAAAAAAGAATATAATATAATTATTATTTTTATTTAAAAGATTCATTAACAAGATAAAATAAAATATGTATTGTTTCTCAATTTTGAAGAGAACAAAAATTGAATATTTGAAGAAAAGAATAGAGAATGATTCTCTATGTGTTCCGTTCCGTTCTTATATATTTTAAAACTCCCAAATATAAAAAAATATTTTCCATTCGGTTATAAGAAAAATATTTTACATTTGCATATCATGGTGTGTATAAGGAAAATGATGTGAGACATATCATGCTATGTATACTTTTGGAAAATGATTTTCTATCTTATTACTTTTTATCACATTTTTTTATCCTTGCAATTAAGTAAAAAAATGATAAAAAAATAATGTAATTAATGATATAAAAAATAATATAAAAATTTATGTGAGAAAAAGTGATATAAAAAAATTGAGGTTGTATATTTTTTCACTACCTACCATAACTTTGATTTTTAATTGTGTGGTGAGATCTTTTCAAATTGAAATGAAAAATATAAGGACTATGAGCTTAATAATTTTGTGAATATATATATTCGTTCTTAACATATTTGTTTTTTAGCTATATATTCTTCCATTCTTTTTTATTTATCGTTTTAATTTATTTTTTGTGTGTTTTATATTAATTGTCGTTTTATATTTTTAATACATAATTAATTATTTTGTATTAATTTTATTCTTATATTTTTAAATTTATTAATAATTTAACTTCTATAAACTCTCAATATTTATTCATTTAATTTCTATATTTCTTTTATCATTTCTTTTATTAGCAATAACTTTTTTTCTTTTTCAAAAGTAATACTATTTTTTATAATTATTTTTTTAAAAAATCAAAATTATTAAATTATTTTCTTAATATTAATATTATTTCTTAAAACGACAAATAAAAAGGAATAAAAAGAGCATTATTTTATCCGCACTTTTTATCCACACATGGAAACTACTTGACACTTCATGTGTAGGGGTGATTTCATGACTTCTGTCTGTGATGGAATGTTTTTAAAAATCCTTTATTATAAGGGTCAAGCTTTCAAATAAGTCTTTTAAGTCTGTCCCAGCATTTTTATAAATATATTATACTACTTATAATTATTAATTTATTGTAACATATTGATACATTTTTAATTAAATTTTAATAAAAGTCAAGAACTAAAACTTAAGTTTGTAAGTTAGAATGAAAATAACATATTAAATTATGTTATAATTTAATACTCATCCTATACTTTTATAGATATTCATTACTTTCTTACTTAATCTTTGATTGATATGTGATTTGGAGATATACCAAGTTGAAAAATTATTGGAGGCATATATATATATTTAAGTTTGTAAGTTAGAATGAAAATAACATATTAGAATTATGTTATAATTTAATACTCATCATATACTTTTATAAATATTCATAACTTTCTTACTCTAATCTTTGATTGATATGCGATTTGGAGATATACCAAATTGAAAAATTATTGGAGGCATATATATATATATATATATATATATATATATATATATATATATATATATATATATATATATACTCTTGCTTAAAGTTCAATTTTTTTTCAAAATTTTAAGTCTCATAAATAAATAATATTATGTTTATAATTTACATAATGATTATATTTATTCATAATAATTTAATACTAAATAAATTTCATTCTTTTTATTTATTTATAATAATATATGTGAGTAGAGGGAGTGACGTATCTCTATCATCTGTATGTGCAGTGTTTATCACTTGTGCGTGCAACGTGTATTATCTTTAGATGCAACGCATGTTGTTTGTACATGTAGCGTGCATTATTTATACGTGTAGTGTATATTATCTGTGTGTGCAATATGTAACGTGCATTATATTACTTTTTTATTAAATAAATTAAATGTCTCAATATCAAAGTTTTGCTTTAGATTACCAACTTTCTAGCCTTGAGTATGCAGCTACGTTAAAATTTGATTGAGAAAGTTTTGCCACCCTACAGGGTTCTACCCGACTCAGGAGATTAGTTTCTCACATTTGAATGAGAAGATGTAACACCCTCCCTAGGGTATCACATGTCTGACTTCCGACTCATAATCTGAAAATGTTTTCATAAAAGGTTTGAGTTAAAAACGTGGGTTTAAAAAAAAATTTCTTTCTTGCTGAAATATAAACTTATTGTAATCCATAAGTATTCTTGAAAATATATTTAAACCGATTCATATACAACATTGACACATTTCACAATTTAAAGAGAAATATAAAATTAAACTGAAACCCCATGACGGGTCTACTAAATATAGCGCAATAACACTAATGATAAAACTTAACATACTCATTCCTTTCATCTTGTATCCAGCATTGCATCGAACTCTACTTCAACTTCTTATCTAGAGAACACCTTCGAACTTGAGATAATGTTTTCATCAATCTCTCGAGTGTCCATCGCCGTTATGTCTAAGACAACTCATTCTTTCTACTTTTAATTTTAACAATACGTTACAACATAACAAAGGTGAGATCACCTACGCCAATACCAACACGTGACATCTTCTATTATCATACGGGGATATCATACCAAACTTCCAATAATATATTCAATATTAATCAAATCATAAATCATATATCAATCAAAGTATTCAAAAAGAATAAAAAATATTCCTCAATTAATATATCATACGGATATAAGTGTTCGATTATGCATGTACAAAGACTCGATTTCCTACTCCATGGAGCTAAAACTCGGTCGGAGAAAATGATCGAAAAGATATCGGTTGCCTCGGACCACGTGCTATATATCCTCATTTTGATTTTGCACATCTAGCATAATCGGATTTGATTAAGAATAATGTCTACCGGTCAATCATCGGTGTGTTGCAATTTACGGGAAGAAGCGCGACCAACCACCCGTTAGGCAACCCGCAAAGGTCAACAAGTGACTTACACTACGCATATCGCACCCATTCAAGAGTGTGTTTCTCCTAGGAATCAATATCTAGTCCTCATCGGACCATTCCAATGCATGTATAATGCACCAAATACCAATCACGGGTATAATACCAATCAAAATATCTCATAATTTTATATATATATATATATATTTTTTCCAATCATCTAAATTGCACCCACGTAAATAACAAGAAAAATATCGTTGTTTTCATAAACATGTATGGACAGGTTCATGATAATCATATTGTATTTTTCAATAACAAAATCATCTTATTATTTTTTCATAGTTATAAAAATGATATTTTCACAAAATTATTAAGTATATTTTTCACAATTCCACAACACTTCATTTGCGTTTTCAAAATACCGTAACCTTTTTGTTACGTTTTAAAATTTTTATTATTTTGTAAAAACATTATCGCTATAACAAAATTTTGTAACATTTCATTACGTTTTCAAAATATATCTTCTCATACTTTTAAAGCACGCATAAAATTTTTCAATATTTTTCAATCGCGAAAAAACATATTTATATCGCATATCTTTTTTTTTCCACTTAATTCGCGTAACTTAAAAATCATTCTTTTACGCCACGTGTAATCATTTTCTATCATTCTCAAAATATTTAAAATACTTCAAATCTCATAACAATTTTCTCCCATTTTCACAATCGATAAAAATATTCTATTGTATTCAATCAATGTAGTGATTTATCAACAAGATAGTTCAAATTGAAATGAAAATATTTAAATGTAATTCAAATTGCGTATAAATATATCAACGTATTTAGAATATATATTTTTCATATCGTTCTTAAAAATCACGTTTTTAAGATGTAAATAATTTTTCATTATATTTCATTCCAAAAATATTTCTTGACCTTTAAAAATTCCTTTTTTAACTTTTAAAATAATATAACTTTATACTTCATTTAATATATTTATTACTCAAGAAAATATTTTTCCATTCTTTTTACTCATGAAATTCTTTTTCAAAATATAATTATTACTTTTCCATTGATGTAAATCAACGTTTAAAACTTAACATTTTTAACGTATTTCAAAACTTAAAAATAAGTTATACGTTAGTAAAATTTTCAAAACACCATTATATTCTCCATTTTTCCCAAATCAATTCTAAAATCGATTCTCTTCAAAACAAATTAAGATTCAAACCCTTGCAACTTTTCTTTTTCATTTTCATATGAAAGTTCATTTCTCATAAAATACTTTTTCCTTTCCAAAATCCTTATACTAAAACATTTTGTTCAAATATTTTGTTTCCACTTTAAAATTACTTTGTTTCATAAAACCAAAATTATTCCAACCTCCAAAAAATCATAATCTTTGGCCATTGAAGCCATCAAATATTTTTCTTCTAAATTGATATGGTTTTACACAAACAAAACCATTAAAAATTCTTTGTTTTCAAAACCGAAATACCGATATTATAAAACCAAACCCATTTGTTCAAATTCATTTTTACTTTCTTTACAAATTCTTTTTCACTTTCTTTGCAAATCCTTAAAATCAACGTTTGCCGTTTATTCAAAACTCATGTTTAGAAAAATACTTAGGATCTTTTTACACAAAATAAATCAATAAAAATTCCTCCAAAAATCATATTCTTGTTCTTGAAAAACAAATCCTTTGTTTATTTTCCATACTCTTCAAATCATCCATTTTCATCTTTCATGAAAATATTAATTTGTGAACACCGATTTTGAGGTGTCTTGTTCAAATCCACCATGTTCTAAAAGTCTTTCAAAAATCAATTCTTTTGTTCTTGAAAATTTTCAACATGAACCTTAATCAAGGGCATTAAAACCGTAGCTTCTTCCTTGGCTATTGGAGCTAAAAATCAATTTCCTTTCCACCATCAAGTCATGGCATATACATATATATTTCATCATAAATAATATAAGCATACCATCAAAATCATAAAAACATGTATAGCATATCAAGCATATAATCAAAGTATAAAATCATGCAAAGCATATCAAGCATAAAAATTAATCAAAGCTCATAAACACCCACAAATTAATTACATGACCATGAATATGAATCCTTACATGGATTCCACATCCATCAAATAAAATACCATCTCTCACCATATGTCTTGGTTGGTGAGATGGATCTCCTCTTACCTCTTGAAGATCCTCCAAAGCTTCTTGATTTGTTTCTTTTTCCAAGTCCTTCACCACCATAAATACAAAACAAAACACAAGTTAATTAACATATCAAGTTTGATTAAGAGGAACCATGGATCAAACATGGTTTAGATCATAAAAAAGAGAGAAGAAAATGAAGTTTCCTTATACTTCACCTCAAAAACCCAATAACTTTGATCTTGAAGAAACTCCTTGAAGATGAATGATTTAGAAGAAATCTTCAACATAAAGTTGCTTAGAATATCATGGAGATTCAAGATCCAAGGTTGGATGAAATTAAAAGAGCTTGGATGGTGATTTTAGGTAGTATGACCGAATGGTGTATTTTGAAGAACAAAGATGAAATTTTTGATTTTTGATAGAAACTTGAAGCTTGGATTTGAAGATCAAGATGATTGATTTTGGAAAAATTCATAACTGAGATGTTCTTAGAATGATGTTTAGGTTTGGAAAATCAAGTTGGATGAAATTAAAAAGTGATGGAAGAGGGAATTGGAGTGCTTGGCGAATATATAAGGAGAGAAAATATTTTCTTGGTTTGGTTTTCTTGATATATAAGAAATATATATAAGTATATAAATATATATTCAAGAGAATGCATTGCCGTAGCATGCATTAGAAAAAATGAAAAGTGAAGTTTGACAAACATGATCATTAATGATCAATAAAAACAATTAATGGTATAATTTTCTAAAAGGTTTCTTCAACCATCCCCCAAAAGTTTAAGTCTCAAAGCAATAAAGAAACCAAAATTGATAAAGAAAAACAAAATTGACATAAAGTATCAATTAATGCAATTTTTTTTCTTTGTCTTCAAAAACATGCAAAACCGTATATGCATGCATTAAATCATATTTCATCTTTTTCATTATTTGATTTCTAATTGATTAATTGAATGGTTAGGATTTAAGTAGACTTTTAATTTTAAAAATTTCATTTGGATTTTTATCCTTAAATTCTATAAGATGTGTAAAATTAAGTGAAGATTAGAAACTTTAAATCGGCCATTAGTCTTTCTCTATTGATTCTTCATCTAATCTGTAAATGTGTAGTGTTTTTTTTTAAGATTAAATCTCCAGTGCGATTTAACTAAATCCAATGTGTATAAATCTTTAGATGCATTTTTCAAGATGCGTTCGTTTGTACATCTATGGTTGATATCAAAGCGTGTATTATTTACATTGATTAAATCAATGGTATTATCCATATTATTTGTTTGTTTGATTAAATCATGTAATATTCAAACTAAGTGCATCCAAGGGTATAAATCAAGTCAATTTTTTTGTTGATTACGCGAATAATATATTATTCGTATCCTACAAATAATATTTTTCTTGTATTTTTATCAATAATTAAATACGGATAAAATACAAGATAAAAATTTTCTAAAACCGTTCCTGATTCAATATCAAAGATCCTTATCGTGCACTTTAGATTACATACCTTATGGGGCCCATAGACATTTCTAAAATCACAAAAATTATAAAATACACAAATATCAAATCGATAACGTTAAATTAATTGAAAATTAAATTACGAAAGTTTTGCCAAATTTTTTATTTTCCATCCTATAGGTAATTTTATCAAATACTGCCGATTCGGGAATAATTTTACACCTTTAAATTACTAAACAAGAAAATTGCTTTAATCTATCAAAATTACTATTTAAGATATACAGAAATTTGGGGTGTTACAGAAGACGCTCCAGGAAACCAAAAAAAGATTACCAACTTTCTTGAGTCGGCCTGCCATGGCTACACATATTTATCTCTTTCTGTGGTTCTCCACTGTCACAGTCCTTCACCTCATTTCTACGTTAGCTCAGTGTGATAATTATATCATTCACATGGATTTATCAACCATGCCCAAACCCTTCTCTAGCCAACACATTTGGAACATTTCCTCTGCATTGGACAAATCCTAAATTGCCACAACGATCTCAACTCTTTTTCTTCTAAGTTGATCTATACTTACACCAACGTCATGAATGGTTTTAGTGCAAGTTTGTCACCTGTAGAGCGTGAAAATCTCAAAAGCTCTATGAGTTATATTTCATCCATAAGAGATGAAATGTAACTGATGGGATGTGATATGATGGAATGAGAAAAAAAATATCATTCTGTTGTTTGGATATTTTATGATAGAATGAAGTAAAGTTATCATTCCATTGTTTGGGAAGTTGATAGTTTTTGGTAGGATGAGATGATATTCATACTAAAAAAGATGATTCCATCCCATAACCCCGAAATTGAAGGAGAGGGAAAATTGATGGTTTACGGTTGGGATGAGATGGAATTCATCTCATCCACTCACATCACATTCCATCATTTTTTAACATAACCAAACAATGAAATTTATTTCTATTCTATTGCATTCCCTTCCATTCTACTCAATCCCATCAATCCAAACGAACCCTAAGAGATTTACCTATCAAACTTGACACAACACACTCGCCCCAATTCCTTGGCCTGAATCCCTTTGTAGCGGCATGGCCTAAGTATGGCAAAATTGTGATTGTTACCAATGTGTGTTGGTTTGAGTAGAAAGAACTTGAGCCCCTTAAACATGTGGTTCTGAGTTTGATATTAAAATTTATGTATATAAAAATAATACTATTAAAAATAATTTCCATTTAGACGTCTGACTGGACTCAAGAAATTATTATCTCACTTATCGAGTAGGGATACCCTCGAGGAAACCAAAAAAAAAAAAGTGATTGTTGGTGTGGTGGACAGTGGAGTATGGCCATAAAGTGAAAGCTTCAAAGATGATGGGATGACATTCCTTCACGATGGAAAGGCCAATGTGAAAATAGCATCCAATTCAATTCATCCGCTTTGCAACAAGAAACTCATCGGAGCTCGGTTCTTTAACGAAGGATGGCTGGCCAAACACCCCAACATCACCATACCCTTGAAATTTGATGTTTATAATTTATATAATGATTATATTAATTCATTATAATGTTAAATGAATTTCATTCTCTCTATCCAGGGAACTTCTCTGTTAATCACGTTCCAATTGTTTTAATGGGATAGTGCAGCAATATGAAGGAACTAATCAAAGTGAGGAACAAGATTGTGGTGTGTGAATACAATAATGAAACCCTCGTTGATCAAATGGCCAAAGTTGAAACTTCTTGTTGTGTTCATATCAAACAGCTCTGACATAATATCACTCTTCTTCCCGTACATCATTATTAACCCCATAAATAGTGAAATTGTCAAAGGTTACATAAAGAGAAATTCTGATGCAAAAGCAAGCATGTGATTTAAGTTAACAGTTTTTGGTACAAGACCAGCACCAAGTGTGGATACCTACAATTCTAGAGAGCCATCATATAGCTGCCCCTTTGTGTTGAAACCGGACATCACAGCCTCCTGGTACATCAATCTTAGCTGCATGGCCTCCAAAGGTTCCAATGGCAAATTTGGGGTCTCATGGCCTCTTCAACAACTTCAATTTGTTAAGTGGCACATCCATGTCATGCCCTTACGTTTCAGCTGTAGCAGCCCTTTCGAAGGGAGCACACCCTGATTGGAGCCCTGCAGCCATTCGGTCAGCCATAATGACAACTTCAGACATATTGGACAACACATTGGGACTCATCAAAGACATTGGTGAAGGTTATGAACCTGCGTCTCCTCTAGCCATGGGAGCTGGTCATATCAACCCCAACAAAGCCCTTGACCCTGGACTTGTTTACAACGTGGGAGTACAAGATTATGTGTATCTTCTCTGCGCATTGAACTTCACACAAAAGGAAATCACGAGTTCACGACCATCACAAGATCCTCTTCCAACAATTGCTCTGACCCTTCCTAGGATCTTAACTACCCTTCTTTTATTGCTTTCTTTAATGCCAACGATTCTAGTCATACTGAGTCAAAGACAACACAAGAATTTCAGAGAACAGTGGCCAATGCTGGGGAGGGACCAACAATCTATGTTGCTAGCGTTACACACATTGAAGGGTTCCATGTCAGCGTCATCCCCAACAAGAAGAACGAGAAGCTAAGCTACATCTTGAGGATAGAAGGTCCAAGAATGATGAAGGACAAGAAAGTTGATTTTGGGTATCTCACTTGGACGGACGTGATCGATGTGGTTAGGAGCCCTATTGTGGTCGCCAGCCTCAAATTCTAGATCAATATTGTGAGTTTGTGACAGAGAAGTGCTTTCATCAATATGAATCAAGTGAAAAATGTATATTTATATATTAAATAAAGAATTTTCTTCAATAAATAATAATCATTTCTCACTTGACCACGGTTTAAAGCATGCAGTGCAGGTTATGTAAGGATACATTATTCAGCAACCTTGATATTTTATTCAGTACCATGTCAGTTTCAAGAGATTGATACTACAAATATCTTATATTTGACTAGAGTTGCGACACACAAATATTAGTGTGATATTATAATACAATTTAATTATCATAACTGGGGTAGTTTTGTAAATTATCCCTAAAAAAAACAAAGAAAGAAATACAGGCACTATGAAAGCAGCCATTTATCCTATGGCCATCGTCAAGAAACATGCCAAATCCCCTCCGTATAAGAGTCTGAGTATGGAAGAAGCCAGTATTTCTATCTCTCATTTTTACCCATTTTTCCTTATATTTTTTTATCCAAAGAATTTCTTCCTGAAGAAGAATTTTGTTATATTCATTTTGAAGATCCAGCTCCAAATTGACCAAAAAAATAGAATAATATATTTCTAGGCTTCTCTGGATACCTTTTAGTCCTGCTTCAAGCAGTCTTTTCGGTCGAAAAATGTTGACAAAAAGTTCTTTATTGAAAAATTAGGGCATCTTCTTTAACCAGACTCAGGCCTTGTACTAGGTACTTCATTGTGGCACCGACTCCAATCATCATAAATAAGTGTAGAAAAATTCTCATGAGTTGTCCTGGCAACTTCAAAGCGAAAAGGTCTCCACTAGCCAAGGGAAGGCCACCACATATTAGGAGAAAGAGATGATGGTCAAAGTGGAACCTGCATAGAGTTTCAACAAAAAGCCTCTGGGAAGGAGATTCCAATTTGCGGATCTAAACGCTTGGATAGGATTCTAGCCCCATTCTGTAATTTTCTATGCCAAGTAAAGATAAGGTACTAAATCAAAATGAAAAAACATTTAATATTTTTTTCACTAAATAATCAGAATGACATATTAGAAGGATATAGATATATAAAGTTATTCTTAAAAATGTTATATCCACCAAATAAATTATCCTAATTATTTAAAACAAAAAGTATTAAATGGGAAAGAAAAGTATTTAATGTCTTATCAATCGCAAAGCTATTTAATACTCTATTCTGAGTTGTCACGAAGAATTCATTAGGATGATATGGAATTGTTCTTAATGGGTAACGGTATTTTTTTTTAAATTACTTAACACAAAAAGAATTCGATGAAAAAGAAAAAGAATTTAATCCCTTAGAAAAAAAAATATTTAACATTTTTTTAGTAATTAAGATGATTATTAAGAATATAAATTTATTCTTAAAGAAGAATGTTATATCTTCTTAACACTTGAGTTCCTAATTACTTAAGACAAAAAATATTAAATGAAAAAAATCATTTAATTCTTAGAAAGCCAAAAGATTTAATACATTTTCGTTTTGAGTAATTAGATTGATATAAGGATTCACTTAGAGGATATAAACTTAAAAATAATGTTATATCTTCTTAATTACTTAAATCATAAAGTGTTAAACAAAAAAGAAAATAATTACTAATTTTTTTAGAATATCTTTATCAATAAATAAAAGACTAATCTTTCAAAAAAATATTGTATGGCGCCTAAGCAAAGAACTTCCAGCTATTAATGTATTTATTAAGACACCTAATTAAAAAGCACTTACTCCTCACGCTAATATACCTCACACTTGATTCCAGTAAAGTTTAATCAATCATTTTATTCACGAAAAACCTCTCAACCTCACACACCTCTCCACATTTCAATCCAACATCAATCCTTGGCCACCATCATCCTTTGTTTATAGAAGAGAACAAGGCGCAAAAAACTACCATAAAGATGGTCAGGGCTAGCCAACGTTAGAGTTAACGGTAAAAGTAACAGTTTCAACACGAACCAAGAGAAAGGGGTGTTTACTGACGAAAATAAAACTCTACGTAGTTAGGTGAAAAAGATGCAAAACCACGAGTGTAAAGTATCATTTATACTAAAATAATATAAATGTATTTTTTTATAATAAGAAATTATTATCATTATTTTAAATATTTCTTTGATAATCCCGTACAATCAAGGTGCAATGTAATAAATTAAACTAAACTTCTTTTATGAAAGATATAATGTATTTCACAATAAAACAAAAAATTATCATGAACTTAAAAAATACACGAGACATAGAAACTAGGCTAGATGAAATAATTTGCTCCATTGATAATTGTTTCACATTTCAATGGCAAAGTAGTGCTTTGAGTGCAATAAAGTGGCACTAGCGCAAAATGCTTTAGGGCTGCCGCGAAGATAAAACCGTGATAAGTAACAAAACCGTGATAAGTTGCTGAAACCAAATCAACATATTAGTCGATAAAAAAATAAAATGGCAAGAAGCATTACAAGCTGAAATGATGGGCAATTACTCATCTACGAATCATCTAACAGCAGTAGACACCAGATCCTCTAATATAACTTTCTCTTTATATTATTTTTTTCTTTTGTTTTTCCCTTTACTATAAGGGGTAGGGATGAAGAGGAGATTTTGTTTCAATGTATCTAGTCTAGCAAACAAATTACATGTCTATGGTCCACAAACACTTCCCACCAACAAAACAAGTCAGGTGGCATGGCCAACATCACATCTAGCTGCCTTGTACTACTACTAATAAGGTCGGTACCTTCTACTACGATTACCCTCATCATTGCCACTTCCTCCTGCTCGTCCTGGCTGACCACTAGTACCATTACTCCTATCAATTCTACGAGGTCGGGGAGTTGGCATCTGTACACCAGGCTGTTGACTGCAGAATAACCCAATATAAAAGTTAAAAGTATTACAACATACTATATAAGGAAATGAAACCATGTCCATGCCTTGTAACAACTTACAGGACATAGCCAATTTGACCATCTGGTAATACCATTGGAACCATCTGCATTCCTGCCGGCATTGGACCCCTACCATATATCACTGGCTGTTCATACGTACATGAGAGTCCACAAGATGCAAAGTGCAGACATATTAGAACAAAGAATAAATCAAGCAGCAAACACATCGATTGTAAATATCTGTTGTAAATCACTAAATACCTGTTGAAAACCAGAAGTAACACCATATCCAGCCCCTACAGAACCATAAAGATTTCCAGAAAAGCCACCACCATACCCAGGATGTGGAAAATGGTTTGGATAAAGTCCAGGATTGTAGGCATAACCACCATCGGATTTTTTCTCAGTTTGAGGCTTGGCAAGAACAACCTCAAACACTTGGCCTGCAGTCCATTACATATATTTAAGTAAACGTAACAACTATATTCAAAGAAGAACATGTTTGACAGATAGGGCTCATAATACTTCTAAGATTATTTTTCTCCAGACAAAATAATTTATAGATAAGTTAGTTTCACACCCTTGTTACTTTTCTAATAGAAATTTACTTAAACACTTAAAAAGGAAAACAGAAGACAGATTTGCAGGAACAACACCAGTTTATAACTTTCTATTGTGCAGAAGTACCATCGATTTCATATTTCTCTGTATCTTTTATAGCCTTTAATGCACTTGACCTCTCAGCATAATGAATGAAACCAAAATCACGCTTCCCTCCAGCTTTGCCGGGTGGCATGACCACTTTTGTTACTTCTCCATGACGACAGAACAGTTCCTTCAGTTGTTCAGTAGTAGTATTCTCAGGTATGTTTTTCACATAAAGAGCTTTAACCTGAGAATGTCCACAAAACAGTTTGTATGCAAAACATCAATTAACATAACCAGTAACAGCAACACTAATTAACCATGGCTGAATGTGGTGTAAACAGCTTTAGAAACAAAACAAATACATCATTGATATCTCTAACACAGCTGTAAATGCGGCTTTATGATTACTTCATTATTCATTATGGTTGAATTAGGACTTTGTTCATATAAAACAGAGATAATTAGACTGAAAAAAATGTGCTCCATAGATGTACTTCTGACTGCACCATGGGGTGACGCAGGTTACTCCTGTTTAGAGTACATGGAAGTTTCATTTATTTATAGATAGAGTTAAATTTTATGACTAGAAGACAAAAAGGGGCAGGGAGCAAGGATCATCGACTATAAATATTCAATCAAACACTTAATGCCATTAGGTGAAAACAATTCAAAACCACTTTCAACATCATTCTACCTTCACCCAGGAAATTACCTGTGAAGAAGCAGAATGATCGGATGAATTCTTTGGATCCGCCCATGTGACAGTTGGGGTATTACCATCCAGCTTAAAACTCGCACTTGACATTTTTTGCCGTGAATAATCAGCACATGCATTATTGTAATACAAAACAAAAGCAAACCCTCGATTCCTGCTCGGATTTTGCGGGTCCTGTAATAAACAAATTGGAATGGAGCTAAACAGGTGGGCCTTACAACATTTTAGTATAAGCTAGTAGCACAGATTAGCTCAAGAATGCACCTTTATGAACTCAATGTTTTCAACTCCGGGACCAACACCCTCAATGACTTTCCTAAACTCATCCTCAATCCAACTTTTTGGAACATTTCCAATGAACAATCTTTGTTTTGTCTCAGAAAGTGAACACCTTAAAGTTTTATTCTGACATCAAGAAAAACCTTGAAATTAATTAAAACTAATCACAAACAAAAGATCCATGGCAGAAAAATGCTCCGAAAATGTTAACTGTTGTCAAGGACAACAAAATTTTCAGAAAGCATCATGAATACCTTAAATTCCTTATTGTGTAACTCTTCAATGGCTTTTTGTGCAACCTCTTGTGTTTTAAAAGCCACAAAAGCATAACCCTTGCCTTCTCTAGTGTCCCTGTCTTTCATTAATCGCACCTGAAAAGTAACAAGAAATCAACTTCTTACTCGATGATCTCAACTTTTCTCTCCCACCTTCCAAAAGGCGAAGTCTTCAATATTATAATACATAAATGCAATAAATAACAGGTCTGACCTCATGAATATCACCTATTGGCTCGCACAATTCCCTCAAATCATCTTCACATGCATCCCGAGGAATTCCACCAATAAAGACTTCAGAACCGTGAGGAGGAAGGGCAAGAAGTTCATCATGCTTCTTTTTCTCATCTTCATCAATGAAAGATGGTTTTTGCCCATCTTCTACAGACTCAATGACAGTGTCACTTCTATCTGCTTCAGGCAATTGGTCTTTCCCACCAGCTTCTGCTGCTGAGTCTTCATATTCATGTTCTTCAGCAATCCCTTCAACATTTTCATCACTGCGTCCATCCACTCCATCATCATCTATTTGTTCTTCAACATCATCATCTATTTGTTCTTCAACATCATCATCTATCTCTTCCATGTAATTTTCTTCATCAAAGTCCACACGCTCATCATTTTCAGCACCTTCCGACATGATTGACTCAGGGATTTGTCATTAACACCTGCAGGTTCACACAATAATCACAGAAACTCAATGGAATCTAGGTGGCTGCATGGTTGATACACAGATACACATGGACAGTTAAAGGATTTTAAGGCTACTGAGTTTTAAGATAATTTCTTATAGACTAAAATATACTTCATAGGGTTTATGGTAAGATGCGTAATAAATGTATATTGCCATTAAGACATGGAGGCTACAGCCAGAAATGCTTCTAAACACAATCCAATAACTTCCCTAAATGCCCCATTTGGTCAACGGGCACCTGAATTGAGACCTCAAGGTAATACACAAACTCGGGCCACACTCAATTTTCCAGTTTGTTTTACACCTCCAAATTTGCAAAATATCAAAATCCATAGTAAAACAGGAAAGAAGAAAGTTAATCCAAAACTGTTTGCAAACAGGGGGCTTATGTAGTGTAAAAGAGAAATGAAAAAAAAAAGCTTTATATTTATCCCATGCTCAACAGAGGAATGTCAACAAATCTAATTAAATATTCAAATATATATATAGGAAGAATTAAAAAAAAAAGATATGCAAATCTGCCATATAAAAGAAAATTCCTCAATGTTTACAATCAAACCCTTGCATCTCAATGGTTAAGCAAGATTATTATTTTTTTTAAAAAAAAGGAAAAAAGAAAAACACTAAACATTAAAAAATCAGAGAAGAGCAAAGGAAAGAATGCAATAGAGAAAGTAACATACCAAAAAGATAGATCCTTTTTGCTATATGGGGTCAATTTCAGTTATGAGAATGGTGAGAAGAGAAGCCAAACAAGAAGGGTATAACAAGTGGTGCATAATTTGAGAGCTGCCCCTCCCACCACCCAGAAGAAACGAAAGAAAAGGAGGCATATTTATGGAGAATAGAGAAAAGGGAGTGACTTTGCATACCATAAATAAATGAGGGATTTTGAGATTTGCTTCTTAGTGTAGTGGGTTCTGTAATTCCCTTGTAGAGAGACACAGGGAGAACACAACTAGGGTGGGTGTGTTTATCCGATGAAACCAAATGGAAGTGCCTCCTTTCGATGCCCCTGGTCGAAAAAGACCAAGCGGCTGATACAGGCCACTCAAATACAACCTTGCCACGTTTCAAACCTAGCTGTCCAAAAGTCCTACTCCTAATCCTTTTTTATAGAAAAAAAAAATTAAATTAAAAAATATTATTATTTTTAAGTGCGGAAATATTTTTACATGTTCGATGTATTTAATCTTATGAGACTAATCTCACTTTGACCGTAAGATCACAAAATTTTTAAGACATTAGTTAGTGAATTAAAATTTAGAATTTAATTTATATCCACTATTAATATAAAAAAACATTATACTAACATCTAATGATATATTATCATATTATTTAATAAATTAATATTTATATAAAATATTAAATTTATTAAATAATATAACAACTTATTATTAGATGATAATATAAAATTTTTTATAATAATAATATATTAAAATTAAATTCAAAAAATTAAAAATATTATGTACTAAAAAATTTAAAAGTATTAAATAAAAACTATATTAAGAACTCAAAAAATATAATTATCATTTTTAAATATTTATTAATATTTAATAAAAAATATTAAATATTCTTTAAGTAGTATTTTTAGTACACTTGTTAGTATTTTTGTTTTTCTTTTCTTAGCAATATTTCGCTTGTTGTTTAAAAAAAACTAAAAACTTAGTTTAAAATGAAAAAAAATTCAAATCATTATAAAAAGAATTACAAACGAATGAGGAAGAAGATGAAATTAGTACGTTGATATTTTGAAAGAATAAAACGAAGCCTAAGTTCAGTTCCTAGTGACCCGCTAGAATTTCAACTTAAAAACTTATTATTTGATCCACCATTTCTATCTCTCAAAGCTAGTAACTAATATTTCTCAACTGAAATCACTCAAAATAGAGTCACCTCCTACAATTCAGACTATAACGATCTTAGCACGTCAGTTAGATCACTCGAGCCTTAAAAGGATATACAAAGTAGTAAAAAAAAAATGTCATCAAATTCTCAATTACAGAGTGTATTTTCATTAATAATAAATTAATAATAAACTATTTTAAATTTTTTTATAAGTGTTAGAATTAATTTAAAAAAATATAAAAATTTACTTAAAAATTAATGTAAATTATAAGGACTAAAACTTTAATTTAACATCTCATTTTTGTACTAGCTAGGTGATCATTTTCAAATTTGATCATTTTTAACCATTATACGGTAATTAGATAAGATCATGTTAGGTTTTTATTGGTCAATTATTTTTTAGTAACATCACCCGTGTCACTATAGCCTTGATTAGTTTCTACCACATTTGCCAAATTAGTATGACTGATAGCAATGGAAATAGATTACGACTTTAAACAAAATTTAGTTACAATGTCAAAAGTTTACCTAATAATCATTTCTAGTTGAAGGGATTAAGTCACACAACAATACTTATAGAAGAGATTTTTGTATAAATTTAAAATATTTAATTAAGTATATCAAGTTAATCAATATTAATATTTTTATAAATTTTTATATTATATAATTAAAAATATAAAAATATTAAATATTAATTAACTTAATACATTTAATTTAAGTGTTTTAAATTTAAACAAGATTTTATTACCGTAAAAATACTTTTGTCAAAAACAAAAAGAAAGTTACTGCTTCAGTTTTCAGAACTGCATGGGTACATACCCTTGCTTCCTCATACTCTTTGCCCGGTCAACGAAAGTAGGCCTTGCTTTTGGTACACAATGGTTTCCCTCGGAGCATATACACAACCCGTCCAATGTAGACACACCACATATTCATGAACAGCGCCTCCTTTTCCCCACAAGGAGCTAGGTCCCATGTGTGCACTAGTGGCTAACAGGCTACCAATGGTTAGATGTTTGTTTAAATTATAGTTAATAAATTTAAATTTAATTAAAAATAAATTTATAGTTATATAATTTATATTTAAAAATTTTTATTTAAAAAAAAATTTAACAAATTAATTATAAAAAATAAATATCATCAATTGATAAAATTATAATCTAAAAACAAAATTTTCTTGCTTTTAAACAAAAGTAAGTTATCATAAAAAATTCAATTAAAATATTATCAATTAAAATAAATTCATAAAGATTACACATTCTTGAATAAACTCAAACATGTGTTTGAGGCTTCACACTGAAAACCAAACATGCACTACACCCCCACCATCTCTACAAATCAACACCGCTAGCTGAAGGATTCACTGCCCACCTCAGAGACGGCAACAATGGCCACCCTAAAACAATTAATCCATGCCAATTAAAGGACACACAGCATCGCCCCCTGCTACCCAAATCAACACACACCTATCGGGTCTTTTGCAAAGCCTTGATTTTTTTTTAAACTTTTCTTAACGTTTTGCAAATTAAACATGGGAGGTTTAACAATTTTTTATTTTATTATTTTGCAAATTCCTGATTTTTTTTTTTAATGTTTTATTGTTGACGTTGCTATTTTTTTAACGTTTTGAAAAGTTAAATTTTTTTTTGGCAAATTTTTGGTTTTTTTATTTTTATATAAACTTTTCTTAACTTTTTTATTTTTAAAAACCAATAATCCCTTTTTCTCTTAAATTAAATATTTTTATTTAATTTTTAAAAAAATTAAATTAAAGTTAATTATTGGTGGTTTAAAGTAAATTTTAATTCCTATAGTTGTCATCAATTTAGGTTTTAATTCCTATAATATTTTTTTTTAAGTTTTAATCCTTATATTTTCATTTATTTAATTTTTTATCCCTACAGTTGAATATTGATCTTTATATTTTTTTTACTTGTTTAAGTTTTAATCCTTATAATTTATATTCATCAAAAGTGAATGGCTTTTATTTTTCATAAAGAATTGATCCTTATAGTTTAGCTTATTAAGGTATTTGAAACTAAAACCTTAATGGTAAGAAATTTTAAGGACTAAAACCATTTTTTTTTTTAAATATAGGAATCAAAACTAAAATAGGGAACAAGTATAGGGACTATAAACTGCTTTAAATCATTATTGATTAACTTCTTATTTTAATTGATAATATTTTTAATGATTTTTTAAATTACCTAAATAAGAGAAGTACAAGTAAATGATTTTTTAAAAATAGCTTGAACTAGAGAAGTACTAACAATTAATTTTCATTATTTATGATTGAGTTAACTGAGTATGCATACTTATTACTAAGTGAGCTTCTAAATAGGCTATACAAGATAAGTATTAGTGATTAATTTTTATATTTTATAATTGGCTTGATGCAGTTTGAGGAATTACTGCTAATTGAGCTTCTAGGTATACTGCACAAGATAAATAATTCAAGGTTAAAGGTAAATATTTACCGTCGTTGATCAAATTTTAGAGGTATGGTGTCTAAGATGGAGCATGGATGTTCTACTTTTTGAATGGAGCACCTAGACATTGCCTAAAGAAATTACGAGAAGAAAATATGTAGGATTTGAGCACTTTCTGGCTCATCATTATCTTGAGCCATGAGAAATTTAGTTGTTCTTGTAATAAAAAATTTCTTTTATTTTATATTATTTAATGTATGTTATATTAACTTAATTTGTAGACCATCACTCTTTTTTTGCTTTAATAATATTTTTAATATTATAACTGATGTGATAATATTAAATAGTACATAACAAGAAATTTCTCAATCTACAAGGATACATCAGAATCTAAGCATAATTCTGGCATAGTTGATAGTAATTTGGTCTATACTTCTTAGTGAATACATATAAAGGGAAATTATTCCTTTCACTCTTATAGTAACAAGACATTGTAGGATTTAGCAAATTTTTATACAGGATTGAATTTGTGTGACTTTTACATTATAAAAGTGACGTGAAAATAATAATATATATACAACACAACCAAAGGTAACCACAAAGGTAGCCTAACGCGTGTTTATAGAAAAAGACAGAAAATTCCTTGGTATAGAGAATTTTTTGCCGGCCGGTAAGTGTTTGCGAATAAAAGGAAAGAGGTCAGTTTTGCCAAATTTAATATTCACATGTATCTATTAAAATGATATATAGTTATCAACATTCTGACCACATGTAACAAAAAAAAAAAAGGTTGAATTGCACATTCTAACTAATTTAAAAATTTACATGCATGTGTTTTCTATCTCTTATTTTAAAGACAGCCCGTGTCACTTAAATATGTTGACGTGAGTGAATAACAGAGATTAATGATGTATCAAGAATGAAGTATATAAATTATATTGATACTATCAGTTTTCATAAGTTGTCAATTAATGCTTAGCCTCCAAATGGCCTTTAATTCTTTAAAATTTGGTACCCTCATTTAGATTTCAAATGAGTACAAACCCTTGCTTCCTTATAGACTTTGCCTGGTCTGCAAAAGTAGCCTTTGCTTGGATTGCAATGGCTATCCTGTGAGCAAATGCACAAACCTTCTAATGCGCACCCATCCTTCAGTATTGTCACTCCTTCTTTTAACCCAAGCATTTGGTCTGTCCACTCACTAGAGAAAAGCCCTTGTAAATCATAATCCTCTTTAACCTTCAAAAATTTCCCAGCATTTTTGTACTTCTTGATCACTCCTTCAAATGCCAAGTTCCTATTCTTTCCCCAATGAGGTAGCCCTCCATATTTGAAAATCCCAAGCTGTTCAACCTCTTCAAGAATGTCTTCATAAAGCCTAGGAGTCATTGGGTCTTTGCTGCGGTAGTAAGTGATATCAAAGTCTAGAGCATCCTCTTGCTTCCCCAAGTAGGCACTTGAAGCCTTGACATAGCGCATGAGAATTCCATTGTAGAGCTCTATGCCACACAATCCCTTTGGCTCCAATTGAACTAGCTTCTGGACATCTTCAACAAATTTTTTTACAACAGACAAGCCAATGGTAAATGTGGTTTGATGAAAGAACTCTCCCTTCACCCTGGAGTCCCAGGCACATGCTGTGATCTTTGCATCTTGAAGACTATCCAAGCATGTCCCAGATGCTTGAAGGCGGTTCTGACATCCAATTACAGGGTATCCAGTAAAGATTATACCTGCAAGTAACAAATATAAACAAATGCTTTAGTTTATGAAATTGAAATTAAGCACATGAATTTGTTTTGTTAGAATAAAAAACTACTATTATATTTTGACTCATGGAGAGCACCATCGTTAGTGAGTCCATAAGCAGCGGTGACAAGGGTAGTCGTTGTTGCCTTTGCAAGAATGCACTTTCCGCCAGCATCACTAGTGGATTCTTGAACATCCTCTGCAGCCCCCAATAACCCAAAAAAAAAAATGTAAACAACATTAAAATTCGTTTTATTTATTAATTTTTTTTTTAACTATATGCATGCACCAAATGTTACTTGATAAATGAATGAATGAATAAATACTATAAAGTTTGTCATTTTTAATTCAATAAAGCTAAGCTGACCTGTGGTTCTTATGAGTGCCAATTCAAGTGAAGGAGTGGGACGGAAAGGGATGAAGTCATAAAGACCATTGCCCGATGTATTCATGGGGACGCGATCATCAACACGGTAGACAACCTTGTGTTGACTTGGGTAC
Organism: Ormosia emarginata; assembly: GCA_029884605.1. Lineage (NCBI taxonomy): Eukaryota > Viridiplantae > Streptophyta > Magnoliopsida > Fabales > Fabaceae > Ormosia > Ormosia emarginata. The sequence continues at coordinate 62,380,374 of JAQQTP010000089.1, read as the reverse complement.
CACGTTATATCCGCAAACTCATGTTCGTGTCCAAAAGCAGCCACTTTGTCACCCAAATCTGAATCATCTTTTGCCAAATAGGTGATGGATCGCTTGAAGAGGGGTTCTAGTTTTAGAGTGATCTACAAAAGTGACAAGCAATCATCATAAGCCTTGTACATGATGTATGAACACAAAAAGCTTTATTTGCATAATCTTCTTCCTCAACCAAAATCAAATAATTAATTAAAAAAATTGATGTGTGAAATTGGGACATATTACATATAAAAAAAGTAAAGGGAGATTTACAAGAATTTAGAGAAAAATCACAAAATATTTTCTTTATAAAATATGTTATTTTCACTCTTTTCTTTTTAGATCATAGATGTAAATTTTTTTTAACGTTATTCGATTCACATCGAGTATAATAGCTAAAATAGTGTATCTGGGGAGAAATTTTAATTAAGAGCCAGTTATTACTGCTAGAATTTATTTTAATGAAACTGACCTAAAGCTTGCTTTTTCGGCAATTTGTTTTTTAGTTACGGCAAAAAATTGTTAATAGTGAGGTGGAGTCTACGACAACATCTTAATATTCCATATATCAAATAGGAACGTGTTTTTGCTGACAAGCTATCCTTGTCTCTCTTTTTCATATTTCCCATAAAAGTCTTCTTGTACGCGCTTTTTTATTAATTAGCATTTATGACTATATGACACTAATAAAACCATGAAGTTATAAACTTTTAACATGTGTTATCATAAACAGACAAATTTAATACGATTTAAATTAGGATAGTAACATTTCAAAATTTCTCAACATAAAATAATATGTTACTAATTTTTTTTTAAGAAAAATGTCGGAAAAAATATGTTTAATTTGTTATTTTAAATTAATTAGCATAGTGTATCACATCAAACAAAAAAATGCGCTTAGTTTAGATGTAACCAATAAAGTGAATTTGATGTTGATGTATAAATAGAAAAACTCATAATCTCACATATCCCAAACATTCTTTTGAGTCTTTGTCAGATTGTGTTTTTTTTCTTTTTGGTCAATTTTGTCAAATTGGTTGTGGATGCTTTGCTTACTCAGGAAAATCTAGTTTTAGGGTAATTTACAAAATTTATTGGCAAAATCATAAGCTACTTACTGAGAATTTCTCTTAGTTTTATAGGTTTAAATCATCATAAACTCAATAACCTTGTATCCGTTTTGCCATAAAGGACGTGCAATTATTTTTTCTTTCAAAAAACAAAGTGCAATTCTCAAATTTTCTTCTATAACTTGTTTTTGTCAGAAATTTTCTTTTATAACTAGTCACTTCCTCATGAAATTAATGGGAAATATCCTAATGCAAACTAATCTCACGATTGGAATTATGATAATAAATGATAATGATTGTGCCTACACAATTGTGCATGTTTTCTGTCAAAACGCCACAAAAGGATGGGAATTATGATAATAAATGATAATAAATGATAATGATTGTGCCTACACAATTGTGCCAAGCCGAAGCTTTTGAGCCCATAATCTATTGGATTACCCTACAATTGTATTGATCCACATAGTCTTTATCATATTTATAAGGAATGTTTTGCTGGCATGTTTTTATTGTAATGGTCCATGCAGCCCTATAATTGTTTTTTTTTCTCTTCTTTTTATATCCTCTGCAAGAAATTTAACTTTTTGCGGTGTGGTTTTAGACTTTCAATTCATGTTAGTGGAATAGGGCGAACTTCCATTCTTGTTTAGTGGATGTAGCACCAGATAGAAAGTGGCTTAACTTTATGATTATTTATTTTTTGAATTGATCTTCAATGTAAGATTAGTGATACAATAAAAGTAGGTAGAAATTGAATAAAAATGATAAATAGTCACGATTTCAATGCATAAATAAAGAATTACAAATCACCCGTACTGCTTTTTTTTTTTACACAATCACCCTTATTACATTTGTATTATGTCAGATATTTGTTCGTCCAACACTCAAAATTTATAATGTGATTTGATAATTTAAAAAACAAAGAATATATATATAAAAAAAGGAAATATTTCTTTCACTAACAAATTGTATTCAGAAGCAACACAGAAAGTGACGTGCAAAACATAAAAAACAAAAAAGAAAAAGAGATTGGTGTAATAAAGAGATTAAAACTTTTCATGTAATTCACTGTAAAGGATTTGTAAAAAATTTCTCGGTGTAATGCAGTTCTTAAAAAAAAACGCTTAAGAATATAGAGATAATAGATTTCTTGCTATCAAACTATATCATGATTTAACCGTTTCAAATATGATATCCTAAAATATGAAGATATTTCACATATTTTTAATATATATATATTACTTATTTATTGATAGGTGCCAAACACCAAAAGCATTTCTAATAATTAGAATTACGGGTATATTCCGACCAAACAAATGTCAAGATTTGATTTTAAATTTGAAAAAAAAAATCTAAAAAAATGTTCACTGTTTGTATTTCTATTGTATTCATGTACTATTGTATTGTTATTGTTTGTTACCTTTTGGTTGCACTCTCGAAATTTGCTGCTAGCTGACACCAGGGACAGAAAGAGATGGGTAGCAAATTTAAAATAGGGTGATCTCAGACATTTGTCCACTATATGCAAGACTAAAAAATAGTTCAAAATTTTATCTGTTTGCTGCCTAATGGAACAAGTGAATCAGAGGCACAAAAAGTGATCGAGAATATTGTATTAGCCTATGTAGATCACCAATTAGCCAAAGTAGATCTCCAATTGTCTCCTAGTGGTTAGTACTGCACGCTTTTGATTTGTTTTTATTTTGGTGTTGGTACTACTCGTTATTACTCAATTTCAATCAATTTCAACGATAATTCATCAGTGTGTTTGAAATATAAAAAAATAAGAAATAATTTAATTTATAAATTTAATTTAATTTAATTTTATATTTAAAATATGAAAAAATAAAAAATAAAATAAAATTTTTAAAATTTTATAAATTTGATTTTTTTATTTTAAAAATTTTATTATATTTGATAAAATTTATTAAAATTAAATTTGATTTAAAATAAATAAATTATTTTATTCTTAACAATTATTTTTAATTATTTTAAATAAGAATTAAAATATAAAATAATAAAATCAAATTAAATCAATTATTATTTTAATAAATTATAAACATAAAATTTAATTTATAAAATAATTCAAATTCATTTAAAAAAAAAACTTAAAATACAAAATTTGATTTTTAAATTAAATCAAATCAATTTAGATCAAATCAATTTAAATTAAATCAGATCAAATCAATTTAAATTATTTTTAATTTTAATTCATTCTAAATAATTCAAATTAAATTAAATTATTTTTTATTTTTACCCATTTATTTAATACATTACTGTAATTCTTGAATGCTGATTATGTTAAAGACTTCTGCAGTTTACTCTGCTGACTCCTCTGATGACGTTTTGGGTGAAAATCTAGCCTTTTTTTTTTTTTTTGCTATGTTTGTATCAAAGTTGAATGTTCAGCACTCGAGAAAAGTTGGATTTACGAGTTTGGATCAAGCACATTTTTGGTTGAAACTGATTACAGTTTATCCAGCTTGTGAGGATTCAGGCATATAATAGAGAAACAATAGATGAAACAAGGTACCAAAGAAAAGATCATACCTGTGAAATAGCTCCCAGCACGCCGAGTGATACTTTGGCTGCATTGAGATCTTCATGTTGTTCATTTAGGCTAAGAACCTTAGCATATCCATCTTCAGGACCTGCAGGCCTAACAATTCTCATCTCCACCACATAATCATGAACAGAACTTCCTTTCCCCCACAATGTGCTTCCATGAGCACCCGTTCCCATAAGGCCACCGATTGTCAAGCCCCACCAATATGGGGCATATGGCAAGGCCAAACCAGCCTTAGCAGCCTCATTGATGAGCTGCTTCATTGTCACACCACTCTCCACTGTCATTGTCCTTGCTTCCAAATCAATCTTCAATACCTGGTTGAGATATTTGGTGCTTATCAGCAACCCATTTTGGCCCTCAGGGCACACCAGCTTAGGGATGCTGTGGGAAAAACGGGTTGCAACTTTCATCTTCCTTTTGTTTCTAGTTGCTGATGCAACCACTGACACAAGCTCTTCCTCAGTAGTTGGGTACAACACTTCAGCAGCTTGACAGATGCTTCGATCAGGGAAGATGCCATAGGAGTTTGTGATAGTGCAACTTGTATTCTGTGAAGAGCACTTGATGGGATCTTCTGGAGGAGTAGAGATCACCACAGAGAGAAAAAGAAAGAGAAGGGTTGATCTGAAAGCTTTGTATGACATCATCCCCTTCAAGCATAACATTGGCATGGTTGAAACTGAAAGTTTTGAACTTCAGTGTTGATGTAATCTTTTAGACCAAAACAGTTTTGTGTGTCACGGATATATAGCTGTCTTGCTTAAAGAGTAGAGAACAAGGAAACTAGGACACAGCTTTAATTGAGCATTCCTTGGTAAAAACTCAAGGTCAAGGTTAATGTTGAGTGCTACAATTCTGTGGTCTGGTATCTCAAAAAGGAATGGATGTGTTAAATTTACTTTATTTACAGAGTATAGTTATCAGCGTCACTTGTTTATTGAAGAAGGATGCCGTTTCCAGTCCCTGTAGTTGATACACGTGACAAGTGGGTCGGGATTACTTTAACGTGAAATGATGAATTGGTGTTGGTTTCACACTTGGTCAAGCAACTGAAATACACCTGTCCTAAACTTAGACACAAAATTAAGGAGGTGGAAAATGCTGCTATACCTTCAATCTTGCTCTGTGCAGCCTTTGAACTGAAGGGTTAACATAAGTGCTACTAGGAAGTGATCTTGCACCTAGGCCACTTACTCATTGTTGAAGCCAACACACATCCACACATATTTCAACAGATTCTTGCCACATCAATATCTTTACCGTCAGTGGAGGCCTTATGAAATATGCATATTTATGTGTGCTAGTAACTTTAATGATTTTTTTTTCCTTTTATTTTTGTGGACTGCGACGTCAGATTCTTGTCATCCGTTGCTCTTCAGTTTGGTAACACCTTTTCTCTTCAGTTTGGTAATACATTTTGTTTTCCTTTCATTATTATTTTTAGTTGTATGATAAGCTGGAATTTGGAGTTTTGACAGCTAATTAATTGAAGAAAACTGCTAGGCGTAGGGATAGTGTCAGATACATAAGACATGCCATCAAACAAGCACCATGTGGAGTTGTTGATTGAATATATTGGAGACATGTATGAAATTTTCACTAATAAATGTTGTGAACTTGTCAACTATACCGAGGTGAAGGTAGTGGAAACCGGCTGGCAGATGATTCTCCGACTGACTAGTTGGAGTGAGGGGTTGAGTATTTGTAAGGTAATTCAACTTTCAAGTAATTAATGGATATAAGGAGGTAAAGAATGAGAGAGTCGTTCCTTATTCTAGAGGCTACCTCTTTTATTTATAGAACAGGATGTTTTTGGGATCAAATAGGACATAATGATAAGTTAATTTTTTTAGGTGTCTTATAAATATTTGAAAAAGTTTTTAAGATTTTTACTAAGGAGTGTAATGATTAATGATTGATATTTATGAAAGAATATTTTTTTATTGGATAAGAATGATGACATGCTCTAATGATAAAGAAATAATTATGTAAATTTTATCTATGAAAATTGTGTGAACTAAACATTCAATTAATTAATAAAGTGATATATTGTCATTTTTAATGTAAAATAATTATTTAAGTAATACTGATTACTTATTTATCCTAAATGAGGTGTCAGATTCTTCGGCTACTTGCTTGGTCTTATTAGACGCAATGTCGGATCAGGATCATGTCGGCATATTAAGATTAAGATTTATAGCTTGTGCAAGGGAAAACAAATTTAATATAAAGGACATGAAGGAAAAAAACAAAAAAACAGAGAGAGAGATTGAGGATTAGGTAGCTGCTGGTTCGTGAAATTAAAAGGAGCAAATGCATGACCAAAAGCAGAGAAGGAGCACCTTGTGACGCGACTTTATATTATTTTTAATTATAATAATTTTGTGATTTTATCTTTAGATATTATTTAATTAATTTAGGATATTTAGAATATTTTAATATATTATTTAAAAATCTTGATATTTTTATTTATTGTAAAATTTTATTTTCTTTTAGATTTTTTAATATATTATTTATCTTAATAAATTATTATTTGAATAGAATTAGATTACTATTAGATTATAAATATCTTGTAAGTATATTATGTAACAAAAATTTTGCTATTAATTAAAAAGATTACATACTTTTTTGTTTGTTTATCTTTGAAACTTAATTGAATGTTAAGTAGTTTAAAACTTAATAACTTGACTTTTTAAACTTATAAAATCGTGTAAAATTAATTTCTTATGCTTATGCCAAAAATTCCTACGTGGGAGAATCAATATATATGATTTAATAAGTTAAAAAGGTCAAATTGTTGTATTTTGAACTATATTTTTTAAAAATATATTTTTTATATAATATATATATATATATATAGAGGGAGTTTATTGCATTTTAACGTTATTTTTACACTAATCTTGCTGCATCACCATCCCATGAGTAAATTAAAAGAAGAATGGAAAGCCATGATACAACATAACATATGTACTGCTAGGGGAAGAATTTTGGAAAAGAACTTCAATTAAAGGAAAGTAAGATTTTTTATTATCTATTTTATACATTAGAAATTTTCCGATTTTAAAACTAGTTTCTTTTCCCATAATTCCCTTAATTTGAACTTAAAATCTTGGCAACTTTTATTTTTTTAAAAAAATTACTAGATATTTTTTTTATCTGAAAAATTTACTAGACATTAAATTTTAAAAAGCACATGTCATAAATTGAACTAACAAACTACAAGACCATTAAAGGGAATAACACTAGAGTCAACCAACATGACTAACGAAATTTATAAAAAAAAAAAAAACCAAGATTTTTAAATAAATATTAAATCATATATTAAAATATTATAAATATCCTAAATTAATAAAGAATATGGAGGCTTAGGCTTCAGAAACTTAAACAAGCTGAATGAGGCTTTCTTAATGAAATTGGGCTAGGGTCTCATTTCTAATCCTAGTCGCCTTTGGGCCTAAGTACTATTGGGCAAGTACAACAGAGGTCACAACCTCCTAAAGGGAACCTATTCTTGTGCCTCAGACACAGTGCTTTGGAATGACCTAGTCAAGCTCTGGCCGAAGCTTCTGGAGAATGTGACACTGTCAATCGTTAATGGAGAGTCTAGGACCTTCTCGCACCACCACTGGGTGGAGGGTGTCCCATAGCTAGCAGCTCATGCTATTGACCCTACTACTTACACAGTCCAGTTCTGTCAGTGTCAGTCGCCTAACCACGGATCACGATAGTGGGACCATTTACAGCTTCATTCTCTACTTCCCACCCATCTTGTCCACAAGATCTCCGTCATTTGCCCACCACACCAGCTAGACGAAGAAGACTCAATCTCTAGGGGCCAGAACGATCAAGGCAATTTACGAAACCCTCACTCCGGATACCCCCCCACGAGAGACCCAATATGGAGCCAAATCTGGAGTTGGAAGGGCCCCCTAGAGGATAAAGATGTTTATATGGTTGGTTTTCCATGACTGTGCCCACTGTACAGACATCACAGACACTCCGACCCATGCTCTCAGCGATTGTCCTCTAGCTGCTCAATCTTGGATCCGATTGGTAAGATCGGATAAAATTGTCTCTTTCTTTTCTAGAGATTTCTAAGTGTAGGTCTCAAAACAACTTTATTACTGATTTTGGTTTAGCTCATACTGATAACTGGAGGGACATCTTCATGGTCACAACCTGGGGCCAATAGTTATGGAGGAATAAAGAGAGGTTTGACAACCACTACCAACGGCCGTCTAGCACGGTTTTTGCAATCCACAATCACCTCTGATTAATTATTCTGTCTAGAGATCAAACTCATCATGATGAAGTAAGACGGCGATGCATCGTTAAATTCAAATAAATTATTATTTGAATAGAATTAGATTACTATTAGATTATAAATATCTTGTTAAGTATATTATGTAACAAAAGTTTTGCTATTAATTAAAAAGATTACAAAAGTTTTGCAATCTCTTCTTCTTACTGATGTATCAAGGGTTTCTATGGCCCATAACACTTCATGTATTTTGTTTTTCCTCTTCTTTAGGCCATCAGCCCTCCAAAATACCAAAAAAATATATAAAGAAAGAAGAGGAAAACGAGGGAGGGATCGTAAAATATGAACCCAATAAGGAGAAGAATAATGTTGCTCTTATTTCTTTTTTAGAGGTGTAGGTATTGTATATATTTTTTTAAGAGTGTGTGATTAAAAGAAAAAAAATAATAAAAAAATAAATATAATGAATGATATTAAATTAAATGTGAAAAAAATATATATATTATTTGTGATAAAAATATTAAGGTTGTAGGAAAAGAGTGGTTTACTAACAAAGGTCAGCACCTTTGTGTAAATAAAAAGAAAAGATTATTATCCTTTCTCATGATCTTTCCTCCTCTACTTTAACCAGCATTATAATATAATATGCCGAATCAAATCGATTATTTACATTTTACACAATATAAAGTTGGATAAATAATATGATAAATATGATTACATGTGTTAGTGAATTTAACTAAGAAAAATGTTATATATTAATTAGTTTTTGCATTTATTGTAAAAAAAATTCAAAAAAAATTTGATCCCCTAAAACCCTAAAAAATTATGCTCTTTTATATACTCTAAAAAAACACTATGATAAATATCATTGAGCAGTAATACAAGCTCGTGACATATAGGGTGAAAATATCGTCTTAATAAATTGGTCATCAGAATGTGACCCACACAGTAGTAGACTCTATTATTATAAAGCAGAGTTGTCAAAAATGAGCTTATCAAGTTATATTTGGGCCATTTCAAATTGGACTAAGTATATTTTGAATTAAATTTTTTATTAACCTAACTTAATTCGTTATGTGTTGTGGGTTAAGTGAGTCGGTCCATTAATTTGATAATTTTTTAAATTTTTAAAAAAATAATAAATGTAATCTTTAAATAAATTAAATTAGTAAAAAATAAAAAATTTGATTATTTAGTTTTAAATCAATGATATATAAATTAAATAAATAATTTAATTATTAATTGAGTTTTAAATTTTTAAATAAAGAAATGATAATTTTCTTTTAAATATATATTATTATATTAAAATAATAATTAAAATTTGAATCAACGGATTGACCTAAGCAGAAGTAAGCTAACCCAATCTAAAGTCAAGCTAGATTAGACTGAATTTGAATCAAATTAAGTTCAAATTTAAATTTTTCTAACCCAACTTATATTTTTTATCTATATAACTGCTCTAACTCTAAGCATCAACTTTAATACTGTGTTGAAAAGTTAATGACGTTTTCTTTTCTGGTATATTAAATGTACTTAATGGTGTTTGCACGAACACGACATTACATACAGCCGCGCAAATGCTCTGCCACGGCACAATCATACATGCAATTTTGTGAGAAAAGCAAATAAAAATAATAATAATTTTGATATATTATAATTGTAAAATTTTTATATCATTAATTAATTATATATTATTATATATATAATTTTTTAAATAATTATTATAAAAATTAATTATTTTTGATAACGTATAATGTATAATTAAATAATAAAATAAAATCTTTTATATTAACAGTATATTCAAATAAATTCTAAAAAATATAATTAATATTATTTTATAAAAAGTTATATTTTTTAATTAGTAGATATTTTTAAAATTTTACAATGTCATTATTTTTTTTCAAAAATCCATATACAAATAGTTACACAAAATCTCATATTTTTTTGTGCATTTAATTTTATCTAATATAAATTAATATGCTGGTTTGTTGTTGAGGACTATCTGCGATTTAATTGAGGACACTTTTAAGTGGGATTTTTTTTTTTTTACCAATAATATCTCTATTTGATAAGTGAAAGATTAATTTTTTTAAATACGATCAAGTGTTAAAAAAATAAATTTATTCTAATATATAGTATTATTTTCATACAAATAAATTTTAATATTAAATTCAAAATTACATACTTAAAGAATCTGATTCCTATCACTTGAACTTACGGTACACGTTGACAATTTTATTTAAAATTATGTTGAGATAAGAGTATTGTAGAATATTGATCAATGTTTATTCTATTGATTGAATAACCCATATCATACTTGTTTAACTCTGATATTATTTATTTTTTCCGTACAATATTAGTTATTTATTATAAGAATAAACTTAACACTATTTGTCGGGATCGATATCACAATGAGAGACAATTGAGTTTTGAAAACAAAAAAAAAATTAAAGAGAATTATCGCCAATTTTATTGATTTAGAAAAAAATTAAAAAAATCCTTTTAAAAACTAGTATGTAAAATCAAGTTAAGTTTGATAATTGGTTATGCAAAGAAAAGTGAAAATTTAATCTTATTGTACCACTATACATTTGTTCAAAGATATTTATTTTAAAATTAATTATATGAATTAAATAATCTAAAAATGTTTAATTTATCTCACAAGATAAACAATGGCAACAACTGAAATCTTCCAAATTTTTTTTTTCATTCTTCTATTAGTCATTCTTCCAGGCGGCTTGTTGAAAGTGGATTTTGGACTTTTTGGCCTATTTTTGTATAATTGGAATTTAGTTTTCTCTCTTCATTTCATGAATGAATTTTCTATCTTTGAAAAAAATAAATGATAAACAATGACTAGTATTAATATACAGTTAGTCAAGAACTAGGAAAATTAAATCAATATTTACAAGTAAAGTACAAAATAAAGATAAAATATGAGTAAAAATATTTACAAGTTAATGGACCATAAAAATAAATATCAAATACTAAATTGTAAAAATTTACTTTTGACTTGGCTTGCAGTCCTTTATATTTCTTGGTATAATGGAGAATTTAAAATCAAGTATTTTTTTATAAAATAGTTGTGAGTTAGTTAATTTAATTAATTAAAGAAAACTTAAAATATTCAAGATAAATTGTTAACAATGGAATGATTTATACAAAAACAACATATCAATTGGCATAACAGCCAATAGAACAACTTGACAAACTAAAGGGTGACAAAATCAAACTTTATTCAAACCAGCCCACATTTTCAATTTTTTGTCTTTTTAGTATTTTTGTACTTTTCATCTTTATTATATATTTTATCATTTAAAAAATATTTTTGTATTTTTATCATTTCTAATTTATTTGTATTTTCTATTACTTGCCAAAACTTTTATCTGCTTATTTTCTTATCATAAATTTTATATTCCTGCTTCCAATAGAAGGAGCACACTTTTTTTTTTCCTATAAAACTAAGAGACTAGCCCACTAATAAAAGAGACAACTAAACTTAGCCTATTAATAGAAACAACAATGATATTTTTATCATATTTTTTTTACATTATTTTTTATACTATTTTTCATATCATTAATTAAATTATTTTTTTCATCATTTTTTCTCATTTAATCATAATAATAATAATAAAAAGTAGTGAAAAATATGATAAGAAATTTTTTTTGGGAAATTAACATTTTCCTAATAAAAAACAGTATGCTGACTGAAATCTGGTTTTTACCTAATGACTCGTGCCCAAACAACAAAGGAGCATATTGTTTTTTTTTTTTAAAAAAAAAAACGCTCTATCACTCAAACCCCATAGGCTAACCCCAATCCCATAATAAAACAATTAATTAAAAACAAAGAAAAGAAAGAGGGGAACGCACACTGGTTTGCTGTTGGTGCGTTGCAACGCAGGGAGGTTGGCAGCGGCGTGGGTCCTGGTGGCGTGGCAGTGAGGCTGAGGGATTGTGTTTTCCTTGCGATGGTTGGGTTGGAGTTGAGAAGTGATTTTTGGTTTTATTGGTTTAGTGAAGGTGGTCTTACTTTTACACGAGAGTTTGTGTTGTGTTTGAGAGGATGAGGAACGGGTGCTATTGTCTCTCAATGTCTCCTTCTCCTCTCTTCAGTAGTATATTTTCACCCCCGCTTTACGTTGTCGCATCGTTCAAATCTTAAAAGAACGGGTGGTTTTAATTATTATTATTATTTTTAAGTGGGCTCAAGTCATTAATGGATTTTGGAGTCAAGTGATCTTTGTTTTTAAATTTTAATTTTTGTTATAATGATAAAAAAATATTTATTATTATTTTTTTAAAGAATTTTGTTATATTATCTTGAAAAAATCTATTAATACTTAATAAAAAAATATTAAATAAAAAAATAAATATATTCAATATCTTAAGAATATAAAAAATATTTAATATTTTTTATTTAATAATTAAGATGATTAATAAAAGATTAAATATAAAAAAATTATTTTTTATGATTGGGTAAAAATTGAGTGCTAACTAGCAACTGCTGACATTATTCATTTAATTTGTTCATTTATTGAGCAAGTCAAGTTATGAATACATTGTTTAATTTACACATTCACTTAAGAGCAACTAAAAACTATGGCAATTGAAAGAAGCAAATGAGTTAGAGTGTGTTTATTTGTGCTTAACTTTTAAGAAAAATATTTTTTTAAAATTAAAAAATCAGTTTTCAGACATATAATTGTTTGGATAAGATTTTGAAAAAAAATAGTTTTCTGTTTTTAATCAAAAGCTAAAATTAGTAACTTTTTCAAAAAATTAATTTTAGGAGAGATGCAATAAAATAGAGAGAAAGTAAAAAATGCTCTTTGTAATTATATGCAAACCCAAAATAACTGAGGCTTTTTATAGAATCTCTACAAAAAAATATTTTTTTGTGTTATCTTAGTGTGCTTATTTGTGCTTAATTTGTAAAAAGAAAAACTATTTTTTTATCTAAAAATTCACTTCTTAGACATGCACAGCTACTTGGATAATATTTTTTAAAAAAAATCAGAATCTAAAAAAAAAAATTGCTTTTATTCAGAAGTAGAAATGAGTAGCTTATGAAAAAGAAACAATGTTAAGAAAAATAAAATAAAGTAGACATAAAGTAAAAAAAATTATAATTATTTTCAAATACAAAATAACTTTTATTTTTCATTAAAATCTTTTAAAAAAATTATTTTTTCAAAACTTGTTCAAACACAAATGACTAAGATTTGGGCTGTCATTTGTCAAAGCTAAAAATATCAACATGGGCTTCTGTTTTTGTTATTATATGAGATGATAAACATCTGTACCAAAAAAATGAGATAATAAATGTAAACCAACCTACTCATTCCAAATTCAGAGTTTAATCTCTGATATTTGATTATTTATTAATTTTAATTTGAAATTTATTACTTATATAGTTATGTGTAGCGAATCCAAACTCTAAGACGGAGACAATTCTGAGTCGTGTTTATAGTAATTTATCACTTTGCGTCTCCTATAGTGTTTTAATGATATAACTTTGCAACTAATGTTTATTCAAAAAAAGAAAAACTTTGCAGCTAAGACTTTGCTCTACAATTACTGATCTTGCAATGTCCTTTCCCTCCTAACAATTAAATGAACTTTCTTTAACCGTGTCACTTTATCTTTTCCTTTTTTTAAGAAAATTGATATCAAATTAGTTTAGTTGAAGACAAAAAGTGATAATTTAGGAAATATCCTATTTGTTTGTAGGATTTCCACTATGGTGCACTTATTAAGTGCACGATGCGACATTAATTTTAAACTCTTAATTTATTAATAAAAAAAATTCAATGATTAAGATGAAAATTGACAACCCATTTTTTTTGTCAAACCAGAACTCATCCCACTTATTACTAAATCATTGTGGTTTGACAACCACCACGAACCGCTCTCGTCAACCTGTGACAACCACCGCTTTGCTGAACTCCAACCCAAACCGCCATGACCCATAGACGAATTTGGTAACCCACGCATCTTCTGCATAGCAACCTTGTTAGAATCATTGCCAAACAGGTCTGCCATGGCCATCGGAATTTGTCGAGCCCCCCTTCAAATCACCTCGTATCTAATAGGTACCAAAGTTATAGAAAATAGTATCACACAACTAAAATAGAGATGAGAAAATTGAAGCTGATACATAATATTTAACGTGAAAAATCCTATAATAGTGATGAGGGAAAAACAACGGGCATGAGTAGAAAAATTTTCACTATGTAAAAAAAATTACAAGACCTCTCTCTAGATACAAGGAGAGAACTATATAAGAGAAAGAAAGAGTTTTGGGATGAATTAAAAGCTTCACTTAAGCCTCTTTATATAAGCTCTCAAGAGCCTTCAAGATTTAGAACCCACCAATGTGGGACTTTGGTGTAACAATTCTCCCACTTAAAGATTTGATTGAGTCAATCATATCTTCACATCACTCTTTCTACTTTGCCATTCCATGTTGCTTACGTTTCTGATAGACCATAGGAGGATTGACACCAAAGAAGCTTGTTAGTGTTGATTGACTTTGTCATAACATCTGCTAGGTTGTCTTTGGTGTGAATCTTCTGTATATCCATACTCTCTTCTTCTACTACTTCTCGAACAAAGTGATACTGGATACCTATGTGCTTTGTCCTTGAATGAAAAGTTGGATTCCTTGCAATGTGTAAGGCACTCTAACTATCACAATACACAGTAATTATCTGTTACTTGTGACCAAGTTCTTCCATTAACCTTTTAATCCAAATAGCTTCCTTGCAAGCTTCGGTAGCTGCTATGTATTCAGCTTCTGTAGTAGACAGAGCGACAACAGTCTGTAACTTAGATAACCAGCTGACTACTCCTCCTATAAGTGTGAACACATAACCAGTAGTAGATTTTCTCTTATTAAGATCACCTGCAAAATCTGAATCAACATAACCCTGACAATAAATTCTGATCCTCCAAAACATAATGCAACACTTGAGGTTCCTTTGATATATCTAAGGATTCTCTTAACAACATTCTAATGTTCTCTACCAGGATCTGCCATAAACTGATTGACCGCTCCCACTGCTTGTGCAATGTCTAGTCTTGTACATATCATAGCATACATAAGGCTTTTTACTGCTGATGTATACAGTACTGGAGACATTCCCATCCTCTCTGCTTCACTGCTAGGACTCATACTTGAGGATAATTTGTAAGTGACAGGAAGTGGGGTAGAGACAGACTTACAATCTTGCATGTTGAAGCGTCGCAAGATTTTCTTCAAATAGTTCCTTTGAGAAAGCCAAATCTTCCTATCTTTTCTGTCTCAGTGAATTTACATCCCTAAAATCTTGTTTGCTGGTCCCAAGTCCTTCATATCAAACTCCCTAGCCAATTGTGCCTTCAATTCTTGGACTCGATCTTTGTTGGGGCCTACTACCAACATGTCATCCACGTACAACAGCAAGATGATGAAATCATCGTCACCAAACTGCTTGTAATATGTACAATGGTCTGAACTCAGTCTGTTATATTTGAGGCTAATAATGAAGGAATCAAATCTCTTGTACCAACACATTAGCGCATGCTTTAGTCCGTACAGAGATTTGGTTAACCTGCAAACCAAGTTTCCTTTTCCTTGTTCTTTAAAACCTTCTGGTTAGAGCATATATATTTCTTCTTCTAGCTCTCCATGAAGAAAAGTTATATTCACATCTAATTGTTCAAGATGTAAATCAAATGCAGCACACATAGCCAAGATTACTCTGATAGTGGTAAGTCTGACGACTGGAGAGAATATTTCATTGAAATCAATTCCTTCTTTCTGAGCATACCCTTTGACCATCAGCCTTGCACGATATCGTTCCACTTGATCGTTGTCATCTCGTTTGATCTTATAGACCCATTTGTTACCAATGGCTTTCCGTCCCTTTGGAAGTTCAACAAGTTTTCATGTCTTATTTCTATGTAGGGCTTCCATCTCTTCTTGCATTGCTGCCATCCTCAAAAAAGCTTCTGAGCTACTCACAGCCTCCTGAAAGGTTGATGGCTCTCCTTCTTCTGTTAGAAGATAATATGCATCGTGGCTTGCCATAACATAGGCTGAGTGCCATGATGGTTGCCTTATTTGACGAGTTGACTGCCAAACTTCTGTATCATTGGCCTCCAATGGTTCTTGTTCCTCATGCTCTGGTTCTTGATCTACTTTAGAGGAATCTTCTTCTCCAACGTTTTCATCTATCTGTACCGTTGTAGTCTCTTTAAAAGTGTTGTCATCTTCTTGTTCTCTTTGTAGTTCATTTTCTGCAAATATCATATCTCTACTGACAATAACCTTGCAGGCAGTGGGATCCCACATGCGATACCCCTTAACACTGTCAGCATAACCCAAGAATATGCATTTCTTAGATTTTGGATCAAGTTTCATTCTTTCTTGGCATCACATATGCAAGACATCCGAACACATGAAGAGAAGAATAATCTATTGGCTTGCCATTCCACATCTCCATTGGTGTCTTTTAACCAATTACAGTTGATGGCGACCGATTTATCACGTAACATGTAGTTTTGACTGCTTCTGCCTAGAAAGACTTGGCTAGACCTGCAGTTTGCAACATAGCTCTTGTTCTTTCTAGGAGAGTTCTATTCACCCGCCCTGCTACATCATTTTGTTGAGGTGTGTGTGCAATAGTAAACTGCCTTTGAATTGCCATCTGTATATTCTCCTCCATTGTCTGTCCTCAAGCACTTGATCCTCTTTCCGAATTCAAGTTCTACTCTTGCTTTGAAGTCTTTGAAGTCTTTGAAGATTGAAAATGCATCTGACTTCTTCTTGATTGGGTACACCCATAATCTCCTAGAGAAATCATCAACGAATGATACAAAGTATATTGCTCCTGCTAGGAACATTTATGGTGACTCCCACACATCAGAATGAATCAAGTCCAATATGTACTTGCTTCTAGCAGTTGATCTATCAACTTTAATCTATATTGCTTGCTTGTAACACAATGCTCACAAAGAGGTAAGTTTACCGATTTGAGCCTAGGAAGGAGATCACGTTCTGTAAGAATCTTCAAACCACGTTCTGACATATGGCCTAATTTGCGATGCCACATTATCGTTGATTTTTCTTGGTCGGCTAATGCAACTGATGTGTCTACCTTTTGTAATGTCTCTCCCACAAGCATGTATAGATTTGTCGCAATTTTTTCTGCTTTCATCACCACTAGAGCACCTTTAACAACCTTCAAGATCTCACCTTCAATATGGGTTTTGCACCCGAGGTTATCCAATTGCCCAATAGACAATAAATTCTTCTTTAAACATTTCATATGTCATACCCCTTGAATTATGCGAACAATATCATCGTGTAATTTTATTTTGACAGTACCAACTCCAACAATCTCCAAGGCATGATCATTTCCCATGAACATAGATCCTTCTGAGATAGGTTCATAAGAGCTAAAATAGTCTCGTTGTGAAGCCATGTGTCATGTTGCTCCTGAATCCATTGTCCAAACATCGGTGAGTTGTTTTCCACCTTTGGAACCAATTGCTACTTCGTTGTAAAAGGTTTCTCCATCATCAGAGGTACTCGTAACACATCCTTGAGAGGTTGTTGCTTCAGGAGCTTTATCTGTATTTTTCTTGTTATGCCAATAATCTTTCTTCAAGTGCCCTCTCATGCCACAAAGGTAGTATTTGAAGTTCTTCCTTCTTCGCGATTTTGATTTACTCTGATTTCGGCTCCCACTTGAGCCACGTTCCGTTGATCTTCCTCTCGTCATCGACAAAGCCTCTGCTTGCTATAAGCTTTCCAAGATGTCTTCTTTGTTCTTCCGCCTTCATTCTTCTTCAAGAATAGCAGCAGTAACGTCATCAAATCGAAGATTATCAACAACATTATTATTTGTTATATTGATGATATGTTGATCATAAGAGTCAGGTAGACTTTGAAGTAGAAGCTCTACACATTCATTTTCCACCATTTTGTAATCTGATGTCGTTAGCTGAGAAAATAACGTGTTCAGATTGTTGATGTGATTTGTTTCTGTTATGGATTCACTCATTCGAAGAGTATAAAGTCTCCTTTTTAAGAATACTCGGTTGTGAAGTGACTTGACATTGTACAATTTGGTGAGTGCATCACAAATCTCCTTCGCCGTTTTTTTTTCTGCAACACTTGACAAAACTGAATCTACCAAAGCTAGATGCAGGTTGCCAACAACATTGTCATCCATCTCTTTCCACTTGTCATTAGGTGTCCCAATGGGTCTGCCTTCAATTGCTATTAAGCAATTGTCCTTCCTCAAGATCGTCTTTATCTTCAGTTTTCATAAGAAGAAATTACTCCAATTGAACATCTCAATCTCATATTTTATCGTCATAGTTTTACACTAAATAATTTTCAACTGAACCGGCTTACATTATTTCACAGTGAATAGTATCGTATACGTGAACAGTATTGTACGTATTACTATATACTATAACAGATCCAATATACGTTAATAATCACTGTAAAAGTATACAACTGCATGTATAAATAGTCACCGTAAATAGTATCCGCAGTGTGAATAGTACCATATACTAGAATAGTATCGTATTCTGAAATAGTGACCGTAGACCGTAAACAGTGTACTAGGCAAGTTTCTAGGAAAGAGAGGTAGGTCACTAATGGATACGCTTAAATACCAAGTCTTTCCTAGCCAGAACTTTTCTAGACATACACTCCCACACTACCACACTTTATTTCCAGCAACAAGAATAATTCTTTTCTGATGTGGAAGATCAGTCAATGCTGCAGCCACAGAGTATATTAAGAATTTTCTTCTGAACCCTACATCGTAGTAACCAAGAGCTCTGATACCATTGATAGGTACCAGAGTTATAAAAAATAGTATCACACAACTAAAATAGAGTTAAGAAAGTTTAAACTGATACACAATATTTAACGTGAAAAACCCTCTAATGGTAATGAAGGAAAAACCACAGGTAAGAGTAGAAAAATTTTCACTATGTGAAAGAAATTACAAGACCTCTCTTTAGATATAAGGAGAGAACTATATAAGAGAAAGGAAAGGAAATTTTGGAATTATTTAAAAGCTTCACTTAAGCCTCTTTATATAGACTCTCAAGAGCCTTCAAGGTTTAGAACCCACCAATGTGGGACTTTGGTGCAATAGTATCTGCCATCACAATAGTAACCCATTGTCGTTTTCCTTCGTTGTGATCCAAAACCTGCAAACAAACATAACCACCATCAAGTAATGGATACCACTGCTGCCATTACCGTGCTATCTAACCAGCCAAACCCAGTGACCTAACCTACTCGAACCACTATCACCCCTTACCTTGCACGCATCTAAGCCACCATGAGCTACACTCATTCCCAGCCATGGCCATCGAACAACCATTGTCCATGACCTCCAAACCGAGACTAGAACCACCCAAAACAGAGCCTTCGCGCCTGGGTTCGCAGGGGCTACGCATCTGCGGGGGTTAGTGCGACTTCGATCATAGTGGTGAAATAGAGCTTCCTGGCAGATCTCGCGGTGGTTGGGCGATGCAGGGGAAGTACGATGCGATGATGTTAGCTACCAGAATTGCTAGAGTGTCTGGCTTCGTCATGGTGCGATGAACGACGACGATGCCGACATATATATATATATATTGGAGATCGACTTATACTAGTGTAAGTCTTTTTTAACTTACACTCATTTATAATTGTTAGATCCACTTTTATATAATAGTTAATATTATTTCATTAAAAGTAACTATTAAATAAAAGTGAATCTAACAGCTGTAAATGAATATAATAATAAAAAAATTTACACTAATATAAGTTGATTTTCCCTCATATATATATATATATATATATATAGGAGCAACATAGCATCTATGGATTCTTGTAAATGGACTCATAAGATAGATTTATGATCTTAGGTTTAAATTAAAAAGTTTGACCAGGATAGGAACGTAGGTGAATTGTTATTGGCACTATAATCGTAACTCTATTCTCCTCAAGTTTGTGTGGCTTCTTTTAGGGTAATTTTTTTTATTTATTAAATCAATTATAAGCTCAAGTTTTTCAATTGCACAGCTCAATGAATATTTTAACTTTTCAAGTATTACATGAATTAATTAAAATTTATTATAGGGGTCAATTTCTTTCACCATATTCATATCCTAGTAAGAAAGAGGATCATTGTGGGGGAAACCATGTTTGCAGGGTTTTTATAACCAAATCAATCTTATCTAAATTGATTAAGCCAAACCAAAAAGTCAAAAAAAAAAAAATCAAATTTTATTCTTTTTATAAATTTTGATAGATTTGGTTTTTATTTTTATATATATATATATATATATATATATATATATATATATATATATATATATATATATATATATATACTTAAAAATAATTAGATATTAACTTATTGTTGTTTCCTATGAAGCATTTTAGGTTAATTTGTTATTTACATTATTGATTATGTTTTTATTAATATTTTTAAATAAATTTATTGTTAAATGGGTCATGAAAAATAAATAAAAAATAAAGCTAAATATGGATTTGTTTAAGAAAAAAATATTTGATAAAAAAACTGACTTTACCGAATCAAATCAAACCGATTAAAGTGAGTTTGTTTTAGGTTGGTTCTTCAATTAAAAGTAAATCGATCAGTTTTCAATATTGAATTCGTGAACACCCTTAACTATTTATCCCTTAAGACTGTCTCTGATAAATATTAAGTTTCTTTTGGTGAAAATCTGTGGCATGTCTTGTAAAGTAATCTTTTCTCCACGTAAATTTTTTAAATAAAAAAAGTAAAATTCTAACAGATACTTAAAGCACAATAAATACGTATTTAAAGAAAAATATTTATTATTAATTTTAAATAACTTATATAAATTTTAAGTTATTAATTCGAAATTAATAATAAAATATGTTACAGAACATACATTTATTGTGTTTCAAAACATGATATAATTTCTCGACACGAAGAGCCGAAAACTCAATATCCTATGTTAGCGCTCTAGTTTGCTTGAACAATGAACACAAGGGATTCATTTCCCATTTTTGGCTACTGTTTGCTCATTAGGCGGTGCTCCTTCACTCTTGAAGGCTTGAACTAGGAAAGAAAGAGCTTAGTACAAAACTTCAAAATATTTCTGGACAAAGTATGAAGAATAAAGATATTAAAAGTTACATAATTTTTGAAAGACTAAAATTCATTTCAACCCATAACTTTTTAAAAAAATAATAATTTAATTTCCACTTTTATTTTCATCAATTAAATATTTTTTTATTATAAAAAGTCAAAATTTCCCAGTTTTTAACTAACAAAACTGAAGTACCAAGTGACACTTACATGGCCAGCACTTAAAATTTTGGCATTTGGCTAGCTTACATGGTTAAAATCTTCCGTGTTTTTTTCCCCCCTCGAAGAGATCTCATGCCATCGTTCTTCTTCTTTTTTCCTCAAATCACTATTTTTTGTTTTCAGTTCACAAGATTAGTCTTTCGAACTTGTTCACCAATTTAACGCTGCTCAGCAATAACAATCATGGAAGGGAATCTTAAAAAACAAAAATGCTAGAGGAAGAGAGTGAGAGTGCAGGTATAAGCGTTGAATTGTTGAAGCAGTACTTCTATGAATGTTTTAGTTGACTTGGCGAACTTGTTTTTTGGGACAGAACCAATGTCACAAGAAAAGGCTTCGATGGAGACAAATTAAGCGGTAGTGGTAGGAGCAAAATTTGATGTGGGAGGCCATGGAGGAAGGAGCAAAATGCCAGCATTCTGGCCATGCAAAAGTGTTACTGTTTATCATGTAATTGACACATAAGTGGCGTATATAGAAACAAAAGTTATCCTCCGGTAGAGGAACAATATATATCAACCATGAGAATCAAACTCAAGCCTTGAGAAGGATAAGCCCTTTTAATTTAGAGAAAGTAAACACAATAACAAAATATCAGCATCACAAAATAAATAGTAAACATAAAGAGATTTTAATTAAACTTGAGTTATGAGAAGCTCTCCACTCTTACTTCTGATAGACGAGAGAGTAACTAGTTGAATAGCCATTTCTTCACTTCCAGGGAGCATTATTGAAGGTTTGTTCAACTAAAACTTAAAGATCTAGGATTTGATTCCCACTCGTTGTTCTTTATTAGTAGCATATCTATAACTATTATTGAACACTTGTCGTCTTTTCATAAACTTTGTCTTCCCCAATTAATTGAGTTATCATTTGCTTCTTTGTTGGGAAAAAAAATTGCATATAAACAACCTAGTCCCATATTGGTCTTTGCATTTATAAGTCCCACATTTGTTAGGTCATGAAACAATTTAGCCTTCATAAGTCTCCCACAAAAAGTGCGGAACGCCGAGCTAGGTAGCGCTAGCCTGTGACCCAAGTGGGGGCATCAAGGTGATGGAACATATTCCAGCTTTACTCTGCTGGTTCGGGTTGGAAGTTGCATTCTATATTGGGCTTGCCTTCACCAAAGCTTGATTGGGTTGAGCCGTTGGCCCACAGGGCGTGTTTTTCAGGCTGGAGGGCATAACGTGAGGCTGGCTTCACTCTTGGGCCCGATCGAGAGGGAGGCTTTACTTTGAGGCTAGCTTCACGGAGCAGGAACAGCTCCTGCTCACGCTGACTTAACAGAGCAGCGATGCCCCTTCATCCCAACAGTGGAAGGGGAGGGTTGTAAATAAAATAATAATAATAATAATAATAAAAAGGCTGCTGCACTTCCAAGACCCACACTACTGCTTGGACCATCACCTTTTTCAATTTTTTGTTTATTGAGATCGTGCATCATCATTTGATAATCACATAAAAGCTATCCTCTAAGAAAACATCAGAGGAATAATCACTGTCACAAATTAAATAGCATACATACAAGATTTTAATTATACTAGTGTCATGAGAAACTGTCCATTCTTAATAGACAATAACGTACAGAGTTAAATAGGCCCTATTTCTCTATGTGGTTTTCATTCCCAGGGGGAAGACAAACAACGTCTAACCGCATTATATCAAAGCCAAAAGTACAAATTACAATATTTGCCTTCCCCAAATTAATTGAATTATCCTTTGCTTCTTCCAAAAAAAAAGGGGAGGGGGCATATAAATGTACCATGTTAATCGAATCTTTGTCTTTGCATTTACAAATCCCACATCAACCAGAACAAGAAACAACTTGGTCTTTAAACAGGATGCCAAGTTGGGTAGCGTCAGCATGTGAGCCAAATGGAGGCACCAAGGCAATAAGACAGCGCCCTGGCTTTTATTGGGTCCGGTTGATGGCTGCAGTATGTTGACCTACCCTCTCCAGGTAGAGAGCTGAGTCGTGGAACTCGCACGAAATTATTATAACCCATAAGAAAATCCCCCATTTGCTTGGGGACTAAATGTGTATAAAATTTATTTGTACATTTCTCTCAAATTTTTTTTTTAACTTTCAATTTTACTTGTGCTTATATTATAATTATTGTTTAATTATTTAAATTTTCTATCATTAAATCATATAGAACCAATTCATTCCATCTTGATTATGTCAATTAGTATGCTTATACTTTTTTTCATGTTTAGCCTAGCTAAAAAGCTTTTGAGCCATCATTTTTACTTTTTTTAAGCAATAAATGTATAGCCAATTGGTGACTCCACTCATAAATAAACAATTTCAAAACCTTTTGAGTATGCAACCCATGTAAATAAGGGCCACCAATGTAATACAATGAGTTCAAGTGGCATACTTTTGTAATTTTATATTTGCTATGCAAATAGGTGTTTCACACCCTCTCCAATGTGAAACTCGTTGTTCTTATATTTGCAGTGTGCTTGGGTTTTTTCCTAGTCTTTGATTTGAGACTTGATCTTAATGTAAAATTTGCACTTTATAAATCATTTCATACAAGATGAATTATTAATTTAAGTATTTCATATTACGAAATTGTCATATATTAATGACTATTTCTTTTATCATATTTATGAACTTATTTTATGTACGTTGTTGCTTATAAATAGATGAACTCCTCTAAGTATTTGATGTTGGACTCTTTGTCCATGTTTATGAACTTAGTTAATAACTTATTTTTATAGAGAGTTTTACGCAAGTTGTGGAACTTGTACAAAGGCACATGCCTCAAGTCTTTACAGAGCAACAAGATGGAAAGTCAACTTAGATAAGTGGTTTTGTTGTTGGGATTCATTATAACTCATGAAGGAAGGTTTGTTAAAAATTTTGGAAGAAGAAAATCCCCCATTTGCTTGGGGACTAAAAGTGTGTAAAATTTATGTGTATTTTTCTTAATTCTTTTTTTTTTTACTTTCAATTTTACTTGTGTTTATATTATAATTGTTGTTTAATTATTTAAATTTTCTATCATTAAATCATATATAACCAATTCATCCTATCTTGATTCTGTCAATTAGTATGTTTATACCTTTTTTCATGTTTAGCTCAGCTAAAAAGCTTTTAAGCCATCATTTTTACCTTATTAATCAATAAATGTATAGTCAATTGGTGACGCTACTCATATAAATAAACACTTTCAAAACCTTTTGAGCATGCAACCTATGTAAATAAGGGCCACCAATGTAATTTTTATACTTGCTATGCGAATAGGTGTTTCACACCCTCTCCAATGTGGAACTCGTTGTTCTTATATTTGTTGTGTGCTTGGGGGTGTTTTTCCCTAGGGGTGTCAAAATTGGTCAAGCCCGATGGGCCGACCCGAATAGCTTGACAAAATGGACAGGTTGGGTTAGCAAAATACTATCCCGAAACTTACATGACCCGAATGGGCTCAGCCTCCCAGCCCGTTATTTTAACACTTCATAAGGCTAAATGGGCTGGGCTGGGTTAACAAAATACCAGTCCGACATTGACATGTCTCGAATGGGCTAACTCGAAAATGGCCCGACCTCAAATTCGGACCGGCCCATTTTGACACCCATATTTTTTCCCAGTCTTTGATTTGAGACTTGATCTTAATGTGGAATTTGCACTTTATAAATCAATTCGTACAAGATGAATTGTTAATTTAAATATTTCATATTACGAAATTGTCATGAATTAATGACTATTTTTTATCATATTTATGAACTTATTTTATGTGCGTTGTTGCGTATAAAGAGATGAGCTCCTCTAAGTATTTGATGTTGGACTCTTTGTCCATGTTTATGAACTTAGTTAATAACTCATTTTTAAAGAAAACTTTACTCAAGTCGTGGAATTTGTACGAAGGCACATGCCTCAAGTCTTCACAGAGCAACGAGATGGATAGTCAACTTAGATAAGTGGCTTTGTTGTTGGGATTCATTGTAGCTCATCTTATAAGTAGTTTTGTTTTTGGGATTCATTGTAGCTCATCTTATGAGAATATAAAAGTGAGAGTAAATTTTTATTTAGTGAAATTAGTTACTCTTCTTTGAGTAGAAGTTGAGGGAGGTTTGGTGGTGTCTTTGGTGAAAGAAACTATTGTAACTCTGCTTTGAAACTAAGGTAGAGGAAGGTTCGTCGGAATCTTTCTAAGAGAAAATTCGACAAAAGAAGAAAATCTCGAGCATTTACTTAGGAACTGGATGTAGGTCAGGGGTTGTGGCCGAACAAGTATAAAATTTGTTTATGTATTTCTCTCAACCCTTTCCTCTTTAATTTCAATTTTACTTGTGTTTATATTGCAATTGTTGTTTAATTATTTAAATTTTCTATCATTAAATCATATAGAACCAATTTACCCCTTCTTGGTTCTTTCAATTAGTATGTTTATACTTTTTTTCATGTTTAGGCCAGCTAAAAAACTTTTGAGTCATCATTTTTACCTTTTCCAGGCAATAAATATATAGTCAGTAGGTAGCCCCACTCATATAAATAAACAATTTAAAAGCCTTTTGAGCATGTAACCCATGTGAATAAGGGCCACCAATGCAATACAATGAGTTCAAGTGGCCTACGCTTGTAATTTTTATACTTGCTATGCGAATGGGTGTTTCACACCCTTTCTAATGTAGAACTCATTGTTCTTATATTTGATGTGTGCTTGGGTGTTTTTCCTAGTCTCTGATTTGAGACTTGATCTTAATGTGAAATCTGCACTTTATAAATCATTACATGCAACATGAATTGTTAATTTAAGTATTTCATATTATGAAATTATCATGAATTAATGACTTTTTTTTATCATATTTATGAACTTATTGATGTGCGTTGTTGCTTATAAAGAGATGAGCTCCTCTAAGTATTTGATGTTGGACTCTTTGTCCATGTTTATGAACTTAGTTAATAACTCATATTTAAAGAAAGTTTTACTCAAGTCGTGGAACTTGTACGAAGGCACATGCCTCAAGTCTTCACAGAGCAACGAGATGGAAAGTCTACTTAGATAAGTAGTTTTGTTGTTAGGATTCATTGTAGCTCATCTTATGAGAGCATAAAGTGAGAGTAAATTTTTATTTAGTGAAATTAGTTACTCTTCTTCAAGTAGAAGTTGCGGGAAGTTTGGTGGAATCCTTGGTGAAAGAAATCGTTGTAACTCTGCTTTGAGACTAAGGTAGAGGAAGGTTCGTCGGAGTCTTTCTAAGAGAAAATTTGACAAAAGAAGAAAATCTCGAGCATTTACTTGGGAACTGAATGTAAGTCGCGAGTTGTAGCCGAACTAATTTAAAATTTGTTTGTGCATTTCTTTCAACCCTTTCCTTTTTACTTTCAATTTTACCTGCATTTATATTGAAATTGTTGTTTAATTATTTAAATTTTCTGTCATTAAATTATATAGAACCAATTCACCCCTTCTTGGTTCTATCAACTGGTCTGTATATACTTTTTTTCATGTTTATCCCAGCTAAAATACTTGAGCCATCATTTTTACCCTTTTCAGACAATACATGTATAGCCAGTAAGCCCTACTCATATAAATAAACAATTTCAAAGCCTTTTGAGCATGCAACCCACGTGAATAAGGGCCACCGATGCAATACAATGAGTTCAAGTGGCCCATGCTTGTAATTTTTATACTTGCTATGCGAATAGGTGTTTCACACCCTTTCTAATGTAGAACTCGTTGTTCTTATATTTGACGTGTGCTTGGGTGTTTTTCCTAGTCTCTGATTTGGGATTTGATCTTAATGTGAAATCTGCACTTTATAAATCATTACATACAACATGAATTGTTAATTTAAGAATTTCATATCATGAAATTGTCATGAATTAATGACTATTTTTTTTTATCATATTTATGAACTTATTGATGTGTGTTGTTGCTTATAAAGAGATGAGCTTCTCTAAGTATTTGATGTTGGACTCTTTGTCCATGTTTATAAACTTAGTTAATAACTCATTTTTAAAGAAAGTTTTACTCTATGAAGCCACTTAATAACTTATTTTTACTCTAAGTATTTGAATGGTTGCAATATATTGGCATGTTCGCTTCAAGTTGAGAATTGAGTCATCGGACTTGTATGAAGGGAAATGCCTCAAGTCTCCTAGACTGAAGGACACTGTGGAAGGCTGGTTTCATGGAGCAACAAGATGGATAGCAGGCGTGCGCTTCTAGTCCAAAGATAAGAGTTGGAAAGTCTAGTTAGATAAGTGCTTATGCAAATACTAATTAAAATGGTCAAATCTAGCCTCCCATTTGAGGTTTGAAGAAATGGGCAGAATATAGGGAACAACGTCTTCCATTATAGTTTTTAGGGTTTTTTTAACAAGTGCATTAAGCATACTTGTTAATAAAATCAAAATAGAAAATTTTGCATGAAAAATAGAAATTTTTTCCAATTTTAAATACATTAAATATTCTATTTTTTATAAAAAAATTCTATTTTAAATTCTTAACAAGTGCTCTTAAAATACTCTTTAGTAAAACCCTAATTTTTAATCCAAGTTAAAAGTGCAGTTATGTTGAGTGATCAAAAGCAACCTATTTTAAAATTTTGAGCGACTAAAGTGATATAAAGTAAAGGTACATAGCCAAAATGATATTAAACAGAAACATTAATGGCAAAAATCGTCTCTTCCCTCTCTCTAAATCTAACTCAATTGAATTGAAGTATTATTTGAGGATTTTTTATTTATTTATGATAAACTACTTAAGGAGCTCAACTTATATTATTACCAACTAGCATCCCCTCAATCCACATTTTTTATTTTACGTTAAGATTTAAAGAATATAAGTAATATTGACGAGTTTATAATAATTACAAATTTAAAAAGAAAGAATAGTAATTACAATGTGAGAAATTTGAAAGCAATTACAACTACAAAATAAAAATATTTATAATTTATAATTTTATCATTTTTATATATTTTTATATTTAATTATAAATTAGTTATTTTGAGAAAAAATTATGATCAAATGAACAAATCTCTTTTATAATATTATAAATTAAGAATCTTAACTTTATTAAAATATATTTTTATTAACTAAAATAATAAAAAGACAAAAATATTCAACTTGACATATGAAAATAATTTATAATATGAATAAAATACATGACATATATGACTTAATTTCTTTTCAACTAATAAATATCATCAAAATAATTTTCTCTTTAAATGTGAGGTCCTTAATTGATTATTACAACAGTAAAGTTGAGGTCCTGAATTGATTAATTTTAGAGATGAGATACTTAATTAATTATAAAAGTTAAATATATTGTACAACACTCCTATCAAGTTAATCAAATCTTTCCAAACTCTAAGACGGGGACAATTCTGAGTTTTATTTATAGTCGTTTCAAAAATCACTACCTACTTTTCCGGTTTTATCTTTCTGGTTAGAGTTCTAATTTTGCAGCAAATCTGGTAAGCAAGAAGGCTATTAGTTGAAGAAAGGGATTTTCTGTCTAGTCGAACAACTTCTATAAAAGTTTTAGATTGGGATGCAGCCAGATAGGGCAGTTGCCGCTTTTTTTTCTTGAAGAATTTTCTTTGGGCTTGTAACCAATTGGTTGCTCACTTTTTGTTTTGTTCAGTCCATAAGGGTTTATTCTTGCCGGTGTATTGCAGGGCTTCTGACCCCAGATTTTTGTATCCTTAAGTTCGCTGATTGACTGAAAAAAGTAGAGAAAAGAGTACAGAGATAGTTTAAACTTTAATTTTTTTATAAATTATTATTATAAATTTTAAAATTTTTATAATTAATTTTTAAATTTTAATTAATATTTTAATAGATTTTTATATTTAATTTAGATTCGTTAATTTATTAACGATAATACTATATAATATTATTTTATTTATATTTACATTAATTGATAATTGTATATTAAATTATTTATTAAAATTTAATTTTAAATATATTTTTTTTTACAAAATAAATAAGATATTATTATACAGATTATCATTAATGAATTAATAAATTTAAATTAAATAAAAAATATATTAAACATTAATTAAAATTTAAAAGTTAATTAAAAAATTTTAAAATTCATAATAATAATTTATAAAAAATTAAAATTCAAGAGAATTATATACATTTTACAGACTTTTTTAAAAAAAAGACCACTGAGACTACGGTTAGTGAATGCCACTTAAGCGTAACTTCATCCAGATTTTACGGATCTTATTTAAACTTTTTTTATAAAACATATAAAATCAAATATATTATTGTGTTCAATGAAAATAAAATACATTAACTTGCGCTAATAACATATTTATGGTCAATGACCTTGCAACTTAATAGGAATACCACACAACTTACTTTTTTATTTTATTGCGGTTCTAATATTAGAAGATAAATATACGATCAACGTATCTATTGTTCATGATATGATGATGCCCATTATGCTTCCTAGCCTTCCATGTGTATATTGTTGAAAAGCCATTGCTCATGAGTACCACCCAGAAGTCTAGAACTGCAGATCATTGCTCCGCATCTACCTTGACTGCTAAATAGCTAATTCAGAAAAATGCTAGATACATATCAGTTTCAAAGACACATCTCTCACATATGTTTATTGCTTAGGTATTCTCTCACAATTATAAATGCAGAAAATGAGATAAGCCAGATATAAATATGATTATAAGTGTGTGAGAGTAACATTCCTATAATGTGTACGTTCCTTTTAGCACCTACCAACTAGTATTCAGAAGGATGGGACCCCAAACAGCTCATAATTCCAAGATACCTCTGATTATGATTTCAGTGAAGAAAAGGCTGTCCAGCTCGAATCCTGTGTAATGATGCAATGACCAATGAGCTCTTTACCTTTTAACAGTCTCGCAGAACAGCACAAAACGTTCATGACCTAACTAAGCTAAGGGCCCTGCGTGAAGCAGCCTCATAAAGCACAAGTAAGAGTTAGTAGAGAAGAAAAGATTCTGTGGTTTTTTAGACTTTAGAATGTAAGACAGGTTTGTGATCTCTTCTCATTAAATGCCCAAGCATATCTATTTTTACCGTTTTTGGCTGCAGGCCAAGTAGCAGCGTGAAAATGCTTTACGGCAGTGAACAAATAATAGTGGGAAGCACCTCAGCAAATCATTCTTGGGTAGATTTCGTTGAGAATTTGGTTAACGTTGGTCTCCTCCTTCCCATGCAGGAAAATTCTAGTATGTATAAAGCTAATTATCCCTATAGGAATTGCACTGATTATACATGTAATCACATTGGCATTCCCAAGATATCTTAAAATATATGGTTAACAATAAATATTGATAATTTACAGAAAGAGAAGGGGGTATAGACACTGTTTCACATACCATGATTGACTTGTAGCACTGCATAAATTGTGGGAAAGTAAAATGTACGTAAGATATAGACAGAACATCAACACAATTACTCATGTAGGGTTATAAAGGTCAAAGAATACGACATGAACAAGATTTAAAACCTACTGCTTGCTAATTGTGAAGAATATCTATAATTGTATGATTTGCTCATGCGAGTAATCTGTAGTATATCTATATAATTAAAAGATTAAAAAAAAAGGGTAGGGGGGGTGGGGGTGGGGGTGGTGTACATTGCTAACTAAAGGCAATAGCTAAAATACAAGATGTTACATGTTACTGTGACAGGACAGTCCATTAAAGGCCATTCAAATGGTCTAGGCAATTCTTTCACCATCAATACAACATCCCAAGTGAGGTAGGCCACCACATACGTCTCACTTTTATCTTGGCATCCTAACAAAAGTATGAAAAACAAATGATAAAAGAACTCATCAGTGGTTCTCAGCTTCCTAGCAAGAAAGTACTTGCTGCTCTGCTCCTACATCAGATTCAGAACACCCTGGATAACTTCCTTTCTTTTGGGGTGAATGGGTTAACTAAAATAACTCTCACTCTAACAACACAAAAGCCTAAATTAAAATAACAAGTGATTTATGATAGCCTAATGAGTCATAGTTCTCACACTTTGTCATCAAAGTATTCAACAAATCACCTCAACCACCTTCTAAGGTCCCCAGTTGAAGAAGGAGAAATCTCACCACCAAGACTCTCAGTGCAGCAAGAAGAGTAGTTGGACTGCTGCTCCAACCCAAAATGTGATGCACCCACACTCTTGAAGCTTGGACTCCTTAAACTATGCCCATAATTTCCATAACCAACTCCTACATTATATGGATCTGGAGCAGGGAACGAAAGCCTTTTCTTAGCTGATCCAGCTCTGTCCCTCTCTGGTGTGGACGGCCTCTGCCTCGGCGCGCTGTGTGATCGAATTCGAGCCTTTGCAGACTCAGTTGCTGCCATGTAATTAGGCAATGTAGCACCACCATTACTTGTTCCAGCCCTACCATTTTGGTACAAGTTCCCTGTATAATGATAATTAGACCTTAGGCTTGGTGTTTGGGAGGTGTGGAAGCTTCTATCTTCTCTAACACATCGAGGGCTCGCGGACCGGACTTGGATGGGTCTTGATTTGGCTGGAGATGGGGTTGCAGGGGATTGGTGAAGAGATCCATTTTGGTGGGTTTTGTGGAGTAGGGAAGCAATGGAATGCCTTTGTGGTTGGTGGTGTGGGTTATATTGATAATTTGGATGTGATCTTCTGTAATTGGTTCCTCCTAGATATGAGTAAGGCTGAGAGGTGTCAATTTCCACAGTCTTAATGGGGTCCCTTTGATCAGTTGAAGCTCTTCCTCTGGCCTCCCATGGCTTTGCGGCCATCCACCGGTCGAGCCATTTTGGTCTCTCTTCAAGCTCATCTTCATTTCCCATTGATGATGTCCTACCATTCCTCCAAATCTATCACATTGTAGCCCAGTGTACAAGTCACAACCAATTAGCCAAGGAAATTCAGAAATCAAGAAACAGAGTGAAGAGGATGAAACCTGTTGGGAAAAAGCTTGGGACAAGGACTTGTCTCGCTTCATAGCTGCTTCCTTCCTCTGCTGCAACATGGCCTTGACTTCTTCAACTGTGTGTGGACGTTCATCCCAGTCATCTGCAATGCTGCTTCCCTCTCTTGACTGTCAAAGCGACCACATAAACCATTCAAACACATAAGCCTTCCCCCAAAAACAAAAAACAAAAAAAACAAAAAAAGCTTCTCAACTGTTGCTTGATTAAGAATTTGAGAACTATTCCCTTGCTTTTGAAAGCAAAAAGTACCTTTTTTTTTTACAACCATAATTGCTGATTCTGAAAGCATGAAAAAGTACACAAAGTTTGATCATTGATGCTGGTTTAATCAAATCAAAGCTCTCACTTACTACTGATTTCCTATCTGAAATCTCTTGAAGATACCGCGATTCCCAAACGCTAGTGGTGTCACTGAAAGTGGATTTTCTACTGCCTTCAAGTGAAGACCTTATGCGCTGGTCAAGAACCCTTGCTTGTACTCTAACCAGAGCCTGCATGCACCTAAGGGTCATCTTTGCCTGCTTCCTAACGTTGTGACCCCTTACCAAAGCTTGCAACTTCACCAGCCCCTTAAGCGCACGAAGTGCTCTTCTTGCCTTCAAAAGTTCAACCACACATAACGTACCCAAGAAAAACTCATTCAGATTAACCTCAGTTGCTTTCAAATTTCACATAAACTTGTCAACAAAATGAAGGGGTTATAGAATAGATCTATTAGGTGCACTTACCAGATATCCTCTGAAAGCAGTTTGAATCACAATAGCAGCATAATGCTCCCTAGCATGATTAGTAGTACTAGGCTTGGTCAACCTTGCCACCTCCACCGCAGCCTGAGCAGTGGCCATGGCAGCCTCGGCGGTGGCCACCGCCATTTCAAGCGCATGCTTCTGATCTTGGTCTGTCCTTGAAGCCCCACTTGCAGTTGTTGCAGCCACATCAGACTTTAACTTTGTTGGGGTTTGTTGAGTGTTCACTGTTTCATGATTCACAGGTTTTCTAAAAATCCATCTTCTTTTTTCTCTCTTCTGAAAAAATAAAAAGGTTCATTTTCATTATCTGAATTGATCTGGAAAATAACAGAGAAAGGGATCATAGAAAATAGGAAAAGGAAAATGGGGGACTCAATTTGAGTACCTTCTCTTCATCTTCTTCTTGATCATAGTCCTCTCTTCTTCTGCTACTCCTTTTGTCACTGTCTTTGGTGGGAGATCTGAATGCTCTTTTGACAGCAGTTAACCATGAGCTACTTCCCTTCTTCCCCATCAAAATGTACAGTAAAACTAAACTGCATTTACAGCTAAACTGCTAAAATACAGCCCCGGAAAGTGCCAGAAAATTGTGCAAGAGTTAAAGACACAGAAAGTTCCAACCGGGTTGGGTAGTAATGCCCAACCCAAGTCCTTTAACCGTGTCTTGCTGGAGGAAAGAAATAAAGGGAAGGAAAAACAAGAGGAGCCAAGGCATATGATTGTGGAACTCTGATTCAACCTTCGTTATTTTTATCAGTACACATTCAGCAATGCTACAGTAAACTTGTCCTTATCATGGCTC
The DNA here is from genome assembly GCA_029884605.1 of Ormosia emarginata. Lineage (NCBI taxonomy): Eukaryota > Viridiplantae > Streptophyta > Magnoliopsida > Fabales > Fabaceae > Ormosia > Ormosia emarginata. Next base: position 62,346,611 of record JAQQTP010000089.1, on the reverse strand, counting down.
TGTCGTGAATCCCCCTCAATCAAAAGTGCAAATAAATGAATCTCTCTGGCAGTGAAATATCTGAATCACCCTCATTTAAAAATCCTTAGAAAAATTAAATGTAAGATACTCTTAATTAAATGATTTTTCTAAACTTGCCGGTTTGTAGAACTTCGATTCAAGGTGCATTGACAACTACCTGTTAGTCATTCAATTTTGATATTAAGTTGGATAAAGAATAATGAATGAAATTATTTTGACCAACATGCCATAAAATACTGAATAAAAATCATGCTTCAAGATCATGTTGAATATACATGGTTTAAAGTACGTACACAAATTGATTTATTTATACGGCAGTCAGAGACAGCCTGTGTGTGAGAGGGGCAGCATAGAATATCAATTTCTATGTAGATTAATCTAAATGGGCAAAGCTTATGGATTTTAGTGGCATGGGTTGACAGCAGTGGGAGTGTCAGAAGCTAAGCTAACTAAAGCTTTAATGTTAATGAATAATAATTGAAAGCAGAATGGGTGTGTGTCCGTGTGTGAATGAGTGAGAAAGCAAGTTGAGGGTGGACAATAGAGGAGCCAAAAGTGGTTTTTTCGATAATGGAATGAGGAAAAGCTACTATTTCTTTTTGGGGGATAAAATGGCTTTTGGAGGAGGTTCCTCCTTTCTTTGTTAAACAAGTTGTTGAAGTTGGGCAAGCCGAGCAACTCTCACATGGTGTCACGTGAGAGAGTTAAGCAAGACCATGTGGGTGATGTGCCACGGTGGACCTCCCTTAGAATTAAGCAAGACCATGTGGCTTTACTTGGTAAAAAATAATTTGTTTCTTTTCCAGCAGAATCAGATGGCACATGAATCAATGCAGCTATTGTCTTAATTCTCAGCTAAACTTAATGGTGTCCACTTCTACTTCAGGGCTCAACTGCTCAAGTACTCACCCAGAGACTGGTCAAACTGTTCTAGATTCTCTTGGGACTCACTTAATTACTTTGTTTTTTTATTTTTAAAACTTTTCTAGGAGTGAAATCTGAGCATGAAAAAAAATTCCAAATCCAATATATTATAAAGGCTACGGGTGCTTTGTCCTTTGACCACATTGTGATTAGGAGGAGCAAGGAACAAATTTCCATTTCTTTTGTGTGTGGATTGGAGTCACTTGTCAAGCATTTAAGGACTGGACAAAAGAGTTTCCTACCTACAAAGCAAAATACTTCCATGACAAAAGACATAAGCAAAATATCCCATTTTATCTAGTGGGATATTATACTAGCATGTTTTAGAACCTCTTTTAAATTTTCAATGTTCACTTTATCCCCTTATACTTAGTTGAAATGCTATACACATATCTTGATGTGAAATATATGCATAAAAGCAATTTCGTGGTAATTAAAATAATAAATTAATCAAATTAACATAAGCAACAAGTTGTAGAGGATGCTCTTGCAATTGTGTTGGGAAAAGGTTGTCACTAGTTCTAAGTTTTTTAGAATCAAATTAGAAAATTTATTAATACATTTATTTTTTAAAAAATGATATCGATACTTCACATTATAATGAGTGGAAGAAGCAAATTTTGAACACTAAATTTCACAAAAATAGTCAAGATTACAACAATAATAACAATAATCAAGTCTTTTCCTATTAAGTGAAGTCAGTTACATGGATCAAACGACGCCATTATGTCTTATCATAAATTAAGTCTTCAGAAATGTCATTCAAATCTAATTTTTTTTAATTATTACACTTATAGTCTTTATTAGTTTCCTTCTACCTCTAGTTATTGGACTATCCTCCACCTAGTCTACTCTTCTTACTGCGCTTTTTGTGGATAATTATTTAATCATGTTTTTTCCTTTCATAAACCTACGTCCTCCAACCACCAAGGCGTCATTCTACCATCTTTTTCACAATAGGTGTTACCCCTGCTTTCTCTCTAATGCATTCATTCATAATCTTATCTTGTCTTATATAACCATACATCTAGTGCAACATCCTCTTTTTCGCGACACTGATCTTATGCTCTTGTTGGCTTTTTACCGCTCAACATTTAGTACCATACAACATCGCAGATCTTATAACTGTGCGGTAAAATTTACCCTTAAGTTTGGGAAATATTTTTCTATCATAAATCACTCTTAAAGTACTCCTCTATTTCATCAATTCAGTTTGAATCATATTTACAAAGTTTACATATCCTCTCATCTCTCTGACCCTTGGAAAAAATTTGATAAGTTTAAAGTAATCATTTTATATGATAGATCCAAGATACTTAAACCGAATGACTTGTGGTATGATGTGGTCCCACAATTTTCATTTCTTTAATTTCTCGCTAAACTAGTATTAGACGCTTTTTACCGAACTTACATTTCATATCTTTGAATCATCACGCTTATTATCGCTTATTGGATCGATCACTCGAAAATAACACGATTCTATCATGCTTATTTGTTAAATCCGACGAATTAACGATTTGGAAAATCCCATGATGCATAACATCTTGCTTCATGAGTGGAGACGAAAAGTTATGTTCTTTCAAAGTTCATCTCCATAACTCTAACTTCTCATTTGTTTCCTCTCTCGACTCTTCAACTAAGACTATATCATCTGTAAAAAGCATGCATTGTGACACCGACTCTGATCATATTTGGATGTCATGTTCTTCCAAAGTTCATGATTATTCCAACTAAGTATCCAATACCATACTAAAAAGATATGGACTCAAAGTTGACTATTGATGTAGTCTTAAAAATATAGTAAAATCTTTTGTAACTGCACCATGTGTTCAAGCCATATGGTCTTGCTTAATTCTAAGGGAGGTGGCTTAAAGATAGTCAAGGTTATAGTGTAAAAAATCATGTGAAGTGATCATATACAATTAAGCATGTTCATAAATAAGTAAACAATGCAAATCACATTCATTATGCAGATCACATTTATTTTTCTCAGCTAGTTATTTGATCATGCCTTTCTTTCTTCAACATTTGTGCATAATCCTCATCGTAAATCTGTTTAAGAATTCTCACATAACATATGGCTAGGATGTCCCTACCTGATTAGGGCGTTCTTTGCCTATTTTCTTTTCTTTTCTTTTCTTTTTCTTTCTAGGAACTAAGTCCCTTGAGAACTAAGTTTGAGGATCCACTTCCATACTTGGAAATCGCCTCCCTTGTCGATGGTCCACTTCCTAATTTCTTTCTGGCATGATAAGAAACTAGCTCATACATAACATGCAACCATTTTTTTTTCATGGCTCATTTCATTGATCATTATATCTCTTTTAAAACATGATCATGAAAATTCTGTAACATTCCTCTAGGCACTTGGTTGAGGACTTCAAGCAACATGATAGTCATTCATGAACCAATGACATACACATGCATCACGATATTCATGTCCAGCATCATGGCTTTTGGCCCATGGTTTCATTACTCTCAATTAAATTCATAACACAAAAGGGACATGAGATTCGTTCATGTAATCATCACCAAATACTTGGTCATGTGCATTTATATCATAGTTGAATGGCCTTACACTTCTTTAGAGGGATAATAGGCATCAACTTATAATAATTTAGTTCCATTTCTAACCTTTTAGAAGAACTATCACAATCTCCTTCAAATTACTTAACTCATTAGTCTTTTAAGTATCATGATCAATGATTGATCATGACCCTAATCATAACATTCAGCCACTTAGACCTAGCCTTGCCCGTATGCATTCAAACTATGGAGTTATCCTTTAACTTTTTTATTTAGATGTAGATAATAAGGCAACATTTACTTATAAAGTTCTGATTCAATTTAGCCACTTAACTTACCTAAAATTGCATAACCAATTTGGTGCTGGCAAGGCGCCTTTTCATTAGCAGACAATTCTAACCCCACTTATGACATACAAGCATTTCGGGCTCACTCATAATGCTGTAGTCACAATTCAACCCTTTTTAAATCAAAATTAGACAACAATTCAAATATAACAAGGCATCTAAACTCGGGTGCCATGCAGCGACACCTATCCTCTTGATTCCAATTGTGTTTTATCAACCACAACATCAACACTAATTAAATTCTTTAAGAAACATAACAGCAAGGCTCTCTTGACCTTTACTATAAAAAAAAAAAACCCTATATTTGCATTTTGGACATCATCAACAACAACAATAGCTCATGGCAGTAATATAGTTCCAGCTTTCCCTACCGTCACATAACAGCAACATGTAGCACAATATCATCAACATTACCATCATATGAAAGCACTTGTTCTTTGCATGTTTAGGTCAATTTAGCAAGTTCAAATTACTCATTCATGCATATGGGTTTTGGCCATAAGAGGGCAGTGTGCGTTCTCACCGGTCCTAATCAAAATTCCATCACAATACAAGGCATTGGAACTTGGTCACAACAAGGTAGCTATAGATCATGACATTTTGTTCAAGATTCAATTACAAAACAGGCATAAGAACATCGAGGAATCAGGTCAAGCATGTTAGCATGCATTCTCATTATTCACAATCACAATCTAGCATCAATATATGCCATTTTCATAAGGGTGTTCAATCATGACAAAACAGTGCTCAATCTTAGGAAATTAAATCAAAGCTTAGTCACCCCACTCTGCAAGAGGCCATTTTTGCAACTCCAAGCCTTAGTTCTATTTTAGTTACTCGTGTAGGGACTCAACAATACTCGCGTAGTCACCTCACCCCTCTCCAAGGGACTCAACTTTACATTAATACCCAAATTAACATCTAAATTTATAAAAACAGGACTGTAAAACCGAGACCCACACATAATTCAAAACTTACATTCTTACCAAATTTTATATTGGAATTAACACCAACTTTTACCTTGACCCCCTCCTAGCTCTAACTAGCGACCATTCCTTCTCAAGACTTCCACAAAACTCTGTTTCTCATAGTTAATACTTCAACATAATTTCCACAGCCATGCTTTAAAAAGTCATGTAACGTTTTAAATAACTTCTAATTTTAAATATTTATGTAAGATTTAATAATCAATATTTGTTACCTATTGTCATGTAACGTTTTTCTTATAATTTTTCAATAATTGAAATAACTTCTAATCTTAAATATTTATTTATAAGATTTAATAAAAATGTCAATATTTTTTCGGCTCTTATTGTTTTTCCTTCCCTCATGCTCTATAAGGAAGTCCATCTGACTTCATCTTTTCTACATAAAAAAAAAAACTAAAATGGTCAAAGATATTGTTCATTTTTAAATAAATTTGTGATAAGAGAAGAAAAAGTCCATAATTTTTGACATATAATTTTAAAATCTGATTTCATAAAAGACAAATATACACAATACAAAGTCTTGATTCATAAAATTAAAACCCAATTGAGATTGTATATTACACTGGGTCTAGCTTACGTTGATTCCATGGCGTTTGACGACTGAAACTTGCGCAATATTGGGCCTTGAGAATAAGAGCATCGATTCTATTGCTTAAGAGTCAAGAGCTGTTTTATTATTATTTATTTTTCTAATTCTGTTCTTCTGAAAAATAACATCGTAAATAATCAATTATATAAAAACGTTTTTACATCTTGAAACAGGAAATTAATGCCTTTAATTTTATATTTATGTTAATCATGATGAACAATGACAAAAAAAAAATGAAAAATGAAAAATATCTGGTGTCCAAAATACAAAACCAAACTCTTGAATCTCAAGAAATAAATAGAGGATTTAGTGAGAAAAAAAAATGAGTCATTTTTTTAACTAGTGACAGGCGATTTAGTAAAAAACCGTTTAGTTTATCTAATTCAATTTGATTTTTGAGACACTTAATCAAATATTAGTGCTATCAATCAAGCTGAATTATTCTCTTCTTATATGAGATTTTGTTATATGATAAATATAATTTCATGTGATGATATCATTATCTATGATAGAGCCAAAAAGAAAAATAAAATTCTTCTCCAATTAAAGGTCATTAGCAATTGAATGAATTGATTAATCTTCCTTGTGACTATTTCCATCAAATAAAGATATATATTTTTAGTAGCCAAAAAAGAAAATCTATATTTCTTAGCTTCTATTTATTTTTCCTTATTATATTATTTCTACCCATCTCAAGTCATGAAGATGATAAGTTTTGCAAAATTGTATGAATCTTACAAAATAAAATTATACTTTTTTTTTGCTACAAAATAAAATTATACATGAGATATATACTATATGATGGTTTATTTTTTATTTTCTACGTTATTATTTTTTAAAACAAAAGTTTACAATGGCGAGAGATTATTTTATTTCAAGATCAAAGTATGCTATAAGTATCACTAAGACTTATTATGATACTTATATATAACATACTAATAAAAGACACTAAATCGAATTCAAATTTAAGATCTTATTATCAATATTATTTGGTCCTACCAGTTAATTAACTCTTGCTAATATTTTCTATATTTTTAATTATTAATAATTACAAATAACGTACCCAAAAAAAAAACCAACAAAAGACTATAAGTCGATTGTCAATACTGTTTGATCCAACAAGTTACCTAACTCTCATTAACATTTTCTATATTATTAATTAATAGTAATTAAAATAATGTTGTATAAATTTACGTATTCTCAATTTCACTATTCATTTACAGGTGTCGGCCAATGATACGTTTCTGATCCTTTTGTTTTTGGAAGTTTCATATTTCTCTTTTCCTTCTCTTCTTCACACCATCCCTCTCCTGTATTTTTTTTTTTTTCAAAATTTTAATCATTCATCATTCCTCCATTGTCAGCGACGAGGAAGTGGGAGACGTTCTCCAGCATCGTGCTCAGCATGGCATTCTGCTACCACATCGTGGAGGCCGCCTACGAGCGAGGACGATGGGTTCTGGTAGGCGGTCGGGTCGGGGCGGGTCCGGACCCGCAGCTGACGGCAACGGATTTTCGACTAAGTCGACGGCGGACGTTACGGTGCGTAAGGGAGGGGAGAGTGTGTGTTACAAGACTGTGTATGAAGTTGTTAATAAAGCGGCGGATAATGTTAACAATAACAGCGATGGGCAATGGGGGGCACAGAGGTTTGTGATATACATAATGGAAAGGTTTTATGAGGAGACTGTTAGGGTTCCATTAGAGAAGTGGAACGTGGTGTTCTTGGGTGACGGCATGGGTAAGACGGTCATCACCGGGTCTGCAAACGTGGGGCAGCAAGGGACGACACCCTGCAATTCAGCCACATTCGGTGAGTTTTTTTTTTTTTTAATAATAATAATAAAACGATTTCAGAGTGTTTTCAATTTTTAATAAAAAAAACTATTTTTCCTGAAAAAAATCTGAGCAGGTTGGAGTTGTATGTTTGCTGCTGTGTAATCTGATACAGATAATGGTTCATTGATAAGAAGATTGTAAGTTTGTATTCCTTGATTCTATCCACGCCTTATCTCGTCTTATATTATTTTTATAGTTAACAATAAGATTGTAAGTTTGTATACTTCAAGATATTACTATTTCATTTTTATGTGAAAATTTGTAGTTTTTAAGTGGGCTTAGATATTACTGAAATAACTTCTTAAGCATTTTGAAGACATTATGCCTTCATCATATAAGGCTTCTTAAAATTTCTTACAAATTTTATGTTTATTCTTAGTATTGAATCTCATAATATGGGTTTATGTTATTACGTTGTGATATCATTTAAATTTGTTGTAAATCTGTTTTTTGCAGGTAGAAGCTATCAAGAAAAAGTATGGAGGGATATTACCAAAGAAGCCTCCACTAATATCCGAGGTTACTTCCTTCTCTTATATGATCTTGCTTCTTCAATATTCCTCTTCCTCCATCCTCTGTTAATCTCTGTGTTTGTGTGATTGTTCTTTCAAAACAATTTTTTCTTCATGAATGATTTTAATTTTTTGGTAGGATCATGAACGTGTTTATTTTGATTCTGCCGATTGGGATTTGGGGGTAGGTAATTTTCTAGCCTCCAGACCATTTGTTTAACTGTATATCATTATATTATTAAAACTTTCAATTTGACCTTCAGTACATTTTATTTGGATGCCTGATATCTTTAGCCTTTCTATATGATTTTCGAACCCCTTTTTAGATGGTAGCAGTACAGTAGAACTACTGATATCTTTTAGCACTTTCTGAGTGAACATTTTTTATTTCCATTTCTTTATTTACTTCTACAACTCTTCCTCAACGAAGTTCTCAACACCCTCAACGAGTGAGTTGCAAGCCTGAACATTGCTTAAACATACCAATTTTTGCTATATTCATCTTTAGCTTAGCATATAAATCTACTTAGCTAATTAATTTTGCTTTCCTGATATAGGTGGGTTGATAATCACTTGGTGCATGTTCTGTCACTGAACATATACCAAACTACGTCTGAAGCGCTTGAGTCCTTTGACTATATTACAAGCTATGGTAAGTTGTTCTGGTCTTTGATATAAATTTTTCTTTTTATAATAAATTCAGATAAATATCTTTTTCCATTTATGTTTCTTTCCACCAAGTTTTCTTTTTACCCCAGTGAAAGAGAGCAAGTTTTCAAGCATGCTAAGAAACTAAAAAAAAAAAAAGATAACTTGATTGTAGCTGAGTTCTACATGCAGATTTAAATGGAAAATGTTTCTTGGACTTTTCAAGGCTAGAAAATGGGTAGAATTGTGAGGATAAAGAAGTATTAATGTATTGTGATATTTTTACTGTTGTCAATTGCTATATATAGCCAAAATGAAGACATCTTATGGACAAGGAAAGAGGTAGGTTATGGGGTTAAGTTGGTGTTGAGCTACTATAGTATGTTGTTTGGGTTTATAATTGGAAATGTGTTCTTTATAAAGCTGTTAGCAAGCCTCTAATTAAGAGGGTGTACACTAGGAGACATAAGCAAGTAGTAGGGGGTCAGAACCAGCAGTAACAATTATTATTGTTGAGTTGGTATAAATAGAGAGGAGGTTTATTGCAAGCCTCTAATTAAGAGGGTGTACACTAGGAGACATAAGCAAGTAGTAGGGGATCAGAACCAGCAGTAACGGTTATTACTGTGAGTGGGTGTAAATAGAGAGGGGGTTTATGGGGGGAAGTCAATCAGTTTTTTGGGAAGTTGAAGGAAGGTTTAGGGAGAGTTAGGCCTCTCAAATGTCCTGGGAGAGAGAGAGTTCACAGCAGGCTTTAGAGTTGCCATTCTTGATAGTTTCTTGTAATTTTTCCTCGAGTCTGTCTCCCTCTGGTTCTGATACAGAGAGAGGATAGTTCTATCAATAAAGTTTCTATCTTTTACCTTCACATTCTGGTCCAGTTCTATTAAAATCAAAGATGGATACAGAAAAAAAAAAAGGTCCAGATATGGCAGAAAAAAAAGAAACAAGTAACACTTGGATTTGTGTTTTGTCATCTTGTGAGTTATGATGTATAGAACACATTAGAGGACCATTGTCTGTAATCTACCTTAGATCTAAAAAAACATTCTAATTATAAATTTTAATCTGTGTTTCTCATTCTTGCTAATACAATAGGTTATAAAGTTAAATTTTAAGCTTTACTTTTTATCACAGTCTTAGAATTTGATTCTAATAAAGCTTTACACACACGCACAGGTGGTAGCACTATCCTGTTTTGACGTGTTACAGGTGAGATCCGGAGTCATCATTTTCTCTCAATATGAGACTTAATCTTTTCCTATCTGTCTGTCACTTTGTTATAGTAAGTTTTCATGGGCAAAATTAACAATGCTGCTGAAGCTTCCCCCTTCTTATGCATGGACAGAGTTACATGCACACACGGACACACCCTCGCACAGATTAGTAGGAAATCATTTATTTGCTGATCACTGTTTGGATATTGTGATTAGTATTCATTCAGCCTGGGTTTATCATGCTCCCAATTCCAACCTTGATTTACTTTATTCAAACTTCTTTCTTTTACCGTGCTCTACTTAAACTTAAAGACTGGATAATGATTGATAATTTGTTTCAATTTTACTAATATTGTAGGCTATTTCAGCTTTATGGGAAAAAATACAGTGCAGTATGCTGGAGCTGAAGCTATGTATTTTGTTTCTAAGAATTTGAAGAAGAAATATAACATTACAGAAAAATGTGCTGCTCTTTATGAGGCAGCTGAAACATGGGTAGATGCTCTGAATGGCTGAGTGTTCCTTGGTATGTACTCCAATGTTGTGTGAAGGAAATTATGTTATCAATGCATGCATTCATATTGTTTGTGTGTTTTGTTAAGTATGCACATGAATTAGTTGACAGAAATGAATTGCCTCTTTGATAATGCAAACACAAGTTCACATCCACATATATGCTAAAGCTACCCATGGCAATGAGAAATTTGAGGTGTTGTCGCATAGATTGTTCTTGTTTATTCAGGAATTGAGTCATCTCCATTTGATAAACAGCCTGTCAAGATGATTTGAGTTTGTACTGTTTGAAACATTGTGATCTTCAATGTATAACTTATTTGTTAAGTTTTCCAAATTAGGATAAGATTATAAGAAATGTAGTCAGAACTGTGTTTAGAGGTTATATTTTACATGAACTTCTCACTCTTTCTTTCATTCTGCAGAAATGATACAATCGTTACTTTTCTGTCTTTTCAGGATGGTCTAAGCCTAATTTAGCCAACCTGGCTGTGTTTGGGGTTGATACCAGGAAAATTGTAATGACCTAAACCTAATTTATTACGTTCTTTTAATTAACGTTTTTAGTTATTTTCGCGATGGTTATGGAGGACGGAAACTTTAGAAAAATAAAATAAAATAAGTGACAGCGGAAATTTTTTTTTTAGCGCGCCTAAGATTTCTTAAAACATGATTGTCATAGATGGTGATTACGAGTCAAACAGGGGGTACAAAATTTGACCTTCGCAGAGGCCATATAAATCCGTTAGCAAGAACAACAAAAAGAGAGAGACTACGAAACCAAAGATTTTTTATCTTTCAAGTAGTAGGTTTAGAGGAAAAAGGAAAGCAGCACACTGTCAACCAGCATGAGTGCGCACCACCAGCGTCCATGATCAGCGAGGAGGTAAAACCAGCTGAAAAGTGAAGTGTCCAACAATCGTGACAGTCCCAAACTCCGGATGATTAGACACCTGCACTTGTATGGTTATTTGTCCAATAAAAGTGAAAAGCTGCGTCTGGACATCATAGGAGCGTAAGCCTCTCCCAGCCATATCATAATAGAACTCATCATTGGTGGTCTGGAATACCACGACAAACAAAAGTGTGAGAAAATATTTTCTAGTAGAAAAATATTTAAAACAGAACCAATGGCATTTCAAGGGAATCAATTTTTATAACAAAAACGTTCATGATAAAAAGAAAATTAATTTAGCCTTAAAAAAATCTCCGATTCTCAAAACATTTTTCTCTTGCCCGGTAAAACATCTTCTCTACAAAAGAAATCAACGGTTAGAAAAACACGAAATAATAACAATAGATTAAATTAGGTGTTAATGGAAATACAACCAATGAAGATAAATATTTTAACCATGAAATAAGCACATCCAAGTTATGACAGTAATGTGGGAATTCATGATAGAAAATGTATGCAAGAAAAATAACATAGAGATTTAAGTGTCTTTTACACAATACTCCATGGAGCGTTCCTCCTGGGATAGCGGGTGGACGAGAGTACACATGTGCCCTCTGCATGCTCTCCACATCGTCTTGGGAGAAAAAAGGCCTGTTAGACATAACCCCATTTTTGGAAGCGATTCCACGGCTAGAATACCTTTCCAAGTCCTACCCGGACCCGTGAAATCACAATGGCAGTTACTCCCATAGGGTGTCCACTACCCTCCCAGCCTAATCCTCACATATCTTCATGTCTGCTCATCCCGAGGAACTTTGTCTTTTCAGTTTTTATGTTATTACACAATTTATTTCCATATTTCCAAAGTTTAAAAACTAAAATGAATACATCAAATGGATTCAATACATTCTTCCAAGGCTCACGACCATCATTAAAACATTAACTATCAAATGAATCCATTAAGGTCCTCTGTATCTCACAACCAAATACAAAATGTTACAAGTCAAATGAGTCCAATAAAACTTTTTCAAGCTCACGGCCATCAAAATTCCAAGTCCATGGGTTCCAATCAACCAATTCATACAAGTTTAATAATTCCAATCAAACAAGGGTGTAATAATCAACCCATACATGTCCAAACAACAGTAATCAAGGTATAAACACCATATTCAAGTCTAAGATCACAATCTAACATCATTAGCTCATAAAACATGGTCACGGTTAGAAAGATTAAGATTACACAAATGTCAAATGGTTGTCAATCTTCAAAAACAACATCATAGTTTTTTGTTAGAAACACATTATAACGTGATTGTTAATTAGAGTCTCTCTAAAGTAATTTAAACAATCAAAAACAGAATTATACTTGTAAGAAAAGAATGAATAGAATAGAAAGATTAAGAGAGTAAAAGAAGAAATCACGTGAGAAGAACTTGTAGAGAAGATTCACCCCCTTTTTCCTACCTTGGTGGTCTTCCTATAGAAATGAAGGATGGGTATTGCTTCTTCAAGGGTTCACGGATGATGAAGACAAAGAGGAAGAGCGTGAGGGGATATGAAAAAGATAAAAGGGTGTTGGGTAGCTCACGGTTTTGCAAGGGCTTAGGGATTGGATGGATGATGCTCAAGCATTGCTTCAAGGCCTTTAGGCTCTTTAAAACCGAGATCATCTTCCTCATCATAGCTATGATTGCTTTGAAACCTAGGATAGACATAGGCATTTGATGTGGCAATCTTCTTGAAGGGGTGGGTGTCAAGCTTGATGTTTTGGAAAGGATAGCCGTGTGATAACACAAGCTTCACATCTTTGAAAAGAAAGATGATGAGGAGGAGAAATGATGCAGCTTGGCTGCCATTGCTTGTTTCCAACGTGAAAAAGGAGCTTGATAGATGTCTTCTTGCATGGAGTAAAGGGATGCATTCTCTCCATTTGGCCTCACGGCTTTGTATGCACAAGAAAGGTGTTTTTGTGCATGATCTTGATAACATGCAGCCTTCCACGTATAGCTTGGGCTTGTGAAGGAGTAATCATGGTCTTTGTGGAGTGCATCTAGCCGTGACATCATGCATGGAAGAGGGTTTGCATGCTTGTACACGTGGCTTGGTATTAGAAAGGTGTCATTGCTTTATTGAGAACATTCATGCAGCTGCCACACTTAGTCATCCGTGGCTTCATTGGAAAGAGGAGGGAATATATTCCCTTACAACTTTGTGTGCATGGTGTCCAAGTGGCCATCTTTATTTTCTCTCTTGCACTCGTGTGTTGGAGTGCATGCCATGGGTGTGAAGTGTGACACTTTGCATGCTTGGGAGAATGCACACTTGTCTTGGCTTCCCATTATGCCTAGTTAGGTGTCAAAGAGATCATGAATGTATGCATGTAGCCTTCCATTTATCTTGGCCGTGCAATGTGTCTTTGTGTATGCCTTGGAAATGTGCATGTTGCTGCACATGTGTCTTGACATCTTTGAGTGATTTGAGAGGTGTCAAGGATAGGTTGAAGGTGATCATGCAAAAATCCACATGCCCATTGCCGTGAGTTCTCTTTGGAGCTATAAAGAATATATTCTTTGTTGCTTCTTGACAATGTATATCCTTATATGCATGGAAATCCAAGTGTTGCTTTTAGCTTCTTTCTTCTTGTGGCTGTGGAGCTCATGTGACTAATCATCACTTATTTTTGTGATTCTAATCCTTGTCTTGCTAATCAATCCCTTTAATCTTTTACTTAGTTCCAATTGGTCACATTCTCATATTAATCTTTAGTAAAAGATGATACTTAGTCTTATGCATGCATGTTGCCACATGTCCTCTTGCATGCATGCTTTCCTTTATTTCGTTACCCAACAGCCACAACTTGGTAAAATTCCTTTCCAATGCTTAACAACATGTCTTGAGATTATGAAACCAAGGGGCTGCCCCTCTAAGTCATTGTCGTGACCTTACTAGGGTTCCTTAGGAAACCTTAAATAAATTAAAATTCCTTAATCCATCTAATGCACTATTTAATTTAGTCCTTACAACTTTGCGCTTAATCATTTTAATTAAATTAATTTAGTCATAATCTTAAAGGTTAGAGGTTTTGGGGATGTTACATTCTCTCCTACTAAAAAAAAATTTTGCCCTTAAAATTTCACGTACCTCCAGAAAATCGTAGAAATGCCCGAGAATTGGAATTTCTTTGTCTGGAACAAGGAAGTATAACGGTGGGTCAGCATGTTTCTAAATTTGAAGAGTTATCTAAATTCTCTGCTTATTATACACACCATCCGGATGAGAGGTGGAAGTGCATTAAGTTTGAAGCAGGTTTACGCTCAGAAATTCTGAAGGTTGTGGGACCCATGGAGATCCGTGATTTCTCAACACTTGTTAATAAGTGTCAAATTATAGAAGGAAATAATGCCTAAGCTGAGCCTCCCCAGGTAAATTCGTATAATCAGAAAAGGAAATTTGTCCCGAAACAAGGAAACATGAACATAAGGTTTAAGGCTTCTCAAGAAAGGGACCGATTGCACCAACCCCAAAAGTTTGGACCACCTTCACTACATTGTTTAGCAATGACTTTCGTAGATGACATTAATTGCTTAGCAATTTTCAGATATTCATTATGCAATTCATCAAACGCATCTTGTAGTTCATCAAAGGTAGGGGCTTTCATTTACCTCATCTTCATTGTCACTTTGATGATTAGTCATGAGACAAAGATTGACTTCTTCTTCCTCAGAATTTTCAGAGAAATTTATATCATTCTCCTCCCATGCTATGTATGCTCTTTTTGGCTTTCTATTCTTCTTGTTCTTGGACTCATGATTGTCATGTTTGTCCTTCTTTTGAAGTTTAGGACACTCATTCTTGTAATGTCCAGGTCTGCCACATTCATAGCACTTCACATTTGATGTTGGCAAAAGTCACGAGGGAAGATCCTGCCAGACATGTTTCGAATGTGGAGAGATGGGACACTATCGGTACAACTGTCCACGTCTTCAGAGGAGTGTTGCTACTTCCTCCAACCCGAAACCCAACACCACTGGAAGAGTCTTTACCCTAAGTAGCGAAGAAGCGGCTAGGTCGAATGATCTCATACAGGGTAAGTGCAACATTAATGAAAATGTTTTAAACATGTTATTCGATTCAGGAGCCACTCTTTCCTTTATTTCTCATGACTGTGTTAAACAATTGCAATTACCTGTGTCTTCCTTACCTTACGACCTGATTGTGTCCACTCCTACCCAAAAGTCTGTGTTGACTTCCCAAGTATGTTTAAACTGTCCTTTTGAAATCAAAGACCAGAAATTCAGTCAAGACTTAGTTTGTTTACCTTTGAGTCATCTTGACATTATATTGGGAATGGATTGACTATCTAAGAATAAGGTACTCTTAAATTGTTCTGACAAGACTCTAATTTTACAACCCCTCTCTTCTTCTTCATCACCTTTTATTTCTTATACCGAATCACTAGAGAATATTGAAGGATACATGTTTTTTCTCTTCCTTTGTGGAGTCTGAGCAGTCCCTAGATGATATTTCTGTGGTAAGGGATTACCCTGAGGATATTCTAGGATTACCACCTGAGCGTGAGATAGAATTCAACATAGACTTGGTACTCGGAACAGGTCCTATTTCCATAGCACCCTATAGGATGTTACCTATAAAACTGAGTGAATTAAAGAAGCAATTAGAGGAGTTGCTAGAAAAACAGTTCATTCGTCCAAGTGTATCACCCTAGGGATCTCCCGTTCTTTTGGTTAAGAAGAATGATGGTAGTATGAGGTTATGCATAGATTATCGCCAATTAAACAAGGTAACCATTAAAAACAAATACCTGCTACCTAGGATTGATGATTTAATGGACCAGTTAAAAGGAGCCTCTGTGTTTTCGAAAATAGATCTTAGGTCTGGATATCATCAGATTAGAGTGAAACTTGAGGATGTGCCCAAAACTTCCTTTAGAACTAGGTATGGACACTATGAATTCCAAGTGATGCCCTTTGGGTCTTACAAATACACCCGCAATTTTTATGGATTACATGAATAGAATCTTTAGGTCATATCTTGATCAGTTTGTTGTGGTGTTCATAGATGATATTTTGATTTACTCTAGAAGCATGGAAGAACATGCCCAACATCTTAGGATTGTGCTTGAGGTTCTTAAGGAGAAGAAACTATATACTAAGCTGTCTAAGTGTGAATTTTGGCTAAAGGAAGTGAAATTCTTAGGACATGTCATTTCACAAGCAGGAATTTCTGTAGATTCAAGTACAATAGAAGCTATGGTACAATGGGATAGACCTAAGACTGTTACGAAGGCTAGAAGCTTTGTAGGATTGGTTGGATACTATCGAAGGTTTATTAAAGGATTTTTCCAGATAGCTTTACCTTTGACCCGACTGACTAGGAAAGGAAAACCCTTTGAATGGACCCCTGATTGTGAAAAGAGTCTTCAAGAGTTGAAAAATAGACTCACCACCACACTTGTATTAGTTCTTCCCGATCCACAGGGACCCTTTGAGGTGTACTGCGATCCAACTAAGATTGGATTAGGATGTGTTCTAATGCAACACAGAGGAGTAGTTGCCTATGCCTCTAGACAGTTAAGACCCCATGAGGAAAATTATCTCACCCATGATTTAGAATTAGAAGCCGTAGTTTTTGCATTAAAGGTGTGGAGACATTATCTTTACGGAGTCAAATTCGAGGTTTTTAGTGACTATAAGAGTTTGAAATATTTGTTTGATCAAAAGGAATTGAATATGAGGCAGCGTAGATGGATGGAATTCTTAAAGGACTATAATTTTGAATTAAAATATCATCCTAGAAAGGCAAACATGGTGGCAGACGCCCTAAGCAGAAAGTCTTTGCATATGGCTACCCTTATGGTACAAGAAATGAAGCTTCTTGAGGATTTTAGAGACTTCGGATTTTCTGTAGAGCCTACACCCGATAGTCTAAGATTGAATGCAGTGACTATAAAAAATGAGTTATTTCAAGAAATCGTAAAAGCTCAACGAGAAGATGCCTCTTTAGAATCTATTAGGAAGTAGATTCAGGAAAACATTTCACTGAGGTTTAGCCAAACATCAGAAGGAATGGTTAAGTTTGATAATCGATGGTGCATACCCGATAAGTTAGGTCTAAGGCAGAAGATCTTGGAGGAAGCCCATAGAATTAAGTTCACCATCTATCCAGGTGCAAATAAAATGTATAAGGATCTTAGAAAAAGATTTTGGTGGCCCAAGTTAAAAACGGACATAGTAAAGTATGTGGCCTCATGTTTGACTTGCCAAAAAGTAAAGATAGAACATCAGAAGCCTTCAGGACCTCTTCAATCCTTAAGTATCCCAGAGTGGAAGTGGGACAAGATTACTATGGATTTTGTGATGGGATTACCTAGAACACCCCTAGGTCATGATTCAATTTAGGTTATAGTGTCTTACCAAGAGTGCTCATTTTCTACCTGTTAGGTCGAACTATCCCCTGGAGAGATTAGCACAGCTCTATGTTCAAGAGATAGTGAGGTTACATGGTGTCCCCTGTAGCATTACATCAGATAGAGACCCCCGCTTTACTTCTAGATTTTGGGAAGCGTTTCAGAAATCCTTTGGGTCTAGGATTCAGCTCAGTACAACTTATCACCCCCAAACGGATGGACAATCTGAAAGAGCTATCCAAACTTTGGAGGACATGTTGCGAGCTTGCATTCTTGAGCAAGGAGGAAGTTGGGATAGGCATTTGCCATTAGTAGAATTTGCCTATAATAATAGCTTTCACTCCAGCATCGGAATGTCCCCTTATGAGACCCCGTATGGAAGGAAGTGTAGATCACCCCTGTGTTGGTATGAAACTGGAGAAAGAACTCTTTTAGGACCTGAATTGGTGCAACAAACCACGGAACAAATCAGAATCATTCAAGAAAAATTAAAAGTTGCTCAGAGTCGACAAAAGAGTTATGCTAATTAGAGAAGGAAATCTCTAGAATTTCAAGAAAGAGAACATGTCTTCATCCAAATTTCTCCAGTGACAGGACTGCGTCGAGTCTTAAAAGCAAATAAATTGAGTCCTCGATTCTTGGGTCCGTATCAGATCTTAAACCAGATCGGACCAGTTGCTTACCGCGTTGTAGGGGTGTTCACGGGTCGGGTTGATTCGGGTTTAGGGAGAAAAAATGTCCAAACCAATGAATTGAGGTCGGGTTGGTTTGGATCGATTTTGGAAAAAAAAATTCGGGTAACCCGAACTGAACCAACCTACTTATAATCGGGTTAGTTCAGGTTGGATGATCGGGTTGTTCAAGTTTGCAAACAGAGAGGGGACAGAGGAAAAAAGAGAAAAAAAACACAGCAACTACCACGGGAACCACCCAGCCGTGCCACCAACATTGCAACCTGCCTTGGCCTTTTCCTCCACCGTGCCACCCAACCCCGTCAGTAAATCAAATTATAAGTTAAAAAAGACTTGAGAAGGGGAGTTAAATCAAATTACCCAAAAAAATTAGTTTCGACTAAAAACATTTAGAACACAAAATTGATGGATATATCAAACAACTAATCATAAATGATAACTAATTAATAACTGTGCTAACTCAAAACCAGAAACTTAGAAACTAACATACAATAAGAAATATCATGCAAGCAAGCATGATGAAGCAAGAGAACAAGGTTACAGAGAACTTGTATATAGAGAACTACAATGCACTTTATCTTTTTTCATTGGCTCTGAAGCTCGCAATCAGGTTCCCCATCTTTGTGCCACCCGTTGATCCAAACCTGAACTCCAACCCGACCCACCTGCATCCATCCACAGAGCTCTGGTTCTCCCACTGGAACAACACCAATGCCGAAAGGCTCAACCACTGCTGGAGAGCTCATATCTACTCCGTGCACCACAGATCTGCTCGTTGGAGAACCACTACTACCTCCGTGCACCACTACACCAGCAGATCTGCTCAGGGATGGGGCCAGAGAAGTTGTTGCTATTGAGGTCGAGGTATCGGAGGTTGGAGAGTTGGGAGAAGGTGAGAGGGAGGGGACTGGTGAGGAGGTTTTGGGAGAGGTCAAGGTGGAGGAGGGAGTGGCAAAAGGAGATGTCGAGGGGGAGGGTGTGCTGATGGAGACATAGTGTTGTTGAAGAGGATGATGGAGGTGAGATTGGTGAGGCGACAGAGGATGGAAGTGAGTGGTGAGAGAGCAGAGAGGGTTGGGTAAGAAGGAAAAGAAAATGAAATAGGAGAAATGAAGGTAGGGTGGCTGGGTGGGCAAGAAAAAACAAAATCAAATGTATTATCCCAAACGTTTTAATCGGGTGATCGGGTCGGGTCATCGGTTTGGTTTTCTGAACCTATCATCCGAACCAATTAATAGATGGATTGATCGGGTTTGACCCGAACTGACCCGAACCAACCTGGATATATTATATCGGGTTGGTTTGGGTTGGTCGGGTTCACGGGTCGGGTTGGACCTGTGAACACCCCTATCGCGTTGCATTACCACCGCAACTTTCTAATCTTCATATTGTGTTTCATGTCTCTAAGCCTCGAAAATACATTCCTGATTCTTCCCATGTGTTAACCCATGAATCTATAACGCTTAAAGAAAATTTATCTTATGAAATCCACCCGGTACGAATCATTGAAAACCGTGAAAAACAACTCTGGGATAAGACAATTTCACTGGTGAAGGTTTTGTGGGAAGGAGCAGATATCCAAGAAGCGACGTGGGAATTAGAGCCTAATATGAAGAAGGAATACCCTCATCTTTTTCAAGGTACGTGAAATTTTGAGGGCAAAATTTTTTTAGTAGGGTAGAATGTAACATCCCAAAACGTCTAACCTATAAGATTATGACTAAATTAATTTAATTAAAATGATTAAGTGCAAAGTTGTAAGGACTAAATTAAGTAGTGCATTAGATGGATTAAGAAATTTTAATTTATTTAAGGTTTCCTAAGGAACCCTAGTAAGGTCACGACAATGACCTAGAGGGCAGCCCCTTGGTTTCATAATCTCAAGACATGTTAAGCACTGAAAAGGAATTTTACCAAGTTGTGGTTGCTTGGTAACGAAATAAAGAAAAGCATGCATGCAAGAGGACATGTGGCAACATGCATGCATAAGACTAAGTATCATCTTTTACTAAAGATTAATATGAGAATGTGACCAATTGGAACTAAGTAAAAGATTAAAGGGATTGATTAGCAAGACAAGGATTAGAATCACAAAATTAAGTGATGATTAGTCACATGAGCTCCACGTCCACAAGGAGAAAGAAGCTAAAAGCAACACTTGGATTTCCATGCATATAAGGATATACACTTGTCAAGAAGCAACAAAGAATATATTCTTTATAGCTCCAAAGAGAACTCACGGCAATGGACATGTGGATTTTTGCATGATCACCTTCAACCTATCCTTGACACCTCTCAAATCACTCAAAGATGTCAAGACACATGTGCAGCAACATGCACATTTCCAAGGCATACACAAAGACACATTGCACGGCCAAGACAAATGGAAGGCTGCATGCACACATTCATGATCTCTTTGACACCTAGCCAGGCATAATGGGAAGCCAAGACAAGTGTGCATTATCCCAAGAATGCAAAGTGTCACACTTCACACCCATGGCATGCACTCCAACACATGGCTGCAAGAGAGAAAATAAAGATGACCACTTGGACACCATGCACACGAAGTTGTAAGGGAATATATTCCCTCCTATTTCCAATGAAGCCACGGATGATTAAGTGTGGCAGCTGCATGAATGTTCTCAATAAAGCAATGACACCTTTCTAATACCAAGCCAAGTGTACAAGCATGCAAACCCTCTTCCATGCATGATGTCACGGCTGGATGCACTCCTCAAAGACCATGATTACTCCTTCACAAGCCCAAGCTATACGTGTAAGGCTGCATGTTATCAAGATCATGCACAAAAACACCTTTGTTGTGCATACAAAGCCATGAGGCCAAATGGAGAGCCATCCCTTCACTCCATGCAAGAAGACATCTATCAAGCTCCTTTTTCACGTTGGAAACAAGCAATGGCAGCCAAGCTGCATCATTTCTCTTCCTCACCATCTTTCTTTTCAAAGATGTGAAGCTTGTGTTGTCACACGGCCATCCTTTCCAAAACATCAAGCTTGACACCCATCACTTCAAGAAGATTGCCACATTAAATGTCTATGCCTATCCTAGGTTTCAAAGCAATCATAGCTATAATGAGGAAGATGATCTCGGTTTTAAAGAGCCTAAAGACCTTGAAGCAATGCTTGAGCATCATCCATCCAATCCCTAAGCCCTAGCAAAACCGTGAGCTACCCAACACCCTTTCATCTTTTCCATATCCCCTCACGCTCTTCCTCTGTCTTCATCATCCGTGAACCCTTGAAGAAGCAATACCCATCCTTCATTTCTATAGGAAGACCACCAAGGTAGGAAAAAGGGGGTGAATCTTCTCTACAAGTTCTTCTTACGTGATTTCTTCTTTTACTCTCTTAACCTTTCTATTCTATTCATTCTTTTCTTACAAGTATAATTCTGTTTTTGATTGTTTAAATTACTTCAGAGAGACTCTCATTAACAATCACGTTATAATGTGTTTCTAACAAAGAATTATGATCCTGTTTTTGAAGATTGACAACCATTTCACAACAAAGTTTCAAAGTGGTCCTAAAATTGGTCTTTATATTAAGTTAACCACTTGGTATTTTTGACATTTGTGTAATCTTAATCTTCCTTACCGTGACCATGTTTTATGAGCTAATGATGTTAGATTGTGATCTTGAACTTGAAGACCCATACACTATCTGAGGTCTGGCAGGGATATGGTAGAGCACACACGTGTTGGTGAGTGGTATACAAGAATGGAGAGCGCTGTGGGATAGCCTTCCAGTTAAACTTCAAGTTTTCGCGTTCATAAACAGTTGTTGCTAATGCATGCCTTTCATTTTCAAGTGAAGAGTTTTATTTGATAAAGGAACTTAAAGTAAAAACTTTTCAAACTTACCCATGTAACGCCCATTCAGGTAGCGAGGTTGCAAGTATAATTTATATGCCTCTTTTGAGTCTTACGCCACATTTGATATCACTTCAGAATGGGGCCCTCTTTAAATGTACTGTGGTTGTTGGTTTACTTTTTGAGAGTAAAAGCCAGAAATCTTTCTTTGGTAAATTGATTTTGACGATGCTTCTTCCATTGCTTTTTAAAAGCCACACGTGCTTGTGAGAATTATCATATAGGATGGTTTTTGAAGTTTTTATGGCTGTCAAGACTATAAAACACATTTATTTATTTATTTTATTTCTATTTTATTGTTCCCAAGTTTAAACCTGTATCTATTATAGTTTATAATGTTTTTTTTTTTGTAACTTTAGATATGTAAAGCAGGGGATATGTAACAATCATCCTTTTAATTGATGTGTAATTCATTGCACCTTTTATTACCAATGTGACCAAACAAAATTTTGAATGAACTTCAACATCAGCTTTATCATGACATCGTGAAGCTCTTCCTGCAACATTCCCAGGTGGATAGGTATGTTCTCTTAATAGGTCATTATTTTTTTATGTTCAATCTATTTTCCTTGAGCATTTGTTTTTCACTTTGTTCATCATGCCTTTATTTGTCACCTTAGTAATTACCGTCCCATTTGTTTTGATATTGTATTGGCAAACTCATCTGTATTGAGTCCCCTAACGGAATCCTCCAACAGAGAGGAATGCGTGTTTGGTGCCAAGATGAAGCAACTGGAATAGAGAGGGGAGATTTGTTATATTTCCTTGCTATTACATGTCTCTTAAGTCTTTGACAGAGTGTATTTTAAATTAGTGTTGCATTTTTTCCCTTCAAATGAGGTTGCTTAGGTACTCTATTTTTTGCTGCTTGCAATTTTTTATAAACGAATTCTCTATCTAGATTGTAGACTTATGTTGCCATTGTACCAAATAATTTAATTTTCTTAATTCCAGTTTTGAATATAACAATGTCAATGAAAATCGAAAGCGAAGGGGAAAAAAGAATTTGGAAGACAAAAATTGAATTTCTGTGATTCAAGGCCTTGAAGTTTTTGTTTTTTTGACATTTTCGTTATTGGATTTTTGTTATTTTGAAAGGAGGTGCCAGAGATTGAGAAAGAAACACACAGGCCTGCTATTATTAACATGACTTGAAGGATGTTAAGGCGAGTGTTTTGAGTCTTAATGATATTGTATTGGCACTTGAGTACTACAAATCTTTGGCAAACTCTGCAGCTTCAATCACACCCGTTTTCGGTTATGGCGGTAATTAATATGTTCTCTTTGTGATGATGCTTTGATACAACAATATCAACTAATACTGAAACTTTGATTTTGGAGAGAGATGGAAAGAAAAGAGAAATTAAAATAATTATGAAATTCGGTCTTTGTCAACTCAGTATACCTGACTTCTTCACACATAGTGTGCAAATATTTCTTCTGAACAATGTCGCACTCCCATTCTGATTCTGTAGCACTGTACCCTATTCTTCTATTTCGTATCTTAATGGTCCTTTTCTTAAGCTTTGTATTTGTTTGAGAAAATCCATTTTCGTGTTAATGGTTGCATGTGAATAACATCAAAATGAAGTGATTACTAAAAAATCTGCATTTAATAAAAAGGTACCCATGGCTATAAGGGAACAAATAATTATAGGAGGCTGTGGCTAGAAACCGGAAATATTCAATACACATATGTAAGTACCAAAATTAACCATTCTCTGATTTTGAAAGTACCAAAATTAACCATTCTCTGATTTTGACATGTTTATCCATAGCAATTAAAGCTTTTGTTAAGCCTGTATAGCATTTACATTTTCAAATCAAGATGGGGTATTTTTAACTGTTAGTTTTGATGTGAATATTGCAAAATTGTGGAGATGTTTGTCAATGGTGACCGCCAAGAGGTCTACTTTTGTTGAAGGACATCTACCCTTTCCAACCTTAATGCTTTTTTATTTATTTATTTTTTATCATTTTAATTCACAATGCAAATTGTGGACTTACTTCACTTATTATTCATTAGTTTGAGTATCGAGACTTATTTAGATTTTTGAAATCGAGTAGGTCTTTCTGCAATATGATTTAGAAGCTGACAATTTGAATGGAAGAACAAATTTTGAGATAGGGTAAGGTAAGTGGTTGGGACAAAGTCGTTGGCTGGCAATGTGCATTTTTCTTTCTTTACCATATTACTACCTGCCTATCAATATATAGATATATAATTGTGTGTATTTCTTTGGACTTGATTGGGAACTCAGCTTGCAGTGATAAATAAATGTTTGATTGCATATGTCAGGAAAGTAAAGGCAACTTCATTCACACCTGGAGGTTAATAGTGTTTGCCAAGCTTTGTTACAAGCTTTACTTAATATTGCCTTTCCTAATTGAATAGGTATATTAGGTATGAAGTTCAAAGTCTTACTAGACTTATTTCAGTCATGCAATTTCATCCTTTATCTTGACAAACTTCCCTTATGTTTTGGTGGATCGTTTTAAAGATATTACTCCTGAAAAATTGGGTGCAAATAATAAATGTGATAAGAAGAGTCACACTTTATGGTTAACTTTAGAGGTTGTAATTTGAAAAGGGGGAATAAGTAGTGCTCAACGGTTTCGCTAGATTATTGCCTTGACGAGTGCTCTCTTAGGACCCGAAATATAACTCCAGTTACAATTTTCAGAGGAATCTTAAATTCAGCCCAAAACTGAGGATTAGGGTGAGAGATGAGGTATGATATATGTATGTAATTTCCAGGCCCATGCCGAATGCCTTTTTTATGTTATTGTATTCATTTTTTTTTAAGAACCCATGACTGTTGATAAATCAAATCATTTCACGTGTTTCTCATTTCCATTATGGTATTAATTTGAAATTTAATGTTATGCCATTGTACAAACTTTTTCCGTAAATGATTATCGAATGCTCCAAAGTTTAAATTGTCTATGGACAATATGAATCTTTATCTCTAATCAAATTGAATATTTTGAGGCAAGGTGAACATGGAATGGCATAATCCATGTTGTTTTCTTTTGCATCTGCCTCTTAATATTTAACATCATATTTGTTTTATTTCCAACTTCATTTCTTGGTACTAAATTTTGATTTTATATATATATATATATATATATATATATATATATATATATATATATATATATATATATATATATATATATATATATATATATATATATATATTAAAATGTTAATATTTATATCACGCAGGATGAAAAACATGAAGACATAATAAAATTAATATAGTTTAATTTAATATTTATAAACTAAATTAATTATATATATTTTTCAAAATAATTGGAGAAAATAATGTAATTATACGTGGTAATTTGTAAAAAAAAGTTACCGTGAGCTATTTCAAGACATAGTTAACATAATGGGGTAACAAAAATGCCTTATATCATCCCATTAGCTCTTGCAAAATAATTGTTTTTCTTCATCTGTCAGAAATATATTTGGGGTTTATGTAATTGCTTCTACATTCGAGTGAATGAAATTTTTTCATGAAATCATAATTGATATCTTAGAGGGGTGATATTTTATTATTAGAAATCTAAATTATTAGTGTTTTTTAACTTAAATGTATATTATTAGTTATGTTTACTAAAAATAATTATTTTTTTCTACCAAAAAATAATTTATATTATAATATATGCATTATTTGTATAGTTTTAAATATTTTAATGAATTTAATTTTAATGTATAATTAGTGTATAAAAGTTATTATAGATATTAACATTTATTTTTATAATGATATATGTTTTTAATTTGTGGATATATATACTTTTTACATACATATTAAAATAAAAAATATATTTGATACATATCTTATAAGAATACATCATTTCATATCAGGTAACGATAATAAAATTAAAATATAAGTGTGTAAAAAATTAGATAAAATTAATAATAATTAAATGATAAAAATTATATAAATATAAAATAATATATGTATAAATATATATAATTAACATTTGTCATAAATAATAATCATATTAATACTTACATCATTCATATAAAATTTGTCAAATAATAAATTGATAATGATATATATATTTTTTTCTTTTGAGTACCTAGATAGAAACTTGATTAATTGTCCGTGCAATGCACGGGTCAAACATACATAGTACCATACATTTATTATCTCCAAAGCACGTAAGGATTGACGAGATCACCATGACATAACTTCCTATTATCGCCTATACATGTGTATTGGATTTCTGTTCAAGAATATAAGATATGTTTAGATTAGAGTTAATAAATTTAAATATGTTTAAAAATATATTTATAAATTTAAATTTGATTAAAAATAAATTTATAATAATATAATTTATTTTTAAAAATTTTTATTTACAAAATAAGTTTAACAAAATAAATAATAATAAAAAATAAATATCAATAGATAAAATTTATACTTTTGATTAAATATACGTTTGATATCAAAAATCTGTTAAAACAGTATAAATTAATAAATATTCAAACAAAAATTTACGTCGTTCGAAAATTAAAAACGTACATTGTAACCAAAATAGATTTTTTTAACTGATTTTCAAACATACACTTAATATCAACATACATTACATAAGCATATTAATTCTTACAAGTTACTCTGATCCAATTTCTCAAAGAAGGAAACAAGTGATATGGCCAAAGTAATAAATTAAATGAGAAAGATGTTAAAATTTATTTAGGATTTTGTATAATGTTATTTAGGCCTGATATTATTTTTATACTACTATTTTTAAGAATTAGACGTACAACCATTTAGATCTTTGTGTAGGAATTGAAATATCAAAAAAATTTATTACGTATAAATAATATTTTTTGTTTGAATATATAGTTGGATAATAACAAGATTTGTCACTTCCACAATCTAATCACTTTTGCAATAATGTTCGAGATTAGAAATCTAAAACTTCCCCCTCACCCTACAAAGCTTTAATTTAACGAGTTATTAACATTAGGATAGAATGCTCAGGGAAAAAAAAAACAAAAATGAAACTCAATAGAATCCTATGGTAGCATTCACCCAGAAAAGTTGTAGACCGAAGCATCAATGCAGCATAAAGGTGATTTTGGCAACACTACACTTACACTATGTTGAAATTACAAACTTCACCCACCAAACCAAAATTAGAAACTGGTCAACAAAAATGATGCCAATCATTCCATCCCCATATTAATAGTACGCTTAAAAAAGTATTCAAAAGGTAACAACAACCATTGACACCACATAAGAGATCTTCCTTGGATTCCAAATACGTGTGCAGTTGTACAAAGCAAAAGAGATTTAATTGATGGAAAAGAAGAATCATATTATCTACAAGAAAAATAATGTAAAGTGACAGCGAAAGATGAATGGTAAAAACCATGATTATATGTGAAAAAGAAAGGAACAAAGAGACGTTAGTATTTTTTTTCTTTTCAACTAATCCTATCTTAAGAGAAAAAAATATATATCAATCATGAATGACACGGAAAAAAAATAAAATACACGCTAACCTAATGTGCTATCCAAGCTCAACTTTTTCTTCCTAATTGACCAGCCAATCAAGGGTTCAAAGATATAAAATCGATCTTTTGAACCCATTCACTGCAATATAAACAAAAGGACTATGTCATTGGATGCTCCCTGCACCCAAGACATTATAAATTTTTTATTGAATTAGTCTAAAAGGTAGAATCCAAAGCTCAAATATTTAGATTCTACCTTATGCTGAATACATGAATGAATATGATCTTCCCCTACTTCTACAAGCTACTTAAAAAAATAACCCTATTTTCCTAAACCAAACATGTATGATGATGATGATGAGTTTTGTCATGATGAATTGAGAATTGGTTAAGGTCGGTTAGGGGCACAAGCTTTATCTAACAAATCTCTGATGTTTTGGATTCAGCTTTTGATGTGGTTAGCCTTGCAAGACAGCATTATCTTTATCCTTGTAGAGATCAAGATGTAGAGTTTTGTTCAGAAGCTGTTCCAGAGGCTTGTCCAGAAGCTTTTGCTGTTGCTGCCACACCTGCAGATATTGTTGTTGTGGTTGCAGTTGTTGTTGCTGAAACTGTTACATTTTAGCCTTCAATACACATTTAAAACAGGATTGCTCAAGAGTGGAGACAATATGATAAAAAATAACAACTTTCTGCATTATACTTATCACCTGCACTAGTAGTTGGCACAGCCATTGAAGAAGGAAATGACAATATCCCTGTAGAGCCATAATGCTGAGGCAAAAATGGAAACTGTGCCATTTGGGGGTATTGAACTCCAAAACCATGAGCCTGGTTACTCTGTGCGTATTGACCATAGAAAGGGTACATATTATGGATCAATCCTACTGCCCCAGAAGCTACCGCGGATGGATAGTAAGGTGAAAAATGTTGACTTCCATAGACACCATAATAGCTCTGCAGTAGTTTACACACAAAAGTATACTACAATAATGCCGGAAAATAAATTTATGTAGTTACTTCTAAGCACTTTATTACATAAACACCTACCGTTGGATACAAGGTGTCTAGTGAATATCCAGAATATCTGTGAGTAGATAGAAGGGAGATCAGAGAAAAACACAGAAAATGGGAAGAAAATAGAAAATGACATGCAAAACATAAAAATGACCATATCCACATAACACTTTCATTTCATGTTACCCGTAAGCTGAATAAGGAAATGTGTATTGCCCAATGGGTTGATGGAAAAATGTAGATGAAGAACCATGATAAGCAGGTGATGCCACCAGTCCAGGTGGTGGCCTGAACCGTCCTGCACCTACAATGTGAGTTTGCATTTCAATCCTTTTGTAGATTTAGTAAATAATCAACCATCAAAGGTGGTAGCTTCTTGCTTAGGATGAGATAAATGTATTAAGATGCAAAAACTAATAAACTCAAACTAGTTTGCAAAAAATTGCAGAGCAAATTCAGAACAAAATAAATATTGCTACAGTTAAAGAACACACCTTATATATATATTTTTTATAAAAAAAAAAAGAAATGGATATTGTATTATAATCATAAGATTTTAAGAAAAAAAGAAAGAACGGAGTAGATAAAGGAGAATGGAAGGATTAAGACCATGCTGAGGAGTTGGTGGTCGATTCTTGTTTGCACCAAGAGATGCAAGATTGCAGTTTGCCCTCCTCCCATCAATAACTGGAGATGGGTTCTGACATGCTCTCATGGCTGCCTCTGGATCCTTAAATGTGACCTTGGAAATAGACTCATTGTTCAAGATCACATAAGTATAACCATAAATGGAATAAACAAGCAAATATAAAAACTATGCAAAGATGTGAGAATCACAAAAATAAAAAAGGCAAATGGACTTACAAAGCCATAACCCTTGGATCTCCCAGTGTTCTTGTCTGTGATAACAACAGCCTCTAAGATCTGTCCAAATTGCTCAAAATACCTCGTCATTGTGTCCCTCTGAGTCTCCCAAGCTAACCCTCCAACAAAGATTTTGGTAAATGTTGTGTCATTATATTGGTCCGGATTGTTTCCACCCACCATCTGAAATTGCCTTTGTTGAGACATTAAGAAATATCAAACACAAGAAATTCCCAACAGAAGCAAGCAGCCCCAAAATCCCAACTGTAATAGGGAGGCAAATAGGATGAAGAAAACCAAAAACAAAAACAAACCCAAAATCCAAAGTTAATATGAGAGGATGAGGAGGGAAAAAGAAACGTTAATAAAGGCTACGAAAGAAGCTGTTTGTTCTTCTAAAAACCCATCAATGAAAACACTCGTGCACTCATGATTCTGTTCGTGCTCGTCCTTCTTACTTAATGTTTTTCTTTCTTTCTTTTTTTCCTGAGGCTATAATTGCTACTTTTCTACATTCACAACAACAACAAACTCCTCAGATTCCTCAACAACGCTAGTACCCCTAACAGAAAGAAAATCATTACTGTCAAAGGATTGAAACGAAAAAGAAAACCTTGTTGAAGAAAATATTTATATTACAAAGAACCTTGCTTGTTGGGCAGTGGAGAAGCAGAGAGAGCATAAATATATTAATCTATAATGTTAAATTAAAATAAAAAGAAGAGAAGAAGGAGCTGACAAAAAAGCTGCTAGTGGGTACCCACAACATAGGCTGTCTCCTCCAATGAATTGTCAAAGACCAAAAGACCAACCTTTCTTGTTGTAACCCACT
Source organism: Ormosia emarginata (assembly GCA_029884605.1). Classification (NCBI taxonomy): domain Eukaryota; kingdom Viridiplantae; phylum Streptophyta; class Magnoliopsida; order Fabales; family Fabaceae; genus Ormosia; species Ormosia emarginata. Next base: position 62,316,396 of record JAQQTP010000089.1, on the reverse strand, counting down.
TTCTCTCTTCTATCTATATTAAAAACAATAATATAAAAATATATAATATATTTGTGTTGAGGTTGGTTGAGTCAAGCCATTTTTGGTCTCTATTCGACCTCGTCTTCATTTTCAATTGATTGGCTCCAACCTGTCCTCCAAATATATGATATTGTTGTGCTGCATTCAACGGCGAAACCAAATTAACCTTGGAATCTCAGAAATGTAAAAAACAGAAGGATGCCATGAAAACAAAGTGAACTTGTTGTCAGGAAAGCTTGAGTTGAGAGACCAGTACTTGTCTTGCTCAATGGATGCTTAATTGATAATTCCTCTGCTGCAAGCATGCAAAAATGGATCTCCCAGTATTCTTGTCTCGTTTTTCTCTCTTTTGCAAAACACCCGGAAGGGAAAAAGAAAAAAAAAAAGGGTTCTTTATCTAATTGATATGCTCAGTAACAGAAAAGGAACATCAATTCCGCACCTTCTCTTGGTCATGGTGATGTGATGGTCCTCTATTCTTCTGCTATGCTACTCTTTTTGTCACAGTCTTTTGTTGCAGATGTGAATGCCCCCTTTCACAGCAGCTCAACGATGAGCTACCTCCCTTCTTCCTCCATCAAAATGTAAGGTAAAAGTGAAACACATCTGCATTTACAGCTAAGACGTTAAAAAGTAAACAACAGAGTCCAGAAAGAGCCAGAAACTGTGGAGTCTAAAGAGTTATGGGTACCCAACTCCATTATTAAGAAAGAAAGCGAAGGGTAAACAGTTCTTTTGGAGCTCGGATTCAATACAAGTCTGTTTCAAGTTCTCACTCTCATCTGAACGCAATTTTGAAGTTCTGTGCTTTGAACCTTGGTTTTACAATTTTGTCCTAAATTACAAGTCAAAATATAATCAATGTTTTAGAACAGAACCTTTCTATTCTGTTTACTGTAATGGATCAGCATGTTTATAGATGTTGAGAAAGAAAATTTTGCATTGTTATTCATCATTCAAAGGGACATGTGTTACTGAAATGTTGTACATTTTTAGCCAGCACAAGGTAGTGCGACAATACAGAACTGGGAAGCTACGTTAACTTCATGTGGTATGCGAGAGACAGCAAATCGAGGGTGGGGGAGAGGACCCAAAACCAAAAGTGGGCCAAGTGGCTTCTCTCTGCAAATTGTAATGAATCTTTATTTGAAAATCAAGTTGGACGAGCTATATATATATATTTTATAGAGTTACATCACTTCATATGTATATGAAATAAGCGGCACAATCAGAATGTGGCTATAAAGAAAATAAGATTATAAAGTCTGTAATCAAACCGTAAAAATTGTAAAAATATAAAATTATATGTGTTATATGTGTGACTATTATTATTCAATCTCAGATGGTTTCACGTGCTGGGTGCAGGTCCAAAAACATATTGTGTGGTTGATGGACCGAGGTGAACCCTCCACTTAGAATCAAGGCAGGCTGCAACACCATGTGTATAATTCATTTGCATCTTATCTTATCAGATGTCCCTTCAACCCAATGCAGTTATTGTCCTAATTTCCTAAACACTGCTCAGGCTGTCCTAGATTCTCTTGGAACCATCACTTATTATTTTCGGCTTTTACTTTTTTTGTTTCTTGGGAAACTCTTACCAAGAGAAAATTTGAAGTGCATCGTATTATTAAAGCTGTAGCCTGTAGGTGTTTTGCTCATTGCCCCACTACAACATTGTAATTAGTAGCAGAGAAGAACCAAGATTTTATTCTCTTTGTTTTATTTTTATTTTTTCACAACGAGTACTGGACTCGAGAAGGTAGAAAAAGACCAATCTTACTAGGAATTTTTTGCTTTTTTTTTTTGTACATAGTATTTTGCTATTTTGCTATATTTACTTTGTGCATTTTCACTTTTTGCACCATTTAATGACAAAAAGAAGATTTACATATATTCCCAGTTAGGATGAGTAAATATGTGTGTCTGTTAAGCTTCCCGAGCAAAAAACCTAATTAGAAAACCCATTCATGATTTTGGTAATATAGTGTTTTATTTGCATATCCACTAATGATTTTGGTAACATAGTGTTTTATTTGCATATTTATTAATAATTCGATATTTTTATTGTAAATAATATATATATATATATTTATATTTTATTTAATATTATTTATCATATTTATTTTTTTTTTTAAATTACATTTTTTTTTTTTTAACTTAATTATACACCTTTAAAAAAAATATATATAATATATACATTCTTAAAAAAGTAAAAAAACTATCTTTTTCCATCCACTAATACCTGTACGAATTGACATCAAATCCATCTAGTCCAAGGATTTACAGGGATTGTATAAACAATTCTAAAAAGCTCATTGGGAATGAAGTTTGTCCAAGGCAATGTTTTTAAAAATACAAAATTTATGTTCATTTGTTTATGTTATTTATATTCATTCTATCATATATATGTTTATTAATATTTTTTTAAATTATACACATATTATAACTTAATTGGTTGTATAAATATAATTGATATAAAAAAAATAAATTTAAATTTTATCTTTTTAAAATTGCATGTCGTTGAATTCGTGAATACAGTGCTTTATGGTTCATTAAACTAATTATAGTTAAATTGTGATTGAATTTATAATAATTAAGTATATATTTTTAATATTATATAATATATTATGTAATAAATAATAAATTAACATACTAATATCGCATATTATATTACTTAATGTTTTAAAGTCTTATATTATATAATAAGTGAAACATCTAAACATATAATATATATAAAAAATTAAGATGATATCACATATACAAGTTTCACATGGAGTAATGAATATAGTGGAACATCAAAACTTATAATCTATATAAAAGTCAAGAGGAGGACAAACTTTTTTTGCTTTTCTTGAACCTTATATGTGAGCCTTTATAGCATGACATTTGGTCTCTATTTAACTCAAAAATTATTTTTGAATGAATTAAAAATTTGTTAACAAAAAAATAAGTTATTATTTTTTAATAAAACTAGTTCAAACTGGTTTATTATTGTCTTTTGACTAGTTTGAGCGGTTCTTGATTAGCTCCAATCGGTTCTCTCAAAGGTTAGTTTTGCGAGTCAAATGGACCAAATTTGTGGCCAAGTCATCAATTTTTCCGTTGAATTAGTCGATTTGATCCAATTTTTTTAACATTGGTCAAATGTTGTAGCATATTAATGGTGTAAGCAATATTAGACCTTAGAGGTTCAACTTTATTAAAATCCATAGGATATGGGTTGATAGAGGTGTAAAATTGGAAAAGAAAGAATATAAAGTTGCTTAATTTTTAAGCATGTTGTCCTTGATGTAAAAAGTAGAGTAAATTACAAGTGTAGTCCTTGAAAGATATAGTTGACATAAGTTTGATTTTCTAAAAATAATTGACATCAATTTAGCTCCTTAATTATGAAAAGTGACATTAAAATAGTCTTTATGTGCATAAATTACGAAATTAAAGGATTAAATTGATGTCTTTTCATATTATTAAGGAACTTAAATGATATCAACTTTTAATTGAGAGACTTTTTTTAAGGATTAAATTGATGTCATTTTTTATGATTGATGGACTAAATTAATGTCAATTATCTTCAGGGACCAAATTGATATCAACCATATCTTTTAATGATCAAAATGGTAGTTTACTTTAAAAAGTAAGAAGTATAATATGCCACCTTCTACCTTTGACAAAGGAATGGAAAAATCTTGTATCTTAATCACCCTATTTAAGTTTATACAACTTTGTTCTTTGTTTCCTGTAAGCATGTTCCTTCAAAGATAACTTGATCCAGTGGCTTTTGAGCTTTAGGTATTGTAAACATTTGAAGTTGGGAGGGGTTAGGCCCTAAGTTTCTCATAAGCCTGGTTGATATTTTGATTCTGTTAGAAGAAGACCCAAAAAAATAAAAAAACCCTCTATTAGCAGCATTTTCTAAGCAAATTTGTTTATAATATTTTGGCATCTTAGCATGATCAATAAATGTTTGGTAAATATATAGGTTGAGGATTAATGTTATTTATATTCCTTCCATTTATATGTTTTATATATTATGTAATAATTGTTATCCTAATAAATTAACATACTAATATCTTTATTATTTAACAATGTTTTAAAGTCTTATGATCCATTATAGTTCTTAGACCATACAAAATACAAATACTGAAAGAGGAGTATGAGTAAGGAAAGATCAGAGAACACGGGAGGAAAGCGGTCACCAAAGGAGGAAGACCAAGCTGTGAAGAGCACTAAAAAAGTTAAAACTCATGGGTCAATGGGAGCGGAAGTAGATATGGAGGTAGCTGACGGTGAAGCAATGAATGGAACGAATGAAATGAAACACCTCGAAGGGGAAGGTATGAAGAAGGATTAGCAAAAGCAATCATATAAGGACTTAGTTCTGCGTGGTGAGGGATTCATGGATAGTTTGAACACTGTTGAAATTGCACAGGCGATGGTTGAAGAGTATGTGGATTCGGAGGTTCAGGAGGAAGTAGTGGATGAAGCCCCTGCACCTTTTGATACTAAACCGATGGTGCAAGTATCGCTGGAGGAGTACGATAAGTGGTGCAAACCATGGAATCTTTCTCTTATAGCGAAACTTCTAGGTAAAAGACTGGGGATCAAAGCGATTGATGCATGGCTTCAAAGGCTCTGGGCTAAGAAAGGTACCATTAAAGTCCTCAACCTTAATGAGGATTTCTTTCTGGTATGTTTTGTGAACAAAGATGACTATAAACACGCTCTATTTGAAGGACCTTAGTTGGTGGCAGATCACTATCTGATGGTGCAAAGATGGAGGCTAAAGTTCAAACCAATGGGCAAAGAAGTAAAGAAGATAGCGTTTTGGGCATGCCGCATGCATATCGGACCTCCCAGTGGAGCTGTATAACCAAAAAAATTTGTGGAGAGTGGGATCCAAGCTAGGCACAATGCTTAAGATTAATGACTTCACTCTAGTTCATTTAAGGGGCAAGTTTGCGAGGATATGTGATGAAATAGACCTAAGGAGTAAACTAGTCCCAAGTATCACTGCATTAGGGGAAGACTTCAAAATTGAGTATGAAGGGTTTACACCTTATCTATTTCAAATGTGGTAAATATGGCCACAAGCTAGATAATTGTGTGGACTTTTACTCTCTGGTTAAGCCAGCTTCATGGCGTCCAACACCAGGGGACAAAACCATGAGCAAGAGGGAATAGTTTCTATGGATAGGGAGAATCATGCGAACATGTCTAGCAAAAGAAAAAAGATGATTTTACATATTTTTTAAAAATGTAAGTATTGTATATACTTTTTATAAAAATGTATAATTAAAAAAAAAAGAGTGATTAAAAAAAATAAATATAATAAATAATATTAAATAAAATATATATATTATTTGTGATAAGAATATGCTAACAAAATTATCATGATAAATGCTAAGAGCCTAAACTCAAATCATGAAACTATGATGTCTAAGGGTATAGAACATTCCAATTAATTCGAGCATTGGATGCTTGCGAAGAAGGGTCAATGCAGAAGATATTGAATGAATCATGGGAGGAATTACATTGGTGATAAGGATGCGTCAAATCAGAGGTTTACTGTTAAATCAACATACGATATTTTGGAGTCAGAACTAGAATTAAATCCTGAAACAAAAAATGACATTGATATGGGAGGGAATTTCGTGGTGCATCCCCAAAATGGGCCCAATAGCCAAAAAGAAGGCATGCATATGTAGCATATGTATAATAAGAAAATAAGAAAGCCCAATAGTTTTGTTGGCTCATCTCATTTACTAGACCAAAAAAAAAACAGGTGCCCAAAAAGACCCCATCTCGTCAGGCCCCTCAGGTTGAGAAGATGGACAACCTAGTTGAAAATAAAGAACCAAGTAAAAGGATGGATGCCCAGAACCCTAATGAATCTTGGGAAGTTTTTTGCTGAATGCAACAGGATTTATAGAAAGCCATGTTGAAGGTAATGTTGTAGACATTTATGGGTCAACTGAATCTTAGGAATGGTAACGGGGTGAGGTAGAGCAGGATGAGAGTGGGTAATGCTTCACCCGCTCTCGTTCTAATTGCGAGTATTTCATTTGTGATTCTGATGAGAGAATTAAGTATTCGTAAATATTTATTGATATTTAATAATTCAAAATAAAATTAAAAAATATAAATAAAATAAATTTTAACATTACATATAATTATATTTTTTAATAATTTAATTTTTTTTATAAAATTAAAAGAATGTCATAGATAACATATCGTATTTAATTATATTTTATAATAATTAATCTATATAAACAATTATAACAAGAATAATATATATTCATTAAAAAAAATCATAGTAAAATAATATAAAAATATAATTTTTCATCTCATCTCAAAGTAAAAAAAAGGCATTATATGTGTATGTGTGTGTGTGTGTGTGTAAAAATATTAAATAAAAAATATATTTAACGGGTTCGTGAGTATTGTCATACAAGTAATATGATCCCCTCCACTATCTCTATTTATTAAATCGGTACTTATCCTCTGTCTCATCACGACTAATCCCCACATATACTTATGAATATGGATATTTTTACCATCCCTACTCAATCCTATGGCTTAGGAAGATCTAGCTCTTAGCCACTATATATTATATGGAAAAAGCCAGATTGGATGGAGATGGAACCTTATTGACCCTGGTGAAGGAAGTTCACAAGAAAAGGCAAAAAGTATGTCAACTGGACCCATTGGTGGTCAAGGTGCTACTTTTTAAGTTGAAGTTTTGAAAATCAATTAGATTGGATCGATTTTTGATTTTGACTTTCATAACTGATCTAATATAATTCAAATTCATTAATATTATATAATATATTTGTTTATTATTGTATTTATATTTTTATTTATAATAGTTTTAATTTTTTACAAATTTTTTCACTTTAAATAATCAAATATTATTTTAGGTAATGTGAAATATGTTACTTCTATTTTCTATTCCCTTTTATTTCTTGTTATTTCTTTTTAATATGCTAATTAAATTGTTTTTAACTCACAAAATTCTATACTTAAAAAATATTTAGTAAAAAATGATCTAATCTAAATTAATTTAAATCTAATTTAAATTAAATTAATTTTAAAATATAATCAATCTAATTCAATTCAAATTAATATAAATAATATTATTTAAATTAAATAATTTTTTATAATTCAAATTCGATTCAATCTGAACCACGAACATTCCTAATAGCAGTATGGGAAGTAAAAGTTTTGCTAATTTAGTCAGTGACTTGGTGTTTGGATATCATGCTTCGTTGGTTGTTTTACTAGAAGCTCATATGGAAAGGAATAAAGCTAAACGTATTGTAAAGAGGTTCAGGTTGGATGGTCATTACTTTCAAGATGCAGTTGCCTTCTTCGATGGAATATAGGTTTGTGGCATAAAAATATGTGGAATGTTCTTATTCTTGAATCTAGTAAACAATTAGTGCACGTGCAGGTAGCGTATAACCATGAAACTCCTTGGTATTTCATAGCAGTTTATGGCAGCCCCCAGATAGGGCCTAGACGTGATCTCTAGTGCTCATTGGAGTGTACTGCTGGTGATATTGATGGACCACGATGCGTTGGAGGTGCTTTCAACTCCATTATCGCAACATAAGATCATGGGAACACAACCCAAAATAGTAGTGACTCTCAATGCTTATCCTCATATCTCTTGAACCATAGCCTCTTTGATCTTGGGTTCTTTGGCCAACCATTTACTTAGCAGCGTGAAACCTTGGGGAAGCGCCTGGATTGTATTGTTGCTGATCTGGATTAGAGTTCCCGGTTTAGTGAAGCCCATGTAATGCATCTCCCGAAACTTCACTCAAATCACATTCTATTTCTCCTTAGATTCTGTAATGGTGTTCTAGTACCCAGAGGAAGTAGACCTTTAAGATTCATTGCACCTTGGTTACTTCATGAAGGATTTAAAGATTTTGTACAAGGAACATGGAGTTTGACAAGTGAGCTATTGGAGAACTTATCTCATTTTACCTCCAAGGTTCAAGTTTGGAATAAAGAAGTTTTCAAGGACATAATTAAGAGAAAACATCGCCTACTAGCCAGACTTGAAGGCATATCAAAATAATCTTTCTTTCTTTCCAGGAGAAAAAAATTTTGGACGACTTGTAGAAAGATCTTTGGTTGGGCCTATATTGATTCAAGAAGGATTGCTTTGGAAACAAAAGTTTAGATGCAAATGGATTAACTATGGTGATCGTAACACCAAGTACTTCTATGGCTTGGCTTCTGGCCAAAGATGAAAAAATAGAGTTTTAGCGCTTAAATTTACTGATGGGAACTAGGTAGATGATCCTAATGAGCTTAAAAGAATGGGAGCCGAGATTTTCAAAAAACTTATACAATGATGAAGACAGGTGTAGTAAAGTTATGGTGTCAGGAGTGTTTCCTTCACTCTCAGTGGCGGATCAAAATATGCTAAATAGAGAGGTATCAATTAAGGATTAAGAGAGATTCTTCTATAAATTTAGAGTATCTAATTAGGTGTATTAGATCAATTAACATTTAAAATTTTTATAAACTTTTGTGTCACATAATTAAAAATATAAAAAATTATAAAAATATTAAATAATAATTAATTTAGTGCACCTAACTTAAATACTCTAAATTTAGACAAACTCATCAATTAAGGAGATAAAGTCGGCCTTGTTTGCAATTGGTGGTCTCAAAGCCCTAGGGCTAGATGGGGTGCACACTGTTTTTTACCACACCCACTAGGATTTGGTTTGTAGGTGGGTTAAAGAGACTTTTCAGAATCCCAACATTATTAGAGATGCCAACAAATTTTTTATCTCTTTAATTCTAAAGAATGATAGATCTGAAGTTTTTTCTTAGTGTCGCAATCGAAATTGCGATGGAACGACTAAAAAATATAAAGATTTTGAAAATCTCTAGTGGAGTCGTCAGTTATCGCAACTCAGATGATTATAACAGTTACATGATTAATAAGTTGTCATAACTCAATCAATCCCATCTTTTTTATTATTTCTTTTTTAGGAACAATTCAATTATTCTTATATTTTTTATCTTTTTTATTTTTTCTAACAAAAATAAAGCAAATACAAAAAAAAACTTCATCCTACTGTTAAAGGAGCCGTAACCCACAAAGTCCAATAACCAAAATGAATTTTGACCAAAATAAAGAAAGCTCCAGACACATCAAATCCAAGCTTCAGAAACCAAGCACCAATAATAATGGAAGAGAGAAAAGAGAGCTTTGATCACATGGGTGGGGGTCTGGTTCTCGAAACTACCAGAGAGCGAAGACGGAGCGTCGCCGACGGTTTCTGGCTAGGGTTGTCAGCCAGTCAGGGCGGCGCGAAGACAACGGTCGGGTTCTAGCGCTGCGGATCGAAGGCGGCAACAGTTGATGTGGGTCGCAGGTTCCGAGCGGGAGGCGGTGGTGCATAGATCTGGACAGTGCAGGCTTGACGGCGGCGTTCGTGCGGCCAGGAGCTTCGGTGCTGGCTGGAACAAGCTGAACGGTGCGGGCTCAGTCTGGGGTTATGGCAGAGCCGGCGATTTGGTCCAAGCGGGGCTCGACGACGGCGTGGGGCTGACCGACGCGACTCTAGAGTGGACAGATCTGGTGGTCCGCCGCGGTTTAGTTTGTGACGCTAGCGGTGGGCTGCGACGGTTTGGTTTGGTGGGGGCTGTGGGTCAGTGGTGGTGATGGGTGGTTCCTGAAGTTGGTTGGTGGTGGTTTTGGTTTTGGGTGGTGGTGAAGATGAGTAGTTGTTAATGGAGGTGGTGAAGAAGGTGTGGTTGTTGGGTTGAAGATGGAGGAAGTGGTGAGTGGTGATTTATGGGAGGTGGGCGAAAATGGTGAGTGAGTGTGGTGGTGAGTGGTGGTTTTATGGGAGGAGGAGGAAGATGATGAATAGTGGCAAAATGGGAAGAGTTGATTGGTTAGTCTCTATTAAATAAATCCTCCGAAGCCCTTTAAATACACTTCAGGATGCATTCTCCTCAATTTCTTCTTCTTCTTCGCCTTTGTGGGAAGGTATGCTCGGATCCAACCCTGGCATGGGAAAATGTTGCAATAAGAACTTGATCAACCTACTCCACTCATCTTATTTCATGGAAGTGTCAATTTTGACTGCTTTTTTATCATCATTCGTCCCCAAATTAATCAATTCAGTTGACTCTTCATGGGGTTGAATTTCTTTGGCCTATTATTCTATTAATCTCATTAGCTTAGGAGAGGGCTCCCCATTGTCATCATTATCCTCATCATCATGATCAATGGGATAGTCAAAATCGTACAATGAGATCATAGCACTGTCACTTTCAAGAGAATAACTTTCAGATCTATATTTATTGATATTAACACAAGTAAAAAAGAAAAAGGGGAATGAATAAAGGTTGATGTAGAAACTAAAAAAGAAAGAATGACAAGAAAATGCATTTATTGATGATAGTGAATATTGAAATGGAAACATATGAGCCCGTTTTCATAATATATCTTCCTAAAGCCTTGGGCAGAGTTATAGGATTAGCATTATAGAACTACTTTGAATGAATTTCAAAAGTCATGGAAAAATCGACGATCTCCCAATTGTTGAGCTCTGCATCCGGAGAACAAGGGAACACCAGACTGACACCATGATAGATGGGTTGATCATCTTCAATAGCGGTCACTGTACTTCGGAAGCTCTGTCGGATGTCACAGATAGGGGTTCCCTAAGCTTCAGGCTCCTGATTTTTCCAAGCAAGCCCACTTTTTTTTTCAGCTTGAGGTTGAGGAATGACGTATTCATCAATCATGTTTATACCACTCTCGTCATACAAATGACCTATTTGCACCAATTGCATGTCCATTAGATTCTGAAGAATCTGTTTAAATTCACCACATCCTTCAATAGAGTGCCCCATATTCCCATGGAGATTACACATTATTTCATCGTTATTGTCCCTTTTCACTTCAACTTGAGCTATCATCCTAAATTTGCAGAGTTCTTAAAAAATGACTTTCATGGGGATTTTTTCATTGTTTTTATAACACAGAGAAACCAAAAAAAGACTCCAACTGCACCCAAAAACCTCCATAGCCACCAAGCTCTAATGACCATCATCTTGCGGTCATCTTCACAATCACCCACCATTCAACTTCATCATCTCCTCCAACCCACCACCTTCACCCATCAAGCTTTAACCACTCTCCCAACAACCAAGTCTCCCTCAATTTCGGCCTATAAGCCTTTGCAACGTAAACTACAGAATTATCATCAAAATTATTGCTTCCAGTGTTAAAGGAGTGATGAGTAAACTTATTAGCTCAACCAAGTGAAGTTTTGTTCTTGGTAGACAAAGCATGAATAATGTTATTATTCTGGACTGTGGTCCGGGATCCCATCTGGAAGGATCGACCCGACACACGAACCACCAGATTCCATCATTAATACCCCAGCCTAGGCCTTGCAACCTCGGTCCACGGCATCAGACTATAACGATCGCCGGACCCATGCGGATTCTCATAACTGACTGTTATAACCCTAATTATGGAGACCATAACTGCCTACAATAAGGATTAGCCACTAAGAAGATAGCTCTGACAAGTCAGAGACGGACCTCAACGATCGTGGGACAATCTTGACAGGTCAGAGATGGACCTCAACGATCGTGGGCTGAAAACCTCTGCTAAGGCACGATCCTAATGTACCTTCATCCTATACGGATTACGTGAGGATTCCAGTCACGCTCTATATATACCTAGCCAAGTTAACTTAATAATATATCTGTTATTCCATTGCATGAACCCTACTTGTGCACTGTCTGACTTGAGCGTTGGAGTCTCTTTACAGGTACCTACCCCCTGGTTCAACACGCCTAGCAACAGTTGTGCAAGGAAGAAACCACCATACACGTACCTATCTCAGGTACATTCTGAATCGACTTCAGAACATTGATGTCATCTGTGAGAATCTGATAAACTTCCATTCCCACGTTAAGGGCACAAGACACAACCAGAGGATAGGAAGTACTACACATGCTGCCCCTAGCTAAACACTGGGCCCAGCGACACAACGCGACCCTCCTTCAGTCACACCACCGGAAACCTCCACCGCTAGAAGCAGGCCTGTTGCGGTGAAAACTCTCAACGATGGACATGAGACTTCAACTTCTGCTGAAAGCCCCGCTCTGTCTGGAAGGGTTTTAATTCATAACAAGCTTGTCTTTCCTCATGGTGGAGCTACCAATACTCACCATGGAGCAAACCATGGAGCTAGGATCCCTGTGCGTACTCGCTTGAGAACCTCCCACAACGATGTAGACCATGCGTCTCACTATGAAGACAATGCTTAATTCGAAACGACGAAGAATGACCTTCAAGAGTTGTTGTGCCAATAAACAGCGCTCATCGAGGGTCAGCGGTATCAGTTGGAAGAACAACGTTGTCGGTTAGAGAACCTCGAAAGATCGGTGCGGATGGACAATGACAACGGAGAGCAGGATGTAGCTCGTAATGAGCACACCGTCCAACGTGCTAACATAGGGGTTTTTGGAAACTATATCCTGGTGCCCGGCCGTCAATAACAATTCTCATATGCTCTAATGGCATATAAGGTCCTGAGGAACTTCAAGCCTCCGAGCAATTTGGAGGCTTATGATGGGATGATAGATCCCTAGGAGCACTTGGATGCTTACACCCAGTTCATGCAACTCTACGGGTACACCCCGGAACTATTATGCTAAGTTTTTCCCATCTTTCTAAAGAGGGACGCCCTCCGTCGGTTTGTCACCCTACGAACAAAGATCACAGGGTGGGAAGACCTCACGCAACGCTTCTTGCAACACTACAGCACAGCAAAGGAGCTACCGAAGTCGATTGACTCCCTTTTTCGGGATCCGCCAGGGAAGTTCTGAATCCTTGTGTGAGTACGTCAAAAGGTTCAATCAGGCACGTGTGGGCATCGAAAATCTGGATGACAGGATAGTCCTTCATTATGCTAGAAATGGACTCCGAACTGACTCGGGCTTCTTCATGTCGTTGGCAAAAAAAAAGCCGGCGAGCCTAGATGAGTTTCACTTACGAGCGAAAAGTACGTTGAGCTGGAGGAAGTCACCAGAGCCAAGAGAATCTGGAGAAAGACGAACTGGTTCACCAGAAAAAGAACCACAACTCCAACCAACCCCGTGACTCCTCCAAGAGCGAACGATATCAGCCCAAGTATTCTGAGTATACTCCTTTGAACACCCTTCGAGAGACAATCTTAAAGGAGGTCCTTCAAACCGAGTTCCAAGTTATCAAGAGGCCATCACCCGTAAAGAAGCAATTTCAGAGAGAGGGACCATTCGAAACATTACAGGTGGCACAAGAGCTATGGCCACGAGACGGAAGACTGCTACTAACTCCGGGATGTTATCGAGACCCTGATCAAAGAGGGACGACTGCGAAAGTACATCAGCGGTCTCCGAGGAAGCGAGGATCGTGGAAGATGCAGGGATCAGAGACGAAGCTGCAGCCCCCGGCGAAGTCCAAACCAACGTCCAAGAAGAAGCCGAGTCCTGCCAGAAGATCCCAGACCCCGCTACGCCGTAATGTTAAAAACAGGCAGGATCTGGAACGGGATACTTAAGGTGGGGGTAATAGGAAAGACAGACTCATCAATACCATCTCAAGAGGATTTGCAGGGGGCGGCCTGTCCAACTATTCTCGGAAAAAGGTATTTCGGACAGCGGTCTTAAGCGTATCTTGTTCTTCGCAAAGACCCCATGTTGAGAATAAGAACACGTCATCCATCTCCTTCTCCGACAAGGACTATGGCGATATTATCCGGGATCATGACGACCCTCTGGTCATATCAGGAATAATATCTAATGCTAAAGTTTGTCGTATCTTTGTGGATCAAGGGAGTTCAGCGGACATCATGTTCATAGATGCCTTCGAAAGACTAGAGTTTTCCCTATCTGCACTCACATCGTATCAAGGTGAACTGACCAGTTTCTCCAAAGAAAAAGTTACCCCGGTCGGTTACTTTAAAACTTTGTTGACCCTGAGCAATGACAACACGTACAAGACGATTAAGGTGAGATTTTTTGTCGTGGATTGCCCATCGGCTTACAACATCATCCTGGGTCGCCCTACGCTAAATGACATTGCCGTTGTAGTCTCTACCATCCACCAGGCCATGAAGTTCCTCAACAGGAATAACGTAGTGGTCATGGTCAAGGGCGACCAGATCGCAGCCCACAAATGCTATAATGAGAGCTTAAAGATCAATAGGACTTCCAGGAAAACAAAGGCACGAACATCCAGCCCCACCTGCGATCAAGTCAATATTCTGATGATTGAGTTGGATGTCCGTGAGGAAATCCAAGGCACAAGGCCCCAGCCTGAAGGTGAACTGATCTCACTCCAACTGGATGATAAGCCCAACCAAGTCACAAAGATAGGAGCGAATCTCGAAAAGCAAGAGAAAATCCAGTTGATAGAGCTCTTGCAGAAAAACAAGGATCTTTTCGCCTACACATCCGCTGACAAGCCTGGGATCGACCCCACTTTCATCTGCCATCATTTATCTATTAAACGGGATGCAAAGCCGGTTTGCCAGAAGAAAAGAAAAGTTGGCCCGGAGAGGCAACAGGCCATTAAGGAGCAAGTCAAGAAATTACTAAACGCCGGCTTTATCAGGGAGATCTCGTACACCACTTGGCTCTCGAATGTTGTCTTAGTAAAAAAGTCAAATGGGAAATGGAAGATGTGTGTGGACTATACTGACCTGAACAAGGCGTGTCCTAAAGATCCATATCCCCTCCTAAACGTTGACAAGCTAGTTGATAGCTCATCCGGCTTCCGATTACTGTCCTTCATGGACGCTTACTCAGGGTACAATCAGATTCCGATGTACCCCGGAGACCAAGATAAAACAACCTTCATCACCGAAAGAGCGAGTTACTACTACAAGGTAATGCCGTTCGGGTTGAAAAACGCCAGGGCCACCTACCAAAGAATGATGAACAAGGTCTTTGAAGAGCAGATGGGGAGAATGCTAGAGGTCTACATCGACGATATGATAGTCAAGACCTCATCGTCAGGATCGCATATCTCGGACCTTGAAGATGTATTTGCACAGTTGAGGAAGCACAACATGAGACTCAATCCAGAAAAATGTACATTTGGAGTACAAGTTGGAAAATTCTTGGGGTTCATGCTGACTCACTGCGACATTGAGGTAAACCCCGACAAATGCAAAGCGGTGCTTGATATGTATAGTCCCCGGAGCGTAAAAGAAGTACAACAGCTAACGGGATGGATTGCGGCCCTCACCAGATTCCTGGCCAAAGCCGCTTACAAATCTCTCACTCTCTTCAAGCTATTGAAAAAAAGGATAAGATTTGAGTGGACACAGGAATATGAAGACGCTTTAGCATCTCTGAAGAACATTCTGGCGTCCCCTCTCATTCTTACAAGGCCAGAGTCAGGCGAAACACTTTACGTGTACCTCTCCGTCCACGAAGAGGCTGTGAGTTCGGTACTCATCAGAGAAGCACCTGAAGGCCAGAAACCAGTTTATTTCGTGAGCAAAGTACTGCAAGACCCCGAACTCAGATATTAAAAGATAGAAAAGGTCGTCTTTGCACTCATCATCACGGCCAGGAGACTAAGGCAGTACTTCCAATGCCATCCTGTGGTAGTAAGGATAGATCAACCCATCCGACAGATACTGCATAAACCTAACTTAGCAGGAAGGATAATTTTAGGGGTGTCAAAATGGGTCAAGCCCAATGGGCCGACCCGAATAGCCCGACAAAATGGACGAGCTGGGCTAGCAAAATGTTAGCCTGAAACTTACATGGCCCGAATGGGCTCAGCCCAAATGGGTCAGGTCAACCTGCTCTTTTAACACTACATAAAGCTGAATGGGCTGGGCTGGACTAGCAAAATACTAGCCTGAAACTTACATGGCCCGAATAGGCCGGTCCGAAAATGGTCCGGTCCCGAATGGGCTGGCCCGAATGGGCCGGTCCGGCCTGTTTTGACACCCCTAGATGATTACCTGGTCTATTGAGCTTTCCGAGTTTGGAATAGCCTATGAACCCAGAGTAGCGATCAAGGCACAGACACTCTCGGATTTCTTGGTTGAACTCACTTCAGACTCCGGTTATTCCATAGAGATATCATGGACCATATTCGTGGATGGGTCCTCAAACCCGAAGGAAGCGATGCTGGGGTAATTTTGAAAAACTTCGAAAGGGTGACTGTTGAAAATTCATTAAGGTTCTAATTTTTGACCTCGAATAACCAGGCAGAATATGAGACATGTATCGCCAGACTGGTAATGGCCAGAAACTTGGGGGCCACAAAGATTCGACTTTGTAGTGACTCCCAACTCGTGACCTCCCAGATCTGAGGCGAATATCAGGGCAAAGAGCCCCTCTTGTAGAAATACCTGGCAAGAGTGCAAGAACTCCTCGCAAACTTCCATCTAGTTAAAGTGGAGCATATAACCTGGGAACAAAACTCCAAGGCCGACCTCTTATCTAAGTTGGCTAGTACTAAGAGTCCGGACAACAACCGCTCGGTGATCTAGGAAATCCTCTCGCACCCCGCAATCTTCGACATAACTGTCTTCCAGGTCGACGAGCAAGAACGTACCTGGATCACCCTACTATTGGAGTACTTACAGTCTGGTAACCTCCCTGAGGATTCAAAAGAATCTGGTAAGTTAAAGAAAGTCGCGGTTAGATACACCATCTTCGATGGGCAGTTATATCGGCGTGGATTTTCTTCACCTCTCATCAAATGTCTCACGCCAAAAGAAGCTAAATACGTCCTGACCGAAGTCTACGAAGGAAGTTGTGGGCATTATCTGGGAGGTAAGGCTATAACATTAAAGGCACTCAGGGCAGGCTACTATTGGCCCACAATAGAGGTAGACTCCTTTGCGCACATCTAAGTGTCCGACAAATACCAACGACATTCTGACCACTACCACGCCCTGCCAGAAGAACTGTCCATGACATCCATACCCTGGTCTTTCTATCAATGGGGCATGGATATCTTGGGTCATTTCCCTCAAGCGCCCGAGCAACTGAAGTTTTTGGTTGTAGTCGTTGACTACTTTACCAAGTAGATAGAAGCAGAGCCCTTGGTCACCATCACCTCGGTCCAGATTCAAAAGTTCACTTGGCACCACATTATTACCATATTTGGGGTCCCGGAATCCATTGTAACAGACAACGGAACGCAGTTCAAAGACAAAGGGGTCAAAGAACTACTCAAAGGGCTGAAGACAAAGCATCACTACAGTGTTGTAGAAAACTCTCGTATAAATAGGCAGGCTGAGGTAGCCAACTGTGTTATCGTCAAGGGGTTAAAGAGAAGACTGGACGAAGCCAAAGGAAATTGGGCCGAGCAGTTATACCACGTCCTTTGGGCCCACCGAACCACTCCTCACTCCACAACGGGTGAAACCCCATTTAAGTTAACCTATGGATGTGAAGCAATGATCCCGGTGGAGATAGGGGAACCGAGCTGGCGTCTCCAGAACTTTTCACCTGATAATAACCTCGGACTGATCAGGGAAGACTTGGATCTGTTAGAGGAAAGAAGGTGCATCGCACACATACACGATGCCGCGATCAAGCAAAAAAAGGCAGCCCGGTATAACCTGAAGTTCGTTCCTAGAAAGTTCCAGCCAAGCGATCTAGTACTTCGCAGGGCTGACATCAGCGGAAGGAAATGCCTCCCAAGGGAAATCAGTACCGGCAAAGGAGCTTACACTCTAGAGACGTTGACAGGCAAACCAGTGAAGAACTTTTGGAACGCAGACAAACTCAAAAAGTACTATAGCTAAGTGCCTTTTAAGGCCTAGTCTCCTAGTCTACTTTATGTTTGATCTGCCCAATTTGTTATATGGACCTTAGTCCTTCAAGATATTTAATGAAACATTGATCACGAAGTTAGTGCAATTTGTTAAATGAAATTTTCAAAGACCAGCCACGACGACCCAAGACTCATTGTACCAATCGAGAAGTTGTCTTGTGCTAGATAGGTCGTGCAGTAAAAAAATCTCGATCTGGGAAAATTCTCGTACTAAACCATAAGCACGAAAGACCCACGGTACCAACCAGAAAGTTGTCTTGTGCTATATAGGTCGTAAAGTAGAAAAATTCTGATCTGGGAAAATTCTCGCACCAAACCATTAGCACGAAAAACCCCAGCAATGACCAGTCTCAAACCAAAGTCACACAGCATCCTAAATACCAAAACGATCGGTAATGGACCCTGGACAAGGTTTCTATACCAAAGTCACGAGGCATCTTGAACACGAAAGTAGATGGTAATAGACCTCGGATAAGGTTTCTTACCTTAGGCACGGATCTCAAATGTTAATCCACATTGGACATCGGATCCTAAGCCAAGGTTTCTAAATTTCTTACCACGCGAAGCCCTAAAGGAAACTATAAGCGCTCAATGGTAATGGGTGTTAGACTCGGACCGCGGTCTTTCCTTATCGAAATTACAAAGGCAAAATAACACGAAGGGCGTTGAACCCCAAAATAAACTAAGAAATGCGACAAAACCAACTTGATTAAAACTCCAAAAATCGGAGTAGCACTTTTGTCCATACAAAAACAAAACCCCACGCAAGGGGCGGGAATAAAAATCAGAATTACTCTGCGGCGGGATCTGGACTGCGGACCTCGATGGAAGAGCCTTCAACACTTGAACCTTTAGCAGCGAAACAAGGAAGCACTAGACGACCATCTCGGACTACCTTCTCGGAGTCTAGGGAATCTAGAACCAGACCAACCCCAGGATTGAAGATCTGAACTTAGTTAATGGCGTTTCAGAATTACTCCTCCTTAATATCAGTGCAAACAGTAATAAGCTGTCTGACATCGCCCCGCAAGGAAGTAACATAGGCATCATGGTGTTTGTTCCTGGCCCGAAGACCTTCATTCTCAGCTTTTAGTTCGGTTATACACCTTTTGACCTCCGCCAAGTTAGCCTCCTTTTCTTTCACAGCATCCTTCAAGGCGGCTACTTCACTCTCCAGCTTTCGGGCCAGGGCCTCAGCATTATTTTTGGCCTTTATAGCCTCTTCCTTTGCTCTAAGAGCTTAGTTTTCACCCCGCACCGTGGCAGCAGTCTTCTCTGCCAACTCCCGCTCATGGTCTTCAACCATATGTTCCAAATACCGAGTCTCCAAGGCAAAATGGAGCCCCAAAGTCTCGAACCAGGAAAAGGTATCATTCTTGCCACGCAGGACTAGATGAGCTTCAACTTCTTCATCTAAGAGCTAGAAGTCAACGAACTCACGGGGATCCGGATTCTCGCGGTACAGATTGATTGGCCCCCCGTTACTTGGATCAGTGTCTTCCTCAACTGCTGCCATCTTACCTCGGTCGTCTAACTGACCCTCACCAGCTGCTTTTCTCTTACGCCTTGCAACCATCAGGGAGGAACCCTCCACGTGGACCGGTTCCCTCTCCGTGATCGTGACCTCAGTCGGAAGAGATGATGAAACTGGCACAACGTCAACGATGAAGTCTGACGGCCCCTGTTCACTCATGGCCTTCAAAGCTTCAAGAATGGCCAATGCATTTCCATCTTGAGACATCTCAGCCAAGCTCTCTGAAAAACCCACACAGGCAATTAGATCCATATAACGGCAAAGGAAAAGAAAATAAGCATGAATAACGACCTATACTACCTAGCACAACCCAAAGCTTCACATCATCCATAACATCCAATATATCTTTAGGCCAGATTTTACCGACCTCGCCAACCCACATTTCAAAGAAATTGACACACTCAATCTCCTCGTCGTTAGGTAGCCGATCTCCCTCTCGAATGATTGGGGGGGATACTCTATGCCGTCGGATTCCAGTATAGGCTAAGTGTTGGAAAGGACAAGTGCCGCCGGCCGCCATCAACTTAAAGAACTTTTCCTTGAAGTCCTTATAACTTTCTAAGTATGGAAAGAAGACCGTTTTTCCTTGCCAAGATCGCACCGACAGCCAAGATTGTTAACGAGTGCGGGTGCCATGAACGGAATACCTCGTATGAAAATAGAAAAATACCCTATTGGAGCTTCACAACCCCAATAACTGGCATATTCTCTCGATAGCCAGGATATTTGCCCAACCATTGGGGTAAATTTGACTAGAGGCAGCATGAAGAATCCAGAGGACGGCAATGTGGAAGTCGTTGAAAGGGAGGCGAAGCCTAAACCTCATGAAGAAGTCCTCATAGAGAAACATGAAGTGTTCCCCCACTTGACGTGTCGAACACACCCGCTCTCTCCCTAGGGACAAGATCAGGAACTCGTTATCCCGGGATCTTCCCTTGGTAAGTTCCAAATATTCTATTAATTTGTCCAACTTCGCCCCAAACTCGTAACTAGAGATCTTATCGAAGGCATTGTCCACTACCCAGGTATAAGACAACCCTGGACCTCGGCGAATACGAATCGCCTCCTCCTCGGCCTCTTAATTCTCTGGTTCCCGAGCCTCTGGAACTGGAGCAGGCGCTTTAAGAACGAGCGTTTTCCTTCTGACCATTTGAATCCCTAGAAGACACACAGAGGCACAGGGTCAGAACCAGTCAAGTTCAAAGATCCAAACATGACAATGGGCGAAGATAAGAAGACTGAATACACCCATGCACTGGCCTCCGCACCCACCAAGGTTAAAACCTCGGAAGGACACCTTCGTCACATGCAGTACGATGGAGGAGGTGCTCCGTATGTTAACACCATCAGAAGATGAGGGCTAAACGGTTTTCCCTACCCTCGTTCGCAGTAAAGAAAGAGTGCGCAACCATTCGCGAAATGAATATAAACAGAATCAAAGTCAAGAAAAAGAAAAATACCTTGAAGAAAAAGGAAGTAGAGAAAGAAGAAATCAAGCTCTGGGAAGTCCAAAAACTCTAGAACCGCTTCGCACCGTCACAACGCTCGTCGAAAATCGCCTCAGGCCACCAGTTTTGACGAAAATCAGCAAAATGAAACAAAAAAGGCTAAAACTCAACTTATAAGGGTTACAGTTATGGGGCAATTCCATCCAAGCACGTCAGATTTGAAAAGATATTCTTTATGGCACGCAAAGCACTATACACGTCCTTTCAACTCAAGCATGCCATGTAGCCGTCATGGCAGTCGAAAAGACAGTTATCCAGCAGACTAAAAGACACGCAACCGCAAGGTCCAAGAGCTCGGAAAACTCGTTCAGACCCCGGAAGCTTGACTACCCCGATAAAAGTTCCCTTAAGGTACAAAGACCTCGGATCCACGTATTTAAACTTGGCACTTCATCGGTCTCGACTAAGTACCAAGGTAGGGGCAACTTAACATATCGCGTCGTCAAGGCGAGTGTTGGACTCACCCCGGTATAATATAACTACCACAAATAACAGAAAAGAAAAATAGAAAGACACAAGATTCAAAACAAAAGAATTTTTTTTTATTAATTTCTCATTCCATGC
This sequence comes from Ormosia emarginata, assembly GCA_029884605.1. Taxonomy (NCBI): domain Eukaryota; kingdom Viridiplantae; phylum Streptophyta; class Magnoliopsida; order Fabales; family Fabaceae; genus Ormosia; species Ormosia emarginata. The sequence continues at coordinate 62,294,918 of JAQQTP010000089.1, read as the reverse complement.
ATCATCTTACAACAAAAAGAAAGGAAAAAGAAAGTATAGAGGCACGAAAGATCCCGGAGGAGGGAACTGACATCATCTCGGACCATGTCGTATTCACATTTCCTCTAGAATCCGCACCAGCCTCTTGAAAAGATGGATTGGCTTTGAAGAACCTCGATAACCGAAGTCAGGATCCCGGAATGCTAAATCTTTTGTATTGCCTCCACTTGTAAAGGCCGAAAGGCACTCTATTCCGATGGATGGGGCACAATTTCCAACAAAGGTGATCGTTTCGCTGGAGCCTTAGCTGACCTCACGATCACCCCAAGTTCTTTCAAGGCACAGAACAGCTTCAATAGTTCCCCTTGCTTACCCGAGGGCTTGTTTAGGGCGAAGTAACCATTACAGCCCCAGGCAAGAACAAGGAGAGCGAAACACTCCAGCTCCGAAGAACCCCGTCTAACTCCACAGGTGACTCGGACCTCCCCAGCAATGACAAATATCAAACAAGCAATCAGAGTACGCTGGGGAAATAAATCGCCCTCTGTAATTACGCTGAGAAAGTGGGATATCTGGTGGAAGAACCATTTACAAAGATAAGACCAAGTTTCAGAGATTTGAGGAAGAACAAGAAGAAAACCCTCACAAAAGGCCAAACTCTCCCGAAACGCACAGAGAAAGAAGGAACCATTTCTCTGAGAGAAGTCACTTCCAAATAGAGACGCAGAAAGGAAGAAGGGAATGCCAAAATCGAACGCAAACATCCCTTATTTATAAAGTGGATGGAACGCTTCGATTGATTCCTAGGAAAGAAGAGCTGTCAAACCATAAAATCTACGTTTAATGCTCTCCCGTTCCCATTGGCTACAAGAGCAGCGGACGGTTAGAAACTGCGCGAAGTTGACGCTCCCCATTAAAAGCTCCTCAATTCTCGAAGAAATCAAGAGCAATGGTTTCCAAAGAATCCAAGATCAACGAAGAACACTGCTGTAAGTCAAAAGACCCCGTGAACCACACTCAGGGGCAACAGGAGGAAAACCTCAAAACAAGGAATGGTGATATAGGCGAGGACCCACCGTGGTCTCCAACCGCATCCCAACCTCCGGGGTACCCCGTACTCAATGATGGACCTCGACTTTAATACGAGACACCGCGAAACTTGGCTTCAAAGCTAGGGCGTAGTCCGTGGCGAGCATGATAATCCTATACCTTGGCACTTTAGTCTTATCCACGCGCCAAGTTGGGGGCAACTGTTCTGGACCGTGGTCCGGGATCCCATCCGGAAGGATCGACCCGACACACGAACCACTAGACTCCACCATTAATACCCCGACCTAGGCCTTGCAACTCCGGTCCACGGCATCAGACTATAACGATGGCCAGATCCATGCGGATTCTCACAACTGACAGTTATAACCCTAATTGTAGGGACCATAACTGCCTACAATAAGGATTAACCACTAAGGAGACAGCCTCGACAGGTCAGAGACGGACCTCAACGATCGTGGGACAGTCCTGACAGGTCAGAGACGGACTTCAACGATCGTGGGCTGAAAACCTCTGCTAAGGCATGACCCTAATGTACCTTCGTCCTATACGGATTGCATAAGGATTCCACTCACGCTCTATATATACCAGGTCAAGTTAACCTAATAATATATCTGTTATTCTATTACATAAACCCTACTTGTGTATTATCTGACTTGAGCGTTGGAGTCCTTTTGCAGGTACCCACCCCCTAGTTCAACACGCCTCGCAGCAATTGTGCAAGGAGGAAACCACTATACATATGTTTATCTCAGGTACATTCTGAATCTACTTCAGAACAGTTATTACAGCTCAAGAAGCCATATATTCTATGAAAAGTAAGAAAAGACAGAAAGGTTTTATGACAATTAAAATTGATTTGAAAAAAAGTATATGACAGATCAATTAGGAGTTTATTGGAGAAACGTTGTGTGATGCAGGTAGGGTTGGAAATGAGTCGACTTAAATCTAGCTTAGGTTCAGTTCAATAAAAAATTGAGTTTATTTTATTGGCTTGAGCTTAGTTTGTCTTAAACTCATGAATTACTCAAGTTCAGTGAACTAATATCAAGTCTAGTCTTCAAGTAAGCGAGAGCTTGTTAGGGAAAATTCAATTTAAAAGTTGATTATTTAATTCTCTATGATTTTGGCCTAAGAGGATCTCACCTATTTATAATTGTTCCACATTCTTAATAAAGGAAATTGAAAAGTGGAGATATATAATCAAGTGTGTAATGGAGATAAAACTCTAAAACTTTTCATACCTAACTCATTAAATATCTAGATATTTACAAAATCTATTAAATATCTCTAGTAAATATTTAGAATATATATAACCAGTCTTTTAAAAATTCCTTGCCTAATTGCTCTTTTTAAGTATTTATACTATTTTTAAAGTCTTAGATTTGAATTTATAACTTGATAATTCTGTGTGTGCATATATTTAGTTAAAAAAAGATATAATTGTACAAAAAGTAAAATAAAATACTAATATATATTAAATTAAGAGTAAACTATTAATTTAGTCTTTCAAAAATTAACGTGTCATTATATTAGTTATTTAAAGATTTTTTTACTAAATTAATACTTCAAAAATGTTAAATGTCATTAAATTTGTTCTTATCTTGCCTGCTAAATAAATCCAATCTTTGAAGGATTAATGCGGTGACACGCTAATCTCACTTTCAAGAAATGGCCCAAAACTTTCATACCTCTGTTTTGTGAATGACTTTGTGCTATTTGGCTTTGCTTCTCTTGCCAGGTGCAGGTTATTAAAGGGGTATTGGATCTCTTTTGTTATAGCTCTAGTCAGAAGGTTAATAATGCCAAGTCTTGTGTTTTCTTCTCCAACAATGTGCATCATAAAGAGACGAAGCGTTAGGTTTTAGATTGACAACAAACTTGGGGAAATACTTGGAAGTTACTAGTAATTTTCAGTTTATTCATGACAGATGTTCTACTAGTAATTTCCAGTTTATTCTAGACAGAATGACCAGCAGGCTCAATGGTTGGAGGGCCTCGTCCCTGCCCCTTGCCGGTAGAGTTACTTTAGCACAATCCACCTTGACCACTATTCTTAGTTATGTTATGCAGACAACCTTATTACCAGTGAGCATGTGTGATAAAATTGGTAAGTTGTGTAGGGACTTCGTTTGGGGGTCCTCTGACTCGAGGAGGAAAATTCGTTTGTTGACCTGGAAAGATTTGTGCAAACCGAAGGAGATGGGGGGATTGGGTTTAAGACACAGGCTAGAAGCATAAACAAGGCTGGGGCTTAATGTATCGTCGAGATGCATTATGGGTGAGAACTGTTAGAGCTAAGTAGGGTGCACTGAAGACTTGGTTAAGAGGAAGGCTTACTCCTGGGGTCTTCGGCTGAGTCTACAGATGGCTTACTCCTTGGGCCATAGAAAAGTTCACGTGGAGACGGACTCCAAATGTGTTTTGCGCCTGGCCCTTAATGGGTGTGAAGAGTGGCACCCTTCTGCCCCTATGATTTGATTTATTAATTTCCTTTTGTGCTTGAATTGGGAAGTCAAGCTGAATAACACCTTCCTTTTGGCTGCCACTATTTTAATTCTTTGCCTGCTTTTCTTTCAGTAGTTTTTATAGCTAATTGTAGTGGCGCTCATTTTTAGTAGAGGTGTCAAAACAGACCGGTCTGGTCCATTCGGGATCGAATCATTTTTTAGACGACTCATTCAGGTCATATAAGTTTCGGGTTGACATTTTTTTAGTTCAACCTAACTCATTTAGTCTTATGTAGTGTTAAAAGAGCAGGTTGTCTCGATCCATTCGGACCATGTAATGTTCGGGCTGGTATTTTACTAATCTAATTTGTCTATTTTGTTGGGCTATTCGGACTGACCCATTAGACTTGGCTCATTTTAACACCCCTAATTTCTAGCATATTGTAGTTGATTAGATTTTTATTTCTTTTTTGGCTTTTGCCTCTCAGTTTATGACAAAGAAAAAAATTGCAATTCTTAGACCAAATATTGTAAGCACAAAAAGCATCAGGAGTGATAACAATTAACAAACCCAATGGTTTTCAAATCTAAATGCCTAATGAAGTTTGGGTGATAGTTACTCCGTTTTTTATCTGTTATTTTAAACTTTTTGTATTCTATATTAGTTGTCGTTTTAGAATTATAATATAAAACGATTTTATACTAATTTTACCCTTAATTATTTTCTCTTATTCTATTAATTATTTAATTTTAAAATCTTTTAATATTTACTCCTCTAACTTTTATCTCTCTCATTATTTCTTTTATTGACCAATCACAATTTAATGAGTTAAAGGATAATAATATCTTTTAAAATTATTTTTTCCTAAAATTAATATTATTAAATTATTTTTTAATATTAGTGTCATTTCCTTAAATAATAAATAAAAAAGAATTGAGAAAGTAATTAATATCAATAAGAGGAATATGGTCCGAGTTTGAAGGAGATAAATTAATTACTCTGTCAAATGAAAAAGCCTTAATCCGCTAATTTTTTTACGTACGTGCCCTTTCTTCTCTTTTCTTTATCAAAATTCTAAGTAAATCTATTTTCAAATAAATACTTGCTTAAATATGAAGAATCATAGTTGGGTGCATCAAGTCAACCAAGACTTAGTATTTTTATGAATCTTCATAAAATTAATTATGTGATATAAAAATTTATAAAAATATGAAGTCTTAATTGACCTGATGCACCCATCTCCATACTCTATGTTTAGACAAGAATTTATTCAATTTCTAATAAACTCATGTTCTAAAAGGTTACAATAATCTAAGAAGTCCTGGAATTCACTAATTCTTCTATTAGCATTAGGCCTGTCATTTAATTTTGCATTTTGATCTAGAGTACAATTAAAATCACCTGCTACTGACTAAAGACTGGAAATGAAATTCAGATACAGACTTAAGAAGATTCCATACCTGATGTTGATCGCCAGAGTTACTTAGGATAGTTATAAATAGGAGTGAGAGCATCCGGGGGTAAAAGAGATACTATTGTTGATAGAAATATGAATCCTTTGGAAGTTGAGAAAAAAAAAAGCTGAATAAGACTCATTTGCTCAGCTAGCATCCCATGGCATCCATACACCTCATGACATGCCTTCCGTAGCAACCACATAGTAACCAGAAAGGGATTTTGGCTATAATTATAGTGAACATATTCAAGAGGTACTCTAGTTTCTAAGATAATGAAAACATTTACGGCTTATAAGAATGAATCATGCTATAAATTATAAAGTGCATAGAGGAAGTTAATTAGGGCAAGTAGCCCTTCTACGGTTCCATTATCATACCACAGTTATCATAGGATAGGGTTTGGTGTGCTCCATATGGTTCACGGGGACTACGTGCAATTTTCTTTTTGAATAAGAAAATGCTGCGTGGTTTAGATGTCTTATTTTACCCCTAGACTAATGTAGCTGTGGATAGTTTCCAATAATCCCCAGTGGGTTCTTTCCAGTTTCCAATTCCATATTTCAGTTTCTACTCTATACTTACGACCTAGAGATGTGCAGTTCCCCTAAGGATGGAACGAAAGGATGAAGATATCTCAGAGGAACTGATGGGACAAATAATGATAGCATTGGATGGATGGTTAATTATCTTGCAATTATTGGAGGGATGAGGCTCAAATCTTTGTGCATTGTGCAGTGAGCAAGGTTTTAAATTTCGGTCGTGGTCGCGTTGTAATTTTTACGATTGCGTGTGTTGTAATTGCTGCGATGCGGATTGTGGTCGCTGCGGCGTAAATTTTTTACAACTTGACACAAATTAGATTAAATTATCTATTTTATTGTACAATATATTATAACTAAGAATTTATAATTTTTTTCATTAATAAGATATATCTAAAATCAATAAATTAATTGACTAATATTAAAACATAAATAAATTAGTAGCTACTCATTCATTCAACAAAGTTCATTCATAAGTAATTACTTTAACATAAATAAATCAATAGTTACTCATATATTTAATAAAGTTCATACACGAGTTATTACCTCAAACTCAACATAAACAAATCATTAGCTACAATATATTAAACAAAGTTCATGAATGAGTGATTACTTCACCACATGGTAAAATGACGTGCTGGATCATAACCTCTACTTTCGTTTTGGTTATCATTATATCTTGCTCTGCCAAACATATAATCAAAAAAATCCTAAATTTCTTGGTGGTTCCATTTGTTGTTGTTGATCATATGAAATATTTGATGGTGAATACTGATAAAGCTCTTGGTAATTCATGGAAGGCTGATAATATGATGGGGCTAGCATAGGTGAATAGTAGCCATGAGACATGTATGAAGGATGCTAATAATATGGTGGATAGTTGCCTTGGTTGCCTTCAAATGATACACCAATACCAAAATCACCAAAGGATTGTGATACACTAGATGAGGAAGAATCATCCATCATAGTATTTTCACGCCTTCTGTTTTTCCTAAGTTGGGATCCACCTCTACTACTACCACCAATTATATCATTAGAAAGATCTACATTTGTCTCCATCCTATAATTTATCATGTCAATCATAAGATTTTGATCGTGTCTAAAGTATGGTTCTTCCTGAAAAGAATGATACGACCCTTCACCTCATCTTTAACTTTGTTTGGCATTACCACCACTACCAGTGTTATTACTTAGTGGATTTAATCCACTATCATGACCTTGACTAGGTGTTTCACTTGAATCTAAATCATCCCCACTAGCTATTCCTTCACCATCATCATCAGAATCAATAGGAAATTATTCTGAGTTTTGGATCCCATCCAATAATGGTCCTTCTCTTTTCTCAAGCCATGGAGATAAAGGATCTTCATCCTGAAATATATAATCAAGATTAATATGATTAAAGCTAGCATCAATCTCTTCTTGACTTCTCCTCATAGAGTCTCTCTTTCTCAACTTCATGTTGTAACATGTAAAGATAAGTTTCAGTAATTTTTGGTACTTCAATTTATTTCTCGTCTTTGTATGAATATAGCTAAATGTACTCCGATTTCTCTCACAATTAGAAGTTGAAGTTGTTTGGCTGAGAACTTTTATAACTATGCGTTGAAGTTCAGGAGTACAAGATCCATATATTATCCACCATTCAACTGATCAAATAAATGATTGTTCATTATTATGTATATTAATAAAAAAATAAAAGGTAAAAAACATCTTGCACTTACACATCAAACACCAAAAACTACAAAATCTTACCAGGATTCATTTGTGACCAAGCTCTTTGAGCTTGTGTTGTACCAAATGTCTCTTTCTTATTTCGAAAAAGTAATAACTATACAAGTACCAATGATCCATATAGGTCTTCAAAAATTACAAGTTTCTAAACATTAATGTATCACAATTTGATTCTTAGATGACCAATTATGATATATTCCAAAATCTTAAATGCAAATTAATTCACCTGATTGATAGCCTTGATTTGATTACCAATGTTTGCCTCCAATTTGCTTATCACTTTTGTAGTTCCATCCAATGTTTCCTTTGCTACATCTCTTCCTTTGTTCAACTCCTTTGATTTCTCCATTCCACACCCCCCTAATTTCCTCCCACCCATGCTCCCTCCCTCTGATTTTCCCATTCCCCCCATTTTTTTCTCATTTTTATTTTTTCCCTCCCGATTTTCCTATCCCCCCACCTACCCACACCAATTCCCACGCCTCCCTCCCCTCTCGATTTCTCTATCCCCCCATATTTTTTTTCCCATTTCCCTCCCTCCCTATTTTTGAAACACCCATTCCCCTCACCCACCTACCCACACCCACACCCCCACCTCCTCTCTCGATTTCCCCATCCCCCCCCTTTTTTTCCATTTCCCCTCCTCCTCCCCCCCCTATTTCTAAAACACTCATTCCCCCCCCCCCTACCCACATTCACGCCCCCCCCACCTCCCCTCTAATTTCTCCATCCGCCTTTTTTTTCCCATTTCCCCTCCCTCCCCCCTATTTCCCCCCCTCCTCTGTTTCTCGAAACACTCCTTCCCCCGCCACCATTTCTCCCTTTCTTCTCGTTCTCGTCCCCACTCCCTCACCTCACTCCCCACTCACCTATGGGCCACCACGGCCGTCCACGGGCCCTTCACTATCCCTCACTCCATCACTCCCTCACCTCTCTGTTTTGCCAATAACATTGAACACCCACGGCCTTCTTCCTCTTTCCCGTTCCCACAGCAACCCAACACCCCCCACGATCCATCCACAACAACACCCACAACCACACCTCTAAATAGACATAAATCATTAAATCAGCCATAGATTTGATGGGTTACCTGAGGCTGAAGGCTGAGCTGCTGCACCACGGATCCACGCCTCCACCACGGATCGACACTAATCTGAGCCGGAGATTGTAAAATAGAGGTCAGAGGTCCAGATCGGCCCAAGATGAGGCGGCAGGAGCTCCTTCAACAAATCTGAGCGACAATATGCGTCTCTGAGTCTCTCAAGAGATTAGGCTTTCGTTAGGGTTGATTTGGGGGTATGTTTTTGACTTTTTATACTGAGAAAGTTTAAAAGAAACGATGTTTGTTGTGAGAAAATCTGAACGGACGAGTGTTGTGGCTGAAATGCCATTACGTCTCATCTATTGCGGCTGCACTATTCCATTGTGGCCGTCGTGCGTGATTCTTAAACTCTGTCATGTTGTGGGCTGAAGCAGAAACAACAGTCGCCACGACTGTTTTGTAGCGGTCTCTACAGTGATCTCGTTCTGAGATTTAAAACCTTGGCAGTAAGCGAGTTCACTTGAGGTCAGGGCTGTTGCTTAGAGTTAGAGGGGGAGTGTTCATTATTAGAAGCAAATTATGGGAATTGAGCAAAATTAGCGGGGGATTTGTGTTTGTGAACCAAGTGTGGTATTATTGTTTCTTGTTTGGTTTAAAGAGGTTGTTTGAATGGCTGTAGCTTACTTGAGCGGATTTTGTGATTGGGCTATCCTTTGCTTTGGGGCCTGATTGCTGATAATCTGGTACGGGCTGTTTTTTTAACTTAATGACCCGTTGTCATTCTTGGTGACCGCAGCCTATACTTGCAATTGCCTTGTAGATGGTCTATGTGGCAGCAAGCTGGCTGAAGTTGAACAAAGCTTTTTGTTCATAGCCAATTTTCTACTCATGGCCATCTGTAATGATGTAATACTTGAGAAGTTTTAGGGCATCCATCTCTAAATACACTTGAATATCTCGTTCGAGAAGCATAATCAGTATAGCTGTCAATCTTGATATATGGGGGAGCCAAGAGTTTTGCTTATCTTGTTAATGTGTCTGGGAAGTATAGTATTGCACTTGGAGCTTGGAAATTGAATCCAAATAATCATCTTGTTGAGCGCAACTATGACGTGCCCTTGCCCGAGACCTGAGATAGTGAAGAGAAATTAGGACTTTCAAAGATACTCTAGTTTAGATCGCAACATGTTTAACCGGAACTTCTGACCATGACTCCATAGCTTTCTCATCTCAGTGAGCTCATCTATTTTGTATACATAACTTTTTATGTCACTTATAACATCCAAAGAAGAGTTTGGTCCTGCAAAGGCATGTAGATTGTACATCAAAACTAATTCCTACATACAAAATACTGTAACAATTGATGTAGCAGAAAGCTGATGTGCAAAAATAACATTTTTGTTTCAAATGAGCACTGCATTCGTATATATTAAGCCTAAAATTTGCGGGAATTGCTTGTCAATGTTATTAGCTAGGTAATAAAGAGGTGGAGGAGAGATATAATATTTCACTGTTTCACCTCCATGATGTGAATGAATTTCAATTCTAGACTCAGACCCATTTGATGCTGACAAACTTGCAATCGTTTCAAGCTTCATATTTTTTTTCCTGTTAGAACTTCTGAAAGGATCGCATTAAACTTTAAAGGTATATAAGTTCAAATAAACCAACCAAATTAGAACGAATAAACCATGCTTATAAACGGGCTGTTATTTGGTGCGTCGTACAAGAAGGATCTGATAGTATAAGTTAATATTATCAAATTTTATTAGACATTTAGTATGTTTACCTGATAGAATAGTTAAATCCAGTCAAAACTTTTTATTCTACTCTAGTAATATAACATTATCCTCTTTATGACCCCATGATATAACTTAATAAGATTTTTCTCCCACCACTACTAATCTACTTTTAATATTATTAAATTCATAATTATTTATTATTATTATTGAATTTGTAATTATTATTATTAAATTTGTAATTATTATCATTATTATTAAATTCATAATTATTATTATTATTATAATTAAATTCATAATTATTATTATTATTATAATTAAATTCGTAATTATTATTATTATTATTATTATTATTATTATTATTATTTTTCATTGGTGATTTGACAAGTAAAAAATGATGGTAAAAAATATTAAGGATAATATAGTCATAATAAATAATTATATATACTATCAAGTTGTTTATACTAAATGCACTAAATGTTTGATAGTATAAGAGTTTATCAATTTGTTTATATTATCAAATTTTATCCTATTATCTTATACTATCATTCTTTATACTATCAAGTATACCAAACACAACCTTAGTGTACAACACATATAAAATTGTTCTTGTCTTTAAAAGCTTCAGGCAAACATAAACACTTCAGAAATAGAAACCATGTTCACCATAGTCCTAAGTCCTAAGAGGCTAACAACTATGATTCAGAATTTCATGCTCAATTTTTCTTTTTTGTCACTATTAAAAGCAGAATTTTTTTTTTTTTTGTTTTTTGCGCTCACAAATTTAACTCAACGTTGAATTTAACTGTTTACCCGCCAAAAAAATATTTCAACTAAACAAGAATGCGTTGAAGGGGAAGTACTTTCATTTTTTGGGCCTTGAAAGTGGAAGAAATGATGGATTAATGAAACTCCACTCGCGCTTTATATGAAATCAAAACCCAATTCAAATTGACTCGGTGAAGCCCAAAAGTTGTGGACTTATGGCTTCATTGTACTTGGTAGCTTTATTTGTTTGTTTATGGTTTTGTATTTTTTTAATGAAGGACTTAAAATCTCGTCACATTTGTTGTGGACTTTTTTTCTCCTCCTACTTAGCGTATGTTTAGTTGAGATTAATTTTTACATTAATAACTTTTTTTTAGATTAAAAAGTTTTTTTTTACTGTTATGATATATTTTAGTAATTCTGTTTCATCTTTTGTATAAAATCCAATGTATTATAATATTTTTTTTCATAAATTTGAAATTTATAATTTTAAATTGTAAATTATTCTAAAAATTTTGAGATATAAATATTATTTTATAATCAATCAAATAATTTTTTAATTATTTTATATCTAATTTAATGTATAAAAATAATTCTTATACTATTTAAATGAAATAGATTATTTTAAAATTATTTTTTAATTAATATATCTAAACATAAAACTAATTCTAATAATTGATTATATAATAATTAATTATTAAAATAAAAAAAAATTTACAACTAAATCAAATACACCTTAATTAAATGTGAGATTCAATAACGCACGTTGCCTCATTTTACGATGGTTTTGAAGAAACTTATAAGTCTTTTGATTTAACACCAAACAGTGTTAAATTCATTTTGAAAAAATTAAACATTCTCAATAGTTTCGATATTTTGCTGTAATTTAAGAATTTTTTTTGTTAATTATATGACAAAATACAATTGACTTATATACTTGTATTTGTTAAATAAGCATTTTTTTTATAAGATTTTTTCACAGTCTTTGTGTGTTAGACTAATTCTGATTCGAGGTATGAAGATCATCCCTCTCTAAAAGTACGTCAACTAAAATTAATACTTACCGACAAAGCATAAAATTGGTCAATATTATATTTATGAATCAGAATAAACACAATGTTATTTCAGCTAATTATACCACTAGTTAATAATTAATGAGAAGAGTAATTTTGACATTATGTCTTTTATATTTCTGCTTATTAGTAGCATTACATTTACTTTCTAACAAATTAACAGAAGCAACTGTAGTGTGAAAATCCAAGCTATCTATACAGTGTGTTTGTATATTTAAAAATATAAAGAAAAGTGTAAGATTTAGATTTTTTATATTTTAAAGTGTAAGTAATTTAAAAAAAATACTAATTGAAGTCTATCTTAGCTTTTATATTTTGCCTTGTTTTATGATCATTTCCACCCATCTCAAAGAACAAGGCCCAAATATAATAAATATATCATATTGTACAATCATAAACCGTAGAAATATGCTTGGATATATATTATAAGCAAGTTATTTGAAAGTCATGTGACTACTTAAAAAAGTCACATACATTTATGTTCTAATCTTGATCATTCATATAAGATCTAATGATCAATATTTACTCTTTTTACCTTTTACAATAAACACTTTCATTATCGTGATAAGATCTTTTATATATATATATATATATATATATATATATATATATAAAGATGAAGTTATTTTAATTTTTAATAAGAAATAAATGCGAAATAACATGCTCACCGATTACTTCTAAAGCACATAATGAATGATGATATCGTCATGACATCACCTCTTATTATATCCCGCATATATTTGTTGGATTATAATGAAAAAACATACAAGGAGTCTGAATAATATCCTTCCAAGTTTCTATCGCATATTCTAATAAAATCTTCAAAGAAATAAATAATAGAGAAGCTTTCCTTAAATTTGTCTTAGTGGTTAAACAAAGATAAAGAATTTTTCGAGAAAATTGTCTAATCTGAATCTACAAGATGAAGTTGTGATTTGAGAGTATTGGTATATTAGGATGGGGGAAGCCCTTATATATCCTATATAATGAAATAATGATTTATAGTTTTCTATTTTTTCAGTACATTTAAATTTAATTTATAACTAATATCAAGATATATGATCAATATGTAATAAATATAAGATATTTGTTTTGAAATAAAAAATTAAAAAACCCTTATTTTTATAAAGATGTAGATAAAAATAAAGTGCTGCGTAATTGATTGTTATATAGATTAATTATGACTATAAATAATTATAATAGAGAATAGATATAATTATGAGAAGATGTGTGAAAATTAAGAGACTTAATAAAGGTGTAGAGATAATAATAAAAAAATGAATGATAAAATAAATTAAGAATGTTTATAGATATTATTTTATAATTTTATTTTGATAATAATTTTTTCCTATCCATTATAAATATAAACATATTGAACTAAATAACGTTAAAGTGATATTTTTTTAAATTACTCGTATTTATATAACTACTTGTAAAAACTGACGAGGCATTTGCTAATATAATATAATAGACATGGACGGGAGTATAAAATGACAAAACACGCTGAAATATAATGGTACAGAAATGGAATGGTTTGCCAGCTTTAGACAGAAAATTCATAGACAGTGACGTCAAAGAAACATTTATTAAGCGTTTTTTGCAACAAATTGCACCTTCATCTGTAAATTCCATCACTGGGTCTGGTAACAGTTAACGCCCTCGATTATTATGTACCCTGCCCCAATTTAATAATTTAATCCGCAATTAAACAAGTTTCTTCGATCCGTGAAAAAAAAATATTTTTTAAATAAAAAGAGCGGATTAATACTCATAATTTAAAGCAAAAAGCTGATTCTTCATTCTCTTTATTAATACTAATGGACGTGTTGTCAATCCATATTTTTTATTTATAACTGTTTATTTTTTTAACTATTTATTTCTATAAAAATTATAAGAAGATTGAAGCAAAAAATATATTATAATAGTAAAAAATAAAATAAATTGTTATTTTATAATAGTAGAAAGTAAAGTGAAGTAATTATTTGAGTTTTTATTTATTATTTTATCTATATTACTAAATTGTTAGAATTGTGTATTAATAAAATCAAATGACAAAAAAGAAATTCAAAACTTTACAACTGAAAGAGGACAATCCTCTTTATCTATTAGTATAGATTAAAGATAATATAATTTCCAAAATATATCAAGTAAAAGAATGATGTTCTGTAAAGGTTTCAATTAACATATTTGTTTTATGAAGTTTTACTTCTAAAAATATTTTTTTAAAAAAATTATATATCTTCTTAATCATTTGTGAACTCTAATTTTCTTTTCTCGAAATAATAAAGGATTTTGTTTGTTAATAAAATTAAAATAAAAAGTTTTACATAAAAAATAGAGTTTTTTTTAATTCATAATATATTAAATATGCTAACTTTATATTTTTAGTTGTTTTTCTCTATTATTTGTTTTCAATTCAAAATATGAAGTTTTTTTTCTCTTTTCTTAGATTCTTAGCAAGTTTCCTTTAACAAAACCCAAGAATAAATTGTTTTCATTGACTAATATTGCATCAAACATAAAAGTGTGAAAATTTTTCTCAACTAAATACTATAAAAAGAGAATATATACCATTTAAGACGATTCGTAAAGTTGACAAGCAGGTGTAATAGGAAAACATATACAATACATACCCAATTCAATTCCCTCAATTATGATTTGGAGGATAAGTGTAGAAGGGAAGGACCAACGAACAGGAGAAAAGACACCAAGTGGTTGAAGGTAACGACAAACAGATCCTGTCATTAATTAAATTGTTGACCCATACACTCAGCCACTACTTCCTGCTTCGCAATGCATGGCTACTGGTTAGTATATATATATATGAAGCATTTCCGGTTACTTTTATTTTTTGTTTTATTATTTTTGTTGTTTGTTTCTGGGTACGTACGTACGTGTTCGCTCTTATCGGCATGGAAACTCGTTACTCCTATCCTTTTCAGTGACAACAAACTGAACCTATAAATGTAATATAATATAAAAACTTCTATATATAATCCTCTCCTCTCTAAATCTCTCATCAAAACCCCACCTCCATTAGAAGGTAGTTCAATGTTAAAAATTTTCGAGTTTTCCATTATTTTAATTCTGGATAATAAGTATTTTTTTGTCTGGTTGTGTGAGTTGGTTAATGCAATAGAAATTATTTATCATAAATTTGTTAGAATTTGTTAAAATCTAAGAATGATAGTTAGATAAGTTAAAATAGTAAGAATTATTTATCTATCTAAAAATTAAAAATAACATCAAATCATTTTGACAAAAATTATGATAAATCTTTTTTGGATATTTAGTATATTTTATATAGACATAATGGCAGTCAACTCCTTCAACCGTAGTTGGTGAGCTAACTGCACAGAGGACAGGAATGTAGTGCCTGCTTGCTTACATTTGTACCAGCGGGTTTGTGGTTATTCATACACCAGCTCGCCAATATCCAAAACATTAGCCTCAATGGTTGCTTTTATATATGTAAACAAATAATTAATTAATAGCTTTTGGCATGATTCTAACATGACGCTCAATTACTTAGCTAAACGTGCGAAATTCAAACAAATTAATGTGTGGTTTGATTTGATTACGACATTGTTATCCTGCAGAAGTGGCATAGTTCGATATAATATATTATTAGCATTTAATTTGGAGCGTGGCTATGGATATACAACCAGTACTTACTTAACTTCTTATAATTAATGTTATTTTTGTGACATTCAAATTTTTGGTGCGGTATATTATTAATAAATATAGGTGGACTAATTATACCTTATTTTTTTGGTACAAGATTAATTATTATACCTTATTATTCTTTACCATAAAAAGCCATCCCCTATTAGTAAGGGATGTTATGAAAGTCTTTAAGATTAAACCTTCCAATAGTCTTTTGGTTTACATGAACTTGAATTTTGAATCTTTACTCAAGTTCAGTTCTTTTCCCCGCTGAAGCTGTACTACTCAAGTGCCATATCCAAATCCAAGGCCAAGATTTTCAGTCCTTTGTTAGCGTAAGCATGGGTATCAATTGTGAACAACTATAATTAGAGATTGCTGGTGTTTATTGAGAATTTAGATGGAGACACAAGGGCCCAGAGGGTGTGAGGATGATATTGATTTTATGCCCAATGACGATCAACGTTCAAAGTAAAAGGGTATCTCATCTTTGCTATCTCTCTTATTGAAAACTTTGTCGTGGGAATCCTCCATGATCATTGAAAAGAGGAAAGAAGGAAAAAGATGGTGTTCAGAAATAGAGGAGGCAAAGGATGCTACGTAACAGATGGAGCTAGCTTTTCCATGTTACAAACTTTATAGGGTCATGCAACTGACAACTATGTCTAATCAGAAACCTCAAATGATTGTGGAAGCCAAAGGAATCACGTGAAATTTTCTGATGATAATATGAATGCATTAAACCACGAAAGAATTTTTTTTTTCAATCGCAAGAGGAAAAAAAAAAGAAATTAATGGGTACCCAGTACTAATCAGAATGGCTAACATTTAAACGAAGGAATCTCCAGCAAATCACATGGAGGATTAAAGTAGGGGTAAGAGTTGTCTCCTCCTCTGAATAGAACCCCATGTTCTCTTATTACCTGGAAGTTAGTGAAAAGAGAATAAATGTCTCAATATCAGTGTTAACCAGCGTTTTTGGACTGAAAGGTTTGATAAAGAAAAATTCAAAGAAAGGCAATAGCCTTTTCCCATCTTTTAATCTCATCAGTATCACTTTGAGATTTGATTCTTTTGGCCTTGCATGTTTTTCAAAAAAGAAAGATGAGGTTTCTTCTAAAGCTAAACTCCTTTCAACCCATCGAATTAGAATTATTGAATGTGCTTCTGTTTTGATTTAGATGTTACACCTTGCCTGCAAAATACAGCTTGACCCCACCCCCACCTACCGTGATTAACTCACTTAATTTCATCACTAATGTCTTATTTACTTGCTCTAGCCAGTTAATTATAACTATCTTGGCAATAGAACCATTTCTCTGATTGACAGCGAAACACACAACACACGTTCACAAAGAGAGGGAAAAAAAAAAAATCTCCAAATCAAATGGACCTAGCCAACAACCATTTTATGCCTGGAGAGCATGATGGCCTCAGCAAGGACTGCGACACTTAGGGGGGGGAGACCTATGGCCTAATTAAGCCAGAGCCAGTTGTTAATCCGAAGTTTGTCGGCGAATCCCTCAACCCAGTTTTGGCTTCACCATGGCTAATGTGGGTCATGATGTAATTATAGTGGGGCATGCTTTCACTAGATGATTAAAAAGATGGTCTGATTTACCAAAAAAAAAGAAGGGGGGGACTAATTTAATTTAATCAACCAACAGATAAATTAATTTAATTTTTAGCTTATGATATGGGTCATATTTTTTTGAATTTTAACTAGGGTATCCATAGATATTACTTACTAGTTAAAAGACCCTCTAACAATTGTCTCTTCCTGCTTAACCTTGGTTGAGTATGGGTTATATAATAGGAAGTAACTTTTTTATTTTTCTAGCTTAAATCTTATTCTCCTCAGTAAAGGCAAGAATAGATTTCGATTTTTTGCACCCAATGCAAAAAAATCCTTACCAAATAAACCAACTTATATCTTCTAATTGATTTAGTACTTAACTGCAAGTCTCTTTCTCGTCAGATAGATTATAAATATCACTTTACATTCTTTCTTTTTGCCATTAGATAGTGGATACGCTATATTTGGCGAGGGGATGTTACATTGAGTTTTGCTTATGTAGCAACTCAGAACTTCACAAATTAATTGGAGAAGTCTTTAGCAACTGAGTTAGTTATCACATTTTTTCATTTATTTTACTTTCCTCCCTAAAATATATATGTTATATTTTCTTTTTAATTTTTTTTGTAGTTGATCATTATTGTAAAATTTACTTGTACTCCCCAGTTCCCATCACCCTCTTCGTCTTAAAAAGGAAACTTTTTAACGCCATGATGGTATTGGAACAAGTTAATTAGATTCTTCTTTCTTGGTGGTGAACCCCTGATTAATTGATAAAGTTTGAATAATTTTATGGCTGTGGACAAAATTTTCTTAACAAAGCCAATCGGATAATCAATGGTGGGCTTTGGGTAACAATGTCCTATTATATATAGATAAATAGGTTTGTAGACCTTCTGGTGGAACTTTGTCGTGGAAAAGTTGATGGGAAAATGCCAACCTTCAATCCTAACATCAAGAGAAAGATAAACATGGGAAAAGATAAAGATAAAAGAAATAGAAAAATAAAAAGAAAACACAATTTTGGTGTCTAGCTTTATGATGAAATCTTAGTCGAAGCATATAATATAGTTGAAAATATGGAAATATTGCTATTCAATGCATGGAGAATCTAATAAAGGAGTTACGTACGGAATCTGGCTTTGAAATAATTGTATTTCATTTTTCTCAACTTTTGATTTCATTTCATGAACACAAACAATCACTAAACAGACACAAAGCAAGTGATTCTTCTTATTCCTTATAGAGAAAAGATGATCTCATAATTTTTTTAGAGATATAAATATTATACATATTTTTTTTAAAAGTATATAATTAAAAAAAAATAAAAAAATAAATATAATAAATAATATTAAATAAAATATAAAAAAAATATATCTATTAATTATGATAAGAATATCAAAATTATTTTTTATAATAAACATTAATTATTTTGATTTGAAAGGAGTGGATTCGATTTAACGCACGAATCAGCCTGAGAGCATCGTCCTTTACTTGATAGCTTTTGATCTTTACTGTTCTTTGTAACGGCTGTATGTACATATTATATTAATAATTTTTATATTTTTATATCAAATAATATTTTTTTATATTTTATTTAATATTATTTATTATATATATATTTTTTTTTCTTATTTAATTACATTTTTTAAAAAAATATAAATAATATCTATCTTTTTTTAAAAATATAAGATAATTTTTATTCCTATATTACAAGTGACAATAACATATATTTGTGTGTATGCCCCTTTTAATTGTTTAGATGGAGAGATTTTGGAGAGAGATGAAAGGAATGATTTGTTTTTTATTTTGAATAAATATTTTTTATATTTAAATTAAAAAAATAAAAAATTATCATATAATTTTTTAATATTTTTTATTTATTTTTAAAAATATTTTATAACTCTCGTCAGTTAAAAATAAAAAGTAAGTCTTTTATATTTGTTTCTTTCAAAACATACCCTTTGAAGTTTATTAATATTTTTATTACATGTGACTGATCTGAGACTAGGTCCTTTTGAAAAAAAAAAAAGATGCAATTATTTGTACAAGATTCATATAAGTAGGTTCATTTGAGAGTTGTAAAGAAACACAAGGAGAGAGAGACGTGTATGAGTCATAGTCTCATTCAGCTAATAAGATTCATTCAAAAAAAAGTCATGATTATAGCAATTATTATCATCTAAAAACCGAAAATGACTTTTCAAGTAAAATTAAGTGTGTGTTAGAAGAGTACATACTCATAATAACAAAAGTTATCTATTGGAGACTCGAGTAAAATACTTAATGAGTCCAAAGTCGTAGTCTCTCGATGGTATTTTTTTTAGTCCTTCTAGAAAAAAAATATTATATCTCACTTTTACAAAATTATAGAATAAGATGGAAGATAATGTTCTTACAGATTATATGATTATTTAAATTAAAAAATAAATTATTGAAAAATTTATTACAAATATAATAATAAATGATTTTTATTTTATAAATCAAATCAAAATTCAATATAGCTTAAAAATTAAATATATATATTTAAAATTATCTTATATTTAATTGTATTTATTATGAATATTTCTAATTTAAAATATGTTGATTATGAATTGAATTAAATTTAGTTTTATGTTTATATTATTTTTTTTAAATTTAAATATTTAGAGACATATTTAATCTTTTGCCTCGAATCCTAAAATAAAAATTATGATTCAGACCCTGATTGTATAGTTAGCATTATTATGATAAATATATAAAGACAGTGTATCCGAAGGCCCCCCTTAATTAAAGTGACTTTAATTTTTATTTACAAGAAATAAAATTTATAATTTCTAAATCAAACACATTTCTGCACTTTTACAGTCCAAGTGACCCCTCTAAAAACAGTTTGTATTTATAATGTCCTGCCTGTAAAAAATCATACTTCAGTGGGAGACGGAATGGAATCCATATCTTCTTGAACGCGTATGATTTTTTCCTTTCTGATTTGTTTATTAATTCTATTAAACATGTTCATTATGAAGAGACAGAATATTCGTTTCCTTTTTTCTGAAAAAGAAAAAATTTCTGGATACTGGAAATCTAAAAGCGAAGAGTCAACTTGTATAACTTTGATATATGGCTTTATTGATAAAGTAGATTGATGTATAGTCCAGTGGGATCGATTGCGCTTAAAGGTAATCAATCAATTGTATTATTAATTTAAGGCCATGAGACCCAAAAAAATAATAATAAAAATAAACTATAAATTTTATCCCAATTTTGTCAATAATTCAGAAGATTGGTGCCAATCTATCCATAAAATAGCATTAAGAACCCCTCACGAGGAGTGACTTTAAGTCATAAGTAATTTTAAACTCAGTAATTGATGAGCTTCTAAAATGTCATGATTTAAGTTTGCAGAAAAATACTTATTGGACCAAAAAAAAGTCAATTAAAATATAAATTATATTTTAACTAATATTTTTAGAATTAAATTAGTTATTGAACTGCTAAAGGGAGATATTTAAAGTTTTGAGTTTAATTGACATTAAGCTCAAGTTTTATATATACACATGTATATATTATATAAATATATAATAACATATAAGAAAAATATAATATACATATGTCAAGTGTATAAATAAAATTATAAAAGAAATATTAAAATATATTTTTAACATAATTAAATTGATTTATCACCTACAATAAGCGTTAAATTAAAATAATTATACTCATACTGTAACAGCATAATATTTTTGTCCCGACATATTTGACATATAAAAGAATAACAAATATTAGTCTTGGTACTTCAAAACATACAACAATTAAACTCATAACATTTATACAAATAATTATGGAGAGCTACGATAACAAAAGATATATATATATATATATATATATATATATATATATATATATATACATCCTTACCTCAACAGACACATTATAATACATAAACTTTCAAAACAACAAGATTCTAGTGTAATAAACAATCTTTGTCATCATAAGCCTATAACTATACTACGCTTCATACATCTTCTTCTTCCTTTTTGAGGAACTTGCACCTAGATTTACATGGCAACGCAATCGGGGTGAGAAATCACAATTCTCAATAAAAGTATTCTAAAACCAGCATTTTATACATTCATAAAGAATTTACAATCATCAAACTAACACTTCAATTACAGAAGTATACAATAACAACATCTCCATCTCAGAGACACAGTGTCGCCCATACAATTGCAATATTATGAGTTCATCTCATGATAGCAACCGTCCATACAATTGTCATGCTATGTCAAAATATGTCTAAGGTGTATGCCTACGCAATAATTTACGTATGAAATGAATAATGTTATGATACCAAGTCCATAATAATGTCATGAATGCATGAGTCCTGAACAAAATAATAGAAGTCGCATCCATAACTTTAAACAAACACTAGAAATTCATCCAGAAGTCAATACTCCAGGTAGTGAAATCCATCAACTACATTGTCTTCATCAATTAATAAGGAAATCCATCCTTAATATCACAACAAACATAGAGAGTATATCACTCACCTTAATTATGTTTCACAATCATATCATGCAATATAATTACTAATTACTTCCCATAATTAGCCCCACAATTGATTCATATACATATCGAGTTTATTTTACAAACACTTCATCTAATACTTTTAAAAGTACCTTTACACTCTTAAAAGAGTATATATGAGTGATTCTAACCCTTAGGGGAGCTTATTTCTTTAATTCATCACAATACACAATATGTATATATAGTCATGTCCAATTATTTCCCATAATTAGCATTACAAATCATTTTGATTAATTACATTAACTATTCATTAAATACTCCTACAAGAGTTTCATCACTCACTAAGAAGCATAAAAGAAGAAATTTCACCATTAGAAGGCTTCATTTTATCTAACAAAAATCCATGTTTCTACCAGACAACTACGCCTAGGCGCAGCTTAGTCAAGCCTAGGCATGGTTCTAGGCGTGATGCTCTCTGTTTCACCAGTTCTAGAAACTGAAAACCCCACGCCTAGGCATGGTTCAATCACGCCTAGGCGTGACCCTGCGACATAGAATTCTACAGAATTCCACAAAAAATAGCCACTGTTCCATTGGGAACAAGTGGCTTTCCAACCTCTCAAACCTCAAATCTAAGTGATTTCCAACCTCACACAAAGTATAACAATATGTTTTCACTCTCAAACCAATTATTAAAATATCATACATGAATCAATGAATCAATTCATCCAACTTGAACCCTAAAACTCAACTTTCATCTTAAGAGAAACCAAAGGTGTGTAATTGATGAAAATTCATCATCAATTATCAAACAACCTAAAAACATGTCATTCTCAAGTTCTACAACAAGATTAAAGCATAAAACAACAAAACAACACTTCGCCATCACTTGCCTCATCAAGGCCTCTCTAGAACAAGATGAAGGCAATGAAGTAAAGAGTCAAGAACAAGGTTCCCCCTACCTCTAATGGTCAGAAACAAAGTCACTAAACAACTCATCTGTTTCTTTTCCTCCTTCTTTTTCTTGGTTGGTTGATTCCCCTCTTGATGCTCCTTGCTTTGGCCTCATCTTGCTCTCCCTAGCTGTAGCCGTAGAAGTGAGAAGAGAAATGAGAAACAAATCTCATTTTGGTCTTAAAATATCAAGGGCAGTAGCAAGCAAGAGCCGTGTGCCACTTTGGTCACTTAAGTGACCATGTGGTAACTCTCAATATGCTAAGAACACTTAGATTTATCCAAACCAAGTTTCCTAACTTCCAACAAATTGAAAATAAATCCTAAGATTCGTTAAAAATCTTGTTCTACCATTTTTACATTTTTCCATATTTGCTGGTAGTCAATCTGGTATTAAGACATACAACTAGTATGCTTAAAAATACCAAACTAACTCTGATTAACCTTAAATTTTAAGTGTAGCACAGTTCACACATTTGTGATTTAGAAATAAACTCTTCACATTTATTTCCATTAACTAAGCAGTTTAGGCCATTTCTAGAGTTAAAAATAGTTATATTCCACACATAACGTTGCATTAAAGTAACTAAACGTGCTCAGAAGACCACCAAATTAAACAGGCATGATAATCAGGTATTAAGCTACCTCCGTAACTATATACAAGTCTATCATGTTTTTCAAGGATGTTATATTTCTCCTCTCCTTTTTAAAATTTTGTCTCTAAAATTTGGTTTATCTAAAACAGGAAGTCTCAAACAACTCACACATAACTACAGATACAACCAAATCTCAAGAATATAAAATTACCAAAACAAGTATAACTATGTACTCACCTTCCTAAACCCGGAGACTGTGTTGTCTCCTTGCCTTCTAACCTGTAAACTTTTCCTAGTCTAACCTCTAACTTTGCCTCTTTCTTCTGAGGACAATCTTTGGCGTAGTGTCCCTTCTCGCCACACTTATAACGCGTTATCTGATCCACTAAACACACTTTATTCCCACGGTGTCTAATGCGAATTATAAGATGCAAACCTAAGTACAGGTTGCATCAAGTAATAAATTTCTCGAGAATCTGAAGTCGATCCACAGGGAATTGATGAAGAAAAATTCTTTGAGGTAAGGAAAGGATTTGTCACAACAATAAAGATAATAAAACTTGTTCATAATTAAAAAAAGAACTTGCTTGGGCTAGGAAATCCACTTTTGATAATAAATTAAGGACAATATTATTTTTTTATAACTCAATTTAAATCCACTCACAACAGAGGTTTCAATCGAAAAATAAAATATTCAAAATCCATTTAGAATTATATACGTAGTTATATTATGGTTCCTTTAATTATTTACTAACACCAACACTTGTAAATAAGTTCAAGCATTCATTGTGCTAACCACTTGTCTACAATGAATCAAGAACTTCACCTTACAAGGAGAGTTTCTAAATTAATTGGAAACAAAATATAATACATATAATGATCACTTGATAATATATCATTGAAGCACAAGAAAGAAATTAATCAAACCTTATTTTATTACCAAAAGCTTCACCCTTTCACCTAAGCAAAATGAAGATTAGTTACTCATGAGCAAGAAGAAAGAAAGAGAGAAAAAAAAAAGATGAACATAACTTTAATTTAGGACAAAAGAAAACTACAACAAGGGAAACAAATAACACAATAACATGATCTTGATCTCTAAGCCAAGATGCCTAAGATGATCAACCAATGCTCCCTTTTATAGAGTTTAAGGAGTACAAATGATAATGAAGTTATTTAATGAGTGGGTAGATGATGGGTGGATGAGTGAAAAATGATAATGGAATTATTTAATGAGTGAATAGATGATGGGCGGATAAATGAAAAATAACAATAGAGTTATTTAATGAGTTGGTAGATGATTAATGAGTGGGTAGATGATTATTTAGTGGGTGGATGATTATTGAGTGGGTGGTTGATTATCATGCTTGTCCCTCCACTTGTACAAACTAATTCAACTATTTTCATACGATTATAACTCTGTTAAAATGTCATTTTTTGGAAAAGTGTCTTCATGAGAGTTGAATGGTTTTGTCTTAACTTTCCAATGCCATTAGTTTCAGCTCAATGCAACTCCTACAACCCAAGTTATGTCCTGATTAGTGTATACTGCTCGGGTTCTAGTGACAGAACCCGTTTTCTGACTTCCAAGCCCAATTAGCTTCACTAGATGTCCGATTTAGACTCCGAGCTCTACATCAAAGTTGTAGAGTTTTCTCTCAGATTTCCTACAAGGTAAAATTCATAATTTCTAGATATCTACAACTCAAGATATGACTAAAATATAAAAACAATGTAAAATCTCAATAATGCTGAAAAAGATCAATTAAACCTAATTTGAACTCAAACTTGTAAAACATGACCAAGTTCAATCAATTAAGTACATGGAGAGTGTAAATGATTAAAAATGAGGGTTTATTAATATATAAAATATGTGATTATCAAATTCTCCCACACTTACCTTTTAAAATTCTTGGGCAAAACACATAAGATCAAAGCTAGGAAACAAAGAAAAATGACACAAGTTCAAAAGCTAAAAATACTAAAAAACTTAATTTCCAATGTTATTCAAGAATGTAAAAGTTTATAAACAAGAAGAGCAACAAAAAATTCAAGGGATCAAAATATTCATGAGGTAACATTTCTTTGCATCTCAAATCAACAAGTAAGGAAACTTCAGTTGAAAAGCATGAATCAAGAATGATAGATCCTCATAGAATTCACTCTCAATCCCTCAAGTGTTTAAAAGGTAAGTATTTCACTCTATTCAACCCATGAACAATTGCACTACTATAAGCTTACTTGTCTTCTACTTCTTCGCTACTCAAAAACACATGCATACAAAAATCAAGATGACTTTATTCAAGGTTGTAATGGGGCCATGGTAAAGGAGAGAGGGTAATACAGATATGACAAGTTAAAATACCAAAGAGAATAGAAGAGCATTAGGGTATAGTTAGAGTGGAGAATATGTTTGAGAACATTCAGTTTAAATCTCATAAAGAACAATGATCAATATTTGACAAATGTTTGTTGAAGATCAATCCCAAATTGGTGGGTTGAATTCATTGTTATACCTGAACCTTCTCCTTCTTTTCTTATTGTTTCCAAGCATCCACTCTCATTCTAGGTATGGATATGTCACATGGTGTATCAAGAGATTCTGATAATCCTTTGATTGCAGTGGTGGTCAGCTCTTTTTTTTAAAACATTTTGCACACACACCCTCACTTGTTCAAGAACTCATTTAATAACAAAGCAAATGCTCTCTTATTCCCTAAAGTTGGGTAAGAACATGTTTTTTTGTTTTAAGGCACGTAATAAGCTAAAAATAAGGAATGATCAAATAAGCTCAAAGGGGTTACACAAGGAAAAATATGAAAGCTTGGCTATTTGGTCAGAGTAGCTATTTCAAAATGTCCTAATCATGTTATGTATGCATGTGAAAATGTAGCCTAAAAAAGAGTCAACGCAAGTTCTAGAGTAACAATTTCATGAGTGAAAAATTATACAAGAAAGAATAGAATAGTATAGTTATTCAATCCATTCATCAATAGGCTCAAAATCTCATAAGACATATATCTATCATTCTCAAACTATCAATTCAACATCCATAATCAAGCATGTGAAATTTAAAAAAGAAGACAATTTATTCAACTATGTTATGATCGTTGAATTTCAATTGCTTTAAAGGATGTGAGAATTCATTCACTTAAATCATTTAAAGGAAATCAAATGATAAAATATTGTTACTTCCACAAATCAACACAGAATAGTTACTTCCTCAATCTAGATGCGTCTCAGGAGTAATTTACTTCAAGAGTAAAATTATTTCTTACTCTATCATCCCTAATTGGTTTTGCTGTAGGTTTCTGACAATCATATCAATAAACATATTTTCCCAATTTAGATACGTCTCAAGAGTAAAATTTACTCCTTACTCTGTCATCCTTAATTAGTTTAGTAAGTTGCTGACAATCATATCATAGTTCCTATTTTTTTTAATGTCAACTATCATTCCCCCTAACCAGATCACAACATTGTCCGCAATGTTAAAATATAGATGAGTAAGGATAGAAGATATTACCTATTGCAGCAATTACTGAAAAGAGAAATCTAACACAAATTTAAACAGAAACAAAGTATGATAAATAAAACCAAAGGTAAAGGAAAGTTATAAATGAAGTGCCAGATTTGACTTGCGTTTCATGCTGCTTCCTTCACTGCTTCCTTATGACCAATCTATCTGAGCTATTGCTAGATCAAGTTTATAAATAAAAGCTTCTAATTTATTAATCAACTCATCAATAGTGGAAGCAAAGATAAGAAGTAGTCTTGCCAAATGTGTGATAAATTTTTGTTCCACAACATGATCAAGAAAAGATAACAACCCAAAAAAAAATTATTAACATTCAACAAACCTATGGGTTTGTGGTGAATGTTTAGTTGGGCTTAAGAGATAATTTGAAAAACTTTTTCCAAAGTACCAAAACCACCTTTATGTACAGTTTTCATAGCGTATCTTTATACTGTGCATCATGAGTGCAGTAGTGACATATCTTTGAGTTGTGTGTCACCAGTGCAACATAAGAACTCCATAAGGATTGGGAACACCTTGTCGAAATAGGCCATAAAAACCTTTGAGCCTTTTTTGTCCCGCTTATGAAATAACAGCCCTTTATCTTCCTGCAAACCTAATTAAAGGCCTATATTCTAAGAAGATGGTACCTGACCGCAGCCAGTCAAAATTTGCCATAGAGACCTACAAATTAAAGTAAGTATATGGCTCAGTCACAGTTTCACGTGCACTACAAAGACGAGATGCTTCTATCTGTTTATCAACGCTACAGAGTCATGGTTTTAAGAATTGGGAATGTAGCACGTGGCTCTCTACAGAACATGACACACGAACCTTATTTATGAACCGACATGCGAAGGTCCACCTGAGTCAATGACGGATCTGCCACTGGTAAGGGCTTCACACTAATTAAAGTCATGGTACTCCTTCTGGATCGTCTTTTTTTAAAGAAGAACAAGAACAAGATAATATATACATGTTGTGATTGTGGCTCACATCTTCCTCTAGTTTTACATCCAGTAATAACGTAATCGCCTTCTATGAGTCGAGGATAAGCTTCCCATCTAATTTTCTTATAAATTGATAAAAAAGATCTTTTTGAGTCAGATTCCCAAGACTATAACACTTTTGTTCGTCTTTGAAGAGATTCTACAAATTTAGAAGTTCACGATGCACAACTCCACAAGAATGCGTCTCAAGAGTCAGTAACATATCGTCTAATGATTCCTTACTCAGTTCATTCTTAATAAAGTAAATTTTATTTTCTCTGTTTGCGAAAACTATTCCCAAAGAATGACATTGTTTGTTGCAATTCCATCTTGCACATTTGTAATATACTTGCATTCTTTTTGCTATTCTCCTTTTTTAATATGAACTTCTACCAAGACCTGACATGTATGAGTCAAATGAATATGAAGACTCACATGTTAAACAGACTTTTGCTTCGATTATCTAGCGTACATCTTTTGGCATACCTTTGTGTATTAACAGTCTCAATTTTTCACATCTTACTTTGTATATTTTTGTTAGAGCATTTTGAGAAAGAAAAGAAAAATGCTTTCTTAAATTTGAGAGAATCACATCTATTTTAAAGAAGAAGGATTCAATTATTATGGGAAATTGAAAAACAAACCGACTCGAGAGCTATGGAGTACCGTTATCCGCTACTTAACCAGGAACACAAAGAATTGCAAAAAAAAAAAAAAACAAAATTAGAATAAATTTTATTTATAACAAGGATTAGAAAGAGAGATGAATTCTACCTCATCAACTTAGTTTTCCAGAAATGGTTTGAGTCTTTATCCATTGACTTCAAACACATTACTATTCCTAGGATTCTCAATGTTTATGACCCCATGAGGATACACATGTTTGACAACAAAAGAATATACATTCTCAATTTTCCAAGGAATAGGTGCAGACGAGAATTATAAAGCAAAACTTTTTGATCAATTTCAAATGATTTTCTCAAAATGGACTTGTCTTGAAAAGCTTTTGTTCTAACTTTATAAATTTTTGAGTTTTCATATGCATCATTTCTCAATTCCTCAAGTTCATTTAATTGCAATTTGCATATCTTGCAAGCATTATCAAGGTTTAGGATGAAAGCTTTGATGGCCCAAAATACTTTATGTTCCAATTCTACAGGTAAGTAACAATTATTTTCATAGACTAACCGATAGGGTTACATGCCCAAAGATGTTTTGAAAGCAGTACGGTAAGTCCAAAGTGCATCGTTTAGTCTTAAAGATCAATCTTTATGATTTGGGTTAACCGTTCTTTCCAAAATATGTTTAATCTTCCTATTTGCTAATTCAACTTGTCCACTTGTCTGAGTATGATAAGGGGTAACAATTTTGTGTGGAATGTCATATTTTTTCATTAAAGATTCAAATGATTTATTGCAAAAATATGTTCTCCCATCATTGATGATAACTCGAGGGATTCCAAATCGACACAAGACATTTTCTTTTAAAAATTTGAGATTAATTTTATGATCATTGTGTCGGCATGGAGTCGCCTCAATCCATTTTCAAACATAATCAACTGCAACTAAAATATACATAAATTTAAATAAGGATGGAAATAGACTCACGAAATTAATTCCCCAATAATCAAAAATTTCAATGACAAGGATAGGGTTCAAAGGTATCATGTTTCTTTTAGAAATGGAACCTAATTTTTGATAGTTTTCACAACTTTTGCAAAAGGTATAACAATCCTTAAATAGAGTGGGCCAATAAAATCCACACTGCAAGATTTTCGCAGTTGTTTTCTTTGAAGAAAAATAACCTCCACATGCTTCTGAGTGACAAAATTTAATGACACTACCTACCTCACTATTGGGCAAGATTTGGTCATGACAATATTTGAATAAGTATGGGTCATCTCAAAAAAAAAAATTCACCACTGTCAAAAATTTCCTTTTGTCTTGGTGTGTCCATTGAGGCGGCATCTTTCCTGTTACAAGAAAATTGATTATGTTAGCAAACTAAGGCATTTAAGTGATAGAAAATAAAAATTCATCGGGAAAAGAATTATTGATGGGTGTGTTATCAAAAGGTGAGCCTGTTGTAAGTCTGGACAAATGATTTGCGATAACATTTTTGGCTCCTTTCTTATCTTTTATTGTGATGTTGAATTTTTGACATTCTGTTTAGACATCAAATATCTAACAACAGCATGATCGGTGAAAACCACAATAGAAGAACCAATTAAATAAGATCAAAATTTGTCCAATGCAAATATTACAGCAAGTAGTTCTTTTTTAGTAGTGGTGTAATTCATTTGTGCACTATTTAAAGTTCTACTTGCGTAACAAATCACATGAGGCTTACCTTCGTTTCTTTGGCCTAAAATAGCGCCAACAGCAAAATCGCTAGCATCACACATCAGCTCAAAAGGCAAAGACCAGTCAGGGGATTGCATAATAGAAGCAGATGTCAGAAGATCAATTAATTTTTCAAAAGATTTTTGACATTCTTGAGTCCAATCAAATAATGCATCTTTCAACAGAAGATTATATAATGATCTAGATATGACACTAAAGTCCTTAATGATTTTTTTGTAAAATCCTGCATATCCTAAAAATGAATGAACTTCTTGGACTGTTTTTGGTGAAAGAAAATGGGCAACTAATTCAACTTTGACCTTATCAACTCTAATTCCTTTAGAAGATATCACATGACCTAACATTATTCTTGAGGTAACCATGTAATGACATTTTTCTCAGTTTAGTACAAATCTTTTTTCTTCGCATCTTTTAAGGACTTTTTCCAAATTATCAAGACAATTTTCAAATGAATTTCCTAAAATTGTCAGGTCATCCATGAAAACCTCTAAATAATGCTCAATTATGTCACTAAAAATACTTAGCATGCATCTTTGGAATATTGCCGGAGCATTACAAAGGTCAAAATGTATTCTTCTATATGTAAAAGTGCTAAAAGGGTACGTAAAAGTGATCTTTTCTTGATCATCTAATTCAATTGGTATTTGATTATAGCCCGAATAACCATCAAGAAAACAGTAGTATGGATGTCCTGCTACTCTTTTCAGAATTTGATCAAGAAATGGCAAGGGAAAACGATTTTTCCTAGTGGCTGCATTTAATTTTCTAAAATCAATACATATACGCCAACTGGATGAAACTCGCGTAGGTATTAATTCACCTTTTTCATTTTCAACCACTGTTATTCTAGATTTTTTAGGCACAACTTGTATAAGTCTTACCCACTGGCTATCAGAGATAGGATAGATAATTCAAACATCAAGTAATTTAAGAACTTCAACTCTAACTACCTTTTTCATGTGTGAATTTAATCTTTTTTGAGGTTATTGAGATGTTTTAGCATTATCCTTTAAATGTATTCTATGTGTACATATTAATGGATTAATGCGTTTTATGTTCTTTAATGTCCATCCAATTACACTTTTATGCCTTTTAAGTACTTCTGTTAACATACCTTCTTGTTCTCCAGTAAGGGACAAGAAAATTACCACTGAAAAGCTTTGTTCTTCTACAAAAAATGTGTACTTCAATCCAACAGATAATGATTTTAGTTCCAGTGTAGGTACTTCTTCATAGGTGATGATCACATATTTTATATATTAATAAATCCTCATTTTTAGTCATTTACACTCTCCATGTACTTAATTGATTAAGCCTAGTTATGTTTTGTAAGTTTGGACTCAAATTGGACTTAATTGATTTTTTTAGCACTATTTTGGTCTTACGTTGTTTCTGTGTTTTAGCTATATCTTGAGTTCTAAATGTCTGATAATTATGAATTTTACCTTGTAGGAAAGATAAGAGAGAGCTCTACAACTTTGATTGAAGAGCTCAAAGTCTTAATCAGACATCTAGTAGAGCTAATTGAGCTTAGAAGACAGAATACGAGTTTTGTGTCTGAAACCTAAACAGTGTACAGTAATCAAAGCATAACTCGGGCCGCAAGAATTATCTTGGGCTGAAATTTGGACATTTGAAAGTTAAGACCCAGATCTAAAACTTTCATGTTGGACACAAAACTTGATTCAGGCTCCTTAATGGTAATATTGGGTCTGAAAGTCAAAACAGAGGCGCTGAAACTGGGCCTGAATAGTCTATAGTAATTGGGTCATATCTTGGGCTGTAGGATGAATTTTTGGGTGATTTCAGAGCTATTGGAAAGCTTAGACAATTTCCTAGAACTTTCATGAAGACCACTTGGCTCGAAAATGACGAAATCAATGACTTAAGCAATGAATTATTTCAGAGACAAAAAATCTCAATAATCCAACTACTCATCCAATCATCCAACCACTCAACCACTCATCCAACCACTCCACCCACTCATCCACCTACTCTTAATCATTCTCCTTGTCATTTTGTATCCCTACTCCTCTATAAAAGGCACCATGAGCTGGATGTTGAAGGCTTAGAGTTGGGCACTTGGTGTTAGGCTTAGTTTTTACAAGTTATGGTTATGCTTGTTTATTATTTTCCTTTGTTGTAATTTTCTCTTGTTTTAAATTGAAGCTATGTTCATCTTTCTCTTTTTCTCTCTTTCTTTCTTCTTATTTATGAGTAACTAAATCTTCATCTTGCTTGGGTGAAAGAGTGAAGCTCTTGGTAAAGAAATGATGTTAGATTATTCTATTTCTTGTGCTTAATGATATATTATTAAATGAACATTATATGTGTTGTATTTTGTTTCCAATCAATTTAGAAACCTTCTTTGTTAATGGAGATCTTGATTTATTGTAGACAATAGGATTGGCACAGTGAATGCTTGAACTCATTTACAAATGTTGGTAGATAATTAAAGGAATCATAATATGATTACATATATAATTAAACTTTGAATGTTATATTTTCCGATTGGAACCTCCGTTGTGTGTGGATTTCAATTGAGTTAAAAAGAGAAATAATCTTACCTTTAATTTATTACCAAGAGTGGATCTCCTAACCCAAGCAAGTTCTTAAATTCATTTGTGAACATCTTTTATTACTTTTGGTGTTGTGACAAATCCTTTTCTTACCTCAATTAATTTTTCTTCATCAATTCCCTGTGGATCGACCTCGGACTCCCGAGAAATTTATTACTTGAGACAACCTGCACTTGGGTTTGCATCCTTTAATCCCGCAGTCAAGTTTTTGGCATCGTTGCTGGGGACTTGATTTGAAGTTTTGATTTATTAAGATTCGTTTTCTTTAATAAAATCTATTCTCTCTTCTCCCTCACCGGAGCAAAAGATCGGCTTGCCGATCCTTCGGTTTCTTTACTAACTCTCTAACTTACTAACTTGCTAACATACTAACTTTCTAACTTTTATATTTATGTCATTTGTTTTTACTTTTTAATTTTTTTTTTATTTATTTTCGTCAAGGAGGTAACTCTCCCTTTTATTTTACGCACTAACTTAGTGGGAGAAACTCTCCCTTTACTTTTTGTTATTTATTTTTCCGCAATCTAACTTAATGAAATAATATTTTTTCTTCTCTTCTCTTTCGCCGGCTCTGTGGGGCTCTGTCACTCTCCGGTTTTCATATTTCAATTTACTTTCTGCACTTTATTTTCTGTATTTTAATTTTTCGCACTTTATTTTATTTTTATTTTTGGGTGTTGGTTTATTTCCCTATCCCTGTTAATATTTAATGGTGGGTGACACCGCTAACTTGTACATTATTTTTGTTTATTTATTTTTAGTTATTTATGTATTTATGCTTAATTGGTATCGTGATTTAAATTCTGGTCGTTTAGTTAAAATTAATTCTGGTACTTTATATATTGACTTGTTTGAATCACAATCACACACAATTGACACAATGGCTGACAATGAAAGTGTACATGATGAACCTGAAAATCAACCGTTGCGAACCATGCGTGAATATTTGCAACCACCTCGAAATTCTAGTCCATCATGTTTTATCTTTTCACTCAATGCCAACAATTTTAGATTCAAACCAGGTATGATTTCTTTACTTCCTAATTTTTATGGTTTAGAATCTGAAAGTCCATATTTACATCTGAAAGAATTTGAGGAAGTATGTATTGCCTTCAATGATCAAAATTGCACTAAAGAGATTGTTAAGCTTAAATTGTTTCCTTTTTCTTTAAAAGATAAAGTAAAATCTTAGCTTAACACTTTGAATCCAAGATCAATTGACACATGGCAAGAAATGCAAGGTGAGTTCTTGAAGAAATTTTTTCCAACACATAAAACTAATGCTATGAAAAGATAAATCCACAATTTTTTCCAAAATTCAAATGAAGCATATTTTCAATGTTGGGAACGGTTTAAAGATTTGTTAAATTCTTGCCCACATCATGGTTTTGAAAAATGGCACACTATAAGCTTCTTTTATGAAGGTTTAACACCTGAAACTAAACAATTTGTGGAAACAATGTGCAATGGTAAGTTTCTTGATAAAGAACCTGATGAAGCTTTAGACTATTTAAACCAGCTGGCTGAAAATTCTCAATCTTGGCATAGTACTAACACTTCTGAAAATTCAATTAGATCTAATCTTGCAAGTGCTAATAAAGGAAAATATCACCTTAGCCAAGAGAAAGATCTAACTGCTAGGTTTGCTAGTTTGGCTAGAAAGGTTGAAGCCATGGAATTAAGAAAAACAAAAGAAATCAAATCTGTGCAAAATGAAGAAATTTGTGGCATTTGTGATGATTTAGGACACTCAACACATGAATGTCCTAAAATTCCTATTTTTAAAGAAGTTATACATGAGCAGGTAAATGCAATGAATAATTCTAACAAGCCATTTACTTCTTCTTTTTCAGATACATACAATCCGGGATGGAGAAATCACCCGAATTTCAGCTGGAGGAATAATAATCAGTCACAATTTGTGCAACCACCACCTCCTCAGGCACAACAGGACTCTCAAAATTCTCAAGGATATGCATCTTATGTCCCACCATATAGGAAAAATCTTGAAGAAATACTACATGCATTCATGGAAAAGTAAGAGGTCATTAATAAACAAAACAATCAAACCATGAATGACATAAAAAACACTTTTGCTAAACTTTCTTCTGCACTCACCATTCACGAGAAAGGAAAATTTCCTTCTCAACCTCAACCAAATCCCAAAGGTCAGTACAGTCTAAATGAGGGGAGTTCAGAAAATCAACAAATGGACCAAGTCTAATCAATAATAACTCTTAGGAGTGGAAAGGTTGTTGAAAAACAAATCTCCGAATCTTGTGAGAAAGAAGATGAACTAATTCCCCAGGAAAATGAAGAAGTTGACCAAAAGGAGACTAAACTCTCGCCTTCACCCCCATTTCCTCAAGCATTGAAAAATATAAATAAACTGGACCATAACACTAGAATTTTTGAAATTTTGAAACAAGTGAAAATCAATATTCCTTTGTTAGATGCTATCAAACAAATTCCTTCTTATGCCAAATATTTGAAGAACTTGTGCACAGTTAAAAGGAAACTAAATGTGAAAAAGAAAGCATTTTTTACTGAACAAGTAAGCTCTATTCTTCAGAATAATAATGCAATGAAATATAAAGATCCTGGTTGTCCTACAGTTTTATGCATTATTTGAGAACATAAAATTGAAAAAGCTTTACTTGATCTTGGTGCTAGTATCAATTTGCTTCCATATTCATTTTATCAGCAACTCAACTTAGGTGAGTTAAAACCAACTTCTGTAACTTTTCTACTTGCCGATAGATCAATTAAAATTCTAAGAGGAATAGTGAAAGATGTGTTGGTTCAAGTTGATAAATTCATATATCCTGTGAATTTTATTGTCTTGGATATTGAACCTATGATTGATAGTTGCAAGTTAATTCATGTTATCTTAGGCTGTCCATTTTTAGCAACATCAAATGCTTTGATAAATTACAGAAATGTAGTGGTGAAGCTAACATTTGGAAATATGACACTGGATCTCAATGTTTTTAACATGTGCAAGCAACCACAGGAAGTCCTTGATGAAAATGAGGAAGTTGAAGGAATTGAAGCCATTATAGATGATCATCTTCAAAAAGGGAGTTCTTCTGACCCATTAGAAGTTTCTTTAATTAATTCATTTGATTTGCTTGATTGTACAGAGGAAATAGAATACAAAGGAAGAAAGCCAAAATTCAAAGAGCTAAAACCTATGAATAATAATGCCCATGAAGAAGTACCCACATCGGAACTAAAACCATTACCTGCTGGGTTGAAGTACACATTTTTGGGAGAAAAGCAAAGCTTTCCTGTGGTAATTTCCTCGTCTCTTACTAAAGAATAAGAAGGAAAGATGTCGCCTCAATGGACGCGCCAAGATTGGAAGAAATTTTTAACAGAGGTGAAAAACTTTTATTGGGATGACCCATACTTGTTCAAATATTGTCCTGACTAAATCTTTCGGAGATGTGTGCCTGACAGTGAGGTAGGTAGTGTGATTGAATTTTGTCACTCAGAAGCATGTGGAGGTCACTTTTCTTCAAAGAAAATAACTGTGAAAATCTTGCAGTGTGGATTTTATTGGCCCACTTTATTTAAGGACTGCTATACTTTTTGCAAAAGTTGTGAAAAATTGTCAAAAGATGGGCTCAATTTCAAAAAGAAACATGATGCCTCTGAATCTTGCAATCATAATGAAGAAAAACCCTACAGTCTTGGAAATTTGACTCTAAAAGACCATGTTTGCTAATTTATAAGAAAATTGGATGGGAAGCTTATCCTCGACTCATAGAAGGCGCTTAAGCCGTTACTGGACGTTAAACCAGAGGCAGATGTGAGCTATATCCACAACAATCTGTACATATTATCTTCTTCTTCTTCATGTTTTCTAAAAAAAATGAAAAAAAAATCTGAACAAGGGCGATCCGGAAGGAGTACCATGGCTTTAATTAGTTGTGGAGCCCCAGCCTTTGGCTGACCCGTCATTGACTCAGGTGGACCTTTGCACGCTGGTCCTTAAAAAAGTTCGTGTACCATGCTCTGTAGAGAGCCGCACTCCATAACCCAATGTTTACCCTCTAGGCACTGTGGAGTTGATGGACAGGCAGAAGCATCCCACTCTGGTTATTAGTGATAAGTAACCCGCGGCGGCCAAAGCGTATGAGGCATCTGAGGTTGATTTTCTCTTTTATTAGATGGGGCTCTCAGCGCCCTGGGATGGGATGTTTTGGATCTTGGACATTACGGGTTTCAGATTTTAGCATCTTTGTTGATGTTACGAGCCTACGTGTGAGCACTCCAGGTTCCAGATCTAGGATGGAAACCCACGATGGTTTCTTCTTTCTTTGAATAAACGGACATGAATGTCTACTGCATTGGTGACACGCAGTATAAAGATATGCCACTACTGCACTCATGACGCGCAGTATAAAGATACGCCATGAAAGCTGTACATACAGGTATGTCATCATTTGCTATTATATTTCTTTTATCTTTGTATGATTTTACTGTATTTTAGTTTTGGACAGACGATCCTTTGAGCAGGGTCCTTCAGGGGTTTCTAGACTTCTTTACCCTGATGGTTTTCTTGAAGTCACAAAAAAAAAATTCTTTTACCTTTGATCTTTGATCTTTGATCCTGATCCAGCAATAACTCAGATAGATTGGTTAGCAGGAGGCAGAGAGGGAAACAAGATGAAAAAGGAGCTAGATTTGACACTTCGTTTATAACTTTTCTTTACTTTTGATTTTATTTATCGTACTTTGTTTTTGTTTAAATTTGTGTCAGATTTCTCTAACAGGTAATATCTTCTATCCTTTACTCATCTATATTTTAACATTGAGGACAATGTTGTGATCTAGTTGGGGGGGAAGGATAGTTGACTACTAATTTCTTTTCTTTTCTTTTTTGGGAAGTATGATATGATTGTCATGGATTTACAAAACCAATGAATGATGGCAGAGTAAGAACTAATTTCACTCCTAAGACACTTTTAAATTAGGAAGTATATTTAGTGAGATGACTGTCATAAACCTATTTGTAGTAAAACTAATTAAGGATGGCAGAGTAAGGAGTAAATTTTGGAAATAATTTATTACTCTTGATACGCATCTTAGTTGAGGAAAAAATTATTTTGTGTAGAAGTAGCAAATGGATTATTGGATCTGAGCATAAATTGTTTTCTTTATTAAAAATCACAAGCTTGGATATGAATGTTGATATGAAGGATTGAGAATGATAGAAATATGTCTTGTAAGATTTTGAGCCTATTGATGAATGGATTAAATATCTGTACTATTCTCTTCTTTCTTGTGTGATTTTCACTCATGGAATTATTACTCTAGAACTTGCTTTGATTCTCTTTTAGGCTACATTTTCACATGCATACATTAATATGATTGAGGCATTTTGAAATAGCTACTTTGATCAAATAGCCATCTTTGTATATTTTCTATTGTGTAACCCCTTTGAACTTATTTGATCATTCCTTGTTTTTAGCTCATTTCGTACCTTAAAAAAAAAGAAAAAAAAGAGAAAAAAAAACATGTTTTTACTCAACTTTAGGGAATAAGAGAGCATTGACCTTGTTCTTGAATAAGTGTGGGTGTGTGTGTGCAAAATGATCATAAAAAAAAATTGACCACTGTTGCAATCAAACAATTATCAAAGTCAAAATAAAGGTGGATGCTTGAAAACAAAAACAAAAACAAAATAAGAGAATGTTCAAGTCTAACAATGAATTCAATTCACCAATTTGGGATTGATCTTCAACAAAACATTTGTCAAATATTGGTGATTGTCCTTTATGATGAATGTTCTTAAACATTTTCTCCACTCTAACTGTACCATAATGCTCTTTTATTCTCTTTGGTATTTATCTTTTTATATTTATATTATCTCTTCTCCTTTACCATGACCCCATTACAACTTTGAATAAAGTCCTCTTGATTTTTGTATGCATGTGTTTTGAGTAGCGTAGAAGTAGAAGATAAGCAAGCTTATGGTAGTGCAATTGTTCATGGATTGAATAGAGTGAAATACTTATCTTTTAAACATTTGAGAGATTGAGAGTGAATTCTATGAGGATCTATGGTTTGAGATGTGAAGAAATGTTACCTCATTAATGCTTTGATCCCTTGAATTTCTTGTTGCTTTTCTTGCTTCATCGAGTCTTTTAGAGTTTTTAGCTTTTGAGTCTGTGTCATTTTTCTTTGTCTCCTAACTTTGGTCTTATGTGTTTTGCCCAGAGTGCAAAAAAAACTAAGTGTAAGGGAATTTGATGATCACATATTTTATACATTAATAAACTCTCATTTTTAGTCATTTACACTCTCCATGTACTTAATTGATTAAGCCTAGTTATGTTTTGTAAGTTTGGATTCAAATTGGACTTAATTGATTTTTTTCAAAGACTATTTTTTGGTCTTACGTTGTTTTTCGTATTTCGGCCATATCTTGAGTTCTAAATGTCTGATAATTATGAATTTTACCTTGTAGGAAAGATAAGAGAGAGCTCTACAACTTTGATGAGAGCTCAAAGTCTCAATTAGACATCTAGTAGAGCTAATTGGGCTTAGAAGACAGAACACGAGTTTTGTGTCTGAAAGTTGAATAGTATACAGTAATCAGAGCATAACTCGGGCAGCAAGAATTATCTTGGGCTGAAATTTAGACATTTGAAAGTTAAGACCCAGATCTAAAACTTTCATGTTGAACACAAAACTTGATTCAGGCTCCTTGATAGTGATATTGGGTCTGAAAGTCAAAACAGAGGCGCTAAAATTGGGCCTGAACAGTCTGTAGTAATTGGGTCATATCTTGGGTTGTAGGATGAATTTTTGGGTGATTCCAGAGCCATTGGAAAGCTTAGACAATTTCCTAGAACTTTTATGAAGACCACTTGGCTCAAAAATGACGGAATCAATGACTTAAGCAATGAATTATTTCAGAGACAAAGAATCTCAATAATCCAACTACTCATCCAATCATCCAACCACTCAACCACTCATCCAACCACTCCACCCACTCATCCACCTACTCTTAATCATTCTCCTTGTCATTTTGTATCCCTACTCCTCTATAAAAGGCACCATGAGCTGGATGTTGAGGGCTTAGAGTTGGGCACTTGGTGTTAGGCTTAGTTTTTACAAGTTATGGTTATGCTTGTTTATTATTTTCCTTTGTTGTAATTTTCTCTTGTTCTAAATTGAAGCTATGTTCATCTTTCTCTTTTTTCTCTCTTTCTTTCTTTTTATCCATGAGTAACTAAATCTTTATCTTGTTTGGGTGAAAGAGTGAAGCTCTTGGTAATAAAATAAGGTTAGATTATTTTATTACTTGTGATTAATGATATATTATTAAATGAACATTATATGTGTTGTATTTTGTTTCCAATCAATTTAGAAACCTTCTTTGTTAATGGAGATCTTGATTTATTGTAGACAATAGGATTGGCACGGTGAATGCTTGAACTCATTTACAAATGTTGGTAGATAATTAAAGGAGTCATAATATGATTATATATATAATTAAACTTGAATGTTATATTTTCCGATTGGAACCTCCGTTGTGTGTGAATTTCAATTGAGTTAAAAAGAGAAATAATCTTACCTTTAATTTATTACCAAGAATGGATCTTCTAACCCAAGCAAGTTCTTAAATTCATTTGTGAACATCTTTTATTACTTTTGGTGTTGTGACAAATCCTTTTCTTACCTCAATTAATTTTTCTTCATCAATTCCCTGTGGATCGACCTCGGACTCCCGAGAAATTTATTACTTGAGACAACCTGCACTTGGGTTTGCATCCTTTAATCCCGCAGTCAATAGGTATTATCATTCATGGGTTTTAGCTCTTCAAATCTTGGCTTCCTTCCATTGTACTTCATTGCCTGTATATAATCAAGCAAAAAACATTTTCAGAAATATTATCATCTAATTGTATGCCTGAATCAAATGAATTGATTAAACAAATTTCTAATGGGTCAGAAGAACTCCTTGTTTGAAGATGATCATCTACAATGACTTCAATCCCTTCAACTTCCTTTTTTTCATCAAGGACTTCATGTGGTTGCTTGCACATGATAAAAACATTGAGTTTTAGTGCATATTTCCAAATGTTAGCTTCACCACTCTATTTCTATAATTTATCAAAGCATTAAATGTTGCTAAAAATGGATGACATAAAATAACAAGAATTGACTTGCAACTATCAACCATAAGTTCAGTATCCAAAATAATAAAATTCACAGGATATATGAATTTATTAACTTGTACTAACACATATTCCACTATTCCTCTTGTAATTTTAATTAATCCATCGGCAAGTAGAAGAGTTACAAAAGTTAGTTTTAACTCACCCAAGTTGAGTTGCTGATAAACTGAATATGGAAGCAAATTAATACTAGCACTAAGATCAACTAAAGCTTTTCAATTTTATGTTCTCCAATAATGCATGAAACTGTAGGACAACCAAGGTCTTTATATTTCAAGGCATTATTATTCTAAAGGATGGAACTTACCTGTTCAGCTAAAAAAGCTTTTTTTTCACATTTAGTTTCCTTTTAACAGTGCATAAGTCCTTCAAATATTTGACATAAGAAGGAATTTGTTTGATAACATCTAACGGAGGAATATTGACCTTTACTTGTTTCAAAATTTCAAAAATTTCAATGTTATGGTTCAATTTCCTTGAATTGTTTAATGCATGAGAAAATGGGGTGAAAGCGAGAGTTTGGTCTCCTTTTGGTCAACTTTTTCATTTTCTTGGGGAATTGATTCATCATCTCTCTCACAGGGTTCGGGAATTTGTTTTTCAACAACATTTCCACTCCTAAGAGTTATCACTGGCTTGACTTGATCTATTTGTTGGTTTTCTAAACTACCCTCATTTAGAATGTATTGACCCTTGGGATTTGGTTAAGGTTGAGAAGGATATTTTCATTTCTCGTGAATGGTGAGTGCAAAAGAAAGTTTAGCAATAGTGTCTTTTATGTCAATCATGACTTGAGTGTTTTGGTTGTTAATGGCCTCTGCCTTTTTCATGAATGCATACAATGTTTTTTCAAGGTTTTTCCTATATGGTAGGACATAAGGTACATATCTTTGAGAATTTTGAGAGCCCTGTTGCTCCTGAGGAGGCAATGGTTACATAAACTGTGCTTGATTATTATTCCTCCAGCTGAAGTTTAAGTGATTACTCAATCCCGAATTGTATGAATATGAAAAAGAAGAAGTAAATGATTTTTTAAAATTATTCATTGCATTTACTTGCTCATGTACAACTTCTTTAAAAATAGGAATCCTAGGACATTTATGTGTTGAGTGTCCTAAGTCATCACAAATGCCACAAATTTCTTCATTTTGCACAGATTTGATTTCTTTCACTTTCCCAAATTCCATGGCTTCAATCTTTCTAGCTAAACTGACAAACCTTAAATTTAGAACTTCTTCTTAACTAAGGTGATATTTTCCTTTGTTAACATTTCAAGGTTAGATCTAATTGAATTTTCAGAAAGGTAAGTACCATGCTAAGATTGAGAATTTTCAGCCAACTAATTTAAATAATCGAAAGCTTCTTCAAGTTCTTTATCAAGAAACTTGCCATTACACATTATTTCCACAAATTGTTTGGTTTCAGGTGTTAAACATTCATAAAAGAAGCTTACAGTGCGCCATTTTTTAAAACCATGATGTGGGCAAGAATTTAACAAATCTTTAAAACGTTCCCAATATTAAAAATATGCTTCATTTGAATTTTGGGAAAAAATTGGATTTATATTTTCAAAGCATTGGTTTTATGTGTTGGAAAAAATTTCTTTAAAAACTCACCTTACATTTCTTGCCATGTGCCAATTGATCTTGGTTTCAAAGTGTTAAGCTAAGTTTTTGCTTTATCTTTTAAAGAAAAATGAAACAATTTAAGCTTAACAATCCCTTCAGTGTAATTTTGCTAATTGAAAGTGGTACATTCTCAAATTCTTTTAGATGTAAATATAGGCTTTTAGATTCTAAACTATGAAAATTAAGAAGTAAAGAAATCATAGCTGGCTTAAATCTAAAATTGTTGGCATTGAGTGGAAAGATAAAACATGATGGACTAGAATTTTGAAGTGGTTGCAAATATTCACGCATGATTCGCAACAGTTGATTTTCATATTCATCAAGTTCACTTTCATTTTCAGTCATTGTGTCAATTGTATGTGATTGTGATTCAAACAAATTAATATATAAGGTACCAGGATTAATTTTAACAAAATGACCAGAATTTGAATCATGATACCAATGAAGCATAAATAAATGACTTAAAATAAAAAAAATAATGTACAAGTTGGCAGTATAAAGCAGTAATTAAATATTAAGCATAAATAAATGACATAAATAAATAAATTAGTAAGTTAGAAACCATAAATAAATGACATAAATAAGTTAGAAAGTTAG
Source organism: Ormosia emarginata (assembly GCA_029884605.1). Classification (NCBI taxonomy): domain Eukaryota; kingdom Viridiplantae; phylum Streptophyta; class Magnoliopsida; order Fabales; family Fabaceae; genus Ormosia; species Ormosia emarginata. The sequence goes on along the minus strand of JAQQTP010000089.1, from coordinate 62,251,923 downwards.
TAAGTTAGAATATTAGAAAGTTACAAAATTAAAAGAGTAGAGAAAGAATATACCAGATAATGAAGTTTACTTAAAGAAAGAGAACCTCAATAAATTAAAACTTCAAATCAAGTACTCGACAACGGTGCCAAAAACTTGATGCGAATTATAAGATGCAAACCTAAGTGCAGGTTGTCTCAAGTAATAAATTTCTCGGGAGTCCAAGGTCGATTCACAGGGAATTGATGAAGAAAAATTCTTTGATGTAAGAAAAAGATTTGTCACAATAATAAAAATAATAAAACTTGTTCACAATTAAAAAAAAAACTTGCTTGGGCTAGGAGATCTACTTTTGGCAATTAATTAAGGACAATTTTTTTTTTATAACTCAATTGAAATCCACGCACGACGGAGGTTCCAATTGGAAAATAAAACATTCAAAGTCCTTTTAAAGTTATATACGTAGTTATATTATGGTTCTTTTAATTATTTACTAACACCAACACTTGTAAATAGGTTCAAGCATTCATTGTGTCAACCACTTGTCTACATTGAATCAAGAACTTCACTTTACAAGGAAGGTTTCTAAATTGATTGGTAACAAAATACAATACATATAATGACCAATTGATAATATATCATTTAAGTACAAGAACGAAATTAATCTAACCTTATTTTATTACCAAAAGCACCTTTTCACCCAAGCAAAATAAAGATTAGTTACTCATGAACAAGAAGAAAGAAAGAGAGAAGAAGAAAAGGATGAACATAACTTCAATTTAGAACAAAAGAAAACTATAAGAAGAAAAGCAAATAACACAATAGCATGATCTTGATCTTTAAGCCAAGATGCCCAAGATGATTAGCGAATGCTCCCTTTTATAAAGCTTGAGGAGTACAAAACGACAATGAAGTTATTTAATGAGTGGGTAGATGATGAGTGGATAAGTGAAAAATGACAATAAAGTTATTTAATGAGTGGGTGGATGATTAATGAGTGGGTGCAAGATTAATAAGTGGGTGGATGATTATTGAGTGGGTAGATGATTATCATGCTTGTCTCTCCACTTGTACCAACTAATTCAACTATTTTCACACGATTATAACTCTGTTAAAATGTCATTTTCTGGAAAAATGATCTTCATGAGAGTTAAAAGGTTTTGTCTTAGCTTTCTAATGCCACTGGTTTCAGCTAATGCAACTCCTACAACCCAAGTTATGCCTTAATTAGTGCACACTGCTTGGGTTCTAGTGACAGAACTCGTTTTCAGACTTCCAGACCCAATTAGCTCCACTAAATGTTTGATATAAACTTCAAACTCGTCATTAAAGTTGTAGAGATTTATCTCAGATTTCCTACAAGGCAAAATTTATAATTTCTAGATATCTAGAACTCAAGATATGACCGAAATACAGAAATAATATAAAATCTCAATAATGTTGGAAATGATCAATTAAGCTTAATTTGAACCAAAACCTACAAAACATGACCAAGCTCAATCAATTAAGTACATGGAGAGTGTAAATGATTAAAAATAAAAGTTTATTCATGTATAAAATATGAGATTATCAGTGTCTATCACACTTGGTACACCTCTAAACTTAATCATACCTCTTAACTTGCTCATCATTTTCTTGTGGGTAACTGGATTTAGGAACACTTTTCCCATATCCACCCTCCACTTGTTTCTTCTTTTGAAGGTTTTACAATCTTCACTCCGATTGAAATTGGAGATTGTCAAACTCCATGATTCTGCACTTGTTCACTGATAATCACATATTTTATACATTAATGAACCTTTATTTTTAGTTATTTACACTCTTCATGTACTTAATTGATTAAGCCTAGTTATGTTTTGTAAGTTTGGACTCAAATTGGACTTAATTGATTTTTTCAGCACTATTTTGGTCTTACATTATTTCTGTATTTCGACCATATCTTGAGTTTTAGATGTCTTATAATTATATATCTTATCTTGTAGGAAAGATAAGAGAGAGCTTTACAACTTTCATGAGAGCTCCAGGTAAAATATGGACATCTAGAGGAGCTAATTGGGCTTGGAAGTTAGAACATGGGTTTTGTGATTGGAACCTGAACAATGTGCAGTAATCAAGGCATAACTCGAGCTGTAGGTGGTCAATAGGACTGAAACTTTGATACTTGAAAGTTAAGATCCAAATCTACAACTTTCATGAAGAATACAAAATTTAGATCGGATTCCTTGAAGGTGATATTGGGCTTTGAAGTCAAAATAAAGGTGCTGAAACTAGGCGTGAACAGTTTGCAGTAATTGGGTCATATCTTGGGTTGTAGGACGAATTTTTGGATGATTTTGGTGACATTGGAAAGCTAAGACAAAATGCTACAATTTCATGAAGACCACATTGCTTATTCTAATGGCATCCATGAGATCAGCACTGAATGATTTCAGAGACAAAGAATCTTAATAATTTTTCACTCACCAACTCACCATTTGGCATTTTCCACTCATCCACCCACTCCTCATCTACTCTTAATCAGCCCCCTTGTCATTTTGTATCTCTAATCCGCTATAAAAGGCTCCATTGGCCGATCATTTAGGAGACTTTGGTTTTAGGCTTGGTTAGGAGAAATTATGTTCATGCTTGTATATTGTCTTCCTTTGTTGTAATTTTCTTTTGTTCTAATTTGAAGTTATATTCATCTTTCTCTTCTACTCTCTTTCTTTTTTCTTGATTATGAGTACTTGATTTTCATTTTGCTTAGGTGAAAGAGTGAAGCTCTTGGTAATGAAATAAGGTAAGATTATTATATTTCTTGTGCTTAAATGATATATTATAAAGTGGACATTATATGTGTTGCATTTTATTTCCAATCAATTTAGAAACCTTCCTTGTATAGTGGAGATCTTGATTTATTGTAGAGAAGAGGATTGGCATAGTGAATACTTGAGCTCACTTACAATTGTTGGTAGATAATTGAAAGAATCATAATATGATTGCATATATAATTAAATTTTGAATGTTATATTTTTCGATTGAAACTTCCTTTATGTGTAGATTTCAATTGAGTTATAAAGAGAAATAATTTTGCCTCTAATTTATTACCAAGAGTGGATCTCCTAACTCAAGCAAATCATTTTTCATTTTTGAACAACTTTTATTACCTCTAGTGTTATGACAAATCTTTTTCTTACTTCAAATAATTTTTCGTCCTCAATTCCCTATAGATCGACCTCGGACTCCAGAGAAATTTATTATTTGAGATAACCTGCACTTGGGTTTGTATCCTTTAATCCCGCATCAAGTTTTTGGCGCCGTTGCCAGGGGCTTGAATTGAAGTTTTAATTTATTGAGGTTTTTTTTCTTTAATAAAATCTATTCTCTCTTCTCCTTCACTGGAGCAAAAGATCAACTTGCCAGACCTTCGGTTTCTTCACAATCACACACAATTGACACAATGGCTGAAAATGAAAGTGTACATGATGAACATGAAAATCAACCGTTGCGAACCACGCGTGAATATTTGCAACTACCTCAAAATTCTAGTCCATCATGTTTTATCTTTCCACTCAATGCCAACAATTTTAGATTTAAGCCAGGTATGATTTCTTTACTTCATAATTTTCATAGTTTAGAATCTGAAAACCCATATTTACATCTAAAAGAATTTGAGGAAGTATGTATTACTTTCAATAATCAAAATTACACTGAAGAGATTGTTAAGCTTAAATTATTTCTTTTTTCTTTAAAAGATAAAGTAAAATCTTAACTTAACACTTTGAAATCAAGATCAATTGGCACATGGCAAGAAATGTAAGGTGAGTTCTTAAAGAAATTTTTTCCAACACATAAAACTAATGCTATAAAAAGACAAATCTAAAATTTTTCCCAAAATTCAAATGAAACATATTTTCAATGTTGAGAATGGTTTAAAAATTTGTTAAATTCTTGCCCACATCATGGTTTTGAAAAAATGGCGCACTATAAGCTTCTTTTATGAAGGTTTAACACTTGAAACCAAAAAATTTGTGGAAACAATATGCAATGGTGAGTTTCTTGATAAAGAACCTGATGAAGATTTAGACTATTTAAATCAGCTGGCTGAAAATTCTCAATCTTGACATAGTAATAATCCTTCTGAAAATTCAATTAGATCTAACCTTGCAAGTGCTAATAAAGGAAAATATCACCTTTGTCAAGAGGAAGATCTAAATGTAAGGTTTGCCAGTTTGGCTAGAAAGGTTGAAGCCATGAAATTAAGAAAAATAAAAAAAATCAAATTTGTGCAAAATGAAAAAATTTGTGGCATTTATGATGATTTAAGACACTCAACACATGAATGTCCTAATATTCCTGTCTTTAAAGAAGTTGTACATGAGCAAGAAAATGTAATGAATAATTTTAAAAAGTCATTTACTTCTTCTTTTTTAGATACATACAATTTGGGATGGAGAAATTACCCGAACTTCAGCTGGAGGAATAATAATCAGTCACAATTCGTGCAACCACCACCTTCTCAGGCACAACAAGACTCTCAAAATTCTCAAGAATATGCACCTTTTGTCCCACCATATAGAAAAAATCTTGAAGAAACACAGCATGCATTCATAGAAAAGTAAGAGGTTGTTAATAAATAAAACAATCAAACCATGATTGACATAAAAGAAACTCTTGCTACACTTTCTTTTGCACTCACCATTCACGAGAAAGGAAAATTTCCTTCTCAACCTCAATCAAATCCCAAGAGTCAGTACAGTCTAAATGAGGGGAGTTTAGAAAACTAACAAATAGATCAAGTCAAGTCAGTGATAATTCTTAGGAGTTGAAAGGTTGTTGAAAAATAAATTTTCGAATCTTGTGAGAAAAAAGATGAACCAATACCCCAACAAAATGAAGTTGACCAAAAAGAGACCAAACTCTTACTTGCACCCACATTTCCTCAAGCATTAAACAATTCAAGGAAATTGAAGTATAACACTGAAATTTTTAAAATTTTAAAACAAGTGAAGGTCAATATTCCTTTGTTTGATGTTATCAAACCGATTCCTTTTTATGCCAAATATTTGAAGGACTTATGCACAGTTAAAAGCAAACTAAATGTGAAAAAGAAAGTATTTTTGACTGAACAGGTAAGCTCCATTCTTCAGAATAATAGTGCGTTGAAATATAAAGACTCTAGTTGTCCTACAGTTTCATGCATTATTGGAGAATATAAAATTGAAAAAGCTTTACTTGATCTTGGTGCTAGTGTCAATTTGCTTTCATATTCAGTTTATCAGCAACTCTACTTAGGTGAGTTAAAATCAACTTCTATAACTCTTCTACTTGCCGATAGATCAATTAAAATTGCAAGAGGAATAGTGAAAGATGTGTTGGTACAAGTTGATAAATTCATATATCCTGTGAATTTTATTGTCTTGGATGCTGAACCTATGGTTGATAGTTACAAGTCAATTCCTGTTATTTTAGGCCGTCCATTTTTAGCAACATCTAATACTTTAATAAATTGCAGAAATGGAGTGGTGGAACTAATATTTGGAAATATGACACTGGAGCTCAATGTTTTTAACATCTGCAAGCAACCACAGGAAATCCTTGATGAAAATGAGGAAGTTGAAGGAATTGAAGCCATTATAGATGATCATCTTCAAACAAGGAGTTCTTCTGACCCATTAGAAATTTATTTAGTCAATTCATTTAATTCAGGCATGCAATTAGAAGATGATATCTCTGAAATATGCTCTTTATTTGATTGTACACAGGTAATGGAGTACAAATGATGGAAGCCAAGATTTGAAGAGCTGAAACCCATGTATGATAATGCTCATGAAGAAGTACCCACATCGAAACTAAAGTCATTACCTACTGGGTTGAAGTACACATTTTTTGGAGAAAAGCAAAGCTTTCCAATGGTAATTTCCTCATCTCTTACTAAAGAACAAGAAGGTATGTTAACAGAAGTACTTAAAAGGTATAAAAGTGTAATTGGATGGACATTAAAGGACATAAAAGGCCTTAATCCATTAATTTGTACACATAGAATACATTTAGAGGACAATGTTATAACTTCTCAATAACCTCAAAGAAAATTAAATCTACACATGAAAGAGGTAGTTAGAGTTGAAGTCATTAAATTGTTTGATGTTGGAATTATCTATCCTATCTCTGATAGCCAATGGCTAAGCCCTACACAAGTTGTGCCTAAGAAATTTAGAATAACAATGGTTGAAAATATTAAAGGTGAATTAATACCTATGCGAGTCTCATCTAGTTAGTGTATGTGTATTGATTTTAGAAAATTAAATGCTGCTACTAGGAAAAATCATTTTCCCTTTCCATTTCTTGATCAAATTCTAGAAAGGGTAGTAGGACATTCATACTATTGTTTTCTTAATGGTTATTCGGGTTATAATCAAATGCCAATTGCATTAGAAAATCAAGAAAAGACCACTTTTACATGTCCATTTGGTACTTTTGCATGTAGAAGAATGCCTTTTGGCATTTGTAATGCTTCGGCAACATTCTAAAGATGCATGTTAAGCATTTTTAGTGACATGATTAAACATTATTTAGAGGTTTTCATGGATGACCTGACAATTTTTGGAGATTCATTTGAAATTTGTCTTGATAATTTGGAAAAAGCTCTTAAAAGATGTGAAGAAAAAGGATTTGTGTTAAATTAGAAAAAATATCATTACATAGTTACCTCAAGAATAGTATTAGGTCATGTGATATCTTCTAAAAGAATTGAAGTTGATAAGCCAAAGTTGAATTAATTGCCCATTTGCCTTTCCCGAAAACAGTCAGAGAAGTTCGTTCCTTTTTAGGACATGCAGGATTTTACAGAAGATTCATTAAGAACTTTAGTGTCATAACTAGACCATTATATCATCTTTTGTTGAAAGATGCACCATTTGATTGGACTCAAGAATGTTAAAAATCTTTTGAAAAATTAATTAGTCTTCTGACATCTACTCCTATCATGCAATCTCCTAACTGGTCTTTGCTTTTTTAATTGATGTGTGATACTAGTGATTTTGCTGTGGGCGCTGTTTTAGGCCAAAGAAAGGAAGGTAAGCCTCATGTGATTTGTTATGCAAGTAGAACTTTAAATAGTGCACAAATGAATTACACCACTACTGAAAAAGAACTACTTGCTATAATTTTTGCATTGGACAAATTTCGGTCTTACTTAATTGGTTCTTCTATTGTGATTTTCACCGATCATGCTGCTGTTTGATATTTAATGTCTAAGCAGGATGTCAAACCAAGATTGATACGATGGATCTTGTTGCTTCAAGAATTCAACATCACAAAAAAAGATAAGAAAAGAGTAGAAAATGTTATTGCTAATTATTTGTCCAGACTTACAACAGGCTCACCTTTTGATAGCACACCCATTAATGATTCTTTTCCAGATGAATTTTTATTTTTTGTTAATTTTATGCCTTGGTTTGCTAACATAATCAACTTTCTTGTAACAGGAAAAATGCAACCTCAATGGACACTCCAAGATAGAAAGAAATTTTTGACAGAGGTGAAAATTTTTTATTGGGATGACCCATACTTGTTTAAATATTATCCTGACCAAATCTTTCAGATATATGTGTCCGACAGTGAGGTAGGTAGTGTCATTAAATTTTGTCACTTAGAAGCATGTGGAGATCACTTTTCTTCAAAGAAAACAACTGCGAAAATCTTGCAGTGTGAATTTTATTGGCCCACTTTATTTAAGGACGGATATACTTTCTGCAAAAGTTGTGAAAATTGTCAAAAATTAGGCTCAATTTCAAAAAAAAACATGATGCCTCTGAACCCCATCCTTGTCATTGAAATTTTTGATTGTTGGGGAATTGATTTCATAAGCCCATTTCCATCTTCATTTGGATTTGTGTATATTTTGGTTGCAGTTGATTATGGCTCAAAATGGATTTAGGCGATTCCATGCCGGCACAATGATCATAAAATTATTCTCAAATTTTTAAAAGAAAATATATTGTGTCAATTCGTAATCCCTCGACCTATCATCAGTGATGGGGGAACACATTTTTGTAATAAATTATTTGAATCTTTAATGAAGAAATATGATATTATACATAAAATTGCCACCCCTTATCACCTTAAGACAAGTGGACAAGTTAAATTGGCAAATAGGGAGATTAAACAAATTTAAAAAAAAACGGTTAACCCAAATCGTAAAGATTAGTCTTTAAGACTAAACGATGCACTTTGGGTTTACCGTACTGCTTTCAAAACATCTTTGGGCATGTCACTCTATCGGTTAGTCTATGGAAAACCTTGTCACTTGCCTATAGAATTCGAACATAAAGCATTTTGGGCCATTAAAGCTTTCAATCTAAACCTTGATGATGCTTGCAAGATACACAAATTGCAATTAAATGAACTTGAAGAATTGAGAAATGATACATATGAAAATTCAAAGATTTATAAAGCTAGAACAAAAGCTTTTCATAACAAGACAATTTTGAGAAAATCTTTTAAAATTGGTCAAAATGTTCTGCTTTATAATTCTCGTTTGCACCTATTCCCTGGAAAATAAAGATCTAGATGGAGTGGTCATTTTGTTGTTAAACATGTGTATCCTCATGGGGCCATAAAATTGAGAATCCTAGGAATGGTAGTTTAAAGCCAATGGACAAAGACTCAAATCATTTATGGAAAACCAAGATGATGAGATATAATTCATCCCTCTTTCTGATCCTTGTTATGAATAGAATTTATTCTAATTTTGTTGTCTTGTTTTTGCAATTCTTTGTGTTCTCAGTTAAGTGGCGGATAATGGTACTCTGTGGCTCTTGAGTCAAGATTGTTTTTCAGTTTCCCAAAATAACTGAATCATTCTCCTTTAAAATGGATGTCATTCTTCAAACTTGAGAAAATATTTTCCTTCCCTCCCTCAAAATGCTCTAACAAAAATCTACAAAGCTAGATATAAAATATTGAGACTGTTAATGCACAAGGGTATGCCAGAAGATGTACGCTGGATAATGAAGCAAAGGTTCGACTAGTGATAACCACGCAAAAGGCATGGTTATATGCCTGTTAGTTTTATTATAATCCCCTTGGTTTTACCCTTTTTACTGCTCATTGCCCTGATTAATTGCAAAGTTTGTTGTGAGATTTTGATTGAGTTTAGTTAATCACAAAGATGATGAATCCTCACTCTTTTGCTTTGTCTTTGCAGGAAAAACACCAAAGAAGAGAGGACTTAAAGCCTCCCGAGGAAGATCAAGAGTAGTTCAGCTGCGCTTAGGGTGCCCAGGCGCTACAGAAGGAACGCCTAAGCGCCTTTGAAGAACTCAGAGAAGACTCCCTGGACATACAGCGCCCAGGCGCTCAAGACGATGCGCCCAGGCGCCCTGAACCACGAAGTAAAGGACGTTCTGGGCACATAGCGCCTAGGCGCTCCAGACGCAGTGCCTAGGCGCTCTAGACAGTATAAGTTAATTCTTCTGACCTAATTTGAGCAGTCGCGAGAGAATAGAAAGGAGGAGCATGAACCATTGCTATTCTGGGGAGTTCTGAGGCGTCCTGAAGAGAAGAAATCGTGGAAACGAATCGGATCTTCACATACCTATGGAGTTCCCTCCATTCTCTTCCCTCATTTTAGTTTTTATAATTGTTGCTATGTGTAGCTAAATTTCCCTTTGTTGGGATTGAGTGGATTTTGATGGATTTTGCTTGTAATTGACTTGGGATTCAGTTATGCATAATGGATTCTTCTATTTTGAGTTTATAATCTTTGTTCTTAAAGCTTTATAAGGGTTGATAATCCTTTGAATGATTTTTGGGTTTATACATTGAATGGAAATTTGATGTGTGAATTTTGTTTGAGATTATGAACCTTGTGATTCATCATGCTAGGAATAGTAGATGAATGCTTGTTATCTTGTTGAATTCTCAATCTTAATGCTTTGTCCCTTTTAGAATCACCTAAGGAATTAGGGATTTTGACTAGGATTTAAGGTTCTTATGCCTAAGGAATTAGGACTTGGATATTTAAGTGAGTTCGGTAACAAAATAGAAGCTGAAATTTGTCTTAACCCCAATTTAATCTACAGCAAAAGGAAATCAAACGAAACTCAATTCCAACTCTTTTATCAATTGATTATCTTTCATATTACATACCAGGTATTTGTTAAATTATCAAGTAGAAAAATCCAAAAATATTGTCTTTGCATGAGTTCATATGTTTTTTTTGTTTTGCTATTAGAACTCCCTTCTTTCCAAACTTTGCATCTAGATAGTGATTGAGTTGTAATGTTGGTAATTGTACTGAGTCCTTGTGGGAATGATCACTCACTCACTCTTTATTACTTGTCACGATTTGGTATACTTGCCAAACATCTTAACAAGTTTTTGGCGCCGTTGCCGGGGATTCGGTGTTTCAATATCAGTATAACCAATTCGGTTACTAATCTAGACACAATTTTATTTTTTTGTTTTATTCTTTTTGCTTTAAGAAATTTCATTGTGTGCTAATCATCTTTTTAGCTTGTGTTGTTTATGCGAGGTAAAACTCCAGCTGATCAACTTCTTTACAATTGGGAAATAGAGAAAACAGCTAGGAGAAATAGTGGTTTGACAAGGAAGAAGAAGTTATTAGCCACGACAACACAACAACAAGAAGAAACTTCATCTTCCCCTGTGGTTCAACCAGTGGAGGAGGAGATGGCTGGAAATGGTGAAAGAGCTCGGAGGACACTTGGGGATTATGCCAACACTAATGCAAATCGCCATGCTTCTAGTATAGTGCCTCCTCCGGTCACTGCCAATAATTTTGAGATCAAACCTGCTCTCTTGAACATTATGCAGCAAAATCAGTTTGCAGGGATGGAAAAGGAAGATCCGAATACTCATATCTCAAATTTCATTGAATTATGCGATACGGTGAAGATTAATGGTGCCACTGATGATGCAATCCGCCTAAGGTTGTTTCCTTTCTCTCTTAGAGATAGAGCTAGAGCTTGGCTCCAATCTCAACCAAGAGGGAGCATTGCTACATGGGATGACTTAGAAACCAAGTTTCTTGCAAGGTTCTTCCCTGCATCTAGATTCGTGAAGACACGAGGTGATATCACAAGCTATGTTCAACAGGAGGGAGAGACTCTTCATGACACATGGGAGAGGTTTAAAGAATTACTCAAAAGATGCCCAAATCATGGGTTTGATGATCTTATCCAAATGCAAACATTTTGCAATGGATTGAGACCGTCAACCAAGCTTATGTTGGATGCCTCAGCTGGAGGTTCTATGAACACCAAGACACCAGAGGAAGCATTGAGACTGATAGAAGCTATGACATCTAATGACTATTTGATGCACCATGATCGAGGCACCACTTCTAGAAGGGGAATGTTGGAGCTAGATGCCAAAGATGCTATTTTGGCTCAAAATAAGTTGTTGACTCAGTAACTTGAGGCCATTAACAAGCAACTTATGCAGCTTCCACAGCAAATTCAAGCCATGCAAGGCATCAACATGCCGCAACAATAAGTAATGAAATGTGATTTTTGTGGAGGTGATCATGACAATGGCAATTGTGAGGCTAACCCCAATTGAGGAAGCCAATTATATGGGGAACTATGGGAGGCAAGGAAACTATCCTTATTCCAACACCTACAATCAAGGGTGAAGGAATCACCCGAACTTTGGGTGGAAACAAGATGTTGGGTCACCAAGTAAACCTCCAACCACACAACCACCTCAGGACCGGACTTCTGCTTTGGAGAACACTCTCAATCAATTCATGCAAATGTCTATGTCCAACCAGAAAAACACAGATGCTTCCATCAAGAACTTGGAGATTCAAGTTGGACAAATTGCAAAGCAATTGGCAGAACAATCAGGAAGGAGTTTTTCAGGTAACACTCAAACCAATCCCAAAGAGCATTGTAAAGCTATTATATTGAGGAGTGGTAAAATCCTTGAGAATGTTTGTTGTGAGCCTTTGAATGAAAAAGAGAGAGATATTGAAAAAAATGAGTCAAGTGATAAAACAAAAAGCAAGACAAATGAGAAAAATGGCAAAGAGATTGAGAGGGAAGAAAATGAAAAAGAAAAAGAAAATGAAAAGAGAGAAAAGTTAGTGGATGAAGATTCTATATTGAGGAAGAGCAGAAGTCAACTTTTGAAAGATGGAGGTGCACCTCAAGAGATTCCATCATATGTTAAAGTACCATACCCGCACCCAACCAAGAAAAAAGAGAAGGAAGAACAATTTGCTCGCTTTCTTGACATATTCAAGCAGTTGCAAATCAACATTCCTTTTGCTGAGGCCCTTGAGCAAATGCCAATCTATGCCAAGTTCATGAAGGAACTTCTCACAAAGAAGAGAAGGTTTAAAGAGGATGAGACCGTTGCCTTGATGGAAGAATGTAGTGCAATCCTTCAAAGGAAGTTGCCTCCAAAACTTAAAGACCCTGGAAGCTTTACAATTTGTTGCACAATTGGAAGCATTTCTATTGGTAAGGCTTTATGTGATTTGGGGACAAGTATCAATTTGATGCCACTCTCAATCTTGAACAAGCTTGGTGGTGGTGAGGTGAAACCAACAAGGATGGCACTACAACTTGCGGATAGATCAATCAAGCGACCTTATGGCATCATGGAAGATGTTCTTGTGAAGGTTGATAAGTTCATCTTCCAAGCAGATTTTGTGATCTTAGACATGGAAGAGGGTGTTGAAGTACCTCTTATCTTGGGGAGACCATTTTTAGCAATTGGTCGGGCCTTAATTGATGTGCAACAAGGGCAGCTTATGTTGAGAGTGCAAGATGAAAAAGTGACTTTTAATGTTTTTGAAGCAATGCAACACCCGGATGATAAAGAAACTTCTTATCGGGTAGATCTGATTGATACTACAGTTGCAGAATCTTTTCAGCACAATACTCCAACTACACCTCTTGAAAGAGTGATTGTGAATGCAATTGAGAAGCATGATGAGGTAGATGATGAAATCATTGAGGAATGCTTGCAGTATCTAGAAGCAAATCAAGCAAAGAGTGCTATCAGTAAGATGAAAGAAGAGCTGAGGAATGACAAGGTGGAGGAAAAAGCAAAACTAGAGTTGAAACCCTTGCCATCTCACTTGAAATATGCTTTTCTTGACAATCAAGATTCAAATCCAGTGATAATCAGCAGTTCTTTATCAAAACTTGAAGAAGAGAAGCTTGTAAGGGTACTCCGAGAGCACCAAACTGCAATTGGATGGGCTATTTCTGATTTAAAAGGAATAAGTCCAGCTTTTTGTATGCATAAGATCAAACTCGAGGAGGGATTCAAGCCAGTGGTGCAGCCATAAAGAAGGTTAAATCCCACAATGAAAGAAGTAGTGAGCAAGGAGGTGCTGAAACTCCTTGAAGCCGGAATGATTTATCCCATTTCAGATAGTGCTTGGGTGAGTCTGGTTCAGGTTATCCCTAAAAAGGGAGGTATGACTGTGGTGATGAATGACAAGAATGAATTAATTCCCACTAGAACAGTCACTGGTTGGCGTATGTGCATCGACTACCGGAAGCTCAACCAAGCTACCCGGAAGGATCATTTTCCTCTTCCATTCATAGACCAGATGCTTGAGAGATTATCCGAACAAGCCTATTACTGCTTCCTTGATGGCTATTCCGGTAATAATCAAATTATAGTCAATCCTGAAGACCAAGAAAAGACAGCATTTACCTGTCCCTATGGAGTTTTTGCATACAGACAGATGCCTTTCGGTCTTTGCAATTCTCCCGCTACTTTTCAAAGGTGTATGCTTTATATCTTTGCTGATATGATTGAAAAATATATAGTGGTCTTTATGGATGATTTCTCTATTTTTGGTACTTCATTTGATCATTGTTTGTCTAACCTCACTAATGTTCTTAGAAGATGCATGGAAACCAATTTAGTCTTAAATTGGGAGAAATGTCACTTCATGGTGCAGGAAGGCATTGTACTTGGCCACAAGATTTCAGCCAGCGGTGTGGAGGTAGATCAGGCTAAGATTGAAATGATAGCAAAGCTACCCCCACCATTGAATGTGAAGGGCGTGAGAAGTTTTCTAGGCCATGCTGGCTTCTACAAAAGATTCATCAAAGATTTTTCAAAAATTGCAAAGTCATTGTGCAATCTTCTCATTAAGAGATCTTCTTTTGATTTTGATAATGAGTGCTTGCATGCTTTTAATTGTTTAAAGGACAAATTGATTTCTGCTCCTGTTATTGTAGCTCCTGATTGGGAGTTACCGTTTGAACTCATGTGTGATGCAAGTGACTATGCAGTAGGAGCTGTATTAGCGCAAAGAAAGGATAAAATTTTTCATGTAATTTATTATGCAAGCAAGGTCCTTAATGAGAATCAAATTCATTATGCTACAACTGAAAAGGAATTGCTTGCCATAGTATTTGCCTTGGAGAAATTTCGTTCCTATTTGATTGGATCTAAGACTACTGTGTTCACTGATCATGCAGCAATTAAATATTTGCTAACTAAGGGAGAATCAAAACCTAGACTGATTAGGTGGATTTTATTATTGCAGGAATTTGATCTTGAAATTAAAGACAAGAAGGGAAGTGAAAATGTCGTGGCAGACCATCTTTCAAGGCTAGTGAATAAGGAAATCACAGCCAAAGAACAAGAGCTTAGGGATGAATTTTCAGATGACGCACTACTGATAGTGCAGGAGAGACCGTGGTTTGCTGACATGGCCAACTTTAAAGCAGCAAATGTAATCCCCGAGCATTTTTCATGGCAACAAAAGAAGAAGTTCTTCAAGGATGCTAATCATTATCTTTGGGATGACCCGTTCCTTTTCAAGTTTGGACCAAATGGATTATTGAGAAGATGTGTCACAAAGGAGGAGGCTAAGGACATCATTTGGCATTACCATAATTCTCCTTATGGTGGCCATTACAATGGACAGCGAACAGCTGCAAAAGTTCTTCAATCCGGGTTCTTTTGGCCCACAATATTCAAGGACTCTCACAATCATGTGAAGAGTTGTGATAAATGCCAAAGAACTGGAAATATCTCCAAGCGAGATGAAATGCCCCTACAAAATATCTTGGAAGTTGAAGTGTTTGACTGCTGGGGTATTGATTTTATGGGTCCACTTCCTTTGTCCTTTTCGAACTAATACATTTTGGTAGCTGTGGACTATGTTTCAAAATGGGTGGAAGCTGCTGCAACTCTAAAAAATGATGCTCAAACTGTGATCAAGTTCATCAAGAAGAACATTTTTGCTAGGTTTGGTGTGCCAAGGGTTCTTATCAGTGATGGGGGTTCCCATTTTTGCAATTCACAACTCCAAAAGGTCTTGACAAAGTATGATGTGAGGCATAAGGTGGCATCTCCATATCATCCGCAAACCAATGGGCAAGCGGAAGTTTCTAACAGAGAGATTAAGCGTATTTTAGAAAAAACTGTGGCAACCTCAAGAAAAGATTGGGCTAAGAAACTTGATGATGCCTTGTAGGCTCATAGGACCGCTTTTAAAACCCCGTTGGGATTATCTCCATTTCAAATGGTTTATGGCAAAGCTTGTCATTTACCAGTGGAATTGGAACATTGAGCTTTTTGGGCGTTGAAGTTCTTAAACTTTGATGCTTCGTTAGCAAGGGAAAAATGAGTCCAACAGCTGCATGAATTGGAGGAAATGCGCCTCAATGCGTATGAAAATGCAGTGATCTACAAGCAGAGAGTGAAGACCTACCATGATAAGCACATTATCCAGAAAGCATTCCAGCCTGGACAACAAGTTCTTTTATTCAATTCAAGGCTGAGATTATTTCCGGGTAAATTGAAGTCTAAGTGGTCTGGACCATTTACTGTTAAAGAGGTTCTCTCTCATGGAGCTGTGGAAGTGGAGGAGCCTTCTTCCCAGAGGAGTTTTAAAGTCAATGGTCAGCGGCTCAAAGTCTATTTGGGTGGTAACTTGGAGCGATCAACTGCAACTGTGCGTCTCCGTGACCCTTGAAGGCCATTCGTCAAGCTAGTGACGTTAAAGAAGCGCTTCTTGGGAGGCAACCCAAGCTCGGTTTTGTTTTCTTTCATTCTTGTTATATTTTACTGTTTTGCTTTTGATTAATTGTTGTGGGTTTGATGTGGTTTTGATTGGTTTCCTATTTTTATTCATTGATGATGATTGAAATGGTTTAGAGTGGAAAACAGGTGAAAAAGAATTGGTTTGGGGGAAGTTTTAATGAGAATCAGGGGCAGAAATAAGTCTGCAGAGGTGTTAGGATACTAGTAATAGCGCCCAGGCGCTCTTATATGTAGTGCCTAGGCGCTCATACAAAAATCCAGGCCTTTTCTCTCGTCGTTTAGCGCCTAGGCGTTTTACACATGGCGCCTAGGCGCCATTAACACGTTCCTCCTGGTATATCAGCGCCTGGACGGTGCTAATTAGCGCCTAGGCGCTATTTTTTTTGAAATTTTATTTTGTTTTTTTTTAAGAAAAATAAAATATTAAAAAAAAATAAAAAAAATATGAAAAAAATGCTCAGCGCCTAGGCGCTGCGTACATAGCGCCTAGGCGCTAATATCAGATTTTGCGTTTTAAAACGCAGAACCCTAACTTCCCTCTTATTCTTTCCCTAATCTTCCTCTCCCCTTCTCACTTGCGAAAATATTTTCCTTCCCTCCCTCAAAATGCTCTAACAAAAATCTACAAAGCTAGATATAAAATATTGAGACTGTTAATGCACAAGGGTATGCCAGAAGATGTACGCTGGATAATTGAAGCAAAGGTTCGACTAGCAGGTGAGTCTTCAATTTCATTTGACTCATGCATGTCAGGTCTTGGAATAAGTTCATATTCTAAAAGGAGAAGAGCAAAAAGATTACAAGTCTGTCACAAATGTGCACAATGGAATTGTAACAAGCGATATCGTTCTTTGGGGATGGTTTTCGCAAACAGAGAAAATAAAATTTTCTTCATTAAGAATGGACTGAGTAAAGAGTCATTAGAAGATATCTTATTGACTCTTGAGATGCATTCTTGTGGATTTGTGCATTGTGAACTTCTTAATTTGTGGAATCTCTTCAAGGATGAAGAAAAATGCTACAGTCTTGAGAATCTGACTCTAAAAGACCCTGTTTTTCAATTTATAAGAAAATTGGATAGGAAGTTTATCCTCAACTCATAAAAGGCATTTAAGTCATTACTGGATATGAAACCAGAGGTAGATGTGAGTCATATCCACAATAATCTGTACATATTATCTTCTTCTTCTTCTTCTTCTTCTTCTTCTTCTTCTTCTTCTTCTTCTTCATGTTTTCTTAAAAAGTAAAAAATAAATAAATAAAAGTTTGAACAAGGGCGATCCGAAAGAAGTACCATGGCTTTAATTAGTTGTGGAACCCCAGGCTTTGGCTGACCTGTCATTGACTTAGGTGGACCTTTGTATGCTTGTCCTTAAAAAAGGTTCGTGTACCATGCTCTATAGAAAGTTGCACTCCATAACCTAATGTTTACCATCTAGGAACTGTGGAGTTAATGGACAAACAGAAGCGTCCCACTCTGGTTATTAGTGAGAAGTAACCTGCGGCTGCCAAAGCGTATGAGGCATCTAAACTTGATCCTCTCTTTTATTAGAAGGGGCTCTCAGCGCCTTGGGATGGGACGTTCTGGATCTTGGACATTACGAGTTTTAGAATTTAGCATCGTTATTGATGTTACGAGTCTAAGTGTGAGCTCCAGGTTCCAGACCCAAGATGGAAACCCATGATGGTTTCTTTTTTCTCTTTTCTTCGAATAAACGGACATGAGTGTCTACTGCACTAGTGACACACAATATAAAGATATGCCATGAAAATTGTACATAAAGGTATGTCATCAGTTACTATTATATTTTTTTCATCTTTGAATGATTTTGTTGTATTTTGGTTTTGGAATGATGATCCTTTGAGCAGGGTCCTTCAAGGGTTTCTAGACTTCTTTACCCTGATAGTTTTCTTGAAGTAAAAAAAAAAAACAAACAAACAAAAATTAAAAATTAAAAAAAAAAAGATTCTATGTTTCTTAATTTCAAACTTTTCTGACAATAGTCAACCTACCCTTATAGGTGTTATTATTACCCTTTCCATTCTTTTTCCTATTTAAACACTTAATTTTCTCCACTTTCCTCTAACTCAGAATCATTCAAAGAGAAAGGTGAGTATAAAAATGGAAGGTGTTTCTATTCGTCAACTTAAAAATATCTGTGTAATTTGTGGGTCTAAGTATGAAAAGGGTTTAGAGTTCGTAAATGCAGCTACCAATTTTGGTCGATCACTGGCTGCGAGGAATATTCATCTTGTATATGGGGGAGGTTATTGTGGGTTAATGTGGGTTGTATCACTTACTGCATATATAGGAGGCAGTCAGGTTTTAGGTGTCATTCCTGAACCTTTAACTTAACAGAACATCACTAGAAAGACAATCGGGGAGGAACTTAAGGTATCATAAATGCATGAACAAATGAAGATAATGCTTGACAACTCTGATGCATTAATTGCCTTACCAGGTGATTTTGGTACCTTGGAAGAAGTTTTTCAAATTGTCTCTTGGGCCCAACTGAACATCCACCATAAGCCCATAGGTTTGTTGAAAGTAAATAATTTCTTCGATATTTTGTTACTTTTTCTTGACCATGCTGTGGAACAGAAATTTATCACACCTTCGACAAGACAACTTCTTATCTCTACTTCCACTATTGATGAGTTGATTGATAAATTAGAAGCTTTTGTTCATAAACCTGACCCAGCAATAGCTCAGATAGATTGGTCAGCGGGAAGCAGTGAAGGAAGCAGGATAAGAAGAAAGCCAGATTTGACACTTCGTTTATAGCTTTCCTTTACTTTTGATTTTATTTATCGTACTTTGTTTCTGTTTAAATATGTGTCAGATTTCTCCAACAGGTAATGTCTTTCATCCTTTACTTATCTATATTTTAGCATTGAGGACAATGTTGTGATCTGGTTGGGGGGAAGGATAGTTGACCAAAAATTTTTTTTTTGGGAAGTATGAATATGATTGTCATGGACTTACTAAACCAATGAATGATGGCAAAGTAAGGAGTAATTTTACTCCTGAGACTTGATGTGACCACTGCAAGCGTACCGGATCGTCAAGTAATAAAAACGGTGAGAAACTGGATATCGTTCTCAGGGATCGATGGCCAAATACCAATTCACGAAATTAGTTACTATTTAAACTAAGATTTAGATCAAAGTGAGCTGTAATAACAAAACAAAAGAAACACATGAACTCATGCAATGACAATATTTTTTTATTTTTATAATTGGCAAATTAACAAACACTTGGTGTGCAAAACGATTGAAATTCAGTTTATGAAAGAGTTGGGATCAAGCTTCATTTGATTTCACATGTTGCATATCAATTGGAACTAATACAAGCTACTATTCCTATTTTGTCACTGAATTCTCTAATTTAATCAAACCCTAATTCCTTAGGCGATTAACCCTTTGTTCCCAATTAAAAACCCTAATTCCTTAGGTGAATCTAAGAAATAACAAGCATTACGGTTTAGAATTCAAAGAGGTGACAAGCAAATCAATGACTATTCCTAGCCTAGAGATAAGTAAGGTTCATAATCTCGTAGCACAAATCATATACCAAATTTTCATTCAATATACAATCCAAAAAATCATCCTAAAGAGAATCAATCTTTAGAAAGCATTAGGAGAAGAGATCATAAACTCAAAACAGAGTAGCAACTTGTATTAAGTAAACCCAATATCAATTACAAACAGGTTTCATCAAAATCCACCTAATCCCAACAAAGGAAAATTTAGCTCTTCATGGCAACAATGATAAGAACTAAAATAAGGGAAGAGAATAGAGAAAACTCCATAAGCAGGTGAAGATCCGATTCGTTTCCACGATTTCTTCTCTTCAGAATATCCCAGAACTCTCCAGAATGGGAATAACTCGTGCTTTCTGGCCTCCTCTGCTCCTGACTGCCCCAAATTAGGTCAGAAATATAAACTTATACTCTGTCCAGAGCACCTAGGTGTTGCGTCTGGAGCGCCTAGGCGCTATACGTCTAGAACGTCCTTTTTCTTCATAATCCAGAGTGCCTAGGCACTTCGTCTTGAGCGCCTAGGCGCTCAGCTTCCAGGGAATGCCTGCTGAGTTCTTCTAGGGCGCCTGGGCGCTGCTTCTGGAGTGCCTGGGCGTTGAGCATCCAGAAAACAAGCCCTTGATCTTCCTTGGAGACTTTAAGACCTCTCTTCTTTGGTACTTTCCTGCAAAGACAAAGTAAAATAATGAGGATTCCCTATCATTTTGATCAACTAAGCTCAATCACAGCCTCACAACAAACTTTGAAAATTATTAGAGCAATAAGCAGTATAAAGAGTAAAACAAGGGAGATTATAATAGAAATAAAAAACATCTAACCATGCCTTTAGCGTGGTTATCAAACTCCCCCAAACTTAACATTTGCCACGTCCTCGGGCAAAGAAACAAAACAACAGGCAAAGCAACTAACCAAGCAGTACTACGAGTATAACCTACAACTGTGCAGATTGAAGTTCAAAGGAAATAAGAAGTTGGAGTAATACCAACAATACACTGATCAATCACCAGTTGGAAATTAATGGATTTGGAAACCAATGCATGCCAAATTATTTCAGGTAAATGCTCACTCATTCTCTCTTGTGTTTAGGCTTGTGTTTCTCTCAATCAACACACTGTGAGCCCACCCCTCATGAATTTGATTTTCATCTCAAACATGCAAGCTCATGATTTACACAGTGTAATAATCAGAATGACAATATTCAAAACTTCATTGGTGCTAAGGTATAAGGTAGATGAAATGAACATGTAAACAGCTGCCTTGGAGAGCAAGTGAGCATTGGTATTTCTAACAAATCATCAACTTATAAACCTCGTACCTTTCAAATTTTCTCTAAACAATTTTTCCAGTAACCTACATGGTCTCAAAGAGGTACCTGATCATTGTGTCAAGTATTACCCAGTATCCCACCGGTCTCAAAGGGATAGCCATTCAGCAAGCTAACTCTCCTATTTTCTTCTTCTTCTTCTTCTTCTTCTTCTTTTTAACTCAAAACAAACCAACATAAAATTATCCCATTCCAAACCTAGTTTCTTGTCAACCCCTTAAAATATTACTTCCAATTGTCACCTAGTCTCTTCGGATGGGTCAGATGTCACTCACATGGCTAGTTTAAGTAGAAGGGTTCAAAGAAAGAGAATCACTAAGCTCAAGGGCAATGCAAAAGATGTGATCATTAGGTTAGCTTTTGGGTGCTGGCTCAACTAACAAATGCCTTAATTATGACCAAACATTGTGCAAAAGATGAGAGCAATAGAGAATCAGTCAAATTTAGGAGAGTAAAGCCTCACAAGTGTCCACTCAGCAATAAAATCATGTTGGAGGCTCAATACTCATACCCAGGACAATGAATGCAAATTATTCACCAAAAGTGGTGTCAAACCATTAATAACCAAGCAACAAGATTCATGCAAGTATGGCATGAACCATTTCTAATGAACTTCAAACAAAAAGATCACACAGTTTCCAAGCTTCACAAGTAAGCATGCAAATTGATTGATTCCACCACAATAACATCACACAATTTTTTTTTTTAACTAAACTCCCCCAAACTTACTCTCGTGCTTGTCCCCAAGCACTTGAGTAATGACCCAAAACACACAAGGAAAAATAAAGACAAATGAATGAAAATGCAAAACAATAAAAATAAAAGAAAAAGAAAATAGAAACTCCCCCTCTTAGATCAATGAGCTATAGGCAGAGGCGATCAATCATCGTTGCTCTCACTGTCATCTCCATTAGGGTTAGCTCCATCTTCACTTGATGAGTCTTCCTCTAGAAGTGGAATGCTGCTTAAGGCATCTGGATCAACATTGAGCTGGATAGCTAGGTTCCTCAGCATCCCTTCTAATGCTTGGCTTGACTAAACCATATAGTTCTTGATATATCGAAGACGACGCTCTACTCCACTAGAGGAAGGCTCAGGGCGGGGATGAGGTGGCCTGGCTGCACGAGCTCGAGCAGCTAGAGGAATCTGAGTGGGGTTGTCATCTTGCAAGTAACGGTTGATCATGGCCACGTCCACAGCTGAAGCTAGCCTGATTGAGACATCACCACTGATCTCCACCCTAGTTGCCCGACACAGCTGCGTGATAAGGCTAGGGTACCATAACTTAGACCGTCGGGTCCTACTCTGTGCTAGAGTTTGAATGTTACGAGAGATCAATAAGTCCACATCCACTGATCTTCCAGTAACAATGGCAAAAATCAGTAGTGCTCGGTCTCTCGTCACCTCTTGATGGTGAGAATTGGGGTAGAATCCAACTTTAGAAAATGTGCACCAAGCCTTGGGAATTGGAAGCAAATCAGACTTCTTTAGAAACTTCGGGTAGCCTCTTGAGTCAAGTTCTTGTTGTGCCCCCTACTTGCATATGGTTCGCAGCACTAGGTCAGGGTTTAATGTCTCTTTCTTTAGCTTTGTGTACCCACAATCACCCACTTCTTCGGGTGTCTCCAGAAATCGGTTCGCGTATCAAATAGAATGACATGACCCCAGACGTATGACTAAATTTGTTTCGGTCATTATCCTCTGACCGAAATGCATTTGCATAGAATTCTAGGACAATGGAAGTAGACCCATCGACCTGCAATTTGCAAAGTTTTGACCAGTTCCTCCTTAGGATTTGGTTGAAGATCTCATCACATTCACCATTCCCTAAGAATAAACCTCTTTCAGATACAAATCCCCAGTTACAGAGGACTTCGTTTAGGCACTTCTCATGTTCCGCAGAAAGGAATAACTCGCATTAAATGTTGCCTGTTGGCATGAGCTCTCAGCTTGGGTCTTGCGTTTATGCGTAGGCTAGATCTTGGATGCCATGAATCTGCAAATGGAATAGAGACAGTATGAGTGTATAATTTAGGAGTTCAGAATCTATCAAAACCTGTACACAGGTAATATGTGTTCTCTCATGACAGGCACATCAAATCAAGGTATGCACATTAAATCCATATTTCTTTATTTCACTTCAGGGCATCAATTCACAACATGCATATTTCAACGAGACCAAAAATTACCCAATTGAAGTAGAATCGCGGTCAAAGTATCCAAAATCTTGAAAATGCCCATTAACCAAAAATCACCCATACACAATCAATGTGTCAATCAATTCAACAGTGAAAATAGGCACATTCCAGCATCAAAAAATATAGCAAATCCAAGAGAGAACTCATGCGTGAAATGGCAAATCACACAACCCAAGCATTTACATAAAAGTGAAGCATTAAAATGAGGGAAAGAGAAAAACTCACCTGGATAGCAAGGAATCAAGAGGGAGAGACCACAAATGCAAAAACGTGAATGGGAGAGTGAGGAAGGGGGATTGGTGGGTTGTGAAGAAAAGAAAAGGAACAGGGGAGAGGGAGTGGAGTACGGTGGAGAGAGTGAAGAGGAGATGGAAAATGAAAGAGAGAGAGTTAGGAGAAGTGTAGGGTTCTGGGTAGTGGGGCGTGAGAAGGGAAGAGGGAGATTAGGGAAAAAAAATTGAAGGGGGAAGGGAAGGGTTCTGCGTTTTAAAACGCAGAACCTGATATGGGTGCCTAGGTACTATGTGCACACGCGGCGCCTAGGCGCTAAGCGTTTTAAAAGTTAATTTGTATTATCTTATTTTAATATATATATATATATATATATATATTATTTGTTTTTTTTTATATTTATTATTTTTTTTAAAAGTAGTGCCTACACGCTAAAATAACAAAGATCTAGACGCTTGTGTGCCAGGAATAACATGCCAAGCGCGCCTAGGCGCCCTGTTTACAGCGCTTGGGCGCTATATAGGCAGAGAAGGAAGTCATTATCCTTGTTAATAGCGCCTAGGCGCTACAGAGTAAGCGCTTGGGCGCTCTTACTGGAAGATTGAAGCTTCTGCAAACCTGTTTCTGCTCCCTAATTCTCAGTAAAAGTTCCCCAACCCAGCTCTTCTTCATCTGTTTTCCACTCTAAACCATTTCAATCATCACCAATTAATAAAAACAGGGTCACAAATCAAAATCATATCCAACCTGTAACAATTAATCAAAAGCAAAACAGTAAAATGTAACAAGAATGAAAGAAAACAAAACCAAGCTTGGGTTGCCTCCCAAGAAACGCTTGTTTAACGTCATTAGCTTGACGTTGTGCTGCTTCACATGGAGATCAAATTGATGGACTCCCTTCTTCGCTCAACATCTCCCCCAAAGTAGGGTTTGAGCCTTTGCCCATTCACCTTGAAGCTTCTATCCAAGTTCGGGTCCTTCACCTCCACTGCGCCATTAGGGAACACTTGTTTGATCTCAAAAGGGCCAGACCACCTAGACTTGAGCTTTCCAGGAAACAACTTCAATCTTGAATTGAATAACAGCACTAATTGACCTTCCCGGAGTTCTTTCCGTATAATCCTCTTATCATACCATCTCTTTGTGTTCTCCTTGTAGATCTTGGCATTTTTATAGGCAGAGTTTCAAAATTCTTCAAGTTCATGAAGCTGTAAGATCCCTGACTCCCCTGCTTTGGCCAAATCAAAGTTCAAGTACTTTGTTGCCCATAACGCCTTGTGTTCCAGGTCTAGGGTAAATGGTAAGCTTTACCATAAACCAATTGGAATGGAGACATACCAATCGGAGTCTTAAAGGCTGTTCTATATGCCCACAGAGCATCATTCAGCTTCATTGCCCTATCCTTTCTAGAAGAGTTCACTGTTTTCTCCAAGATTTGCTTCAATTGACGATTGGACACCTCAACTTGGCTGCTTGCTTACGGGTGATACGGAGTGGTGACTCTATGATGAACATTGTATTTTCTCAACAAAGCCTCAAGTTTCCTATTGCAAAAATGGATACCCTCATCACTTATTAGGGCTCGGGGCACCCCAAACCTTGAGAATATTTGCTTCTTCAAGAATCCAATCACAACATTGGCATCATTGGTCTGAACAGCGGCGACTTCCACCCATTTTGAAATGTAATCCACAGCCATCGAGATGTATACCTTAGAGTATGAAGAAGGAAAAGGGCCCATGAAGTCGATACCCCAAACATCAAACACTTCAACTTCTAAGATGGGATTTTAGGGCATCTCATTCTTCTTTGAGATATTTCCGGTTCTTTGACACCTATCACACCTCTTGACATATGCGAACGCATCCTTGAAAAGTGATGGCCAAAATAACCCCGATTGTAGGACCTTAGCTGCTGTCCTATCTCCACTAAAATGCCCACCATACCCGGAGTCATGACAATGCCAGAGGATCTGCTCTTGTTCCTCTTCCGATACACATCTCCTCAATAGTCCATCAACACCTCTCTTGTACAGAAATGGTTTATCCCATACATAAAACCTAGCTTCATGGAGGAACTTTTTCCGTTGTTGTGAAGTAAAATCTGCTGGTACCACCTTTCCCACTTTGAAGTTGGCTATATCCGCATACCATGGCAGATTCATCACGGCCAACAACTGCTCATCATAAAACTGGTCATTGATTGGCCTTTTTTCTTCACTCTCTTCTGCACTTTCTAACCGAGACAAGTGATCTGCTATAGGATTCTCAGTTCCTTTCCTATCTCTTATCTCCAAATCAAACTCTTGGAGCAATAAGATCCACCGAATAAGCTTTGGTTTCGAGTCTTGCTTGGCGACCAAATACCTGATAGCTACATGATTTGTATACACAACCACTTTGGAGCCCACTAAGTAAGAACGGAATTTGTCAAATGCATAAACAGCAGCCAATAATTCTTTTTCAGTGGTTGTATAATTAAGTTGTGCAGCATTCAAAACATGACTTGCATAATAAATTACATGCAACAACTTATTTTTCCTTTGGCCTAAAACTGCACCTACAGCAATGTCACTAGCATCGCACATAATTTTAAATGGAAAATCCCAATCAGGTGCAGCAACAATTGGTGCAGTGGTCAGCTTATGCTTTAAAATGTTAAAAGCTAACATGCATGCATCATTAAAGAAGAAGGGGGCATCTTTTATAAGGAGATCACTAAGAGGTTTAACAATTTTTGAAAAGTCTTTTATGAATCTCTGGTAAAAGCCAGCATACCCTAAAAAACTACGAATGCCCTTTACATTGGTGGGAGGGGGGAGTTTTTCAATAACTTCAATCTTGGCATGATCAACCTCTATCCCTTTAACAGAGATACGGTGCCCTAAGACAATTCCTTCTCTCACCATGAAATGGTATTTCTCCCAATTTAAAACTAAATTTGACTCTTCATATCTTTTCAACACTAATGATAAGTTATGCAAGCAATTATTAAAAGAGGAGCCAAAGACAGAGAAGTCATCTATAAATACTTCGATATTTTTTTCAATCATATCGGAGAATATGGACATCATACACCTTTGAAATGTGGCCGGTGCATTGAAAAGTCCAAAGGGCGTCGTTCTGTAAGCATACACTCCATAAGGGCTTGTAAAAGCAGTCTTCTCTAGATCTTCAGGAGCCACTGGAATCTGGTTATAGCCGGAGTATCCATCCAGAAAACAATAGTACTCGTGGCTAGCCAATCGTTCCAACATCTGGTCAATGAAAGGAAGAGGGAAGTGATCATTCCTTGTAGCATCATTCAACTTCCTATAATCAATGCACACCTTCCATCCAGTCACAGTCCTAGTGGGAATCAAGTCATTGGTTTCATTCCTGATCACTGTTGTCCCACCCTTCTTAGACACCATTTGGACAGGAGTAACCCACAGACTGTCCAAAATGGGGTATATAAGACCAGTATCAAGAAGCTTGAAGATTTCCCTCCGAACCACCTCCTTCATTGTCGGATTAAGCCTCCTTTGTGGCTGCACGACTGTTTTGTGGTTCTCCTCCATGAGAATTTTGTGCTTATATAAAAAAGGGCTTATCCCTTTTAAATCTCCGATTGACCATCCAATAGCTTCCCTATGATCCCGCAGCACTCTCAACAGTTTTTCCTCCTCTAATTTACTCAAGTCAGAGCTAATGATGATAGGATAAGAGTTTTGCTCACCAAGAAAAGAGTATTTCAAATGTGTGGGCAATGACTTGAGTTCAACCTTCG
The DNA here is from genome assembly GCA_029884605.1 of Ormosia emarginata. Classification (NCBI taxonomy): domain Eukaryota; kingdom Viridiplantae; phylum Streptophyta; class Magnoliopsida; order Fabales; family Fabaceae; genus Ormosia; species Ormosia emarginata. The sequence continues at coordinate 62,224,852 of JAQQTP010000089.1, read as the reverse complement.
GTGCTTCATTTTTCTTCTAGTTGGTTTCCTCTTTTCCTCTCACTAATTCCTCCCATTCAGGTTGTGCAGTCATAGGATAGGGAGATGAGGCTTCCAACAAGCCAATTACTTCTCTCACCAATGAGTCATCCTCTCCTTCAACTTCTTCCTTTGAATCAACAAGGACTTTTTCAAGAGGCAAAGAAGGGTTGCTTTCTTTACATGACTTAGAGATAAGAGATTCAAGCATATCAAGGCTAAAACATCATTCTCTATCTCCCGGATGCTTCATAGCCTTAAACACATTAAAAGTGACAGCGTCATCTTCGACCTTCAGAGTCAAAGTTTCATCTGCTACATCAATAAGAGCTCTCCCAGTTGCAAGGAATGGCCGACCCAATATCAATGGAATGTCTCCATCCTCTTCCATGTCTAAAATAATGAAATCCATCAGGAAGATGAATTTGTCCACTTTCACCAAGACGTCTTTAACTACTCTATATGGATGCTTCACTGATCTATCCGCAAATTGGAGAGTTGTCATGGTAGGCTTTATTTGTTCAATCCCCAACTACTTGAAAATGGACAACAACATGAGACTTATGCTTGCACCAAGATCACATAAAGCTTTCCCAAATGTTCTATCACCAATAGTGCACGGAATTGAGAAACTTCCAGGATCTTTAAGCTTAGGAGGAAGCTTTTTTTGTAGAATTGCACTGCACTCCTCCGTAAGCATAATGGTCTCTTCATTTCCAATCCTTCTCTTCTTAGACAACATCTCCTTCATGAATTTCACATAGAAAGGCATTTGCTCCAGAGCTTCGGCAAACGGGATGTTGATTTGCAACTTGTTGAATACCTCTAGAAACTTCCCAAACTATTTTTTATCATGCTCCTTCTTGAATCTTTGGGGAAATGGCAACTTGATAGTTGGCGGTGGAATCTTCACTGCTTGTTCTTTTTGTGACTCCTTTTCATTGGAGTCATTAGACAAATCACCTTGAGATACTTCAACTTGCTTATGTGGCACTTCTTCATTGGTTTTCTCTTTCCTTGGTTGAGGCTCAAGTACCTTCCCACTCCTAGTTGTTATGGCTAAAGCATGTTCATTTCCTCTAGGATTTAGGACTGTGTCACTTGGCAATGAACCTGGGGGCCTTTCTGAAATCTGTTTTGCAAGTTAGCCCACCTGAGTTTCCAGATTATGGATTGAAGCATCTTCATTTATGAACACAGCTCTTGTTTCCTCCATAAAATCAGTAGTGGTTTTAACAAAAGATGAGGTTTGTGTGGCCAACTTCTCTAAGGCTAACTCCCAAGAAGCCTTCTTCTCATTAGACTGAGGTTGAGATGATGAAGGACCTTGATATGATGACTGTTGAGAGTGTCCTGGATATCCCATCTGCTGCCTTGGTTGAGCTTGATTTCCTTGATTACTCCACTAAAAATTTTGATGATTCCTCTACCCTGGGTTGTACGTGTTGGAGTAAGGATTATTCTGTTGCCTTGGAGGATGGTTCATGAAGTTCACTTGCTCTTAAGCTGGAGGTCCAAACATGTTTCTTGGACAATCCACACTCCCGTGTTCACCTCCACAGAAATCACAGGCCAAAGGAGCATTGCTCACCGTATTCACACTAAGAGTGTCGACCTTTTTTGTGAGATTCTCAAGTTGTTGAGTCAAAATCTTGTTTTGAGCCAATAGTGCATTCATGGAATCAATCTCCAAGTACTCCTTTTTTACTACAGCTCTTTCCCCATTCCTATGGTAGTCATTATTGGTCATCATCTCAAACAACTCTCAAGCTTCCTCTAGGGTCTTATAATTCAACGCCCCACCTGCTGCAACATCAACCATGGCTCTGGTTTGAGGTAGCATGCCATTATAGAAACTCTGCACTTGGATCCAGAAGTCAAAATAGTGATGTGCACACTTCCTCAATATTTCATTATATCTGTCTCAAGCCTTACTGAGATATTCCCCATCATGCTGTCTGAAAGAAGTAATCTCGCTTCTCAATTTTGCAGCCTTGGAAGGAGGAAAGTACTTTGTGAGAAATTTATGGACCAAGACAGCCCAAGTGGTAATGCTTCCCCTAACCAATGAGTCCAACAAATTCTTAGTTTTGTCCATCACAAAGAAAGGAAACAATCTCAGACGAATAGCATCTTCACTCACCCCATTGAGCTTCACAGTATCACAAATTTACAAGAAACCCGCTAAATGTGCATGTGGGTCATCATTGTCATATCCTCCAAACTGATTGTTCTGAACTAAATGGAGTAGAGCTGGCTTCAATTCAAAATTATTTTCCTGAACTGGAGGTCTTGTTATGCTTGCTCTACACCCATCCATGTTAGGAATAGAGTAATCCATGAGAGTCCTAACAAGTGGTTGTGGTGGTGGAGGATCTACATTTTCTCCATTGTCTACCATGTCTTCAACAATTGCTTGAGTGCCACCCAAATTCCTTCTTTTTTCTCCAGTTTGCTTTCTCAAAGCTCTTGCGGTTTTTTCTATTTTAGAGTCAAAAAGAAGGTTGTCCGGATGAATGGTACCTCGTATACACTTGAGACACAATATTATAATAAAAATAATTCAATGAAATAAGTAAACTAAAGAAACTAAACAGTAAAATGAATAAACGAAAGAGAAATTGTTTAAATTAGTGGTTGCCTTCAATATTACCAATATTGGTAAAATCGATCTCCGACAACGGTGCCAAAAACTTGATGTGACCATAACAAGTGTACCAGATCATCAAGTAATAAAAACGGTGAGAAACCGGATATCATTCTCAGGGATCGATGGCCAAATACCAATTCACAAAATTAGCTACTATTTAAACTAAGATTTGGATCAAATTGATCTCTAATAACAAAACAAAAGAAACACATGAACTCCTACAATGACAATATTTTTGGATTTTTATAATTGGCAAATTAACAAACACTTGGTATGCAAAATGATTGAAATTCAGTTTATGAAAGAGTTGGGATCAAGCTTCATTTGATTTCACTTGTTGCATATCAATTGGAACTAATACAAGCTACTATTCCTATTTTATCACTGAATTCTCTAATTTAATCAAACCCTAATTCCTTAGGCGATTGACCTTTTGTTCCCAATTAAAAACCCTAATTCCTTAGGTGAATCTAAAAAATAACAAGCATTACGGTTTAGAATTCAAAAAGGTGACAAGCAAATCAATGACTATTCCTAGCCTAGAGATAAGCAAGGTTCATAATCTCGTAGCACAAATCATATACCAAATTTCCATTCAATATACAATCCAAAAAATCATCCTAAAGAGAATCAATCTTTAGAAAGCATTAGGAGAAGAGATCATAAACTCAAAACAGAGTAGCAACTTGTATTAAGTAAACCCAATATCAATTACAAACAGGTTTCATCAAAATCCACCTAATCCCAACAAAGGGAAATTTAGCTATTCATGGCAACAATGATAAGAACTAAAATAAGGGAAGAGAATAGAGAAAACTCCATAAGCAAGTGAAGATCCGATTCGTTTCCACGATTTCTTCTCTTCAGAATATCCCAAAACTCTCCAGAATGGGAATAGTTCGTGCCTTCTTGCCTCCTCTGCTCCTGATTGCCCCAAATTAGGTCAGAAATATGAACTTATACTCTGTCTAGAGCGCTTAGGCGCTGCGTTTGGAGCGCCTAGGTGCTATACGTTCAGAACGTCCTTTTTCTTCATAATCTAGAGTGCCTATGCGCTCAGCTTCCAGGGAATGCCTGCTGAGTTCTTCTAGGGCGCCTGGGCGCTGCTTCTGGAGTGCCTGGGCGCTGAGCATGCAGAAAACAAGCCCTTGAACTTCCTTGGAGGCTTTAAGACCTCTTTTCTTTGGTGCTTTCCTGCAAAGACCAAGTAAAATAATGAAGATTCCCCATCCTTCTGATCAACTAAGGTCAATCACAGTCTCACAACAAACTTTGCAAATTATCAGAGCAATAAGCAGTATAAAGAGTAAAACAAGGGAGATTATAATAGAAATAAAAGACATCTAACCATGTCTTTATCGTGGTTATCAAGACCTATCTAAATTGGAAAGTATGTTTAGTGATATGACTGTCAGAAACATATTCGTAGTAAAACCAATTAAGGATGGCAGAGGAAGGAGTAAATTTTGCCTTGGAGGTAAGTTTACTCTTGAGACGCATCTTAGTTGAGGAAATAATTATTTTGTGTAGAAGTAGCAAATGGATTCTTAGATCTTAGCATAAATTGTCTTCTTTCTTAAAAATCACAAGCTTGGATATGAATGTTGATATGGTAGATTGAGAATGATCGAAATATGCTTTGTGAGATTTTGAGCGTATTGATGAATGAATTGAACATTTGTACCATTCTCTTCTTTCTTGTGTGATTTTCACTCATGGAATTGTTATTCTAGAACTTGCTTTGATTCTTTTTTAGGCTACATTTTCACATGCATACATAAATATGATTAAGGCATTTTGAAATAGCTACCTTCACCAAATAGTCATCCTTGTATATTTTTCCTTGGGTAACCCCTTTGAGTTTATTTGACCATTCCTTGTTCTTAGCTCATTACGTACCTTTAAAAAAAAAACATGTTTTTACCTAACCTTAGTGAATAAGAGAGCATTGGCCTTGTTCTTGAATAAGTGTGGGGGTGTGTGTGCAAAATGTTAAAAAAAATGTTGAAACAAAATGATCAAAAAAAGAAAGAAAGAAAGAAAGAAAGAAAGAAAGAAAGAAAGAAAGAAAGAAAGAAGAGCTAACCACCACTGTAATCAAAGGATTATCAGAGTCCCGTGATACACCATGTGACATATCTATATCTAGAGTAAAGATGGATGCTTGGAAATAACAAGAAGAGAAGGAGAAGGTTCAGACTTAACAATGAATTCAATTCATCAATTTGAGATTGATCTTCAACAAAACATTAGTCAAATATTGGTTATTGTCATTTATGATGAATGTTCTCAAACATCTTCTCTACTCTAACTATACCATAATGCTCTTTTATTCTCTTTGGTTTTTATCTTCTCATATTCATATTATCTCTTCTCCTTTACCATGGCCCCATTACAACCTTGAATAAAGTCCTCTTGATTTTTGTATGCATGTGTTTTGAGTAACGGAGAAGTATAAGATAAGCAAGCTTATGGTAGTGCAATTGTTCATGGGTTGAATAGAGTGAAATACTTACCTTTTAAACACTTGAGAGATTGAGAGTGAATTCGGTGAAGATTTATCATTCTTGATTCATTCTTTTCTACTGAAGTTTCCTTACTTGTTGGTTTGAGATGTGAAGAAATGTTACCTAATTAATGCTGTGATCCCTTGAATTTATGGTTGCTCTTCTTGTTTCATCAAGTCTTTTAGAGTTTTTAGCTTTTGAGTCTATGTCGTTTTTCTTTGTTTCCTAGCTTTGGTCTTATATGTTTTACCAAGGAGTGCAAAAAGTTAAGTGTGGGAGAATTTAATAATCATATATTTTATACATTAATGAACCCTCATTTGAAGTCATTTACACTCTCCATGTACTTAATTGATTAAATCTGATTATGTTTTGTAAGTTTGGACTCAAATTGGACTTAATTGAATTTTTTCAGCACTATTTTGGTCTTACAATATTTCTATATTTTAGTCATATCTTGAGTTCTAGATGTCTTAAAATTATGTATCTTACCTTGTAGGAAAGATAAGAGAGAGCTCTACAACTTTCATGAGAGCTCCAGGTAAAATATAGACATCTAGAGGAGCTAATTGGGCTTGAAAGTCAAAACACAAGTTTTGTGATTGGAACCTGAATAGTGTGCAGTAATCAAGGCATAACTCGAGCTGTAGGTAGTCAATAGGGCTGAAACTTTGATATTTGAAAGTTAAGACCCAAATCTACAACTTTCATGAAGAACACAAAATTCAGATCGGATTCCTTGAAGGTGATATTGGGCTTTGAAGTCAAAGCAGAGGTGCTGAAATTGGGCCTGAACAATCTGCAGTAATTGGATCATATCTTGGGCTGTAGGACGAATTTTTGGATGATTTTGGTGGCATTAGAAATCTGAAACAAAATGCTACAACTTTCATAAAAACCACATTGCTTCATTCTGATGGCATCCATGAGATCAGCACTGAATGATTACGGAGACAAAGAATCTCAATAATTTTCCACTCACCATTTGGCATTTTCCACTTATTCACCCACTCCTCACCTACTCTTAATCAGTCCCCTTGTCATTTTGTATCTCTAATCCTCTATAAAAGGCTCCATTAGTTGATCATTTAGGAGACTTTGGTTTTAGACTTGGTTATGAGAAATTATGTTCATGCTTGTATATTGTCTTCCTTTGTTGTAATTTTTTTTGTTCTAATTTGAAGTTATGTTTATCTTTTTCTTCTACTCTCTTTCTTTCTTCTTGATTATGAGTACTTAATTTTCATTTTGCTTGTGCTTAAATGATATATTATAAAGTGGACATTATATGTGTTGTATTTTGTTTTCAATCAATTTAGAAACCTTCCTTGTATAGTGGAGATCTTGATTTATTGTAGACAAGAGGATTGGCACAGTGAATGCTTGAGCTCACTTACAATTGTTAGTAGATAATTGAAGGAATCATAATATGATTGCATATATAATTGAACTTTGAATGTTATATTTTCCGATTAGAACTTTCTTTATGTGTAGATTTCAATTGAGTTATAAAGAGAAATAATCTTGCCTCTAATTTATTACCAAGAATGGATCTCCTAACCCAAGCAAATCCTTTTTCATTTGTGAATAACTTTTATTACCTTTGGTGTTGTGACAAATCATTTTCTTATCTCAAATAATTTCTCTTCATCAATTCCCTGTGGGTCGACCTCGGACTCCTGAGAAATTTATTACTTGAGACAACCTTCACTTGAGTTAGCATCTTTTAATCCCGCATCATTCACTAAAGATAGGAAATCCCTTATCTCCAAAGGCATCACCATTTTTTTTTACATTTCCCTTCACTCTAGATTCAAACATAACATACTTCTAGTTCTCATTCGGGTTGAGTCTAAACTGAGAAGAAAACTTGGACAACTCATGAAACTTAGCTTCATATTACCTAATAGTCATTTCCCTTTGTTGAAGACTAAGAAAATCCACTTCCTTGTCCTCCTGTAAACTTCTTGGAAAATATTTCCCCAAAAATGTCTCCTGGAACATGTGATTATAGTCCCTGCCTCCAGCAGTCTCCTAGCACTTCACCACCACTCCTTCACTTCCCCTCCCAACATAAAGGAAGTAAAGGAAACTCTTTGCTCCTCAAAGCAAACCATGACCTCATAGATCTTTTCTAGTTCGGTCAACCATTCTTCCGCTTTCACTGGATCACAGTCGCCTCTAAACATCAAAGGATTCATCTTTCTAAATTTTGCAATATCAAGAAAATTCTGGTTTCTCCCAATTGGTACCTCCCGTGCTAGTGGTGGTACCGGTGGTGGTACTGTTTGTTGCGGTCCCAACCTCTCTAGCACTCTAGCAATTACTTTTTCCTATTCTCTTATTGCATTGGTAGTAGCGGTTGCCTGCTCTTTCTGATGCGCCATAGCACTCTACCCCACCTTTTTCCAATCTCTATTGCCCTATCATCGTTGCAGCCCTGCTATCTCACACCTCAACCCATTGCAATCCCTCTTACCTTAACACCCTATCCCTCCTTTTGGTGTTCTCCGTCAACGCTGCTACCCCGAACCTCCTCATCTTCCACACTTGACAACGATATCAACTTTGAGACTACACATTCCCTTTTTTGACTCAGATCTACTTTCAATGTTTTCTCCCCTGCATTATAACCCTTGTGATGTAATCCCCACCTAAAAACCTGAAACCTCCATGGATTCCTCATATTCTGCTACAGATCTAAAAGAGAACGAGGAGGTAGTTCTCCTCAATGAAGCTGAGATCATCTCCCATACTGCATCTCCTAATTGTTGCCTAATTGGGAAACCCTTTACAGATAAACCACCAGCCTTTGCTAATCTTGTTTCTATCTTGACAAGTGTCTGGCGTAATCTGAAGGGGTTCTAATGTGAAGAAGTATAACCAAAAGTTTTGTGATTTTACTTTGACAACGAGTTTGATGCCTATTATGCACTTCGCCAGCAACCTTGGTCCATAAAGGGACAACTATTAGTGGTGAAGCAATGCGAAAAAGATAAAAACCTTACTGATTATAGTTTCCACATGGTTCCCTTATGGGCCCAATATTGGGGCTTGTCGGGAGAATATCATATAGTGACTGTTGGGAAGAAGCTCTATGCAACTATTGGCCCAGCATCATAAACAAATGTCTGGCAAGTCCATGACAAGCATGGTTTCATTACAAAAGCTCTAACAACTACGGACATGTTACAACCCCTAAAGCGAGGAGTCAACATTGGTTTGCCTAATTCCACAAAGGTATGGATTGACTTCCGATATGAGAAATTGCCCACATATTGTTATTATTGTGGACTAATAGGTCATGATGAGCATGTATGACAAACTTTCTTGAAAGATGAAATGGAATTCACTGAAAGAATAAGGGTATGTCTCAAAATTAAAAGCGGATTAGGCTAGATATGAGATGAAAGATAGCGAAAATAAGGCATAACACCAAACCAAACCAACAGTAGAACAACAACCTTATAGAGCACAAAACTAAATAATTGTTGATCAAATGTCCATGCACTTGTTTAACGTTTCTTTTACTAACAAAGGGGAAACACATGATGCATCCAATCATCATAAGCCAATGAGTACAGAATTAGAGCCAAAGGGACAACTCGAAATCACTGAGCAAAATTCAGCAGAGGATGAATTGAAATGTTAACAAAAAAAAATAGGTCGGAGGTGTTATCTTAACAACCTCTGGCACACCTACAGTAAGAAACCTCTCCCCTGCAACTGACATGGAGATTGCCCTGTCTACCCACCCTGAGGTACATGCACTGAACTCAAACATAGAGTGCCATGGGATTAGCATCTCACCCCTATGAGAAAAATAAATCCAGGAAGGTCTCTCAGAGCAAATGGTAATAGTAAAGCAAAGAAACGTTTCAAGGCATCAGAGCATAGAAAGATTTCCCAATCTAATGGGACAAAGCTCATCAATATACCTATTCAGTAGGCTTCCTTTGAGGAACAATTGGTGAAGAAACAAAGTCTTGAATCTATTGAAGATGGTAAAGGGAAGCGCATTTGTGTGGATACATCCTAATTATCCCACCCGCTCTATCCTTTTATCATCCATATCGATGCTTCCAAGCTTGTTGAAAGTTTTGGGTATAGGCCTATACTTGTTTGTTTTTGGGACTTTTGATTCCCTTTTTCATTCTAATAATGAATTTTCTATCTCTGTTATATATATATATATATAACACACACACACACACACTCGTACCAACATGATTTTCTAACTTATATTAGTTCCACATCACATAAGTAAAACAAGATATGTAAAACTTTTTGTCCTATACTAGTCCCTCTCATTGAATAAGTAAAATAAGAAGAGAGAGGAAGGGGTGAAACTTCTTATTAAAAAGAGAAATGGTTTTGCACATCACTTTACATATGCGTGTGATAGAATCAGACTGTGAGTGTACAGAAAACAAGATGAGACCAACTATAATAATGTGGTAAAAATTGTATAGATGTGAGATGATGTATGTATAATTGTGTGTGAAGAGCATTATATTGTAAATTGAATCTAAGCTTATTGTATTTCAAGTTCCTATTTGTCCCACGTTACACAAATTAAGAAATGGAAGAGGTTAAGTTTTGACTATAAATTGGAAACAAATTTATATTGTTTTGACAAGAAAAATGATCTGGTTCTGGGTAAACTGTTACACGGGTTGATTGGTTTAAGACTGATTTTCTAATTTTTATACCAATTTTTCTAAATCTAAACATTGATTGGAACGACCAATTCTAGGTCTAATCCAATAGTCCGGTTTTGAATATTATGATTTTAATTATTATAATTAGCATATTTACATATTAAATTATTTATCATTTCAAATATATATTCCAAACGTTTCAACGCAATTGTGGGCAATAAGCTTGTTCCCAATTAGGTAAGAATCTTTTAAAGTGAAATTATACTTGTAAAATAAATAAATAAAAATATATTTATTTTTAATTTAATCTAAAATATATTATAATCTTAACCGTTAAATTATTTAAAAATAGATATATTCTTATTTATTTATTTTATAAATACACTCACTTTTAAATAATCTTACCCTTTTAATTGTGAGGACTGCAGAAAAAGGAAAAGCAAACCAAAACCGCAATTGCAGTCCATATTGCATTGGTGTTAAAATATTTAAGAATACGTTTATTAATTTTATTTTCGTTTCATTGTCAATTTTCCATTGCAATAGAGTGCTGATTATTATTAATTAATTGAGATCGGCAAATTATGTAACAAAACTAATTGATGCAATTCAATTAGTTGCCATCGAATTGGCATGAATTGATGCCAAATCTCACCCAAAAAGAAAAACTAATTGATGCCAATTCTTTTTTTTTTTTTCAAATATGACAAGGTGCCACACTGCCACGTTTGAAATGGCATTTGCCTTACATAGATTATGGTATGAGTTAATTTATACATGTCAATGTATGAGTAGGCGAAAAAAAATATCTTTTATGCGAACACAGATATTGATACGTGTGCAGAACTAATTGTGCATTGAATTCTTGAAGTAGACATAAATTCAAGAGCATCATTAATCAAATGTTGAGTCCAGATAACAATGATGCAAAATGAAAAGAAAAGTAACCTTATTTTCTTGCACAATCTGATTATCTCCTTTAGCTTGCCCTCGCACTAACTAGCTATACTATAATACATGCCGTTAAGTTTTCCCTTTCATCCGCTGCAGCATTCCATTTTCTAAGCACATAGTCTTATTTCTATTTGTCCTCCTCGTCCTTTCTTTCTAACCTAATCATATATGTGTAAAACTTCTACCTTTTCTCTTACCGAACGACTTGTTTCTTGGTTCCTTGTGTTACTTTCTCATCACATTTTTGTTGATGACGTTTTCATATCGCTAAGTCTTCGTGTTCGGTAATTTCATAGGTGATAAAAGCCGAAAAAAAAAAAAAGTTGAAGACCTGTTTCAAATCTATGATCTCAAAGTATAAGGCGCATGTTTGACAAAGATTATTTTAAGGGAATAATTTGTTTTTTTCAAAGAAAAAAACTCTCAGAGATTTTTTAATTATAAATTATTTTAAATACAAAATAAATTAATTCAAACACACTCTATCTTTGTGCATTAATCAATATTCTAATTATAAAAGCAGTATCAAGGTTGCCCTAACTAAGTCGGCAAGTTAATCAAGAACAATTTTAAAAGTTGCTAAGATTATCATGATTATAATAATACCATATCTTTTATGGCATCTTTTCTATTATTTACTAATAAATTCTCCATTCTTTCAAATTTGAGATTTCTAGAAGTCCATTTTATCTTTGACTGCTTAATTTGTTTTATATTAGTGACGTCTCATTTTTACTTTCTTATCGTGGATGTAAATATATATAAACTTATGATGTAGCAAAAAAACCTTGTCCTATAAAATATAATCTGGTTGCTGTTAACTAAAGAGATAGAGAAGACAATATAAAGATAATAATGTAATTGATAGATGTCTCTTATATTGGGTACCCAATGGAGTATTTATGTTCAACAATAAGGTGATTAAAACTAAATCAAATCTTAATTAGATACAAGTTTTTATATAATCAAATTCCAGTCATATACAAAAATAAAATAAAATCCTAGTCAAATTAAGATAAAATAATATTTTCTTAGAATAGTTTTTGAACATCCACTTTTCAATAATATTTATAACAGTTGTCAAAATATTTCCAATAATAAACATCTTCACCATAAAAATATAGTAAAAAAACTATCTAAAACACATTTAGTGTGTGATTTATTTCAGAAATTAATTTTTAGTTTTATAAATATCATCAATTAATTTTTTTTTTTGGTGAATTCAATTATTTTATTTCATTTTTCAGAAAATTGTTTCTTATTTCACTGAAAAAAAAATTTGGTTGATTAGTTGTTGTCCAAGGAAAAAGATAAGCATCATTTTTCTAAAGTAGACATCCGAAAATAGTAAAAAACAAAAACAAAGAATACTATTTCTGACTATATTTCATTAGAGATGAAAAACCTAAATTATTACAATGGGATCAAACTATTTTGTCGCCGATTACAACTTTTGATAAGTGCCTTTACGCGCACTAAATATCTTTTGGGAATAAAAATATTTAAAGATAAATTTTTATTCTATACCTTTTTTTGTTGTGCATATTACTTTCTCTATTTATCTATTTATCATATTTTATTATTAGAATAGTATATTTTATTTTGGAGAAATTTTCTTTTATATATCTTTTTCATCTCGCGTCAAAAGTGCATAGAGTGTGATGTAGAACTATTGGGATGAAAAGATAATCTTTTAGATTGCAGATAAAAAATCGAAGACTTAATATTACACTTTACATTAAGTTAAAGCAATGTATCAAATCTACAATTTAGGTAAAATAAAATGTTTTGAATTTCTCGAGAAAGAATGTGATCAAGTAGTTGAATATGACTAGCCATGTTTTTCGATTGAAGATTAAATCAATTAGGAAAAGATCGAAGATAGGAAACTTCAGTGTCACTTAGAGAATTCAAGATTGTCTAAAAGGTGTAGATTTGATACTTGAGCATATACAAATGAGAAGATATTTAAATTTAAATACATTTTGAAATTTGAAAGCAGCAATTGTTAGAAGTTACATGCCTGTTTTTATAGGTGTCAACATTAGAATTTGGAAGTTATTTAGACTTAAAACACTTGTTAGAATTTTGTAAAAATAATTATTATTTCTCTTGTCTATAAATACTTAAAAGGATGAAGACATTAAGACGGTTGAAATACTTACATACATTTATCACAAAGTCCTATAAATTACTCTGACGCTTACGAACAAAGTAGATAATTAATCAAGTATGTTTTTCAACCTGTTTATTTCTTGTAACTTGTAACTTTATATATTTAATGCAAATTTCATTTCATTTAAACTTTTCTCTCAAAATTACTTTTCATCTTTGGATCAAATGATCATCTGATCATTGGATTTCTTTTTAGCTACATTGTTTTCATTTATTTTTTTATTCGCATTACTTTCATTTTCTTTGCATTGTTTTATTTCTAATTTGATTACTTTCATTTGCTTTGCTTTATTTTTGCAACTTTAAATTATGCACTGTCACTTTTTGCATTATGATTATTCATTTTCCATTAGTTTAATCGAATTTAACCAGTATATTCATTATCTTTCGCTTTTCAAAATTATCTATATTCTTTTTTGACATTATCTTTGCCGACCACCAAGTATTTGAAAATTTTAAAGGAAGAGATTCTCTTCTCATATTATTAATAACAATCAAAAGTCTTTGACAAAAAAATTAGTTAAACAAGAACCCATAGAGAAATTAATATTTGTTTGAAATTCCGAAATATGACTCATTATTTGTTATCCAACATCTACCATATTATATTTTATTAATGGAGTCGATAAAGTATATGTGTTTCAAAGAGGTTGAGAAAAGAAGTGTAAAAGTTTCCATCAACCCACCTGACTGCAATAATGGCTAACACAAAAATTTAGAATAAATAACAGGGAAGCCAAAAAAACACCAAACAGGAAAGCATAGTTTCTTTTTGGCCACCTTTAGCAGTTTGAGAGAAAGTAATAAAAAGGGTTAGGATGAACTTAGCAAGATTGCAACTAAACAATAAGTAAATTATTCTAACATCCTTCATATCTAATTTCTAATCTTATACAATTATGCCTCGAGTTTTATACTATTATAAATTATAAATAGTTCCTCTATCGATGATTCAGAGGAAATATGTGTCTGAAAACTTATATATAAAAAAGCTTATGTAGCATTAAAAATATCTAAGGTACCGTTTAGTGTATAGAATTAAACTTGAAATTGAATATTTGAATTAGAATTAAACCTCTTAATTCTAATCATCACTCTAAGTATAAAGTTAAAAAATAATATATTATAATTATTATTCATTATTTTTATTACATAATCCGACAACTATTAATATCGATATCGGCCAAATCGCCACAACGTCATTAGACCACCATCACCGTCAACATCCTTCAACTATCGTCGGGCAGCGCCCTCCAACCATTGTGACAAAGTGAAACGATACATGTCCCATGAAAATTTAACATATTACGTATAGAAGTTATTATGAAGATTTAAACTTAGTTATAGTCTTTATTTAAAGAGGAGAAATTCTTAAGTGTTTCTAAATCAAGAAAAAAATTCTTATTTCATATCATTTAATGTGTGATACATTTGTTTTAATATTAAAAATGTTATTAAAATTAGAGACAATTTTAACCCATATAATTGTGATAATACAAAATAAATAGTATAAAATAAGATTTTTTTTTCTCTCTAAAAACCTTAAAAATCTCTCACCGAAAGAGTACTCTTTAAGAAGATATATTTGGAGGAAGTATTTATGTTTTATTGAAATGCTTAGATAAGGAGGAATTAGTTTTATTAAATTTTGTAACAAGAGAGATAATGGAAATTCTCTCCATTAATTCTAAGAAGATATTTAAATTTATGATATTTTAGAACTCTAGAAGAAGAATATATGAATTTCACTAAATTTTTTTTAATATTTGTCGATTAATATTTAAAATGCAAGATATCGGTTAAACTTAATTATCTCTTTTTCATATTTTTTTTATTTTATAAAAAAGCGCACTCTTGAAAATTGGAGAAAAAACAATCATAAGGACTTGCAGAGGGCAGGGGGACAAAGATTGTTGACAGGGTCGTTATCAAATAATTCCAAGAATAAACGAATGTAAAGGCCCTATGTAGTGAGGTTGGTGGCATGGCCTTAAATTCCGCTACTAACTCAATTGTTAATATATTGCTTTCCTTTCTTCTCATTAATCTTTGGAAATTTTCAATATCAAACCACTTCGTCTTTGTCGCTTGGCGAGTTCTCAAAAAATAAATTAACAAATACTACACGCGTGTCCCCTGTTTTACTTTCGTCTGTGTTTTCTCCGTTATAATGCATGCATATTATTATAAGCTTAAAAGCTGTTGAAAAACATTTCGGTTCACTTAACCAGGACCAATGGAGGAATCATATTCGCCATTTACTACAATATTATGACGTTCTCATTCATTTCTCAATCCCTACCACCTTGCTAGCGCGCTGCTTAAAGTTGACTCTTAAATTGGCCAATTTTTAGCTTCGAAATTATCTCTAATTACAACATATCTATGCTTCAAATCCTCTTGGTTTACATGACACAGAATCTAAAGCTGTGCTTGTTTAAAGAGATGGATAATGGAAAGGAAAAGAATTAAAATTAAAATTAATTTGTACTTTATTAGTACAATAAAAATATAAATCGATTAAAAGTGAAGTTTCACCTTGTAAATTGTGATAAATCTTATAGTATAAAAGTAAGTTTTTTTTTCACTTTTTAATAAAGAATAATGTGTGAAATTTAAATTATTTCATTCTCATGATTTTTTTTATTGATTTTTTTTTATGCTCTCATTCTTATATCCCTTCAAGCAAACATGGCCCATATAGGATTATTGTTATTATTATTATTATTATTATTATTATTATTATTATTATTATTATTATTATTATTATTATTATTATTATTATTATTATTATTATTATTATTATTTGTGACTGTATAGTTCTAATATTAGCGTTAGTTTAATTTAACGTTACCCCAAGTCTGCCATTAATCAATATACTTATTTACCTTTAGCCTTGGATTAAATGTTTTTTCCATTAAATAGTTAGTTGTAGCATTAAACATTTACCTTAACTAAAAAATAAAGTGAAACATTAATTTTTCATCATGAATTTTAAGCCTTACCAAATTAGGTGGTTGTCTTAATTGGTTGTCTGCCTAGCATATAAAATCATAAGAAAAAACATGTCATTTGCGTAGTTTCATTTATTTATTTTTTAATGAACTTTGCCTAGTTTCAATTGTAACATATTTTATTATATCAAAATATAACTTGCTTGGAAGCAACTTTTATATGGAGATTGCATAACCTTTGTGTTCTCATAGTTAAACAAATATTAATTTTATAAACAGTTGAAATAGACTAAATATGTGGAAATACTTTGTGATCTTGCCTAAAAAAATATAACATGCTGAGTATTCAAAAAATAAAATAAAATGCCGAATCTTTAATAAATAAGAAAAACGTCACCTTTTTGGGTCTCCTGATATAGGATGAACTCTTGGAATTTATTTGACTGTCTAACCTGCATCAACGACCCTTCCCATCCCCAATATTCCCCACAGATGATGAATATAACTGATTAATTAAAGAAAGAAGTTTGGAAACAGATGCCGTGGTTGCTTGTTAATTTTTGTGTTTATCATAATCCTTCTAGAGGGAAATTCATGTGCTCCGATAGCCGAAAGGCAAAGCAAGGAAAAACATGCTTTGTCCGTTAAGAACCATAAGGCAAATATCAGCTGCAAGACCTTTGTCCGTTAATAGACTCGTCAACAACATAAATAAATCTACATATAAATTCCATTTTCCTTTTCCTTAATTAGTCTGGCATGAAAAAAATTCAGCAGTGCCCACAAGAATATATTAATGTGAAAGAGAGAAAGAGAAAAAGAAAGTGTGTGGACCAAAATCCAAACGAGAGTCTTACCTATACCTTACGTTTGATAATTTGAAAATTGAACCATCTCCCAAACATGGAAAAAAAAAAAAAGGAAAGGAAAGGAAAGATATCTATGTGCCGTAGTGTGCCCTATAGTCGAAGAAGAAGCATTTTAGTACTTTTTTCTTTTGGGCATTTTCTGCATGGAATTCAAGTACAGTTTATGAAAACAACAATAAAAACAACAATCAATATAAACTGGTGGACTAGTCTGTGTTATTAGCCTAGCTTTGATGAAAAACTGGTCACTTTCTTTTTACCTTTACCCCTGATTAGTGACGAAATCAATATGCAAAGCTTACGTAATTATGAGCCCCTTTGAGATTCTCTTTTCTTTTGACTTGCCTAAAGTTATGCAGAGGCTTTATTAGCCGTCTCTCTCTAGCTCGCTGGATGTGAAAGTGTTGCATTTGTACTCATGCATGTTTGAGCGGAGCCCATGTCCTAGTGCACTTCCTTTCGGTATAGAGAGTGTTGGTGCAATAGGACAAGCCGAGCCATGGGCTCTGCACCTTCCTCTACAAACCGACAAACCACGTGACACAAAGATGAAGAGCAGATGATAATTAGAAACATGACCTTATTGATCATCATGATCTTACAAGATGAAATAAAGTAAGGTCCTTATAATTGCGGTTAGAAGAAAAAAAGTTTAAATGATTATCAAAGTCGCCAATGAACATGAGTTTTCAATTCCTCTAGACATGCACCAAGACCCCCCCCCCCCCCGGGGGGGAAAATAAATAAAGGCTTAAAAAAAATAATGGTAGACATCGTGATTAAGCAAAGACCCATGGTTGACAATGCCATCCCATCTAAAAACTTCAATTCCTTCCAGCCTTTTCCTATTTATATCCATCTCACATATTCTAACTAATTAATTCCATTTAAGTACTGTATAATGTTTTTTTTTGTCCTTTTCTTCTTGTTCTTTAAACGTAGATGAAAGTTTAGGAGAGATTAAGTTCTTCCCGTCTAAGGTCATGAACTCATGCATGCCACAAATTTCTACCAGATTTTAAAAAAGTACTTACATATAATCTATTAATAAAAAAAAATTTATATTAAGATTCGGACCCAATTGAAGTGAAGTGTACAGTGTATACTAGTAACATTATCACATTTAAAGTCTGTAATAATAATCCTCTGACTTGAGAAGAACTAAACATGATATATGATCAAAGACTAATTATTTCTATATTTAACAATCGAACATGGGAGGAGGATGAGGAGGAGGAAAAGGGAGGGGGATTTTATTTTATTCGGCTAGATTGACGTGTTCGACACGTGGCATAGTGGTTCAGAGGATGATAATAAAGATGATGTGGATCGAGCAAAGTTCCACAGGTCAATCTCGCTGGTGTAATCCTGTGTAGGACTAACGAAAGCAGCAGCAGCAGCCCTGGTGTGTGTTGATGCTGCTGCTGATGATGATGATGACGATCGGAGGGTGGGCAATTGTAGATCATGGTCACTAGTACAATACCCCATGGTGGGGTCATTGAAGCAGGCAAATTGCCTAGAAGGTTCAGTTGTTTGGCCATTCAGCTGAGAAGCAACTAGTCGATCCAGAGCTGCCCAGTGGGTGAGGCCACCACCGCCTGATCCTACCACCACCATGTTGGGGTCACCACCACTCACCTGTCCCTGGTGGGTTGTGAATGACCCTTCATTGTCTGTGACCATCTCTACTGGAATACTGGGATGGTACCCATTATTGTTAGTACCATTATCATTGTTATCAGTATTATTATGCTGGCTCTCCATGCTCGTCGATTTTGGACTCTCTAGGCTTGGGAGTTTCAAGAACCTGTCATGGTAGCCACCATTGTTGATGCCCGTGTCAAAAGGCCTGGCAAACCTTCCATAGTTGTAATTGGCCTCGTAGTTCTCTTCCTTGCAACCCCTTCCCATTTGCTGAAGCATTTGCTCCAAAGCTCCCTCATCACAAGAATCAAACAAGTGGCTTCTTCTTCCTTCCCCAGAGATGGAAGAGGCTAAGGGACTGTCTAGGGTTTTGAGATGGTTCTTCTTCTTGAATATTCTACACACCACCCATCCTTCTTCTTGGGAAGCATCTCCCATCACATTGGACACCTGAATTTTGTCAAAAAGAAAATCATAAATAAATAAATATATATGTGTGTGTGTTAAATTGCTTAATTACGAAGAAATGTAATTAGAAAAACTACATGTTTATGTTTGAGTTGCTTACAATATTGGTGTCGCTGGTGTTATTTTCGTCTAGTCTATATTCATGCATGATCCAATCAGATTTTTGGCCATGAGGGGCTCGACCTTTGTAGAAAACCAGAGTCTTTCTCATTCCAATCCTCTTCCCGTTGCTGTATATCACCTTGTCACGGCCGGTGGCCTTCCAGAACCCAGCAGCTGTGGCACGATTGGTACGCGTTCCTGTGGGATACTTCTTGTCTTTGTGGCTGAAGAAGTACCAATCGTTTTGTGGGGTGGTTCCTATTTTGCACTTCTCTGCAAAAGACACCCCTCAAATTGATGAGATGATGACTCATGTCATGTTACAACATTCCAATATATTACCTTTCGCATGAGATGCAAATCGAAGAAGAAAGTGAGCAAAATTAGAAGCAACAAAGGCTAGCTAGCCATATATAGTCACCAAAAAAGAAAAAAGAAGAGGATAGCTAGCTAGATATATTGTGTTGAGTTATCACCTTGTATGTCCCATGGCTCGAGCTTGTTGAGATCAACGTCGCGAATCACATCGAGGTCAATCTTCTCGTAGGAGACTTTCTTCCTCAAGTAGTACTGCAGAAGCTCCTCCTCTGTTGGATGAAACCGGAAGCCTGGAGGGACTTGAGATTGTCCATTCACAGATATACTCATGTTTTCTGGCATTTAGGTAACAAAGAGAGTGATAGTAAAGAAGGGAAGCTAGCTAGTGGTTCTAGATCCACCGGGGACCCAAAGAGCAGAGATAACGCATTCACAATAGGTACACTACAAGGAAGGAAAGGAAAGGTAATGAGGTGGGTGTTTTGTACTGGACTGAGTATGTAAAGGAAAGACTATATATATGTGCTGCGGGACAGGAAGGACCAAAAGATACACGAGAGAAATTATATTATTTAATTAAAAAAGTAGAAAAAAAAAAGAAAAAAATTGTTTTGTTTGTTTTAATTGTTGAAGGGACACCAGACACCAATAACCAATTGGGTATATGGATTATAATATAATGAAGTGTGGGGTTAGTTTTACTATGCTCCGAGAAGTGCCACTGCCACCTACCAATAAAGACGGAGAAGGAGAGTTCATTGTTGAGGGAAAATTGTTTGTGGGGGCCATGTGAATGCGGGTATCACTTGAGGGCCCCATATGGATGGACGTTGTGGGCAACTTAGAAGAGTAAGGGCGAATGCCCACATCCACAACTACGACCCCTGACCTTAAAATCTCCACGGAAAAGCACCTCTCAAACAACCGTGGACCATGGCCAAAATTAACCTATCTCTCTTTTCTCTAGAGACTAGAGATAGCCACCTCACTCTTTATCTTTCTTTTATCCCTTTCTCTTTCATGTTTGGCTTGGGCAACCACCGCAACAAGAAAAAAAATAAAAAATAATCATGGGGTAGGACCCGTTAGATGAAAATAAGAAAAATGTGATGGATGGTAACAAGTTGGAACAAGTTGCTTATGTAAAAGAATAGGATATTTTATGGGGGAAATGATATTTGGACATAAAAAATTTTATACCATTTTGATACTTTGCTTATTTGAAAAAATAAAGATTGAAAGAGAATGTGTTGAAATGTGTTATTTTTTATTTATTATCTAAAAAGAAAGTTATGTGAGTTTTTTTTTTTATAAATATCATTTCTCATTTTATGGTTTTGAATTTGACATTGTCATCTTTTCTTTTTCTTTTTTTCGTACATACGTCGTACTTTGTCAGTCTTGCTCACCCTGCTTCTTGCTTTCTTTCTTTCTTGATCTTGCTTTTTTTTTCTTCGTTATTTTTTTTTCCTGTCTTTAGTAGAAAGATCAAAAGCACATAGTAGTATAAAAAATAATCCTATTCAAAATAAATTAATTGGAATATGTAAATTTTATTAATGTTACACGTAAAAGCCGTACGTCATTGCCCATAGTAATTCCATTAGAAAACTCTCTTTTACCATTATGTATATGAGCAGAACATTGATGACAATTTAAAGTTTTTCAGCATATTCCTCCGTTTCTCCTTCAAATGTCTGTCAAAGTCTCTAATTAAAATATTTTTGAAATATTCTTATATCAAGAATCTCCTAAGAAGAAAAATGCTAATCAAATCGGACTTGTGATATATAGAGAAAAGCTTATATTATTTTGTTTCATAACTTAAAATAACATGATATATTACTTAGTTAATTTAACCATATGTCCAATTTATTTTTTTAAGAAAATCATTTTAATATCTAATTCTTGTTGTCCTTATCCAAGTATATATACTTACACTATTTGTGTATGAGATTAATCATTGATATTACAAAGACTCTTCAACTACTTAACTTAAGCTTACTTAACATTTTAGCTACAACCTTTTGATAGTTTAATATCCAAAGTTTGATTTCAGAGACTTTTTTTTAATGTAATTATTCTTAGATATTAAATGTCAATTAGTAGCATGGAAACATTCCTGTTTTATAGCATGAATTAGGGGATCGTAACCATGATGGGAATAAATCTTCTAGTGTGTATTTTTTACATAACCATATCACGTGAAAAGAGAGATAAATATAAATAAATTAAATAGGGCCTCACAAATTTGAAAATGATTCCACTAATGGGATTCTTTCTAAAGCTTATGTATTTATCTCTTTTTTCTCACAAATTTTAACATGGTCCCACTAGTGAGGTTCATTCCCTAATACGACAGTCAAATACAGTGATGACAACAAGGAAAAAGGGCATTAAGGGATATGGCAAACATTATAAATTTAATATATATATATATATATATATATAAAAATCGATTATGAGGACTAGACGACATTTTTTCTTTGTTCAAAATTGATTTGTGCACCCATATGATCAACATAGCAAGCGATAATTATGGTAAAAAAAAAATAGAAAGAGAAAATTATTTTTCTTCCCAAGACCTTCTTCTCTCAAATTCAAATGAGATTTAGATTAACAACATAAATCTAATAACAAATTCTTGCCGTAGTTTTTAGCATGGAATTACGTAGGGTCATTGAACTATCATTTCCTACAAACAGTTTGTTGGATTTTTACTATCTGTTAACGTACGTGAGTTACAACCTCTATCATTGCTATTTTTACCATCACCATCAGTCGCACTATTATACCACAAATGCACAAATATATCATCGCCGTTACTTGACCATGTTGCATCAGCAGCGACCCTCCTTTCTTCTTTGTCACCCATAAATACAACCACCAATAGCTATTGTCTCTCTTGACCACCTTCTTTCGTATGCTATATTCTGAGCAAAAGGTCAGTAATACTATTCTTAATATTACGATTCTAAATCTTTCGACTTGTTTTAGCCATAATAAAGAGTGAAATTGAGCTATATATGACGCCCATATCTATCTACTATTCGCAATTTGGCTCCAATAATGTTTCCTTTTCTGTTTGAAACTGAACCTTATCTGGAGTACCTTATTATAGTCACTAATCACTATAGAGTAGTGATTAAACTACATCTACAAGTACAAAATCTTAGGGCATTAATAACGAAAGCAATCGCATTGGATCTGTGTCGTTATGATTACCTCAAGAGTATTAACTAATGAATTAGGTGGACAATCAATCTGGCTTTATTTCCGAAGGTATTTTAAGATTACTTGATAACAATTAATCAATTGATTATTTAATTAAGTATTCCTGCTGCAAAATGTGAATTTTAAATGATTAATCAATTTCGTTTTTCAGGTAATTATTACAAAATACACTTGTGATGAAAATATATGAGTTTTTTTTCTATGAAACCCCCAGCCCCCGCGTCTCACGAACAGTCGAACATACATCTTTAGCTGAACAGCCCAATTTTTTTTTATTGGAGGTGGAGTATTTTATAGTATGGTATGATAAATTCGTGTGGTACAGCCATGCATGCATATATAAATAATATATATAATATATATTGTTTGTGTAATCGTACATATTTATACAAACAGACTTGACTAATCTGATCAAACAATTATTATAATCATAATGGGAAGCAATATTATTTATAGAACTAAGTACCTAACAATTCCGGAAAAGGTTTTATTTGGCAGTTACAGATTGTGGAAGACGTTGATTGGGATGAAACGTCCTACATTGTCATTAAAAAAAAGGATTTAGATTCAATACCATACTTTATTTTGTCAGGTCATATAATAAGCTTAAACTTATCATTTATTTTGGTTTTTAATCGTATTTTGTATTATATGTGTATACGAGACTCGATTAAAAATTAGATCACGTGAAACTCATCAAAAATCGCCTTTTTCAGTGCTATTTGGAAATACTTACAAGTCCACATGAGAATTTAAAACTACAGGATTAATGCACCAAAAAAAAAATAATAATAAAACACAGGATCAGGAGCAGAATAAAACCAAAATATTCAGCTACTAGATTTTGAGCTTGTTTTTCTAAATTACTCCTCGGTCTTAAAATTAGGTACAATCTTTATATTTTTATATTAAACAATGCATATATTTTTTTTTATATTTCATCTAATATCATTTATTATACATATTTTTTCTTATCATTTTCTCTCACTCAATCACATTCCTTAAAAAAGGTATGAATAGTACTTAAGATGATCTTTATTCAATTAGGTAATATGTATATGGGATAAAAAGACCCTTAGATATATATATATATATATATATATATATATATATATATATATATATATATATATATATATATTATTTCTAAAATGTAATCGTAGAATAATTTTGAAAATTTATTTAGTCTCAATTGTTAAAATTAATCTATAGTATTAATTCTCAAGGTTTTTGTAAAAGAAATAATTAAGTTTCGTTTCATAATCAATTTAATTATGCAGAAAAGCAACTCTTAAGTATTTAAATACAATTGTGACGCGGAAATTTTCAATTACAATTTTCTGCAAAGGAAAAGATCAGTGCACAAAAAAAATCCATTACAGAAACATCACAATAAAGTTATCAGTGCCCTAAAATTGTGTTGGTGGATGAAAGCTTTTAATCTATTGTTCAATTTTTGTGATGTTTCTGTTTAAAAAATTTTAGTATAAATCTCTCAATATTCTGAAGTTATATTAGACTCTGACTAATTTAGAGTCGAGTCGGATCAGATCACAAATATATAAAAAAAAATTAACATTAATATTTTTTTATTTACAAGACTCAAACTCGATATATTTTTTAAAGAGAATAAGTATCACACTACTTGAACTAACTAATTCTATTTAAAAAATATATGTACTACTAACCTGCTCTTTTAGTAAATTATCTAAATCTCTTATCCCAATTCAAAATTGATTATTAAAATAACAATTAATATTGGAGTATATAATAACTTTGAAAAACATTGCATAATTATACTCTTTCTATATATTTTTATTTGTCCATTAAGATTTTGTACCATAATTAAGAAAGTTAATAATTTTTTTATAAATAAAATTAATTTTATTGACTAAATTACTCTTTATTGAAATATTCAAAATATTATTATCACTTTATTAATCTTATCTCTCACTTATTAATACCAAGTATAAATTTTAAAAAAATTAATAACTTATTAATATTTTAAATAAACAAATAAAATTAAATAAAAATAACTTTTTTAAATAAACAAATAAAAATAGATAGAAAGAATAACATATAAAAAAAAATTAAATTTGGTGGAACGCGGCATATAAGGTCAAATTTTTGGTTTGATGCGAGGAATCTCATCTTAATTGAAGACCTTATTTAACCTTTTTTTCTCATAAAGCATATTTCACATGTTAAATAGTATAAAAAGCAAAATGATTTTTAATAAATATTTACAATTGATTACTACAATAAATTAAAATACAATGTCATGATCAAAAAATAAAATAAAATAAATCAAATACAATGGTGTGATAGTAGAGTTTTTTTTTTTTCAAAATATCTCTTCACTCAATATGTGAAAGACTAATATCTCGAGATACGGTTAATTACATAAGCAAAAACTTCTTTCAATAATTTAATTTTTATACACAAATTTTAAAATTAAACTTAAAACGTCTTGTTTAAGGAATCTAAGCAATTTCCACTCAAAGCAATATACATTAGTATAATAGAGTGCCCTTAACTTAATTATTTAGATAAAAACAAGGATTATAACGCATGAAGTTTATTCCCCAAGTAATTGACTATCTTGAACTTTAAAATGGTTTTAATTATGCCTGCATCCGCCCATACAAAAACACGTATATACATTAGCTGTAGTTCACTTTCCTGGTAACGTCATTAAATTTGAAAGAAATGTATTTAGTTAGGAAAAGTCCACACAGCACTAATCATTTTCATCCTGCTCTAAATTTCCAGACCCTAATCATTAATTTTGGCTGATAGACGATGGAGCAACCACTTTTAGTTACTAACCGGCACTAATATTGATTATGATATTTCATGTCCATAATATATATATATGAGGAACAATTAATTTATATTAGTGTAAATTTTTTTTAACTTACACTTATTTTTAATAATTAGATTCACTTTCATTTAATAGTTATTTTTAATGAAATACTTACAATCATTAGATGAAAATAGATCTAATAGTTAAAAATAAGTGTAAGTCAAAAAAAACTTACACTAGTATAAACCGATCCTTCTTTTATATATATATATATATATATATATATATATATATATATATATATATATATATATATATATATATATATATATAAAGATTAAAAAAAAAAAATAAAGATCGGGCTCACGAAATTAAATACACCCTCTAGGCTCCAATGGCTTTCCTAACCTGTAATTATTTGTCAAATTACATTAGAGATACATGATTCCAACTAGGTATTTGGTTTTGAACTTGTGTAATCATTAATCATTCCACTATGGTCAGTTGAATAACAATAACATGGGAGATCACCAATTAATATTCACAAAACCGAGAATATAATTTTCTCTGCATTACGTGGCAATAATAATCAATTTTTTGAGAGCTACTAGCCCTTCTGTGTAATAGAAGTTTTTTTTTTTTTGGTGAATGCTTTAACCAATACTTATATTTTCTTTTTAACATACAGCATAATCTTTTTCATAATTTAAAGCCTTTTTTTTTCTTTTGTACAAAAGCGTATATGTTGATTTAAATTTAAGCATCTAAGTTAAAAATACGTAATAATCAACAATACTAATATATCTTTCACGTGTAAAATCTTTTGACTATTGATACTAGTTAATTCAACAAACCATATTCCTGTCTTAAACAAGAGGTCCAAGGAACAACGTATAAAATTATGGTGCACCGTTTTTAGGTGGTGTGGAAATGAAATGAACTCTTCTAATTTTTGCAAAGATTGAAATCAATTTTTGGAAACGTTGTCACCTTTGCTCGTTAATTAGAAAACAGAGAAGGGGACATCATTGATCTCCGACAACCTAGAAGTCCAAACTAGACGACAAAAACAGCAACCATAAGTTGTTACCGTGCAGATATGTGTAATCGTAAGTGGCTATTTCTAATATATTTTGAAGAAGAATATATTAGTCTGCCGCCAGCACTAATTGCACTTTCGACTCTGAAAAAAATTATTACTCCAATTGACAAATTAAAACCTTGCTGTTAGGGTAGTTAGTAATGTGACACAGTGCCCAAATGACAGTGAAAGAATGAGAGAGAGAGAGAGAGAGAGAGAGAGAGAGAGAGAGAGTTTGTTAGAGTTTCTTCCACACATTTTATCATGTAAAATGCACCTATCCAGCTAGAATTGAATAGGTGTCACTGAAACGAATTAAACAGTAACATCTCTAAAATATCAAATTCTCAGGAGCAACCTTATTTGCATTTCACTATAATTCCAGTTGTCAATATCTATCTGGAAATTTGCTTTGGTATTTTCAGTTGTTTGGTCTAAAAAACGTTTCCTTTGTTTCGATCGTGTAAAAATAGTTATCAGATAATAATAATAAAAAACAGTTTCCTTTATTTAGTGAAAAAAACACCTTTTAGAAAATATTTTACTATATAGTAAAAAAATAAAAAAAAATCCCATAGAATAACAATCAATAAAAAAAAACTTATTTCTTAATCAATTATATATTATAATCCATTTAACCAAGGGAGAAAGGCTCCCTTTATTGATGAAAAAGTCATTTTCTTAAACAAAGTAAACAACAAATAAATTTCTAAAAATGCATAATTTTTATAAAAAAAATTCAAAAAATATTTATTAGTAAAAAGTTTCCCACTATCAATTATTTTTTCGCAAAAATGAACGGACTTGATTTAAAACTCAAATATGGTGTGTATAGTGATTTCTCAAATCTAGTTGAAAATTATTAATAAAGGTTGGGTGCAATAATAAAAATGTTATTTTTGTAGAAAGAGGATTAAAATTCAAACTCTAAAAAAAATTGTTAAAAAGACATTTTAGTCATGATAATATCTTTAAGTTTGTCTCATAGCAATATTTATGAGAATACCTTAAAAAAAAAAATCTAGTTGGAAAGTAGGGGAACGGGTGGTAGCTAGGTATTTTGCATGGGAAGCAACATTTCATATTGGTGCTTCTTTTATGGTTGGAATGGTCGTACTCCAGGTGAGACGTCAACATATAGTCACAGAGAGGTTCGTTTTGGAACTAGTTGAACACAGATACCGTACTATATATGGCTTGTTTAGACACCCAAGTAGAAAATCTGACCGGGAATCCCACTATCCCTAATTAAGTAATTATATCTAGCTATATGTATATATTATTATTGTTACACTAAATTATTACAGAATCTTATGTGTGTGTATTTACTATAGTAGTTTTTAACAAAGAAATGTATAATGGTCAAAGTAATAGGAACCATGTGAAAGCCGAGATTCCTTCTCAATAATGCACTGCGACAGATCACATCTTGAAGATAATTTTCCTTTAATTTGGTTTCTGTCAATCCCACATATGCATGACTTAGCTGATCATTCATAACTATTTGATTATTGGAGAGGTGGGGGCATCTGAAATTATATATGCACCAATATGTGTGTGAGTTTCAATTTAACATGTGGATAATTACGATTTAGTATGTATTAAATAAATTAACGCTCATTTCAATCACATTAATGCTCTCTCAATTAAATGGCCGGTAGTTGGCCTCACCATAAATGGGTCCAACAACTAAATAAATTCGAAGTTTTTTTTAATACTAGTGACATGAAGTTTGAGCCTATAATTTCATGTAAATTATTGAAGTCTTTTACGATTAACTTGCTCCTAATAGCATAACAGAATTTTAAGTGATTCTCAATTTTCCATCTTTGAAAAGTCAGGTTTTTGCAATTTTAGTAAAATTATGCTGAGTTTCTTTTTTTTCCTGTGAATTAATTGCTCTAGATATTCCTATGTTATAATTTATATGAGACAAAGCTCCTTTAACGTCAATTTGTTTGTATAGTAAGTAAGTAAGAATTTTTTTATTCTTAAATTATTTAATGAGTTAAGATAATAGACACTTTAATTTAAATCTAATAGCGGATAGATTTTTATTTATTCATTTTACAAATATACTCACTTTAAGAGAAAAAAAAATCCATCCATATGAGTTACTACTTTACAAGATATCCTCCTCTAATAATAAGGTTTTTTTTTTTTAGGTATAATAAGAGTTTAGCATAGTGATAAACAAGCTCCGCTAGTAAAAGAGAATCAAAATTTAAACGTGTCGAGAGGGCCTCTTACTTAGTAAGCAGTCACAAACATGTCCGTGACATTAATCTTATAAACATTTTTATAATACTTAGTCAAAGAAAAAAAAATCTCCTCATATATATTTCGATTCTTATACCGATTTCTAAGTGTTTCTTTACTTAGAAGGATTATTATTTTTTTGTCTTTCTTTGGAATCCCGTGCCTCTGGCACACACAAAAAAAAATAAATCAGCTACACATTTATTTACCAACAAAAATTCCAGTGAATTACTTTTCTGTTTCATTGTAGAAAACAATTAGGAAAACAAAATACAAGATGCAAAGATATATTTAGTGATTAATATCATGTAATTATTAAAAAATAAATTTATTTCTCCCGTAAAATTGGAATGACACACAATCATAAGAGATACAAAATAGCAAACATAATCATCTAGCTGTAAACCTTGGAACCTCCCCTTAGAAAATGTTATAAACGACAAACAGATCATGTGAAATTAACATAAGTTATAAAAGTCATCTGCTAATATATAAGTTAAATGACACAAATTAAGTCTCATTTTCATTTTTTTTATACCTTATCTAAGTGCGTACATATTAACTAATTCACCTCGTTAATTCGGTCAAAGTAAGTTGTTTTAAGTTTAAGGAATTTACAAGAATTTTTTTTATAACATAACTTCAAATAATTGGCTAACTAAAATTTAAACTTATGACTATATGTGTAATTACACATTACATATTTGTCCACCACTAATCTAACTTTTCTGAAATTGTTTCATTTTCATTATTAGTACAATGTAAATTTACATTTTCCATTTCTACCTAAATCTGCTCCAATCCCAACCATTAAAACAGCAAACATATGGGAACCTTCAATTATTGAATGAAAGCTGCAATAGGACGCAACAACCACAGAGGAAACAGCATCAAATAGATTTAATAGTAAACATATATGGTCATATAACAGAATAAATTTATGAAAGGGAGGTGACCCTCTCTTCTATTTAAGATTATTTCATTTAAACTCGAGTGTTCCAGGAAACATAAACCGGACAAATTAATTCCGTAACTTGTAACACACCAAGCTGTCCCTTCATGGAAAAGGCTGCTGTATCATTACAAATTATTAAATAAATACGTACAAAACAAAAGCTTTCCTTGAGAACGGGCTAAGGCAGAACAATAAGAAAACTCACAATTTCGTATGACTCTGTAGCCCGATTTTTCTTTTTCTTTTTCTTTTTTATTTCCAATGTATCAAAACTTTCAAATATGTCAAAAGTTAAACACAAAAAGATAGCTTAACGTAGCATGTTCTTGATAAAAGCAGGAGCTTGGGGAAATTACTAACCCGCCTGCAAATTTTGACGATAATTCCATCCATTTATTTATATGGCTCGAGAGACACGAAATCAATGAGGATCGGATCATTGCCTTGTTAAAACTACTATTACTTGTTTGACAAAGTCAAATCAACGTAGTGTTCAAATGAACGAAAGTATGCTTAAAATTATCTATTTCAGGTCGTAGTAACTAGTAACAACTTGATATCGAATTAGACGTTAAACTAATGAGCTTCTTTTTTTCTCTTTTTCGTAAACCATAATCATAGACTTTTAGCCATTTTTCACTCCCTACATATCATCATTTGCAGACAATCATTCTCTACTCAGAACCTTTCAAAATTTCAAAGGTTAATCCTCCATTGGCAGCGATATCCCACCAGATGCTAGGTGAGGGTTTACATTTTCCTTTTTCCCTAGTTTCGTGATTGTTGCAGCAAAGAAAGTGCTTTACTATTTGGGGACCTAATTCAATTTCCAATTATTTCCAAGCCATGCATCATTAAGGCAAGTTCTTTTGTTGTTCGTCTTAAATTTAATCTAAATATAGCTTAGATGGTCAAAAGCTATGTAAGTAATAATAATTTAAGTAGCAGTTGTTTATTCAGAGGTTAAATTTAATCCGTAGGTTTTTGTGCTTTTAAAAAAAATTCTAAATAAGTCCTATAATTTTTTTTATCATATATAGTTAATCCAATAAAGCCTTCAAATTTTAACCATTAAGTAATTTTTATTTTACATACACACGTCGGGAAGAGAGAAGGGTGAAGACATTATTTGATCCAAACACCTTGCAATCAACTATAAAGATCTTTACTAATTTAGCTAACACGTTCGTCCTATAATTTAAAATTTACAAATGTATCATAATTTAAAAAAAAAATCAATTAGGACTCTGATATCATAAATTCTTATAAGGACCTAATTAATTTTTAAAAATATATATATATACGGATCCATTTATTATTTTTAATTTATATAATCCTATTTGAAAATTTTCAAAAAGTACAAAGACTTACTAATTAATTTAGAAATATTCAAATTATGATAATGACTCTTAAATATTGATTAAAAGTATTTAACTTGAATATTGTTATACTTGATTAATTATATAATAAGTGCTCATTTTCTGTGTTTTGTATCAATTTTTGTATTTCTTTATGGATCTTTCATTAAAATAAATTATAATGTTTTTCTTTGCCATTATAAAATGATTGATGTCAAAAACAAATATCAAGCAGCCCATTTTTTTTTAGAACATCAACCAGCCCATATTTAAACTACCAATTGGTTGATAATACTTAATATCTTGATATAAAACATTGTCTTCTAATATTTGGTTTTTCTCGAGGTAGAAATCGTATTTTAATGATATTTAAAATTAATTATTCTAACATTCAATTGCAATAAATTGCAGTTTCTACTGTCTACAAGAGAATACAGATTGGAATGATTTGACCTTTCTGCTTATCAATATTTTCTAATAGGATATTAAAGATATTCTTTAATACACGTGAAATTTGATGAAAGGGATAATGTTGATTTTTTTTTTCATTGTCTTACAAGTTTTCTCACACTATTTAAGTGTTAGATTAATCATCACTCAGAGTATTAAAATTACCCCTCCCTATACTTTCTTTCCAACCAGCTTACGTTATTGTCAGAAAGGATCAGCAGCCACTTAAATTCAAATTTGATTTCCACTTAAGTCACCTTTATTGGTGATATATAATGAATTTAGCATACTAGTGCAAGTTAATAAAATGAATCAAGCTATTAAGTTGTACTAGTACACTAAAGCTTAATTAAGAAGAGTAATATTATATTTTTTATTTAATTATTTTAATAATTATTTTAATATTAAATGAAGAAAATATTAAATAAAAAATAAATATATTTAATATTTTAAAAATATAAAAAATATTTAATATTTTTTATTTAATAATTAAAAAATTAATAAAAAATTGTATAAAAAGATAAATCATTTTTCAATGAACGTATTAATCATTGAAAATTCTGAATTGTTATATTTTCTCTTTGATCGTATTCATAGATTACAATTTTCAAAATCAAACCTAGTTTACATTGATTAAATTTCAAGATTCGGTTACGTCCTCCAATAATTCATAGATGATGCCAACATTAATTAATGCATGCGACAACGAATATAAAATTTAAGTCTAACGAGGCCATTCAAACATGAAATGAGTGTCTCGTCAAAAAAATAAAATAAAAAAACATGAAATGAGTGAAGAAGATTCATTGATGTAGCTTTCTTATCGAGATTAACGAAGATTTCACTCCCTCAGTCCCTCTAGTATAGGATTTAAATCTTTTTAAATTTTTTTAAGTGATATTGAAATCGAGAGATAAATATAAAAATTATAAAAATAATTTTATATTTTATAATTAAGTTTCATTAATAATTTTTTATATTTATTTTTCTCTTTCATTTGATCACTTAAAAAAAATTTTAAAATGATCCAGATGATAAATTGATAAGCCAAATAAACTCAAATTATATAACAATTGTTCCTCTAGCTAAACCGTTCACATGTTGTAGACTTACAAGGACTTTGGAGTTCATTATTACATATTAATAATCATGGTTTTTAGCAATTTATTTTACCCTTCACATATTGTTATAGATATTTTTAATCTTACTATATTTTTTTTTTTTTTTCTTTCTGTTATATAGCACATTATTGACTTGATGCGTCAAACTATGGACAGTGTTCTGTCTCTTTTCTTCTCTTAAACATTTCATGTAAAATCAACCAAAGGGTTTCTACTTTCTAGCAGTCTAGGGAACCTACAGATATTATACCATTATACCATACGTTAATTTATGGTATACATCTGGATCGTCCAAATTCATATGTTTGGATAAGAATAAATATTAGTAATTTAAGTTTGAATTATCATCATTAATTGTCTAAATTTGAGAGCTGTGCATCGTCTTGATTCAATTGATATTTGACTACACATAAATTCAGTCTATCTTCACAGATAATCAAATTAGAGGGTTGTAAACTGTCTTGACCCAATTGATATACGATCATAAGTTAGGTTTATTTATGTAAAGTCCGACCGATCTATATTCGAATGGGTAACGACTTGATAAATACATACTTAATATAACCCACTAACAAACATAACGGTTTTGCGCCATAATAATCAGACATAATTGTATTGCGTTATAATGTCTATACATGACGTCTTTGCACCATGATGGTCAAACATAGTGTTTAGAATCCTAAATGACCTGAACGAAATGTATCTGGAAAGTCATTCATTCTGATCTCTATATAAACTAACCTGACAGCCTAAGTTAGGTATGTTCACTTTTCTCTACCTATGTCTTCATCACTGTCTTGACTGTAAGACTGATTGGTCAGAGTGTCTTTATTGACATTTCACTCCGTCTTCAACCAACAAACTGTCAGACGACCGATCTGAATCTCTTTAACGACCAACCCCTCAAATAGAGGACGGAACAACATCATAATACCCACATGTGCTATACGTACAAAGAAATAGAATCAAACCGTCGTTAATATTGAAAGGACATTGATAGACCTTTTCCATAATACATGGCAAAACATCACTACGTTGAATAATTTAGACTGCCAATCATCTCTTTGTTTCTTAATTATTGCCTTTTTATTCCTCTTGAAACCATTTTCGACTATATAGGCTCATTTTTCTTGTTAATGTCAATCAACGTTGAAGTTCTTCTCACAATTTCCATATATTTAACATAAATTATCATCCTAATCTCTCTTCCTTTGCAAATTTGTAACTGTAAATCTGATATTAATTATTTTGACTTTAATTAGCATGGATGGCCATAAGAAAAAAAGGGAAGCTTTTTAAAGGTTGGAATTTAATCAAATATGTTGCTTCCCTTTATATATTATTATGGTGATCTCTTTATAAAAGAGGGATCGATAAACTATATGCACAAATCTAAATGAAATGGACATGGGTATTCAATCTGTCTTTCAATCATGAATCACGTGAAACCTTATTATATTACGTCCAGATGTAAAGAACAATGTTTTGTTTTATCATTTCAGTGCGTTGTGTTAGTTGCTGTGCAAACTGCAAACCGATTGCTTCCCTGACAAATGGATGGCCTCTCGAACTTGGACGGCAATATTTTATTTACTCCTTCATCGAACTATGTAGCATCCCCTGTCCTATTTTGCCTGAAACAAATCCATTATTGCATGTTATTTTGCCAATATATTACTTCGACTTCTTAATAGGACATTATAGTTCGGTTGCAAAAATAGCATTTCTCAAGCATTAACGAGATAACATTTAGCTCCACATAAACACATGTTAGAGTTTTATATCCTTTAAAAGCTTTTGGTAGCAGAAATGCAACAAATTAAGAAGATGGTATTATTTAACAAATAAAGTTTTAAATAATTTACAATAGAATTTTAATTACGTGGTAGCTTAAAACTACAACTAGTTAGTTGTAGTTAACCTGTATATCTTGTTGTTTTGTCAAAGAAACTGTTTTATATAATTACATAGCTATCATCTTGAATTTTCCATCTACATGCTATACCCCTCTAAGTTTTGGGCCATTAATTAATTAATAGGAGCAATTATTTTTCTATTTTTTTGTCCTTTAATTGGAATATGTGATAACTTATCTTCCTATTATATATATATATATATATATATATATATATATATATATATATACCCAAAACAGCAATCTACATATATATAATTACATAGCTATCTTGTTGTTTTGTCAAAGAAACTGTTTTATATAATTACATAGCTATCATCTTGAATTTTCCATCTACATGCCATACCCCTCTAAGTTTTGGGCCATTAATTAATTAATAGGAGCAATTTTTTTTTCTATTTTATTGTCCTTTAATTGGAATATGTGGAATATGGGATAACTTCTCTTCCTATTTATATATATATATATATATATATATATATATATATATATATATATATATATATATATATATATATATATTATATATATATATATATATAAAATTTTTCAACCCAAAACAACAATATATACGTAAGGACACTTCAATTCGAAATATCTAAGATGAAATACCTAGTTTCAATTGGGGCGTCCCTTAAGACGAAAAAGCTGACTTTATTTGTAGAGCTAGGATTCTAAAATCGACTGTAAGTACTTTGTAGCTATTACTAGAAGTGAGTCGAGCCAATTCAAAGTTCGGTTCATCAAATATGAAATGTGCTAAATATTTTGGCTCGTTTATTAAATGAAGTGAACTTGAACTTTGACATATTCAGAGTCATTAGTTCCTAAGCTGTTTTGATATATAAATATAGTTATTTTTTAAAAATAATCCTAATAATAATATTTTTGTTATATATATATATATATATATATATATATATATATATATATATATATATATATATATATATATATATATTAGCATTTGTTTTATTTTTAATCTAACTAAATTATTTTTTAACTAATATATGTAAAAAAATAGATGTTATATAATTGAGTTATAAATTTGAGCCTAACTCATTGAACCAAGGACTTAATTTATATAAAATTTCATATTGATCCATTAAACTCGAGTATCTTGTAGAAGTTAAAGTAAACTAAGCTTAAACTAAGAAAATGAACTTGATATTTTATTGAGCTAAGTATCAGCCAAGCCTAGTTGAATTTAGCTAGACTTACTTTCAGCCTATTTGTGATTAAGATTAAGCTGTAGCAGAGATTTGTTTCACACTCAAAGTCCAAGGTATATATAACTCATTGAACCAAAGACTCAATTTATATAAAACTTGATATTAATTCATTAAACTCGAGTATCTCGTAGAGATTAAAGTGAACTAAGCTTGAACTAAGAAAATAAACTTGATATTTTATTGAGCTGAGTATCAGCCAAGCCTAATTGAATTTAGCTAGACTTACTTTCAGCCTATTTGTGACTAAGATTAAGCTGTCACTTGAGCAGAGATTTGTTTCACACTCAAAGTCCAAGGTATTGTGAAGTTATCATACGGTAATTTTTTTTAAGTCACAAAAAAAAAATATACATACAGATTTCTGTAGTTTAAAGAAAATTCAAGTTATGATTAGCAGTGAATGTGAAAAGTTTTACTTGTCTCTTGATCTAATATGGAAGCAAGATCGTTATGATCTCAAATGTGACAAACGCACCTACATCTAGTGAAAGAATAGGAATTTAATCTTGTGTAAAAATGATTACCAGTACGTCCTATGCAATCATGAACTGTTCTTTCCAGAGGCTTACATATGATATGCGACAATAATCACAATTGGTCCTATATATAGTGAATTACGAGATTTAATCAACCAAATTGAACAAGGAAGGCAACTTTTTTTATGCTATATGATAATTTGTGATCATCAATTATAGATTTGTATTAACATTAAACCTCCAGGTCTACTTAAAGGTCGGGTTTCCATAATTAACATTGCTACTTTATTCTGCTGGTCTCTTTATAAAAGCATTGCAGAATTATATGAATAAGAAAATATAGCTAGCAACCGTTGCTTTTGCTTCTCTTTATAAGAACAAGAAGTAATCATCTGGTTTTATTTAGCCCGCTCTAAATAGATCTTTCTAAAAGAAAACATTATAAAATGTGAGTCATTGAGATGTCTATCTCATGTTTTTCTCTTTGCTTCCAACGTGACATTTTAGTCACAGATGCAATATTCATTTCTGTCATTTTCTCAGGGAAATAAGACAGAAGCCCAGATGGACCTTTTACTTAGTTATGAGCCACATTGCCCAAAGGTCAATCAAGATGGAAATTGATGCTTTAAAGATCAAGCTAAACGGCATGATATCATTTTCTTTGGAAAGAAACAACCTGAGTGGTATTTCTTTTCTCTATGTATTTATAATCCATAAATATTTGTTGAGTAGAGTGACACTAATTCCAGACACCTATATAAATTGAGACATTTCTACGTCCCCTTATTTTATCTGCATACAACTATTAAATTTTAAAAACCATAAATCATGAGCTGCCAAATGTATATAAAAAATATCCAAAATTCCAAATATATATAGTACATTCTGCTGATGTAATTAGCGACATTTTTATATATCAAGTGGTACGAGCTGTGTAGAGTGCAAAGTACTGCTGGTTACGACAATTATATATATATATATATATATATATATATATATATATATATATATATATATATATATATATCTTCATGCATGCATGCAGAATCTTTGAATATCTCATTCAGATTTGTTCTTGTTATTTTATTGAAAGTTGAAATACCTTATAACCACCATCGCCGTCAGTTCAGTAACAAAAGTGAGTCGTTTGCAAGCAATTAACACTATAAGAAGAAAAATTTGAATTAGAGACAAAAACTTAAAAATGGAATTATTTATGTCTCTGATAGTGATGAAAATAAAGATGGAAATGGAAACAAAGCAACGACTTTATTGTTGCCAAATTTTTCCTATCTAAAAAATTATTTCTCTAAATCATAATATATTTTTTTAAAGAAAAATAACATTTACTCTGTGATGGCTATCATCCGTCGATCACTATATAATGAAAAAAATTAATAATTTAAAAAACTTTAAATGTAAAGATGGATAAATTTCATCACAATTATTTATTTTAATATTTTTTCTAAAAATTTGTTCTGAAATTAAAAATAAGAAAAGAATTTAAAGTTAGAGTTAAAGACTGAAAAATTCCTCTCTAAATACATGAGAAAAAAAAAATCCAAAACAGAGAGTTTTGGTCTTAACATAGAAGATCAAATTGGTATTTTAAGTACCCTCCCATCATTTCCACTTCCAAACCCACTTTATTATTTTCTCCTTTTTTAAGGTTTTGGATTTTCGATATTATTCGTTGAATCATGAATGATATATGCTACTGGGTTCGTTTATTTTTGTCACTTCAATAATTTAATTGGTATCTGTACCTTGATTATGTACATAATTTTGGTAGAGTGATGTTTGAGACGAATTAAAACAAGAGTGAATCCAAAAGTACGAATTAAGGTGATAAGTAATTTCAACTCAATTGAATAATGATGCAAGTTTAAATTTTAAAAATATAGTTCTTATGAAAAAATTACATAATTTTTGTGTTTTCTAAATTAAAAAAGAATTAATTTTATAAACGATTTAAATAACAGAATATGTGAAGATATATTATGATTTAAAAAAAAAGAGTAATATTTTCAGCATCTAAGTAGAAGAGAGGGATAATTTTGAGTCTGGGAGCTAGGAGGACAAAAGGATTAGTCTAGAAATGATAATGAAAGGCATTGTACTCCAAATTGAGGAAGTGCTAGTGTCATGGTGGAACATCCATGTGGAGGGTATCAAATTTTAAGAACTCATTTGAGTCTGCCTGCCAGGCTGCCACAGTATTCCGAGTGTATCAATTTTTAAGAACTCATTTTATAAATGAATTTTATTAAAAAAAAGTTTATAAAAAAAAATTAATTGATTTTTAAATTATTTATTTTAAATTGTCTGTATTTAAAAATCCACTTAAACTTAATTGAAAGTGAATAAATTTAATTCTATTTTGATTTTAATTATTTGAATTGATAAATAATTTTATAAAAATTCATTCACATGATGTATCATTGAAGGATTGGACGTGGTAATTAATAAGTCGAATTCTTAATGGGAATTATCAAAGTTTAAATCTTAAAGTATGCACTTATTAGGAGAAACTCCTAATTAATAATCAATACATGTGAGAATGACCAAAAATTGTTGTTCAATATTTACGAGATTCATATTTTATGTCTATATTTCTTACTGCAACTGCCCTACAAAAGATCTTAATCCATGTCTCCTAATTTTAACATAAAAAAAGTGTATCTATAAATATACCAAATATCACTTTGACATCGCCATATGATTAATTACGAATCTAACAACCGATCGATGTGTTCATATTAACACAGAGACACAAAGTAAAAGACAAAAACATTTGAAGAAATAATTTACCTTCCTGATATTTACAATCCACCAATAATAAATTAGACTTTGAAGATCCATAAAATTGACCCCCAAACCTCCCTTACTCTCTCTCCCTCTCTCTATGAAGCCTTAAAAATATAATAAAAATTCTGACCATACTCAATTTAATAAAAATATAATAATATGTGAGCAACATATAGATGATTGAATTAAATTTAAAATATTTTTTAATAAATTTTAAATTAAATATTAACCGTTTTGGGGTACTTTAAAATTTCTCCTACATAAGGTCAAATTATCAATCATCGATCTAACTCCAACCAATAGCTAGTTTGGGCAGATTTGCACTCAGTTGCATCCAAAAAGTGAAAGCAACGTGGAGACTTTGTATCAGTCGTCTCTGCAGAAATGGAATCAAACGTGTTCAAGGTGACAAATTAATGCGAGATGCATCTGGAAGCCTTGAAAAGTCTGAAAATATTGGTTGCGTTTGATAAGTTTTGGAAAAAAGTGGTCATAAGAGAGTTGAAATAATTATTTTTTAATTTTTTTAATAAAGAGTAAAAATTATTTTATATTTGGATATAAATATAAAACTATTTTTTCTTTTTTATTATATTTTTTTATAATTTATTATTTTAAAAAAACAACTCATTCTTGTTTTTAAAAAAAAAAAAAAAAAATACTTTTTTAAAATCTTATTCAAATATCGGTCTATATTTTAAAATTATTTTTTAATGAAAAAAACACTTTTCTAATAAAAAAAATGCAAACAAATACACCCATGATCTTATTTACGTCTAAAGATTCGTGAGTTGCCCATTGATTTGCTGATTTTGGTTTAGGCCACAGTTTTTGGTTTTCAGTTGTTGTCTGAACATATGTAATTTGTTACTTATATAGTTGCTATATGATATTTATTTGTAATTATTAATTATTAATTTTATAATAAATATTTAAGATAAAATTCATTTTAATAAAATATTTGATAATTCATTTTTTGAATAATTCTGAACAAAATTAATGTCCTATAAAAATTATATCTGTATATTAAATTTTATATTATTCTTATACTAGTTAATGATATCTCAATTATTAGTTAATAAGGTGTATAAATTAATTAATAAACGTAATTTCAAAAAGTTGGGAATATGTTATCAAAAGTTAGAAATCCGTTAACTAATTTATATACTTTTTTTTCTTTGTACATAACTAATTTATATACCTTATTAATTAATATTTAATTATCATTAACTAATACAAAAACAATATAAAATCTTGATGTACAAATGAATGAAATTATATTGTCTTCTCGTCATCATACCGCACTTCACTGCACCCTATTTACCTTACTTAATAATTGTCGGATTGTGCGGTCTTCTAGTCTGTTTGGTTCGTATGTATTCACACATTCTAACAACTTTTTTTGTTTCTAACAACTTTTTTGTTAAAAAAAAGTTGTTAAATAATGTTGAATTGTGTTTGGCTTTTTGGATGTGTGAAATTAATTATTTTTTTTTCTTTGTAAAAAGTCATTGGAAAATTAAGGATGACAATAGGATAGGATGGGATGGGATGGGGTGGGATGGGGTGGGATGGGGAGCGTAGTGTTTCTTTTACCCTTGTTATTGTCTTTATTATAAATATTTATTTATAATCTTTATGGATAGACAAAATATTTATGAAAGATCTGTAGTAATTAATAATTTAAAATAAAATCTTAAAAATTATAAAAAAATATAAATAAAATAAATTTTAATATTATATATTACAACTTTATTCAATAATTTAATATTATTATAAAATTAAAAGAATATTATAAATAACAAACTAAATTTAATTATTTTTGTAATAATCAGTTTATATAAATAACTATTACATAAATAGTATATATTTTTTCAACAAGTTTTATCATTATAGGCTCATTCAATAAAAAATTCATTTTAAAATAATAAAAATATATGTATTTTCATCTCATCTCAAAGTTAAAAAAAAAAGAATCATAATATATTATATGTATTAAATAAAAAAATATACTTAACGGTTTGCATGACACCCATGTAGGCAGTACTATAATCTCAGCCCCGCCTCCATTTATTAAACGAGTATCTATTCCCCATCCTGTCACAGATAATTTCCGCAGATCCCTGTAGGTACGAGTAATTTTGTCATCTTTAAACAAAATCTCTTCGATGAGTATTATTTTTAAAAGTTGTTAGCTTTCAATTATTTTTTTTTATGAATATGTCCCCATACGTTAGTCGTTCAACAACTAAAATAATGTCATCTTTAATGTAAAACTAATTCATTTTTAATAATTTAATGCATAAAAGTAATTTTTTTTACATTTAAATAAAACAGATTAACTTAAAATTATTTTTCAGTTAATATATCTAAATATAATTGATTATTGAAATAATTAAATTTTTACAATTTGATTATTAAAATAATCAAATTTTTACAGTTATCTCAAATAAAATAATTTTTTATGTATTAAATAAAAAAATTTATTTATGATGAATGATTGTTTATATTTATGTTTAGCTTTTTCAATACGCAGCTTCTCAGGAAGAAAATGAGACACAAGATAAAGATCACATAATATAAAAAATAAGAGTTTAATTGAATGTATCATTAATGTAAAACAATTTATACTTATATTTATTAATATTTTGATAAATCAGTATTTATTATTATTTTTATCTTTAAATAATTGAAATAAAAATAAAAAATTAAAATATAAGTGAATGTTAATATAAAATTATTTATATTATGATAAATATTACTTTAATAAAAAAAATAAAGCATAAAGTTAAGTGTAATATCCTATTTTTTATAAAATATTTTATGTAGAGTAATTTTTAATTTTTTTACCGTGAATAGTTTATATGATCTAATTTTTCAATAATTGTTATTAAACAAAAAGAATTAGATAAAATTTATACGAATTGAAATTTTAGAAATTAATTTTTTAGATAAATTGGTAAGAATGAGTCTAAAAATATGTGGTATTAAATTAGAAGTAATAATATAAAAATTATGAAATTAGAAATAAAAATTTATTGAAATAAAATCTAGTATTTAATCTTTGTAATAAGGATTAAGAGTATTTCTATGAGTTTAAAATAGATTAAAAATATATTATTATTATTATTATTATAAAATGGTGATATATTTGTTAAAAGTCATAATAACAAAAGTAAATATTTTTAAGTCTAATGATTACTTAGATAAATATTTAATTAGTTAATCATTACTTAATTTTAAAAAATTAAAAATTAAAATAAATAAGGGTGCTACGTTGTAGCCTCTGCCATGGTGCAACGTAGAATCTCAAATCACCATATAAAACAATAAAAAATAAAAAATGTGTTAGAAAGGCTATAAATAAGGGGTTACGGTGAAAAGAAATAAAGTGGAAAGAGAGAGTGAAAGAATACTCTGAAACTGTGAAACCGAGGGAGAGAAAGAAAGAAAGAAATAAAGGAAGAAAAGGAAAGAGAAAGAAAGAAGGAAAAAGGAGAGTGAGAAAGAGAAAAAAAGAAGAAAAAAGACGAAAAAAAAGAAAGTTTTTATGAGATAAGAATTGAATTTTTTTTTAAAAAATAAAATTATGATATTAAGTATGTTTATAGTTTATTAATAATAGGTATGATTATATATTGTATTAGTAATTTAATAATGTTAATTAATTTATTATTTTAGTATTTTGTGTATATTATTATTTTTATTAAATTTATTATGCACATATAATATTGTTAGATTATAAAAATTTGATATTTGATTTTGTACTTGGCTTTAAAATATTTATGATATTTGATAAAATTTAGGATTATTATAATTTGAATGTTGACTCTTACATGAGACTAATATAATAAATTATAAAAAATTAAAATATTATTCAAGACTTAAGTTAAATAAATATTTTAATTATATTAAATTATTATTACCTTGACTTGAGGACATTTTGTGATCTTTGCAAGGAGTGGACTATTGTGCAATAAACATATGTGCTTGATTTATATGAATTTTCTTATATTTATCTTGATTTGGGAGTAATTTTATGACCTCTATATTGACTGTTGCGAGAAAAAGACTCTTGTACAATGAATGCATGAACATGACCAGTA
This sequence comes from Ormosia emarginata, assembly GCA_029884605.1. Lineage (NCBI taxonomy): Eukaryota > Viridiplantae > Streptophyta > Magnoliopsida > Fabales > Fabaceae > Ormosia > Ormosia emarginata. The sequence goes on along the minus strand of JAQQTP010000089.1, from coordinate 62,181,725 downwards.
CAAACTATGAACCATGATAAGAACATGAAAAACTATAGATTATGATGAGGACTAGACAAACTATGAAATGTAACATAGATTTTTAAAAGAATTATTAAATTAATTTTAAATCAAAGTTGGTCTATTGAAGATCTGACTTTTAAATTTAATGACTTTAAGTTTTGTGAATTTTATTGCCATGACTTATTTGAAAAAAAGACTTGTATATGATGAATTTATTTGTGATATATTAGTGATTTGTATTACTTATGTTTGTGTGTAATGACAAGCAAATGATTCAAAGAAAAGTTTGTACCTAACCGTTGAGAAAGTAAAGGGATAGATGTCATTTTATGTTATCTGCCTCAGTTAGTGTGAATGTGTCTGACTTTGTCATCAAGATGTTAAAGTAACACTAGAGATATGGTGGATTCCTGATGCGGACTTAAAGGATGCAAACAAAAGTGCAAGTTGTCTCAAGTAATAAATTCTCGGGAGTCCGAGGTCGATTCATAGGGAATTGATGAAGAAAAATTAATCGAGGTAAGAAAAGGATTTGTCACAACACCATAAGTAATAAAAGTTGTTCACAAATGATAAATGATTTGCTTGGGTTAGGAGATCCACTCTTGGTAATAAATTAGAGGTAAAATTATTTCTCTTTATAACTCAATTGAAATCTACGCATAAAGGAAGTTCTAATCGAAAAATATAACATTCAAAGTTTAATTATATATGCAATTATATTATGATTTCTTCAATTATCTACCAACAATTGTAAGCGAGCTCAAGCCTTCACTGTGCCAATTCTCTTGTCTACAATAAATCAAGATCTTCACTATACAAGGAAGGTTTCTAAATTGATTGGAAATAAAATACAACATATATAATGTCTACTTTATAATATATCATTTAAGCACAAGAAATAGAATAATCTTACCTTATTTTATTACCAAGAGCTTCACTCTTTCACCCAAGCAAAATGAAAATTAAGTACTCATAATCAAGAAGAAAAAAAGAAAGTAGAAGAGAAAGATAAATATAACTTCAAATTAGAACAAAAGAAAATTACAACAAAGGAAGACAATATACAAGCATGAACATAATTTCTCCTAACCAAGCCTAAAACCAAAGTCTTCTAAATGATCAGCCAATGGAGCCTTTTATAGAGGATTAGAGATACAAAATGGGGCTGATTAATGAGTGGGTGAGGAGTAGATAGATGAGTTGAAAATACCAAATGATGAGTTGGTGAGTAAAAAATTATTGAAATTTTTTGTCTCTGAAATCAGTCAGTGCTGATCTCATGGATGCCATCAGAATAAAGCAATGTGGTCTTTATGAAAGTTGTACCATTTTGTCTCAGCTTTCCAATGCCACCAAAATCATCCAAAAATTCGTCCTACAGCCCAAGATATGACTCAATTACTGCAGACTGTCCAGGCCCAGTTTCAGCACCTCTGTTTTGAATTCCATACCCAATATCACCTCTAATCTATCTGAATGAGCTCTTATGTTCTTTATGAAAGTTGTAGATATGGGTCTTAACTTTCAAGTGTCCAAATTTCAGCCTAAGAAAGTTCCCACAGCCCGAGTTATGCTTTGATTACTGTTCAGGTTCTAGTCACAAAACCCGTGTTTTGACTTCCAAGCCCAATTAGCTCCTCTAGATATCCATATTTTACCTGGAGCTCTCATAAAAGTTATAGAGCTCTCTTTTATCTTTCTTACAAGGTAAGATATATAATTATAAGACATCTAGAACTCAAGATATGACTGAAATACAGAAATAGTGTAAGACCAAAATAGTACTAAAAAAAATCAATTAAGTCCAATTTGAGTCTAAACTTACAAAACATAACCATGCTTAATCAGTTAAGTACATAGAGAGTGTAAATGACTAAAAATGAGGGTTTATTAATGTATAAAATATGTGATTATCAAATTCTTCCACACTTAGCTTTTTGCATTCCTGAGCAAAACACATAAGACCAAAGTTAGGAAACAAAGAAAAACGATATAGACTCAAAAGCTAAAAACTCTAAAAGACTTGATGAAGCAAGAAGAGCAATCAGAAATTCAAGGGATCAAAACATTAATGAGGTAACATTTCATCACATCTCAAACCAACAAGTAAGGAAACTTCAGTTGAAAAGAATGAATCAAGAATGATAGATCCTCACCGAATTCACTCTCAATCTCTCAAGTGTTTAAAAGGTAAGTATTTCACTTAATTCAACTCATGAACAATTGCATTACCATAAACTTGCTTATCTTCTACTTCTCTGCTACTCAAAATACATGTATACAAAACTCAAAAGGACTTTATTCAAGGTTGTAATTAGGTCATGGTAAAGGAGAGAGGATAATATGGATATGAGAAGATAAATACCAAAGAGAATAAAATAGCATTATGGTACAGTTAGAGTGGAGAAGATGTTTGAGAACATTCATCATAAAAGACAATGGCCAATATTTGACTAATGTTTTGTTGAAGATCAATCTCAAATTGATGAATTGAATTCATTGTTAGGTCTAAACCTTCTCATTTTCTTCCTGATGTTTCCAAGCATCCACCTTTATTCTAGACTCTGATAATTCTTTAATTACAATGGTGGTCAGCTCTTTTTTTTTATCATTTGCGCACACACACCCCCACATTTGTTCAAGAACAAGGTCAATGCTCTCTTATTCCCTAAGGTTAGGTAAAAATATGTTTTTTTTAACACACGTAATGAGCTAAAAATAAAGAATAGTCAAATAAACTCAAAGGGGTTACACAAGGGAAAATATACAAGAATGACTATTTGGTCAAAGTAGCTATTTCAAAATACCTCAATCATATTTATGTATGCATATGAAAATGTAGCCTAAAAAAGAATTAAAGCAAGTTCTAGAGTAACAATTCCATGAGTGAAAATCACACAAGAAAGAAGATAATGATACAAATGTTCAATTCTTTCATCAATAAGCTCAAAATCTCACAAGGCATATTTCTATCATTCTCAATCCATCATTTCAAGATTCATATCCAAGCTTGTAATTTTTAAGAAAGAAGACAATTTATGGTAAGATCCAAGAATCCATTTGTTACTTCTACACAAAATAATTATTTCCTCAACTAAGATGCATCTCAAGAGTAAACTTACCTCCAAGGCAAAATTTATTCCTTACTCTGCTATCCTTAATTAGTTTTATTACGAATAGGTTTCTGACAGTCATATCACTAAACATATTTTCCAATTTAGATGCTTCTCAGGAGCAAAATTACTCCTTACTCTGCCATCATTCATTGGTTTAGTAAGTCCATGACAATCATATCATACTTCTTAAAAAAGAAATTTTTTTTTAGTCAACTATCTTTCTCCCTAACCAGATCACAACATTATCCTCAATGTTAAAATATAGATGAGTAAAAGATAGAAGATATTACTTGTTGGAGAAATCTGACACAAATTTAAACAGAAACAAAGTACGATAAATAAAATCAAAGGTAAAGAAAAGCTATAAACAAAGTGTTAAATCTGTCTTTCTTTTCATCCTGCTTCCCTCACTGCTTCCTGGTGACCAATCTATCTGAGCTATTGTTGGGCCACGTTTATAAACAAAAGCTTCTAATTTATCAATCAACTCATCAATAGTAGAAGCAGAGATAAGAAGTTGTCTTGCCGAAGGTGTGATAGATTTTTGTTCCACAACATGGTCAAGAAAAAGTAACAAAATATCAAAAAAATTATTTACATTCAACAAACTTATGGGTTTATGGTGGATGTTCAGTTGGGCCAAAGAGACAATTTGAAAAATTTCTTCTAAGGTACCAAAATCACCTGGTAAGGCAATGAATGCATCAGAATTGTCAAGCATTATTTTCATTCGTTCATGCATTAATGATACCTTAAGTTCCTCCCCAATTGTCTTTCCAATGATGTTCTGTTGAGCTAAAGGTTCAGAAATGACACCTAAAACATGACTGTCTCTTATATATACAACAAGTGATACAACCCTCATTAACCCACGGTAACCTCCCCCATATACAAGATGAATATTCCTCGCAGCAAGTGATCGACCAAGAGTGGTAGTTGTATTTATAAACTCTAAACCCTTCCCATACTTAGACTCACAAAATACACAGATATTTTTAAGTTGACGAACAGAACCACCTTCCATTTCTTATTCTCACTTTCCCTTTGAATGATTCTGAGTTAGAAGAAAGTGGAGAAAATATAGTGTTTAAATAGGAAAAAGAATGGAAAGAGTAATAATAACATCTATAAGGGTAGGTTGGTTGTTGTGAGAAAAGTTTGAAATTAAAAACACAGAATCTTTTTTTTTTTTTTTTTTTTATTTTTTTTTACTTCAAGAAAACCATCAGGGTAAAGAAGTCTAGAAACCCCTAAAGGACCCTGCTCAAAGGATCGTCTGTCCAAAACCAAAATACAGTAAAATCTTATAAAGATAAAAGAAATATAATAGCAAATGATGACATACCTTTATGTACAGTTTTCATAGCGTATCTTTATACTGCGCGTCATGAGTACAGTAGTGGCATATCTTTATACTGCATGTCACCAGTGCAGTAGCCACTCACGTCCATTTATTCGAAGAAAAGAGAAAGAAGAAACCATCGTGGGTTTCCATCCTGAGTCTGGAACTTGGAGAACTCACACTTGGGCTCGTAACATCAACAAAGATACTAAAATTTGAAACTCGTAATGTCCAAGATCCAGAACGTCCCATCCCAGGACGCTGAGAGTCCCTTCTAATAAAATAGAGGATCAAACTCAGATGTCTCATACGCTTTGGCAGCTACGGGTTACTTCTCACTGATAACCAGAGTGGGACGCTTCTGCCTATCCATCAACTCTATAGTGCCTAGATGGTAACATTGGGTTATGGAGGGCGGCTCTCTACAAAGCATGGCACCTGAACTTGTTTAAGGACCAGCGTGCAAAGGTCTACCCGAGTCAATGATGGGTCAGCCGAAGGCTGGGGCTCCACAACTAATTAAAGTCATAGTACTCCTTCCGGATTGGCCTTCTTCAAACATTTTTTTCTTTTTTTTTCTTTTTTTTTTAAGAAGAACATAAAGAAGAAGAAGATAATATATACAGATTGTTGTGGATATGACTCATATTTGCCTCTGGTTTCACGTCCAGTAACGGTTTAAACGCCTTTTATGAGTCGAGAATAAGTTTCCCATCCAATTTTCTTATAAATTGGCAAACAGGATCTTTTAGAGTCAGATTCCCAAGACTGTAGTATTTTTCTTCATCCTTGAAGAGATTTAACAAATTAAGAAGTTCACGATACACAAATCCACAAGAATGCGTCTCAAGAGTTAATAAGATATCATCTAATGACTCCTTACTCAATCCATTCTTAATGAAAAAATTTTATCTTCTCTGTTTGCGGAAACCATCTCCAAAGAACGACATCACTTGTTATAATTCCATCGTGCATATTTATGACAGACCTCACTGTCGGGTACATATCTCTTAAAGATTTGATCAGGACAATATTTGAACAAATATGGGTCATCCCAATAAAAAAATTTCACCTCAGTCAAAAATTTCTTTCTGTCTTGGTGTGTCCACTGAGGCGGCATCTTTCCTTCTTGTTCTTCAGTAAGAGTTGAGGAAATTACAACTGGAAAGCTTTGTTCTTCTCCTAAAAATGTGTACTTCAACCAAACAGGTAATGACTTTAATTTTAGTGTGGGTACTTCTTCAAGGGTATTATCATTCATGGGTTTTAACTCTTCGAATCTTGACTTCCATCTTTTGTATTCTATTTCCTCTATACAATCAAGCAAATCAAATGAATTAATTAAAGAAACTTCTAATGGGTCAGAAGAACTCCCTTTTTGAAGATGATCATCTACAATGACTTCAATCCCTTCAACTTCCTCCTTTTCATCAAAGACTTCCTGTGGTTGCTTGCATATGTTAAAAACATTGAGTTTTAGTGTCATATTTCCAAATGTTAGTTTCACCACTCCATTTCTACAATTTATCAAAGCATTAAATGTTGCTAAAAATGGACAGCCTAAAATGACAAGAATTGACTTGCAGCTATCAACCATTGGTTCAGTATCCAAGACAATAAAAGTCACAGGATATATAAATTTATCAACTTGAACCAACACATCTTCCATTATTTCTCTTAGAATTTTAATTGATCTATCGGTAAGTAGAAGAGTAACAGAAGTTAGTTTTAACTCACCCAAGTTGAGTTGCTGATAAATTGAATATGGAAGCAAATTGATACTAGCACCAAGATCAAGTAAAGCTTTTTCAATTTTATGTTCTCCAATAATGCATGAAACTGTAGGGCAATCAGGGTCTTTAAATTTCAAAGCATTATTATTTTGAAGAATAGAGCTTACCTGTTCAGCTAAAAATGCATTTTTTTCACATTTAAGTTACTTTTAACAATGCACAAGTTCTTTAAATATTTGGCATAAGAGAGAATCTGCTTGATAACATTTAACAGAGGAATATTGACCTTCACTTGTTTCAAAATTTCAAAAATTTTAGTGTGGTGGTCCAATTTCTTTGGATTCTTTAATGCTTGAGGAAATGAGGGTGAAGGCGAGAGTTTAGTCTCCTTTTGGTCAACTTCTTCATTTTCTTGGGGAATTGGTTCAACTTCTTTCTCACAAGGTTTAGGAATTTGTTTTTCAACAATTTTTCCACTCCTAAAAGTTATCACTGACTTGACTTAATCTATCTGATGATTTTCTGAACTATCCTCATTTAGACTGTACTGACCCTTGGGATTCGGTTGAGGTTGAGAAGGAAATTTTCCTTTCTCATGAATGGTGAGAGCAGAAGTAAGTTTGGAAAGAGTGTCTTTTATGTCATTCATGGTTTGATTATTTTATTTATTAATGGTCTCTTGCTTTTCTATAAATGTATGCAGTGTTTCTTCAAGATTTTTCCTATATGGTGGGACATAAGGTGCATATCCTTGATAATTTTGAGAGTCATGTTGTGCCTGAAGACGTGGTGGTTGCACGAATTGTGGCTGATTATTATTCCTCCAGCTGAAGTTCGGGTGATTTCTTCATCTCAGATTGTATGTATCTGAAAAAGAAGAAGTAAATGGCTTTTTAAAATTATTCATTGCATTTACTTGCTCATGTATAATTTCTTTAAAAATAGGAATCTTAGAACATTCATGTGTTGAGTGTCCAAGTCATCACAAATGCCACAAATTTCTTCATTTTGCACAGATTTTATTTCTTTTGCTTTTCCTAATTCCATTGCTTCAATTTTTCTAGCCAAATTGGCAGACTTAGCATTTGGATCTTCCTCTTGATTAAGGTGATATTTTCCTTTATTAGCACTTGCAAGGTTAGATCTAATTGAATTTTTAGAAATATTAGTACCATGTCAAGATTGAAAATTTTCAGCCAACTGGTTTAAATAGTCTAAAGCTTCATCAGGTTCTTTATCAAGAAACTCACCATTGCACATTGTTTCCATAAATTGTTTAGTTTCAGGTATTAAACCTTCATAAAAGAAGCTTATAGTGCACCATTTTTCAAAATCATGATGTGGGCAAGAATTTAACAAATCTTTAAACCGTTCCCAACATTGAAAATATGCTTCATTTGAACTTTGAGAAAAATTTTGGATTTGTCTTTTCATAGCATTGGTTTTATGTGTTGGAAAAAATTTCTTTAAGAACTCACCTTGTATTTCTTGTCATGTGCCAATTGATCTTTGTTTCAAAGTGTTAAGCCAAGATTTTGCTTTATCTTTTAAACAAAAAGGAAATAATTTAAGCTTAACAATCTCTTCAGTACAATTTTGGTCATTGAAAGCAATACATACTTTCTCAAAATCTTTCAGATGTAAATATGAGCTTTCAGATTCTAAACCATGAAAATTAGAAAGTAAAAAAATCATACCTGGCTTGAATCTAAAAATTGTTGGCATTGAGTGGAAAGATAAAACATGATGGACTAGAATTTAGAGATGGTTGCAAATATTCACGCATAGTTCACAACAGTTGATTTTCATGTTCATATGTACACTTTCATTTTCAGTCATTGTGTCAATTGTGTGTGATCGTGATTCAAACAAATCAATATATAAAGCACCAGGATTAATTTTAACCAAATGACCAGAATTTAAATCATGATACTAATTAAGCATAAATAAATGACTTAAAATAGAAAAAATAATGTACAAGTTAGCAGTTTACACCAACCATTAAATATTAACAAAGATGTTGTATAAACCAATCACCCAATAAATATTAACAAGTAAAAAGTTAGATAACTGATAAATTAAAAAGTTAGGTAATTAGAGAGTTAATAATTAGTAAGTTAGAAAGTGTAGAAAGTAAAATACAGAAAATAAAATACAAAAAGTAAAGTGCAGAAAGTAAATTGTAGAAAGTAAATTACAAAAAATAAATTTAAAATATGAATACCGGAGAGAGGCAAAGCCCTACCAGAGCATGTCGAAAGAGAAGAGAAGAAAAAAATTATTTCATTACGTTAGAAAGCAATAATAAATAACAAAAATTAAAAGTTAGAGAGCAAAAAATAAAAGTTAGTAAACAAAAATAAATGACATAAATAAAAAGTTAGTAAACATAAATAAATGACTTAAATATAAAAGTTAGAAAGTTAGTAGGTTAGCAAGTTAGTAAGTTAGATAGTTAGAAAGTTAGAGAGTTAGTAAAGAAACTGAAGGATCGGCAAGCCAATCTTTTGCTCCGGTGAGGGAGAAGAGAGAATAGATTTTATTAAAGAAAAAGAACCTCAATAAATTAAAACTTCTAATCAAGCCCCCGACAACGACGCCAAAAACTTGATGCAGACTTAAAGAATGCAAACTCAAATGCAGGTTGTCTCAAGTAATAAATTCTCGGGAGTCCGAGGTCGATCCATAGGGAATTGATGAAGAAAAATTAATTGAGGTAAGAAAAAGATTTGTCACAACACCAAAAGTAATAAAAGTTATTCATAAATGATAAATGATTTGCTTAGGTTAGAAGATCCACTCTTGGTAATAAATTAGATATAAGATTATTTCTTTTTATAACTCAATTGAAATCTACGCATAAAGGAAGTTCTAATCAGAAAATATAACATTCAAAGTTCAATTATATATGCAATCATATTATGATTCCTTCAATTATCTACCAACAATTGTAAGCGAGCTCAAGCATTTACTGTGTCAATCATCTTGTCTATAATAAATCAAGATCTCCACTATACAAAGAAGGTTTCTAAATTAATTGGAAATAAAATACAACACATATAATGTCAACTTTATAATATATCATTTAAGCACAAGAAAAATAATAATCTTGTCGTATTTCATTACCAAGAGCTTCACTCTTTCACCCAAGCAAAATGAAAATTAAGTACTCATAATCAAAAAGAAAGAAAGAGAGTAGAAGAGAAAGATGAACGTAACTTCAAATTAGAACAAAAGAAAATTACAACAAAGGAAGACAATATACAAGCATGAACATAATTTCTCCTAACCAAGCCTAAAACCAAAGTCTCCTAAATGATCAGCCAATGAAGCCTTTTATAGAGGATTAGAGATACAAAATGAAAATGGGGCTGATTAATGAGTAGGTGAGGAGTAGGTAGACGAGTGGAAAATGTCAAATGATGAGTTGATGAGTGGAAAATTATTGAGATTCTTTGTCTCTGAAATCATTCAGTACTGATCTTATGGATGCCATCAGAATGAAGTAATGTGGTCTTCATGAAAGTTGTACCACTTTATCTCAGCTTTCCAATGTCACTAAAATCATCCAAAAATTCATCTTATAGCCCAAGATATGACCCAATTACTGCAGACTGTTCAGGTCCAATTTTAGCACCTCTGTTTTGACTTCCATACCCAATATCACCTCTAAGCTATCTGAATGAGCTCTTATGTTCTTCATGAAAGTTGTAGATATAGGTCTTACCTTTCAAGTATCCAAATTTCATCCCAAGAAAGTTCCTACAGCCCGAGTTATGCTCTGATTACTGCACATTGTTCAGGTTCTAGTCACAAAACCCGTGTTCTAACTTCCAAGCCCATTTAGCTCCACTAGATGCCTATATTTTACCTAGAGCTCTCATGAAAGTTGTAGAACTCTCTTTTATCTTTCCTACAAGGTAAGATATATAATTATAAGACATCTAGAACTCAAGATATAGCCGAAATACAGAAACAGTGTAAGACTAAAATAGTGCTAAAAAAATCAATTAAGTCCAATTTGAGTCCAAATTTACAAAGCATAACTAGACTTAATCAGTTAAGTACATGGAGATTGTAAATAACTAAAAATGAGGGTTTATTAATATGTAAAATATGTAATTATCAATTTACTATGGAAGTGAAGACCTTTGAATGAGATGTGAGACAAGCAGACATGAAAATAAAAGGAAACTTTAAAGGGTGGATTCTCTGTGATGAGAAAACTTACTTACTGATGTTTGTATATAATGTTGTGTTGCATGATTTATTTAGCATTCGTTCAGTTATGCTGCTGGAATCACTTTATTCTTGTCGTACTTTTGTTACCATGTGATTTTCTGTGTACTTTACACAATTTAAACTCACCATGTGTTTTCAAACATTTTATAACTGTTCATTTCCTACTAAGAATTTTCAATTCTTACTGTTCATGGTGATTTCAGATTAACACAGGATGCATTATGATTATCATCATTCAGATTGACTATGTATGGATTCCAGTTCCAGAGGAGAGAGATATATTAGAGGTATTAAAAATATGTGTATATTTACTTTTGAGTAAACACCATGACTGGCGTGCAACGTTATTTTGAAAAGCTATAGATGTGTATTACGGCTTTGTGTTGTTCTATGTGTCGATGCCTTTTTTTTGTATTTTGGTCGTATGTGTTTAGTGATATCTATTTTATAGCCAGTATTAATATATGTATATTTGACTAAATAATGACTATGATATATATAAGCTCTAGATAAAAAAAATCCTCACGCTCATTTTGTTAATTCGTGTAGTAATTTTTAATCATTCACTTCATAAAAGTTGAGAAATTTTATTATTAGTTCAAAATTTATGAATGAGGTTACATTTTTTGCATCAAAACGTCGATTTTTGGCACTAGATAGTTATATCTATGTCTTGAATTTTTGCCTATGTTAAGTTTCTGCATAATGATTGATCTTATTATTTTGTACATGCTATATAGAATTATAACTGCATTAACTTTGCAATATTGTGACTGATCATCTCAATATTAAATTATTCATAGTTATGTAGGACTATATGACATCAGAACTCCTAGAAGTATAAAGTTTACAAAATGATACTATGATAGGGATATTGGGAGTCATGAAAGGATTGGTTGACGCTGTTAGGGTCCAGACAGAGTCAATCAACATGATTTTACAATGCATGCAAGAAATTCAAGATAAGAACAATAATCATAATCATAATCATTCAGGTGAAGGTAGTAGGAATTTTTTTCGTGGAAGCTCCTGTGGCCAACCTAAATTATCAAGGTCTTACAGAATTTAGGAAAGTCAAACCATCATCTTTTCATAGAGATTACGGCCGAACACTATCTAAAAAATAGGTAATGCAACTAGAAAATATTTTTATTGTCATAGGATGCACAAATGCACAAAAGGTAGTCTTTGCCACCTACATGCTTAAAAAGGAGGTAGAGCACTAGTGAAAAAATGTTAGGAACTTGTTAGAATCTAAAGGAACTAAGATCACATGGGAAGTATTTTTAGTCATATGCTTTGATAAGTACTTCTCTGATAATATAAAAAATGAAAAGGTGACAGAATTTATGCAACTTAGACACGAAAATATGACTATAGGACAATATGTGGCCAAATTTGAAGAACTTTCTAAATTTTCTTCCTATTTGAAAAACAATCATGATAGAAACTGGAAAGTCACAAAATTTGAGTGAGGTTTGAAGCCAGAGATAAAGGAGAATGTGTCTACCTTGAAGATGAAAGATTATGCCACCATAGTGAACAAATGTAGGATAGCAAAAAAAAGCTATTTGGAGATGGAATTTGAAAGAGAACGTCAGAACTTTCCAAAAAAAATGTGGCAAAGGCTCAAAAGAAAAATAATTTTAAGAATGGAGCAAACCATGGGTAACGTAAACAAGTGAAGACTGGTGGATTTCCACCGGTGTGCAACAATTGTAGGAAATCTCATGGCTTTAGACCTTGCTATATGTGTTACCGTTGCGGAAAACCAAGATATATTGCTAAGAATTGTACCACCAAGAAGATGGTGAACAATGCTATACTCAGACCACATACTAAAGGAAGAGTATTCATTCTAAGTGGAGAAGAGATAAAATAATCCCCCACCATGAATCAAGGTAAATGTTTTTTTTTAATATTCTCTTAATTGCATTGTTTGATTCAGGAACTATACACTCCTTTATATCTATTGATTATGTGAAGAAGTTGAATTTGCTTATAATTTCCTTGTCTTATGATCTGTTAGTTTCGACTCTCATAGGGGAAAAAGTTTCTACTTCTCAAACTCGTTTAAAATGTCATATTTTAATTGAAGGAAAAACTTTCACTTTGAACCTTGTTTGCCTTTGATTGGCATTGATATCATAATTGGAATGGAGTGGTTGTCTACTAATGATATTATCTTATACTGTTTTAGAAAATTTGTCTACTTTCCCAATGATCCACCCAAGGAACCCAAATATACTAATACCTTATTCCTTAATGCCACTTAGGTAGAGAAGTGTCTCTTAGAATGAGCTCAAGGGTTTCTTCTTTTGTTTTCTTCAAATTTAGAGGTTAGGCAGGAAATAAATAGTATACCTATAGTAAGAGAATTTCCAGAAGTGTTTCCCAAAGAGATAGTGAACCTATTACCTAAAAGGGAAGTTGAGTTTTCCATTGACTTAGTTCCGGGAAGAGGACCTCTATTTTTTGCACCTTATAGAATGTTCTCTTTGGAGTTAAGTGAACTCAAGAAACAAATAGAGGAACTGTTAGCCAAATGATTTATCAGGCCCAATGTATCACTATGGGGTGCACCTGTTCTATTAGTCAAGAAGAAAGATAGGAGTATGAGGTTGTGCATAGATTATAGGCAATTAAACAAAGTCACAATTAAAAACAAGTATCCACTCATTAGGATAGATGACATGTTGGATCAATTGTTATGAGTCACAGTCTTCTCAAAGATAGACTTGAGATTAGGATATCATCAGATAAGAGTAAAACCAAAAGATATACCCAAGATAACCTTTAAGACCATATATGGGCATTATGACTACCTTGTGATGCCCTTTTGACTTACTAATACTCTTGCAATATTCATGGATTACATGAATAGGATTTTTAGACCTTACATTGACTAGTTTGTAGTAGTCTTTATAGATGATATACTTATCTATTCTAAGACTAAGAAGGAGCATGAACAACACCTTAGAACAATGCTACAGATCCTAAAGGAGAAGCAATTGTATGTCAAGTTCTGAATTCTGGTTGAGTGAAGTAAGATTCTTAGGTTATGTGATTACTTAGGGAGAAGTAGTTATGAATCCTAGTAAAGTTGAAGCAATAGTTCACTAGGAAAGACCAAAGACAATTACTGAGATTAGGAGTTTTCTGGGATTGGTAGGATATTATAAAAGATTCATTAAAAGATTCTCCTGGCTAGTTTTACCTCTGACCAAGTTAACTTGAAAGAATCACCCTTTTGAGTGAGATTCAGCTTGTGAAGCAAGTTTTCGGGAATTAAAGAACATATTTACCTCCACTTCAATCTTAATAATTCATGAGCTTAGACAAAGCTTTGTTATACATTATGATGCATCTAAGGGTTTGGGATGTGTTTTGATGTAACACGATAGAGTTGTGGCCTATGAAAACTTAGACCATATGAAGAAAATTACCCAACCCATGACTTAGAGTTAGCAACAGTAGTCTTAATTTGCTTTGAAAATTTGGAGACATTACTTATATGGAGTCAAATTTGAGGTATACATTGATCATAAGAGTTTAAAGTATCTTTTCGACCAAAATGAGTTAAATATGAGACAACGAAGATGGGTTAAGTTCTTAAAGGATTATGATTTTGATTTGAAATATCATACTGGCAAAGCCAATGTAGTAATTGATGCCTTAAGCAGGAAGTCCTTGCATATGTCCTCAATGATGATAAGGGAACAAAAGTTATTAGAAAATTTCATGGACTTGAAGATTTCAGTGTCCTTGCAATCTCACTACTTATATGCCAGTGAACTAAGAATAAAGTGTGATTTAAGAGACCAAGTAAGACAAGTCTAAGAAAATGATGAGTTTTTGTTGTCTCTCAAAAGAACAATTCTAATAGAATAGCTTGAACATTTTCGTGTTGATGAAAAAGGAACTATGATGTACGAAGGAAAATTATGTGTGCCCAATGATGAAGAATTGAGAGAGAAGATTTTATCTGAGACACATTACAGTAAGTACATTATGCGTCCTAGTACAACCACAATGTATCAGGATCTCAAGAAATTGTTTTGGTGAAATGAGATAAAAAGAGAAATAACTAATTTTGTAGTTAAATGTCTAGTTTGCCAAAGGGTTAAAATAGTATACCAGAAGCCTACTGGATTATTGCAACCCTTGAGTATCCCTGAATGGAAATGAGATAGTATATCAATAAATTTTGTGTTAAGATTACATAGAACTCCATCAAGTTGTGATGCAGCATGGGTAATTGTTGATAGGTTAACTAAGTCTGCTCACATTTTGCCTATTAGAATCAGTTGCCCATTATACAAGTTGGCTTACGATTATATTCAGGAAATCGTAAGGTTACATGGTCTACCAACTAGCATAATTTCATACAGAAACCCAAGATTTACTTCAAAATTCTGGGTTGTCTTACAAGAAACTTTAGGTACTAAGTTCCGTTTTAGTACATCTTATCACCTTTAGACAGATGGTCAAACTGAAAAAATCATTCAGACCCTGGAATATATCCTTAGAATCTGTGTGTTAGAATTTCAAGGAAGTTTAAATACCCATCTACCATTAATAGAGTTTGTCTATACCAATAATTACTATTCCAGCATTTGAATGACACCATTTGAAGCTATTTATGATAGAAAATGTAGATCACCTTTGTGTTAGTTAGAAACGGGGGAAAAGAGTTTATTAGAACCTGATATAGTGCAGCAAACCACAGAAAAGATCAAATTTATCAAGAAAAAATTATCTGTTGTTCAGAGTAGAAAAAAAAGTTATGTTGATCAAAGAAGAAGACTTCTAGAATTTTAAGAAGGGGAACATGTTTTCCTCAGAGTCACTCCTACTATTGGGATTGACAGAACCCTTAAATTCAAAAAGTTGAATTCTATATTCATTGGTCCATTCCAAATCCTTAAAAAATAAGACCTGTTGCCTATCAAATTGCACTTCTCCCAAATTTTTCAAATCTTCATGAAGTCTTTCATGTATCTCAGTTCAAAAAATATTGTTTTGACCTTCACACATCATAGAACATGAAACAATGTAAGTAAGAGATGATTTGACTTATGGAAAAAAAAGACCTGTACGAATTATAGATAGATCTATCAAACAATTAAGAGGAAAAAAATCATTTAGTTAAAGTGATCTGGGAAGGACTGTCACCAGAAAAGGTAATATGATAATTAGAAGATGACATTCAGAAGTCTTATCCAGAGTTATTTCAATCAGGTTAGTGAATTTTGGGAACAAAACTCCTAAAAGGAAGGGAGAAATGTAACATCCTATTTTTCATAAAATATTTTTTGGAGAGTAATTTTTAATTTCCTTAACAAGAACATTTTATATGGTCTAATTTTTCAATATTTATTATTAAACAAAAATGGATTAGATTAAATTTATACGAATTATTGGAATTCTAGAAATTAACTTTTCAGATAAATTGGTAAGAATGAGTCTAAAAATATGTGACATTAAATTAGAAGTAATAATATAGAAATTATGAAATTAAAAATAAAAATTTATTAGAATAAAATCTAGCATTTAATCTTTGTAATAAGGATTAAGAGTATTTCTATGAGTTTAGAAAAGATTAAAAGATATTATTATTATTATTATTATTATTATTATTATTATTATTATTATTATTATTATTATTATTATTATTATTATTATTATTATTATTATTATTATTATTGTGAGCACCATTTTGTCCGGGCTTTTATTAAAAAGAAAAAAGAAAAGAAAATGACTCGATTTTCACTAATTGACCCATTATCTAACCTATTGACTCAGTATCCAGTCCATAATCAATTATCCTACCTATTAACCCATTATCCAACCCAATTGTCCCATCAACCTATAACTCCACCCATTAATCCATTGACCCATTCTACTACAACTCAAACTCATTATAAACAAACATATCCTAATCAAATCCTATCAGTTATTCTAAACTTATCATAAACTAACTCCAACACTTATCCTAAACAAATCACAACATTCATCCAAAACTAATTCTAATATCACTTTAACTCAAACTTTTCACCCTAATCCTCTCCTATAAAATCTATAACTCATACACAGAAAAGACACTTTGACCAGACTTTGGCACCTGACTTTAGGCCTTCATCTTAATACTTTCAGTCTAAATATATTTTACGCCACTTTTAGCAATCCCTTTCTTCCACCATCAAACACAATCACCATTTTTACTCCATCAACTAGACTACCTTCACCTTCATCAAACCACCTTTCTCCCATAACCATACACTCAAACGTGACTTACCTTCATCTACAACTTCATCATTGTTTCACCAACTGTGACCAACTTCATCTTCGATCCAATACTCACCACAACCGCCCATTACAACACTCATTTCACCTTCATCTTCTTCGACAACCCAAATACACTTCATCTCATCACCATAACCAAAACTCACTCCAAACAACCAATAAGCCAAACACAAACCAAGCATCACTAAGCTTCATCAACTGAGTCAACTCACCACCCATCACCTTGTACCCAACCCCATCCACAATCACCAATAATAGTAAGCCAAACATAGCCAGCAAGTGAGACCACATTAGCCACCACCCGCTCGGACCCAGTCGCCCAACTGCATGCCAGCAGCCTAGCCCGTGCAGCATTACGTCTTTCACGCGAGTCGCGTGCTCAGATCCGCGCTCCCTCTTCCTAGTACCGTGATCCTGAACCCGCCGTTCAACAGCCGCACCTCCGCACCGCAGCCTACCCGAACCAGTCCCCACAAGCGAACCATCCCGCACCGCCGCACCAGTGCCGATCGCGGCTCACTAACCCGCGATGCAGATCTGCGCAACCCGACACCAGATCCGGCGATCTCGCACCAACAGCCGCTCCCAGCAACGTCGCACCGCCGTTCCACTCGAACACGTGCCATCGCGCCTCTGCCCTGGCTCACCGTCGGCATCGTTGACCTCCATTGATGTTCCCTGGTTGATCCTGCAAAAAAAATATCAACAAAAAGAGAAGAAGAAACAGATTTCCCCATTTTTTTCATTTTTTGATTTGTAAGCCATTTTTTGTTTTGTTTTGTATTCTATTAAGTTTTTTTTTTTTGGTGCTTAAGTGAATGGGCTCATGGGCTAGAAAACTAAATGAAAAAAAAAATAAAAAAGGTAAAAAAATGATAAAAATAAAAAAGGTAAAAAAATATACAATGACTTTTTTAGAATAAAATAGGATTAACTGAGTTGTGACAGCTTGTTAATCCTATAAGTTTTGTAATCATCTGAGTTGTGACAGCTTGATGATTCATTTTTTTTAAATTAAAAATAATCAACTCACAAGTATTTTATAAAGAACTACGTGACTTTGAGTTCTTCATTGCAGCAGAGAATACGTAGGAGTGAAATTTTTATATCGTCAAGCCAAATTTTAAATTTTACAAATTCTTTGTTTTTTTTAAAAAAAGGTAAAACAAATTTATTATGAGATTATTAAAAATTTTGCATAACTAATTTAGGATAACCGTTTTAGGACGGATGTGTTAGGGGTGTTGTGGGGTTAAGTCTCTGTCTTTCCCCATGCATAACCGACTTCCAAATCCAATTTGGTTTCAAAGACCATTTTCTAATAAAAGTTTTGTAGTTTTTCTTATTTCAAATAAAATTGGTAGTTACTCTTAATAATTTATTTTATTCGCCGCTCTCATCGCGATCACGATAGCGATAATTATTATTATTATTATTATTATTATTATTATTATTATTATGATGATAAAAAAAAGGTGAGATATTTGTTAAAAGTCATAATAACAAAAGTAAATATTTCTAAGTGTAATGATTACCTAAATAAATATCTAGTTAGTTGATCATTACTTAATTTAAAAAATAAAAAATAAATGAGGGTGCTACGTTGTAACCTCTGCCATGGTGCAACGTAGAATCTCAAATGACAACATTGAAAAAAAAAATGTTAGAACGCCTATAAATACAGGGATTGTGGTGAAAAGAAATATAATTTTTATATTTTTACATTAAATAGTATATATTTTTTTTATCTTATTTATATTATTTATTATATATATTTTTTATCACTTTATCTCATTTAATTACATCTCTTAAAAAGATGTAAATAATATTTATACTTTTTTTAAGAATGTAAGATAGTCTTTATTCAAAGAAATAAAGTGGAAAGAGAGAGTGAAAGAATACTTTGATATGTGAAATCGAGGGAGAGAAAGAAAGAAAGAGAAGGAAAGAAGAAAGAAAGAAGAGAGAGAGAGAGAGAGAGAGAGAGAAAGAGAATAAACGAAGAAGAAACAGGAAGAAATGTCCAACCGGGATCGCAATGGACGACGACAAAAAAGATTAAATTTGAAAATCAATTGAGTCGCCATCAATGTTTATTTTAATTGGAAAAACATTAGAAAAACCCTTAAAATAAAGAAACCGATCTTTTGAAAAAATGAGTTTGAGTTCGAGTCGATTACTGGTAGGGAAGGTATTAAGCACTTACACTTTTAAGAACAAAACCTTAAGTTAGTTGTGCAAATTTTAATAATCTCAAATATATTTATTTTATTTTACCCTTTTTGAAAAGATTTTATAACTATTATTTTTATTTTTATTTTTTTTAAGGAAAGAAAGAAAAGAAATAACTAAATTGTGAAAATTTAATTTTTGGCTTGACAGAATAAAGATTCTGCTCCTACGTATCCTCGGGTGCAATGAGGAACTCAAAGTCACGTAGTTCTTTAGAAAATAATTGTGAGTTGTTTATTTTTAATTTTTTTTAAAAAAAATTGTTTTGAAAGTCCATTTGATTTTTATTATTATTATTATTTTAGAAAAGAAGGAATTGTCAAGCTGTCGCGACTTAGACAATTTTGAAAGTTAACAAAGTTCAATTTTTTTATATATATCTTTTTATTTTTATCATTTTCAATTTTGTTTCCCTTTTTATTTCATTTCGGACCCTTTTTCTGTTTAGTAGAAAACAAAAACAAAAAAACAACATAATTAAATCCTAAGCTACTAAGTCCCAGCCCAAAACACAAATTTTTGTATTAATATCTCTGAAAGCCCACCGTATTTTAGGCCCATTTAAGCATGCTTTCCTTTTATCAGAATAACAAAATAACAAAAAATCAAAATTTCATTTCAAAAATTGAATAAAAGCAAATAGAAAAAGAAGAAGGAAGAGGCTAATTCGGAACAATGAAAAAAGAAAGAAGAACAACTCCTCCCTACCAAACTGAGACGGACGGGCGGAGCAATATGGGACTCGACGGCGCCTTCTGGTGGACGAACGGCTGGCGTGACGGCGGGGGGCTGGTTCGACTCGTGGGTTACGGTTTAAGCAGTGCGAACGTCTCGGATCTGGGCCTCGTGGTGGTGCTGCGCGGTGCTCTGGTTCAGGCGGTCCTCGCGGCTGGATGTGAGGATGGAGTTACGCACGGTGGCTAGGTGTAGTTCGGAACGGGTCAACGGCGAGCCTCAAACGTGGTGGAAACGCCGGGTCGCAACGCCGGATGCGAACGGAATCGCGGGGCAAAGCGCGCGTGGTCGGGCTCGCGGGCTGCGTCGAGCTTGGTCCCGAAACGCGCGGCGGCGCCGCGGCGAGGGTGTGACGGATCGGTCCGGATGGCGGCATGGTTTGAGCACCGGTATGTGGATGACGGTTTGGGTGGTGATGTTTGGAGAAGGATCCGCACGGGATCTGGTTCGGGCCACGGCGGTTCGCCAATCCGGTCTACGGCGGCAATGGTCGCCGGTTCTTTGGGGGGAGGTCGCGATGGCGCGTGGGTGTGTGCGGGTTCGACGATGCGAAGTTGGCACGCACGGTGCTTCGCGTGGGTAACGGATGGATCTAGTTGGGTAAAGTGGCCGGTCCGGTTCTGTTTGGTGAGTGAAGAATGGGACACGGTGGTTTTGTTTGGTTGATGGGGACCGTGGTGGTTATGGTGGGATGGATGAGATGATGGGTTTGTGTGTTGATAGTGAAGGTATGGTGGTTTTGGGTGAATGGTTTTGGTTGAGGGTGGTGAATGGTGTGGAAGAAGGTTGCTTGAAGAGATGGTGGCTTCTTTGTTCGATGTGTTGGAGATGTAGTAGTGAAGATGAAAAAGGTGAGGGTGAGATGGTTAGGTGATTGCTACGGTTGAGGATGGCTATGGAGGAGTGGTCTTTGAGGTTGAAGGTCACGGTTGAATGGTGTTGAGGTGATGGAGGAGTGGTGCAGGGTGGGAGGGAGTATCGGTGGTTAGTGAAGGTAATGCTCCGTGCGGGTGGTGAGGAGGAATGCCTATAAAAAGAAAGCTCTCTATTCCTATACGTGGGTGGAGAGAAAAAACAAAAACTAAAGCTAAAAGTATGTGTGTCTTTGAGTGTCTTACGTGAGTGAGTCTTTGTGTGATTAGTATGTTACATGAGTGAGTCTTTGTGTGATTAGTGAGTGGAGGGTGCAAAGTGGTTAGGAATGAAAGAAAACAAAAAAGAGTGCAGAGTGGGTGGACGTGATGGGTGCGGCACCATGCGTGAGTCTTTGTATGGTTAAAGGGAAAAAAGAAAGTGTAGTGGTGGTGCCGAGAAAAAGAAAACAAACAATAAATTAAGAAAAGAAAAGTCGATCACTAGCTTAAAAAAGAAAGGAAAAAAAAAAAAACAAATCAAGCAAAGATCTTCCACGTTATTATATTTTTGTTTATTTTCTTTTCTCTCTTTTCTCTTTTTTGTTTTTTTTATTTTTCTTTTTTTAAAAAAAAAATAAATAAATAAAAGAAAAGCAAAGATGAAAATAAGATAAAAACAAATAAAACTTAAAAATAAAAAATGTGTTCAAAATGTTGTAGTTAAACATCATTTAACACATAGTTATTAGTCCTTGATTAGGTATCAAAAATAAAAATTTTATGGACAAAATTGGGTATCAACAGCTGCCCCCCTTTGCTTTACATTTAAAATAAATGGGAAGCAAAGGAATTGATTCAATTTTGTCCATGAAAATTTTCATTTCCTTTTCTTTTTCTTCTTTTCTTTTTCTTTCTTTTTTTCTTTTTTTTAGAAAGCAGAGTGAGGCAAAAACAATGGTCATTGAAACGAGATAAAAAGCTTGCGGAGTCGGGTATCCGCCGAAGCTTAAAGCAAGAAAGGGAAAAAGTTTGCGGAGTCGGGTATCCGCCGAAGCTTTGAAAAAAACTTAAAGCAAGAAAGGGAAAAAGCTTACGGAGTCGGGTATCCGCCGAAGCTTGGCAAAAACTTAAAAAGCTTGGTCAGTATCCGCCGAAGCTTGGAAAAAACTTAAAGCAGGAAAGGGAGAAAGCTTGCGGAGTCGGTATCCGCTGAAGCTTGGAAAAAACTAAAAGCAGGAAAGGGAAAAAGCTTGCGGAGTCGGGTATCCACCGAAGCTTGACCAAAACTTAAAGCAGGAAGGATAAAAAAGCTTGCGGAGTCGGGTATCCGCTGAAGCTTGGAAAAAACTTAAAGCAGGAAAGGGAGAAAGCTTCATGCGAGTCAGTTATCCGCCGAAGCTTGGAAAAACTTAAAGCGGGAAAGGGAAAAAACTTCTTGAGTCAGGGTATCCACCGAAGCTTGACCAAAACTTAAAGCAGAAGGATAAAAAAGCTCATGAGTCGGGTATCCGCCGAAGCTTGCGAAAAACTTAAAAGCTTGCGGGGTATGGTGCCGTCCCGAAGCAAGCTTGACAGAAAACTTAAAAAGCTTGCATGGGTAGGGTGCCCGTCGAAGCTTGAGAAAAACTTAAAAAAGCTTGCGGGGTAGGATACCCGTCGAAGCAATGACAAAAACTTAAAAGCTTGCGGGGTAGGGTGCTGTCGAAGCTTGACAGAAAAACTTAAAAAGATGGGTGCGAGGACCCAGAAAGGAAAAGACAAATGGGTGCGGAGACCCGGAATTGAAAGACGATGGGCGCGGGGACCCGAAAACTAAAGGCAATGGGCGCAGGGACCCAAAAAACTAAAAGAGGATGGGCACGGGGACCCGAAAATTAAAAGATGATGGGCGCGGGGACCCGAAAAGCTACAAAAGGCTTTTGCTCTTTTCTTTTTTTTTTTTTATGCCTGAATTGATGCTTGATGCAATGGATATAGGATGACGCAATAAAAGTGCAGCTTGAGGACAGTGCATGTAATGCCTAGGATGATGCATGATGTAATGGATGCATGATGATGCAATGGATGTTGAGCTTGCTGGATCACTCTTGGCTCCACAACACCCTTAAGAACTTCTTCCCATAGTAGGATCCGAGTTGAACGGTAAACAAAATTCATCGATTTGCTTCTTGATTTGCTGGTGATTCTTTATTTTCTCATCAATGCTCTTAAAAGGCCTTGAGCCAGAAAACTTTATGCAGTGGGCCTTAAGCCCGAGAACTTTGTGCAGTGAGCCATGAGTCAAACGCTTCTTGGAAAAGGGGATCATTGCCAGTCTCATTTTCTTCAAATTTCTCTTCATTAGATGTGGCTTGCATAGAAGTTTCTGACTTTCTTCCTCCAAAGATTCCTATTCTACCATACACACTTTAATTCGAATTATCCATTGAGGATGTCATTTCCTTCATCGATTGAAATTTTGGAGCTCTCTTGACTGGAGTTGTTCAACAGAGGACTACCATCATATGGTTAAGCTGTACCATTGCCCTCATGTTCACCGAACTTGAAGCATCATGTACTAGATATGCATGGATTCAAAAGTGAAACAGGAAAGAAATTTACTAACTGAGTAATTTCTTGACTGACTTTGGGAGTATGACTACACAAAAAGCATTTACAAAAGACACAAGAAATGGAATAGTACAAATGCCAGAAGGTTTTTTTTTGCCCTAGTTTGGATATGATTGATCTTTACTTGACAACTGGACATCACAACCATTCTTTTATCAGGTATCTACAAAAAAAAAAAAAAAAAGCTCGCCCCAAGTGTAAGGTATCGAAAAAAGAATTTGTCTCAGGGTAAACCATTTAAGAACAAACCTGCCCCAGTGTAAGCCATTCGACAGCAAAAATTGTCCCAGTGGGGAACTTGAGAAATTTTTTGTTTTGCCTAGGTGTGCGGCAGAATAGACCTAAAAAAAAATGCCCTAGTTTAGAGCTAAATTAAAAAGGAAAGAGACTGGCCTCCAATGCAGAGCCAGCTTGAATCAAAAGACTTGCCCCAACATAGGCCAAATTGAGCTAGAGAAAAATGCCCCAATGTAGGGTCAGATTGAACCAAAAGATTTGCCTCAGTGTAGGTCAAATCGAGCTAGAGAAATTGCTCCAAAGTATAGGGTCAGCTTGAACAAGGTGAAAACTTGCACTAGTGTAAATCTTTTTTCTTTTTTTTCATCTTTCTTTTTTTTTTTTTTAGACGCCTTCTTGCGGGTTTTCAGTCTACCAAGATTATTTTTTTTAGGAGCAATGCACTAGATACTTGTATGAGTACAATCCTTTTGTCTCGAAATTAAAACTTGTGAAAATGAAGGCAATCATTCATTGATCAGAATGGACTTTTTAAGGATTGTAATGTGGCCAAGGCTAGTGGTTATGAAATGAAAGATAAAAGGCTCAAACAAGTGTTTAAAGATTAAATGGGGCTAAGGATCCTTGTTCAAATTTTAAGCTTTGTCACTTGCCTTTGCGCTTTCAAATATATTTTTTCCCCTACTGTTCTCCATTTTATTTTCTATTCCTTTCAGTTTTTCTTCATTTTCTCTTTTTCATCATGCTTCAAAATAGTCACACTGACAATCAACATTTATTTTGTGTTGTCCCCTAATGTAAGGGTGATCCTTGTCCAGGGTTTATTGAAAAAACTTTCAAGCTCAAAATGGGACAACGAGAGATAATGAAAAGAAAAGATAAATTCTTATGAAGGATAGTGAAAGATGACCAATCTTCATTTCAAATCTTGAACGCTTATTTTCAAAAAATTTAATTTAGAGACAAAAGGATAATACACACCAAGTAATTACTTATTTGCTCTTTTTATTTTTCTCTTTTTTCTTTCACCTCTCCTTTATTTTTTTGTTTTTTTGTTTTTTTTTTGTTTTTGCAAAGAACACCTGCACATGAGGCTTCATGACCATCAAATTTTTGCTAGCACAAGAGTCTCATAAGATCCGAACCAAAAGAAAGCAAGCAAAGGAAAGAAAGACAAGAAAGACATGAAAGAGCTTGAGTGCCAAGAACATAGGAAAATGAAACAAGGTATGCTGAGAGATCCATGCAAATCCATTACATTAATGTTTCAAGAAAGTTTACATAAGTTCAAAATCAGAATGAATCACCACTAAGATGAATTTTCTAAGGTTGCCCCGATTGACCACTCCAAACATTCGCTCCTATCACGGATGAGCATACCTAGAAACATCGTCTTCATCGCTTTTCCGGACTACGCTTAGGTAGCCGTTGTCATCCATGAGTTTTCCTGAAAGCCCATTGATTCATTCGGCTTGAAGTCCACCCTTAACCAGTTCAACTTGCTTCTTCATCATCCATTTGATGCAATTTTCCCTTTTTCATTCCGCTCTCAATCCTTTCACCGATTATCACAAAATCTGAAAAATTCGATGACACATTCCTAATCATATGATCATAGAATGACACGTGAAGTGTATTGGTGAACATATCAACCATCTCTTTCTCTGACAAAGGGGGTTCTATTTGTGTAGCTATTTCCTCCACCTTTGAGCATATTCTTTGAAGGTCTCAACATCCTTCTTAGACATGCTTTGTAGTTTCATTCTATCTGGTGCCAAGTCAATGTTGTATTTATACTGCCTTACAAAGGCATCAGCTAAATCCTTGAAACTCCTTATATGGGTACGCCGAGACGCGTGTACCAATTCGAAGCTGCCCCAGTTAAACTGTCTTGGAAGAAGTGGATTAACGACTTGTCATCATGAGCATGGGAAGCCATTCTCATGCGGATGTACATGGTCAAATGGTTCTTTGGGCAAGTGGTCCCCTTGTATTTGTCGAAATCTGGACTTTAAACTTCGGTGGAATCACCACGCCCGAACAAGGCGAGCTCGAGCATCCCCGATACCATAACAACATGGTCCTTCAATGACCCGTAATCTCTCTTCTAGGATTTTCAACTTCTCTTTGGGTGAGTGTTTTCACGAGAAGAATTCAAATGGTATTGTTGTGGCATGAAAGTGGGGACAAAATGCTTGTAATGGTGGGGTTCCACCGATACCAAAGTAATGGGCATGTGGTTGAGTTGTGCTCAATAGATTGAAAGCAGTCTATTCTTTGTCGGGGAAATTGATAGCCTGCGGCGGTACAAAGCCTGAGGAGGCCATATGGTAGGAAGCTTAGCATCTGAGCTTCCTGAGAACTGGTGACTGAGGGTTGGGTTGTGTTATTTGGATAAACGGTGGGTGGCATCACAACTCCTTGAGAATTAGAGCCTTGGTATTGCATAGAGGTTGGAGAGAAACCAGGAGGGCGAAGAGGTGCGGCCGGATGTCCTTTGTTCGCCACCGAGGGATTCCCATTTGTGCTCCTTATACCTTCCATGGATTGTAGCATTTCCATCATCTTAGACATTTGATCTTTGAGCAGATTCACCTCATTCCTCAACTCTTGAGTTTGTTCTCTTTCGTCCATGATCCTAACTTGGGAACAAGTCTTGTAAGGGTGTGGCGGCTAAGCTGCCTTTCTACCGTGTCTACCCTTCCTTGGGGAAACATGATATGAGTATGCAATTATCAATATGGACTGAACAACATGCATGTATGCGAAGTATTGGCTACTGATGCAGCTGATTTTTTTTTTTTTTATTTTTTTTATTTTTTTTTTAAAAAATGTTATGAATGCCATGAATGCCATGATATGATTTTTTTTAAAAAAAAGTTATGAATGTCATGTAATGCAAGATGATGATTCTTGTTTTAGAACTAATTTTTTTTTAAAAAAAATACAAGAATGAACGAAAATGCAAAATGATTATTTTTATTTATTTTTTATTTCTAAGAATGCTATGAATGACAGAAAAATGCAAGTCATAAAAAGGATGCATGAATGAATGTCATGAGAAAAAGATAAATAAAAAAATGATGCTCCCTTTGTGCCCTAATCAGGTGGAACCTTAGAAGTTAGATTTCCTTAATGTCATGACTCTAATTTTGGAAGTCACTATGTTCAATCTATCAGTGCAAGATTTTCAGGACAGATCTAAACTTCTAAAAAGTCATGGTCCCCAGATTGTCTCTTACTGTCACCAACACTTTGGCTAGCAAGAGTCCTCAATCCTCACCTATGATAGGTTACAAGCGGAAAGAGTTCAATTTGAGTGAGGGATTTTCATGTGCCTGTTCGGAGACCAAAGGTCTCTCAAAGCAACACTACTTCACCCTCTATCTAATCCTACAAGGTATTGAGCCCGGGTATAGAGCTTGTGTGTGAGAGAGCATACAAAACTGTACAAAAATTTAAAAAGACTAAATTACCCCTAACCTGCAAAAGCATATATACAATAACCAGCCAAGAATCATCTACCCTAAGGTTTCAACAATTAAGCACAAAAATATATACAAGTTAAAAAAAATATACACAAAATAATGCTAGCAAATATTTACACCAAAACATCAAACAAAAATTATTTACGAACAAATATGAAAACAAAAAAAAAAAAAAAAAAGGGTGAAATAAATAAATAGAGATTATTAAAAATTTGCACAACTAACACAATGAACCGACTCTCCAAGTAGTCCCCGATGAGTCGCCACTTGTCCGCAACCGGATCGCAATGGAGACGACCGAAAAAAGATTAGAATTTGAAAATCAATGGAGTCGCCATCAATGTTTATTTTAATTGGGAAAACATTAGAAAAACCTTAAAATAGGCAAAACGATCTTTTGAAAAAATGAGTTTGAGTTCGGAGTCGATTACGGTAGGGAAGGTATTAGCACTTACACTGCCCGTTACAAGAACGGTACCTTAAGTTAGTTGTGCAAATTTTAATAATCTCAAATGTATTTATTTTATTTTACCCTTTTTGAAAAGATTTTATAACTATTATTTTTATTTTTATTTTTTTTAAGGAAAGAAAGAAAAGAAATAACTAAATTACGAAAATTTAATTTTTGGCTTGACAGAATAAAGATTCTGCTCCTACGTATCCTCGGGTGCATGAGGAACTCAAAGTCACGTAGTTCTTTAGAAAATAATTGTGAGTTGTTTATTTTTAATTTTTTAAAAAAATTGTTTTGAAAGTCCATTTGATTTTTATTATTATTATTATTTTAGAAAAGAAGGAATTGTCAAGCTGTCGCGACTTAGACAATTTTGAAAGTTAACAAAGTTCAATTTTTTTATATATATCTTTTTATTTTTATCATTTTCAATTTTGTTTCCCTTTTTATTTCATTTCGGACCCTTTTTCTGTTTAGTAGAAAACCAAAACAAAAAAACAACATAATTAAATCCTAAGCTACTAAGTCCCAATTTTTTGTATTAATATCTCTGAAAGCCCACCGTATTTTAGGCCCATTTAAGCATGCTTTCCTTTTATCAGAATAACAAAATAACAAAAAATCAAAATTTCATTTCAAAAATTGAATAAAAGCAAATAGAAAAAGAAGAAGGAAGAGGCTAATTCTGGAACAATGAAACAAAAGAAAGAAGAACAACTCCCTCCCTACCAGCTGAACGGACAGCAGCGGAGCAATATGGGACTCGACGGCGCCTTCTGGTGGACGAACGGCTGGCGTGACGGCGGGGCTGGTTCGACTCGTGGGTTACGGTTTAAGCAGTGCGAACGTCTCGGATCTGGGCCTCGTGGTGGTGCTGCGCGGTGCTCTGGTTCAGGCGGTCCTCGCGGCTGGATGTGAGGATGGAGTTACGCACGGTGGCTAGGTGTAGTTCGGAACGGGTCAACGGCGAGGCTCAAACATGGTGGAAACACCGGGTCGCAACGCTGGATGCGAACGGAACTGGCAGGCTGCGGCGTGACTGGGCTCGCGGACTGCGTCGAGCTTGGTCCCAGAAACGGCGAGCGGCGCTGCGGCGGAGAGGGTGACGGATTCGGTCTGGATGGCGGCGTGGTTTGAGCACTGGTATGTGGATGACGGTTTGGGTGGTGATGTTTGGAGAAGGATCCGCACGGGATCTGGTTCGGGCTACGGCGGTTCGCCAATCTGGTCTACAGCGGCAATGGTCGGCTGGTTGCTGGGGAGGTCGCGATGGCGTGGGTGTGTGCGGGTTCGACGATGCGGCGGTTGGCACGCACGATGCTTCGCGTGGGTAACGGATGGATCTAGTTGGGTAAAGTGACCGGGTCTAGTTCTGTTTGGTGAGTGAAGAATGGGACACGGTGGTTTTGTTTGGTTGATGGGGACTATGGTGGTTATGGTGGGATGGATGAGATGATGGGTTTGTGTGTTGATAGTGAAGGTATGGTGGTTTTGGGTGAATGGTTTTGGTTGAGGGTGGTGAATGGCTGTTTTAAGAAGGTTGCTTGAAGAGATGGTGGCTTCTTTAATTCGATGTGTTGGAGATGTAGTAGTGAAGATGAAAAAGGTGAGGGTGAGATGGTTAGGTGATTGCTACGGTTAAGGATGGCTATGGAGGAGTGGTCTTTGAGGTTGGAGGTCACAGTTGAATGGTGGTGAGGTGATGGAGGAGTGGTGCAAGGTGGGAGGGAGTATCAGGCTGGTTAGTGAAGGTAATGCTCCGTGCAGGTGGTGAGGAGGAATGCCTATAAAAAAGAAAGCTCTCTATTCCTATACGTGGGTGGAGAGAAAAAACAAAAACTAAAGCTAAAAGTATGTGTGTGCTGAGTGTCTTACGTGAGTGAGTGCTGTGTGATTAGTATGTTACGTGAGTGAGTGCTGTGTGATTAGTGAGTGGAGGGTGCAAAGTGGTTAGGAATGAAAGAAAACAAAAAAAGAGTGCAGAGTGGGTGGACGTGATGGGTGCAGCACCATGCGTGAGTGCTGTATGGTTAAAGGGAAAAAAGAAAGTGTAGTGGTGGTGCCAGAAAAAAGAAAACAAACAATAAATTAAGAAAAGAAAAGCTGATCACTAGCTTAAAAAAGAAAGAAAAAAAAACAAATCAAGCAGCATCTTCCACGTTATTATATTTTTGTTTATTTTCTTTTCTCTCTTTTCTCTTTTTTGGTTTTTTTTTTTATTTTTATTTTTTTAAAAAAAAATAAATAAATAAAAGAAAAGCAAAGATGAAAATAAGATAAAAACAAATAAAACTTAAAAATAAAAAATGTGTTCAAAATGTTGTAGTTAAACATCATTTAACACATAGTTATTAGTCCTTGATTAGGTATCAAAAATAAAAATTTTATGGACAAAATTGGGTATCAACAAGAAAAAATAAAGAAAAAGAAGAAAGTCTTTCAAGTAGAAATTGAATTCCCTTTTAAAAATAAAATCATGGTATTAAGTATGTTTATAGTTATTAGTAAAAAGTATTATTATACGTTTTATTAGTAATTTATTAATTTAGTATTTTGTACATATTGTTATTTTTGTTAAATTTATTATGTATATGTAATATTGTTAGATTATGAAAACTTGATATTTACTTTTGTGCTTGATTTTGAAATATTTATAATATTTGACAAAGTTTAGGATTATTTATAAATGTCCTTTTATATTACTTGCCTTAGTTAGTGTGAGTGTATCTGATTTTGTCGTCACAATGTTAAAATAACATCAAAAATATGATGAATTATATATAAAAATAAAATTTTTTGAATAAAATATGAGACAAATAGACTTAAAAAGAAAAAAAAATTAAAAGGCGGATTTCCTGTAATGAGGACAAGCTATGTCAAAATATCTTTTTTTTTCTTTAATTAGACAATTTTGAATTATATGATACTCTGAAAAAAAAATGATCATGGACTGGATTTATGTAAGACCTAAAGGTCCACTAAACTTACGTTCATTATACTAAGTGCGTGTTTAGAATATATGTAAAAATTTAATTATTTTAATAATTAATTATTATATAATTTTTTTTATAATCGATTATAATATAATTAGTTTTATATTTAAATATGTTAATTAAAAAATAATTTTAAGTTAATTTATTTTTTTTAAATGATATAAAAATAAATTATTTTTATACATTAAATTATCAAAATAAATATAAAATAATTAAAAAAATTATTTGATTGAAGACAAAATAGTATTTATATTTTAAAGTGTAAAGAATAATATAAAATCTAAAAATACTTTTGCCTAAAATTTAGAATCTAGAATAATGCATTAAATTTATTAAAAAAACTAGAAAAACATCTCAAAATTTATTAAAAAAAATTATAATGCATTAAAATTTGTGTAAAAATTAAAATTAATTTTGAAAATATGTAAAAATACTATTACAACAACTTTTTTCCAAAAAAAAAAAAAGAAAAGCTGTTAACATGCTATAAAAGGCATGTTCAGAATGATTATGGACTTCGACAAAAATATGGGATATGGACTTTATTATTCTCATTTTTTTGGTTTAGAAACTGTGACCGATAAGCCAACGACAACAACAACGAACAGCAATAACATTGTCTTTTTTTTATTAGGTGAGATTAATTATATAGGTCAAGATACTATATTGTATTTTATTGTAAATTATGTATCTTATTTTTCATTACACATAGGTGTTGATAGAGCAACTCTTGCAAATTTAATACTATATTTGAGCCATACAACAAGTTGCTTATAAGCAACGGCTTAACATTAATATAATTACATTGTCTATTCATGTCATTAAGATTACTTTCTTCTTCTATTTGAACTTGGGATTAGTTATGTAAAGATTTGTAACAAAACACAATATAGGCAGAGTTACTGCAGAGTAATTATTGTATACATATAATGTTAATACATTATATTTATATATACACATAAAAATAGGTTTCATTCATTTTTGTATGTATAAATAATAAAATATGAGATGAGATTATTTTTTTGTGTATGTGTGTAAATATGATGTATTAAAATTATATGTATAGTGTGACCGTTAAGCCTAATTAGTTTTTTTTCCCTTTTCATAATTCTTCTTTTTGGCATCTTCAGAATGATTACCATGACTTAAACATATCACTTCTATTTTTCAACCCAAAACATATTACTTCTATTTAAATTTTCAGCAGTGCTATACTTCACGAAATTATTTACGTGAATGGGTTCACGGAGGACGTGGACCAATCAGGCCATTCAAAGGGTGAAACCAACTAAAATTTAAAAAAGAAAAAAAAAATCAAACACTTGGGGTAGCTAAAACGCAAGTACAGTAGCCGGTTGTGCATTATTTCGTGTGTCATTTCTACAAATCTGACTTCGTTGGATTTAGCATTTCTGTTAAATTTTTAATCACCTCCCTTAAGTTCTCAACTATTTAAGTTACGCTAAAGTGACAATATTTAAGACCCTATATATTCTTTTACTTTTTTGATCCTTAATTAATTTTTTATTACATACTTTCTTTTTTATTATTATTCAACTATTACTTAACAACTAATTTTTATAATTATTTTTTCCCACTCATTTTATCTCTCTATTATTTATCATTATCCTGACAGATTTTCTTTTATTTCCTTGCTCATGGACATGAAATTGTGTAAACCATCAACATTTTCCTATAAAATCATTTATTTAAAAAATATTTACCATCTACTTACTTATTATTTTTGTTATTTTCTTTACTTTAAAAAACACTCATAGATATATGTTGCTTTCATATTTGATTCTCAAAATACAATATTATTATTTTTAAGCAATTTCAACTGCACTCACACAAAGTGTTCTTCATCAACTTAAAAATATGGTTCTGGTTACTATTGTTTGAAATTTCACAGTTTTTTATTTATATTATAAAATACTTTTATAAATAAATTGTATCCAAAATGAAATAGAACCTATATTTCCTAATAATTATATCGTTTATAAAAAGAATCAGTCTGATTAAAATGTTGACAATGAAATAATAAAATTTAAGAAATTAGTTACTAATCTTACATATAAAAAGTTAAAAAAATAATTAAAATTTTTATTATATATAATAAGTTAAAAAAAAAAAACCTCATTTCATAATCTGGCTTGATAGAAATAGAAACGGAGAGATAAATATTAATAAATTTGTATATATTTTTGAATGAATAAATACAAGAGGGCTAACCTCTACTTATACAAGAAGATTGCTAGATAGAAAAAGAAAATGATAAAATATAATTATGTACTAAATCAATCTAATTATGTAATAAATCAATTACAATCATTCCTAAAATTAATCGTAATCAATCATAATTTCAATTATAATTAATTACGTTAACATCTTTTCTCAAATTCAAGTGAATATAGAAAAAAACTAATTTCATTTTGGAAATCAGAGTGCAGAATCGGTCAGGATGATGATTAAGTCTAGAGTCTGAACTTTGGAGTCTAGAGTCTGGAATGGAGTCTGAGCGAAAGTCTGGAGCGGACAGCGACGGTCTGGACCGAAAGCTTAGGCTTTCTAATATCAAGTTGTAAATTCTCCTCAAGGTAAATATCATGACTCTGATACCACGTTAGAAACAGAAACATGAAGACAAATAATAATAAATTTGTGTATATTTTTTAATGAATAAATATAAGAAAGTTAGCCTCTATTTATACAAGAAGACTACTTTATAAAAAAGAAAAGTAATAAAATATAATTATATACTAAATCAATTTAATTTTGTACTAAATCAATCAAATTATATATTAAATTAATTATAATCACCTTTAAAATCAATTATGATAAATCATAATCTTAATTATAATCAATCACGCTAACATGATTTTTGTCCCCACATACCTTAAGCCACCCGTGTTAGTTATTGATTTCTAATGCCATGGGACTTTCTACTTCCCAATTATTTAGAGTGTAGTTTTTAATTTTCTCTTCGGCTCTTCGCTCTTGCCCCATGTATTTACCCAATAAAAAAAATACACGATCTTCTATTTATATGATTAAAAACTTTAGCAAAAAAAAATGTAAAGGATTTTAATGTCATTTCAATTTGATTTAAAAAATTTGAGATTATATTATTTTTTTATGAACTTTTTAGAGCATATTATTAACAAACATAACTCTTTTTATCAATTATTTGGATCATATATTATACAAGAATTTTAATTTGTATGATAAACTATATAAATAATTTAAATATTTAAAATAATATTTTAATCATCTATTAGTAATTTATATATTAACTTTTACATTTAATTCTCTAAAATATTTTAAAAGAAATAGTACAATTAAAATTTTTAATTTAGTAAGAGGAAAATTTCTTTTTATTAGAAAATACACTCTTTTTTTTTTCTTTGGAATGGTGAATAGACTTCTAGTTTTCAGAAATGACAAAATGGATTTAACTTGAAGGGTTGATTCATTTAACTCGTCAAATTTAGCAGGTTAAGATGCATTTTTTAACATGTTTTTTATAAGTAGGTCAATTTAATTCGTCTTGCATAATTTATAAGTTGACCTGTTAGATCAATTTTTTTTTTACTGATTAGACATGTCAACTTTTATTCACTTTTTAGATAGGTCACCTGCCAACTCTTCTTCTTCTTCTTTTTCTTTAAGTAGACCAGTCAATCCATCACAAAACGGATTGAGTTGTTCATTCTAACCCAAATATAACAAAAACGGGCCAATCGTCTTGCCCCGTTTTCCACTAAGTTTATCAAAGAGTGAAGCTAATGCTCCTTTGCATTTGAAATCTAGCTCACTGTATTGATTGGCAGGCAACAGTGGTCCTTCCATTACACATTTATTCTTCACGCATGACTTGATTGTTTTTTAGGGCTTGTTTGGTATGAAGAATATGATAAGATATGATAATATTAGACTTAATAGTATAAGTTTTGATAGTATAAGACCTAATAGTATAAGAATTATAATGAAAAAATCTTTATAGAAGTTTATACATCAAAACTCAATCAGGCCTAATCCTACTCCCAAAGCTTGATTAAGTTATCCATCATTTTAATGTATAAGAAGAATTTGATGGATAAGTTTATATAATATAATATTTATACCAAACAACTGATAATGTCATAATATATTATATTAGTTTATCCTATCAAACTTAATACAGCATGCCAAACAGACTCTAAAATTTTTGTACAAGATCAAGAGTATTGTTACACAGTGAAAAAGATAAGCAAAACTAAGCTAAAATTTATTAATATTTAAGGATGGTTGCTAAATAAATTAAAGTAGTGGAGACCACTCAGTTATCCAAAAACCAATAACAATTACTACTCATTTTAGAAAAAAAAAATTGACTATCTAATATTTTCCTAAAATTCATAGACTCAATAGTTCATATAAAGACACTACTTCTGCTAATTTTGCAAGAGTTCAGGTCGACAAGTTAGAGTTGAAAAAACAAACTCAGCTTTAAGAATGTGCACTCTTCCGGAGCAAAAGAACTTTGCCATTATTTTGCTTGATGCAGAATTCTACATATTTTTTTTAAGAAAAAAAAATACAAAACTCAAGTTTTGTCATGTTTTTCGGCATTTGTATAGAACAATGACAAAATTTCTATTTTTTTATTTAATTATGTAAAGTATGACTTCTGTAAATTTTTAAGAAAAAGTAGCGCACAGAATTAGTAAAATCCTTTTATTTACTTTTTTTAAAATATATATAATAAAGGACCATTTGCGTATTTACGCATTATGAAGTTACTATATAATATTATTCTATACAATAACTTGCCAAATTGGGAAGACACTAAAACCAAAACAGAAAAACAATTTGGCCCACAGAATATATCAAGTGAATGATCTGGTCATGGCCATCAGGCCATGCATCAATCAGAAAATTGATCTTACACTTATAGATAGATATTTGGATTCCCACGGCACATGCTTCAATGAAGCATTTCTAGTTTATCCAACATCATTAGGCAACTATGTGGCTGTGTTTGGATATGACTTTCGAATTTTCACCCAAACCTTTTTGTTTTCTCCTTCCAGCATTTGCTGGAATGTAACTTTGCTGAATAATATATCCATACATAACCTGCACTGCTTGCTTTCTAAAACCGTGTTAGTCAAGAGAGAAGTGATTATTATTATTCATCGAGGAGATTTTTTTTGGTTAATAAATAAACATTTTTAACTTGATTCACATAGAAATTAAAACACTTCTCTGTCACACTATTGATCTATAATTTGAGGCTGGTGACCACAATAGGGCTCCTAACCACATGCATCACGTCCGTCCAAGCGAGATACCCAAATTCAACTTTCTTATCCTTCATCATTCTTGGACCTTCTATCCTCAACTTGTAGCTTAGCTTCTCGTTTTTCTCCCAGAACACCAACTTGTTGGGGATGACGCTGACATGGAACCCTTCAATGTGTGTAACGCTAGCAACATAGATTGCTGGTCCCTCCCCAACATTGGTCACTGTTCTCTGAAATTCTTGTGTTGTCTTTGACTCAGTGTGACTAGAATCGTTGGCATTAAAGAAAGCAATAAAAGAAGGGTAGTTAAGATCCAAGGAAGGGTTAGAGCAATTGTTGGAAGAGGATCTTGTGATGGTCTTGATTTCCTTTTCCGTGAAGTTCAATGCGCAGAGAAGATTCACATAATCTTGTAATCCCACGTTGTAAACAAGTCCAGGGTCAAGGGCTTTGTTGGGGTTGATATGACCAGCTCCCATGGCTAGAGGAGACGCAGGTTCATAACCTTCACCAATGTCTTTGCTAAGTCCCAATGTGTTGTCTAATATATCTGAAGTTGTCATTATGGCTGACCGAATGGCTGCAGGGCTCCAATCAGGGTGTGCTCCCTTCAAAAGGGCTGCTACACCTGAAACGTGAGGGCATGACATGGATGTGCCACTTAACAAATTGAAGTTATTGAAGAGTTCATGGGACCTCAAATTTGTCACTGCAACCTTTTGAGGCCATGCAGCTATGATTGATGTACCAGGAGCAGTGATGTCAGGTTTCAACACAAACGGACAGCTATATGATGGCCCTCTAGAACTGTAGGTATCCACACTTGGTGCTGGTGTTGTACCAAAAACTGTTATCTTAAAACACATGCTTGCTTTTGCATCAGAGTTAGTACTCTTTATGTAACCTTTGACAATTTCCCCATTTATGGGGTTAATAATGATGGACGCGAAGCTGTTTTGTAAGAAGAATGATATTATGTCAGAGCTATTTGATATGAACACAGCCCCAACAACTTTTGCAGCGTCGACATTAGCCACTTGATCAGCCAGTGTTTCATTCTTGTCTTCACACACCACAATCTTGTTTCTCACTTTGATTAGCTCCTCCATATTGTTGCACAACCCCATAAAAACAATTGAAACTTGATCGGCAGTGAAGTTCCCTGGATAGAGAGACAAACCGATGATTGGGATTCCATTGCCAAGCGTAAGAGTCCCATGAAATTCACGGTCCATAGTGCTAGCAGCCACCGTTATGACCCATGGTGTTCCATTATGTAGAGTTTTAAGATAAGGCCCTTCGTTCCCTGCAGATGTAGACACAAAAATGCCTTTCTCCATGGCTGCAAACGTGGCTATGGCAACAGGGTCTTTGTACAAAGGTGTATTATCAATGCCAAATGATAATGAAAGAACATCTACCCCATCATCTATTGCACTATCGATTGCAGCTATTATATCAGATGAGTAGGCTCCATCTTCCCACAGGACCTTGTAAATGGCTACTCGAGCACGTGGAGCCATTCCTATTGCTGTTCCAGTTGCATAGCCAAAGTAGGATACATCATCAACTTGGCTTCCAACTGCGGTGGTTGAGGTGTGAGTCCCGTGACCGTCTGTGTCACGGGTGGAGTTGTTCAAGGCTATGGTGATGTTGGGGTGTTTGGCCAGTAATCCTTTGTTAAAGAACCGAGCTCCGATGAGTTTCTTGTTACAAAGCGATGAATTGAATTGGATGCTATTTTCACATTGGCCTTTCCATCGTGAAGGAATACTAGTCATCCCATCATCTTTGAAGCTTTCACTTTCTGGCCATACTCCAGTGTCCACCACACCAACAATCACATCTTTGCCATACTCTGAGGCAGGCCATGCCCCTATAAGGGGGTTGAGGCCAAGGAATTGGGGTGAGTGTGTTGTGTCAGGTTTGACAGGTAAATCTCTTATGGATGAAATATAACCCGCAGAGCTTTTGAGAGCTTCAAGCTCTGCAGGTGACAAACTTGCACTGAAACCATTCATGACATTGGTGTAGGTATAGATCAGCTTAGAGGAAAAAGAGTTAAAATTATTGGTGGTAATTTGAGAATTGTCCAATGCAGAGGAAAGGGTGGACATGTACCAACTGTGTTGGCTAGAGAAGGGTTTAGGCATGGCTGATAAATCCATGTGAATGATATAATTTTCGGATTGAGCTAACGTGGAAACGAGGTGAAAGACTGTGATAGAGGAGAACCACAGAAAGAGACAAATATGTGTAGCCATGGTTGAACAGTATATGTTTTGAATGCGGATGGGCTATAGAGCATACCAATGTGTAACTGAGGATCTAAATAGAAGAACCCGGTGATATTCCTAACCTAACCCCCACAAGATAATCTCCATCCTCAATTTTACAAAGTTGTCCCAAAGGCCAAAGGTATCTTCCTAGGGGACCCCACTCCCCATATATGATTAATGAGCTATGTATGCCCATGCTGTGCAAGGCTTATTATATTCATCAACATTTCCAGACTTTGACGTTATTGCTTGCTTGGTCCATTCGACCATGCTAAAGCAGTTATATATATCTGAAAATATTAGTATCCGGAAAATTATATTTTATTCCTTTCCCAAGGAGAATTAAGAAAAAGGACCTAAAATTTGATAATATTTACAATTTAATGACCTAATAGACATAGTACCACCCATGATGATATGAATAATCAGATTTTTGAATTTGATCCATAGGGTTTTAAACAGGTTATTAGAATGCAAATTAACGTTCTATTCTACCTACGTTAAAATAAAACTTGTCAATACATTAGTTAATGCAATAACAGTTGTCTGTGAAAAAAAAATGTTAGGGGTTGATATCAGATATTCCAGAGTTCTCAATAATTTCACCAGTTGAGTTTCAGCCAGCAAAACGTATAAAAAATATAAGGGCGTGCTTGAAACTTTTTTAAGAATATCTTTTTATTTTTGTTTTCAAAAAGTAAAATAAAATGAAATAAAAATGTTTTTAAAGTTGTATTCATCATATATAAATATTTTTTGTTTGAGCTGAAAATAGAGCATAACTTTAAACAGAATCATCAAAGCGCAAATATCCCAGGAGAAAATCGGGAGCTTCCTCCAACCAATTACCAGGATCACAGGATTTGGCATGATATTCATCATATATAAATATTAAATATAGTTTTCTTAAAAAAAAAACATAAACCTCTATAATATCATTTTTAAGAACAGTTCTATGAGAAAGTAAATTAACATTCTGTTCTACCTAAGCTAAAATGAAACTTGTCAATTCATTAACTAATGCAATTACAGTTGTATGTGAAAAATTATTAGGGGTTTATATCACATATTCAAGAGTTCTCAATAATTTCGCCAGTTGAATTTTAGCCCGCAAAACGTACAATAACAAATTAAGGGCGTGGTTGAAACTATTTTTAAGAATAGTTTCTTTTTTAGTTTTCAAAAAGTAAAATGAAATTGTTTATAAAGTTTTATTCATCGTATATATGCATTGAATATAGTTTTCTTTTAAAAAAAAAACCCAATCTAGAATATCATTTTCATGTTTTAAATTTTTTTCCGATTAAAACATGACGAATGAAGAGGTGGAATTGGGAAATTTAAGTCCTTTGCCCTTTTTTCCACAACTGAATGTTAATACATTATTAACAAAATTGACAACTAAGAGAAAAATTATTATCAATCAAAATAGATTTTTTTTTCTTAATTGTCATAACTCAATTAAAGGATAAAAAAAGGGATAGAGGATTTCAATCCATTTACCTCATTGTCTCTCTTGGCCTCGCTATGCCGTTGTCCCCCTGGCATCCCATGTCCTCTTCTTTATCTTCTTGGTAAGTTTTTTTATCTTACAATGTACAAACTGTTTTAATACATCATATATAAAATTAATTACAAAAAAAATGCTTCCAAATACACTCTAAATTTCCTATTTATATGTTTTTAGTTTATTGATTCTTAGGGCAAATAATTTTTTTACAATATAGTTGAGATTAGTATGAGATAAGATTAGTTGACTTAGTTTACTTAGTCAACATTTACTTACTAGTTAGATACTCTTTTATATTATATATAAACCATACTATTAATTTATTGTACACATTTTTACTCATTTAATAAAATTTTAGATTTCTTTCTCATTCTCACTCAATTCTTTCCCTGACTCTTGCCATGTTTCAATTTGTAATTCAAATTAGCGCTAACTCAAATCGTTGAGACGTGTGATGTTAAAGTTGAAGTTCTATATCTTCTAGACCTCCTTTCTTTCCTATCCACCTCCAAATTAAATTTTTTTAAAAAAAAAAAAAAACTCACTCTAACGGTTTGAGATAAAAGAAAGGCAATCAACATCCAAACCCCACTCCCACCATGTGCCCACAACCGCACGATATATCTCGCTGTGAGTTGACTTGAAAGGTTGTGTAAAGGTCTCCACGCGTGAAGTATATGAGGTAAGCATCTGCTGAAATGCGCCTTGTAACTTTCAGGCAGGCTCCTTCCTTAATTAATTTGTGGTCACCGTGACAGAATAATGAATCCCAGAAACAAAGTTGGCATGTTTTCCCAACTGAAGCATACATTCGGTCAATTATGAAAATTAATCATCGTACACATAC
This sequence comes from Ormosia emarginata, assembly GCA_029884605.1. Taxonomy (NCBI): domain Eukaryota; kingdom Viridiplantae; phylum Streptophyta; class Magnoliopsida; order Fabales; family Fabaceae; genus Ormosia; species Ormosia emarginata. The sequence continues at coordinate 62,141,456 of JAQQTP010000089.1, read as the reverse complement.
AGATATATATAAGCATACATTCGGTCAATTATGAAGATTAATCATCGTACACATACAGACATATATAAGCATACATTCGGTCAATTATGAAGATTAATCATCGTACACACACACACACACACGAACGATATGACCACAGCACATGGATTTTAAATGAAGATAGCAACCATTTTCTTCATTTTCCCCTTCACTCAGGAAGAAAAGTCAGATGGGCCAAACACTTTAAGACTTAAAACTTAAAAGTGATGTGAGGTGGCTTACAAATGGGCTAATGAAGATAGCAACCATTTTCTTCATTTTCCCCTTCTTCACTCAGGAAGAAAATGCAGATGGGCCAAACAGTTTAAAACTTAAAACTTAAAAGTGATGTGAGGTGAGGTGGCTTACAAATGGGCTAATTAATTAATGATGATATTGACATATATCTACCTATTAGAGTTAGTAGCAGCTGACTTATTTAAAAAAAAAAAAAAAAAGATAGAGTTAGTAGCAGCCTTCTTTTTTTTTTTTTTAAAATTACAAAGTTAATATCAGCTTAAGTAAGACGAAATCAAAGCTGTAGCCTATATCACTTTCCTGTTTCTTAATCCTCGGAGTTGGAAAATCTGGGTAATATAGGCACAATCTGTGAACCCCGACAGGTGATTATTTGTTCTTACGTGCTAGTGAAGCTCACTTGATTTTGGAAGCTTGTTGAAAGTAACGCATACGAATGTGAATGGATTCTATAGCTAATTAATTCTGAAGGAGCTGGAGAAGGAGAAGGGACCTTCTTTTGTAGTGGGCGCATGTGGATGTGAGCGTTATTGGCATCATATATTCGCGATGAAGCAAAGTAATTACTTGTATTCTTTTGGCCATTTTCAGTTTAAGCATAAAAATTTAAAAAGGCTGTTAATATATATATAATCATATATCTTAATTGAATAAGATAAATCCAAGTTAAGAAGATATAAATTGATGTCTTCGCCATAGCTCACTATAGAAGCTATATATGCCAGCAAACCCCAAATATAATATCTAATATCTATATATATTATGTTATGCATGACTTGCATATATGTTAATTTCTTTGGACACTCTTAGAGAAAAGCATAAGAGATTAGTTTACATCATACTAGTGGGGTTTCCCAAACCCAAGTCCAAGAACTATGTATGATAGACAAATGTAACAGTAATATGTCTCACAAAATTCAATAATTAATTAAAGAATCAGGTATTCCCTTTTAGTTGCATTGCATCCTAACTAGGTAGCATGTTAAATTCCAAAATTAATCCAATTACACTGTTACATATCTGTATTGGTTTGGGTGGGCAGTGGAAGAATCTCGCTTTCACTTCATTGAGATCACTACTGCATGCGCAATCCATTCTATTCACACCTTTTTCCTTTTTTTTTCCCCTTTTTTTTAAAAAAAAAAATCTCTGTGATGTATTGCTAATTTTTCGATTTATACGTCTTTTATACGAACTATGAATATATTATTTCTAATTAAGTTAAAAATAATTTTTTTAAAGTAAGTTTGTCTCTAAAGTAAATAAGTAATTATGTATTTACTATTAATTTGATAAAGTACATCAAGATCTCAATCTACTAAATAATTTAAAGATGAATAAACTTTTATTTATTCTCTTTAAAGATAAACTCATTTTAAAATAACTTTTTTCTTGAGTTAAAATGTCTCGCAAACAGCACTAGCATGAGTGGTGTCAAAATGCAAAAAAATAAATACAAAAGGAGGACCCAAACAATCTTTATCATTATTTATTTTTTATCTTAATATTTTATAAAAAGACAAAACTTAAGTAAAGTTGTATTGATGCAAATGGTATTATTCTCTAATCAAAATATTACATGTGTATTATTTTTGTCACATCAGTCCAACTCATTCTCCCTTCCAGTCTTAAAAAATTCTTCATATCGTTATCTATTTTTCCTTCTTTGTTAAAGGTTGTCTCCTTTTTCTTGATTTGGCTTCTCCACCCTATTGTGCCTCTACCCTCGTGCCCATCATCAACCTACACCATTCGGTAGTGTCTTTTTTGCCATCACTGTCGTCAACTCCCCCGATGTACGACCAACCTTTATACTTGAAGATTGGCACCTATGGCCACGCCATTGTCTCACCCCTATCGGCCTTTGTCATATATAATTTCTCTCCATGTTCACTGTCATTACTCTTTCTCACAAACCCCTTTGTGCTGTGGCCGTAAAGTCAGCACCTTTATGCTCAAACTCAATGACATGTTCATACCCAGTTCCTTCAGTTAAAGCTTTAAAATCACCAACTTTTATGCCTAAACCCTACAAATCTAAGTACCAAACCAAGAGAGGTATTGAATTCGATATTGGCGACACATTTTTCTTACAAGAAAGCACCACTGGTTACGACCTCAATGTTCGTGCCACTTTGCTATACAAGAAACAAAATGGAAGCCTATGGCTTTTGTAGATGCAGAATCAGGTTGCTTTATTATCTCGTGGAAGTTGAGGTGATGACAAATGATGAGAATGAGTGCTATAAGCTCCATTATGGAGAACAAGGGCATAGTTAAAGGTTTTAGTCATTGGGGATGAGAGGTATGGGAAAATGGAGTTAAACAATCTAACATTGTATTTGAATATTTTTTCATTAATGAAACGGAATAGGTGGGGATGAACCAGAAAGGGAAGGAAAAGAATAGAACATAGTTACATTTCTCTTTATTTGGAAGATTAATAAGAGAATAGAACGGAACTTCATTAACTCATATGTTCCCCCCATTTCACCTCAATTTTGTGGGGAACAAAAGTTAGGTCTTTGAAGGGAAGAGAGGGGAAATGGTTTCCCGTGTGTTTTTTTCACTTTTCATGTATTTTAAAACTCCTAAACAGCGGAAGTTATTTTCCTTACCCTCGTTCTCTTTCTCTTTTCCTCATTACCTATCATTCAAACATAGTGCAAGAGTGTTTAAGTTTTAAGGGGAAAAAAATAGAGAAAACAGTGTTAAGAATAAAAGATCGAGAGGGAGGGTGAGTTAGGATTGATGTGGCAAAAATAATAACATGTAATATTCTAATGGGAGAACAACATCATTTGTACCTATGAAATTTTATTTAAGTTTTGTCCATTATAAAATTCTTGGAATGGGATTTGTGGGCTCGTATGTGCAATGCCCATTTTGGTCATTTAAACCTTCTAATCATTGCCTTCTTGGGTTTATTTATAGCACTACGTTATTAGTTTTATGCAAGTATCAACTTAAGAGTTTATATAATATAGAAGTTAGCCATAATTTGGGCTGGAAATGAGTCGAACTGAGTCGAGTTAGGCCTTACTTAGATCGATCTCATTTTTTGTTTGAGTTTGGCTAACTAAAACTCACAAACTATTCAACTAATATCGAAGTTTTTGTTCATTGGCAAAGGCAAGACACCAAGGCCAATAAAGGAAACATTAGTTTGTTTGGAAGTAAGTGTGAAATATTCTCTATGACTTAGCCTAATAGGACATCCCTTATTTATAGTTGCTCCACCTCATCAATGGAGGATGGTGGACGGTGGAGATGTAGTCAAGTGCGGGGTGAGGCTGAGGTTCTAGAACATTCTCTCACCTAACTTCTAAAATATTTAGATATTTACAAAATCTATAAAATATCTTTAGGAAACATTTAAGATACTTATAACTAGTTTTTTAGTGGTTTCTTTAAAGTCTAATTATACTATTAAAGGGTCCCCACTAATTTTGAACTCTCATGGTTCAAAAAGTAAAGATACTTTAAAATGTCTATCGAACCAGTGACGAATCTAATCATCCAACCATCATGTACTGTTAGCCTATATTTCATAATTTTTAATTTTACTTTTAAAATTTTCTGCCAAAACAAGTAAAATATTAAGAGGAGGATTAATGAAAATAGTTGAATCCATGATTAGGAGGAGGATTAATTTTATGTGCCTACAAGAAACTAAGTGGGTTAGAGAAAAGACAAAGGAACTCGACACTTCAGGTTTTAAGTTTTGATACACCAACAAGGTAAAATCTAGAAATGAGGTAGGTATAATAGTAGATAAAAATTAGAAGAATAATGTTGTGTATGTGAGAAGGTTCAGAGATAGGATCATAGCTTTGAAGTTTGTTGTGGAACAAGAGACTTTTAATGTTATCAGTGTGTATGCACCCCAAGTAGGGTTATACGAGCACTACAGGATAAAAGTTGAGGAGGATTTAGAAGGTTTAATTCAGGAATACCTTTAGGAGAGAATATTGTTCTAGGAGAGGACCTAAATGGTCATGTGGGGAATGAATCTAGGGGGTATGAGGGTTTTCATGAAGGGTATGGTCTAGGAGTAGCTAATGCAGAGGGCAAAGCGATTTTAGATTTTTCGGTAGCTTTTGATTTTACAATAGTTAACACTTGTTTTAGGAAGCGGGAAGAGCATCTTATCACGTACAGAAGCGGGAGTTCTTACTCTAAAATTAATTATTTTCTAATAAGAAAACTAGATAGAAAGTTTTGCATGGATTGCAAAGTCATCCCTAGAGAGAGCTTGACTACCCAACACAGAGTTTTAGTTATGGATGTACGAGTTAATATGAAAGTAAGGAGAAATTGTCGGGACATAGTCCCAAGGATCAAATGGTGACAACTAAAGGGAGGAAAATAAATGCTCTTTCAGATGAAGATTATGGAGGAAGAGATTTGGGAGGTACAAGGGAGTGCAAATGATATGTAGGATGAGATGGCTAAAGGGATTAGGAAGGTAGCAAAAGAGACACTCGGTGAATTAAGAGGCTTTGGACCTAAGGATAAAGAATCTTGGTGGTGGGATGCAAGTGTACAAGATAAGGTTAAGGCTAAAAGGGAATGTTATAAAGTTTGGCATGTATGCAAAAATGATGAAAATCGAAAAAAAAAATATAAGGCCGCTAAAAAGGATACTAAGAAGGCGGTGAGCGAGGTAAAAGCTAAAGCGTTCAACGGTTATATTAATCTTTGGACACCAAAGACGGATAAAGAAATATTTACAGGCTTGCTAAAAGTAAGGAAAGGAATACAAGAGACTTGGATCAAGTGAAATGCATTAAGGATGAAGAGTGTAAAATCTTGGTTATGGAACAAGACATCAAGGATTAATAGAAGGGTTATTTTCACAAGTTATTTAATGAGAGACATGGATTTTTAGGGGACTCGGACATTCTAAACACTATAAAGGATGACCAAAATAAAACTTTTTATCGTAAAATTCGGGAGTTTGAGGTAAAAGAAGCTTTGAAGAGGATGGATAATGGAAAAGCGGTCGGACCAGATAATATACCTATCGAGGTGTGGAAGTGCCTAGGAGAGAAAGGTATAAGCTGGCTCACAAAACTGTTTAACGAGATAATGAGATCTAAAAAAATGTCAAATGAATGGAGGAGAAGCATTTTAATTCCTATTTATAAGAACAAGAGAGATATACAAAATTGTGCAAATTATAGAGGAATTAAGCTCATGAGTCATACCATGAAGTTATAAGAAAGGGTAATTGAATGAAGATTAAGACAAGAGACTCATATTTCAGATAATCAATTCGGTTTTATACCTAAGAGGTCAACTATGGAAGCAAATTATCTTCTACGAAGATTGATGGAGAGGTATCGGAGGAAGCAAAAAGACTTGCACATGATTTTCATTGATCTGAAAAAAGCTTACGATATGGTACCGAGAGAAGTCTTGTGGAAGGCTCTGAAGAAGAAAGGAGTTCGTATCGCTTATATTCAAGCAATCCAAGATATGTATGATGAAGTTAAAACTAGTGTGAGAACTCAAGGTGGAGTTACAGAAGATTTTCCTATAACTATAGGACTGCACCAAGGGTCAACTTTTAGTCCATATCTTTTTAGCTTGGCCTTCGATGTGCTTACTGTGCATATCCAAGAGCCGGTGCCACAATGCACATTTTTTTGCAGATGATATAGTTTTAGTTAGAGAGTCGAGAGAGGAAACAAATGGGAAGCTAGAGGTATGGAGACGAGCTTTGAAAGAACATGACTTTCCTCTAAGGAGGAGTAAGACAAAGTATATAGAATGTAAGTTCAGTAAGAAGCGTGCTAATACTAGCTTAGTGGTAAAAATTGATGACCACACCATACCACAAGTCACACGGTTTAGGTATCTTGGATCTATCATACAAAATGACGGAAAGATAGAGAGAGATGTAAATCATAGGATTCAAGTTAGATGGATGAAATAGAGGAGTGCTTCAGGAGTTATTTGTGATAGAAAAATGTCTCTTAAGCTTAAGGGTAAATTTTACTGCACAACTATAAGGCTCGCGATGTTGTATGGTATTGAATGTTTGACGGTAAAAAGCCAGCAAGAGCATAAGATCAGTGTCACAGAGATGAGGATGTTGCGCTGGATGTGTGACCATACAAGACAAGATATGATTAGAAATGATTGCATTAGAGAGAAAGCAAGGGTAGCACCTATTGTGGAAAATATGGTAGAATCTCGCCTTAGGTAGTTCGGACATGTAAGGAGAAGACCCTTAGAAGCCCCGGTAAGAAGAGTAGATCAGGTGGAGGATAATCCAATAGCTAGAGGTAGGGGGAGACAAAGAAAGACTATAAGTGAAACAATTAAAAAATATTTAAATTTGAATGACATTTCTGAAGACTTAGTTTATGATATGACATAATGGCGTCGTTTGATCTATGTAGCTGACCCCACCTAGTGAGAAAAGGCTTGGGTATTGTTGTTGTTATATAAGTAAAATATTAAGAATATGATAAATATTGTTTTTTATCATGTCTCAACGGTTGCCAGTGCACACCCTTAGTAATATGTGCCTCTACCATTACTTGTAATAATTAAGCCTTTTAAGTTCAATGAGTTAAGCTCATATTTATAACTCAATATTTTGTTTTTTACATATATTCTATTAAAAAATAATATAGTTAGATAAAAGTAAAATCAAATGCTCATATATATTAAATTAACATATTATTATTATACAAAAAGTAACTTAAAAATACATATACATATATATATATATATATATATATATATATATATATATATATATATATATATATATATATATATATATATATATAAAGCTAACAGACGAGCTAATGAGTTAAATATTTGAAAACTAAAGTTTGATTCATTTAACAAATAAGTCAAAGTTTTAACTCATTGAATTGTTAATAAACCAAGCTATAGGAGCATTGCTCACTAGCTGACTCGACTCATTATCAACCCTAGCCACAATGTCTTTACTTTTATGTATTCTTTTTATATAATTGTAATTTCAATATATAAATTAATTTCATTTGAACACTCCAACAATATCTTGGTAAAGCATATATTCGAATACTATTATTGCTTTGGAGATTAATTTTTTTTCTAAAATGTTGTACTATAAGCACTATCATTAGAGATTAATTTTTTTTCTAAAATGTTGTACTATAAGCACTATCATTTATTTTTCTAAAAACATGTTATAAAAGTAATTTGTAAAACATATATAATAAAACTATGAATATGTTAAACGCATTCATTTAAAAATAAAAAATCAGTAAAACAAATTTTTACAAATTAGGATTTCAGTCAACAATATGTCTTGGATTTTTTAATATTTTAAATGTTTGTATACTTATATATTATATTGTAAAAATATTATCATACTTTGTGTTGCAATTTAAGTTTAAATATAACTTTTATATGCCACTAGGATTACCATTTTCTACGTAATAAAATTGTGTAAATAATAATCAGTTTGGATCAGATCAACAAACAAAAAATCTGTCTAGATCAAATTAACGAACAGGCTAGGCCACGCTTTCACATGCCTTGGCCCAGCCAATCTTAAATGGATATAGAGTTTATGTATAGATTTGGCACTCCATGGCTATGGTGCCCCGTTAAGCCCATTTACTGTTGACAAAAATAAAGCCCATTTACTATATGCTTTCTACTTTATAAAGGCTAAAAGTAAAATGCACACAACCCCCTTCAATTATAAGTTAATTGTGAAAAAACTCTATTGTATTTTGAAATTCTACAACTCATTTTCTTGAATTATCAAATTATGTAGAGCAATGTAAATTTGACCCTCCATACACGTACATAAAACCTATTAAAAAGTCAATATGCATAGTTTGGTAAGTAGAAATAATCGAGTTACGCTGTAAGTTTTGAATCACAACGAAATTTTTTTTACAGTTGACTTAAAATTGAAGAGAATTCTTTGCATTGATGGTTGGTAGAATCTATTGGTAAGATCATATTACATTGACTAAGATTTTGGATTGGATTTTTCTAGCTATCTTTTATTGATGGGTCATTGAGAATTTTTAAGATATTTTGATGACACTCAAAGTTGTTAAGTATTTATTGAATATTAATTTCATAATAAATGTTTAAAAATAACTAATAATTAATAAAATACTTGACAATTTATTCAGTATATCGTACCACAAAGAAATTTTTATAAATATAATATAAGGAAAAGACTACTTTAAAGTGAACTTATCTTTAAAATGAGTAAATAAGGGTGTATTCATCATTAATTTAATAAAGTATATTGTGATCTTAACACAAAATGATCTAAGGGTAAATTCACCTACTCACTTTAGAAGAATCTTATCCACTTACTTTAAAAACAAGCTTAATTTAGAAATCTTTTTTTCCATAATATAATACCCCTGCAATGTGTGTTGGCAAACTCTATTGGTAAGATCATATATTACATTGATTTAAGATTTTGGAATGGATTGTTCTGGTTATCTTTAATTGATACATCATCAAGAATTTCTACGTACTATATATCATGAGTATGGTATCCAGGATAAATTGTCAAGCATTCATTGATTACTATCATAATGAATGTTTAAAAATAGAGTAATGTTAGTATATATAGATTTAGGTCATCGAGAATCCTATATATGACATCATATCCACCCTTAAATTTAATAATATGCATATATTTATAATTTCAAATTATGTTTTGAATGGTGGATATGTTGTCACATATATGATTTATTGTGAACTCGAGTTTATATTAGCGTTACTCTTAAAAATAACTAATAACTAATGAAATATTTGATAACTTACTATAGGTACCGTACCCTATATAAAAACATGGGTATCGTAAAATTTTCTTAGGTCATCTGTTATTATTATTGTAAATGTATTCCCAATAATGCTTGTGACCTGTAGTTAGGATAATTTCCTCCCTTCCCTAAATTTATATACATATACCCTATATGCTATCATTTATTTTAAGAAAAATTACACTAATCTTTTAGAAGGTTTGACTTAATTATATCTAACATCTCTCTTGTTTCAAAAATTATATTAAACTCTTTTGAAGTTTATATTGTCATTACATTTATCATCTTAAGGTTTATATTATTATTACATTAATATTTTCTTAATCATTGCACTTACTTCTCTCATAAGAGAGATCAATATAAGAGTACAAACAAGATAAATGACAAATATAATTAAATTAAATCTCATAAAAGATCGGTGTAATTTTCACTTCATTTTATTTTATCCTTGTAGGACTGCGAAGCCACTTGGAAGGAACTAGCATATTCTCCCCGAAACCTTCATTGAACTGTTCGAATTGATAATGACACCCTTTATAATGCTTCTTGTGAGCTGCTCATTCAACCAATTCATATTACTCCTAGTCAGTCCAATTTGACAAACAGTAAGGAATCTTTAATAAATCTTCTGTTCATCGAAGCTAATAAAATTAAATTTCAGTTAGTTTTTACAATTAAAAGGGAGAGGTCATATACAAAGACGTGAATATATAAAGATTAATTTTCCCAACTCTTACATCTATATTGGTCATTTGATTTTCATTTTTGTATTTGTAGGCTTCCTGAATCCAAATCCCCTTTTTCCAGCATCATCACATCCTTGAAATGTTTTAAAGCAATTTGAAATACACAATAACGAAAAGCAATATGATAAAGACTAATCCAAAAATGCTCAAATCAGCAAGATAATCAAATAGTATTTGTATACTCTTCCCCCCCAAAAAAAAGAAAAAGAAAAAATACTGTACAATTCGAACACTGCTAAAAGTGTGTATTTTTTTGGTGCCTGTATATATATGCAGAATAAAAGTTTGAGAAGACGACGGTAATATATAAAATTGTTTCGGCGAACTAAGACTTATGGAGTTTTGGGGAATTATATTATGTATAAAATTTTGTTTCAAATTGTACAAATACAAAATAAAATGGGTATACTGCCAGTTAATTTCAACTAGTCAATGTAATCGTAATTCGCCATCATTTAAATTCAAACTACAATCAGAACAATTTCTTTGCTTCTGAGCCTTTATTTAGATCAAGAAATTAAAATAACTTAGGGAAACACAAGTATAAATAATTTTTAAATAATCTAATAACATGAAATAAATAATCACTTCACATGCATATATATACGACACCTAAAATGAGACAAAAGAAGAAAAGAAAAACTAATATTTAACACCTAGATAAACAAATGAAGAAGATAATAATCAGGGTTATTAAACAATAATAATAATAATAAAAAAGCAAAATTAATTTAACTATCTAAACCCATCATAGAACCCTTCCAACTGCTGGACACACTCCACTGGTCGGAGTTTGCCACCGACGACGGCACCCCATTGCCGCACTTCGCCACTGTCCTTACACTCTCTATCAACGCCTCCGTCCGCGATTCCTGGGACAAAATCTCCGACAGCTTCTCCGGGCTTATTACCAACTTGACCTTCCACACTCCGGTGCTGTTGTACCTTGGAAACACTTCAGGTTCCGACCACATCTTCTTATTGTTGTTGTTGTTATTAATCTTGTCGCACGTAGACATGCGGTATGGCGTTAAGGTGGAGGCGGTGTCAGCTAGTTGTGAGGTCATGTTCTTGCTGGATGACAAGCCAGAAGAAGAATTAGGGTTGAGAGGGAGGAGGTAGTAGACTTCACCGCCATGGAGCTCTTCGTTGTTGGGGAGAGGTTCGGAGAATATGTCGTGGTGGCGGCTCCGGAAGATGCCATGGCCAGGGAACTCGTTGGTTATGCACTCCACGGTTATAGGACAGTTGAGCTCCATGATACCTCCATTGGATGTCACCACCTTCACCATCATGTCTTCCATGATGCCATGATGGAACCCTTTGAACACACAGTTCCCCATTGTTAAAATCAATGAATGTTAATGGATATATTGTCGTACACTTTGAGTTTGAGCTTGTGATATTGTTGTGGTTAATTAAAAGGGTTTGGTTTTGGGTTTTAATGGTGAGGGAGGAGTGAGGAGGTTTCTTGAGGGTTTCTTCTTCATGGTAGGATAGGATGACTAGCCGACGCAAAAAGGCATCAAATCCTTTTCTTCTTTGTGATCCGAAACCTGAAGATTGCCTTTGGGGGAGGTATCGGGTATGGCATTGTTTGGTGGCTTTTATAGTGGGGTGGCCCCACTTGGCTTGTATTATTGACAAAACTCTTATAATTTGGGATTGAGGCTGATTATATCATTAATTATAATAATAATTTATTAATTAATATTATAATTTAAGACAAAATTTATGATTATTTTTATATGTTTATTATATTTATTTTATCATTTAAATTATGATATATATTTATTAATATATTTTTTTAAATATACACGTATTATAACTTTATCATAAAATGAATATAAAAAAATAAATTTAAGTTTTGTTCTATAATTTATTAGTGTAATTAATTTGAATGTTTTAAATTGATGTGTATTATTAAAAAGAAACTTATTGAGGATAATGATCGTTGATTGTACGTCGTGTGATGTATAAAACAAAATATAAAGTCAACGATTGGGGGATCATGATTCATGGTCAATGGTGGATTCATTTTCATTCTTGGGGTTGTTATCCATTTTACCTTTGCTTTAGAAAGGGGACCCACTTTTCACCGACTGACATAAAAAGATGAGTGGGTGCTGTAAAGGTTTTAATATTAAAATGGGCTTTAATATTAAATAGCTCATTTCATGGTGGTTTGCAAGGAGGAAGCTTGTTGAAGGATGATGGGTAGGGCCATGGAGATGGCAAGATAAAGGGATTGTGGGTGACCTAGGAGATAATGAGAGGTGAACAACATTGATTCAGGCGAGTCCAAATCAGAATCCTTGGCGACCAAATGCAGGTTGGCTCTCATTGTGCAGCATGTGTCGGTTGTGATACAAGCACCTAGAAGCACACATGTTTGAATCCTCTGTGGTTTGGCAATTGCTTGAGACCCACTTCTCTCATACAACATATTTTGGTGTTTCCATCCCAGATATAATAATGCCCATCAATTTCTTAACAGAAAATTCAGAAAGGGCCATAAGGGGATCATACTATATATGTTGTTGGGATCAATAATTCTGAGTCTCTGACTGGAAAAATTACAATAATCTCCTTTTAAGATATGATCAATTATCAAAGATTTTTCATATTAATGTTTAAATATTATAATCTACTCTTTACTGTTTTCTAGTTTATAAAGACCTATGTGCATTAGCTCATGAGCTTAAGTGGGTAATTTTGAAACAGGAGGTTAGCCATATTCTACAGAAGTTTTCCTTTTATCTTTCTCTTTCCCCGCATCTAGCTAGCATTGTGACAGCCCTACAACTTTCGGTGATACTTGATTACAATTTGAAACTCGGCTCATAATGATGAAATCTGTTGGATTAAAACAATTCTTAGTACCATATGGGATACCTTTATTCTTTAGCCCTAGCACACAACAGCAATTGAGGTCCTTTGGTTTAGGTTCATAACGTTTAGACTAACTTTTCAGAAAATGACGAAAAGGATTGAAAGGTTATATAAAAACCACAATTTATAACATACTTTAAATTAAAGGGTTTAATTATTGAGTGTCGCGTGTGCCACTTGTTAAGCATTTTAAAATAAAAAATCTTAAATAAAAAGCAAAACATTTAATGTATTAAAAATTTAAAAAATGCTTTTTTATTTAAAATTTCTTATTTTAGAAGAGTATTTTTATCATATTTTTGGAGTACAATTAACGTGTGATATAAGAAAGATTTTTATCATTAATTTTAAATAAATTTTGAATAATGTTATATTCTCCTATAAGTTCTTCCTAATAATCTTCTTAATACTAAATGAAGAAAGTATTAAATGAAAAAGTAAATGTATCTAATGTCTTGGGAGCATAAAAAACATTCAATACTTTCTTCATTTAGTAATTAGGAAGATTAGTAAGAGGATTGAGTAAAAGAATAAAATATTTCTCATAAATGTTAGATCATTAACTTAAATTAATAATAAAAATATTTTTAAGAACATGCATTAATTGTGCTTTAAAAACATTCAATAACTTTTCATTTTTAGAATCTTTAACAAGTATCCAAACACTTATTAGTAAATGAATTTTGTTATATTCTCCTATAAGTTTCTCGTAATAATTTTCTTATACTAAATAAAGAAAATATTAAATAAAAAAGTAAATACATCTAATGTCTTAGAAACGTAAAAAACATTCAATACTTTCTTCATTTAATAATTAAAAGAATTAATAGGGAGATTGAGTATGAGAATTTAAAATTATTCTTAATAAGGAAAAAAGTATATAGTCACCCTAAACTTTGATTTTTTTACAAATTAACACTATGAACTTTAAAATCTTTTCAATTTGTCCATAAACTTCGACTCTTTTGCAAATTGTCACCACGAACTTTAAAATATTCTCAATTAGTCTATGAATTTCAATCTTTTTACAAATAATCACCACAAACTTAAAAACTTTCTCAATTAATCTCTAAACTTTAATCAATGTCTCAATAGATCATTTTGTTTAAGTTGGATATGTTAATTCACTAATGATGATATTGTGTAATAACATTTTATCCGTTTTAACATTAATTCTAAACTATTTATTAATTTATTTATTAAAATTAAATTTTAAATATATTTTATTCATTACAAAGTACATAAAAAAATAAATTTATTTTAAAACAAAATTTGTTTTTATTTATTTTATAATAATAAAATGTATTTATAATCAAATTTTAATAAATTAATTAATAAATAGTCCAAAATTAATATTAAAATGGATAAGATGTTATTAAACAATATTATCGTTAATGAATTAACATATTCAAATTAAATAGAATAATCTATTGATATATTAATTAAAGTTTAGAGACTAATTGAAAAATTTTAAAGTTTGTGGTGATGATTTATAAAAAGGTCGAAGTTTAGGGACTAATTAAAAAAATTTTAAAGTTCATGGTGATAATTTACAAAAGAGACGAAGTTCATGAACTAATTAAAAAGATTTTAAAGTTCATAATGTTAATTTGTAAAAAAATCAAAATTTATAATAATTGTATACTCTTTTCCCTTCTTAATAAAATCCAAAATTAAAAGATATAATTCCTATAGCTTTTGGTAATCGCTATTAATGTCTACACAAACTAATAAATTAATTAAAAGCGTGGTTTTGTGAGATGGTCCATGCTTCAAAGCGTGGGATTATATACAACACATGATGTCTGTCTAATCTAAGGTTTAAATGTTTAATGGAATTAATGGCCAATAACGGCATTATAATGATGGAGAATTGAAATAACTTAAATTTCGAAGTTGCTACTGAAAGCACGACGTTACCTCTTGGGCTAGCTTTAATCATCATATGGTAAACATAAATCATTTTAACGGTTCCAATTGTGGTCAACGTGACAAGACAGATCTCTGTTTCCTTTTATTTATTCTTTTTTTTTTCCATGCGCTAGGAGGCGTTTAGCATACAGTCTCTTTTACCGCAAATAAGCGGTTCTCTCTCTCTCTTTTTTTTTTTTATTTGATTTGGTGTTTGTAAATATTTATGTGTATAAATATTATTAATTAAAATATATAAAATTTTGTGTACGTACAATTATATATAAAAATAATAATTTAACAAATTTATGTAATATTATGTAAATATTATATTTAAAAAATATAAAAAAAATTTTGTATGTATAATTTTTCAATGACAAAAAAATACTTTGTTGAAAAAATTATAAGTGATTGATCTCCACCGATGATTTGTTTTTCCCAAATATCAACTGTGGTTTGTTTTGTTGCATGAATACAACATGAATTGTTGTATTGAAAACGTACGCCACCAATGAGCTATCTTGGCTGTGTATCGAAAAATTCTTACATAAATTTAGAGCATACAGTTTGGTGTATTGAGTTAATTAATATTTAATATTTTTATAAATTTTTGTGTCACACAATTAAAAATATAAAAATTTATAAAAATGTTAAGTGTTAATTAACTTAGTGCACCTGACTTAGGTATTTTAAATTTAGACAAGAATTTTTTATTGTGTACCGGTACCATCAAGGGTTAGGAGAGATTCTTGTATAAACCTAAAGTACTTAGTTGAGTGCACCAGATTAATCAATATTTAATATTTTTATAGATATTTATGCTACATAATTAAAAATATAAAAATTTATAAAAGTATTGACCTGATGCACTTAGAGTGTTTCAAGAGGTTTTATAGATATTTATGTTATATAATTGAAAATATAAAAATTTATAAAAATATTGACTGAGTCAAAATTTATATGATCAAATGCATTTAAGTGTTTTTTGACACCTCTAGGTTTAAACAAAAATTTATCCAAGGGTTGGTTGTATGCGGTGATATATAAGCGAGCCTCTTTATAGATAAACTAGGTTATATATATATAAGCGAGCCTCTTTTAGAGAAAACTAGGTATATATAGACCCGAACGAAGCGCAACAAATGAAAGAAGTTATTTTAAATTTTGTTTAACATACTTCAGTTTGTATATTATATGCTACTCAAAAAATGGAATAAATAATTAAAAATATACATTATGAGCAACCAACCAATAATTTAATAAGATAAACATTCAATTTTTACATAGAAGTGGATAAACTTGTAAATACCAACATTAAGTTTAGAACTATCTATCTAGCTTCGCTGAAATGAGTTTTTTCCTCCATGTTATGTTAGCTTTGATGGAATATGGCAATGCTTGTTCTCTATAAACATATAAAGGTGCATACTTATAGATTAACCCATCAATTTCTACAATATAAAATTATAAATTGTTAGCCAGCTATATCGTGTATAGGCATTGTCTTTGCTTTCATTTATTTTAATTAATTAATATTTAATTAGTAAAAAACATTACAATTTCACAGGACTTCCTAACAGATTGTTACTTACATTATATGAGTAATGTATCCATTGATATGATAGAAAGTCAAGTGTAAGACTCGAAAGAAGTTAAATAGGCTAAATGTAAAGAAATAAAGAATTGTATCAACCTTTGGCATGCTATTTCAATGGCATCATCCAAATTCTAAAGATATAAAGAATTGTATCAACCTTTGGCACGCTATTTCAATGGCATCATCCAAATTCTAAAGATATATAAATGTTGAAATCAATGGCAGAAAGGGAAAAGAAGAAAAGCGAAATCGGGTATAAATGAAGCTATAGAAAAGAAACATTAATAGGCAATTCTGAATTAGAACTTTAAAATTGAAAGTCTTCTAGTGAACCAAGATTAGAGATGCAATTGTGTTGAGACTTATGCTAGTTTGTGATATATACAATTGACGTGATTTTGTGAGGTATCTTCAGTTAATTCCATGACCCAGTCATGCTTCATTTGTAAGGGATCATAAATTTTGAAGCCCTAGTTTTTGCGGGATGCTTGAGGTTGGTGGAATATATCCTGCTGGATCAACAACACCATTCACATAGTTCGAGAGGAACGTTTATTGAGCTATACAAACAACTTTTGAATGTTAATTTGGTAAGTAGCATCCTGATTATGGTCATCCGACCTACTTATTTTCCCAGGTATATCAGGTAAATGACTCATTGGGATTGCTGAGTGCATATTGAATCATTGCCCTGGCGTATCACATAAACCCAACGTCAATTGTATCTTACAACTCAAAACTCAATCTCAAGATAGGATGCACCAACCCCGATTCCTAATTGAAGAAAAGTAAAGAACACTGCAAGCTCAAGCCACATATATGGAAGTAAAATAGTTACCAGGCCTGCGCTATCAAGTTTAGTTTTGAAAGCCATAATCGAATACTTCATCGAAATCCTTTTGATGGTGTCATACGTACACACCTCCAAAATCAAGCACTGAATGAAGAGATTCCATAACCTATCACAACCCTGAAAGATTTCTTCTTTTTCAATAACAAAACTAAATTAACCCAAAAAAACATGAATTTTATTGTGGCTTCTCTAAAGAAGTGCACACAATCGGGCTTCTCCCGAAAATAAAGATAAAAATGCAACAACACTACCTCAAAAAATATGCCTACCAAATGTTTCCTCATATTGCTGACCAGACATTTTCTTGACGAACACCATGATCAGAGGCTTCGCTTAGAGTAGAAACCTCGTGCAATTCGTAAATGGAGAGCAGGACTGTGTTCTGCAAAGGTTTGCAAGGGAGGTAGGTTTAAAAAGAATTAAACTGTAACGTTATGCAATTAAAAGTAAATTCAACTGTTGAGAATAGCTATCAGTCACGCATTGTGCTCATTGATTCATACAATTGTGAATAAAGAGTAACATAATAATGTGAATGGTTTGGCTAAAAAGCGAAAAGACGGTGAATGAGAATATGAGATTTCTAAAGAATTGCTTATGTGGCTAACGTTGAGACAAAGAGATGCTGAAAGTAGAGTAATTTTGGAATGAGAGATTATGAAAGAGGGTGGACCAGTTATAAGTTGATGTGTCTATTGGAGATTTGATGGCACGGCTGATGTGGTGGTCTCACAGCCCTTGAGCCAAGTTTTATATATTATAAATAGATTTTTATATACAAGGAGAGTAATATTCTCAATAGTTTAGTAATCATTAAATTTAATTTAATAATATTTTATTTTTAATATAATAATTTATATAATTATAAATATTTACATGTCATATTTTTATTAATGCAATGTACTACTCTTAGAATCTATAATTTCTCCCCTTTTAGGGGAGGAACAAAGTCTGAACACGAGAGAATTGTGTGTGTTGGTTGGGCTTTATGTGGATTAGGGCGAGACATTGAGAAAGATTGAGTGTGAGTTGTTTGTGTTATTTGGGCTTGTGAGTTTAGTCTAAAAAAGTTGGGAGTCTTTTGTTCATTATAATTGGGCTTGAGGTGCGTTCTTAATTTTTTATCGAAATTGAGTTTGTTTTAGTAAACCTGTTTTTTTTTAAAAAAATTATTAAAATAAAAAATTTTAAAAATACAAAAAAAAAAAAATGAAAATGCAAAAATTAAAATTATAATATAATTAAATAAATAGGATCAGGCAATCAAGCGGAACTATATATATATATATATATATATATATATATATATATATATATATGACAAAATATGTGAAAATAAATCATATTTGAGGCTTTATTGACTTAATTAAAGTTAGTCAATCTATTATTTGACTATTTGACTTTAATAATTTACTTTTTTTTGTTGTTTAATTTCTTGATTTTTGGTTTATGAACATGAAAATTTTACTTTTTTAAGCCATATATTAAAATATTTGATATAACTTATCAATATGAAATTTTAGGTTGCATGTTGTGAGGTATTTAATTATCAATAATAAATATTTGAAGGCCTTACAGATAGAGTCATCAAAATGAGTCAAATTTGATAGGTTGACCTGAATAGTCTGACAAAATAGATGGACTGAGTTAACAAAAGTAAACAAAAAATTAGAAATGACTTGAATGGGCCAAACCCGAACGAGTCGGATTGACTCGCATTAATAACACTACATTAAACTAGGACGAGCCGGGTTGAGCCAGCAAATTGCCAGCCCAAAACTAACATGGCCCGAAAATGGCCTGGCCTAAGGTGGGCTGGCCCGAATAGGTCAAGCCGGCTCATTTTGACAGCTTTACATATAGAGCCTTTGCCTTTCGAGATGTCATGTTCACAAATCCATATCAACAAAGAGTAATGTGGAGTGTGGGTCGATGAATATAACATCTTGGGAAGGGATGATGATCACTTGTCTCCATTTTCTGTTTTATTCTCTGTTCATCCACTTAAATTTTGTCAAGTGTTTTAAACTTAATTACATGTCTCATTCTCTTTCCTTTTCATTTTAATTTATTTTTCACTTGACAAAATTTAAGTTGAAAGACAGGAAAGGAGACAGTAAATTAGGACAAGTGATTTTCATCCCTTGGGAAGAAGGCTCAGGCTCTAAAAGGCCTTCCTTCTTCAACATTGAGGGATATTTCTTTTTCTTTTTTATTCAACATTAAGAGATATTTAATTTCAGAAAAATTTGCTACATTACTTATGGGAGAGTTTAGGTATTTATTATTTCCAACTCCTTTAGAATTATATTGTTTTCTTTCATATATTCATTGTCGAGTATGATTAGTAGTGTAGTATTTACTTATTTATATTAATAAATAAATCACATAAAAATGCTATTATTAAAATTTAAATAAATATTTATAAAAGGGTTTTAAAGTGTAGACTTCAAAGAACTCAAAGTTTCCATGCGAGAGTCTCGACCATTCCCAGTTGCTCATGGAGCTTCCTTGTGGTCTCTGTAGAAGAGACCTCAATCTTCTCGAGTCGCTTGTTGAGGAGCTTCAAGTTCGAACCTCTAGAAAATTCTCCGATATGCGGACGTCTCTGACATGCAGTGGTATAAACAAAGAAACTAGGGTTGAGGGAGTAATGGTGAGTGGTTTAGTTTGAGTTATGTGCGTGTTTGGTAAGGGTGAGTTTTTTGGTTTTTGGGTTTAAGGTGCAGTCGATTTTGTGTAAGATTGAAGCAAGGAGTTATGATGCATTTTCTGGTTTGTATTTGAGTATGGTAGCTTGCTTAAGTTTTTAGGTTTCATGGCTATTTGGTGGGTGTGCAGAGGTTGAGGTGTAGTTGTGGCTCTGTGTTAGTTGGTGTGATCCAATTGGGTTAGATGATACTCATTGCAGGGGCAAAACTAGGGGAATGTGTATGAGCCATGGTCC
The DNA here is from genome assembly GCA_029884605.1 of Ormosia emarginata. NCBI lineage: Eukaryota > Viridiplantae > Streptophyta > Magnoliopsida > Fabales > Fabaceae > Ormosia > Ormosia emarginata. Next base: position 62,121,427 of record JAQQTP010000089.1, on the reverse strand, counting down.
CCTCCAGTTTTAAATGATTGAATATTATATATATATATATATATATATATATATATATATATATATATATATATATATATATATATATATATATTTTTTTGTTGGTTTTTCTAGTAAAAAAATAATTGTTTATTTTTTAATTGATAAATTGTTTTGGTTTATTTTAACTCTTCTTGTATTAACAACTACTAAATGTGTCTTTTTAACTATGAAAATTATTAAAACAAGACTATGAAATAATATAGAAAATAATTTTCTCACAGATTACATGATTGTTTACATTGAAAATGAGATCACTTAAAAATTCACTATAAATACAATAATAGATAACTTTTATTCTATGAAATAATATTAAATACAACTTAAAAATTAAAAGTATGTATTTAAGATTGTCTTATATTCAATTGTATTTACTATGAATGTTTCTAATTTAAAGCATGTTGATTATGAATTGAGTTAAATTTATTTTTATGTTCATATTATATGCTAATTAGATTTTTTTAAACTTAAGTATTTAGAGACATATATTTAGTCTTTAGTCTCGACTTCCCTAAGATTAAAATCTTGCCTCCGCCCCTAACTCACTGGTCTTTGTGAATGGGAGTTTGGACTATGTAAGAGTGATTTCAGGAGCTGACTTGACAGGTGGAATGGTAGATGGGGTTGTTTGGACTTCGATGGTTGTAAGGGAGGTAGTATGCTACTGCTTGGTGTGTTGTTGTTATTATTATTATTGTTGTTGTTGTTATTATTATTATTATTGTTGTTGTTATTATTATTATTATTATTATTATTATTATTATTATTATTATTATTATTATTTAATGGTGAGGAGGTGCAGTGTTGCCTAAAGAATGAGTGTGTGAATGTATACTTGAAGCTCAGTTTCTATGCCAGTGATGCAATGGAGAAGATGAAGATATTTAATAAAAAAATATTCAACCAACAAAAATCATATAGTAACAAGATTATCTTCCATACTTCAGTGCACATGGAGAAGTAAAAACATAGTTATCCGCATTTAAACTTGTAAAATAGAGGAGCAAGAACCTTACCTCTTGTAAACCGAAGAAAGAAACTCATATATTGCTAGGGATAAAAATTTTACCTGTCCTCGCGGGTACCTACAGATAATACCTGTGATAGGATGGATATGGGAGAAAATCTTTCTCCTGTGGGTATGGGTATCCGGTTATTTGTTATCCCCATTTAATAAACAGGGCGGGACGGGAGTGGTTTCTCCCGTATCCGTGGGTATCTGCATATAAAATTATAAAAATATCTTCATATGAAATTATCAAATAACCTTATTATATAAATTAAAATGTGGCTAATTGTATTTAGATGTTAGTTGAATTCTAAGTGTTTGATGTAGTTATATTGAACCTTGTATTTAGATGTAGGTTGAATTTTAAGTGTTATAGGTATTTGGCATTATATTTGGATTGAGTTAGACAAATTCTAAGAAATTGTGATATTATACTTTTTTTATTTTTAAATTTTTAATTTTTTTGTAAATTATTGGATACTCGTTAATATCCGTGGATACCCATTTACTCTTGAAAGAATGAGAAATGGATACACATGCATATATGTAGTAGGAGCTGGGGCAGATATACATCTGCGGGGTGGGGGGTTACTACTCATCCCCGCCCCGCCCCGCCCCGTTGCCATCCTTATATATCACTTTCTGTCATTTCCTCCTCTAAGTTTTGTACTTTCTCCTCCCCAAAATCTTTCTCTATCTCTCTCTATCTCTCTCGCTAGAGCCCCGTCTTTTCTTGCGTGTTATACCTCTGATTTATTTTTAGCTTAGATACGTCTTGGACACGGATCAGACACACTTAGACATGTCTAGGGCACGGTCCATTAATATTTTTTTTTGTTTTAAAAAAATTAGTTTTTATGACTAACGTTCAATTAGTAAGTCTGTAATCCACCCAAATCCAATCACATAACTGATGTCTCAAACTACTATTTTCACATATCAGTATGTTAAGTTTTATCTTTTCACACGTCACTATTAGGCTTTAAAGTTTTATTTTTTCACCCATCACTATTTTCATATGCTCATTCTACTTTTGCTCGTATCAAGTTGTCTACTTCGTTGTCACCGAAACTTGCTTAACATTACTATTCCCTCTAATTAATTCTTTTAGATGCACATGTACTTGTACATGATTAATTTTATTAAGAGAAACTAGTTTAGGAAATTTTTTAAAAAATGTTAATAGAAATTATGCTTCATATTTTTTTGAAATGACTTACTAGGTAGCAAATATAGACACATATGATATATATTAAGATATTGTAAATCTTCAAATTTATAGAAATGATATTAATGAATTATGAATTTTTTTTTTTTTCTTAAATTTTGCAATTATATATATACATAAAACATATATATATATATATATATATATATATATATATATATATATATATATATATATAATGTCAAGTGTCCGTGTTTGTACATCAAAGGTTGGGGGAATGTCAAAATGATGAGGTTTTGAAATAAAGCCTCTTTTTTCTTTGATTATTATCATTGTAGTTTTTACAACTCCTATATTCTTACATCACTTTTTAACACCACTTTCTATATCTGATTAATAATGTACGAACTCGTGGTTAATCATGTGTATTAGTTAGTTAGTGAGTAAATCTAAACCTCAACCCTAAACTATGAATTTACTCATTAACTAACCAATACACGTGAATAATCATGAATTTGTACATCATTAACTAAGTGTAGAAAGTGATGTTAAAAAGTGATGTAAAATGATTATTTCTCTAGTTTTTATTGTACAACTATAAATTTTAGTTGAAATTATTATTTTTTATATAAATGGAAAAGTATAATTATTAATGATATAAAAGTTTTTATGTTGATACTATGCGTCAATTTGTTATGCATGATAGAATAAGACTTAAAAATATTATATTTGATAGTATAAGGTCGATTAGTATAAGATTTGATAGTATAAAGTTTGATAGTATAAAGTCGACTAGTATAAGGTTTAATAGTATAAAATGAAGCACGAGACACGGACACGGATACGGAGACACACCAAATTCAAAAATTATAAGACACAGACACGAATATATATATATATATATATATATATATATATATATATATATATATATATATATATATATATATATATATATATAAAAAGATTCATAATTAATTAATATCATTTCTATAAGCTTGGAGATTTATAATATTTTAATATATGTCAATATTTGATATCTAGTAAGCCTCTCTTAAAAAATATGGAGCATAAGTTCTATTGACATATTCTAAAAAATCTCTTAAACTAACTTCTCCTAATAGAACTAATCATGTACAAGTACATGTGCATAAAAAAAATTAACTAGAGGGAATATTTGTGTGAGGCAAGTTTCGGTGACGACGAAGTGGACAACTTGATACGAGCAGAGTTAGAAAGAGTAGATGAAAATAGTGGTGTGTAAAAAGATAAAACTTAAAAGTCTAATAGTGTCATGTGAAAAGATAAAACTTAAAATACTAGTATGTGAAAAGAATGACTTAGGATGTTAGTTATGTGATTAGATTTGAGTGAGTTATGGACTTACTAATTGAACGTTAGTCATGGAAACTATTTTTTTTTAAAAATATCAATGGGTCGTGTCCAAGTTGTGTCCTACTCGTGTCTAAGCGTGTCCGAGATGTGTTCAAATTAAAAAAATAATCTTTTTAATCGGACACATTCAGACACGCAAGACACGTATGTCGTACGAGTGTCTCCATGTGTCCGACACGCGGGCACGCCTCATAATCGGCATGCCCGTGCTTCATAAAATCTGATAATGTAAGACTTGATACGAAAAGATTGAGGGTATTGGGGTGTTAGGGTTGTTGTAATAGGAAAGTTTTTACAGGAGCTTATACATCATTAGTTAATTAAGCCTAATCCCACCTCAAGACATAATTAAGTTATCTATTATTTTAATATATAAGAGATATTTGATGGATAAACTTATACACTATATTCTTCACACTAATTGATAAGATCATAATATATTATATTAACTTATCATATCAAGCTTAATACACATGTCAAACAAGCCTTACATAAAAATAAACCCATATAATATTAACGTGTGTTGGTATGAGTGGAAGGGGTCTGGGTTCCTTAAGCATGTGGTCCTGTGTTCGATTTTAGGATTTGTGTGTATATAAATAATATTGTTGGGAGGGGTTCTCACTTAAGCGTCTGACCATATCCTGAAAGATTAATTTTTTACCAATCGAATGGAATGATACTATAAAAAAAAAATAAACCTATATAATCATAAACACACAATGGAATTAACCTATAAGGAACTTGGGAATTTTTTTTTCCTTTGGGGGAAGTTTATACTTTGAATTAGTTGGCAATTTTAAGGGTATTTTGGGCTTTTTTGCAGGTTTGAATCATGGAGTTACCATTTTTGGAAAATTTTTACCTAACCACCATCCCTGTCCTGAAATTGTGAAAGTAATTGCTTGTACCAAAAAATTATAGGAGGTATTTGATTTGTTTTCTATTTTTATTTTTAGTTGATATGTTTTCACTTAGCGGGTGTTTGGTTTGTTTTCTATTTTTATTTCTAGTTGTTATGTTTTTACAAATAATTACAAATGCCACATTATTTTTGTTTTGTTTCCTATTTTCAAACTTTTATAAAGAAAATAGTCACAAAAGTTTGAAAATATAAAATAAAGTGAAAATAATATGATATTTTTGTAATTATTAATGAAAACATATAAACTGAAAATGAAAACAGAAAATAAAACCAAACACCACTTAATAATTACAAATATGCCTCATTTTTTTCACTTTGTTTTATGTTTTCAAACTTTTGTGAAAAAAATGGTAAAAATTATAAATAAAAAATGTAAGTAAAATTAGTGTTTTAAAAATCAGACTAAATTGACCAAATGAATTGGTCGAAGCACGAAGCAACTATGTTTTCGATTTGAGCATTTTCTAGCTCAACTATAGTTCAATGACAATTCAACTACAAATATAATTAGTTGAACTAATCGAACCATGACCTAGAAGCCTTACTGACTCACTTTTTGATTTTTTTTAAGCATTGGGTGAAACAATTAAAAAAGATTTAGATATATGTAAAAACAAAAACAAAAACTTAAATACAAATGACCTTTTTGAAGACATAGTTTATGATAAAATACAATTAGGGATTTTTAGTGAGTTGGGTCAACTAGCAAATTTGTGGGTTTCGACCTAACCTAACCTATAAAATATAGGTTGAGTTAGGTTCACGGGTTAGGTTGAAAAATGTTTAACCCGCAGTGTGTAGGTCAGGTAGCGGATTAGAACTAATCCAACTTGCACAAGCTCGACCTGCTCACTTTTTTTTTTAGTAAAAAGTCATTCAGATGATAAAGAGTATATGAAAAAAATAGATAGTAAAGTTAATGATTATGTCAATATATATAATATTGGTTAAAATAATTTGTTGTTTGATTTATGACTAATTTTATTTAGTTTATTTCAGACTTAGTAAGATTTGTTAGTTGTTAATTTATCATGTACTTATTGACTTTTGATATTAGTTTATTTGAAATTGAGACCTATCATGTTTGAGATTGAGAGTTGTGATTTTAATTTGTTATGTTTTATATTTTAACTTTTTTTTAAAGATTTTTTTAAAAAAAAATATGTAGAAGCCACAAGTTCGATTCAACCCAACTCACTTTTGAGCGGGTCTGGTTGGGTCGGATCGAGCGAAAAAATCTCTTTGACCTAACTTAATCTAACCCAACTCACTGCTCTAGTGAGCGAGTTGAGTCCAAAAACACTGCTGAATCTATTCAGCGGATACCTCTAAATACAATAATATCGTTTAATCTATGTAGTCGATTCTACCTAATAAAAAAAGTTTTAAGTTTTTGTTATTGTTTAAAAAAAAAAAAGAAAAAGAGTGTGCAAAGATCAAGATGTTAATTAGTATTTATTAACAGTATCTATAAAAGAACCATCGAGCATACTTACATACGAGAGGCACATAGCCACTTCCAAACAATATAGTGAATCAATGAAAATGAAATAGCATAAAATAATATTTTTGTTTTAAAAAATAGAAATGTTTTTTCACCAAGATGACTAGGTGAGCTGTGATTTTTTTTACATTTTCTCAAAAGCAAAACCATTCCCATCGGTAAAAGGGCTCTTATTTAACATGGGCCTAATTACATGAGACCCATTACTTCCTCTACCATCAAAATTGTGCTCCTCTCTTCTACCGTTATAAACTGTCAGTCATAAACCCAGAAACCCTAGAATCGCATTGCACTTGCATTTGCATTTTGCAGCAGCACAGGGAACCCCTCGTCCCCGATCTCATTTCTTCGAGGTAACCCACTTCGCCTTGTTTCTTTCTATGCAAAATATTCATACCACATTATGATAATTTATCAATTAAATTGATTTTTTTTAATTTTTCCCGTTATTTGAATATATTATTTATTTGCCTTTTCTTCTTTTAATTGTTTGGTTTATATGTAGTCTGAGAATGTCGCTGGGAGAGGTTGCTTGTAGCTACTCGCTCATGATCCTTCACGATGATAACATCGCTGTCACTGTATCCTTGTTAATTGGAACTCCAATAATAATGGATAAATATTTGAATTTTAATAATTTCGTGGGTCAATTTTACATTTTCTCTTGTTAGCATAGATCTTCCATCAATTCAGGGTGAGATCGGAATTGGGTTTTGGAAAAAAAAAAAAAAACTTTTTGTTTTGGAAGAACAAAGTGGGCATAATCTATTTTCCCTTGTTGGCATTGATTTGGAATCAATTTTTATACACTGGGGAAGTTGGATTGGATTTCTTTTTTTCTAGTAATGAAAATGGGGTCTAAGGGTTTAACATAAAATGTGATGATGTGTTTATGGAAGATGGTTTTCTCCTTAAGTTATTGTTGATAGGGTGAGAAGATCTCAACCTTGTTGAAATCGGCAAAGGTTGAAGTTGAAGCTTATTGGCCAAGCTTATTTGCTAAACTTGCTGAGAAGCGAAGCGTTGAGGATTTGATATTGAGTGCCGGAGGCGGTGGGGCTCCAGTTGCTGTGGCAGCCCCAGCTGCTGCTGCTGCAGGTGGCGGCAGTGCTGCCACTGCTGCTGCTCCTCCTACTGAGGAGAAGAAGGTAGATTTTTGGTGAAAATTTTGTTCCTATTGTTGTTGTTAAACTGTGTTCTGGCTGTTGGTTTCCTAATTGGCATTGTGTCGTTATTTTACAGGAAGAACCCCAGGAAGAGAGTGAAGATGATATGGGATTCAGCTTGTTTGATTAGGGGGACTTTATGATCTGGTCTATTTTTTGTATTGGAAAATGGGCCGTTACTCTTTGGATTTTGTAGGTCTCAAATTTGCGTTGGTAATGAACTTAGGAATTTGAGTTTGTATCCATTTTGAGAATTCAAGCAGGAGAAATATTTTTGTCTCTCTCCCTATCTCTCCTTTTGCTTGTGCACCGCCTGTTCTGGGCTGTGCAAATCTTTTCATGCCTGTGGGTCCCAGTTTCTGCTACTAATCAATTGTCATGACTAACTCGTCGGAGTTTTATTCACGTTCTGCATTTATATATATTATGGGATTAAAAGTAGGTAAAAACTTTAGAATTCTATGGCTTATGCCAATGCTATTTCAGAGTGTGGTTAAACTCGCTTTTCTTGGATTTTTGTCATGTTCGCTAGAAGACAGACATAAGGATTATCCTGAGTATTCGTGGTACCTAAGGGCACACATAAGCTACGATTCCAAGGCAGAAAAAATCCGCTGTCCAAAGTTAGACAAACTTAAAAAGCCTTGTTTGCCCTGCGTAGCCTGTGTATCTACTCTTCTATAAAACTCTATACTAATTTTGAAAACATGCACCTATAAATACGCCACTGTAGTGTAGACCATCACTCCTTTACTGAGGTGGATTACTATGATTCGAATGGTATAATCTCCTTTTCTATGCAAATTTCTCTCATTCTATTATACAGAAAACACAAAATGGAAGTAGGACAAAAACATAATGAGAAGCAACGGGGCTGGGAACTTCATCAGACTTAGACTTGCAGAAGCTTCCCTCACATCTTTGTTCTTATCATGGAGTTGCCACGTTTTCCTTTGCCTGTGGAGCAATTTCTTGTCCATCAATTCCAGGTTCACTGCCAGGAACTCCCAAGCTTAGCAGTACTTCCTCCCACTTCTTAGCAGGTCCCTAATCCCAAAACAAAATTCAGTTACTCGGGTTGAGGACAGAGATTTAGTATGGATTTGTAGCTTCACAATAGTCAAAATAAATGAATAAATAAATAATAAATAATAAAAAATATCCCAGCATTGCTTTTGCTATACTACTAAGTATCTGCTATCACTTACCTTCCACGAAAGATCTTGAGCCATGCAATTCTTGATCATTTCTGTGAAAGCTGGAGTTCCATTGACTACAAGGGCCCTTTTGACAGTCTTAGCTAGAGCATCCACATCCGCAGGATCCACAGCATCACACTAAAGCAAAATATTAAAAAAAATTAAAAATAATGGTTAGTGCATAGTACTTAAGCTACTAGGGACACATTTGCAGATTATGAACTGATGGCAGGTATTACTTCAATATTGAAGGAACCCATCTGAAATCCTGTGAAACCTTCTTTGACTGTGTCAACTAATCCACCAGTTGAGGCAACAAGAGGTACCTAGCACAGTGAAGAATAGACGTTGAAGAAAATGTAAGCTTAATGATTAGAGCAAATGTTATGGCAGAAAAAATCCCAAGGAATGAAGGATTGTAAAGCAGGAATTGTACAGTTCCATAGCGCATAGCTTGTAACTGAATGAGACCACAAGGCTCAAATCTGCTAGGAATCAATATAAAATCAGCTCCAGCAATTATCATATGGGCTAGGGGAACATTGAATTTTGCCACTCCTCTGGCCTTGTCAGGGTATGATATTTCGAGCTGCTGAAGTTGCTTTTCCATTTGTTTTTTTCCTGTTCCCTAAAGATAATAGCATAACAGCTTTAAATGAGATTTCTTGTTCCTTTTACGATGTAAGAAGGGTTCGAGAAAGTATGCTTCCATTTTTTATACTTACAAGGGCTACTATCTGAACATTCTCCCTGATAAATTGGGGAATGGCTGCTACAAGAATATCAGAACCTTTTTGCTCTTCAAGCCTACCAATGAAACCAATGAGAGGAATATTTCTGTCTACCGGCAATCCTACTTCTGCTTGGAGGGCTTCTTTCAAAAGAGCCTTTCCTTCCAATACCTAAGTAGGGGAATTTGTTAAAAACTTGTCATGTAGGTATTTTTCTTATGAGCCATGACACAATTTTGAGATACTTTAACTCTTAAAAACGATTCTTACAGTTGAAGCAGTGTATGTGACAGTTATATATTTGTCAGTGGATGGATTCCACTCCTGAACATCCATGCCATTCACAATTCCAATAACACCAGTTCTGCGAAGGATGTTGTCCAACTCCACTCCTTTATCTGGGCCTGACACTAGTTCTTGAGCGTAGTATGGACTAACAGTTAACACCAGGTGTGATTCTATAATTCCTGCTTTCATCCAATTGATTTTCCTTCCAATCACTGGTTTAACATGCCTGCAAGATTAGAACAATATAAAGTAGTTAAAATTTGTAATTGTATATGATGGTCACAACTCACAACTGATGAAAAACATACCCATCAATGAAGTCAAAGGAGCTTTTAAATTGGTCAGGGAGATTGAGAAGTGAAAAGTCCGCAAATGCAAATCTACCTTGGTAAGCAATGTTGTGGATACAAAAAACGACCTGATAATGGCAGCAACCAGAAAGAAAATTTGAATAGCTTGTAGTTGATTATGAATGCCAATTAGGTAAATAACTAAATATATAACAGTACTACAGTATAAAAATCCAGTGTGATGTAGACGTACTCGGGCGTTCTTAAAGATGCCCAATGAATGGTACATAGTTTTCAAGTAGCAGGGGAGAAGGGCAGTATGCCAATCATTGGCAATGAAAATGACATCTTCACCTGCATAACAAAAATTTAAAACATCATGCTTAAAAGATCTTCTGCTGGTAGCTTTGAAGAACTTCGTTTGTGATCTTAGTCCTTACCATATGGTCCAGAGAAATATTTACTGCACTTAAGATTCAGAACCCTTGGTGCTTCCAAAGCTGCCTAAAAGATTAATTCAAGGAGTAAAGGTAAGGGAAAAAGTAGGACTACTGAGTTAAGAAATATATGAACTCAGATGTACATACAGACACATTAGATGGAGATGAGTTATTATAAAGAGCATATATTATTTAATCCATCATATAATTCAAGTGCAGGTAGCCTTGTTGCACTCAAACTGCCTATTACTAATAAAAATATGTTGCAAACAGAAGATTTCCCGTGGCAAATATCTGAGAACAGAACTCTTGCAACCACAAGGATAAGGATATAGAACCTGGCAGAACAGGCTGAAACGTAGTTGGTTGTCTTGGTAATCCTCTCCTGCATCAGGTCCATAAAGTTTGGTTCCACTTTTCCCCCAGACCTTGAAGTTCAGACATTAATAAGCTTCTGAAAGCAAAACAATGAGTGTATAGCTCAAAAATTAAGAAATATTCCAACCTTTTCAAGAAACATAGGGTGGTCCACAAAGACACGATCAACTCCTCTTTTATAGCAATGGAAGAAGCGAACTTTTTCTGTTCTATCTCCTACTTTTACCTGTAATAAGCAAATTATAATGCATTCAAATATAGAAGAACACAATTGGGTGAAACCCTCCTCCTCTATGAAGATGAAAATCTGATTTCTCATATTGTCAAAAGGATATACCTCAACTATAACACCTGTATCCCATGCATCTTTGTACTGGTCATGACGTGGAGTGATGGTCATTACTCGATGGCCATTAGCCTAGAGAAGGATTAATTAGAGGGAGTCTTGCTCTCACTGAACCCCAAATATGCCAATCAGTACACAGGTAATTTAAGAGAAAAGATAAAATAATAACAGCAAGCTTACTGCCAATGCTGGTGGCAGACCTCCAAGAACATCTCCTAACCCACCAGTTTTGCTCCATGGAGCAACCTCAGTTCCCACAAAGATCAAATTCATGCCACATATGATGATACCTGTAGGCCTGACATTCTTGCTTTGAAGTCCCTTCCTACTAGCTTGCACTGCATTAACTTTAATTGGGGTTCTGTTTAGCAGCTCATCCACTGGGTTCAAAATTCTCAGCCCATTATGAGTATTGGTCTGTTTTATAGATCGAAGTCTCATTGGTGACGCTTTAGATTCATATGAGACCGTTGGTCCATGGTGGACATGAGAACTTCTGGAGACTAAGTTGCTTGAAGCAGTCACTGTTGCCATCTTTGATACTTATTCTGAAGAACAAAGACTCCATCATATTAAGATAAGAATTGATGAAAATGAACTTAGTTACTTGATCATTATCTTAGTTAAGCTTGTATACATGAATACATGGTGTAGCATAAGAACTATGCTCTCACAGTACACAATCATTATCTCTTCACAGAACCTGAACTAACTTACCTGATTAACAACCAATACACCTAACATAACGGCTATCTAATTGTGTACACTAATGAAAAAAACTTGGCTCCAACCCTTTCCTTCCAGCCCTTCCCTCCAACCCCTTTAATCACCCTCCATTTGTTACTTCCAACCCCACTTAATTGAATTAATGGACACATGGAGAGTGATTAAAGGGGTTAGAGAAAAGGGTTGGAGAGAAAGGGTTGGAGCCAAGTTTTTTTTCTACACTAATACATCAGAATTAGACTGACTATTGACTAGCTCGTAATCCATGAATGATCATCAAACACAAGCAGGCAATGCTAGCTGCTCTGCTAGGCATATTTCTAAAAACTGAACCCTTCCAACATTTAGTTTCTTTGTTTCTGAACTGAAATTATTGTGTGATGTGTACTACTACATTTGTACTACGGTGTTATGAGTTCAAAGTTCTTAGCTAGTAAGAGCAGATATACAAGAATGGAAGCATAAAGAAACCATGCTTCTCATAAAACTGGGTTAAATGGAATGAACATTTACTCATTAATAGCAGTTGACATCCAATCGGCACATTAAATGAGCACGACTAAACTTAGGATAATAATAATTATATAAAAAATAATACAACAGCTAAAGACTTCAAATTTGGAATTGGAACTAACCAGCCAATGAAGCACACAGAGAGTTTGAGAGAAAGAGCTGGTTAGAGTGTCTTGAAGTTGAACTCAGCTCCAATAATCAACCAGAAGGGTCAAGCGTTTACTTGGAAGAATTATTATTCTATTGCTTCTAAACGATGCACATGAGGCTGCAGCATTTGTAGTGTACTGCTCGTAAAGTGACTGGCCTTTACCTTCCACGTGGCAACCATAGAATGATTCTTGTGTCCTGGATCACTTAGACACCTCAAACTTTATTAGAGGCTTATAACATTTTGAGATTTCAGAAGTTTTATGGGCCCAGGTTGATGCGGTGCTGTCAATAATAATTTTGATTTTTTTTTATCATAAATAATATATATATATATATTTTTAATATTATTTATTATATTTATTTTTTTATTTAATCACATTTATCTAAAATAAATATAAAATTAATATGAAATAAAAAATAATATAAAAATATCATTTTTCTGCTAATAAATATCTCCTCACGTCGAGCAAAGTCTTAAATTTTTTTATTTTTTTATTTTTTTTTTTTGGGTTTATTCTTTGTTTTGATAATTAATAACATTTTATAGGGAAAATATCTTTTTATTTTACTGGTATGATTTTATGGGCTCATCAATAACCCCATCGTTTTAGTTCATTTTCACTTTCTGATTAAGTGGTTTTATTGTGAATAATTTATAAATTTATTCATTGTGAATTCAATTTCACTTGATGGGCTAGTCAAGTGGTTTTCTTTTGAATAATTATTTAAAGTATGTACTAACACAATAACCCTATTATGTTAGTATATAATTTATGAACTTTTTTTTTGTTAATTTTCAAACTTTGTCCTTTTCAAACATTTTAAATGAAAAAAAAATATTTTGTGATTGGTATCATTATATTTTTCTGTTGTTGTGACGGGCTAAAGCTAAGCTTAATTACGAAAACGGAAGACAAGTTGTGAAAGCAAAAGAAATGAGTGGTGAAAAAAGACTAGAAACAAAATAGGCAAGATGAGGCTACATAAATTTTGGAGAATTGGCAAGGCAAATGCTCAATTTTTTTTTTAAATGCTCAGATGTGTACCAAATGCTTGCTTGTAATAATGCTTAGAGACCACCGAGGTTCAAAAAAATTTATTTTGTTATAAAAGTTTAGAAGGAAGGGGAATTAAAAATAATGCAAAAATAAATGAATTGTACCATTAGAGTTAGGCTTGGTCCTTTCTCATGAGACTTAGTTGTAGGTTTGAGTAGCCTCCACTCATCCACCATTTAGAATTTGAGTTGTTAAGTCTGTGGAGATAATTTCTCGATGGTAAGAGTCTCATATTGTCTGTCTTAATATTTTATGTATGAGTTATATATCTGTTGAGCTATTTTATTTAATATTAATTGATTTTAAGATAAAATTTCACATGATATCATAATTAAGATCTTATTTTTATCACCTACTTTCTTAAGTTTGTTCCACTTACTTTGCTAGGTTTGTTTCCTCATATTTCGTTAAGCTCGCCTATTCCGTTCAGACACCTGTGGAGGATGAGTATTAAGAATCTTACATCGTGTGTCTCAATATTTTAAATGTGATTTATATATCTGTTTAGTCACTTCAATCTCACACTATACACAATTATCAGTACTTAATTTTTTTGTTTATCTTGTTCGTATGGCCCCTAATGAGATATACCAAAATGGACATCTTTATTCCCAAGCCTACTTTATCACATCCCTAAACTAGTTCCAAAAAGCTATCCTTGGTGCCAATTTGCTCTACCATTTTGATGCTTTAGTTGTTATATTGATAGATCTCATGTTCACAGCAAAACCCAAAGAAGAAGAAGAAGATAATAGATCTCATGCTACATGTTTTTACGCTTCATGGCTAGTTTCACCAAGTTACAAATATATTTTTATAATCTAACACCTCATAATCGCTTTATGTAATAATATCTAAATAATAATAAGAGCTTACTCGGCTCATTGCTAACCATAATCACAATTGCTTTTACTTGTATGTATTATTTATCTAGTTGTGATTTTAATATATAATTTTTTTCATTTCATCACTCCAACAATACATTATTGGATTATTGGTTTGGAGATTAAAAAAAAAATCTAAAATCTTATCCTATAAGCACTATCATTATTTTTGTACAATCATTTTATAAAAATAATTTGTAAAACATATATAATAAAAATATGAATATGCTAAATGCATTCATTTAAAAAATAAATCAATACAGTTCAAAAAAAAAAAATTGTAAGGCAAATTTTTACAAATTAGGATTTCAATCAACAATATGCCTTCAATTTAATTTTAATATTTTTGTGAAGTCGCCAGAATATTTTTAATTTTATACTTAGATATTATATGATATATAATATTATCATGCTTTGTGTTTTAATTTAAGTTTAAATATAACTTTAATAAGCCACTAGTTTTACCATTTTCTACATAATGATCATATGGATATGATCACAAAATAGTGTAAATAATAATCAGTCTGGATGTTTACCAAAAAATAATCAGTCTGGATCAAATAAACGAACAGGCTAGGCTACGCTTTTCACATATACCCAAGCCCAGCGAACCTTAAATGGATATGGTATGGACTTAGATGTATGGATTTGGCACTTCCATGGCTTTGGTGCTCCATTTAGCCCATTTACTGTATAAATGCTTCATTCTAATCTTTCCTTCAATGACTCTGGTGACTTTGGTGTTTCATAGTAACTCAACTTCCATGGAGCTCGACCTCCGCTCTTTCCTTCATTCATCCACCTCCACCGACGGCGCTGACGACAACGCCGACGATCTCCGCTCCGTCCCTCACCGAACCGTCGACGAGATCCTCAATGACTGTGACACTTCCTCATCATCACCCTCCCCTCCTTCCTCACCTTCCTATCTTCCAAAACCCTCTCACTCCCTC
The DNA here is from genome assembly GCA_029884605.1 of Ormosia emarginata. Taxonomy (NCBI): domain Eukaryota; kingdom Viridiplantae; phylum Streptophyta; class Magnoliopsida; order Fabales; family Fabaceae; genus Ormosia; species Ormosia emarginata. The sequence goes on along the minus strand of JAQQTP010000089.1, from coordinate 62,106,262 downwards.
AAAGACTCCCTAATTTCTGAACACTCCCACAAGAATTCCGATGCTCAGAAACCGACCCAAATGGAAGAAAAGGCGGTTCACGCCGGACCCACTTCGTTTTCTCGGGTTACACCCGGAGAATCGCTCGACGACCCGTTTCGCAGCAGGGTTTTGCGACCATTCTCGTCTCTGTTGGGTGGGGTGAGGTCCAATGCGAAACCGGGTGCGGCGCTGGCAGCTGCTGCCGCCGCTTCTAGATCCGTTCCGACGCCCCATGCGGCGGCGATCAAGTCGAGGAGGGCAGGGAGCTGGAGTTTGCAGAAAGTTGCATCAGTTGTGAGCAGTGCTGAATCGAGTTCGATCACTGGTGGTGGTGGTGGTGGTGGTGGTGGTGATGATGATTCTGACGTTTCTTCTTCCAAAGGTGAATTGGGTGAGTCTAGTGAGAAATTGGGCGGTTCTCAATCTTCCAGTGTTGATCACCTTGATGAAGTGCCAACAAAAGATGAGACTTTTGAGAATAATAAGAACGAGGGCAGTGAGAGTGTTTCTATTCCTGGTGAACGTTTTGAGAGTGATGCAGAAATTGCAACCGAAGTGGATGATTCCAAGGTTGGTAATGCTGACATTGAGGTTCAGAATGATTCTTCTCTTGTGAGTGAGGAGAAGAGAGATTTGGATGAACATTCCGCAAGTAATGAGGGAGATGAACATGATTCTGAGAAGAATATGAATTCTGCACCTTTTACTGATAATGATGAAAAAACTAGTGTTACTAATCTTGATATTGGTGATAAGAGAATCACTGAGGATGGGTTGAGTATTGCAGCAATGGAAACAGAAGAACTAGTGAATGGTGGTAGTTGTATGGAAGACAGTAAAAACGAGGTGAATGTTGGTGGTGATGATGATGGTAGTTTGATAAGTGATGTTACTGAGCTAGTGGAAGAGAGACTTGAGGAACTGGAAAGGAGAAGGGCCAGTAGAAGAGCCAAGAAAAAATTAGAGTCTTCAAAGAAGCCACTTGAATTGGCTGAAGAACTGGAGAAGAAGCATGCTTCAACTGGTTTGCATTGGGAAGAGGGTGCTGCTGCCCAGCCAATGAGGCTGGAGGGTGTTCGGAGGGGTTCCACGACGTTGGGATATTTTGATGTTGATGCTGATAATGCTGTCACAAGGGCCATTTCATCCCAAACATTCAGGCGCGAACACGGTTCTGCTGAAGTCTTGGCAGTTCATGCTAATTACATTGCAGTAGGAATGGCAAAGGGGCTCATTGTTGTAGTGCCCAGTAAATATTCCATTTATCATGCCGACAGCACTGATGGAAAGGTTCTTTCCTGATTTCAAGCTTTTTAAACTAGCTCAAGTTCAATGTTCAATGAATTATGGGAATTTACAACTTTGCCTGCAAATATCTGGTGTGATATGCAAAATAATTGAAATTAATTTAATATTATGTTTACTGCTATCTTTTAACTTTCTAAACTTCTCTATTAGATTCTGCATGAAAGCAGATTTTGTACCGAAATATCTGTGAGTTGCTTTGCTCGACATAATGAATTAGAAACTTAATATAGCAAAGCAAAAGGATTTTTTATTTAAGATAAAAAATAAGAATTAAAACAAATGAAAATAACCATCTCACCAAAAAAAAAAAAAAACTCCAGATCAACATCCTATACACATTATTAGTGCTGTAGCATAAAGATGCCCTTTGAACAGTCATTTGTCCATGTATATAAATTGGTAATGCTGATCCTTATAATTTCTAGCATTTATTTGATTGAGTTTTGAAATCAGATGTAGCTTCATTTATCAATCTATGCCATTTACTTGTTAGATGTTGATGCTTGCTGTACAAGGTGATCGGTTACATGCTCCAGTAACATCCATGTCTTTCAATCAGCAAGGAGATTTTCTTTTAGCTGGTTATGGTGATGGTCATGTTACTCTTTGGGATGTACAGAAAGGTGTAGTGGCAAAAATTATTAGTGGAGAGCATACAGCGCCAGTCGTACATATATTGTTTCTAGGACAGGATCCTCAGAATACTCGTCAGTTTAAAGCAGTTACTGGTGATTGTAAGGGCCTCGTTCTCTTACACAGTATCTCAGTGGTCCCTTTGCTTAATAGATTCTCCATCAAAACCCAGGTAAATCATATTTTGCTTTAATGTGCAATGGATTGAGTCTAGCATTGTGTTATACAGGGGACTTGTGAGTTAATTTAATATCCAATTATCTCATGTTTCTCTTCTTTGTTGAACTTGTATTAATTTCTTAGTGTCTTCTCGATGGGCAAAGAACGGGCTTGGTGCTATCAGCTTCACCACTCCTTTCTGATGAATTCAGTGGAGGTGCTTCCCCTTATTCCCAGGGAAACACCATGGTCTCAGCCAGCAGTATAAGTAGCATGATGGGAGGTGTTGTTGGGGGAGATGCAGGTTGGAAACTCTTCAATGAAGGCTCTTCATTGGTTGAAGAAGGGGTGGTTGTATTTGTCACCCATCAAACTGCTTTGGTGGTATGAAACTCAGATGTTTGCGGCTTTGTGCTGATTCCATGTACCTTTTATCCTGTAATTTTTCCTTCGGCTTTGTGGAGACTTCTTGTGCATCGTTTATTGAAGTTACTAAATTTTTGTTATAGGTACGGCTGACTCCTACATTGGAAGTCTATGCTCAACTCTCTAGGCCAGATGGAATTCGGGAGGGTTCCATGCCATATACTGCATGGAAATACATGGCACAAACATGTAGTTCTACTGGTATGGATTCATTTTGTTATATTTCCTGTTGACATCTTTCTAAATATTCCTCTCTTATAGAAAATAATTCTGCGGAAGCTGTTGAAAGAGTTTCGTTGCTTGCAATTGCTTGGGAACGGAAAGTTCAGGTTGCAAAGTTGGTCAAATCAGAATTAAAAGTATATGGAAAATGGTCTCTTGATAGTGCAGCAATAGGTCTGGCATGGTTGGATGATCAGGTATTAAATCATTTTCTGTCTACCTAGATTAGCTTGTAGTCTGGGCACTTTTTTGGTTTACTGTCTCCTTTCCTTTTACTCTTCTCCCTGTGTCTCTTTGTTTCTTAGTAGTAAGGGTAGTTAAAAGGTTTTTGCACTTGCTCAGATGCTGGTAGTTCTCACTTCAACTGGACAACTGTATTTATTTGCCAAGGATGGTACTGTCATTCACCAAACAAGTTTTGCTGTAGATGGTATTGGAGGAGATGATCTAGTTTCCTATCATACTCACTTCATCAATATATATGGAAACCCTGAGAAAGCTTATCATAACTCTGTTGCCATAAGAGGAGCTTCTATTTATATACTTGGTCCAACACATCTTGTTGTTTCTCGTCTTCTCCCTTGGAAAGAGCGTATTCTGGTGTTGCAGAAAGCAGGTGACTGGATGGGAGCCTTGAACATGGCAATGACTCTTTATGATGGCCATGCTCATGGGGTTGTTGACCTTCCTAGAACCTTGAATGCTGTACATGAGGCCATAATGCCCTTCTTGGTGGAGTTGCTTACATCATATGTTGATGAAGTGTTCTCCTATATTTCAGTGGCATTCTGCAACCAAATTGGAAAATTGGATCAATCCTATGATTCAAATAGTAGAAGCAATTCAGTGCATTCTGAGATAAAGGAGCAATACACCCGTGTTGGTGGAGTTGCTGTTGAATTTTGTTGTCATATCAAACGGACTGACATCCTTTTTGACAAAATTTTCTCCAAGTTCATGGATACTCATGTTCAACAGAGAGGTAACTAATTGTCTTAGCTTTGTGTGGTCGAATATCATTAAGAGGGCTTCTGTTTTCATTTCACTTCTTATTTTGATCCCTGTCAGCACAAGCCTCAATCATTTCTTTTGGTTAGTTTTTAAGTTCTGAGTGACTGGCATTCCTTATACAATCAAGAGGGAAAATCATGTTAGCAACTTAGCATTATTGTCTAATAGCACAATGAATTTTGAAAATAGACACAGTTTGTAATTTAATGTGGGTAGAAGTTCATTCTGTACTTACCAAAACAAAAGAGGAATCATAATACATCTTAGTTTATATCTGATTGTTCTAAACTTTCTATCAGTGCAATTGAAATGAATGCTCTGAATTTTTCAAAATTTTTCGAACATATAAACAACTAAAATTTTCATTTCACTGTATCATCTTTTTCCTTTGGTAATTTGTAATCTATTATGAGCTATTTAATCCTGTCTCAATACTATTTTCTTTTTAATCAGTTGGCAAAATATAGTTTTTAGCGAAGAGTATTTCAGTGTTTGGACTACTAAGAATCATGGAAAAAAAATCAATTGAAGATCCATTTGAAATAGTGACCTACTCATCAATGGTTAAATGCTTTTACTTTTCACTGATTCATGGTTGCATTAGTTAAATGGATGCTATTCTGAAGCTATTTTTCACAATTAAGTTATTAAGTGACATGAACTAGGAAATATGAATAGTTTGTGAATCTAGCTTTTTCCAGCTTCGAATGAATAACAGTGCAAATATTTCATTTTTTTCCAGAAACATTTTTGGAGCTTCTGGAGCCATATATTTTGAAGGACATGCTTGGATCTCTACCTCCTGAGGTATTGGATCATGTCAGGCTTTTCGGCCTAGTTGGATGATACATTATCAATATTAACTTTTTGGTTTTTAAATTTATATTCTCAATTGTTTCGATATCTTCTTCTTTATGTTTTTGTCCCTCTTTTCTCAAGATTATGCAAGAACTGGTAGAGTATTATAGCACCAAAGGGTGGTTGCAGCGGGTTGAGCAATGTGTACTCCACATGGATATTTCATCCTTGGATTTTAATCAGGTTTATCTTAGATCTTTTAAAATCTTTTTCCTTGCCATTATTTTTTTTTATACGGTTATATTTGATACATTTTTTAGGTTGTCAAATTATGCCGGGAGCATGGACTATATAGTGCTCTGGTGTATCTCTTTAATAAAGGATTAGACGATTTTAGGGCACCTCTGGAGGAGCTGTTTGCAGTCTTACAAAATAGCCAAAAGGAAAGTGCTACGGCACTTGGGTATGTTGCCTTTCTCCTTTTTAATCTATTATTCTTATTTTGCTTTCTCTATACCCATGTATGACAAGTTGCCAATTTGTGGGTTTGTGAAATTTATGGATTTGTTTCAATTGTTTGTGTCCTTATGAAATAAAACTTAAAAAAAAATATCAATTTTTTCTTTTTGAGAAATGTAACTGTGGGAAGTGTAGTAACAGGGCAAACTGAGGTGGTGGCAGTGCCAGTTACCTTATTAATGATGGGAGACTCTCTTAAATATTTCTTGTCCCCCCCGGCCAGCACGGACATCCCATGGAAAAAATAAACAAATAAGTGATTATTTCTTATTCATTGGTTGCCAACAAATAAAAAAATATCATATTGAAATAATGCTTGAATGAAACTTTCCATCTACATGCAACCTTTATGTCCATTTACTTTCTTATTTGAGTCCAGTCCAGTTCTGATCTTCCATGGGGCCTTCATAAAAACTTTTTAGACATTAATTCTATAAGAAAATTGAATTGGAAATTGGCTACAATTACTCAATGGCTGTCTCTCAAGTGTGTACAAGTAAACTGACAGCAATTTATTCACTACATTTCTTCTCAGTGAAAATTGTCAGTTTCGTTTAAGCTCGTTAGAAGTGGTTAAATCTGTAGTTTTCTTCTTTTGCCTCTCCTTTTAACAGGTATAGAATGCTAGTTTATCTCAAGTACTGCTTTACAGGTCTTGCCTTTCCACCAGGTAATTTTTCCCCTGTTCTTTTTGTCTTTCTTTTTCTTTTTATTTATTTTCTGCTTTAACGGTGTTCCAAATTTGCAATAACACTACATAAAGATGTTCCATCTGTTGCATATATTTGCAGGCCGTGGAACTATTCCTCCTACACGCTTGCCATCTCTTAGAAAAGAACTTGTAGAGTTTTTGTTAGAGGACTCTAATACCCCGAAATCACAGAGAGTTTCAGATTTTGTATCCAAACGACCGTACCTGAATCTATATCTTCTCTTAGAGTTAGACACTGAAGCTACATTAGATGTCCTCAGATGTGCTTTTGTGGAAGATGAAATTTCAAATGCCCACTCATTTCCACTGAATTCAGCCGATAGCTCTATTGAGGAAGGAAAAAAAGAAAATGATAATGTTGCTGAAACTGAAAATACTTTGGTTCAGAACACAGTAGATGCTCTGATTCAAATAATTGATATGAATGTTGTTCCAACAGATACAACCTCTAGTAGTGGTGATGATGGGTTGATAAAGGAGTGGCCTTCGAAGGACATAGGTTATCTGTTTGAGTTCATTGCATATTATGTTGCTCTCCAAAGAGCAAAAGTCTCAAAGGGTGTGCTGTGTCAAATATTGGAATATTTGACATCAGATAGTTACTTTTCAACTAATGTTATTGATCATAGTTCAACTCCAAAAAATAGAGAGAAGCAAGTGCTTGCACTTTTAGAAGTACTGCCTGAGTCAGACTGGGATGCATCATATGTGCTAGACCTATGTGAGAGGGCCCAATATCACCAGGTACCTCATAGTCCATTTTGATGATACTGTCTTCAGAAGCATAGTGGTACGGTGGTACCAAATATTGATTTTTATCTGGTTAAGTGATTTTGCCAGCTTTTTTGTCGGGTTTCAGGTTTGTGGATTGATTCATACCATCAGACGTGAGTATGTGGCTGCATTGGATAGTTATATGAAAGATGTAGATGAGCCTGTTCATGCCTTCTCCTTTATCAACAAAACATTTTCACAGTTGACTGGCAACGACCTTACTGCTATTCGATCAGCAGTCATATCTCGGATTCCTGAGTTGGTTGAACTATGCAGGTAATCCTCCTTATTAGCTTTACTCAAGTTGGACTCTTTTGGCAGGTTATACGGCATTTATGGTTTCTTTATTTCAATTTATGCAACCTAAATAGTTTTTATTTACATTTACTCTTTTTTAATCACTTGCAGGGAGGGTGCATTCCATATGGTTATCAGTCATTTTAGTGATGAAAGTTCCCGTATCATAACTGAACTTCACTCTCATCGAAGAAGTCTTTTCCTTTATTTAAAGACACTCATTGAGCTTCACTTATTTGGCACCCTAGACTTATCTAATTTGAGAAAGGATGATATTATGAATCCACCTAACGGAAAGCAGATTAAAGGTCACCCACTAGGACGCAGTGACTACTTAGAGAACATATCTAATTTCCCCAAGTATATGCGTGAAAATCCTATTCATGTGCCTGATGATCTTATTGAGCTTTACCTAGAGGTGAGTTCTTTTACCAATGCTTTTGCTTGGACAAGATTAATTTGATTTTTAATTTATTCTTTTTGTCATCTATAACTAACTTGATTGTTAAGGCTTAGTGTTGTTATGCGTTCTTTGTTGTTCTTGGGATGTTTAATGTACCAATTTATGTGGTTACTGCTTTCTATCTCTTCCAAACTTTCATGTTTCCTGAGGATTGGGTTTGGAGATACAGACCTTAATTGTTATTTATTTATTTATTTCATGTATTTAGGCATTTTTATCCTCTCACGTTTGGTAAAATAGTTTTTTTAGTCAGGGAATTTGTTGCTGTGATTGAAGAAAGAACTTAGTTTGATTTTTTCATGTTTTGATTTTGCAGTTATTATGCCAGTATGAAGGAGGTTCAGTTCTCAAGTTTCTCGAAATGTTTGATAGCTATCGTGTGGAACATTGTTTACGCCTGTGCCAAAAATATGGCATTATAGATGCTGCTGCATTCTTATTAGAAAGGGTTGGTGATGTTGGTAGTGCTCTTTTACTTACACTTTCTGATCTGAATGATAAATTTGTTGAGCTTGATACTGCTGTGGAAACTCTAGTTTCAAACCATCCCTTGGGTGGTTCTTCCCATATGGAAGTATTCAACACTGTTTTAAGAATGAAGGAGGTTTGTATATCTTCCTGGAATTGTAACATTTTAATAAAGCTCTAAAGATGCAAGTATGCTTCGATGGGTGTGCTTGGGTGTTTGTATGTATTAGGTAACCTAATATTTTCAATGGTTGCGAATCCAATAGGTGAATGACATACACAAGTTATTACATGCCTGTATTGGTCTGTGTCAGCGGAACACCCCTCGTCTAAATCCTGAGGAATCAGAGGCACATTGGTTTAAATTACTCGACTCGTAAGTTTAATATCAACATACATTTCCTTTCTTGCATTTGTTTTCATTTATGGATTAATTTGTAGCTTAGTTACAAGTTTTTTTTTTAATTTTCTAATAATCATGATGTTACAAATGTACTTATATGGTTTATAATGCATAATATTCATGCTAAGTTGTATAAAGAATACAAGTTCAAATTGCTGCTTTTTGGCCTGTGAAAATTAGAAAGGAGGAAATAAAAGTGAAAAGGTCAATTTATTGGTTTGAGGGGTTGAAGCCATGGGTCCAAAGTATTACCAATTTCTGTGGTCTAGGGTGCACTCTTCATCTAGCACTGGATCCTAAGGGCATTGGTTAGCACTGCTTCTGTAGAGGGGAGCAGTGCTCAAAACATCTCCAATTGAAGTGTCTCGTACCATCTTAAACTTAAGTATGTGGCTGTTGCATGATACGTTTAACCTACAGAAATGAAATGGTAGAAGTAACATTAATGTATACAAGATAACGGTTAAATATTTAGATAATTGACAGACATGATTTTTCACTTGCTCTGAATAATCATTAATCACTTTAAGTGACTTATAATCTCAATTATAGAGGGTAAGGTAAAATTGAACTTCATTATTTTCATATGAATGTGGTGTAGCAATGAAATGACATGTGGTTTTTTTTTCTTTAACCTCCTTTCTCAGTTTCTTGCATTTTAAAGTATAGCAGTGATTCTACACCCGAACAGATATTAGTCTGGACACCTCTTTGTTTTACCAAAAAATCAAGAGAAAGAGTATAGCAGTGATTTTTCATATAAAAAGGGCAATACATAAAGACTTTTTGACTGTGGAGTCCCATTATTCTAATCATGAATGTGGAAGTATAGTTTAATCGAGATGAAAGTGACTGGCAGAATTATATGAAGTGTTTATAGTAATTAATGAACTAAAATGTCTGAACAATCTTTACTAAATTTTTTCCCCCGACACTTTGGAGCTCTTTCAATAGTAACTACCCTTTGATTTTCATTCAGGTTTTGTGACCCATTCATGGATTCACATGTTGACGAGAGATCATATGATAAAAAAAATGATTTTGGAATGCTGGCTGGATCATCAGATTCACAACTGGACAAAGACACCTATAAAAGCAGTTGGAAAATCTCAAACTCCCATAATGGTCATATCTTGAGAAAATTGCTATCCCAGTTCATTAAAGAGATTGTTGAGGGAATGATAGGTTTTGTTCACCTTCCGACTATCATGTCCAAACTCCTGTCTGACAATGGTAGTCAAGAATTTGGTGATTTTAAGCTTACCATATTGGGTATGCTGGGAACATATGGCTTTGAAAGAAGAATTCTGGTAAGGTTAACTTTTTCATTTTTTTTTTATATTTCTGAAATTTGATTCTCTGATCAAGCTTTACAAAGTATATTATTCTTCATATATTACCAATTAAAATTGATTAATTGAAGCTTTAAATAGAATCTTGTGAAAAACCAACAAGATGTGTTCAATCTGAATTTTCATACTTAGTAATCTTGCTTGTCGTATTTATTGACAATTCATTTGGAGTTAAAAATATTGGTGTAAACTTGCACTTGTACATGAGTTTTATCATGTACAGATTTGAAGAATTACACAAATATTTGCTTGGTGCATTTTATTTATCACATTCGCCTTGCTGAAATAGGCTGTGACTTGCATTATGGCCTTGAATTTTCATGTAATTTGTTGACGTATAGTTAAATTTTTTTTTTTTTACTTTGCTGTATCGTGTTCAATTATAGATACATGTAAACTTAGTGGGCCTTCTAAGATCAAAATGAATTCCCTTAACTTGATATAAATATGACTTCCTTTGGTAAACTATGTTGGACCTGTAAATTATTTGCTTGCAATAGTTTCGACATTGCATGGACTATCTAGACTTTTTATGGACATATTACTGTCTCTCGTTTCAAGATCTTATACAGTAACAGATAGTTTGTATTTTCTTCTTTTCAACTTCAAGGGGTTTTATGTTTTGTCCTGATTCTCTTCTCTTGCCACTCCTTCTGCACTTAGGATGCTGCCAAATCCTTGATAGAGGATGATACGTTTTATACAATGAATTTACTCAAGAAAGGGGCATCTCATGGATATGCTCCCAGGAGTCTAGTGTGCTGTGTTTGTAATTGCCCCCTCACAAAGAACTCTGTTAGCTCTGGAATTCGAATTTTCAATTGTGGCCATGCAATTCATCTCCAATGTGAAGCTGTGGAAGTTGAGTCATCAAGCAAAGGATCTTCATCTGGATGCCCTGTATGTATGCCTAACCAGAAATCCCTGCAGTCTAGAAACAAATCAGTCATTTCAGAGAATGGCTTGGTCAATAAATTCTCATCAAGACGCCAATACCCTCATGGAAGTACCATTCATCCACATGAAAGTGATTTATCAGAGAATATGTATGGACATCAACAGATATCACGGGTAAATATAAAGTAACCTCTATATATCACATCATCAATATAATGACCATGTCCAGACTTTACAGATATTTAATATTCATCTTGGTTCTGCAGTTTGAGATCTTGAACAGCTTGCAGAAAAACCAGAGATTTATCCAAATAGAAAACTTGCCTCAGTTGAGGCTTGCCCCACCTGCTGTGTACCATGAAAAGGTAAGTAAAGTGACAGATTTTGTGGCCGGGGAAAGTAGCAATAGTTCCACAGTTGTAGAGAAACAAAGTAGAAACAAGCAAAACCGGGAGCTTAGAGTTAAGGGTTCATCAATTCGATTTCCTTTAAAATCAAGTATATTTGGTGAGTAATGTTATTTAAGAAAGTTATGGTTGTCTTCAGTAGTGTATAATTCTGACACAAGGGAAATTTGTCTGCAGGGAAGGAGAAGACAAATAAGCGGTGACTAACTATTTCTTATCGGCGAGAGCGATCAAGCACTAACCAACTGTACAGACTAACACCAGATATCTTCCCTCTTAGGTTTTGTATAGCTACCGGATTTGATGTATCTCAACCCATTAGCCATTATGATTCTTTTGTATCTTATTATACTTTATGTACATGTTATTAACTGTTGTAACTATGTGTTATGTTATACACAAGGTTTTTTATGTGTACAGTACTACAATAGAAAGGCCGTTACAGTGAGTTTATGATATTCAAATAATGTATGCGCAAAAAAAAAAAAAAAGGATCTTCGAATAATGTGATGAAGAAACCATTTATTCCTCCTTTTTTGTTCCTCTTATTTTTTCCTTCCTCGTTGTTTCCAAATAATAGGTTCATTCCTTTTCTTTCCACCTCTGCAAGTTTTTTAAGGTTAGTGTAAATGTACCGATTTAAATGTTCAAAATGATTCAGCCTGAGTTTAACGTACAAAATTTCCCCAAACACTGTACGTAGTCATATATATTATTTTCTTGTAAAACACTGTGACATCATATTATTTTCAGCGGTGCTATGTCCCACGAATCTGCATTCGTGAATGACTCTCGAATGATATTATAACCACTCCAAATGTGTAACAAATTGAAATTTAAAATAAAATAAAATAAAAAACCAAAAACTCTTGACAGATAAAACACAAGGACATTTATTATCTTTTTCTTATTTCATATGTCGCTCTATGAATCCAACTTCGTAAAATTTAGCATACTTCTATTTTTTATTTTTGTAATAATAACTTATAGGATAAAATTGGGCCAAATCACACAGGCAATTTATAATTTTCATCTTTTGTCTATGAAAATATTATTTACATCAATTATCTTACACTCTTTTATTAGGGATATATTTGATATTATAACCACTCCAATGTATTTTTAAAATAAAATAAAATAAAAAAACCATCATTTTATTAATATATGATGTGATACTTCTATTTTTTATTTTTGTAATAATAACTTATAGGAAAAATTGTCACACAGAATTTATAATTTTCATCTTTTGTCTATGAAAAATAATTATCTTACACTCTTTTTAGTATGTATAACATCATTTTTAATAGAATGATATTAAAAAAAAATATGTATAATGAATGATATTAGATGAGATATAAAAAGAAGTGTATACACTATTTGATATAAAAATATAAAAATTATGTTTTTATACGTTAACAATTATTGAATGCCAAAAACAAAGGGAAAAAGGATGCAATTTTGAAGGGCCCAACCGGGTTCGAACCGGTGACCTCTTGATCTGCAGTCAAATGCTCTACCACTGAGCTATGGACCCACTTGCTGTTTGGAATATGAAATTATAATATACATATATAAAAATAAGTTGAGGTGAGAACTAGATAGAGGGACACTTTTTTGGGGAGGAAAGGGACTTGGAATTGATCCATAATGCAGTGCCAGGTCGGCAGGTAACGAGGTTCACATGATCATTCCATTCCACTCGACGAACTTCTTTCAGTTTAGGTCACCTTTTAAAATTCTATTATAGCCAAAGCCTCTATCATTAATTTCACAATGACATCATTGACAGCAACCATTGAATTACTGCAACGAATCTCCAATAAAAATGGTCGTAATATAACCAAGCAGTTAATTTTTAAGTGTCAACATTACTTACCCCAGATGAAAATATAAACATGTCTTAGTGCATATTTAGCTTTCATTTTACAGTCTCAAACACACGTTAGAATTTTTTGAATGGTGTGCTATGAAGCAGGAACATGTTGATTATGAAATGCGTTTGCATGTCGGACATGTATTCGTATCAGACACATAAAGACATTAGTACGACATACATATCCTGCGTGTCCGAATGTGTCCGATTAAAAAGATTATTTTTTTCAGTTTAGACACGTTTTAGACACGCTCGAACACTTCCCGAACACTCTTAGACACCTCTCGAACATGCTCAGACACACTTGAACACGACTAGGACACGACTTGAATACGACCTATTAATATTTTATAAAAAAAATAGTTTCCATGACTAACGTTCAATTAGTAAGCTCATAACACATTCAAACCCAATCACATGATTGACGTCTCAAGCTACTATTTTTACATATCAGTATTTTAAGTTTTATCTTTTTATATGCCACTATTAGACTTTTAAATTTTATCTTTTTACACACCACTATTTTTATCTGTTCATTTTATCTCTGCTCGTATTAAGTCGTCCACTTCATTGTCACCAAAACTTGTCTCACATCAATATTCCTCTAGTTATTTTTTTTACGCACGTATATTGTATACGATTAATTTATTTGGAGAAGTTGATTTAAGAATTTTTTAGAATATACAATAAAATTATATTCCATATTTTTTAAGAGGAAACTTACTTACTAGTAGCGAAATATTGAGTACATATGATATATATTAAAATATTATAAATTTTCAAACATAGAAATGATATTAATGAATTATGAATCTTTTTTCTTAAATTTTAATTATATATATATATATATATATATATATATATATATATATATATATATATATTTTATATAATATTTGGTGTGTTATATCCTATAATTTTTAAATTTAGTGTTCTCAGTATCCATATTCGTATATAGCCAATGCCTCAGGTCCGTGTCTTCATGCTTCATGTAGAAAGTGTGTAATCTTGTTTGACTTTATTTTAGTTTGTAATATTTGAATTGAGTTTTTGTTTTTAAATTACGTTTGCCTAAAAATAAGAAAATTTTATTTTTAAATTATAATTTTATTAGTTGATAATTTTTATCTCTTATATTTATTTTATTTTTTTAAAATAAAAATTTTTAAACATAAATTATATTATTATAAATTTATTTTTAATTAAATTTAAATTTATCAATTTTAATTTAAAGACATATTTAATCTTGATGAATGAATAAGGTCGTACAAAGGAAGATCCATACGCATTACCCAAGAATAACTAACTGCTCAAATATGAAACAATAACATATCGTAATCACTTGCTATACATTTGCTCCAAATTGTTTGGAGGTATGATGTAATAAGATAATTTATATACAAATATCAAAGATTCACAGTATATATGTATTATGCTATATATTATAGTATTGCATATTATGCTATATAATATATAATAATATGCAACTGCGAGAGCAAGGTTCATTACTTTTTTTTATTTATATTGTATATTTATTTATTCTTGTTGAGAAGTGGTTTTAATATGTGGATAGTGGTATAGGAAAAAGTTAGTTGGATTTTGGTGGCACCCCTTTCTCCACTTTATTATTTCTTGGGTATCAAATGAATTGCACATAGGCATAATCATAGTCATTCATCATGCATAATCCCCAACGCAGAAGACGATGATTTCCAAGCTCCACACCTCGTTTCCTCCGCCCTACTCACCTTGTTTCTCATACTTTATAACAACCCTTTTCTCTTCCTATTCCATTCATTATTCACTCCTCTCACTTCACATTATATTTCTCTTTTTGTTGCAGTGAAAATGTCTTTCTCTGCAACCAAATTAGCGCACCCTCTCCCTCTCAATTCCTCCTCTACTCCCAGATCCAGAGTTGACAAGCCTCTCTCTTTTGATTCCTTCAGAGCCACTTCCTCTTCCTCTTTCCTTGGATCCACTTGCAAGCTTCGCTTCAATTCTCTTGCCAAGCCTCTTGCTCAACGCTGTTCATCATCCTCTGTTGTTGCTGTCTCCGATGTTGTCAAGGAGAAGAAACCCAAATCAACCTCCAGTCTGGTAACCCTTTATCTCTCTTTGTTCTTTTTTACATGAAAAATCTCTGCTTTCCGCCTTTCCACTCAATTCAGCTCATTTGAATTGAACCCAATTTGGTTTATATGCTGCATAATTCAAATGTCATTTTTTTGTTTTTTTTTTTTGGGTTATTGTTGATTTTCTTTCAGATGCATGGTTATTTGTTTTCTTGTGTTATCTGTCCAATTAGCTTCACATTATTGAAAATAGCTTGTGTTGTGCTTTCTAAGTTTGCAATTTTCGTTTGGGAATTAGTTTTTTTTCTAGACTATTGTTTTTTATCTGGATTTGTGTGTGCAGCTTATTACCAAAGAGGAAGGCTTGGAGCTCTATGAAGACATGGTATTAGGGAGGGCCTTTGAAGACATGTGTGCCCAGATGTATTATAGGGGCAAAATGTTTGGTTTTGTTCACTTGTACAATGGCCAAGAAGCTGTGTCAACTGGATTCATCAAGCTTCTGAAAAAAGAAGATTATGTAGTGAGCACCTACAGGGACCATGTTCATGCACTGAGTAAGGGGGTACCGGCACGTGCCGTGATGAGTGAACTCTATGGGAAGGCAACAGGAATCTGCCGAGGTCAGGGCGGTTCAATGCATATGTTCTCAAAAGAGCACAATTTGCTAGGTGGGTTTGCATTCATTGGTGAAGGAATTCCAGTGGCCACTGGGGCAGCATTTACCAGCAAGTACAGAAGAGAGGTATTGAAAGAGGCAGATGCTGATCAGGTGACATTGGCATTTTTTGGAGATGGGACTTGTAATAATGGGCAGTTCTTTGAATGCCTAAACATGGCAGCTCTGTGGAAATTGCCAATTGTGTTTGTGGTGGAAAACAATTTGTGGGCTATTGGGATGTCACATCTTAGGGCAACTTCAGATCCTCAGATATGGAAGAAAGGGCCAGCATTTGGAATGCCAGGGGTTCATGTAGATGGGATGGACGTTTTGAAGGTCAGAGAGGTGGCAAAGGAGGCAATTGAAAGAGCTAGAAGAGGAGAGGGACCAAGTTTAGTGGAATGTGAGACCTATAGATTTAGAGGACATTCATTGGCTGATCCTGATGAGCTTCGAGACCCTGGTGAGCATTTAGATAATATCTGATTCCACTATGTTCTTAATTTTGAAGTAAATATGTTGATGTTCCTTTGCATTTCTGGTGGTATCTATTTTCAGTTGCACTATGCATAATCCCTATACATTTATTTTGTCATATAGTTTGCTCAACTTCCTTTTGTATTCTCAAATGGCCCAACTGAGTTCGAACCAGTGACCTCTTGGTTGTTGTTGTTTAGTTTGCTTAACTTACAAGCTTCCTAGGAATTTAACCATTTTTTAGACACTTTCTCTTGCATGTTGGATATTAACAATATTATGATGTTAAGAGACAATGGGTGCCTATTCAGTTAAATAAGGTAGTTGTTAGTCATTTTGTCACCCCTTCCCTCCGCCCATCCCCACAACAAAACAAAGAAGTGGTTCTTAGTCTTTTAGGCATTGACTACATAGATTAGCAATATAAATCTCGCATCTTGATGGGGTTGAACTTGCAGTAATGCACTCTAAACCTGTTAATGGTGGAAAGAAGTGTCATTGGGTCTTGGAAATGTGTATAACTTCATTGGAAAAAGCAATAGGATTAGGGTACTAGGTTTAATCAATAACTGAAGAGTTCTCTAGCCTAAGCAACCATTTTCTCAAACTTGAGATATTATCCTCAAATTTGGAATGATTTGAGAAAAAAATGTTGAGGGTTGACTATACATTTTGTTGATCGTTAGGTATATATCTTTATTAAATTTTTTAATCAATTAGAGTTTTAAAAGCCAAGGGCAGGTAGAATTTGAGAGGAAGATTACTGCTATTACTGACTTGGCTGGGAGTATATATAAAGATGGTGTTGATTTAAAGGAGAGGATTTATGTGAATACTGAATCAATTTCATATAACGATTTATGCATCCTAACCTAAGCAATGAAAATTAAGGTTTGGTTAGTTCGTCTGTTACCTGAAAAATGGATTACCAACTCATTTAACTTTGCACTTTGCGGTATATTCCATCTCTAGCACTGCCTAATTTATGTTGCTGAGCACTTAAGAATTTCTTTTTTCCTTTACTTTATTGTTATCAGGCCTTCCTTCTCTACTAAGTATTTTGGAATAAAATAAGAAATAAATCAGTCAACCTTGTTGCAAGGGTTTATAACTGAGGGTTTTACTCGCCCCATTGATTTTGCAGGTATCTGGGGATAGAAAAATTATACTCTAATCTGGTTAGTTTGAACCTGGATTGTGTTGTAATCTGACTCCATACAACGTGGTGCTGACTGCAGAGTAATGAATGCTTATTCTGATAGCTAGCTTGTTTTCAGTTGTTTTTGCTGGGCATTCTTCCGTATGCTCATGTGTTAATAATGTGAATTTAGTTACTTTAGCTAAGTATTCGAACTACATTGTTAATGTTTAAGTTTCTTAGTTATTAGGTTATCTAACATAGCATAGCCTTTTAAGATGTCTTCCTAAAATTATAACTCGTTATGTTTTCTTCTTTATGTTTAACTACATTATTCTTGCAGCAGCCATATTGTGATTGCCATGTTCAAAATAATTATCAATCATTATTATCTGTTTCTGCTTTGGCAGCTGAGAAGGCACACTATGCTGGTAGGGATCCCATCACTGCATTGACGAAATACATTATTGAGAACAAATTAGCCAGTGAACAGGAATTGAAGACCATAGAGAAGAAAACTGAGGAGGTCATTGAGGATGCTGTTGAGTTTGCAGATGCGAGCCCTCATCCACCCCGTAGCCAGCTTCTGGAGAATGTGTTTGCTGATCCAAAAGGTTTTGGAATTGGACCAGATGGCAAGTATAGATGTGAGGATCCCAAATTCACCGAAGGCACTGCTCATGTCTAATCTATTCAAGTGTGACATCTTTCCTCTTGGGGCTTTCAGTTTTGTATGCATGTTCTTATTCATATGCTTACTAGCGATCAAATGTTAATCACAGAATGCATTACCTTTTCTAAAATAAACAGGATTTGTTCTTTAGGTTGGGTATTTGTTTTTTCTTGTCTTATATTTATCATTGTTTGTGGAACTACTGTCAAGAATGAGAATCCCCAAAGTTTGATTACCTTGCTTTGCAGATTGCATAGCCTCCACGAACTGGAGTAAAATAAAATTTTAGTTTTACCTGCTATTGCTGTCACTCCATTTACTTGTAAGGTGTCGCAAATTAGATAGCCATATGAATGAGGTAACTAAGACCTATGCTTGTAGTCAACTTTTCTATTAACTCATAGAGGATCTTGGTCTTTCTACACTGCAATGCTCAATGTTTAATAATATATTCCTGCTTTTCTGGTCCAATACCACCTTCCGCAAGAGAAGTCACTTAGCATTCTCTATTTTTGGTAACAACAATGATATTTTCACTATATTTTTCTCTCACGGTACTTTTTATATTATATTTTTCATATTATTAATTACATTACTTTTTTTTTATTATTTTCTCTCACTTAATTACAATTATACAAAAAGTAATAAAAAGTGTGATAAAAGAAAAAATCTAGTGAAATAATCATTTTCTTTTTGGTAAACAGGTAGCAAAGGAAGGTTTGAATTTTTACTGATTAATTTTTCAATAATGTAAATTACTCTTTGGGCTACCACTCAATAATGTTACTTAAATAAACTCTTCCATTATTTATTTTTTCAAACTGAGTATTATAGGTCACGAAGATGTAATTATGAAATATAACAATCAACTTTGTTACTCATCTAATTTTTATATTTTAATTGTTATTAATTTATTACAAATTTATTTTGTATCTCGAAAAAAAATTACAATCACATATAATTTAATTTAACATCTCTCTCACATAAATATATAATATAAATATAATATATATATTTTTAATATACTAAAAACGTTTTCCTATAACATCGAATAACGTGACAGGTGCATAACTCGCTTTTCACAATTTCTCAGCAAGCCTAAGAGTTCGGATTCTCTCTGGCCGCTAGAGGTGCTGAAGATCTCAACGTGGCAGGAGATTTTTATTTTTATTTTTTAATATTAAAAATATTTTTTAATATTAAATTAATATTAACTATTGCAATAAAAATGTTTGAACAACTGCAATTTCTCAGCAATCTCAAACCTAATGTAACAAATAAAGAAAAAGCAAATCATTTGACAAAGAGAAATGATAAATATCACGAAATTTCGTGATATCAATCACGAATGTGCTTATTTTAAATTCAGATGATTTTTTAAATTTATATTAAATATTTTTAACTGAAACTACCATGTTCTTGTGTGTTCACAAGATTTCACGAAATTAAATTCGTGCTATGCCTATACAGCACTGTTGTTTGATAAGTAAATTTAAACTTAAGTTGAAAGAATTTTGAAATGTCAGATGTTCAAATCATAAAAAATTCCTTTTAAAAAATAAACTAATGAGCCAAATGTCAATGTTAAAAAGAAAGAAAAAACCAATTTTATAGATGCTTCCTCTGATGTAAAATGTTTTTTTTTTATCCAACTTGTCACTTTTGATGTGACTATCCATGTATCTCCAGTAAAAGTAAAACTCAATTACGTTTTTAATTCCTTCATGCATAAACATTTTACAATTTTTTGTATTGATTTATCTATTCTTATATACTTTAATATAATAAAGTTGACTACTCTTTTTAGAATAAGATAATTTTTTAAGTATTCTCTTTTTTTTTATTAATAATATTTTTTTCTTTGAGAGTAAAATAATATCTTTTAGTACTTTTTTTTTTCATTTACTATATTTCCTTTTTTTTTTTACTATCACCACAATTCTTTTTTCTTAGCTACGTTCCTCCTTTTTAGTTGACTATCAATAGGATTATTGCTTCTTTTTTTTTTTTCTCATTTTCTAATCTCATTAATCAATTCTCATTTTCTAAATTTCCTTAATGAATTATCATTTTACTTACTTAATCAATTTCCAAACAAATTATGTTCTTGAAATTATTTTTGTATATCAATCAATTACCATATTTTTTAATTCTAAATTATATACAATTTTAATTATTTAATTCTATAAATCAATTAATATGTACAATTTTTTATACATAATAATCTGACTAATCTAAAAATTTTATCTTTTTTTTATTACTTTAAAAAAATTAATAATTTTAAGAGTTTAATTTTATAACATGTTATTCATATGTACAATATGCTAAAAATTAAGTTTCTAAAATATATTTTAAACATAAATTAAATTTTTTTAAAAATTTCATGCAATGGACTACTCAAAAAGTTGAAGTATTAAATTTAATTAAAATAAAAAATTATTCAATTATGGCAACCACTTAGAATCTTATGATACAAGAGAGTATGTATAGTGATTCGGCTCAATTGAATCTGGTCTAGTTCGATTTATACGTGACGCTCTCACTATCGACCTTAGGGGTGTAAGTTGGTTCGGTTCAATCCCATGAACTCGAAAAACTGAATCGAACCAATTAAATTGATTTGGCTCGGTTAATTAGTTTAATTCGAGTAAAATCTGATCAAATATGGATATAATTGATTCGGTTCATGGGTTCCATGTTTGGAACCCGAGACTCGACCTGAGCTGAACTATATATGTTTTTTTTTTCAAGCTTTTAGCATCTTAACTTAACTTTATTAAAATTTTTATCTACAAACCACACATTTCATTATCACTTTACCTGTTTTACCTTTCCTCTCCAGACGACTAGACCACACACTCCGTTTTTGTTTCTGTAACTCCAATCTCTACACCTCTAGCCTCCACGATGCACGCTCCTTCTACCTCCGTCTCACGACGCGACGTTGCAGCTCATCCATAAACTAATGCCTCAACTCCATGTTAAGAGCATGATGCAGACTCAAACGCATTTGCAATTCTAGTCTCACTCGCATACTTTAGTGATGTAACTTAGGGGTGTCAAAATAGGTAGAGACCGACGACAATAAGTAGTGGTAATAAAATCTTTACATTTCCGAATGTCATTTTTCTTTTATTTTTTAAATAAGTTTTTGGCCATGTTCCGAAACTTATATTAATCTTTTAATCCGACTTTGGTAGGCCAATTCATAATAAGATAATCTTCATTTGTCATTTCTTTTTTATTTTTATGTTTAAATCTTTTTTTTTTAATTCATTGATGATTGGATCTGTTTAGATTTATTATTTCCATTTTTTTTAATTTGGACAATGCATTAAAAAAAGTACAACTTAACCACTCGAATTAAACCAACTTCATAGGATTCGGTTTAATTTATTAATTTAATTTTAAAAATTTATAAAAATCAAATTAAACCGAATCAAATAATTTTAATAGATTTTTTTTTCTCACTTAAACAATAAACCTATTACACCTCTTTTTAACCCCCTTGTTTTGGGCCCGGGGGAGGGGGTTGGCAAGAAAAATGGCAATGGCACCTAGGACCCTGTTTCTCTGCTTCATTGAACCTTCTTCTTCTTCCTCTTCGGTGCTGAAACACAAATCGCACCTTCACCCAAACGATTGGTTTCACATTTCGCGTATCCGAGATTTTCATGCTTGGTGGCCAGAACTCTTCTTCTCGGCGGTGGTGGCTGCAGAAAGGATAAATGAAGAAGAATCTGTGGACCCACAAAACGACGACGTTTACGGGGAGGAAGAACAGAACAAAAAACTGGGAAGACCCTGTCAAGTGTATGTGTGCAACCTCCCCAGAAGCTGTGACGCTGCACACCTGCTTGATATGTTCAAACCTCACGGAACCATTCTATCTGTGAGGTTCATTGCTTCTTCCTCTCTTTTTTCTTTTTTTAAAACAATTCTCGTATTTGTCATAATTAATCCAATCTATAAAAATTGTCATAAATTTGAAATTTTTATTTTTATCATCATATATTCTTCCAGGTTCATAGCTACTTCCAATTTTTTTTTTTTTATCTATTGATTTTAAATTTATCTTATTTCTTTGATTTTTTATGTTGGGTTGTCATGAATTTTTAATTTTATAATCTTTACAGGCATTTCATTATCAAATTTATCATAGAGTTGAATTTTTCAATCATTGTAATCTGAATCAGCAATTCAGAAATTATAGCTGAGTATGATGTTTGAGAGCATGGAATCATCACAAGGCCTTGTCTTTATCATTTTTTACTTGCTCTGCTGCAGGTTTGCCGGAATGCTGATACTGGTGAAAGTAGGGGGTGTGGTTATGTCACAATGGCATCTGTAAACTCAGCAAGAAATGCAGTTGCTGCATTGGATGGATCAGTTAGTTCTGTGAAACTGTCTTCCTGCTTGTATTAGATTCATTGTGCCATGAGTATTTGATCTGAAATTTTGTTTTTCATTTTCATTTTCATTTTTTTACTGAAGGATGTTGGTGGGTGCGAAATGCGGGTGAGATTTTCGGTTAAGATGAATCGGGGAAAGAGGAATCCTGAGAACATGAACTTTTCGCCTAAGAGAGTTTTATACTATGAATCTCCTCATAAGTTAGACCTGAACAGTTGAGAAATCTTTTTGGCAGATTTGGGAATGTGGTTAGTGCAAGAGTGTTGCACGATCATAAACAAGGGAAAAGCCGAGTCTATGCGTTTCTCTCCTTTCAATCAGAGGCGGAATGCGATACAGCAATGTCTCTCAATGGAACAGTAAAATCTGCTTCCACCACTTTACAATGTTATTTCATTTGTTTGTGTTTGTTACTTAGTCTGGTCTTTCTTGCAGGAATTTTATGGTCGTACACTAATAGTTTAAGAGGGTGTAGAGAAGACTGAGCCTTGACTTATTAATTAGAGCTTCAGTGTCTGCATAAAGATGGCTGCAATTTTGGTTTTTCACAAGGAGGAAGATTTCTAGTATGTATGGCTGAGACAGATTTGTGGACCTTCCTGAACTAGAAAACGTTAGCTTAAAGAAGAGGTGACCTTATTACTATGGCAGTTCCATCAAAATATGGATTCGTACTCTTTTTATCTTTGTTGTATTTTAAATTGCAATGAGTAATATCAAAGTTGTCTTAAGATTGTAGCAGAGTCAAATTGAGTTTTGAATTTAACGCTGGCATGTGTACTTCTGTCATTGCTGCAACTATTGTAGAGCATTGAGTATGAACTTGAGAACTTGATTAGCCTTCTGCATTTTACAAGAGTCTCAAAGCTAGTACATTATGACTAATGATATTTGTACATCAAAAACTTTACATCATTGTTATACCACTTTCTTTTTGGATAATAAAACAAGAAAAGCACACATCTACCACATCTCTCTATCTTTATTTTCTTTAATAAGTATGATCTAAAATTTTTTATGTGTGAATTGCATTACTCTTAATCTCTTATGAAACACCTGCCATATAGGTCACGAAAGTATGTGTGAACAGCCTTGAAGACCTAAGTTTGGGTTGGTTATAATGGTAACTTTTCTTTTCGAACATTGGTATGAAACATTGAAGTTGTTTTCCTTTATACTTTCCAGTTTTAAAGAGCTGATGACAGCAGAACAGGATAACGTGTGAGCATTGAAGCAGACCAAGCTTAGTTCTACAAAAAGACATTATCATGAACATGAGGATATTGAAAGTTGAAAGTTGAAACACAAACATATATTCCAATGGCGAAACATGAACCAGAATACCGAAGTGAGAGATTGACCTTATTAATGACATAATTGATGGAAGATACTTATTGAACAAATTATCACAAATCTTAATGTTAGTTATATAATAGAATTATCAAACTAAACCTATTTACATATTTTTTGTTTTTGTCTCTCCCTCTAACTCCACTCTTTATGGCCAAGAAAAGAAGAAAAAAACAAATTTAACTATTTAATTAGCTAATATTAGTAAATCATTTAAAGATACAGTGAATATTGCCACATAATAATTGAAAATTCAAAAAAGAAAAATTAATTTTATTTGCCTACATAATTCCGCAATTGAATTGTACAAATCTTTCTATGCTTTATAGGATGCAAGCTAGATTGTAAGTAAATTACTATCATGTTATGGTACAATTATATTCCTCTTGTTCGCAAGTGTGACAATGCATGTATTTCAATGGCTGTAGCCCTTTCTTTCATCCATCATAAATAAACCATATAGCCTAAAGTGCAACGTGATTTAACTAGAGACGAAGTATTTTCACTTAAGGGCATGGAAAGGGCAAAGAATACCAGAGCTAATATAGGAAATTTAAAATTTTCCTCATTTTCTTTATATATGTATAGATACGTAAATCTGGAAGGACTTAATGCAAGAGCATAGAGACTTAATTGAAGAGGAAAAGTTAAGTGAAAATGAGTAGAATGTTAGAACTTGGTAAACAAGCATGAATCATTGAGACCAATAACTTAACCAAATGATGCTTGGACATGTAGTTCCAGACTAACATGTTGAGTGGCTTCTCAGTTTACAAAAGACTCAACCACAACTCTAATGCCTATGATGCCATCATGTTGTATTAAAACTTCTGTTGGGTAGCAGAGTTATGAAAACAAAATCACACAGTTAAAATAAAGTTGAGAAAATTAGAATTGACACACAATATTTAACGTGAAAAATTCTCTAATGATAATAAAGAAAAAACCACGGGTAAGAATACAAAAATTTTACTATGTGAAAAAAAATTATAACTTTTCTTTAATTATAAAGAGAGAATAATAACATTCTATCTTGAAATAAGAGAATACACATCTCTCTATATAGAATATGAAAGACTTCCAGAAGATACTATGTAGTATTTTTCTCTAAAAATAAGATGATGAAACTGATAGAGGAGGTCAGTATTTATAAGAGAAAATTTCCTTTATTGCTCTACCTGCCAACTACCTTCATTATTTTCTTTCTTCAACTGTCTTCTACTTCACCTTCTGCTTCACCGAATTCCAACCCCCATTTTTGGACTTTTGCCACCAAAAGTGGCTTTATATTAACAACCTTCCACTTAAAGTCACTTTTGGTGAGCTTTCAAAACCTTTCTCATCTTGTCATTTTCATGCTGCCTACGTTTTTGATAGGCCATAAGAGGATTTACATCATTTAAACTTGTCAGAGCTTATTGGTTTTGTCATAACATCTACTAGGTTCTCTTTGGTATGAATCTTTTGCATATACACACTCATTTCTTCTCCTACTTCTCGAACAAAGAGATATTAAACTCCTATGTGCTTTGTCTTGGAATGAAAGGCTGGATTCTATGCAATGTGCAAGGCACTCTGATTGCCAGAATACAAAGAAACATTTTGTTGCTTGTGCCCGAGTTCCTTCATTAACCTTTTAATCCAAATTGCTTCCTTGCATGCTTGCGTAGCTGACATATATTCAGCTTCTGTAGTAGATAAAACTATAACAGTATGTAAATTTAATAACTTGCTCACAACTCTTGTAAGTGTAAACACATAGCTTGTAGTAGATTTCCTTTTATCAAGATCACCTGCAAAATCAAAATCAACATATTCCCTAACAACAAACTATGATATTTCAAAACATAATGTAGCACCTGAGGTCCCTTTAATGTATCTTAGGATCCTCTTAACAATATTCCAATGCTCTTTACCAGGATCTGCCATAAAACGACTTACCGTACCAACTGCTTGAACAATATCTGGTCTAGTACTTATCATTGCATACATAAGACTTCCCACTGCTGATGCGTACAGTACTCGAGATATTTTCATCCTCTCCGCTTCATTGTTAGGACACATACTTGAGGATAATTTATAATTGATAGGAAGTGGGGTAAAGATTGACTTACAATCTTGCATGTTGAAGCGTCGCAAGATTTTCTTCAAGTAGTTCTTTTAAGAAAGCCAAATTTTCCTATCTTTTCTATCTCGATGAATTTGCATCCCTAAAATCTTGTTTGCTGATCCCAAGTCATTCATATCAACCTCCTTAGCCAATTGTTCTTTCAATTCTTAGACTCGATCTTTGTTGGGACCTACTACCAACATGTCATCTACGTATAACAGCAAGATAATAAAATCATCGTCACCAAACCTCTTGTAATATGTACAATGGTTTGAACTCAGCCTGTTATATTTGAGACTAATAATGAAGGAATCAAATCTCTTGTACCAACATCTTGGCGCCTGCTTTAGATCGTACAAAGATTTGGTTAACCTACAAACCAAGTTTTCGTTGCCTTTTTCTTCAAAACCTTCTGGTTAGAGCATATATATATATTCTTCTAGCTGTCCATGAAGAAAAGTTATTTTCACATCTAGTTGTTCAAGATGTAAATTAAATGCAACACACATAGCAATGACTACTCTGATAATGGTAAGTCTGACAACTGGAAAGAATATCTCATTGAAATCAATACTTTCTTTTTAGCATACCCTTTGACCACTAGTCTTACATGATATCGTTCTACTTGATCATTGTCATCTTGTTTGATCTTATAGACCCATTTATTACTAATAACTTTCCGTCCTTTTGGAAGTTCAACAAGTTCCCATGTCTTATTTCTATGTAGGACTTATATTTCTTCTTATATTGCTTCCATCCACAGAGAAGCTTATGAGCTACTCACAGCCTCCTGAAAGGTTGATGGCTCTCATTCTTCTGTTAGAAGACAATATGCATCATGACTTGCCATAACATAGTTTGAGTGCCATGGCGGTGCTTTTATTTGGCACGTTAATCGTCTAACTTTTGTATCATTGGCCTTATATGGTTCTTATTCCTTGTGCTCTGATTCTTGTTCTGCTTCATAGGAATCTTCTTCTCCAGTTTTTCATCTATCTGTACTGTAGTAGTCTCTTTCAAAGTATTGTCATCTTCTTGTTTACTTTGCAGTTCATTTTATGGAAATATCACATCTCTGCTAACAATAATCTTGCAGGCAGTGGGATCCCACAAGCGATACCCCTTAACACCGTCAGCATAACCCAAGAATATGCATTTCCTGGATTTTAGATCCAGCTTTGTTCTTTCTTAGGAATTGTACATCATATATGCAGAACATTCGAATACATGAAGAGAAGAATAATCTATTAGCTTGCCATTTCACATCTCCATTGGTGTCTTTAAACCAATTGCAGTTGATGACGACTAATTTATCACGTAACAATCAATTTTGATTGCATATGCTCAGAAAAACTTGGCTAATCATGTTGTTCTCAACATAGCTCTTGTTCTTTCTATGAGAGTTCTATTTATTTGCTCTGCAACACCATTTTGATGAGGTATATGTGCAACTATAAACTGCCTTTGAATACCTTCTTGCTTGCAAAATGCAAGGAAATTGTCATCTGTATATTATCCTTCATTGTCTGTCCTTAAGCACTTGATCATTTTTTTCGGATTCAAGTTCTACTATTGCTTTGAAGTTTTTGAATATTGGAAACACATCTGACTTCTTCTTGATTGGGTACACCCATAATCTCCTGGAGTGATCATCAATGAATGATACAAAGTATTTTGCTTATCCTAGGGACATTTTTGGTGACTCCCACACATCAGAATAAATCAAGTCCAGTATGTGCTTGTTTCTACTAGTTGATCTATCAAACTTTAATTTATGTTACTTGCTTGTAACACAATACTCACAAAAAGGTAAGTTACCGATTTGAGCCTGGGAAAGAGATCACGTTCCACAAGAATCTTCAATCCACGTTCCGACATGTGACCTAATTTGGATTGCCACATTATCGTTAAGTCTTCTTGGCCAGCTGATGCAACTGATGCATCTGCCTTTTGCAATGTTTGTCCTACAAGCACGTATAGATTTGTCGTTATCTTTTCTGCTTTTATCACCATAAGAGCACCTTTAACAACCTTCAAGATCTCACGTTCAATATAGGTCTTGTACCCGAGGTCCCAATAGATAATAAATACTTCTTTAAACCCTTCACATGTTGTACCTCTTGAATTGTGCGAACTGTACCATCATGCAATTTTATTTTGACAGTACCAACTCCAGCAATCTCCAAGGCATGATCATTTCCCATAAATACATATCCTTCTAAGATAGGTTCATAAGTACTAAATCAGTCTCGTTGTGAAGTCATGTGTCATGTTGCTCCTAAATCCATTAGCCAAACATCAGTGAAATGTTTTCTGCCTTTGGTACCAATTGCTACTTTGCTATAAAGGATTTCTTCATCATTAGAGGTACTCGCAACACATCCTTGAGAGGTTGTTACTTTAGGAGCTTTTTCTGCATTTTTCTTATTATGCTAACAATCTTTCTTCAAGTGCCCTATCATGCCACAAGGGTAACATTGGAAGTTCTTCCTTCTTTGTGACTTGGATCTACTTTGATTTCAGCTCTCACTAGAGCCACGTTCGGTTGATCTTTCTCTCATCATCGACAAAGCCTTTACTTGCTTTGAGCTTTCTAATTTGTCTTCTTTGTTCTTCCGCCTAGATTCTTCTTCAAGAATAGTAACAACAACATCATCAAATTGAATATTATCAACAATATTATTATTTGTTATGTTGATGATGAGTTGATCAGAAGAGTCAGGTAGAATTTGAAGTAGAAGTTCTGCACGTTCATTTTTCATTTTGTTGTAATCTGATGCGATAAGCTGGGAAAATAACATGTTCAGATTGTTGATGCGATCTGTTACTGTCGTGGATTAACTCATTCGAAGAGTATAAAGTCTTCTCTTTAAGAATATCATGTTGTGAAGTGAAATGACTTGACCTCGTACAATTTGGTGAGTACATCACAGATCTCCTTCGCTATCTTTTTTTCTGCAACACTTGACAAAATTAAATCTGCCAAAGCTAGATGCAGGTTGCCAACTGCATTGTCATTCATCTCCTTCCACTTGCATCGGGTATTCTAGTGGGTTTGTCTTCAATTGCTGCTAAGTAACTGTCCTTCCTCAAGATCGTTTTTATCTTCAGTTTCCATAAGGAGAAATTACTCTTATTGAACCTCTCAATCTCAAATTATGCTGCCATAGTATTGACAACAATATGTCTTTCAACTGGACTGACTTACTCTATTTCACTGTGAATAGTACCGTATACGTGAACAATATTGTATATATATATCGTATCGGGACAAACCTCTTATACGTTAATAATACTGCGAGAGTATACAACCACACATGTGAATAATAACCATGAACAATACTCACATTATAAATAGTATCAGTAACCAATGACTCTGATACTACTATTGGGTACCAGAGTTATGAAAACAAAGTCACACAGCTAAAATAGAGTTGAGAAAATTAGAACTGACACATAATATTTAACGTGAAAAACCCTCTAATGGTGATGAGGGAAAAGCCACGGGTAAGAATAAAAAGTTTTCATTATGTGGAAGAAAATTACAACTTCTCTCTAATTACAAGGAAAGAACAATAACACTCTCTTTTGAAATAAGATAATACACCTCTCTTTATATAGAATAGAAAATACTCTCAGAAGATACTATATAATATTTTTCTCTAAAAATGGGATAATGAAACTAATGGAAGAGATCAGTATTTATAAAAGAAAATTTCCTTCACTACTCCACCTTTTAACCACCTTCATTATTTTCTTTTTTCATCTATCTTCTGCTTCACCGAATTCACCTAATTCGAGTCCCCTTTTTGAACTTTTGCCACCGAAAGTGACTTTATATTTAACAACTTCTGGATTTGGCAAAGAATTACATTAGCAAAAACTACAGTGGTCATTCATAACAGAGCTAGCTAGGAATGATAGAAAGAAATTCCAAGTTTAATTCCTAATGTGCAAAATGGAGAAAAATCCATTCAGGTATTCATAACAGAAAAATAGCTTATGAGTTATGAGCACTTTTTGTTGCTTGCCAAACATTACTCAAACTAGAAGAATGCGCTATTATTATTTTTTATTTTAAAAAAATCACTCAGGCCGTTTAATTTAAATTTTTGCCTACTTCATCTTCTCTGGTCTTAGACCACGTTTAAGCAGGTCTTTTTGGAGTCTAGTCTTGTGCAGTGGAGTTCTCAGTTAAGGGTTGCTTGCCTTCCCATCCTTGTGCCCAGATAGTGAGAGTATTATTCTAAGAATCTTTACTTGAAAAGCCCTTGGACAATTAAGATGGATGATTCTGGCCATGTGAATATGATTGCTCTGTCTTGTCTTTTATGTTTGGTTTCTCTTGTCTTCCTCCATTACTAGTCACCTTGCAGCTCTGCATTCTAATAATATGTAAAGATAAATATATATTTTGTATGTGTAAATAATTATATATAAATTGTTTTTTAAAAAGTAATTTGTTAAATTTAAAAAAATTACGCCTTGTGGCTTTATAAGTCTTGAATATTATATTTCTTTTTGGAATAATATTAGCGCTTTAAATTAATGATTTTTAATTATAAATTTAAAATTATCTTTAATTGAAAACAAATAAAAATATAATTAGTTAAATTTTAATTTAAATAATAATTTTTTTGGTAGATAATATAAAAAAGAATATAAATATAATTAAGAACAATAAAAAAAACAATTTGTGAAGAATTGTGAAAAAGAAAAACCAATTTAAAGTGTAAGAGCTGGAACCTCCTTTTATTTTTGTCCGAGAGCTGGAACCTCCTGAATCTCGTCTGCATGTCAACCACACTCAATGACTCGAGTTTTCACTTGATTTGCCAGTTGCCACATACAAATACAATCAATGATCCCGTCCAAAACCATCCACCAAAATTGTCGCAAGAACTGGAACCTCCAGATGCAAAAAGAATTGAAATCTTATCTTATGCACAAAGAATGGTATTCGTTGTGCTATCAAAGAATCGCTGGCTAATAGATACAGAATCAGAGAGCCAATGACAAAATCATGTGCAAGGTTGCTTGATATCAAGCCTGACCCAAGGACTCCCATTCCTATGCTAATCCAAAAGCAAAATCATTTACATTATGGGCATACCCACTTACTCGTAGAGTCATGGCCAAATAGAATTCCCACTGTTTCACATCTTATAACTTGAATACAAATGCTGAAATGCCATCACACTAATGGTTACATCACAATATGTACAATTTGAACCAAAAAATAAATCTAAAAATAAAAGAAAAGATTAATCATATATACCTGAATATGCTTCCTTAATTTAACGTGTAAATGAAAGAAACAGAGAAAAAAAAATTGAATTAAAGCTTGGACACTCCACGTGTGAGTCTCCCCACCACAAGATCAAAAGTGTGGTAACGTGGTGATCCTGTGTGGAAAAATATCGGGACCTAAGAGAAGCACGCAAGAGCAACACCTGTCCATTGGATGGACCCCACGCATCGCGGAAGATCACCTCAAAAAATAAAAATAAAAAATAAAAAATAAAAATAAAAACAAATAGTCCAAAATATGCCACGTCATCGTCCCAATTGCGGGCGACCTTTTGATCCAGTGAGACATGAGAGAGAGATTTTGATGGAAGATATTTTAAGCGATTTTCACGGTTGGGAGCGAAATCTGGTTACAGTTACAGAAGAAGAGTAGTAGTACTGAATTGGAAGAAGGCGGTTTCGAGATCCTTTCTCTCTCGGCTTCTACTATAATTCTGCAGATTTTTCAGATATTTTGCCGTGTCTATTACTTAAATGATGAGGTTAATTCTAGTTCTTTATTTCTCTTCTTTTTCATTTTAACCGTTGTGACCAATTAGGGTGTTTGTTGTTGTTGTTGTTGTTGTTGTTTGGTGTGGAATCTAGCATGGTGTTTGAGAATGGGTGAAGTGGAGGCGTTGAAGGGGACGATGAGGGAGACGGAGGAGGAGCGGAAGAAGAAGCATGAGAAAAATGATGATGATGATGGTGATGGATCTGTGGTTAGGTGGGAGAGGTTTCTGCCAAGGATGGTGCTCAGAGTGCTGCTGGTCGAATCTGATCATTCTACTCGCCAGATCATCGCTGCTCTTCTCCGAAAATGCAGTTACACAGGTTTTCTTTCTTTTTCTTTTTTCTTTGAAATGCTTTCCGTCAATTTTGCTATTTATGGCGTTCTTTTCTGGATAATGTTTATGCCATTGTATTTTTCTATTTTAAATAAAAAGGGCTAAGTTATTATTTTTTGGAAGAGAAAGGTTTATATACCAACCGGGGCAGATGATGATCTGTTACGGTTTGCATTGTGATCTAATTGGATGGCTTGCTAAAGTGAACCTTCTGTTCTTACCGTTTTGATTCTAGAAGTAGAATTACATTACATGGATAACAAGAGCATCCAAAGGCCAAAGCCATGCTGATGCTTCTATTTAGTTTTCCACGTGTTCAATTTGGTCATCAGTTATGAGTGTATGAAAAATGAGTCATTTCTTTTTGGTCTTTATATTTTAGAATCTCTGTTTTCTTTTATTATTATTATTATTATTATTCATCACTTTTATTCTTAACAAGACACAATGAACCTAATTACCTAAACTATAATTCTTTTTTTTTTTTGATACATGCAATTTTGATAATATATTTCTATCGTTTTAATTTGAGTAAATACTCATTTAGTCCTCCAAAGATATACAAAATGTGACAATGAAGGACTAATATTTTTATGTATTTATAATAGAAGGACTAATGTAATGTCACATACATCACTAGAGGACCAAAATGGATATTTACTCTTTTAGTTTTTCCCCTTTCCTTTTAGGTCTAATATTTCTTTGCGTCATATTAATGCCTTTCAGTTTTGTTAACCCAATATGGAAGCTTTTGGGAGATACAAGGAGGAAAGGTTTTGTGATGTTATGCTCTATAATGATAGTAATCTTTATGCAGTAATTTGGTATATTTGGTTGGAATATTATAGAAAGAATTTTTGCTGATCCAATTTCAGTCTGACATAATTGTTTTTTGCATGGTTTATTTATGGTGGCTGGAGGTTATTCTCAAATTTAGTTCCTTCAAGCATGTGTGCTGAAGATGTACATTTACCTTTAAGTATATGATGCTTTCGAACTTCTCGAATGGTAATTTTTCCCGTGCAGTTACTGCAGTTTCAGATGGATTAAAGGCATGGGAGATGTTGAAGAGGAAAGCACCTGACCTAGATCTCATATTAACAGAAGTGGAGTTGCCAGCAATATCTGGATTTGCACTTCTTACTTTAACCATGGAACATGACTTCTGCAAAAACATTCCTGTCATAAGTATGTTGACTTGTTACTGTGTGTTCTTAATCTTGATATTAGATAGATATGGCTAATGGGCTTAGGTTTATTCTCACGGGCGTGCAGTGATGTCTTCACACGATTCAGTTAGCATGGTGCTGAAATGCATGTTAAAAGGTGCGGCTGATTTTCTTATAAAACCTGTTCGGAGGAATGAGCTTAGGAACTTGTGGCAGCACGTATGGAGGAGGCATGCTGTATGTCATATTTTTCAATCTTTTTCTAGAGATATTTTGATATTTATTTCTTGTTTTAGTGTGGTTTACTAATTTGGCATATATTTGCTTATCTTTTTTTCTCCTCCATTGTATATTGTTTATACAGATTAGCAGGCCTCCTCAAAATACAACATTTCCACAGAAAAAACTTAAAACTGCCTCAGAAGACAATTCTGCAAGCAATCAATCTAGTGGTTCTGTGGCTTCCTCACAGAAAAATAATGAATGCAGTGAGAAATTGAGCGAGGCTCAAGTATGTTCCACCCTCTCAATTTTGCTAAATTCGTCTTCTAACATGATTCTTAGATATGTCAATTTTCTCAGATTTTGGTGTGTTGGGTGTGAAGTGATTAACTTTTAATTTAGCTAATTTTATTTCTGAAGTTCTATCTACACTTTTCACTCAATGCTTGGCTTGAGTAACATTTAAAGACATACAACCTAGAATCTCTTGTACAATGCATCTGCGAAGCCACTTAGCTTGAGGAAAATTATCTTTCTAGATAAGGTTGGCTTCATGAAATTTCACACACAAACTACATGTTTTGCCAACTCTTGTGCAGAGCACTTGTACATCGCCATTTTTGGAAGCTGAGAGTGCATACATGGAAAATATGCAGGATGCAGCCCAGCTGAAGAGTTCTTCGAAATTGAGCAACATTGATGTGGTGAAGCATGAAGATTCTACCAAATTTGGAAAGGAATCAGCTAAGCATGATGATGAGACAGGAGGTGTGCAACTTTCTCTTATTTTCTACTTTTGTCATAATTTGTTGTCCGCTTTTTGTTACTTACAGACAATTGTGTCATCTCATAGAAATATTTTCTGCAGAGAAATCAATTATATTTGTTTTAGGGGCTGCAAGGTGCAACAAAACTTTTAAATCGACAGATTTAAGGCTAGAACAAGACCATGGTTGTGCTGAAACTGAAAATGAAGATGAAGTTTTAAGAGCCGAGTTAAGCAGAGCCAACCCTAATATTAATACCTTGATTCGTGGCAGCAGTGATGAACTGGTAGAACCTTCTAGAGGAGCTATTAACTTGATTGCCACATTTGAGAATCTTTCAAAGCACACTAATGAAAACTGTAGTCTCGGTGGTAACACAACCAAGTTTGATTTTGATACACAATTGGAACTTTCTTTAAGAAGAGATTCTTCTGGCAGTTCATGTAAACAAGCAAGTGAAGCAACTGAGGAAAGGCAAAGATTGAACCATTCAAGTACTTCTGCCTTTTCTTGGTGAGTTCACTATTTTCTTGTGATTTTTTAATTTCATAATTGATATCAAAATACCAAAGACAGATGTCATACGATATTTCCTATGTGCTATCAGAGAGAAATTCTAATCAGCAAAGGGAAGTTCTTCATGGAGTTTTGTAATTTTGTTTTTAAACTGTACTTTCTTGTTCCTTTCCCAGTCTTGTTTATGCTTGCTGTTATACATGTAGGACTAGCAGTAGTAAAAGCTGACTAAATGGTGATTTTGACTAAAACATATTTTGAGAGCCTCTGTTGATACTTGATAGTCTGTGGAGGACCCAAATGATGGTAAACATAGTTATGCTTCTAAAGAGACAACAGATATGTGGGTGATTTGTATGCCCAGTCATTGGCAATCAGAGGAATACTTCTAAGAGACTGTTAATAATCAATTGGAATTTTTTCCTTTAAGTTTATAGATCAAATCATCTTAATGTAAAACTGTACGGGTTTGGCTTTTTTTTATGAACTTTACATTTCTGCACTCTTAATGTCCCTTCTCCCCTTACCACCCAAAAATAAAGGCTTTGCTTAAGCTTTCATCCCTAGATGATGAGAAATCAAGATCAAGTCTTTCATTCAAAAGCATTTTTCATATTGACTTGTTCGTAAAATCAACATGCAATAATTATTTGCGACTACACAGGATTTCTAATGACGGGTGATGAATTTCTATCTGCAGGTATAGTGGTAGTAAGTTGTTGCAGCCCTTCTTTCCAACACCATTGATTACTTCTGCTAAAGTAAACAGCAGTGATTGGGATTTTCATGAATCCCATAAATTATCTGCAAATACAGTTGATAATTGTTGTCAGTATGGTGACAGCGACACAAATCAAAATCAAGAGAATATGACCACTCTGGTCATTGGTCAGTGTGGACAAGTTGGACCAAAATTATCAAGCAGTCAATGTGGACTCTTCCCTGTTACTGGGGTTACTTCTGATCATAAGTCTAGGGGACATGGTAATGTTTTCACTTCTGTGTTCTATGCACAATCTGGTGTTCATCCCATATGTAATCCAAAACCAGTCTGCCAGAAAGAGAGTTCTGCCTTTCCCACAAGTACCTCCTCCCAGTCTAATCCTGAAAGTCACAACTCAGAACAACATTATCACTGGTCTGATGATGCTACCTATACTTCTCTTAATCAAAATGTACATGATAAAAGCAATTTGGATCATGCTAGGCATGATTCTCCTGCTGGTCAGAGTG
Source organism: Ormosia emarginata (assembly GCA_029884605.1). Taxonomy (NCBI): domain Eukaryota; kingdom Viridiplantae; phylum Streptophyta; class Magnoliopsida; order Fabales; family Fabaceae; genus Ormosia; species Ormosia emarginata. The sequence continues at coordinate 62,070,578 of JAQQTP010000089.1, read as the reverse complement.
CTGGTAACAGTTTATACCATGATGCTGCGAATCCTATTAATAGTGCATATGAAAGCATAGGCAGTGGAAGTGATGGAAATGCTACTTCAGCTGTGGCATCCATGAACAACCCTGAAAGTTTTAGTGATAGTGGTTGCCATAATTATGATGGATTTAGAGGGACAAATTCTCATCGCTCCAGTCAAAGAGAAGCAGCTCTAACAAAGTTTCGACTGAAGCGGAAAGAGAGATGCTATGAGAAAAAGGTACTACAACTAGTGCTAGTACTCTTACTAAAAAGAGATACTCTAAAATTATTTATATAGTAAATGTATGTCTATGATTTTAGTTAGATGGAGACTCCTATAGCATATTTCACTAAAGATCTCACAATCTGGAATCTGATCACATTCTTGTTCAAGTTTATTGGACTGACATTTTTGAAGATCTTTCAAATGCTTATTGTTTGAATTTCTTGTACAGGTTCGATATCAAAGCCGGAAAAGACTGGCAGAGCAGCGCCCTCGGGTCAAAGGGCAGTTTGTACGCCAAGTACATAATGATCATCCAGTTGCTGGTGCTGGTGTTGGCTCCTGAAATTTGTTATTTTTAAATTACCTGCATTATTACATTACAGCTGACTTTAACACTGATTAACAAGGATTAGCTTTAGAGTGTAGTGTGTCTTCTAGAATCTGTTTTTCTTGAAGCATTAGGCAAAGAGATTAGGGTGATAGCTAAAGGGTAGTGTTTTTTGCAATCTTAGTGTTTTCTTCTGGCTTGTTATTTTGATTCACTTACGTATTTAGGATTTTAATTATTTAGTGGGATTGCTCTGAAGTTTTGGTTTTGCCTATGTGTGCATGTGTTCTTGGTTGAATACTAATATGGGGCTGTAATTATATAGGCTGTAAGTTTCAGTCTGAGTAGTATGAAAATATCATGTCTAGCATCTCTGGTTTGCAATTGAACATCTTTCTTTGCATTTAATCTTTTGAGCATTTGTCTCATCTTATATCAATTCGCAAATGTGATTGACAATGATGTTATGTTCGCCCGATGCACAGTGTCGCGATCGGATCGCTGCGGAATAACGACATAAATTAAAAAAATTAAGAGAGTGGTTATTAATTTTATTTTTATTAGAAAAAATTAAAAAATTCAAAAAAGACGGTCTACGATCAAAAATTCAAGTTCGGGAGTCTAATTATGTTCATGTAAGGGTAGAGATTTAATCTTACAACACTCTTAATACATCTGTCTCAAGAGGGTTATTTTAAATTAGTTGTGCGAATTTTTATAGCTCTTATAAAATATTTATTTTATCCATTTATTAAAAAAATTAAGCAAACAAATAAATTATGAAAATTTAATTTTTGACTTGACAAAATTGAGATTCTGTTCTTACGTACCTTCAGGTGCAATGAAAAAACTCAAAGTCACGTAGTTCTTAGAAAAAAAAGCGATTGTGAGTTGATTATTTTTAATTTTGAAAAAAGATTTTTGTTTTGAAAACTCATTTGATTTTTTTTTATTTAAAAAAAAGTTTAAATCACCAAACTGTCATAAGTTAAATGATCTTAAAAGCTGCAAAGATTAACAATTTGTCATAACTCAACTAATCTATTTTATTCTTCTCAACAAGTTTTAATTATTATTATTTTTATATTTTTCATTTTTGTCATTTTATTTTATTTTATTTTTTTTTTTCTTTTATTTTTAACTTTTCTCAACATGGTTTAATTATTTTACTGGATTTGATTTTATATTTTTTATTCTTTTTAAATTTTCTTCATTTTTTATTTTTTTTTGTTATTTCATTTTATTTTCCATTAATCACAAGACACAACATAAAACATACTATCAAATAAATCAGACACTACTAAACAAGAATTAATCCTAAAAAAAACAACTAAACTAAAAAAACATACTTTTATTATTAAGTTATTATTCTGTTTTGTTTTATTTCTTCGTTTTTCCTAACTTTAAAGTTAGAAATGGGCTAGTAGCCCATGTATGGTCTTCAGCCTTCACACAAAAAAAAAAAAAACAAACAAACGAGACAATTAATTAAAACTAAAGAAAGGTAGAGAGTATTCTGGTTATGGGAGCAAACAATAGCAGCAAGAGGGGACAAAATGGGAGAACCCGTGAGAGAGAGAGACGGCGCGGTGACTGGTCTGAGATGGCGTCAGCCGGATCTGGTGCGGTTTTCGAGCTCTATGGCGGCGCACGGCTGAATGACGGCGGTCTGGACGCAAGCGGCGTTGGGTCGGAGCGAGTTCGCAACACGGGTTACGGTTCGGATCGGTGTAGCGAGGCGCGGTGCGCGGCAGAGAAACGACAGATCTGGCGGGATTCCGGTTCTGCAGCGACGTCGACGGTGATGCGCTGGTCACGACGGCTTACGGAAGGAGCTGACTCAGATCACGGTTATGGTGGTTCGAGTTTGGTGACTTTGGGTTCAAACTCGCAGTTATGGTCACGGTTATGGAGGCTGGCAGAGTTTTGTTGGGTTGAAATTTCTGAGTTGGGCGAAAGTGGCTTCACGGTGGTGATAAGGTTAATGAAGAAGATGAGTGTGTGTGTTAAGGCTACGGTGGTGAAGGTTGGAGGGTGATGGTTGATGAAAGTTGGGGGCTGTTATGAGAATTTCACGGTGTGTTGGTGAAGTAGTTGTTGGTGGGTCGTGGGTGGTTTGTGTTGTATGGTGAGATGGTGGTTCGGGTGGTTACAAGGTGGAACTCGATTTGGTTTGGTGGGGTTGGTGTGTTTGGGTGAAAAGCTTTGGTTATGGTGAGATGAATGGGTTGCTTTGCGTGGGAATGGTGGCATCGCGGTGGTGAAGGTTTTGGTGTGGGGTTGCTGTGTTTGGTTGAAGGGTGAAGTGGTGAGAGGGTTGAAGATGGTAGCAGGAATTCATATGATGCTTTCTATCTTGTGAGATTTTTTTTAGTTCTCCCGCCCGCCCCCTTTTTGTTCTCTGTTACGTGATGTATATAGAACCAAGCCCCCCTTTGATCAGCCTTGCTCCACTCTTATAAACCAAAGGAAAAGTTGTCTCCAGGTTTAACAGGGTCCAGGTTGTATGGTCTTTTTCTCACTCCATTTTTGGCTTTCAAGCTCACTTTCTTTTTTCTTTGCCGCTGCTACTTTGTTTTTTCTGTGTTTTGTCTATTTGCTCCTTTTTTCATGGCCTGCAAGTGTTGCAGGAGGTGTAACATGCATTGTGTAGGCGGCAGCAGCTCCTTTACCATGTTGGTGCTTTATTTTAAAAATTTGTAGCTCCACATATTTCTTTTCCTTCTGCAATGACCAAAAGGCAATGTCTTTGTCTTTTCCTTATGGGTTTAGCTGCAATGTAAACTTCTTGTTTTTTTTAAAATATGATTTCCCCCTTTTTTATTAAAAGCATTATTTATTTGGATTTTTTTGACTATCTTTTTTTTTAAAAAAAATATTTTAAAGACTCGGACAAAATTAGGTGTTTACAGTTGTCCCTCTTTACTTGTTTCTTACCAGATATTAGGAATAACCGTAGTTTTTCATATTATCGTCGTAAGAAACGAGTAAAGACGTGAACTTAAATTTTGTCCGATGATGAAATTATGCTAATTGCAAACTATCGAGCTCAAATGCGGATTTACGAGCTGTCACAACGTCGTTAATCTTACCAAGGTGAAGCTCAGCGTAAAGGCAGAGACGTCACCGTGTTGTTAATAAGTTGTCGTAGCTCAATTGACGTTTATTGATTAAAAGAGTTTTTTTGTTGTTTTTTGTTGTTTTTTTTTTTGAAATAACGTTGGGTGACCTTGTGGCCTAGACTTGTAAAAGACAATGAGCTTGACCCGAAATTTAAAAGATATTGGGTATCTAATGTCCCGAAATTTAAAAGATAGTGGGCTTGGCCCAAAATTTAAAAAGCATTTGGTATCTGGTGTCCCGAAAATTAAAAAAACATTGGATATTTGGTGTGAACACCCAATTTTGTCCGGGTATTTTTGTAAAAATAAAAAATAAATAAAAATAAATAAAAAATAAAAAGTTCAACCCATTGATCCATTAGCCCATTTGCCCACAATCCATTAACCTACCCATTGACCCAATATCCAGCTCATTATCCATTATCCAACCCATAACTCATATCCTAAACCAACTCAAACTCATCATAAATAAACTTATCATAATCAAATCCCATCGCTATCTTAAACCAATCCCAACACTCATCCGAAACAAACTCCATCACTTATCACTAACAACTCCTAATCACACTACAACTCAAACTCTTCACCCTAAACCCTTCCTATATTAACCCATAACCCCCACACACAAAAAACCTTCAACTTTCACTCACGAAACACCTTCACTTGAACTCACTAACCCACGATTTCATCTGAAATACCCCTCCATCACGTCAATACCCAAACAACGGAAACTTCAATGCGTGACCAACCTTTGCCAAAAAATATTTTCATTTCATTATCTTCATCATCTCTTTAAGTCTTTCATAACAGACCACTTGTATCCCTTCACTTTTCCAACCTTCAACATCCATCAAAGCAACTACACCCAACCAAAAATCACTTAATTCATTCATCCGCCACCCAAAAAACCACTTCCATCTTCATCACTTACTTTTCACCCCAAAGACCCCATCATCATCTTCATCAAAAAGAGCCCAAGCCATCCAAACGCCTCTCATCCAATTTAAAAGATTGCCCAATGTCGGGTCTCGTCGCGCGTCCCTCGCTCCCTGTTTGGCCTCTGAAACTTAAAAAGGAGAAGAAAGACACAATAAGACCCCCTCTATTTCATTTTTTTTGTTTTTTCGTAAGTTTTTTTGTTTTTTTGTTTTTTTTCTCTTTCTTTTATTTGTTTTAGAATTCTGGTAGTTTTTTTTTGAAATAAGCCTTAATGGGCTGAAAACTAAAAAGGATAAAAAAAAAGAAAAAAATGGCAAGAAGTGAAGGAAATAAAATAATTGAAATAAATATTTTTTAAATATAAATAAACAAATAAATGGGATTAACCGAGTCAGTTGTGATGTCAATTGTTAATCTTATAACTATTTTGGATCATTCGAGTTGTGACAACCTAATGATTCAAAAATAAATTATTATTTAATAAAGGCTCAAAATTCATTTTTTTATTTTTCACCTAATAATAATAAATTAAAATCCGTGGTGACGTCTAGCGTGGCCTTGCAAGCTTCACTATTTAAACTTTAATTTGATTAACAGAGCCGACGAAATTCAAATTTTTTAAAATAAAAATTAAAACTTTTAAATAAAATCAACCAATCCACACTTATTTTCTAAAGAACTACATGACTTTGAGTTCTCATTGCACCTGTCCCAAAAATTTAAATTTTCATAAATTGTTTATTTTTTAGGTAAAACAAATATATTATTAGATTACTAAGTTTTGCATAACTAATTTAGGGTAACCGCTTGTTTAAACGGATGTATTAGGTCTTGTGGGGTTAAGTATCCACCCTTCCCTATGCATAACCGACTCCCGAATCCAATCTGGTTCCAAAGACCATTTTTTAAAAAGATTTTTCAATTTTTCCTAATTTAAATAAAATTACTGGCGACTCCTAACATTATTTATTTTGTTTCGCCGCTCCCGCCGCGATTACGGTTGCGACATTTGGCGTCCCGAAAATTTAAAAACAGGGGGTATCTGGCGTCTCGAAAATTAAAAAGACAGTGAGCTTCTTTGTCCCAAAATTTAAAATGTAGTGGGCTTCTGTATCCCGAAATTTAAAATGCAGTGGGCTTATGTGTCACAAAATTTAAATGACAATGGGCACTGTGTCCCGAAATTTAAATGACAGTGAGCTTCTGTGTCCCTAAATTTAAATGACAGTGGGCTTCTGTGTCTTGAAATTTAAAATGCAGTGAGCTTCTGTGTCCTGAAATTTAAATGACAATGGGCTTCTGTGTCCCGAAATTTAAATTTAAAATGTAGTGGGCTTCTGTATCCCGAAATTTAAAATGCAGTGGGCTTATGTGTCCCAAAATTTAAATGACAATGGGCACTGTGTCCCGAAATTTAAATGACAAATGGAAGCTTCGTGTCCAAAAATTTAAAATACAAAACTTTAAAAATTTAAAATGCAGGGGCTTGGTCCAAAAAAAAAGCAATTTTTTTTAAAAAAGTAGTGGGTATCTTATTCTTTTTCATTTTTTGGTCCATTTTTTTCTTATTCTTTTTTTTCATTTTTTTTTCTTATTTTTTTTCTCTTTTTTTAGGAAAGATCATTAGGTCATGCACCTAATTTTTTTTTTTGTGAAAGTCACCAAACCAAAGCCTTGGAAGAATTTTTTATTTTATTTTTTATTTTTTTTACACTCATCAGGTTATAGACCTTTCACTTGTATACTTGACGCTAATTGCTTCCTCGAAAAACTTTGATCTACCAAACCCGGGTGTAAGCTCTAGCAAACTAGTGCTTATCAACTTGTTTCAAATTCCTTTGAATCTTCAAACATTGAGTATCTTTCCTTTCAAGTTTAATCTACTTCTTCTTCCAAGCTTTCTTCAAAATCTTCACTTCCATATTTTTTTTGTACCTCTTTTTTCTGGGTTATCCCCCGGGATAACATCTCCCATTCAATTGGAACTTACAAGTTCTTTTCGGTCTGAATTGTTCATCAGGGAATTACCCTTAGATGATCAAATCATAGTGTTATACTCATGTTTACCTTACCTGAAGCATTGCGTAAGAGAAAGACTTGAATTCAAAAGTACAATAGGAAAGAAACGAACCACTTCCAGATTGGTCTTAGAAGTTTGACTACACAAAATGATTATTTACAAAGAATAAAGACACAAACCATGAAATGAGATACAAAAAGATGTTGCCCCAATATGAATTGATTCAACTTTCATAAAAAAGATCTTTAGTTGCCTACTAAGCATCATGACCACTAATTTTATTCTGCTGAGCATGTATATCCTGTCAAATTAAACCAAAGAGAAATTTACCCCAGTATAGGTCAAATTGAACCAAGGAAAAGAAAAAGATTGTCCCAGTTTGGAATCGAATTGAATAGGATGGAAACTTGTCCTAATGTAAGGCCAAGTTGAACAAAACAAAAAAAAAATGTCCCAATGTAGGCTAAACCGAGCTAGAGAAAAATGCTCTAGTGTAGAGCCAACTCGAACAAGGTAGAAACTTGCCCCTGGGTAAGTCCCATTTTTTTTAAGAAGCAATGAACTAGATACTTAGATGAGCAGAACCTTTTGTCTCAAAATTAAAGCTTATGAAAATAAAAGCAATCATTCATTGATCAGAATGGACTTTTTTAAGGATTGTAATGTGGCCAAGGTTAGTGGTTATGAAATGAAGGATATAAGGCTCAAACAAGTGTTTAAGGGTGGAATGAGACCAAGGATCCTTATTCAAAATTAAACTTGTCAACTGCTTTTGCATTTTCAAGCACACTTTTCTCTTATTGTTCTCCATTTTTTCCCATTTTATTTTCACTTCAGTCATTTACCTTAGTCATGACTCATTTCATTTCATTTTCTTCCTTCTTTCTTTCATTTCTCTCTTTTCATTTTATTTTTGGTTTTTCATCAGTTTTTTTTTACTTCATGCCCTTTTCACCTTTACTTCCTTTTTTTTTAATGCTTCAAAATAGTCACCTAGTGTAGGGGTGATCATTGTCCAGGGTTTATTGAAAAAAACTTTCAAGCTCAAAAAGGGATAACGAAGGATAATGAAAAGATGGATTCTTATGAAGGAGAGAGAAAGATGACCAATCTTCATTTCAAATCTTGATTGCTCATTTTCAAAAGTTTTAATTTAAAGACAAAAATATTGTGCACAACAAGTGATTACTTCTTTGCTCCATTTTATTTTTCTAATTGATTCATTCTTTTTCTTTTTCTTTTGCCTTAGAAAAGGGCACCTGTATACGTGGGCTTTATGACCACCAAAAGTTTTTCTGGAATAAGAATCCAGTGGGATCCGAACCAAAAGAAATCAAGTAAAGGAAATGAAAGAGTGATAAGAAAGAAATGACAAGAACATGAGTGCCAAGAATGTTGAGATCCATGCAAATCTATTACATTAATGCTTCAAGAGAGTTTACATATAAGATGGCAATCACATCAAATTAAACGCCTCAAATCTCCAATTGTTTAGAGGTTCCAAGTTGCTGGAGGGCGCTTGGAATAGACAGGGTGAGTTAGGACATATGAACGCGACGAGGGAACTTAGTATGAGGTCTAGTAAGCACTGACTTCTGGCTCTTCCTCCTTTATCGATTCCACCATCTTAGGAAAGCTACTTTCTATATTTTCAACAGGTAACTTACTTGATCTTGCAAGGTTCTCAATCCTTTCTCCCGCCAAAATTAAGTCAAAAAAATCCCCATAAGTAACCTCTGCCATCAACCCAATAAAAGATGCTCCTAAGGTCCCCATGAAGTACGAGCTCATCTCTGACGAAGTCAATAGTGGTTAAACCTGGGCTACCAACATTCTCCATCTTTGAGCATATTGCTTGAAAGTCTCATCACTCTTCTTTTGCATTGCTCTTAGCTGTTCTCGGGTAGGTGCAGTGTCGATGTTGAATCGATATTGCCCCAATAATAGATTTGTCAAATCATCCCAGCAAGAAGTCCTTGAATGGTCAAGTTGCATGTACCATTCCAGAGTCGGCCCAGTCAGGCTTTCATGAAAAAAATTGATCATGAATTTTTGATCCCGTGACCAAATGGCCATTTTGGTGATATAAGTCTTCAGATGAAATTTTGGATTTGTGCTTCCATCGTACTTTGAGAAATCTTGAATTTCAAAGTCCTTAGGGATATTGACTTCGACCTCCGGGCACAGTTCATCAATTCCTACCGAATCATACAGGTTAGGGCCTTGGATGGCTTTAATTTATGCTTGCATCTTTCCGATCAAATTATCTCTTAATTTCTCTTTTTTATTATTCAAGCAAATCTTCACTAACTGCTCATGAGAAGCTTGTGCATTGTTATTCTCCCCTTCAAGACTTCTGTTCATGGAACCATCTCCTTCACTTGCATCTATTCCAATGTCAACAAAGGTTCCATTTGTTGTTCTAAGGGTCTCGATTAACTGTCACAGTAAATTCTCGACCATTGATTGTCCTTCTGCCATTGCATCAATTCTTTCCGTCATTTCATCCATCTCTCGACCCAAATTTCTCTCTGAGTTTGACATCTGTTGCAGCCTAGTTTGTGACCTCGTCTCGTTGGACCGGGTTTGTGCGATCTGCATTTTCCGAGGACGAGCAATGGTTCAAGTTTTTAAAAAAAAAATTTAAAAAAAAAAAAGAAAATGAATATATACAAAAATGCGTGGTGAAAATTTCTTCTTTTTAAAAAAAACTAATTTTTTTAATGCAAAAATGAAAGATGTGAGGAGAAGATAGATAAAGAATAAATACACTCCCTTTGTGTCCTAATGAGATTGCCTTAAACTTGAGGATTTATATCCTAAGGATCTATGAGTCTTTCTGATTCGTGAGAACTTTCATTGGGTGACTTTACTATTCTAAAGGCCTCTAGAGCTAAGTCCCTTTCCATAATGTTAACCACAACAATGGGTAAACCACTAGGTGCGGGACATTCATGAAAAAGACACACTCTAGATGAGGTTTTTACGATAACCAAATATGATGTACATCCAAAATAGCTACCACTACGCAACCTCTACCTAACTTAAGTATCACTCAGACCCGGGTATAGGGCCCCACTTGAATGTGTGTGATAAATATGTAAGTGCGGTATGTGTAACGAGCATACAAACTTTTATAATCCTAAAACTACTCACCTCCTGCAAAACAAAGCAATCACAACACACATTCCTAAAGGTTCTTTACCCTAAGGTTTGCATAACAAATAAAAAAATACAATTAAAATAATCAATAAAAAAATATTAAACAAAAAAAAAAAAAAAAAAAAAAAAAAAAAAAAAGGTAAAATAAACATATAAATGTCACAAAACTTGCACAACCAATTTACAAAGCCTTGACTCTTAAATATCTCCAGCGGAGTCGCTAATTGTCACGACTGGGATCGTTTTGAATAACGACTTAAATTAAAAAAATTAAGGGAGTCGCTATCAATTTTATTTTTATTGAAAAAAATTGAAAAACCCAAAAAAGACGGTCTACGCTCAAAAATTCAGGTTCGGGAGTCTAATTATGCTCAGGGAAGAGTAGAGACTTAACCCCACAGCACCCCTAATACATCCGCCTCAAGATGATTACCTTAAATTAGTTGTGCGAATTTTTATAGTTCTTATAAAATATTTATTTTACCCATTTATTAAAAAAACTAAACAAACAAATAAATTATGAAAATTTAATTTTTGGCTTGACAAAATTGAGATTCTGCTCTTACGTACCCTCAGGTGCAATAAGGAATTCAAAGTCACGTAGTTCTTAGAAAAAAAACGATTGTGAGTTGGTTATTTTTAATTTTGAAAAAAGATTTTTGCTTTGAAAACTCATTTGATTTTTTTTTATTTAGAAAAAGGTTTGAATCACCAAGCTGTCATAACTTAGATGATCCTAAAAGCTGCAGGATTAACAAGCTGTCGCAACTCAGCTAATCTCATTTTATTCTTCTCAACAAGTTTTAATTATTATTATTTTTATATTTTTCATTTTTGTCATTTTATTTTATTTTATTTTTTCTTTTATTTTAACTTTTCTCAACATGGTTTAATTATTTTACTTGATTTGATTTTATATTTTTTATTCTTTTCAAATTTTCTTCATTTTTCATTTTTTTTCTTATTTTATTTTATTTCCCATTAATCACAAGACATAACATAAAACATACTATCTAATAAATCAGACACTACTAAACAAGAATTAATCCAAAAAAAAAATAACTAAACTAAAAAACATACTTTTATTATTAAGTTATTATTCTGTTTTGTTTTATTTCTTCGTTTTTCCTAACTTTAAAGTTAGAAATGGGCTAGTAGCCCATGTATGGTCTTCAGCCTTCACACAAAAAAAAAAAAAGAACAAATAAACGAGACAATTAATTAAAACTAAAGAAAGGCAGAGAGTATTCTGGTTATAGGAGCAAACAATAGCAGCAAAAGGGGACAAAATGGGAGAACCCATGAGAGAGAGAGACGGCGCGGTGGCTGGTCGGAGACGGCGTCAATCGAATCTGGTGCGGTTTTCGAGCTCTATGGCGGCGCACGGCTGAATGACGGCGGTCTGGACGCAAGCAGCGTTGGGCAGGAGCGATTTGGCAACACGGGTTTCGGCTCGGATCGGTGCGGCAAGGCGCGGCGCGCAGCGGAGAAACGATAGATCTGGCGGGATTCCAGTTTTGCAGCGGCGTCGACGGTGATGCGCTGGTCACGGCGGCTTACGGAAGGAGCTAACTCAGATCACGGTTATGGTGGTTCGAGTTTGGTGACTTTGGGTTCAAACTCGCAGTTATGGTCACGGTTATGGAGGCTGACAGAGTTTTGTTGGGTTGAAATTTCTGAGTTGGGCAAAAGTGGCTTCACGGTGGTGAAGGTGGTGATAAGGTTAATGAAGAAGATGGGTGTGTGTGTTAAGGCTACGGTGGTGAAGGTTGGAGGGTGATGGTTGATGAAAGTTGGGGGCCATTGTTATGAGAATTTCACGGTGTGTTGGTGAAGTGTTGTTGGTGGGTCGTGGGTGGTTTGTGTTGTATGGTGAGATGGTGGTTCGGGTGGTTACAAGGTGGAACTCAGATTTGGTTTGGTGGGGTTGGTGTGTTTGGGTGAAAAGCTTTGGTTATGGTGAACTGAATGGGTTCTTTGCGTGGGAATGGTGGCTTCACGGTAGTGAAGGTTTTGGTGTGGGGTTGATGTGTTTGGTTGAAGGGTGAAGTGGTGAGAGGGTTGAAGATGGAAGTAGGAATTCGTATGATGCTCTCTGTCTTGTGAGATTTTTTTTAGTTCTCCCCCCCTTTTTGTTCTCTGTTACGTGATGTATATAGAACCAAGCCTTTCTTTTGATCAGCCTTGCTCCACTCTTATAAACCAGAGGAAAAGTTGTCTCCAGGTTGAACAGGGTCCAGGCTGTATGGTCTTTTTCTCACTCCTTTTTTGGCTTTCAAGCTCACTTTCTTTTTTCTTTGCCGCTGCTACTTTGCTTTTTCTGTGTTTTGTCTATTTGCTCCTTTTTTCATGGCCTGCAAGTGTTGTAGGAGTTGTAGCATGCATTGTGTAGGAGGCAGCAGCTCTTTTACTATGTTGGTGCTTTATTTTAAAAATTTGTAGCTCCACATCTTTCTTTTCCTTCTGCAATGACCAAAAGACAATGTCTTTGTCTTTTCCTTATGGGTTTAGCTGCACATAAACTTCTTATTTTTTTTAAAAAAAATCTGATTTCCTCTTTTTATTAAAAGCATTATTTATTTGGATTTTTTTAACTATCTTTTTTTTAAAAAAAAAATTATTTTAAAGATCTGAACAAAATTAAGTGTTCACACATAACAATAATTGTCAGGGACTAGTGAATTGCATACCTGCAAGAAACTAATAGCCTCTGAAGTCTCCTTGTGATCTGCAAGGTAGTACTATTTGAATAGAAGTAAGCCTTTAATGTTGTCATGGTTTTTTCATTGGTCTCTCTTATGTTTTCTCATTTCTATTAAAATTGCGACGTAGTTTAACTAAAAACACTGAATGTTAACAATTAACTGACATAATGATAGAAAGCTTTTTATTTTTCTAATTGTCAAAGCTTTTATGGCTGCAAATACATTTATATTGAAGAGTGATTGTTGATGTAACCAGGGCGAAAGCATCGACAGTGCACTGTTGCGGGACACATGTTTAGGTAGGATCTGATGAGGCATGGTCCAAACAGGACCAAACGTGTAAAATTGAAGTGAAGACACATTAGTATTACCAGTAGTTAAACTAAAACAGAAACAGTTAGAGAGTTAGTTAGCTTAATTATTTCTTTCTGTTAGTATTTGTTTCTTTTCTTTCTATTTTCTGTTCCGTATATATGCTGATAGAGCTAGCTCTTGTAAGTAGATTGTATCATTTTTTCTTTCATCAATGAGAACAAGTTTTCTCTCATCTTTCTTTGCTCTCTCTGCGCTACTCTGATATCAATATGGTATCAGATTGTCTCTATCTTTCTTGAACCTTCTCTCTGTTTTTCCCTAAATTTCTACAATTTCTTCATCTTCGATTCTTCAATGGCACATTCTGCATATTCAGATTTTGCCACAAATCCTTCAAATCCCTACTATATGCATCCAAACGAAAATCCCTCTCTGATTCTTGTTACTCCTCTATTGGATTGCAAGAACTATCAAACATGGGCGCAAGCCATGAAGGTTGCCCTAATCTCAAAGAACAAATTGAAATTTGTTGATGGAAGTCTCAATCCACCTCCAGTTTCTGATATTCTCTATGAACCCTGGACACGCTGTAACAACATGGTATTATCCTGGCTGCGACAATCAATTTCTGAAAGCATTCACAAATCTGTTATTTGGTGTAATCGTGCGTCTTCAGTTTGGAAAACTCTTCAAAAGCATTTTTCTCAGGGAGATATCTTCCGAATTGATGAACTTCAAGAAAGTCTTTACCAATGCAAGCAAGGTAACCTTGATGTCTCTAGTTATCTTACTGAATTAACTTCTATTTGGGAGGAACTTGATAACTTTCGACCAGTTAAGGATTGCAATTGTGCAATTCCTTGTTCTTGTGGTGCTGTGCTTGATGTAAAGAAATACAAAGAACAGGATAAAGTCATTAGATTTCTTCGAGGTTTGAATGAGCAATACTCTCATGTTAAGTCTAATATCATGATTATGGATCCTCTTCCTGAGTTAGACAAGGCATTTTCAATAGTCATTCAACAAGAAAGGCAATTTACCACTTCTCCCAATCTTATTGTTACTGTGGAACAACAATCTTTAGTGATGCAAGTTCAACAATCTGGTCCAAGAAGTCAGTATCAAACTAATCAGAATTTTAACAGAGGAATTTCTAGAGGTCGTGGCAATGGCAGAGGCAATTATGGGGGAGGCCGAGGACACAATCAAGGTTCCAACAGAATTTGTACTCACTGTGGTAGAACAAACCACACTATTGATACTTGTTTTCTTCTCCACGGCTATCCACCTGGTTATCAAACCAAATGAGGCAATGGTGCTGTTAATCTTGCCCCCAATTCTGATGTTGTTGAACAGAATCCCTTTCTGGAAAATAGCCCTGCTATTGACCCATCTGCTAGTCCATCTCTGAATCTTATTCAAGAGCAATATCAACAGATTTTGCAGCTCTTACAGCAATCAAAAGTACAAGCTTCTCCTTCAGTCAATTTTGTCATCTCTAATCCTGCTGCCCTTAATTCCACCTCATCTCCTCTAGTTGGTAAGCAATCTACCCTTTGGATTATAGATACAGGTGCTACCGATCATATTACCCATTCTCTTGTTAATTTCATTTCCTTTCATTCAATTAAACCTTTTTTTATGTCTTTACCAAATGGTCAACAAACAAGTGCCACCATTTCAAGCACAGTCCAATTATCTGAATCCATTCTATTACACAATGTTTACTATATTCCTCAATTTGCTGTCAACCTCATTTCAGTAACTAACTCTCTAATTATTTCTGTTTTAATTTAACTACTGGTAATACTTATCAGCAACCCATTTTGGACTAGAAACAAGCCCTCATATCAAGCCCTCATATCTTGTCCATTCCATCTGGTAATAACTGTCTCTGAACCCATTCCATCTGTTCCACCTCCTCACCTTGTCCCAATTTGCCAATCCACTAGGACTAGAAACAAGCCCTCATATCTTGAAGCATACCACTGCAGCCTCCTTGCTTCTTCTCTGCCCGAATCATCTTCAGGTAATTCTTCCTACCCTTTATCTTCTGTTTTAGATTATGATCATTGCACTCAGTCATATAAATCCTTTTGTCTTAATGTTTCATCTACTGTTGAACCCAAATCTTTTTCCCAAGCTTGTAAATTTGATTGTTGGAATGATGCTATGAAAGCTGAACTGAATGCTCTTGAGGCGACCAACACTTGGTCTATTGTTGATTTGCCCCTAGACAAGACCCCTATTGGCTGCAAATGGGTCTATAAAGTGAAGTACCATGCGGATGGTTCCATTGAGAGGTATAAAGCCGGCTAGGTAGCAAAGGGCTACACCCAAATAGAGGGTGTTGATTATTTTGACATTTTCTCACCCGTTGCTAAGTTAACTACTATGCGCACACTGCTTGCATTGGCTGCCATTAAAGGTTGGTTTCTTGAACAACTTGATGTTAACAATGCATTTTTGCATGGTGATCTCAATGAGGAGGTATATATGGTCCTTCCACCTGGTGTAAAACTTAAAAATTCTGCTGCTGGTTCCACTCAAGTGTGTAAACTACACAAATCGCTTTATGGTCTCAAACAAGCCAGTCGTCAATGGTATTCCAAACTATCCACAACACTTATTTCTTTGGGTTATAAACACTCTGATGCTTATCATTCCCTTTTTACCAAGTCTCATGGTGAACACTTCACTGCTCTCTTAGTATACGTTGATGATATAGTCATGGCTGGGAATGATTTCAAAGAAATTCAGCATGTCAAAGCCTATTTGGACAAAAGCTTCCGCATCAAAGATCTTGGTTCCTTGCATTTCTTCCTTGGGTTGGAAATTGCCAGATCCAAAACTGGTATTTTCATCAATCAGCGAAAGTACACTCTTGAACTTCTTGAAGACAGCAGCCACTTAGCAGTGAAGCCTTCCTCTACACCCTATGATACATCTCTCAAGTTACATGATTCAGACTCCCCTTTGTATTCAGATGAGTCAGCATATCGAAGGTTAATAGGGCGCCTCCTCTACTTGACTACAATAAGACCGGATATTGCCTTTGTTGTCCAACAACTTAGTCATTTTGTGTCTAAGCCCAAGGATGTCCATTATCAAGCTGCCACTAAAATCTTGAGATATCTCAAAGAGTCTCCAGCAAAGGGATTATTTTACCCTTCTTCTTCGAATGTCAGTTTGTTTGGATTTGCAGATTCTGATTGGGCTAGTTGTCCTACTACCAGGAAATCTGTTTCAGGTTATTGTGTTTTTCTTGGATCATCCTTAATCTCATGGAAATCCAAGAAACAATCTACTGTTTCCCGATCAAGCTCTAAAGCAGAATACAGGGCCTTAGCAAGCCTTACATGTGAACTTCAATGGATGCATTTTTTGTTTAAGGACTTGCAAATTTCCTTTGCTAAACCTGCATCAGTGTACTGTGACAATAAATCCGCCATATACTTAGCACATAATCTAACTTTCCACGAAAGAACCAAGCATATCGAAATAGATTGTCATGTCATTTGTGAGAAAATTCAAAGTGGTCTCATCCATTTATTCCCCGTTCCCTCTTCTGCTCAGCTCGCAGATGTGCTCACTAAACCTCTCCTTACTCCTTCGTTTTCTTCACTCATATCCAAGCTTGGCCTCTGTGATCTCCATCGTCTAGCTTGTGGGGGAGTATTACCAATAGTTAAATTAAAACAAAAACAGTTAGAGAGTTAGTTAGCTTAATTATTTCTTTCTGTTAGTGTTTGTTTCCTTTCTTTTTATTTTCTGTTCCGTATATATGCTGATAGAGCTAGCTCTTGTAAGTAGATTGTATCATTTTTTCTTTCATCAATGAGAACAAGTTTTCTCTCATCTTTCTTTGCTCTCTTTGCGCTACTCTGATATCAATAATTAGGAAGATTAGAAGTGAGTTGAGTTGAATCGAGTTAGGCTTAGTTTAAGTTTAGTTCAATAAAAAATCGAGCTTATTTTCTTAGTTCAAGTTCAATTTGCTTTAGGTTTATGAGTTATTCAAATTTAATGAATTAATATCAAATTTAGTTTTCAGATAAACGAGTGCTTGTCGAGAAAAAATTAATTTAAAAACTAATTGTTTAATTCTCTATTGTTTGGTCTAACATAGTCTTTTCTATTTATAATTGCTCTACATTCTTAATGGAAGAGAGTTGAAGGTGCAGATATAATAAGTGTGTAATGGAGATAAAACTTTATAACATTATTCACTTAACTTCTAAAATATTTAAATATTTTTGAAATTTAAAAATATCTCTAATAAATATATTTAAATATCTTTACTAAATATTTAGAATATTTACAAACAGTTTTTTAACAGTTCTTTAACTTAATTATTCTATTTAAAGATTTATACTATTCTTAAACATATAAGTTTGAATTTGAAACTTGATAATTTTTTTGTGTGTGCATATGTTTAGTTAAAAAATGAAATAATTTGACAAAAAAATACTAATATATATTAAATTAAAATATTATTGTTTTTATTAAATAAATATATATCAATCCGGTTCACGAATTAATAAACTAAAAGCTCAAATTTAATTTATTTAACAAATGAACTAAATTTTTTAACTCATGTTAATAAACAAAGTCGCAAGCAGGTTTGCAAGCTGACTCAACTCATTGTCAGTCGTACACATTTAGCACTAGTCAGCACATCATCTTTTTCCTCTTTCATTACATGCAGAACCTATTCATTTTAAGCTTATCCATACGTCTGTGATGAAAGGGCTCAAAACGAGCCACATCAATTTCTGTGGCTATTCTTTCTGGGATAAATTCGTGTCCTCCGGAGGAATAAAAGTTCTTCTTTCATGCGGATATTATACCATTAAAATCATGATAGAACTTATGCTATTAATCAGTGAGGTGCTCAAAAACTGAATAGTAGAGATGCTTATAGGAGGCAAGAATTTCTCTCTTTCTGGTTTTTCACCCGTGTCTTCCTCTCTCTTCCTGCTCTTTCGGTACTTCTCCACTTTTGTTGTTGGTGTTTCATATATTTTTGTGAAGAAAAAAAATTAAAATCACCATTCACCACTACCTGCTTCACATCTTAAGGTTCTAAAACAGAAATGCATTTCTATGTTTTTAATAAAAAATTTAAGGACCTGCATAAGCAGACAGGGAACTGTTGGCTGGCTTGGCTCCACAAGTGAGATATTGTGGTTTGGCTGTTGGAATCAAATGACATAAACGGCTTGAAAGCTAATAGTGATGCTTACCCGTGAAGAAATTAAAATAGCCACTTAAACAAAGACAGATAATTTTTAAACCACAACCGTAGCTAAACTAGAAAATAAATTTAAGTTCAACGGATGAGATACTTTTACAATTTTAGAAGTTGGAACTTGTGAAAAAACGCTTGTGAGGAGTGACAATCTCATTACCACAAGCAAAAGTTAGTATCACACCCAAAATGTATGAAAAAACCTCCCAAAAACAACAAACAGATAATTTTTGTACTTATAATGAATTAGAAATGATTTCTTATTTTGGGGGATAACTACCTAGAGGATTATTTCTGTATCTAAGTTTTTTTCATAGGATAATTGTCAAATGTTTTATTGATTTTTTTGTTATAGTTGATGCACTTTAAACATTCTATTGTGAAAATAGATATATTTTAAACTTTGGTTTAAATAAATAAAAAATTACTTTCTCTAATTTTCACCTATTTAAATTTTGGTCATTATAGTTTTTTTAATGGATATCGGTCTTTATATTTTTATTTATTTAAGTTTAGAACCCTCAGTCAAAATTTTAATAAGTAGAATTTGTTGTAAATGAAATAAAAAAGAAGACATAGATAAATCAAGATAAAAGAAATATGAGCACTAAAAGTCTAGTTTTTCAGGAACTAGCTATGTCACCAAGTCTTCTTCTTCTTCTCATTTTTTTTTATGGGATAACATGTTTTATATAGGACTCTAAACATAAATAGGGAGAGGAGGTTACACTTTTTTATAATGTGTAGGAGTTATTACACCATTATTAAGAATAGTAAATGTTATAACTACAAATCATACTAATGACCCTTTATCACCTTTAATACCTAATGAATATAGTCATCCATCATATGCAAAATATACATGTTTTACAATACTTCTTCTTGGATGATTATACCTCTATGAATATGCCTCGTTAAAACCTTGTTAAAAAAAATATAGTAGGATAAAAACTTAGGAAAAGAAAAAGATACAGTATTCATAGGTAACTTACTTCCCCTAAAAAATACAATCAATCATAAAATGTCTTTAAGTCGGTACATTATAACTCTTGTGACTCTTGGACATCTATTTTCAATATTATTCATATCACTCCCCTCTTAAGAATTTTGGAGAAATATACTTTGTTCTGTCACCTTTGATATATTTTCCTTTTAGTTGAGCTTTGTAAGCAATATTATCTTCAATTGAAATTTTTTTTCATAAGACGATCCACAAGACTCTTGAATATGATGAATCATAGCTCTCAACTAGAAACATTCACGACTTCCTTAATGAATTGTTGTAATTTCAGCATGTTATAAGGAAATGACAACTATAGATTACTTTGTAGATTACCATAATATAGCAATACCATCACATGTAAATAATAGTCTGTTTGGGATTTGACTTTATTTGGATCAAAAAATTATTCTGCATTTGCATAATCAATTAGCTTGACATCGATTCATGTGAATAAAATAATCTCATCAATTGTGCCTTAAAGATATAAAGAATAATATACTTAATTTCATTCCAATGTCTTCTGGTTGGTGATGAACTATATGTTTGCTAATAAATTCATGAAAATAATATTATATCAGTCATGTAATATTTAGCAATATGTACATGTGCTTCTATAGCACTAAGATATGGTACTTCAAGAGTAAGATCTTCATTATCTTCTTTAAATCCAACAATCTAACAATCATTAGTGTACTCAATATATATATATAATTTATATGTACAAATCACTTAAGAACCTATTCTTTATAATTTGATAGACAAAATTTAATTTGCTAAATACTCGATTTGTAGGCTAAGACAAAGTTTTATCATTCAAAGATTTTTCACATCAAATTCTTTAAATAGACACACAAGCAAATAAAGTATTTTAAATTTTTTTAAATAAATATATAATGTATATCAATAAGCACTAATGCTTAATAAAAAAAGTCTCAAAATGATAAGCAAAACAAAATAAATTGTTAGCATATGTAAATTAAGTTCATTAGATGTTGT
This sequence comes from Ormosia emarginata, assembly GCA_029884605.1. Classification (NCBI taxonomy): domain Eukaryota; kingdom Viridiplantae; phylum Streptophyta; class Magnoliopsida; order Fabales; family Fabaceae; genus Ormosia; species Ormosia emarginata. Next base: position 62,050,504 of record JAQQTP010000089.1, on the reverse strand, counting down.
TGAAATTTTAAATCTATAAGGAATTTTCATGTAAATGACATGTACAGAGCCATAAGATGTAATAACATCCATTAAAAGTACTTGACTTTTTGTGTGTAAATAACCTTATCAGATATCAAAATGTAATTGCATCAATTTGTATCCACATATTTTGCACCTTTTGGGCTTTAGACTTCAGGTCCATTAAAGTATTTGCTAGAGTTTGAACTACAAATTCAATAAGCTTATGTTGTATAAATGAGTTCAATTCAACCTATAAGGCATTCTTTTATTTTGACCAATCATTTCTTCGTCGATGTTTTTCAATGATTATAATTTCATGACTCTCATTATTATTCATAATATTATGTGCTATGCAAATATGTTGTCAACGACTATTTCTTTTCGATTTCATTATTTTGTCTATAGAGACATAATTTATTGAGATCTCGTTATTTTCATCATTTTCAAGTATTTTAACTTTTTCTGAAGTTTGAACTACTTATGGAGTTCATACTACTTCAAGAGTCTTGCTTATGTCTCTAATCTCTTTTTCAAGAGTATCCTCTTTAGGATTATTTGTCTCGTTAGCAATATTATTTGCTTTTTCTCTTTTATGAGCTTTGTCTTTGGAATCGATTAATCTATCATGGTTCTGGCATGTTTTCTGACTCATTTGATATCAATTTTAAATGGAGCATTTATAACTGGTATAAGATTTATTTATCTTTTTGCAATAGAAAATGTATTTAGAAATTCATTTGCTGTTATTTACAAATGTATTATCATTTAAACTTTCGGTTCAAATTGCCTTGTTCAGGGATTTAAAATAGATAAAGATGATACATTTCAAGTAATTTTCTTTTCCAGTTACTTATTATTTTCTTATAATGTTAGAAACATCATTTCATATTCAACATATATCCTTAACTTGCTTTTAAAGTTCATTTTAGTATAATGTAGTAGAGCATGAGTAACTATATCGCACACAGGAAAAATTTTATATGAGAAATATTTGGCTTCATGCCAAAATCCAATTGCATAAGAGAAAACTTATAATTATTTGTTGGTCTTATACCAACAAGTGCTGCAACATGTAAAAGGCATGCCCCAAGCAAAAAGTTGGGATATTATTATCACAAGATGTTATTTAACTATCAATTAGAGGCATTTGAACATAAGTAACATGATGTTCAACATTTTACTAATGGTCATATAATAATTACTAAAAGATTGAGAAGTAAATTTACTAGCATTATCAAGACAAATTATCTTAATCTGAAAATTTGTGCTCATAATCAAATAACTTGCATAATCTCACAAACACCAGGTTGCGATTTGATAATAAGTATACATGTGACCAACTGGTTTATGACTATAAAATATCTAAATGTTACTCATGATTTATGATATAATCCACAAATATCATCTTAAATTCATTCCAGAAATTCAACAAATTCAATTCTATTTTTAACTATTGATAGCCATATAATCAATTTGCATTGAGAACACCATGCACATAAAACATCATTATATTGAAGAATTTTTTGGTCCTTCAATTATATCCAAATGAATTATCAATATTGACCTAGGATATTCTTACCGGTCATATGTCAAATAACAAAATTATTTGGAATAATAAACTTCTGGTTTACAATAACATGTGTTTCAATTGCACTGATCATATCTATTTGACTTGATAATGAATAAAGCATAATGTATAAGATTTTGTTCATTGGGTTAACAAATTATAGTAGCTATTCTGGAGACTTTAATTAATTTTATACTACCAGATATCTAAATTTACCATATATATATATATATATATATATATATATATATATATATATTTTATTCAATCAATAAAATTCTAAGAAATCATATCATATATATTTTATTTAAAATATTACAAACTAACAAAATAAGAGAAAATATGTTCATGATGATTTTAAATCACATTAACAACAAAATAAATACATATGAAATGGAAAATATGAATTCCAAAGAATAATTCAACTATTCAAATCATCAATCAAGTGATAAAACTTTCCTCTAAAATATTTAACAAAAATAGACACATCCAAATACATATTATTTGTAGGACCATAACTAAATAAATAATTTTCACAAGCAAAATTTTGACAAATGATATATACATGTTCGCTCTTTTGCTTACCGTAAGTGTACGGGTCGCACAAGTAATATAGTAAAGAGTCGGATATCGTTCCCACGATGATGTATATTAATCTCAAAGGCCAAATATTAACCAATAGCTTACATAATATTATTCAATATCATTCAAATTTAGAAAGGTTGTATACATTAACTGTAAAGACTAAAATACAATAAAAATGAATAAAAGATATTGATTAGAATATAAGGAATCATTTTTTAACCTCTACTTCAATTGATGATATGCAATCCTCTAAAGTAACATAAATGAGACGGGATTTGTTAGCTTGAGAAACTAACTTAGTTAAAAGTCTATGTATAGGTTATTCAATCATGTTTCATTTACTTAGTTCACTATGTTTTCATGAGAACTAGTCAAAACTTCACTCATTAAGAATGATTCTCAATAATAATTAAGTATGACCAATAGGTATATGTCTATCACATTAGCTAATTAACTTATTCCACCATTAGAATGAAATTAAACATGCATTAACTATATCTATGATCTCAAACCTAAATCTCTATGTTTAGTTCAATAGATTTAATCAAAGCACATTAAATGTTAGTTAAACACTCAAGAACATTAAGAGAAATATGATTAAACAAACTTAAATCATCTATATTAATTCAAAGAGTTACAAAATCATCAATATTTATAGAGGTATCCAAAGAAATCCCTATACATAGCTTAGCTACTTATGACAAATGAAAAACTATCACAAATAATCATTGTCATGGCAATAGAAGAGAGAAAGATAAATGAATGAAGGATGAAAGCTTAATAAGAGAGATCTTTGATGCTTGAATCCTCTTTCTTAAAGAAGATGGTCTCCAACTTTGGTCCCTTTAGCTTCCCTTTAACTTTAACAACTAACCCTAGCAGCTGTGGTTCAAAAAGAAAAAAAAAACTCACTTATGAAATCTAATGAAACAATATTTATAGGCCAATATTTTCATTTGCACGTCTTGGCATAAACCACCTTACACCGCAACGCATGCTGAAATTAGGTCATCACGCCGGGCATGAACTTGCCTGCGCCACGGCGTGAGATGCTGAAATTCACACTTGGCGTTCTCTTCTAATGTTGGTCCAAATCCTCCAAATTTTTGCTTGATTGGAACCCTTCCTGCAATAGAGAAATCACAAAGTTAATCACAGTTGCAAATTCACTTAATCACTTGAAGAATATTCAAGATTTTCTCAAAATCATATAAGAAGATATCAAGATTGAATTCAAAGAATATACGCCTAAAATCTTCCATATATGCATGATAACAAGGACTAAACATTCTATATAACACAAATACAAGGCATAAATAACTCCATTTTATGGAGTTATCAATACATGACAAATGTCCTTTCATACATCCTACCATAGTGACATTTATTTTGAAATTCTTACTTTATTCATTATTTTTCTCAATATTTTTTTCACACTTCATATGATATGTATTCTTAGAAGAGTTAGAATCACCATGGTAATGATTATTTTTCTAATTTCTGCCACATCAGTAGTCATAATCACAACCTCTGTCATATCCAAATTTATAATACGAAACATTCACTTCAGGGAATGAAGTTCAACTCATTGGGTGACATTTTTTGTTTTTCATTAATATAACTCATTTTTGTGTTCAATCATAATAATGCATAAACTTGATTCAAAATATCTCTTAAAACAATTCTCATTTTTGCTACTATATGAGCATATTTGATAGACATAAAAAGATTGATGATGTCCTCTCTACATGAGCATATTTGATAGACATAAAAAGATTGATGATGTCCTCTCTACATGAGCATATTTGATAGACATAAAAAGATTGATGATGTCCTCTCTACATGAGCATATTTGATAGACATAAAAAGATTGATGATGTTCTCTCTCACATTTCTTTGTTTTAAATTATATTAAGATTAAATGGATCTTTTTAGATTCAATCATGATCTAAAGGTGTAGTTCTTCAAGAACTATACCATAATTAAATCTTCATATAAAATATGACTATGAAAAATCATTAGTTTTGTGCAATCCTTCAGGGATGCTTGAATAATAATCTCTTTTATAATTTATTAGAGTAACAAATTCGACAAAATATGATAATTGTGTTAGTCAAACAATAATGACAATAAAATTTCTATGAATGAAACACAAAAGATATTTCATACTAAGATCACCATGAAGAAAATCATAAGAGAGAAAATAGTCGTGAATTAGATTAATCCAAAGAAAGTAATAAGAAGACAATCTTTTTTAGCAAAACCTCTAAGTTGTTCAAGTCATCACTCATATGGTAGAGTCTCATGCTAATAACGTGTTGTAAATGGAATAAAAGAGAAGACAATGATAAATCATGACAAAAGAAATATGAGTACCAAAAGTCTAGTTCTTCAAGAACTTATGCCACTAAGTCTTCTTCTTCTCATTTTTTTTATGGGATAACATGTTCTTATATAGGACTCCAAATATAAATAGGGAGAAGAAGTTACACTTCTTTATAATGTGTAGATGTTATTACACTATTATTAAGAATAGTAAAAGTTATAACTACAAATCATATTAATGATCATTTATCACCCTTAATACCTAATGAATTTAGTCATTCACCACATGCAAAATATGCAAGATTTACAATAAAATCTATAAAGACTAATTAATTATTCATGAAAAATAGGAGTTAATACTTTAATGAGTAAAAACTATAAAGACTAAATTCAAATAAGTAAAAAATATAAAATGACCAATACTTTAATGACAAAGATAAAAACACAAATAAATAAAATTAAAGGGACTGATAAAAAAAATTATAAGAATCAAAATTTAAATAAGTAAAAAATATAGTATCAAAATCTTATTTAAACCTTAAACTTTATTTAGAACTAATTAACAACTAATACAATATCTGAATAAAATTAATCATACTTGCCATACCCTTAAAAAAGCAGTTAACGTTTTATATATAGTATCCACGAGATGCAAATCCCCCCTGCATTATCCATCCACATCTAAGTTGCTTCTGATCTGCATCCCATTACTGCTCTGTTTTTGTTGTTGTCTTCATTATTAACTTTGTCTTTTTCCCATATTGTTATGTTAGTAAAAGCAAAGAAAGAAAAGAAGCTTGAATAAAGAAAAAGCAAGGCACAAAACAGAAAAAGTAAAACACATAGCGTAATGTACAGGACTGATCAATGATCAGCCATTAATCTAAATTAAAAGAAAAGTTCTTACATAAATATAATGTATTTAATCAAGTATATTAAATTAATTAAAATTTAATATTTTTATAAATATTATAAAATTAAAAAAATTATTACTTAAATATAATATAATTAAGAATTTTTTATAAAATTAATTATAAAATATAAAAATTTATAAAATTATTAAATTCTAATTAATTTGATACACTTAATTATAATAAATGTAAGAATTTCTCAAAATAAAAAAGAGGGGTCTTTACTTTGATTCCAAGCGACCCAATTCCAACTATCCCAATTCCATCTGGAGTCCTATAGAGATTTCCCTTCACTTTTTCACTTGTTCAGCAGCCACAACCCCACCAACCCTATTTCCCTGTCTTTCTGTAACACACTTATACCCACACAACCCTTTTAACTAGAGATTAACGTGTCTTCCTATGGCAGAAGCGCAGGTACAACATCAAGGAGACCCAACACAACACCAACGTCACCACCAATTCCCTCCCAAAGTGACCCATCAAGATCACATGGACAAAGGTATGGCTTCTCCCTACAGACCCATCAATGCTCCCAAACGTCAACACTATTTATGCATCACCATCTTCCTCCTTTTACTTGGCATCATAGCCCTCATCCTCTGGCTTGCCTACCATCCCTCCAAGCCCCAATTCACGGTGGCCAGCGCCGCCATCTACGGCCTCAACACAACCACCCCACCACTCATGTCCATCACCATGCAGTTCAACATCCTCATTAGGAACCCAAACAAGCGTGTCTCAATTTACGTTGACAGGTTCTCTGCCTTCGTGTCCTACAGAGACCAACCCATCACGCCACATGTTGTGCTGCCACCACTGTACCTAGAGAAGCAAAGCGCCGTGTCGTTGTCGCCGGTGATCGGCGGAACGCCGGTGCCGTTGTCGGCGGACGTGTCAAATGCGTTGGTGGTGGATGAGACATATGGGGTGGTGGGTGTGAAACTGGTCTTTCTTGGCAGGTTGAGGTGGAAGGCTGGTGACATAAGATCTGCACATTATGGGGTCTACGTGAAGTGCGACATATTGATGGATTTGAAGAAAGGTTTTGTGGGTCAGGTTCCACTGCTTGGAGCTCCAGTTTGCAATGTGGATATATGAAGCTAGTATATCTCATCAAGTGTTATAAATTACAATGTGCACGTTAATCTTCCTCCATTTTGATTTTTTTTCCCCACTAAAACAAGCAATTATATATAAGACAGATTCTTAGGTTGTGAGTTCATTTCCCTTGTTTTTCTTTTGTACCATTGAATGTATGAAAATTCAGTTATAATATTAAAAATATAATTCGAGTGGAAGATAATGATAGTCTAGAAAATTAATATGATATACATTTAATTATACAAGACAAGATAAATATTGTATTCTGATAACACCTAAAAATTTCTCTATCTATAAAAGTTAGATATTTTTTTAAGAGACTTATTATTTTTACATTTGAGTGTATGTCTCAACGAAGGTAGAGATTATAGTACTTTCAAAATTACATTGTACTATATTGTCATATTATGGATATCAAATTTTTTTTTATTATTTGAATACTTGAAATACAACATCCACATGATATTCATCTCACATGTGAATACGATATAGAGTATGAAGCTATTTATACAATATATGAGAAAATAATGAGTTACACTCACATATAATATAGTGTCTTATACGGGTGTTATATTCTGAATATTTAAAAATATTTTCTTAAAAAAAATTAAAATATATGTGTATGTGGATATTTGGGGCCGCGTGTAGGATGGATCCCTTAAGTTTGGGTCCATGCATCAATAGACCTCTTAATATAAGTCGTTAAATGAGAATAAAAATATATGGATAGTAGTGACTAATTACTTGCTACTTGATAAAGAGGTAAGGAGGAGAAAATTAAGTTTGTGAATTGGTCCTTTACTTAGCTTTGTGTTAATTATTTTCAAACTCTTAATCATGAACCATCGCATGAACTAAAACCGGCCAGCCACCACCGTGTATAATCATTCTCCTTTTCCATTGCTGTTCAAAGCTCCATTTCACCAAATCATTAACAATTGCCGCTTAACTACCATAGCCCAATGCTAGAACCACCACGACCCATCGCTCAACTTGTGAAATGGTTACGGATCGTTCCAGTGACGCAGTAGATAAATAGTAAGTGACACAGATCGTACGACCTGTGCTAGGATCTTGGCATTACAATCGAAGGAGTAAGTGACACAATCACATAACCCCCTAAATTCCTAAACTTTCCTTTTGCTTGCACAGAGAGTTGAATTCAACATCAATTTCTCAAACCAAAAACTCCTCACTACAATCACAGTCAAGAAAAACTTATGAAACGAAATAGGATCCCTTCCCTAGAGATGGTTTGAAAATATATACCAGAGGACCACCCATACACATGTTGTGAAGTAATATTTCAAAAGAATAAAGTCTCATATTGGTTGGAAGTAAGACTTTGAAAGAGTTTATATATCAACTTGTGACTTGGGCTTGGTAAGAAGCGAATTAGGGGGTGGGCTCGTGATGCAGACTAAAGGATGCAAACTCAAGTACATATTATCTCAAGTAATAAATTTTTCAGGAGTTCGAGGTCGATCCACATGAAATTGATGAAGAAAAATTCTTTAAGGTAAGGAAAGAGTTTGTCACAATAATAAATATAATAAAATTTGGTCACAATTAAATTAAAAAACTTGTTTGGGTATGATATCCACTTTTGGTAATAAATTAAGGACAAGATTAATTCTTTTTATAACTCAATTGAAATCCACGTACAACAGAGGTTCCAATCGAAAAATAAAACATTCAAAGTCCATTTATAATTATATACATAGTTATATTTGGTTCCTTTAATTATTTACCAATACCTACACTTATAAACGGGTTCAAGCATTCATTATGCCAAATCACTTGTCTACAATGAATCAAGAGCTCCACTTTACAAAAAGGGTTTCTAAATTGATTGGAAACAAAATGCAACACGTATAATGATCACTTGATAATATATCATTTAAGCACAAGAAAAAAATTAATTTAACCTTATTTTATTACCAAAAGCTTCACTCCTTCAACCAAACAAGATGAGAATTAGTTACCCATAAACAAGAAGAAAGAAAGAAAGTAGAAGAAAAAGATGAACTTCTATTTACAACAAAAGAAAATTAAAACAAGTAAATAACATAATAGCATGAACTTAATCTAAAACTAAGATTACTCAAATGATCTGCCTATGGTCCCTTTTATAGAGGATTAGGGATACAAAATGACAAGAGAATTAATTAATGAGTGAGTGAATGAGTGAAAAATGCCAAAGAACTTTTGTGAGTGGAAAATTATTGAAATTTCTTATCTCTGAAATCATTCAGTGATGAACTCATGGATAACGTCAGAATGAAGCAAAGTGGTTTTTATGAAACTTCTAGGAAATTGTCTCAGTTTTTCAATGCCACCAGAATCATCCAAAAATTCATCTTACAGCCCAAGATATGACTCAATTACTGCAGACAACTTAGGCCCAGTTTTAGCACCTCTATTTTGACTGCTAGACCCAATATGACCTCTAAGATGTCTGAATGAGCTCTTGTGTTCTTCATGAAAGTTGTAGATATAGGTCTTAACTTTCAAATGTCAAATTTTCAGCTCATTTCATTTCCTTAAGCTCGAATTATGCAATGATTATTGTACACTATTTGGGTTCTAATCACAAAACTCATGTTTTGATTTTCAAGCCCAATTAGCTCCACTAGATGTCTGATTTTTCCCTGGAGCTCTTATGAAAGTTGTAGAACTCTCTCATATCTTTCCTACAAGGTGAGATACATAATTATAAGACATTTAGAACTCAAGATATGACCGAAATACAAAAACAATATAAGACCAAAATAATGCTGAAAAAAATCAATTAAGTCTAATTTAAGTCCAAACTTACAAAATATAACAAAGTTTAATCAATTAAGTACACGAAGAGTGTAAATGACTAAAAACGAGGGTTTATTAATGTATAAAATATGTGATTATCAAATTCTCCCACACTTAGCTTTTTACACTTTTGGACAAAACACATAAGATCAAAGCTAGGAAATAAAGAAAAACGACACAGACTCAAAAGCTAAAAACTCTAAAAGACTAGATGAAACAAGAAGAGCAACTAGAAATTCAAGAGATCAAAGCATTAATGAGGTAACATTTCTTCACATATCAAACCAACAAGCAAGAAAACTTCAATTGAAAAGCTTAAGTCAAGAGTGATAGATGCTCACAAGATTCATTCTCAATCCCTCAAGTGTTTGAAAGGTAGGTATTTCACTCAATTCAACCCATGAAAAATTGCACTACCATAAGCTTACTTATCTTCTACTTCTCCATTACTCAGAACATTTGCACACAAAAATCAAGAAGATTTTATTCAAGGTTGTAATGGAGTCATGGTAAAGGAGAGAGGATAATATAGATATGAGAAGATAAATATCAAAGAGAATAAAAGAGCATTATGGTATAGTTAGAGTGGAGAAGATGTTTGAGAACATTCATCATAAAGGATAATGACCAATATTTGACTAATGTTTTGTTGAAGATCAATCCCAAATTAGTGAATTGAACTCATTGTTAAGTCTGAACCTTCTCCTTCTCTTCCTGTTGTTTCCAAGCATTCACTTTTATTCTAGGTATGGATATGTCACATGGTGTATCAGGAGACTTTGATAATCCTTTGATTGCAACAGTAGTCAGTTTTTTTTTTTTATTTTGCACACACATCCCCATGCTTGTTCAAGAACAAGGTCAATGTTCTTTTATTCCCTAAGGTTAAGTAAAAACATGTTTTTTTAAAGGCACGTAATGAACTAAAAATAAGGAATGGTCAAATAAGTTCAAAGGGATTACACAAGGAAAAATATGCAAGGATGACTATTTGATCAAAGTAGCTATTTCAAAATGCCTCAATCATATTTATATTTGCATATGAAAATGTAGCCTAAAAAAGAATCAAAGCAAGTTCTAGAGTAACAATTCATGAGTGAAAAACAAAATCACACAAGAAAGAAGAAAATGGTACAGATATTCAATCAATTCATCAATAGGCTCAAAATCTCACAAGGCATATCTATCATTCTCAATCCACCATATCAATATTCATATCCAAGCTTGTGATTTTTAAGAAAGAAGACAATTTATGCTAAGATCTAAGAATCTATTTGCTACTTCTACACAAAATAATTATTTCCTCAACTAAGATGCTTCTCTCAAGTAAACTTACCTCCAAGGCAAAATTTACTCCTTATTCTGTCATCCTTAATTTGTTTTACTACGAATAGGTTTCTGACAGTCATATCACTAAACATACTTTTCAATTTAGATGCGTCTCAGGAGTAAAATTACTCCTTACTCTGCCATCATTCATTGATTTAGTAAGTTTATGATAATAATATCATACTTCTCAAAAAAAAATTTGTCAACTATCCTTCCCCCCAACCAGATCACAACATTGTCCTCAATGTTAAAATATAAATGAGTAAAGGATAGAAGATATTACCTGTTGGAGAAATCTGACACAAAGTACGGTAAATAAAATCAAAGGTAAGGAAAAATTATAAACGAAGTATCAGATCAAACTTTCTTTTCAAGCTGCTTCCCTCACTGCTTCCTGCTGACTAATCTATCTAAGTTATTGTTGGATCAAGTTTATAAACAAATACTTCTAATTTATCAATCAACTCATCAATAGTAGAAGCAGAGATAAAAAGTTGTCTTGCCGAAGGTGTGATAAATTTCTATTTCACAGCTTTGTCAAGAAAAAGTAATAAAATATCAAAGAAATTATTTACATTCAACGAACCTATAGGTTTATGGTGGATGTTCAGTTGGGCCCAAGACACAATTTAAAAAATTTCTTCCAAAGTACCAAAATTACCTAGTAAGGCAATGAATGCATCAAAATTGTCAAGCATTATCTTCATTCGTTCATGCACAGATGATATCTTAAGTTCCTCCCCAATTGTCTTTCCAGTGATATTCTATTGAGTGAAAAGTTTAGGAATGATACCTAAAACCTGACTGCCTCTCATATATGCAGCAAGTGATATAACCCTCATTATCCCACGGCAACCTTCCCCACATACAAGATGAATATTTCTCGCAGCAAGTGATCGACCAAGAGTGATAGTTGCGTTTACAAACTCTAAACCTTTCTCATACTTAGACCCACAAAATATACAGATATTTTTAAGTTGACGAATAGAAATACCTTCCATTTCTATACTCACCTTTCCCTTGGAATGATTCTAAGTTGGAGGAAAGTAGAGAAAACAGAGTGTTTAAATAGGAAAAAGAATGGAAAAGGTAATAATAGCACCTATAAGAGTAGGTTGGCTGTTGTCAGAAAAGTTTAAAATTAAGAAATACATAATCTTTTTTTTTTACTTCAAGAAAACCATCAAGTAAAGAAGTCTAGAAACCCCTGAAGGACCCTGCTCAAAGGATCGTCTGTCCAAAATCAAAATACAGCAAAATTATACAAAGATAAAAGAAATATAATAGTAAATGATGACATATCTTTATATACAATTTTCATGGTGTATCTTCATATTGTGTGTCATGAGTGCAGTAATACTAAGACGACTAAGCCAATCTTGGAATTCTTCTCCCTCTCGCTTATGGAATATATTGGATTGAGTTACGACGCAACTAATTAAAGTACGTAAATCTGACAGCTACCACTTAAGGACCACAACCAGTGAGAGGCCGTTAGAGAGCCCATAGCATTAAATCACAAGATGCAACTAAGTTGTATAGTCACGCGAGTATGCCAACATGGGGCACTTCTATCTGCCTATCATCTCAGCTTGCCTAGAAGGTAAACTTTGGGACATTGAGAACGACTCTCTACAGAGCATGACACACGAACCTTATTTATATACCGATGTGTGAAGGCCTCCGCTTGAGTATATGAAAAGACGAATATCCATCCGGGGCTCCTAATCTAATTAAAGACCAAGTTAAACCGAAGTTTAGCCCTCCTTTTCTCATTTTTGTCTCTTTTAACATTGTTTTTTTTATTTTTTTTTCTTTTTTTTTATTTTTCTTTATTTTAAGAAAACATAAAGAAAAAGAAGAAGATAATATGTACAAATTGTTACGGATATAACTCACATTTGCATCTGGTTTTACATCCAGTAACGGCTTAAACGCCTTTTATGAGTCGAGGATAAGCTTCCCATCCAATTTTCTTATAAATTGGCAAACAAGATCTTTTAGAGTCGATTCCCAAGAATGTAGCATTTTCTTCATCCTTGAAGAGATTCCACAAATTAAGAAGTTCACGATGTACAAATCCACAAGAATGTGTCTCAAGAGTCAATAAGATATCATCTAATGACTCCTTACTCAGTTCATTCTTAATGAAAAATATTTTATCTTCTCTGTTTGCGGAAACCATCCCTAAAGAATGACATCGCTTGTTACAATTTCATAGTACACACTTGTGACAGACTTTTAACTTTTTTGCTATTCTCCTTTAAGAATACGAAATTTTTTCAAGACCTGACATGTATGAGTCAAATAAAATTGAAGACTCACCTGCTAGTCGGATATTTGCTTCAATTATCTAACGTACATCTTCTGACATACTTTTGTGCATTAACAGTATCAATCTTTCACATCTAGCTTTTTAGATTTTTGTCAGAGCATTTTGAGGGATGGAAGGAAAATATTTTCTCAGGTTTGAAAGAATGACATCAATTTTAAAGGAGAAGGATTCAGTTATTTTGGAAAAGTGAAAAACAAATCGACTTGAGAGTCACGGAGTACCGTTATTCGCCACTTAACCGGCAACACAAAGAACTGCAAAAAAGGGCAACAAAATTAGAATAAATTCTATTCATAACAAGGATCAGAAAGAAATATGAACTCTACCTCATCAACTTGGTTTTCCAGAATTGATTTTAGTCTTTGTCCATTGACTTTAAACACATTACCATTCCTAAGATTCTCAATGTCTATGGCCTCCTGAGGATACACATGTTTGACAACAAAATGACCACTCCACCTAGATCTCAATTTTTCAGGGAATAGGTGCAAATGAAAATTATAAAGCAAAACTTTTTGACCAATTTCAAAAAATTTTCTCAAAATTGTCTTGTCATGAAAAGCTTTTGTTCTAGCTTTATAAATCTTTGAGTTTTCATATGCATCATTTCTCAATTCCTCAAGTTCATTTAATTACAATTTGCGTATCTTGCAAGCATCATCAAGGTTTAGGTTAAAAGCTTTAATGACCCAAAATACTTTATGTTCCAATTCTACAGGCAAGTGGCAAGGTTTTCCATAAACTAACCGATAGGGTGACATGCCCAAAGATGTTTTGAAAGTAGTACGGTAAGCCCAAAGTGCATCGTTTAGTCTTAAAGACCAATCTTTATGATTTGGGTTAACCGTTTTTTCTAAAATTTGTTTAATCTCCCTATTTGCCAATTCAACTTGTCCATTTGTCAGAGGGTGATAAGGGGTGGCAATTTGTGTGTAATATCATATTTCTTCATTAAAGATTCAAATGGTTTATTGCAAAAATGTGTTCCCCCATCACTAATGATAGCTCGAGGGATTCCAAATTGACACAATACATTTTCTTTTAAAAATTTAAGAACAGTTTTATGATCATTGTGTCGGCATGGAATCGCCTTAATCTATTTTGAGATATAATCAACTATAACCAAAATATACACAAATCCAAATGAGGATGGAAATGGATCCATGAAATCAATTCCCCAACAATCAAAAGTTTCAATGACAAGGATAAGGTTCAGAGGCATCATCTTTCCTTTTGAAATAGAGCCCAATTTCTGACAGTTTTCATAACTTTTGTAAAAAGTATAGCAATCCTTAAATAAAATGGGCCAATAAAATCCGCATTGTAAGATTTTTGTAGTTATTTTCTTTGAAGAAAAGTGACCTCCACATGCTTCTGAGTGACAAAATTTAATGATACTACCTACCTCACTGTCGAGTACACATCTCCGAAAGATTTGGTCAAGACAATATTTGAACAAGTATGGGTCATCCCAATAAAATTTTTTTACCTCTATCAAAATTTTCTTTCTATCTTGGTGCGTCCATTGAGGCGGCATCTTTTCTATTACAAGAAAATTAACTATGTTAGCAAACCAAGGCATGGAATTGGCAGAAAATAAAAATTCATCGAGAAAAGAATCATTGATGGGTGTGTTATTAAAATGTGAGTCTGTTGTAAGTCTGGATAAATGATCTGCGACAATATTTTCAGCTCATTTATTATCTTTTATTGTGATGTTGAATTCTTGAAGCAACAAGATCTACCGTATCAATCTTGGTTTGACATCCTGCTTAGACATCAAATATCTAACGGTAGCATGATTGGTGAAAATCACAATAGAAGAACCAATTAAATAAGATCAAAATTTATCCAGTGTAAATATTACAACAAGTAGTTTTTTTTCAGTAGTGGTGTAATTTATTTGTACACTATTTAAAGTTCTACTTGCGTAATAAATCACATGAGGCCTACATTCCTTTCTTTGAGCTAATACAGCGCCCACAGTAAAATCACTAGCATCACACATTAACTCAAAAGGTAAAGACCAATCAGGAGATTGCATGATAGGAGTAGATGTTAGAAGACCAATTAATCTTTCAAAAGATTTTTGGCATTCTTGAGTCCAATCAAATGGTGTATCTTTCAACAGAAGATTACATAATGGTCTTGATATGGCACTACAGTCTTTTATGAATCTTCTGTAAAATCTTGCATGTCCTAAAAAGGAACGAACTTCTTTGACTATTTTTGAGAAAAACAAATGGACAATTAATTCAACTTTGGCCTTATCAACTTCAATTCCTTTAGAAGATATCACATAACTTAACACTATTCCTGAGGTAACCATGTAATGACATTTTTCCCAGTTTAGCACAAATTATTTTTCTTCGTATCTTTTAAGAACTTTTTCTAAATTATCAAGATAATTTTCAAAAGAATTTCTAAAAATTATCAAATCATCCAAGAAAACCTCTAAATAATGCTCAATCATGTCATTAAAAATACTTAGCATGCATCTTTGGAATGTTGCTGGAGCATTACAAAGGCCAAAAGACATTCTTCTATATGCAAAAGTACCAAAGGGACATGTAAAAGTGATCTTTCTGGATCTTCCATTGTAATTAGTATTTGATTATAACCCGAATAACCATCAAGAAAATAGTAGTATAGATGTCTTGCTACCTTTTCCAAAATTTGATCAAGAAATAGCAAGGGGAAATGATCTTTCCTAGTAGCAGCATTTAATTTTCTAAAATCAATACACATACGCTAACTAGATGAGACTCGCGTAGGTATTAATTCACATTTATCATTTTCAACCACTGTTATTCCAGATTTCTTAGGCACAACTTGTGTAGGGCTTACCCACTGGCTATCAGAGATATGATAGATAATTTCAACATCAAGCAATTTAAGTACTTCAGCTCTAACTACCTCTTTTATGCGTGAATTTAATCTTCTTTGAGGTTCTTGAGATGTTTTAACATTATCCTCTAAATGTATTCTATGTGTACATATTAATGGATTAATATCTTTTATGTCCTTTAATGTCCATCTAATTGCACTTTTATGCCTTTTAAGTACTTCTGTTAATATACCTTCTTGTTTTTCAGTAAGAGACGAGGAAATTACCACTAGAAAACTTTGTTCTTCTCTCAAAAATATGTACTTCAACCCAATAGGTAATGACTTTAGTTCCGGTGTGAGTACTTCTTCATAGGTATTATCATTCTTGGGTTTTAACTCTTCAAATCTTGGCTTCCATTCCTTATACTCTATTACCTATGTACAATCAAGCAAAGAGTATGTTTCAGAGATATCATCTTTTAATTACATGTCTGAATCAAATGAATTGACTAAATAAATTTTTAATTAGTCAGAAGAACTCCTTGTTTAAAGATGATCATCTACTATGGCTTCAATTCTTTCTACTTCCTCCTTTTCATCAAGGACTTCCTGTGGTTGCTTACACATGTTAAAAACATTGAGCTCTAGTGTCATGTTTCCAAATGTTAGCTTCACCACTCCATTTCTGCAATTTATCAAAGCATTAGATGTTGCTAAAAATGAACGACTTAAAATAATAAGAATTGACTTGCAACTATCAACCATAGGTTCAGTATCCAAGCCAATAAAATTCATAGGATATATGAATTTATCAACTTGTACCAACACATCTTCTACTATTCCTCTTGAAATTTTAATTGATCTATCAGCAAGTAGAAGAGTTACAAAAGTTAGTTTTAACTCATCCAAGTTGAGTTGCTGATAAACTGAATATGGAAGCAAATTGACACTAGCACCAAGATCAAGTAAAGCTTCTACAATTTTATGTTCTCTAATAATGCATGAAACTGTATGACAACCAGGGTCTTTATATTTCAACGCATTATTATTATGAAGAATGGAGCTTACCTGTTCAGCCAAAAATGCTTTCTATTTCACATTTAGTTTCTTTTTAACAGTGCACAAGTCCTTCAAATATTTTGCATAAGAAGGAATTTGTTCGATAGCATCTAACAGAAGAATATTGACCTTTACTTGTTTCAAAATTTCAAAAATTTCAGTGTTATGGTTCAATTTCCTTAAATTGTTTAATACTTGAGGAAATGGGGGTGCAAGTGAGAATTTGGTCTCCTTTTGGTCAACTTTTTCATTTTCTTGGGGAATTAGTTCATCATCTTTCTCATAAGGTTCATGAATTTTTTTTTCAACAACATTTCGACTCCTGAGAGTTATCACTGACTTGACTTGATCCATTTGTTAGTTTTTTGAACTCCCATCATTTAGATTGTACTGACCATTGAGATTTGGTTGAGGTTGAGAAGGAAATTTTCCTTTCTCATGAATGGTGAGTGCAGAAGAAAGTTTAGTAAGAGTTTCTTTTATGTCAATCATGATTTGATTATTTTGTTTGTTAATGGTCTCTTGCTTTTCTATGAATGCATGTGATAACACTATAATTTATACATTTTATAATCCTCTCACTAGGCTTCTTAAGGTTCAATTAAGCTTAATTAAGTTCATTTTGACACATTTTATGATATTAAGCTGAATTGGATCATTAAACAAATTATTGCATAAATTAACCTTAATTATCTCTTTAGCAATGTTTAGTAAACTGGCTATAACTTGAGTTGTAAATATCTGTTTGATGTGATTTTGGTCTTGTAGGAAAGCTAAGACAATTCCCTACAACTTTTACGTTGAACACTTTTTCAGATTCTGAGGTCTAATGGATGATATTGGGCTTTGAAGTCAAAATAGAGGCTGAAACCCTAAAAACTTCTTCAATAATTGGACCATATCTTGAGTTCTTTTTCATGCATGATTTTGGACTCGAACCAAAGCCATTTTAAAGCAAATATCCAGGCCTACAACTTTCATGAAGACCACTTCTCTCAAAAATGGAAAAAAATAGGAGACATTAGCACTACAAAGTTTGCTCTAATTATTATTAAAAAAAATTAGAAAAAAAAGAATATAAACGTAAGCGCTTACGTTTATATTTGGTTACTGTGCACACGCACAGTAACCAAATTTGCTTATAAATTCGGAGAATCAGAGAAGCGAGGGGGTGCCTCGGGGGGAGCTTTCTTCTCTCCCTCATTCCGTTCAGTTTCTTTCCTTTCTCTTTTCTTTTATTTTCTTCTTTCTCATGTGTAATTAATTTTCATCTAAATTTGGGTGAAAGAGTGAAGTTTTTAGTAATAAATTGAGGTTAGATTTATTTCTTTCTTTGCTTTAAATGATATATTTTTATGTGACTTTTATATGTATTATATGTTGTTTCCAATTAATTTAAATCTTATTCTTGTATAATGAATATCTTGATCCATTGTAGACAATAGGATTTAGCGCGTTGGATGCTTTTGACGATTTACAAGTATTAGTAGATAATTATTGAACCATAATATGATTACATGATTGAACTTTGAAAGTTAAATCTTCCGATTGGAATCTTCATTATGCATGATTTGAATTGAGTTATAAAATGAAATAATCTTATTCTTAATTTATTATCAAAAGTGGATCTCCTAACCCAAGCAAATCCTTTTCATTGTAAACAACTTATATCATCTTAAATTTTGTGACAAATCTTCTTTTTTACCTCAATTAATTAGTTTCCCTTCATCAATTCCTCATGTGGATCGGCCTTCCTCTTCTCCCGAGACTTTATTACTTGAGACATACCTACACTTGATTAAAACTTTTAATTATAATTAAATCCCATCAAGTTTTTACGCGATTCTTGATGTTTATTGATTTGAAGTTCTAATATAATGAGGTTCTAACTTTTCGTAAGTAAAACTTCTTCACTTTGATCGCAGATATTCTTCCTCTACTCTTTTCATTTTTATTTATCTATTTACTAACACACTTACTAATAATTTTTTTTTTATGTAATATGAATAGTACGTAAATAGTAATTTGAACAGTAATGTGAATAGTAAATAGTAAATAATGAATAGTAAATAATAAATAGTAAATAGTAAATAGTAAATAGTAAATAGTGAATAGTAAAAAAAAATAAAAAAATTTAACCTTTTGTATATATTAACTCAGTGGGGATAATTCTTCCTTTTATTTTCTTGTACAGTGGGATTAATTCTTCCTTTTATTTTTACGCACTAACTCGGTGGGGGTAATTATCCTTTTATTTTCTTGTCTAGTGGGGTTAATTCTCCCTTTTATTTTACTTCTTGTAATTTACTTTTTGCATTTTTTTTATTTGGTGGAGCATGGTTTATTACTCCATCCTTCTTAATATTTAACTACCATCCAGGTGTATCGCCTATTTTTTTTATTTATTTATTTTACCAATCTAACTTTTAAATTAAATCATTTATTTATTTTATGCAATCTAACTTTTAAATTACATCATTTATTTTTTTCTGAATCTAACTTTTAAATTCTCATTTATTTTTTTTTAATCTAACTTTTAAATTCGTCATTTATTTTTTCTGCATTTTAATTTCTGTATTTTTTATTTATTTTTGGGTGGCTGGTTTATACCACATCCTACTTAGTTTAACTTTGTAATTTGGTGTCTACTTCTACTTTGTATATTATTTTTATTTTTATTTTATGTCACTTATTTATGCTTAACCCAGTATCGTGATTCAAATTCTCAGCGTTTGGTTAAAATTAATCCTAATCTTTATATATTGATTTGTTTGAATCACAATCACACACAATTAACATAATTACCTGAATTTGAAAGTATACATGATGAACAAGGAAATCAACCATTGGGAACTATCTGCCGCATATTTGCAACCACCTCAAAATTCTAGTTCATCATGTTTTATCTTTCCACTTACTGCTAATAATTTTAGATTTAAAACAATTATGATTTCTTTACTTCCCAATTTTCATGGTTTAGAATCTGAAAGTCCATATTTTCATCTAAAAGAATTTGAAGAAGTCGTGTTGCTTTCATGATCAAAATTATTTGAAGAAATTTGTTTATGTTTAAACTGTTTCCTTTTTCTTTGAAAGATAAAGCAAAAACTTGGTTTAACACTTTGAAACCAAGATCAATTAGTACATGTAATGAAGAAATGCAAGGTGAGTTTTTAAAGAAATTTTTTCAACACATAAAACCAATGCTTTGAAAAGACAAATCCAAATTTTTTTCAAAATTCAAATGAAACGTATTTTCAAAGTTGGGAGCGTTTACTGATTTGTTAAATTCTTGTCCACATCATGGTTTTGAAAAATGGCGGACTATAAGAATAGGCTTTTTGAAGAAGGTTTAACACCCTAAACTAAACAATTTGTGGAAACGATGTGTAATGGTGAGTTTCTTGATAAAGAACACCATGAAGCTTTAGATTATTTAGACCATTATTTTATTGCTTTGGTTCTCAATCTTGGCATGAAACTAATCCTTCTGAAAATTCAATTAGATATAACCTTGAAATGCAGGAAAAGGAAAATACCATCTTAGTCAAGAAGAAGATCTAAATGCAAAGTATGCTAGTTTGGCTAAAAAGATTGAAGCCATGGAATTAAGAAAAGCAAAAGAAATAAAATCTGTGCAAAATGAAGAAATTTGTGGTATTTGTGATGACTTAGGACACTCAACACACGAATGTCCTAACATTCCTGTTTTTAAAGAAGTTGTGCACGAGCAAGTAAATGCAATGAATAATTTTAAAAAGCCATTCACCTCTTCTTTTTCAAATTCTTACAATTCGGGATGGAGAAATCACCCTTGTTGGCATGTGAAGGATTATAATCAATGAGGTTGGAGGAATAATAATCAAACACAATTCATGGAACCACCACCTCCTCGTAGAACAACAGGATTCTCAAAATTCTCAAGAATATGCACCTTATATCCCACCATATAGGAAAAACCTTGAAGGAACTTTGCATGCATTTATAGAAAAGCAAGATGTCATTAATAAACAAACCAATCAAACCATGATTGACATAAAAGAAACTTTGCTAAACTTGCTTTGTGAACAAACCGCCTGATCATACCATTCATGAGAAAGAAAAATTTTCTTCTCAACGTCAACTAAATCCCAAAGGTCAGTATTGTCTAAATGAGGGTTGTTTTGAAAGCAAACAAATAGATCAAGTCAATTCGTTCATAACTCTTAGGAATGGAAAGGTTGTTGAAGAAAGTAAGGGGATAAAGAGTCAAGTATCTAGAATGATGAACTCCTTGAGTGTGAATGAGCTAGAAGATGTGAAAAAGAATCACGATAGTAGTGATGTCAAACTACCTAAGGAACCTGAGGTGACAAAGAATCTTGTTAAGCCAGAAAATAATGACAAAGGTCACCATATATACATGATTGACTCAATCATGGAGAAGGGACTTTCTACAACCTTTGATTTTGATCCCCTTGAGAATCTTCTTGTTAATTCTGAGTTTAATTTTATTAGTAATCCATCTAATGTATTTGATAATTGTACTAACTTTTATTTAACTCAGGATCATGACACTCAGGGATGGAATCCAAAGTTTAAGGAGTTGTTTAATAAAGGTTGGAGTTTTCCTGATAAAAAATGTGGTCGTCCCCTGGTCTGTTCTCATGAAATTAAATTGGAGGAAGGTAAATGGTCAGGAGTTGAAGCTATAACTTGAGATGAAGGATCCAGATGTAATCGATACTTTGGTAGAAAATCCTGTCTACCAAAGCTAAGGTAAGTTTTTAGTATTTCATTTGTATTTTTATTGAGTCGGCTTAAGTGCCTCCCGCCGAGACCTTTGTATGGGGATGTAAATAGTGTCGGCCAAAAAAATGATTTAAAAAAGAGAGCAAGAAGTGGTCCGAAGGAAATGTTGCGAGAAGTGGAAAGAAAAGGAAGTCGGTCAAGACATTCCATCTGTTTAAATAATTTCAATCTTGGGTCATACTTTGTTTTCTTCATTTAAATTTATGTCGGGTTTCTTCTTTTTTAGTAATTGCAACAACAGTACTTATCTTCTATCTTTTACCTTTCTAAATTTTAACATTGAGGACAATGTTGTGATCAGTTGGGGGAAGGATAGTGAGAATAATTGTTGTGTGAATAATTGTGTTAAAAAATGTTTAAAAAAATTAAAAAAAATTGTTTAAAAATAATAATAATTAGGAAGTGTGTTTATTAATGTGTTTGTCAACAATTTATTAATAGCTAAACTTGTTAGGGATGGCAGAGTAAGGAGTAAATTTTAAAGTGGTAATTTTACTCTTGAGACGATATCTAGATTGGGGTAGTTAACTATTTTGTGTAGAAGTGACAATTCAGATTCAGGGAAATTTGCATGATTGAGTAAATTGTCTTCTTTCTTAAACATCACATGCTTGGTTATGGATGTTGAAATTTTTGTGGATTGAGGATGATAGAAATATGCCATGTGAGATTTTGAGTTTATTGATGAATGGATTGAACATTTATACCATTCTCTTCTTTCTTGTGTGATTTTTTCTCATGGAATTGTTATTCTAGAACTTGCTTTGATTCTTTTTGAAGCTACTTTTTCACATGTATACATAAACATGATTGAGGCATTTTTTTGAATTAACTACTTTGGCCAAATAGCTAACCTTGTATATTTTCCTTGCTTAACCCTTTGAGCTTGTTGGATCATTCTTGTTTCTAACTCATTACGTGCCTTAAATGAAAAACCATGTTCTAACCCAGCCTTAGCGAATAAGAGAGCATTGGCTTTGTTGTCGAATGAGTTTCTTGAATAAGTGTGGGGGTATATGTGCAAGTATTTCAAAAAAAAAAAAAGAGTGGCAAAGCAAATTCTTGGAAATAACAAGAATCTAAGAAGAATGTTCAAGAACAATGAATTCAACCTACCAATTGATCTTTTAATGAAATATTAGTCAAATATTGGTCATTGTCTTTTATGAGAAAGAAACAAACAGAGAAGGAATTAAGAAAATCTTGGGAAAGTTAGACCCTGAATGTTCTCAAACATCTTCTCCACTCTAACTTAACATAATCTTTCTTTTTTTTCTTTGGTATTTAACTTGTCTTATCTATATTACTTCCTTCTTTACCTTTACCTCATTATAACCTTGAATAAAGTCCTCATGATTTGTGTATATATGTTGTTTACATTAATAGCGGAGAAGTAGAAAATAAATAAACAAGCTTATGGTAGTGCAATTATTCATGAGTTGAATATAGTGAAATACTAACCTTTTTAAACACTTGAGAGATTGAGAGTGACTTCTGTGAGGATCTATCATTCTTGATTCATTCTTTTCAACTGAAGTTTCTTTGCTTGTTCATTTAAGATGTGAAGATATGTTACCTCATGATTGTTTTGATCCTTGAATGTTTGGTTGCTCTTCTTGAGTCATTAAATCCTTTAGAATTTTTAGCTTTTGAGTCGTGTCGTTTTTCTTTGGTTTTTTGTCTTTTATGTTTTGCCCAGGAGTGCAAAAGTTAAGTGTGGGGGAATTTGATAACACTATAATTTATACATTTTATAATCCTCTCACTAGGCTTCTTAAGGTTCAATTAGCATGCAATGTTTCTTCAAGGTTTTTCCTATATGGTGGGACATAAGGTGCATATCCTTGAGAATTTTGAGAGTCCTGTTGTGCTTGAGGATATGGTGGTTGCACGAATTGTAACTGATTATTATTCCTCCAAATTGAAGTTCGGTGATTTTTCCATCTCGGATTGATATGTATGTATCTCCAAAAAAGAAGAAGTAAATGGCTTTTTAAAATTATTCATTGCATTTACTTGCTCATGTACAACTTTTTTAAAAATAAGAATCTTAGGACATTCATGTGTTGAGTGTCCTAAGTTATCACAAATGTCACAAATTTCTTCATTTTGCACAGATTTGATTTATCTTACTTTTCCTAATTCCATCGCTTTAATTTTTCTAGCCAAACTTGCGAACCTAGCATTTCGATCTTCTTCTTGACTAAGGTAATATTTTTCTTTATTAGCACTTGCAAAGTTAGATCTAATTGAATTTCTAGAAATATTAGTACCATGCCAAGATTGAGAATTTTCAGCTAACTGATTTACATAGTCTAAAGCTTCATCAAGTTCTTCATCAAGAAACTCACCATTGCACATTGTTTCTACAAATTGTTTGGTTTCAGGTGTTAAACCTTCATAAAAGAAGCTTATAGTAGGCTATTTTTCAATACCATGATGTGGACAAGAAGTTAACAAATCTTTAAATCGTTCCCAACATTGAAAATATGCTTCATTTGAATTTTGGAAAAATTTTTGAATTTGTCTTTTCATAACATTAGTTTTATGTGTTGAAAAAAATTTCTTTAAGAATTCACCTTGCATTTCTTGCCATGTGCCAATTGATCTTGGTTTCAAAGTGTTAAGCCAAGTTTTTGCTTTGTCTTTTAAAGAAAAAGGAAACAATTTAAGCTTAACAATTTTTTCAATGCAATTGTGATCATTGAAAGTAATACATACTTCCTCAAATTCTTTTAGATGTAAATATGAGCTTTCAAATTCTAAACCATGAAAATTAGGAAGTAAAGAAATCATATCTGATTTAAATATAAAATTATTAGCATTAAGTGGAAAGATAAAGCATGATGGACTAGAATTTCGAGGTGGTTGCAAATATTTAAGCATGATTCGCAATAGTTGATTTTCATGTTCATCTTCTATACTTTTATGTTTAGTCATTGTGTCAATTGTGTGTGATTGTAATTCAAACAAATCAATATATAAAGTGACATGATTAATTTTAACTAAACGACCATAATTTAAATCACGATACCAATTAAGCATAAATAAATGACTTAAAATAGAAAAAATAATATACAAGTCGGCAGTTTACACCAGCCATTAAATATTAAGCATAAATAAATGACTTAAAAATAAAAATTAAAAAAATAATGTACATGTTAATAAGTCAGAAAACAAAATTAAATGACATAAACTAAAAAGTTAGATAGCAAAATTAAATGACATAAATATAAAATTTAGAAAGTTAGTAAGCATAAATAAATGACATAAATATAAAAGTTAGAATGTTAGTATGTTAGAAAGCATAAACAAATAAGACAAAAAGCATTAAAAAATAAAATAGTAAGTTAGTAAGTCGAGAAAGCGTAAATAAAAAACATAAATAAATGACATAAATAAAAAAGTTAGTTAATAAGTTAGAAAGTTAATAGGTTAGTAAGTTAATAAGTTAGTAAGTTAGAAAGTTAGAGAATTGGAAAGTTAGAGAATTAGAAAGTTAGAGAATTAGAAAGTTAGAAAGTTAGAGAATTAGAAAGTTAGAGAGTTAGTAAAGAAACCGAAGGACCGGCAAGCCGATTTTTTGCTCCGATGAGGGAGAGAAGAGAGAATAGATTTTATTAAAGAAAAATAACCTCAATAAATTAAAACTTCAAATTAAGTCTCCGACAATGGCACTAAAAACTTGATGCAGACTAAAGGATGCAAACCCAAGTACAGGTTGTCTCAAGTAATAAATTCTCAGGAGTCCGAGGTCGATCCATAGGGAATTGATGAAGAAAAATTCTTTGAGGTAAGGAAAGGTTTTCTCACAATAATAAAGATAATAAAATTTGTTCACAATAAAATTAAAGAACTTGTTTGGGTTAGGATATCTACTTTTGGTAATAAATTAAGTATAAAATTAATTCTTTTTGTAACTCAATTGAATCCACGCACAACGGAAGTTCCAATCGGAGAATAAAACATTCAAAGTCAATTTAGAATTATATACGCAGTTATATTATGGTTCCTTTAATTATTTACCAACACCTACACTTATAAATGGGTTCAAGTATTCATTATGCTAAATCACTTGTCTACAATGAATCAAGAACTCTACTTTACAAGGAGGGTTTCTAAATTGATTGAAAACAAAATACAACACGTATAATGATCACTTGATAATATATCATTTAAGCACAAAAAAGAAATTAATCTAACATTATTTTATTACTAAAAGCTTCACTCCTTCACCCAAGCAAGATGAGAATTAGTTACCCATAAATAAGAAGAAAGAAAGAGAGTAGAAGAAAATGATGAACATAACTTCTATTTACAACAAGTAAATAATATAATAGCATAAACTTAATCTAAAACCAAGATTACTCAAATGATCTGCCTGTGGTCTCTTTTATAGAGGATTAGGGATACAAAATGATAAGTGAATTAATAAATGAGTGGGTGGATGAGTGAAAAATGCCAAAGAACTTTTGTGAGTGAAAAATTATTGAAATTTCTTGTCTCCAAAATCATTCAGTGATGAACTCATGGATAACGTCAGAATGAAGCAAAGTGGTCTTCATGAAAGTTCTAGAAAATTGTCTCAGCTTTCCAATGTCACTAGAATCATCTAAAAATTCGTCCTACAGCCCAAGATATGACCCACCATCTCAGTATTGCTTGGCCGGGCCCAAAGACTGCTCTGTTTTGACTTCTACACCCAATATGACCTCCAAGATGTTCGAATGAACTCTTGTGTTCTCATAAAAGTTGTAGATATGGGTCTTAACTTTCAGATATCAAGTTTTCAACCCATTTCAGTTCCTTCTGCTTGAATTATGCAATGATTACTACACATTGTTCGGGTTCCAGTCACAAAACTCGTGTTCTGACTTCCAAGCTCAATTAGTTCCACTAGATGTCCTATTTTTCCTCTTCATGAAAATTGTAGAGCTCTCTTTTATCTTTCCTATAAAGTAAGATACATAATTATAAGACATTTAGAACTCAAGATATGACCAAAATACAGAAACAATGTAAGATCAAAATAATGCTGAAAAAAATCAATTAAGTCTAATTTGAGTTCAAACTTACAAAACATAATCAAACTTAATCAATTAAGTACATGGAGAGTGTAAATGACTAAAAATAAAGATTTATTAATGTATAAAATATGTGATTATTAGCTCGCACGCACAAAAATGAGCCGAAGGCTCGTGATTAGTACGAATCCTCAATATGCACCCCCTGCGCGTGATAACACGAGGTCGTAAGTTTTTTTTATAAAAAATTTAATTAATTTTTGAGCTTACCTAAAATTGAATATTTTGAATAGGTTTAAAAATGACTTGGTCTTATCCATGTTTTTGGCAGAACAAGTCTCTAACGTGCAAATTCTACTAACAACTTTCTCTTCTATTTTTTTTATAAAACTATCCACTAATTCAATTTTAATAATGCTTTCCTTCTTCATCTCCTCCTCAACTCTTCTTTCTTCTCTCTGTTGAGTTACATAATATTAACTCTCTTGCAGTTCTTGAAACCTTAACATTATCAAGAAGAGTCTGTTGTACCTTAAATAATTTACGACGAAATAATCCTTGAAGTCAGTGCTTCACACGCCTCAGGCTTCAATGTTTTACTATTTCAATTCATTGTAATTCACAAAAAACAACAATATATATCCACTATACAACTTGTTGAAGATGGGGCCTGCTTGAAAAATGCAGGAGGACCACCCACATCTTAATCCGCAGAGCCACAACCTTACCACAAACCCAGCAAGCCATTCATCTTCACTATCATTTCTCTCTCCACTGCATCCGACGACGACGTCTAGAGGAAGGGCTCGCAGCACTGATCCAAAACTTACAAATCTAATGAAGTCTCTACCACTGTCGTAGGCCCGATGGCCGCTGTCTCCAACGGTGGCACCTCTAAAAACAGTCGCGGTAACAGGAACAGACACGTTATTCTTACCTTTCTTCCTTCTTCACCTGACAACTCTACAACTCCAATTGAAACAAAATCTTAATCCCCAATGCTCTCTATCTCTCTCTCTCTTAATTTCAGCTATTCATCTCGAATCAACTTCACCCATGGCTCGCGATTCCTCAACCTCGCTTGCTCTCGAATTCTGATTCCACCCAACCGACGAGGAACTCATCTGATTCTCACACCTCTAATTTGATTAAGGGACTTAACTACAATAATGCATTCTGGTGGGACTCATTGGCAAAACAAACATTGGGCCATTTTGATAAAATAGAAAATTTGCTATCATCAATTTTTGTAGAAGTGCATGGATAGAGCCAAACTTAAAGGTCCACCGTAAATGTCTCGATATTTGGATCTTAGATTCACGTAAGCATTGTTAGGTATGCTTTTAGAATGAAAATGAAAGGAAAGATGTGGGAAGATGAAGTGATCTTTCCTTGTTTAGAAGGAAAAAGAAAGAAAAGGAAATAAATTTTGTGAATTCGACCATATATTTATATATATTTTCATTCACTTATACCCAATGTAGTTTTTTCACATCTACAGAAGATCTTAATTTTTCTTACATCATTTTCTTTAAGTAAAATACATCTCAATATATTTTTTCTCTATTTTTTCATCCAAATAAGTAAAAAGTAAAACTAATATAAAAATTTCAATATACAAATATCATTACTCTTTTCAACCATATTTGCGTCGGCTTTGTTACTGTTGTTGGCTGGCACAATGCGTTCAGCGATGGCACACGGGAATCAAAGTATGGACGCATGGGGCTTCACGCATCGAAAAAAGCACCATTTGTCCCTATCTTAGATGAAGTGCTTTGCTTTTATAAAGCAAAGGGGAAGCATACTATCTGCTATTTTGGCTTGTCTTTACCTCTTGAAAAGAAGAGATAATTGAACTTGTTCGATAAGAAAGGAAGAAATAGAGGTTAAATTTTTCTCAGGTCTTGTTTACAAAACTTGTGAAAATCAAGCAAAGGAAAACTGAGTTTCGGAAATGGTTTGATTTCCTTTGCTAGTTATGTGTTAATACTCTATATACTCATTTTTATCTTATTTTAATATGATTAATGTATTTTTATGAGGTTTTAATATGATTAATGTTGAGTGTTCATTCTACTTGATCTTCATATTAAAAGGTGTATGTAAATTTTTTTATAAAATTAATACTAAGGACTTTTAAAGAATGATATTTAATTTAAAATAATAAATAAATTTAAAATTATTAAAAATAATCATTTAAATTTTAATTAGAGAGAATGATAATTTAATTTCACATAATAGACAATAATACTCTTAAAGAGTGGTTATTAGATATTTTTTTATTGAGTAATCATTAATTATCACTAAGTAACTAATAGTTTCAAATTAAATTCTATGTGAAAAAAAAAAATTGTAAATAACTATTACTTCTTATTGAATGATCATTTCTTGTTACTGTCGTTATATGGAACACACCTATTGGCTTTCATGTCAAAAAGACTTTCGACAAACATGTCGTCATCATAACGAGACATGTCACCTAACTTTCATAGTCAGACAAATTTTTTACATAAGGATTCAAGGGACGGTACCATTGCCTCGAACCATCAAGTCTAATACCACTTGTTTTGGGGAATACCACATTCTCCACCTTCAATCTAGTTTGGAGAATACCACATCATCTTCTTTTATCTTCTTGGGGAATATCACACCCACATCAATATTTTGAGAAATATCACATCCCTTTCTACACAAACATGCATATAAATACAAGTAATTGAGACCATGAACAAATCATGCACAAAGATTTAACGTGGTTTAACTAACATGCCTACATCCACAAATAAGAATAGTTGAATTTACTATCAAAACAAATCTAATCTATAGGTCTTATAAGATAATATTTCTCAGGCTCTCCTCATTCTCACTCTCATAACTGATACAATTTCTCAATACAAATATTTATAGTCTACCAAATCTTGCTTAAGAAGCAACAATTCCTAGTTTCATATTATAAACAAATCACTAACAAGTCTTTTTCAAATTTCTCACATATCTTTTACATATCTATCATGGAAAATACTTAGGTGCTCCCGAAGCAAATTTTTTTTATTATTCTGTATTATTGAATGAGTGTCATTTTAGATTTGTGGATCATCATTATCTCTCACTTAAACTACATTTTTAACATTATCATTGAAGTACCATTAAAGCGTAGTTAAAAATATAGTTTGAGAGACAAAAATAACTCATAAAACTAACTTGGCACTCATTTAATAGTACAAAGTAAGAAAAATGTCTTGCTCTAAGAGCAATTAAGAATTTCTCATAATAGATACATAAAAAATATGTGAGAGATTTGAAAGAGACTTGTTAGGGATTTGTTTATAATATAAAGTTAGGAATTGTTGCTTCTTAAGCAAGATTTAGTTATAATTTCACTTTAAATTGTTTAGCTCCACACATTCAAGTTATATTATTTTGGATAAATCACATGTTACACCCTTTAACTTTCGCTTATATGCACATTAAACTTTACCATTTACAAAGGTGCAAATAGCCGTTTAAGCTTTGTCATTTGAGCCAGAAACACCTTCCATTAATAACACCATTAACTATTCAAAG
Source organism: Ormosia emarginata (assembly GCA_029884605.1). Taxonomy (NCBI): domain Eukaryota; kingdom Viridiplantae; phylum Streptophyta; class Magnoliopsida; order Fabales; family Fabaceae; genus Ormosia; species Ormosia emarginata. The sequence goes on along the minus strand of JAQQTP010000089.1, from coordinate 62,020,267 downwards.
ATTTAAAAAAATAAGTGAAAAAATGAAAACTCAATTGGTTTTTTTCTCATAGACTCTTTAAAACCCAAACTCTCTCGTCTCCCTCCCTTCAAATTCAATGTACAGCAACGGCTAAGAAGAGTAACTTGCAGATTCAGAGACAACCAAAGGCGAAGGAGTTTCCTTTTTTCATGTGGATTTCTCATCCCTTTCCTATTTATTGTGAGATCTAATATGCTATTTTCTTCCATCGTCAAACATGGTCTCTGTATTAAATTATAGTTGCAGTTTGTATGTGTCTAGCAGTGTTACTTATATCGAATCAAAGTGAGTGATAAATTATCTCTGGTAAATTTGTTTGCTTTGCTGGCTCATGATCCCATCGCCCAGGAAGCCGGCAAGAGGGTTAACGATGTTATTTAGTGCTTTGTTCACTATCTTACACAGTGACATTATAGAGCTTTTGCAAGTGTTGTGCACAGTATAGTGTATATAGGTGACTAATGGACAATGAGATAGAACATATCCATTCATGATCGTTAATATAAAATAATTTTGGGAATAAACGAACTTATAAACAGGTTCATCACCTTGCTCCTTAAATCAAAATTTCGTGTTGTATAATACGTGTTTAGTGACATGTTTCTTTGGTTATTTTCCCTTTTATTGAACTCTTCGGTTATTTTTAAAGTGTCACATGTAAAGCATGTGATAAATCTTTGCATAGTTAACGGTGTTAGTAATGGAATGTATTTTTTGCTCAAACGATAAAAATTAAGAGATTTTGCACTTTTATAAGCTCTAATATTTAATGTGTATATGGATTAAAGTTAAAGGATGTAAAGTACAATTTACCCTATTATTTTAATGTGACTACGTGTCTAAACATTTGTCATTTTTTACTAAAAATACAGAAAGATTTATGCTTCTTTTAATGGTTCTCTCTAATTGAAACACTTCCTCAGATACCTTATATAACATTTTTTTGGCATAGATAAAAAAAAATTTATTCACTTCATCATAAAATGCGTAAAATAATAATTAATGAAACATTAAATTAATGATAAAGATATTAAATAAAAATAGAAGTGACAATAAATAATCAGTTTGCTTAAGAATAAAGAAGAAAGATATAAAGAAATTAAATTAAAGTTATATAGGAATGACAATATATTTACTAGAATTAATTTTTTTTAAAATAATTTTAAAATAATTGATTTGTATTTGGAAATGATATTTCAAAAGTTAGCATAAAAAATTGATTTTGTTTAGATAATAAAATAACATCACTTTTAAAATGTAATTATAAGTATATTCTTTTAGCAATAGACACTACTTTTACTTTTCTTTTCTTTTCTTTTTCTTTTTTTTTTTACTTGAGACACTACTTTTGTTTTATTGCAAACTTGCAATATTATTGTAAGTTTAATTTAAAAGAATATTGTATACACATAATAATCGTAAACTGAGACATAACAAAATAAATTTGAACTTAATAAAAGAAATGTGTGAAAGCAATTATATTTAAATATAAATAGAAGATTCAAGATTCATATAAAGTTTATAAGTATTGTAATCAGTTTCACTTAAATTATTTTTATCAACTTTAAATTCAGTTCATTTTATATACATTTTATTATTTTAGTCTACATAAGCTGTATTATTGACTGGTTTATGCAAAAATAAATATTAAATTTAAATAAAAAATCTAAAGTTCAATAATAGTTTAAATGCAGACCCAAAAAAAAAAATAGTTTAAATGAAGGTAGATATCATTAAGTAGAACACCAAAAAAATATTCTTAAAATCAACGTATAGAACTATAGAAGTTGACATTCTCCATAAAAATAATTTTTAAAAAATGAAAATATTGCGTAACTAGACAAAAATATACCGCAATTTGGGTGTTTTCCTCTAAAGCATACATGCTATCAAGGGTGTCGTAGGTGTAAGTGCAACAAATGGGAACGTATTGATGTTAAAAAGACATAAGCATTGAATTTTATATTCCAATAAGCTTCTATCAACAAATGTTATTAGCAACAAGACAAATCAAACAATGGGTCAATGCCGTGGAATATCTCCTACTTTAACCCGTGGATTATTTCTTTCTTTCTTTTTTCACACGTGTTCTGTCTGAATTAGTTGAGATTTTGAAGAGATATAAATAATATTATGCATTTTTATGTGCATATGAATTTAAATTATAGTCTCTTTTGGTAGTTTTTTTTAATATTTCTCATATAATAAATGGAAAATTAATTTTTTGAGATATGATCAAATATTTAAGTGATAATTTTTTTCAATAATGTTATTTTTATATTTTTTAGTCATTTTTTATTTTAAAAAACTCTCTTGATACTTACTTGAGTGATTTTCTTTTAAGAATTAAAAAAAATTGAAAAAATTTAGATGGAGTTCTTCCTATGTCTTTAATATCTTAATGAAAAATATTTTTTACACATTACTTTATAATTCACATTAATTACATTTATATATATATATATATATATATATATATATATATATATAATTACTTATCTTAATTATTATGTTATATGTTATTGAAGCATACTATGCAATATTTTTTTTATCAATTAAAAAAAATCCTTATGCCTTTTATAGGCCCTTAACCAAATTTGTTCCAACTAAGGGCATGATATGGCAATGAAACTGATGTGTCAACGTACCAACAAAACAAATACACCTAACTTAACTTTTTTTTTGGCCAAAGTCATATTTTAAAACAAATTATCAAACGCCACTTTTTTCAAACTAATTTTTAATTATCAATCTTGTTTTTGGCGCGGTGGCATTTTTTTTTTTTGTTGGTACGCGTGGAATACGCCATCACATGTGGCGTGATCCACGTGGATACGCCCAGGATGGCAACTAGGCGTATCCATAGGATCACGCCATAGCTCTTGGCGTATCCTACGTGGATATTCTTACGTATCTTACGTGGATACTGATTGACGTGATGGTATCTACGCCACGTGGACAAAATTTTTTTAAAAAAAAAAATCTTACGTTGGGTGTCTTAAAACTTAACGTTTCACGTGGATCTCACACTCCTCCCAAAGTACATACATTTCACATGCCTTTTGATTTGAGAGTGCGTCATAACCTTGGAAGACATCAATATTTATAGGCTAAGTGTTTGTTTACGATCACAAAGTAGTCGATGTGGACTTTTGGTATTAGCGAGGTAAAACAACTAAGTAAAAAAGCGAACAATGTCTTTTATTCGATGTGGGACTTTTTGGTAAATAAAACAAACATCATTTCTTCATTTCTTATATGTCTTCACTATAATAGGCACGTATAACATCATTTCTTGTGTCAATTTTATCATCGGATAAATCATGGGGTGAGTATATTAAAAGGAGAAGGCATTGTAGCTTGCATCTTCCATAGAAATTTCGAAGGGAGGTGGATGCGTTAAAGAAGGACATCGAGAGATTAAAAAAATGTGAGGATGCTGACTCGGTGGCTTATGTCAATGCAAGTAAAGAAAAGCTGGTTGCAATGCTAATTAAAGAAGATCTATATTGGAGACAAAGGGCCAAAATGCATTGGCTCAAAGATGGCGACAAGAACACCAAGGCTGCATTATCCACGTCCACAACTGTTGGAATGATAACATCCAAGACATCCTCGTAGTCACTGACAGAAGAAGCAAACAAATTGTTAAAATATTCCTTAGCCAACCTACGTATTCCCTCCTGGTCTTCAACATGAGCACCACCCTCATCAATCAATTTTAAAATACAATTCCTCTTTTTCCTCCACGTGGCCATGCTATGGAAGAACTTGGTGTTCTTGTCGCCATCTTTGAGCCAATGCATTTTGGCCCTTTGTCTCCAATATAGATCTTCTTTAATTAGCATTGCAACCAGCTTTTCTTTACTTGCATTGACATAAGCCACCGAGTCAGCATCCTCACATTTTTTTAATCTCTCGATGTCCTTCTTTAACGCATCCACCTCCCTTCGAAATTTCTATGGAAGATGCAAGCTACAATGCCTTCTCCTTTTAATATACTCACCCCATGATTTATCCTATGACAAAATTGACACAAGAAATGATGTTATAGACAGTGTCTATAGTGAAGTACATATAAGAAATGAAGAAATGATGTTTGTTTCATTTACCAAAGTCCCACATCGAATAAAAGTACATTGTTGTCTTACTTAGTTGTTTTACTTTGCTAATACCAAAGTCCCACATCGACTACTTTAGGATCGAAACAAACAAACACTAGCCTATAAATATTAATGTCTTCCAAGGTTATGATGCACTCTCAAATAGGCATGTGAAATGTATGTACCTTTGGGAGGAGTGCGAGATCCACGTGAAATGGGTTAAGTGTCTTATCTAAAGCACACCCAACGTAGTATTTTTTAAAAAAAATTTTGTCCACGTGGCGTAGATACGCCATCACGTGTGGCGTATCCACGTAAGATACGCCGATACGCTTGCGTATCCACGTAGGATACGCCATAGCTCTTGGCGTATCCTACGTGGATACGCCAAGCGCTCTGGCGTATCCTACGTGGATACGTCACACGTGATGGCGTATTCCACGTGGCTCAACAAAAAATAAAAAATGCCACCGTGGCCAAAACGGTGGCATTTTGATAATTAGTTTGAAAAAAGTGACATTTTGATAATTTGTTTTGCCAAAAATGACACTTTGGTCAAAAAGCCTAACTTCTTTATGACCTTGAATCCTCCAGATCTTTTTCTAGGCAGGATCTGTTCTGGCAGTGGTCGAATCTTGGAGAAGGGAACAAGAGCCTTTAGTTAAGGATGTCTAGTGAGTTTAATAATGTTTTTGATATGGGTGTTAAAATGGGTCAAGTTCGATGGATCGATTCGAATAATCTGATAAAATGGATGGGTTAAACTAATAAAATATCAGTTTAAAATTTACATGACTCAAATGGGTTGAGCTCGAATAGGCTGGGTCAATCCGCTCTTTTAACACTACATAAAGTTAAATGGACTGGGTTGGGCTAGCAAAATACCAGTCCAAAACTTACATGACCCGAAAAGGCTGATCCGAACAATGGCCCGATCCCGAATAGGTCGGACCGGCCCGTTTTGACACCCCTAATTTTTGAATTTGTTCTTTAAAGTAGTAAGTTGAATTTAGTTGGATTGAGAAATTTTTTTTGTTTAATTTGATTCAACTTCATCTCCTCAAAGTGAGTTAGGTTAGGTGAATTCGTTAGTCTGATATATACTTTTTTAACAATTTTTTTTAAAAAAATTAAAATACAAATTCTAACAAATTAACATTATAAATCTCAATATCAAACATAATTGGTTTTAATCTAATAAATTAACGATATAAGTCTCAATCTCAAATATAATATGTTTCAATCTAACAAATTAATACTATAAGTTTCAACTGACCTTATTCAAATATAATAAGTCTCAATATCAAATAAACTAAACATCATAAATTAATAAGTGCATAACAAATTAACAACTAACAAGTCTTACTAAGTCTGTAACAAACTACACAAAACTAGTCATAACTTAAATAATAAATTAGTTTAACCGATCAAAATCAGTGTCATCATGCATGTCATATATATTGACATAATAATTGACTTCATTATCTATTTTTTTATATTTTTTTATCATTTAAATGACTGTTTACTAAAAAAAAAGTGTAAGTAGGTCGAGTTTGTAGAAGTTAGACGTGTTCCAACTCGCTACCTGACTCATACACTGCGAGTTGAAGTATTTTTCAACCCAACCCAACCCAACATGCGAACCCAACTCAACTCATATTTTATAGATTGGGTTAGGTCGAAACCCGTGAGTTCGAGGGTTAACCAGACCCACTGGATATCCCTACCTTTAATTATCATTTCTGTCACTAAGTCAGATTAGAACATCATCGTCATCATCATGGTCCCCCGCAAGGAGGGATGATGGAGTTGAAGTGTTAAACTTACTAGTAAATATCTGTCGGCAGATGTAATAATAAATAAATAAATCGGAAGGACTACATTTATTGTAAACAATTCCATTATTATTACTTGAGTTTATATCCTAGAATTTATCATCGATAACGAAACCCTATTTTCTATCGAATCGATTATGACCACTACTTATATTTTATGAAATTGTACACCATGAATAAGAACTAATAAAGAGATTTGTGATTCCATAGAAAGACATCACGATCCCTTATGGAAAAAAAAAAGAATTTGCTGAGATGAAAATAAAAATAAAAAATTCCTACCAACATAACTAGAAGTTCCAATCAATAAGAACCGTAATGAACCTAAAAAATGGATAAAGGTTGAGCAGAAATTACTTGCTTTTCGAGCCTTGTTATAAGTCTGTAATCATACTATAAATTTTTTGCGAGGTTGGTAGTTTGTCTTGAATTTGAAATTAAAAAAACCTTCCTTCCTTCTAAACTTTATTCTTATTAAAAAAAAATCCTTTTTGAATAAGACATGATTATATCACATTGGCTCATAAGTCTTTAGGATTGGACTAATGATAAATGATTTGGGTAATTTGCAAAAAAAAAAATTAAGTTTAAACCTCATTATCACAATTGTAAAAAAAAAAAATCACATTGGATCAAAATTATTATTATTTTGTCATGGTCCCGATACCCAACAAACCCTGATTTTGCAGTTAAAAGGGTACTAAAGGGGCACACACACACACACACACACACACACACACCAGTTTTTTGAACAAGAGTGCATACTATGATCTTTTAAGTTATTTTTGGATATTTAATGATGGATGAAATAGAATGTGGTGAAATAAAATAGAATAAAATTATCATACCATTGTTTGGATAGTTTATAACGGAATGGACGAAAATTTCTATTCTATTATTTGGGAAATAGATGAAATGACAAGAGTTATAGATATAATAGTAAACAATAACTTGATTCCATCACATACCCTAAACCTCATTATTCGAGGAATTGGATGGAATGAGATGAAATAAACTCCACCAAGTTCCATTCTAGTCCATCCATAGTTACTATTATTTTGTCATGGTCCCGACCGAGAAAACATATGACAAACCACGATTTTGATCTAGTTCTTGATCACTATAGGCCTTTTAGCGACCTGGTCAAACCCAGGTGACCCGTCGACCTTCGCGGGACAATTTGACTCAGGTTAACCTAGGTTTCTCTTTATTATTATTTTTAAATTATTCAAGCTTCAGAAAAGACAACTTGTGTGATTTGAACATGGTACATAAAAGACCCTTATGGAATCACACATGGAACAAGAGTGCATACTATGATCTTTTAAGTTATTTTTGGATATTTAATGATAGATGAAATAGAATGTGATGAAATAAAATGGAATAAAATTATCATACCATTGTTTGGATAGTTTATAACAGAATAAAGGAAAATTTCTATTCTATTATTTGAGAAATGGATGAAATAACAAGAGTTATAGATATAATAGTAAACAATAACTTGATTCCATCACATACCCCCGAAATTGGGAGGAAGAAAATTCGAGGAATTTGATGGAATGAGATGAAATAAACTCCACCAAATTCCATTATATTCCATCCATAGTTGTACGGATCAGATTGACCTGGCCAATCTGACCAAAAAACCTATGACCCAGCCTCTGGGCCAATCTAGTTCTTGATCACTATAGGCCTTTTAGTGACCCGGTCAAACCCAAGTGACTCATCGACCTTCCCAGGACAATTTGACTCAGGTTGACCTAGGTTTCTCTTTATTATTATTTTTAAATTATTCAAGCTTCAGAAAAGACAACTTGTGTAATTTGAACATGGTACATAAAAGACCCTTGTGAAATCACACATTTTACCATTACACCATATGCTCCTCTTAAGTAATGTTTTCAATTTTTTATTTATATTATTATTTAACAAATTTGATTTTAGAAAATTGAAACTAAATAATTATCACTGCTAGTTTAGTTACATTTCAAATAGTATGTTTTTTATATGGGTTTTGTTAATATGTGCTCTTAGGGCACATGTTAAGGGTTAAAAATAGCATTTATTATTCATCATTAATTACCTGAAGAATAAAATATTAAATGTTTGTTCGATTTTCAAGATAATAAATGCTTGTTCTTTTCATTTAATATTTTCTATTTTTTATTCTTTAATATGTGTTCTTAAAGTATATGTTAACAAAGCCCATTTTATATAAAATATTTTTTATATAATATTTCTTAAAAAATATTTTATTTTTTGTCCAAGGTTACGTTTGATGCAAATAATGAAATTTCATAAAATAAGAATAGGAATACGAATGAGAACTGATAAATTAGAATGAGAATCATATTCTAATTTCACATTTGGTATAATATGATACAATATGGAATGAAAAATAATTATACAAATTTAGTGTGTGAGATATAATATGAAATATAATCTAAATTAATATAAATAACATAATTATCCTTAATCAGAAAAATTTAAAAAAATACTTTTTTCCTCCACACATATATAATTTGTGATTTTTGAAATAATGTTTATAATTAATTTTTTTATAACAAAAGTCATGATAATTTTTTTTATTAATTTTGATAATAGTATTTTTTACTTTCCTAAGATAAGAGTAAAAGTTTATATTATCTCTTTCAAACACAAGATGTACAAAGTTTGAAGGTTAAATTTAAGTTAGATGAAGTTAAATAAATTAAAGTTAGGTAAATTATTAAAAAGCAATCTTTATCAATTATAAAAAATGTGAAATTCTATTTCACAAAAATATGGACATTCCTTCCTATTTTGGAGAAATGAAATCCCACAAATTTGTATAATAAAATTTAAAATAAGAATATTATTCTATATTTATTTTCGTTAACAAATGCATAAATTCTCTTATTCTAAAATTAAATGTAAAATATTATTTAATTTTTTCACATTAAATATAACATTAATTTTATAATTCAACTACTTAATTCACGATCAAATTACTAATCCATTAACATATTTTTTAACTAAACCAACCTTCAATTCACATTACATTTATAATTCTATTATAATTTAATAAATTTAAACAGTAACAACTAATGTTACTTTCCGAATTTAAATTTTCTAAAATAACTTTAAAATAAATAAATATATATCAATTATTAATAAATAAATAAATAAATAAAAATAATTTTATTTATCAATAATTAATAAATATTTACTTGTTGTGAAATTATTTTAGAAGATCCTCTTGCTTTCCTCCCACCCATTTTCCACCTTTCCACCCGTTTTCACTAATCCAAAGATAGCCCTAGATTGTTGAGATAGGCTGAGTCAATTATTATTTTTGTCTTTTTATTTTTGGACGGGGAGTCAATTATTATTCTTTATGTGGGGGTTAAGGAGGTAACTCCATGGGAACCTAACCACACCCAGAAGCGCAGTAGAAGAAGGATTCAGATTTCAGAATCAACAAACGCGTACGGATCCTCAAGTCCTCGACAGAGTCATACGGTCATACCTATTGCTAAAAAGTTCGTGCATATTTTCCCTTTCTTCTTCCTCTTTCTGCTTTTTCTCCATCTCCTTTATACTATTTTTAAAAAAAAACTTTTTTCTTTTTTTCTTTTTCCAAATATGTTGAGTACCGTATATACTTTATTCTCGTGAAGATAACGAATCTTCAGCTCTATTTTTTTTTCTGTTTCCAGAAGGGTTTTTTGTTTTCATCGTTGGCATGAAAGAGCGGTGGATTACCAGTGCTTGAACCCAAAATCGCGTTTTTATTTTGAAGATGGAAACCCAAGCTCAAAACCAAGTGAGTATTAGTATTTTTGCAATTCAAGATTGAATACCCATTAGTGAACCCTTGTTGTTATGCCGTTATAACTTTTTGCTTTTTCTTTGTCAGGATCCTCGAAGCTCCTATTCAATCAATGTTAAACTTGATGTAAATACAGGACTTTAAGTTACCTAATCAATTGAATACTTCAGATCTTTGCATCATTTTTCTCTATTTATATGAGCAATTGTGTGCTTTCGTGTAATATAGGAGCATCTTCTAGCTATATTCAACTCCTGGAGAGTAATTGATTAATGACACCCTCCACCTGTTGGTCCTGTTCTCTGATGACATGATTATGCCATTTTCATTTGTGCTTCAAGGATTCTAAGAAGTCAAGTTGTTAGGTTTTTTTATTTTTATTTTTATAAATTTTCCTACGAATATTCTTTCTCTTGTACAAGGATGCCAAATTTTCTTGATTTATATGTTTTCAATTGGCCATCCTCTTTTTGATGTTGTGTATGTTGGTTTGAACTTTGAAGTATATTCGTGATTGATTGACGTCGTTGGCTATTGTATGTGGCTACTTTGTTCCGAAATTTTGTGATAATGCATAAAAAGGGAACTGATCTTTATAACTCATCCATATGCATTTTCCTGCACTTGTGAAACTTTTCTTTCAATCCCTACTTTGCAGTGTGAATGTGAATCTCTGTTGGAGCTTGTCAATTATTAAAATATAACTGAATATGTGCCTGAACTAAAGCTCATCTTGCTTAAAGTTTTTCTCCCTTTTTGAGTTTCTTCATTTTGGCAAACAATGGTATAGTTTTGCGCTTTAGTTGTGAGTTAAAATCAATTAAACATAAGTTATTTGTGTTTTTAAATTATAGTAAATTATTTATCTTGTAAAGGAACTCTTCAGACCTGGGTTTTAAATCTGTTTTACCATGTTTGTTCGTGTGTATTAGTCAATCAAAGTGAGATTATCATGCTTCAATCATGGAATTTTAAAGGAACTCTTTTTATAAGATATATATTATATTGTGCAAATTAATTAGCCAGTCAATGTTTATCATTCTACAACAAAGTTTAAACCTTTTATGGTTGACTAGATATCAGGTTAACAATTTCATTTACCAATGCACATCCTTGCTCTTATATTCAGAATCAATGGGTTGTTACATCAAAAGCTGTTACTTTTATAAGCATTTGAACTGGGATTGCAATTGCAACCCAAGGCTTTCTGATTTGATGGATTATTAGTCACAATATGTATTGATCAATTCCTATTGTATCTTTCTCAAGTAGGAATTTCATTTCATGGCTTATGAATTCATAGTCATACTATTTGCTCACCTAAAGTTAGCAAGGGTGTTTTTCACTTTGAACTGTGGTTTTGATGTTTACTTCTTATAGTTGAGCATCGAGACCCAAGTATCTATTGAATTCATACAGAATAGATCTTTGGCTTCTCTTTTCATTATCCAAAGGAATTTTCATATTTGTAATGATGTCATCCAGTGTCTTATTGTTCGACATCTGTAATTTATGTTGCTTTTCTATGTCTTGTCAACAATGTTTTCCCTGCTCTTTAATAGATGGAAATGTATATTGTTTAAGCACCAGTGAGGTCTTCCTATTTTGCCATTGCTTTCAATTATCATCTATTTTAGTATAGTTGTGGTACAATTTTACTCAATTGGCTCAGCGCATAACTGATTATGTTTAACACTTTTCACTGAAAAAAAATAGTACATTTTATTCTCTCATATAAAATGGTTTTATTTTACTCTGATTTTCTGCTCAGATTACTCAAATTTTTTCCTATGGATTTTAGAGTTTGTTAAATCATCTCTGAAAGATCACATTTTGAATTTGTTGTTAGTGATTTGTTTTGTACATCAAAGGGTGAAAAATTAAGCCATTTATTAAATTGGGTGAACTATAAGAAATAGAAAATTTGTTGGAAGTTCATATATTTAATTTATTTGATGTTTGATTTAGAGAACTCCCTTAGAAGCCCCGGTAAGAAGAGTAGATCAGGTGAAGGATAGTCCAATAGTTAGAGGTAGAGGGAGACTAAGAAAGACTATAGGTGAAACTATTAAAAAAGATTTAGATTTGAATGACATTTCTGAAAACTTGGTTTATGATAGGGCGCAATGGCGTTGTTTGATTAATGTAGCCACCCTATCTAGTGGGAAAAAGCTTGGTTGTTGTTGTTGTTTGATTTAGAGAACTGTGTTAGCCAAATATTAAAGAATCCCTTCGAGATCTCTGATACTTTTTAGGATGATTTATAAAGTCATTACAACTAATGTAGGTCTTAGATGTATAATTGGATAATGGTTGACACAGCTGCTCATAGTGGTTTTATCAAGCCTTACTTTTTCTTTGCCAGTTTTCTTTTAATTACTTATTCATTCTACTTCTGGAGCACTGTATCTTTGGATCAAATTGTCCCTGATATAATGTACAAAATTATTGATGCTTGATATAATATTTTCTTGTTTCTTGTTTAATGATTGGAAGAGTGTATGCTCCTGTTGTCTGATTTTTCTCCAACTCAAGAAATATTGCATTTTTATTAATATATTGCAGATGGAAGCACAAAGCTCTCAGCATGCACAAGTTATTGAAATCAGTGGAGATATTCCTGATCTAAGAAGGAATCCAGGAGGAAGTAAGATTTGTGGGGAAGCACCATGTGGGTTCTCGGATGCTTTATCCATCTCTAAGGATTCTGAAGAACGATCAACTTCCATGCGAAAGCTTTTGATGGCAGTGGTCCTTTGTGTTATTTTCATGACCATTGAAGTAGTTGGTGGCATCAAAGCTAACAGCCTCGCTATATTGACTGATGCAGCACATTTGCTTTCAGATGTTGCAGCCTTTGCCATCTCCTTATTTTCTTTATGGGCTGCTGGATGGGAAGCTACGCCCCGCCAGTCATATGGATTTTTTAGAATAGAGATTCTTGGTGCTTTGGTTTCTATCCAATTAATATGGTTGCTTGCTGGGATTCTAGTATACGAAGCAATTGATAGAATCATTGCTGGTCCTCGCGAGGTGAATGGTTTTTTAATGTTTATAGTTTCTGCATTTGGTCTAGTGGTTAACATCATCATGGCTGTGTTATTGGGTCGTGATCACGGCCATGGACATCATGATCATGGCCACAGCCATGGAATTTCAGTGTCTACCCATCATGATCATCATCATCAGCATGCTGTAAAGCATACAAAAGATGAGCATCATCATACTCATGATGATCACACACAGCATCATGATGAAAAGCATCCAAAAGATGGACACCATCATACTCATGAAGATCAAATGCACCACCATGCTGACAAGGAGGTTACTGAACCACTTCTTGGTGAATCAAAAGGCGGATCTGAGAAGAAGAGACGATGGAACGTAAATGTACAGGGGGCTTATCTCCATGTACTTGGGGACTCTATCCAGAGTGTTGGGGTAATGATCGGGGGAGCAATCATATGGTATAATCCTCATTGGCAAATAGTTGATTTAATTTGCACTCTAATCTTTTCAGTAATTGTTTTGGGGACAACTATCAATATGCTGCGGAACATATTGGAAGTCCTGATGGAAAGCACACCACGTGAGATTGATGCTACTAAGCTTGAAAGTGGGCTGTTGGAGATGGAAGAAGTAGTGGCTGTTCATGAGCTGCATATATGGGCCATTACAGTGGGGAAGGTTTTGCTAGCTTGTCATGTTAAAATCAGACCTGAAGCAAATGCAGACATGGTGCTGGACAAGGTTATAAACTACATCAAAAGGGTTTATAACATCAGTCATGTAACTATTCAGATAGAGCGTTAGTACATTTTTTAGAAAAAAATTTGTGTGCGAGTGATGATTATGAAGGGAAGGATTTAGTTAGACTTGGGGCATTATGTTTCTGGAACTCAACTTTCTCTATGACAATAATGCTTGCATATGCTCTTCTTTCTAGCAGTTTAAGAGTAAGGATATTGAGCATTAAATATTTGCATGCCAAATTTTCATATCTATGTGATATTATCGTTGGTCTTTGCCACTTGGTTTTTCCAGATTTATAGGTATTTTACTAAGTTGTTTGAAACTTTATTTGCTGCATTTGATACAAATTTGCCTTTGTCATTTACATGCATTATTACTTCTGAGAGACAAAAGTGTCCCTACCACCCAGTTGAGCAACTGCCATTGTGTTTTGGAGTGTATTTCTGATTAATTCTGTGTCACAAGCACATAGATTGTAAAGGTTCTCAGCTGTTTTACTGATAGTACCAACTCAATTTGTTGGTGCTGTTACTACTCTTTTAACATACTAAGAGACTTTTGTTGAATCACCAAGTTTTAACCTGCCCCGGTTCTTCAAACCCCCCCTCCCCGCCCGCCCGCGCGATGTCCCTGGTAAATAACAAAAAGATTCTCCAGTCAATGTCTGACGGGGTAAGAGTTAAAATAATTTACAGGCAGTGGTTAGTGTTACCTGAATGCATAAATTAAACCATGTTGTAAACGTTCGAGACAAATCCCAAGTCTTGCAGGGTTCTAGAGAGAGAATGCTTCTGATTGTGGTTGAAGGGATGCAATTATTGTACGAGATATTCCAATCCAACAGTAAGATTGTAAAAAAATATAAAATAATTTGATTTGTAAATTAAATTTTGTGTTTGAAATGTTAAAAAATAAGAATTAATTTGATTTTTAAAATTTTATATATTTTATTTTTTTATTTTAAAAATTTCATCAAATTTGATAAGATTTATTATAATTTGATTTGATTTGAATTAAATAGATTATTTTATTTTTAGTAATTATTTTTAACTATTTTTTATAAAGATTAAAATATAAAATAATAAAATCAAATTAAATTAATTCTCATTTTAATAAATTTTAAATACAAAATTTAATTTTTAAATTAATTTTTTATTTTTAAATTTTAAATACAAATTTTGATTTTTAAATCAAATTAATTCAAATCAAATTAATTCTTATTTTTATTTATCCTAAACATAACCTTAAGCAATTTTGGTATTTTCATGCTTTTTCTTTTTCTTTGCCAAAGTTAAGAATCTTCATAACATCATGAAAAGTGGTAAAAGTTGTAGTCATATGCTGTGGATATTGATTTACTTAGTGGTACAGACAAAGAAAAACATACCAAACTGCACCTACCCCAAGAGAGAAGGCATCTAGAGACACGGTAAACCCCTAAAACAATTATTATACTGAGAGATGTGAAGCCACAATTCCAAGCCAACAGTTAAGATTCTTAGAAATTCAAATGATTTTGATGTTTCCAAGTTGTCATTCGTAGTCGACATTGATTACATAGTAGTACAGACAGCGTACATCCCAAACTGCTCCTGCCCCAAGAGGGAAGGCATCTACAGGCACAGTAAACCCCTGAAACAACTAGACAGTCACCAAGTAATCGAGCCAATCCTTTTCAGCCTTGTTAATATTTGAGTAGAAAGTTGGGGCTTACTTAATGATATAATTTGTCATCATTTAAATGTGTTCCGAATCTCTTTCTTCTTGTTGAAGTTATGTACACACAAGTTACTCAGCTTATCAGTTGAATATGGAAAATCAAGTTGTGCTCAGAAAGAAAAACTATATTTGAAGGAAAATGGAGGCAGAAATGTTCTATTCAATTGTTTCCTACAATGTAGAAAGGAGATAAGTATTGTCACAGATAAGTTTAGGGAGTTGCTACAGTATTTTTATAGGTATAGTAATTAAGATGAGTTGTCAATTATTTAAGAATTTATTAAATATAATTAACAACACAATGAAATGCTTAACAATTAATCTTAATACCATGCCAATATATATATATGTGTGTGTGTGTGTGAGTGAGAGAGAGAGAGAGAGAGTAATTCCCACAAGACTATTACCGAGAGAAAAGGAAATATGTGTGTGTGTGTGGGAGTAATTCCCACAAGACTATTACCGAGAGAAAAGGAAATCTAAGAAACTGAAAATCGCCTTATACGACAGAATACTTGCTCGTAGGGCAGTGTACAGTGTGAGTGGCATGATAGCAATCCAAGGAAAAAACAACACATATATTGGATTGGCCCTGCACAAGGTTGTCTTTATTAGGCCTTTACGCAAATTGAGACTAAAATTGAGTTGGAGATTTTGTGCAAGATCTTGATTGTGCCTTGACAATAAGAAGAATGGATAATGTGTGTAGCTTTTGAGAGGCCAACGATTGGTGTGCCATTTTCCTCTCTTCATATAGTTACGTGGTTAAAACTAGGTTATCCAAACCTACCAAGTTAGCTAAATCAGCTACTGTTCACACTCATCTCTAACTTATCAAGAGTGTCAAGTCTAATATTGAAGTTGAACATGAGAAAACTTAACCAAGTTGTGAATTGTTAATGATAAGGTAGTCGTACATGTTTCCCAATGACCAACTAGTGACTGGAGGATTCTTCCATGCTCACTTTAGCTTTGTGAGCATCGATGCTCACATTTTTCTACCTGTTATTTTAGGTCACTTATTATTATTATTTTTTACTGCTAAGTTAGCTGTATTTAATTAGTTTATATTTAGACCCCTATGTTTTAACTTAATTGAGATCAGTCCTTGAAATAAATCAGACACATCGAGCAATGTATTGGGTATAGAAATATGTCGATGAAGATGTTTTGACAATAGACACATGTTATTGTCAATTGATTCAGCCAGTTTTGTGGATGATTGTGTACATAGAAGGTTGTTTTGTGTTATTGTCATGGGAAGATGCAGAAACAAGGTGCAGATCTTTATATTGTATAAAAAAATGGATGGAAAGAAACAAGGTGCAGATCTTAGCCTTTTAGGTTACAAAAAACTGGGACTCCAAGTGCTCTGTGCTAAACATTGCGTTTTGCCAATGGTAAGACATGATCCTTTCTTTCAATTAAACTTCTCATAGGGATTAGCTTTACAATTTTTAACATTATCATCTTTATCGATTTCAGGTAGTCAATCCCATCCATTTAATTTATATATTATGAATCCAACGTGTAGGAATTTATGAGCATCGATACTCACTCTTTATTTGTGAGTATTAAAGACAGCGCCCTAGTGACCAAGTTAATTGGCATCCTTTGTGACTAATCAAAGAAGAATGGCACATGCTTAGAAACTTAACTATCACCAAAATGACTTCAGATTGAAACATAGATAGTGAATGGGTGTAAACTTGTTAGTAGTCTTGCCACAGTTGGATTCCATTAATTAAAACAAAACTTGAGTCCAGACATCATCATTGCTAAATTGGAAGCCTAGCTGGTGGCATGAAGCCCCAGTCCAAAATTTGATTAATTATTTACGACTAAAATCCACAGCTGCAATGCTGACATATATAAATGAGACAACAAGGATGGTTGGCGTATTTGTGAACTATGAAAGGTAGATTTTAACTAACTCTGTAGTTAAATAGTCTAGAACTCTTGTGGCGCAACCAGATGCCAAAATGCATGATAGAAACTGTATGCTTTGTGCAGTAGAATGAAGCTGACAATAGTTCATACAGGGCAAAACGAAAAATCTAGGCACAATAATTGCAATAGCTACTGTTTACATATCACGCACACCCAACCCCCGCCTCGCCTCGTATTGCGTATGTTCTTGATGAATTCTATTAGACCAGATATCACATATGTTAATTAAGGACTATCTACACACAACCCCACACATCATCTTTAAACTGCATTAATTTGCATACGTGCTTAAATATTTGAAAGGAAAATATTTTGTGGACTACTAAATTTGATACTCTATATAAATATTGTATATATTGATATGGGTGTAAATGAATATTAAAATATATTATATTTTGAAATAAAATAAATATATTGTATCTCGATATGAGAAAAATATAAACTTAGTATTAAATTTTAAATATACAAATAACGAAATTGTATTATTGTTGATATTCTTAGGTGATAGAATTGAATACGATATAGTCAGACGACTTAGGCGTAATGATAAGTGAATTATGTTTTTAGGAGAAGATAAATATTTGAATTCTGAAAATTTCACTTATAAAAATGATCTAGTAAACAAAATAAAAAATAAAAAAATAAAAATATAGTGATGTGAATTGAATTTGACTAATTAATTAGCGTTAAAATAAAAATCAAAGTTCGTTAGTCCGAATTGAATGTCAATAAATATTTAAAGTTATAAGTGATATAATAACACTTCCAAAAGAAAAGGGGAGATGGATCATATTCAGAACATTCATGTCTTGATAATAAAAATCAAGGTTATATTGAGTTCATCGAGTAGGCACTCCTTCTGTTTACTTTTATCTGTTCATTAATATTAATGTTTATAGATTAAAAAAGTTATTAAATATGTTAAATAATAATAAAAATAATTTAATATGATTAAATTATTTTTTCTCACTTAATGAATATTTTTTTTCTTTATCTTTATTAATCTTACCATCTCTCTTTCCTATCACTTCTTTGATTAGAATAATTGATTTTAGAAAGTTGTAAAAATCAATTAATATATATTTATTAAATTTAATGGAGATAATAAAATATGAGGATAAAGTTAAAAAAAGACTAATAAATATTTTTTGATTTTTTAAATAAATAAATAATATTGAATTAATCAAAATTTTTAAATAGATAAAAAAAAGTGGACAGAGGAAGGAATAAATAACATTATATTTAATTATAATAAAATTAAATATATTTCATTTTTTATTATTTTCTAATAATTTAGTTATACTATTTTTTAATTATTTTTATTTTTTTATTTTTTTATTTTTTACATTACCTATATGCGTGGCCATTCTTGTTTTGTAATACCATTCTTATAACAAATCAACGTTTAATTAGTTTAAATAGTTCGAGATTTATTTTCTTTAAATAAAGTTTTAAGTTTAAATTTTTTAAATTAAAATAATCAGTGCCAAAAACAGTGGGGATAGTAACAAGGGGGAGCACGTGGAATTTATAAAAAATTACTATAAGGAAAAATCTAAGATGTAAGTGCTCTTAAAAACTAACATTATCTCATTTATATCCTTTGAATAATTAAATTTATTAACCTAAAATATTCTTTTCCCACTTTTCTAATCAGCAAATCATAAATGTCGTAAATCCCAATCCCAATTTAGCAATTTAAATTCTCTTTGATCCTTTGCCTTCGGAATCTGGATGTTGGCAAATCACGAGTGGTTCTATAAGGAGTGGTGACAACTACAAGTTAGTAACGACAAAACATTAAGTATGAGTTTCTATTTTTGTTTGGTTTCCTAATTGACCAAAGATTGTTCTTCACTATAGATATTTATCAATTTCTTGACTTATATTTTAAATTTTTAAAGCTTTTATTCTCATTTTAAAAAAGTGTTGAAGCATTTTGATTTATTGTGTAGTTCTTCTTTTTATTTGTCTTTTATTATTTTCCTCTATTTTAGGTAATAAATTTATTTTTTTAATATTTTATTTTTCCCTTCATGATCTCTTTTATAAAATCAATATTTAAAAATCTATAATTATTAGTCTCTTTATGTGCCTTTAGTTGTGAAATTGATATGTTTAATATTAAGCTCCTCCTAACGTTCGGCGCCAGCTCTGCCACTGGCTGGGAAAGTTTTATATTTTTGTAGTTTAATTTAGATTGACTCTAAATTAGTTAAGACATAATGTAATTTTTAGATATTAGGGGGTTTATAAAAAAAAAAAAAAAGAAAACCATTAGGATATGTTTTTTATAGAATAATATCAGACACATAAATTTATACACATATCATTTTATATATTTATATATTTGATTATCTGATCACAAATTAGACTTATTTTATTTTTTATATACTTTTATTTTAATTTTGCTGTATAAACAAAAGTAAAAAATATAACGCAAAAAGAGACGTGTAGATAACATTTTTCTTCCTTATACAAGGTCTCACGTGAATTTTACTATATCCTTAAATCACAGCGGCAATATTTGACAATCACTCATATTCCTTTTGGACATGTACCTTATAACAATGATACAAATCTCACATTAATCTTAGTATATACTTAATTACAGCACTTACTTTCTTTAATTATAAGAGGGAAATTAAAACTTTATAGTTAAATTAAAATTTTAATTCTTATACTTTACATTTATTTTTAATTATTTTTTTTAATTTTTTTCTTTTAAAATCAATCTTTATACTTATAAATATTTTTAAAATAATCTTTATTATTAATTTTTATTATAATACTATTAATTTAGTCCCAATTAAATATTTTACAAAAGAAAAATGAGTATCTAAAAAAGTATATAATAAACAAAAAAACACTTGATCTATTGAATGTTTTACATATAAAAGAGTATTTATTAGACAATATATTTGTTAGATTAGTCAATTGATAGTGTTATAAAAACTTTATAACGTAAGTTGACATTAGAAACTATATTAAAAATGTTTAAAAATATGATGGCTGATTTAAAAAAAAATTATAAAGACTAAATTAAAAATTATTAAAGAGTACAAAAACCAAAATTTTAATTTAACCAAACTTTAAAAACAAATTAAATATTAAAACCTGAAGATTTTTTTTTAAAAAACCTAGCCCTTACTTGTAGGTTCTATTAGATGACTTTTTTTACCTCATAAGTGTAGTTTGAAGTTAAATTTATCTAACAAGATATAAGTCAAAAATTAATATACAAAATGATATAAAATGAATAGTATTATATAGTAAGTCATATCTCATAATTACGATTTATATATAGATTTTATTATTATTATTTTAATGAAAGTAATAACTATCAATTACGACTTATGTTTTTTTTAAGTGTAGTGAAGTCGTACTTATGAAGCAAGATTTCTTTGATTTTTGTGAAGTGAAATCGTATTTCACATGCACGACTTCTTTTATTTTATTATTATTATTATTTTTTGCATTTTGACATAAGAAACACTAGTTCTTGTATGACATATGATGTCTATATAAATAGATAAATATATGTAGTTAATTTTTAACTATTAACTAATATTATTGTTCAAAGTAGATAAAAATAGATAAGTAGATTTAACATCATCAATATGTAAATAGTCTAAAATTAATCATATGATGTTAGCAATATAACTAAATATAAAAGTTGTATTCCTAAGATGACAACATCTGTTAAAAAAAAGATAAAAAATCGTGAATTTTATGTCAAAATATATAAAAAAAAAAGTAAAATGAAATCAAAGAAGTCATGCATGTGAAATATGATTTCACTTTACTTTAAAACAAAAATCAAAGAAATTGTGCATGTGAAATATGATTTCACTTCACTTTACTTTAAAAAAAATTAAAGAAGTCATGTTTTACAAGCACAGTTTCACTACACTTTAAAAAAGGATAAATTGTAGTTGAAAACCATGACTTATTTTAAAATAATAATAAAAAATTTATATATAAATTGTGATTGAGATATACAACTTATTATATAATACTTATTATATAATTTTTATTTTATTTTTTAAAAATTAATTTTTAATTTACATTTATTTAATAAATTCAATTTCAAACTACTCCTATCACATAAAAAAGGCGTTATTAGACAAATAAATTTCACCCCATCATATTTGTCAAATATATATATAATTTCTGTACATATATAATTTTCGGGTAGTTTTTTTCTTTTTAAGAAGGAAAATACATCATTTTCATTTTTCTTTTACACTTTTTTTTATATTTATTTTGAATAAGTGTGATTAAGTGAGAAAAATAATAAAAAAATGATATAATCAATAGTATATAGAATAATATAAAATGTAATGTAAAAAAAATATTAAAAAAATCAAAATTATTTTAAGAATAGATAGGTGAAGTAGATTTTTTAACTAGGAGATATGAGGTGAATATGAGGCTTCACCTCAGTGAGGAGACCCTTAAACCATTGTTTCTGCCGCGTGTGCTTGTGTCTTACTTAATTATCAGTATTAGTATAGTTTTAACCAGAAGGTTATAATCAATCTCTTTGGAGAGATAGGAATTGTAACTTTAATTTGACTTATATATGTTTACATATACATATTATTTTATATTTATATAATTGTTATTATTTAATTATATTTTATTTTACTTTATTTTTTATATACTTATATACAGATCCTGTAACCTTTACCTAATATGAGGTAACGTAATAAGACGTGTATAAGACATTGTTGAAATTGAAATGGGCATCAAAATCAATCAGGTTAAGAACAGTGTTATCCTGGTGTACAAGAGCAAGAGGCTTTAGCCATTAGCTTTGTACTTGGACGGTTGCACCCCATGTGCAGTATAAATTGACAAGTGGGACTGGAGGGTAAATAAGTGCGGGTTCTCAAAAGTGAATTTAGATGTTTTGAACGTAATGTAATGTGTTAATATATATTTTTTTAAATGTAAATTAAGATTAAAGTAATATTTTATTATTTTTATATTTAGTTAAGATTAAAAATAACTTTTTTACTTTATTAATTATTTTATCAAATTTATTTTTAAAATAAAAATTTTTAAATATAAATTATATTATTACAAAATTTATTTTAATCAAATTTAAATTTATAAATATAATTTTAATTAAACTTAAGTTTACCGATTAAAATTTAAATACAGGATTTGCCTCCGGATAAAATTGAGCTTTGGGAGAGTTGAAATAAGGAATAACTCATCATCATACCACACAATTTTATCCAATCGGTACAAGGAGACGGTTAATATCCGTTTAATTTTATACAAGTTATCCCCGTTTAATAAACGGCCTTAAATTTTTTTTATATAAAATTATTAAAAATCTTATTATATAAATTAAAATATTATTATATTATACTTTTTTTAATTTAGTTTATTTTATTTATTAATTTATTAATTTTATTTATAATTTATTTAATACTGCGAATATTCGCAGATACCCATTTACTCATGCAAAAAATAATAAACAAATACTTTACTTCAGAGTGAATATTATCCGCTGTACCCGCCCCCACCCCGCCCCGTTGCCATCCCTAATCATACCACACAACACAATCCATACAAGGCCTTTCCATAGCTTTTTAGTTTTTTTTATCCTTCCTAGCTTTGCTGTACTCTCTCTATAGAGAGAGATAGAAAGACAGAGAGAGATGGGGGAGAGTCCCACAACTGTCTGTCCCCGCTGCTGGACAAAACTGCCACATAATGCTTGGGTACTTGTAAACCAGACAACCCTTCCCCCTTTCTCTTTCTCACCAACTCTCACAGTTTCAAATGCATCTAGTAGCATATCTCTTCTAAACCCAGTTGAGAATTTTCCACCTTTCATTTCTTACCACATCCCTCTGCTCTACTCTTCTACTGTTTTGTTTGCCTTTTGATCATCACTGTTTAAAGTTTAAACCCCAATCTCCTGTTTGAGGCACTGTTCTGTGAGTTCCTACTTGTAACACATTCTGTCTCTCTCTCTCTCTATTCCCTATTCCCTTGTGAGTTGTGAAATGTTCCAAGCCCAGCATTTATTATATTCTATATAATAGAGTATCCGCAAGCATCAGAAAACAAAGGAATATATTGCTGGGGTGTTATTGATATCATATGGGGTCTCGTTTTGCTTCTTCTTGGGGATTACATTTATTATCATTCTCTTGTTAGTATCACACTACTATACAGAATGTTGGTCACTCCTCAGAGAGAGGTAAGGTAAGAAAGAGAGCAAAGCATTTAAGGTACACACTTGGAATTAAACGACTCAGCTTTGATGGAGAGGCTTCAAGGACCCGTCAATTCCTGTGTATGTATTACTTATTATTACTTTCCTAGTTTTGCATCCATCCATTCCTTCCTTCCTTCCTTTCTTCTTCATTTTCCTTTTCCTCCAATCCCATTTCTAGAATCAAGATAAGTACTTCATTTACTCCTCAAAACGCTTGCATTAAATGCATTATGTTACTATTTTCCTGAAAATACTTGTATCTGCCCCTGGTTCCCCTCTGTTGACATTCTACTTCCGTTCCTCTTTTATTGCTCACTTTTTCTGCATAGACTTACCCTTTTCTCCATTCTGACCCAACCCCAGCCCCATTAATGGAAGCATATATTCCTTGCTTTTTTTGAAGGTTAGGTGTGAAAGTGAAATCCAACTACAACTTCATTTCTTCATTTCTTTTTTCTTTTCTTTTCTGGACAGAGAAATTTTATTTTTTGTGCTCAATTGTTTTGTTTTCTTGCAGTTCTTAGGTAAGCATTTGGAAGTGAATTGTTGGGAGCAAGGTTTGGTTGATGCAGAAAGCTTGAGACTTGAGGAGGAAGGACAACTTCTGATATCAAGTTTAGAGGATAACATGCCATTCCTGCAGATGCTTCAGAGTGTGGAATCCCCACAGTTTTTCCCTTGGAAAGAGCCAAGCTTTCAAACACTCCTGAGGCTGCAGCACCTGAAGAAACCATGGGAAGGGATAGCCTACGTTCCCAGAATGGAGACTCAAGTTCAAGCAGCTCTGGAGCTGGAGAGCTGTGTGACACATGACCTGGTGGAGATGCAGTCACCAGTGAAATCTGAAAGCAACGAGCTTCAACACCCAATTTCAGCTTCATGTGTTGAGAAAGTGAGCTATGAGTGCAACAAGGAACCACCCAAAACAGCTGAAAAGTGTGGCAGAGATGCTATTGGTAACCCACAATCATGCCCCAAATCTCAGCTAGCTACACGGGAAAGGAGAAAGAGAAAGAGAACAAGACCAACCAAGAACAAGGAAGACGTGGAGAACCAGCGCATGACCCACATTGCTGTTGAACGCAACAGGAGACGCCAAATGAATGACCATCTCAGTGTTCTAAGGTCCCTCATGCCCCCTTCCTATATTCAAAGGGTATGTTATCAATTTTTGAAGTATAGAGCCAAACCCATTTTTCCAAAGTCCCTTCTTTTGCTTTGTTCATGTTAAAAATCCAATCCTTTTCAGTGTCAGATACTCAAAAATTGTTTTTTTTTTTTATGGTTGAACTATATATTGATATGTTGAAGTGTTCATGGGATAGGGTGACCAAGCGTCAATCATTGGAGGTGCAATAGATTTTGTGAAGGAGTTGGAGCAGTTGCTTCAATCCCTTGAAGCACAAAAATGGATGAGAAAGAATGAAGAGGCTGGTAATGGTTCTTCTTCCAGTGGGTTGTCTAAGGCATCATCGCTTGGTTATGGAATGAGGTCATCATCCAGTGAAGAAGTAAAGTGTGGGGATGAGGTGAAGGCAGAAAACAAGTCAGAGTTTGCAGACATAGAGGTCACCCTGATTCAAACCCATGTGAACTTGAAAATTGAGTGCCAAAGGAGGCCTGGCCAATTGATAAAAGTCATTGTTGCTTTGGAGGACCTTAGGCTAACTATTCTGCACCTCAACATTACCTCCTCTGAGGCTTCTGTCCTCTACTCTCTCAATCTCAAGGTATTACTTTGTCTTTTCACTTCCATTTTTTTTTAATGTGGTCAACTCATCACTTGGAAGTGGAATCAAGTCAGTGTGTGCTGTTCTTTTTCTGACTTGCAATCTAAGCAAAACCTGCCCTCCCTATTTCCAACGTTGTCTTGTCTATCATTATAAATAAATAAAAAAGTTTATTTTCGATAAATTACCATTTAGTATTTACCATTTGTATATTCGTTTTGTCGTACCACTATTACACTTTTTTTGAGGGATAAATAGTGGACTTGGCGTGGTGTCATGATGCAGATTGAAGAAGACTGTAAGCTAGGCTCAGCAAATGACATTGCAGAAGCAGTTCATCATATATTCAGCTTCATTAATGGTAGCTAAAGCCCACTAGCTTTTAACCTTTGGGAGTCGGTAGCAGAAGAATAAAGGACGAAACATTGCAAGGAAGATGGCAGAATGGCTGGGAAACGGGGAACACAGGGCACTCGTTTCTTGTCTACATCTACATATCAATGTGAGATCTATCATGTTAGGTAGCTCAGAGATACGGTACACTACCGGAGGATTGGGCATATGAAGCTGCTCAATTAGTTTGTGTGTTAATTTAATTAGAATGCTAAAATTTGTATAATTTGTGTTGCTTATTAATTTGTTTCTTTGGTGAATTGAGAATTGATGGTTTGTGGTATGGTAGTGAGGTGGGGGATATAGAGGGTAGGGCCCAACATGTTTACCTGAGAAGGAAGACCCACTTTGAAAATTTTGGGTTCTCATCATTGCAAGGAGGGGAATGATGCTTGTCTTTTAAAATTGACTTTGCGTGATGTCCGTATGGTATAAAAAAATGTTTCATAATTAGATGGGTATGCATCACTTTTTGCTTGGTTCTTTTTGGCCTTGAGTTCACGGCAGCATGATTCAATTTGCTGGGATCTAACGAAATAAATAAATAATCAAGCAAATAATGCAATGAAGGTCCTCAAGAAATTAACCAGATTGTAACCAAAGATTAATTAAATTACAGATAGTAGACCAGCTAATCAAATAATTTGTTCTGCCAAAACATGCTACATGCAAAAAGTACCTGTGCATCCGGTAGAGTTGTATGAGTTAATCTAATTATTAATTGGTTCATTGTTGAAAATTTATAATGGTTTCAGTTTCCACTTCCTAAAGTTCACCACATGATTGCATTATTAAATTAATATATAATAAATATGTAAAAATATTAAATTCCATGTACATTTATATAAAAAAATTCATATAACATTAGTTTAATAGGACAAAAGTGGATGTGAAATTTTATATGTTTATATAGAAATACTGATAAAAATAAAACTAACTATATATTAGCTTTGATAATAGTTGTTGTAGGTTATAATGTAAATGCTGTCTCAAAATTCTTCTTGAAAAGACAGAATGTACACCTGTAGTTCTCTTGAAATAATATCATAATTATGGTACCCATGATTAAGACATAGCTGATAAAGACATATCTCCAACCTAGGGCTCGTCTAACATGCACTAGGGTGCACGAATACACCATCAATACAAGCCAATGATATACTAGAAAAAATAGTTGAAAGTGATCAATGGTAGAAATTTAACATTAGCTACCTGTTAAACAAGTAAGCCATCCAAACTTCTGCACAACAACCATGCATTACTTCACCTTGCAACCGTCGTCATGAACTCCACCACCAGCCACTGAAGAAGCACCACTGTTGTCGGCAAAGCAGCACCACGACTGCTCACCCTTTGTCGCCTAACTACCATCTAAATGGACCACCATAGCCATGTCCCTTCCCTGCGCTAAAACCATCATCCTCTGCCCAGCCTTCAACCATCGGTTGCAAAAACTAAACAAGGATAGACATGGGAAGAGAAACTAAACGAGGAAAAAGGGCATAATGCATGATAGGGGCTTCAAGGCAAAGAGGTTCAAGTGGTGGATGGCTATAGACTTTTTGGATTTGGTGGGGCTTGGCTTGAAGGGTGGCACAGTGGTTTGTTGAGGTGTGATGGTGGGTCACAGCGGAGGGGGGCCTCCGATGCGGTTTGGGTTTTGGTATGCCTAGGGTGGCCAGAGAGGGGCGTCGGATTTGTTGACGACTGACTTGCAGTGGTCGATGGTTTGTTGAGGTGCGACGGTTGGTCACGACGGAGGGGGCTTCGGTGCAGTTTGTGTTCTAGTATGCCCAGGGTGGCTGGAAAGAGGGCCCAGGATATGTTAACGAATTACGTTGGCCGGATCTGTTCACAAACGGTCTTAATCATAGGTCGAGTTGGCCGGAGTTTTCGTCGGTGAGGTGGTTCTAGCCAGAGTTCTTGCTAGCGAATCCCTTTAACTAATGGAACTTGCAATTGCAAGTAACCATGGAGTGCATGTGTGCACAACATTCTCCTTCTAACCTATAGACAGGGACGGATTGAAAGG
Source organism: Ormosia emarginata (assembly GCA_029884605.1). Lineage (NCBI taxonomy): Eukaryota > Viridiplantae > Streptophyta > Magnoliopsida > Fabales > Fabaceae > Ormosia > Ormosia emarginata. Next base: position 61,992,679 of record JAQQTP010000089.1, on the reverse strand, counting down.
GGCGTGTGCATAGGCCACGACGCTACCAGATAAATTTTAAAAAAAAATTATTAGATACTTATAATACGAAACATTGGTCAAAGTTTGAAAAATTAAGTCTATTTGATGAGAAACGTTAATATCGAAAAATTATTTTGTTAAAAAGTTTAAAAAAAGACAAGGGAAATCTATCAATCTTATTTTTATGTGAGTTTTAATATCTAGATTGTTATTAATATTAAGTAATTAAAGTTTTACAAAAAAATATTTTTAAATTATAAAAACAAAAAAATCATTTACTTTTTAATTTATCTCACCATCCTCAAACTCTTATACAACACAATATTGATACATAATGATTAACACATAACTCTTCATTTATTCTCTCTATTTCTCATCCAATAAAAATGATGCAAATAAATAACAAGAAAAACTCAACTCAAGCAAGTGATTGAATTCGAAAAGGCAAAGGAGATTTCAATTTGATAGGGTCACTCTCACTAGGTTAAAAATTGCATCAATGCTTCCATTTTTATGAATCACGGCGTCACATTGTAAGACATTTTTTATTTTTTATTTTTTATTTTTTGAGCTCATTATTAATTTTTTTTATTTTAGATAATTTAATTTTTTGTTCATTTTTTCTCTTAGGCATACTTAAATTGTTAATATTAATTTTATTTTATCATATATGATAATATAGGAGAATAAGAAGAAATAAAAGACTTCTATAATGGGAAAGTAATCTAAAATAGATACATTTTTTAAGAGGAAAATTAAAGATAATTTTGAAGTTTAAGTCATTGAGTCTTCTATTCCTGCTTCAAATGCATAATTGATCAATGATGAACATCAAAAGTCTGGAAATATCATGTTGATCAACGTGATAAGGTTCGTAGAGCTTATATAAAAGCTGGATTATATCAACCAAAAAATATTAAATATCTAACTTCGGATAAAGATAATCATCATTGTTGTAATATCTTTAAACACATGTTAGACTGATAAATGGTTACCAAAGGTAACATTTAACTTGTTTAGCATGCCAGTAAAGTTTTGTGACAAACTGAATTCGTTTACGCACTTAATTCTGAACACGACACGTAAGCAAAAGTAGCTTAAAATGACTCAATAATAAAGATAAGTTGCTAAGTTGAGGGAAATAAACATAGAAAGTTTATTTCTATGTCACAAATAAGCCAAGTAAGATGTGGTAAAAGTTTCAAGAGAATCGGAGTCAGTTTGGTATTTTTATGCATACAGGTTGTGCTTTTAATGCTCGATTGACCCCCAGCAGATATTAAAAAATAGAATAATGGTGAAATAACAATTTAGATGAATCGTATGATTTATTCTAAAGTTGTTGGAAGTTAAAAACTTGAATTAGTATAATTCGAGTGTCCTTAGCAGATATAAGTTTCACTGTAGAAACTTAAGTTAATCTTTTTCTGTATTTTCCTCCATGTCCCACCTCCTTATTTCTCTCTTCTCCCTCGGCAGAGAACCGAAAAACAGAGAAAGAAAAGAAAGAAAAGAAAGAAAAGGGAGAAAGAGGAGAAGAAGGAGAAAAGGGAAGAAGGGAATAAGAATAGGAAGAAGATCAATGACCAAGTTCAAGGCATCAAGTCTTCAAGAGGTAGGAGTTAGAGCCTTTATTCATCTCTTTTCTCTATGTATGCATATAAACAACCTAATATGCTAAATTAAGTTTTAGATGAGTTTGATGTGTTTGGCTTGCATGGATGTGTTTCTTTGGTCATTTATGACTTGTTTATAGCATAAGTTTAACTTAGAAACTTAGAACAACTCATTTAGACCCTTGATTCACAAAGTGAGCCTTAGGTCAAAGAATTAGAGATTTTGATCCATAATCCAAATTAAGAGGTTTAAGTTAGTGATTGTTGTTCCTATGTGTTAAAGGACTGATTAGGGACTTAGAATTACTTAGAATTTGGATTGAAATGGCCAAAAGTCGAGGAATTGACCAATAGAACAGTACCTTAATTTTGCAGAATCCGGTTTCTGCTATGCACGCCGCGGCGTGGGTATGTCACGCCGCAGCGTGAAGGTTATTTTGCTTAGCGCGCCGCGACATAGGTGGTGTATGCCGCGGCGTGAGACCAAAGATCAGCCCAGTATTAGCACCTGAGAGCAAGACATTGCGGCGTGCCAATGCTGTGCCGCGACGTGAGACCCTGAAGCTCCAAAATGTTGATTTTGGATGTTTTAAAGTTCTATAGTTAATGGAATCATTTATATATGTTTCCTAAAGTGTGTTAAGACACAAATGAGGATATTTTCAAGTGAAAAATATTTACCCATCAAGTATGAGAAAACATAGGCTTTTAAGCATCCTAAAGGAAATGCTTGCTTTAAGTAATGACATTGCACCTTAGGCAACTTAACGTTGCAATAGATATCACTTAAGATGTGATGAGATAGTGCAATGGAGATACGTATACTAGGATGAATAATAATATTCACTTTAGTAGAGAATGAGAAAGGTATGATCCTTAGGATATTCAAGAGTAGTGGATTACCTTAGGAAGGTACTTAGAACCTTAAGCAACAAAGAGTTGTAAGTAAGAATCACACTTGAGTTAGATTACTTGAGTGGAGATAGATAAAGTTGTGTATTAGTTCCAAAGAGGGAATGTTTATGTACTAAGTCGCTAAATAAGTGGGACTTTGTGCATTGCTAAATACACAATAAGATGAATTGTAACTAAGAAGATGTCATAATCATAAGGTATAGTGGAAATGTACAATAACTCATGTATTAGCAAAGATAAGTTAGAAGTGCAAGAAAAAGGGAATTTACTTCCTTAGATACTAATGAAAGTATGGAAGTTAAGTTCTTAAGCATTCCATGAGTTTGGAATAATTAAAGAGGTATATGGAACTTTAAGCACACAAGTATAGTATAAGCTACTACTAGAAGTATGATGGAAGGGAAAGCTAGATACAACCAGAATAAGTATGTTATACTTATCTAGATGCATGACTTACTCGCTTTAATTAAAGTTGAGTTAATTATGTAAAGTTTTAGAGAAATGCTCATTTATTTCCTTAAGCAAGGGTAGATGAGGCATTAGCTAAGATAGACTCTTTCACAAGGATGAGTTGAGTCTATAGGAAAGTTAAGATGGTGTTTATGTAAGAGATAAACATAACACTAAGCTTTTCACACACTAGTTAGTTAATCTAGTATGTATGTGAAGAAAAAGAACCTTAGTGCAACCAAGATTAATGGTTTGCCATAGGTAAATATCTAACACCTCAGCAACATAGTGTTGCGTTAGAAATCACTTAAGAGATATGAGTGATGAGGTGGAATTTAGGTACAAGTATGAGAAATGGTCTAGTAATGTTTATCTGAGAATGTAACATTATATGATGCGAGGTCATTTAGCTAAGAGGGTAAGAAATCAGAGAAGTTCCTAAGGGGACAAGTATTTCTAATCAAATGCTAAGGTTACATGTAGTATGAGGTTACAGATTCTCCTCATTACAAAGAGTAAACATAAAAAGTCAAAATTCCTAGGAGAATATGCTTAGATCGTAAAGGAACTAAGTATATAAGTACGTATGTAAGTCTACGAATTAGTCAAGTAATATCGATCTTGGTGAGTATCCTTTGATGTTCATTCATGGAGGCAAAAGGAGATAGATGGGTGTCCGAAGAACTTTTGGGAATGACATAACCCTGATGTCAAGATAGTGCCAAGGCCAAAGGAGATAAGTGGGAAATCCAAAGACGCTCTTTGAGCAAGGATGAAGCCTGAATTTCTCAGCGTGCCAGGATATGTGTAATGCGAGAATGAACTTTTCCTCTAATTACCATTGGATGATATACTGACTAGTTCCTAGCAAACTTCCTTGTTTTCAAAATAAACTTCTGCATGTATTTAAAAACAAAACCCTGCATTTGCATTTCATCTGCATACTCTTAGGATTCCTTAGGCATTATCATATTACATATCATTTTCATTACATTCACGAACAGTTATATGAACATTGTCCGTCACTGTTAGTATTTACAACTGTATGGGCGTTGTATATATTAACAGTGTGTAGACTATCGGTTGATATCACACTATAAGAAAGTGTGCAGTTATGAGAAAAGAGGAGAAAACTCCTAAGTTAAAATTATAACATTTGTTATATATTTGTTATATACAATGTTATAATTAGTTGGTATTAGAATTACTTTTACTGATAATGTTAATTCTCACCCCAGTTGTTATTCCATGTAAATCCAGATGCAAGCACAGATGCAGGTACAGAGGTACAAACCCTGCTAAGGGTGAGAAGAGAAAGCATGAAGACTAGAGTAGTTTTTTATTGCTTTAAGTAGACAGAACTTATGTAATCAGTTTATATTTGTTCTGTAAGTTTTATGTTATATGTATTACAATAAGCCCTCTTGTGGCTAAGTTTGTATATATATATGTATGAGGTTTAAGTTTTTCCGCAATCTCTCAAGGCTTTCTATAATTACTCAGTTGTGATTATGGATATATGTGAGTATGTAGTATAAAAGTGACGTTTCTAGTACTGGTTATCTTTATATATCTATGTCTAATTAAGATATATCTAGATATCTGTATTAGGGTGTTACAATTGTCATTTTCAATCTTCTTGGTTTAAAAAGTTTCTAAGTTGGTTAGAATATTCACCAAAAAAAGATGCTACATATTGCTTGCCATATTACTTGTTTAATAAAAATTATGGTGATCACAATGATGGAAAGAATGCATTTATAGAGTTAGAATTTAGAAATTGGAAGAAAGTAAATGATGGAAAAAATTGTGCATTTCTATGTCATGAAGGTCCTTGTCCTAATTCTCCATATAATATAAGTGTGAATTGTTGTGATGATTTAATGGCTCAATCTTATCATATAGATACAATTTTTCATAAGCAAAGTGCTCAACTTATCGCAAATAACTAGTTACGGTTAAAGACTTCCATTGATGCAATTCGACAGCTTACATTTCAAGCATGTGCATTTAGAGGCGATAATGAAAATCTTCAATCCTTGAATAGGGAAAATTTTATTGAGTTGGTTGACCTTTTAGCTTCTTATAATCAAAATGTTGCCAATGTTGTCCTTGGAAATGCTCCAGGAAATGCTCAGTACATATCTCCTAGTGTTCAAAAAGATATTTTGTATATTTTTGGTAGAAAAATGTGTGCAACAATTCGAGAGGAAATTGGTGATTTTAAATTTTGCCTAATTATTGATGAACGAGAGATGAGTCTAAACGAGAACAAATGGTTGTGGTCTTGAGATTTGTGGATAAGCATGGTTATGTTCAAGAAAGATTCTTTGATCTTGTTCTAGTTTTTTATACTTCTTCTTTGACATTGAAAAAAGAAATTTCATTAGTTCTTTCTCATCATAATCTTAGAGGTCAGGGGTATGATGGAGCTAGTAATATGCGTGGTGAATGGAATGGATTACAAGCATTGTTTTTGAAAGATTGTCCTTATGCATATTATATCCATTGTCTTGCTCACTGATTGTAATTAGCACTTGTTGCAACAACTACAGAAGTTAGTTATGTTCATTAATTTTTCTCAAAACTTGTATTGATTGTGAATGTTGTGACTGTTTCTCCTAAGTGTCATGATCAATTAAGGGTTGCTCAAGTAACAAATATTGCAAATTTGATAGCTAATGATGAGATTGAGACAGGTAGTGGACTTAATCAGATAGGTACTTTGCAACGAGCTGGAGATACTAGATGAGATTCTCACTTGAATTCTATACGCAACTTATTATACATGTTTGATGTCACTTGCAAAGTACTTGAAAAAAATTTAGAAGAAGGTAATTACTCCATTTGTGGTGAGGCTATTGTTGCTTATGATGATGTTACATCTTTTGAAATTGTCTTTCTTTTACATTTGATGATAGACATACTAGGAATTAGTCATGATCTTTGTCAAGCTTTACAACAGAAAAATCAAGATATATTGAAAGTAATAGCTTTCTTGTCTATTAGCAAGACTTTGATTCAAAAAAGAAGTCATATCATTTTGTGAGAAACATGAAGTTGATGTCCCTTATATGAATGCATTGTATATTCCAAAAAAAGGTCAAACTCGTAAAATTGTTGATCACATTTCAGTGGAACATCATTATCGTGTTATCTTGTTTATTGCTATTATAGATACTCAATTGCAATGGCTTAATAGCATATTCAATGATAATATAATAGAGTTGCTTACTTTAAGTTCAACTTTAGGTCCTAGAGATAACTACAAATTTATAGATGTTAATAAAATTTGTGAATTAGCAATAAGATTTTATCTTAATGATTTCATTGAATAGAAAAAACTGCATATTAGAATACAAGCTCAACATTATAAACTTTCCTAATCATTCTAAATTAAGTAACTTGTCAACAATTTCTGAATTATGCCAAGGGTTGATGAAAATAGGAATATCTTTATCATATCTTTTGATTGATTGTTTGATTCGCTTGGTGTTGACTTTTCCTGTTTCAACTATTACTACTGAGATATCTTTTTCAATTATGAATATTATGAAGAATAGACTCAAAAATAAGATGGAAGATGACTTTTTGACTAATTATCTAATCATTTATATTGAGAGGAAGATTGTTGGGAAGTTTGATACATATTCTATCATTGATGAATTTTATGATATGAAAGAACATTGTACTCGACTTCGATGAAAATATTATATATTATATTTTGTATTATAATATAAATTTTATTGGTAAATATTATGATATAATTTGATAGTGTAATTCATGACTTTTGACCCATTCACTAAACATTCTCTGGATCCATCACAACTTATAGATGAAACTTATAAAATTCGATCTCTTAATTAATATTCAACTCTTCATTTTCTCAAATTCAAATTTTATCCTCGTGCTTTTAACCTAAAAAAGAGAAGTTAAAAAACCTTTGTCCCACTTTGTAGTAGACTAGTAGTTGACATACTTGTAGCACAATGCATATGTTATTTCACAGAATCTCAGTGCATTTTCATCTTTTATGCAAAAAAAGTTGAAACTTGAAAGCAATGGTATGTGATAAGAAAAAGGACCATATGTACAATCATGCTGCTCCATGTTTATTTCAAATTATATTTTTTTTTCTTTTGAAAGGGGTAAAATGGATTCTTACAATTTAAGCATTTCACAACAATAGCATTACTTTTTTTGTATTTTCTTCCCCTCTTGGAATTCATATAAATGACCCAAGAGAGTTGAGAATGAAGTAACAGCAGCAAGCCATATCAGGTGAGACACAGAATGGCACCCTCCTTGATTCCATTGCCAGGTTGAAAATGGAATTTTGCTTCCAAAAACGTTCGTGCATTTTTATCCATTGGCATCATTCCATCACCAATGAGAAAAAGGCAAAATCAGAGTGTGACGTGGTGGAAAATTCCTCAGTGAAAGGTGTTTGACGAGAAGCTGTATAAAGGGAAGTTGGGGGAAGTCAAAATAATGATGAAGGGCAATCCCAATCCACAACCCCACAGAGCACAGCCCCACAGCCTGAGAGATAAAATTAATATAATATTTTTGTCTCACATATACAGAAAGAGAGAGAAATAGAGAGCAACGAAAGAAGCACCCATCCCCATGTGCAAATGTGAGAAGGACAAAACCACCCTCTCCTTTTCAGCCCAGCCCCAGCCTCAGTCCTATTCATTTTTGGTCCTCGAGTTGCTGGTGGTGTACCCCTTTTCCCATTGTTGATATCTTGCTGCTTAGCTTTTTTCTTCCATCTTTCCCTTTTCTTTTGTGTCTCCAAGGTGTAGAAGGCATGTCCCAATTTAGAAGTCATCATGCACCGTGAGCTGAGGCCACTAGCTTCTCCACTCTCTTTGTTACTCTCCCAATTCATGAGCCATGATTACTACCTTTGCTTCTATTTTTCATAATCCAGTACTCCTGATCTCAGATTATGTTTTATAGTTAGAAGTGTTCACAAAATCAAGCCACGCATATACAAGGACAGATCTCTGAGCAGGTCCCAGTTTCAGTACTTAATCAGCTTAGAGATTTTTTTTTTTTTTTGGGTACAAGCTTTTACAATTTTTATATCTGCATTATATAATAAAACTATAAAGATGGTACTTTAGTCACAATTAGCAATTGATTCAAACTCACAAGATGAGAGCTCCCCGGCGTCAAGAACATGGTATATTACACTCAAGTCACAAGTTTGTGGCATAAAATTGAGCCACTTTCCAACCATTATTTGTGCATGCTGGTGCGTAGAGGATAAAGTTTACAATTGCTAAAGAAAATGTCATTTTTTTTCTTCTTTTTGTTGATGAAGTAATTCCCTAATTACAAAATGAGATGTTGAATTCCATTGACATCACGCATGCTTTCAAACGATTATATATAGCACATGTCAAACTTTATATGACACTCGTTAGAATAAGGAGATAAAAAAAAAAACGTTAGAATAAAGTAATATTTTAAAAATCGGTTCAAGTGACCGGTTAAATCAATTGAACTGTGAATCAATTATTTCACTTATTTTAATTCATTTAAACAATAAGATGAGCTGTTGAATCATAAAAAATCAAAAAATCCGTAAAAACTAATGAATTGACCGATTAAATAGATTGACTTTTAATTTAAAATTTTTAACTTATGTTTTTTAAAAAAAGACAAAAAAATAATTATAATATTAACGATTTAACTATCAATTAAACTAATTGAATTATAATTAAAATAAAGTTTTATTATTCGATTATACAATTTTTATTAGAATTTTATTATATTTTTTTAAAAAAATTTATAATAATTCTCTTAATACTTGAATGAAAAAAATATTATATAAAAAATAAATATATTTAATATCTTAAAAATTTAAAAAGTATTTTGGATATTCTAATTTTCATGAAAAACTTCTTATTTTGGATGTTAAGTATCCTTAGTAAAATATTTCTTTATTTAATAAGAGTTTTGCTAATAAATACCCTTAGTAAAACTCTTTTTTATTAACATTGTTCTATCTTACTGATTGAGTTAATTCTCGTTAGCTTGATTGATTTAATTATTTAATAATAAATAGGTTTCGTTAACATGTGTCTTTATATCATATGTTAAGAAATTAAAAATAAAAATTATCAAATGAAAAATTAAATATTTATTATATTAAAAATTTAAAAAGTATTAATATTTTATTCTATAAATAATTAATAATAAATACTATTTTTAATTCTTAACATGTATCTTTAAAACACACATTAATCAAATTGATACTTCAAGTTCATTTTAAATGTCACTTTGATAAAAAAAATAATTCATTATAAGTGGTATTTTTACATACCAATCAAGTATTAATTGTTATTTTTAGATCTCTATCTTATACTTTAATAATCTTAACTACTAATAGAGATTAAATAAACATGATGAAATAGAATAATTAATTAAAATAAATAAAGATAACTTAGTAAAAAAATTTAACAACTAAAATTTAATTTAATATTTTTTAATTCTTGTATCTTATATTAAAATGAAACTTAAAATGAATAAGAAAGAACAATATTTTTTTGGGTAAATAAATTCATAATAAATTTTCAGATAAAGAAAATTCATAATAAATTTACACTACAAAAATTTGTACTCTTCTTAAATATATCAATTCTTATATTATTACGTTAAATAATGTGTATACTTCTTTTCATATTTTATCTAATATCATTCATTATATATATTTTTTTTATTTTTTTTTCATTCAATTATATTTATTAAAAATAATATAAATAAAATCTATATTTTTAAAAAATATAAAATAATTATTTTCCTAAATATATTCTTAGAATAAGCTACACCTTAATCATGCTAATGATAGAATGGAAATGCGAGTCTTAGCGGGAAGTTCGAAGGATGTCTCTTCTTTTTCAATAAAACAGTCTCTTAGTCCAAGAACTTCTGACCATTGATGCTTTTGGATTCATTGATGTCAAGGTTGATGTTGTTGCCCGTGGACATTGATTCCACCATGCAAAGCATAAATATTTATTTATGAATTATAAATGCTATATTTGTTCCTCGGGTTTTGTTAAAAGGTAATAGTTAAGAAAGTTAAAATATTTTTTTAAAAAAAATATAAATAATATTTTTTAATTTTTAATTCATTTATTGTCTTATTTTTATATAAAAAAAATTATTTTAACTTTCTAACTACACTTGTTAATAAAACTAAAAAAAAGTTTTATTAAGGTATATCCTTAGATACAATTTAATTAATGATTAAAAATAGCATGCATTACATATTATTAATTACTTAAAAAAATTAAATATTTTTTAAATTTTAAAATAATAAATATATATACTTTTTCTTTAATACTTTTGATTTTTTATTCTTTAATGTACGAAGTTAACAAAACCCATAAACAAAACTTTTGAATTTGATTTTTGATGACATGTTTTGTCCTTTGGATAAAGCAAAATAATTTCATTTATTGTCAAACTTTTTTGTAAAAAAAAAATCAATCAAGTCAATTAAAAAATTAATTTAATCAATTTATTTCAATATAATAAATTAGAGTATATTTTTTAATAGTGATTTTTTCTCTTATACTATTCTACTTTATAAAATGACAAGTGTCATTTTTTATTTTCCCTTTAAGAATAGTTTATTATTTTATTTTACTCTCCATTGTAAAATGGCATTTGTTATTTTTAACTTTTATTTTTTTAAATTTTAAATTCAAATGATATTTTAAATTAATTAATTATGAATATTTTCCTTATATTTTTAGAATATTTTTTCTCTTTTAATTTATATTTTTTTGATTTTGTATAAATAAATTAATTATGCATATTAAACATTTTTTCTATTAATTTATTATTTTTAAATTCTATCTATTTTTTTAAAAAATTCATTCAATACATGGAATAGGGATGGTAATTCTCCCCGCATTTCGGGGATCCCACGAGGACCGCCATGCTGAATGGGCCCAAATGCGAGGTTTTTCTCCATGGGATGGGACGGGAGAAAAATCTCCCAGATATTCGGGGACGGACGGGACGGGACCATACTCCCCTCGCTAGTCCCCGTCCCCGAAAAAAATTACTAAATTATCCTTTTATATATATGTATATTATATAAATAAATATATAATATAGTAATTTCATTTTTAAATAAATTTTTTATTTATTTAAAATTAAAAATATTAAAATAATTTATTTTATTTATTTCTTATTTTTTCAATTTTTTATTTTTATTTTAAATATAGCGGGGAATCCCCGCAAATATCCACAGGGATCGGGGAACGGGGATAGGGAGAAAAATTCCCCCATGACGAGGAACGGGATCGGGACGGGGATGGGGTTGGGGTGCGGGGACGGGGAGCGGGGAGGTAATCCCCGCCCCCAGCACCGGCGCGGGCCCCCGCCCCGCGCCGGTGCCATCCCTAACATGGAATACTCACTAGTGCTTATTCTAATCTCACATTTCCATGTTTTGTTCAATCTTTTCAGAATCACACTGATCCTTGAATCGATAAAGAAAAAGGTTTAAGATTTTGAAGTTAAACTCGGGTTGAAATGAAATTTTATATATGTATATATTTTATAAACATGAGATTTAAAAAAATATATATGTAACATATATATGTTAGGAAAACGTTTGACGTCCAACGAAATACTCCAACTTTTATCTACCGTATGTATATTTGCTGAGTCATCTGTATGCCTCTAACATTTTCCATTTCATTTCCCGCTTCTCATTTGGTTTTTTCTTTTCCATTTCACTCTCAATCCCTCTCAATCTGGTCTCCCCATCTCAATCTCGTCTCCATCGTCTCCCTCGTCTCCCCCTCTCAATCTCGTCCCCCTCGTCTCCCTTCTCAATCTCGGCTCCCCGTCTCCCTCTCATCTCATTTCTTTATTTCTTTATCAGATTTTAAAGACTACAAAATATCTAGGTTCCACCCTCACCAACTGGAAGCAAGACTCTTCATTTCTTCATCAACCTTATTCTACTTTCTCACTCTAGTTAACCACGCCTTCTCAAGGTAAGAGGAGATAAAAGCTCTCTCATTTTCTTCTTATTTCATCTCTTATAACTCATGACTATGGTTTACTTCATCTTTTTATTCTTAAAAATCTTTTCTTTTGAAAAATCAATGATGGATACTGAACCGAGTTTGAAAAATCTTTTCTTTTATGTTTTTGAGTTTTTGTTTCTCAAAATGTTGTACAAACCGAGTTTAAAGCATCATCTGATGATTCTCTTTTTCATATGTGATACTAAATTTTTTTGTTAAACTGACAAATGGATGGAGTTTTGTTCTCTGACATTTTTGGAACTTAGGATTTGAAGGAGGCTGTAAGGGGAAGCCTCCATTGCATTTTATTCTTTTTTATTTTTTGATTTTTAGAAGAACCCGAAATGTGGGTTTAAATGGGTGAACTGAGACTACCTAAATGTGTTGTATTGTGAACTATGGATTGTTCTTCTAATCCTTTTTGTTTCGGTGGAGTCCGTAGCTTAAAGCTCTGACTTTTACTGTGATTAGTTATCAAACCTATTCACTAGGGCACTTGTATGATTTATACTTCCTTTCATTTTTTGATTTACACAAGGCAAAACCTTGAAACTGAGATTGATGCATCTTAGAAATTGTGTAGGGATCGGAGTTTGGTTGAGATATGTGAATGAACTTTTTTTCTTTCATTTAGGAAATGCATATTAAAGGACTAACTTTCAATTTGATTTTAAGGCCATGACTGAAAACTATGCTTTGAGATTGTTTTAAAATATAATTAATGGTTGAGTTGTGAGAAAGTTATACAATAAAAATACAGATGTTTTGACTGTTTTGTTCAAATTTCATTGTATAGAACCTCATAAAGGATGTTTTCCTTTCTTTAGGGACCTTTCATATAATAATTTCACAGAAGATCTACCAAGGTCATTTGGTTTGTTAGCAAACTGTGCTAGATTGTAAGTTTCTTCTTTCATATGCCTTTTTTTTTCTCCATAAACTTGATTTATGTTTTATGATATACTCAATAGCAGAACTTTTCTTTTCCTACCATACGATCTATATTATGATCTTCCAAGATACCCATATGATACTCACTGATTATATTTTCTAATTGTTATAACCTTTTGGTATTGATATTATAAAGTAGTGTTGATTGATTTAATTAGTGCAGTTGCTAATTTGATTTAGTGCTGGTTAATTTGAGTATAACTTCCTCAATAATACTCTTGAATTTGGAATTCTTGGTACTACCTGAATCTTGAGTTAATTTCTAGCCTCAGATAACATGATTATGAATGTTCAAAATATGGGCTCTGAGTTTAGTTTGTTCTTCTCTTGAGGTTTAATAACAAGATGCATGAGATTTATTGTTATTCCACGATTTATGTATCGTTCTATTTGCCGTTATGTTTTATATATTGTTTTGATCAACTTGATAACCCATAAATTATGAAGCACATGCATTTACTTTGTTATTCTGAGTTTGAAGGTTTCCAACATGTTTTGGTATGTTTGCATATCTTCTACATTATTTTTTTTTATCTTTTGAATGGCTAATACACATTATTTTTGTGGGTGTTTGATTGCAAAGGATAGAGGTTGAGTGCAATCGGAATGAATCTAAATCTTTGATGTTTTGTGTTTAAGTTCTGCTATGTCTCCAGTTTTTTATTTAAAATATGAGGCACAAAAATTTTGGTTCAAGATCCATGACAATATGATTTGCTTCTAAATGAATTTGATGGCCTTGTTTGTCCTAGAATTGGAACAATTTGCTTGACAAAATGTCTGGGTTGACTTTCATTGTCTTGCCACTCTTGGTTCTTGTATGCTCATCTTCGTTAAGTGAACTAAATTTTTGAACTTGATTACAATTTGTCTTGTCTCTTGTTCGTAATATGAAAATGTATAAGTTATGGTATGTTCTTTACAAGGGTCATTGGTGGTTTGTAAGTTGAGTCTAGATTATGTGCTTTTGAAGTAAATGATGTCATTGATCAATATGCCTGCATAATTGTATTTTCTTTTTAGTAATGACTATGAAGTTGATGGTATTTGTAAATGATTTCTGCTTGACAATGTCTGGTGTGCATTTTCTATCGGTAAATTGACATGATGTATATTTTTACAAATAGTTGTTTTGGATCCATTACCATAACTTCTCTCATATTGTTTCTCTTAGTTGAATTTTCATCTATGTACTTTGTTTAAGAGGAGTAAATTTAGGTTGATACAAAAGAAAGTTATTTTAGCCTGTTATGTGAGTAAAACACTTCAGAATTAAAGCTCGTAACTTGCTGGTTTAGAGCATTGTCAAACTGATTTGGTTTGAACTTCTTCGCCTTATTTTTATGGTTCAATAATCATTGCATGACACTGAAATCTTAAGGGTTAGGTTAATAAGACGAGTTGCTAATTGGGCACTACGTAATTGATGAAAATGATTTCTTCTTGATAATGTGCTTGGATTCATTAAAGTCTTGTCAAAGTTGATTCTTTGTTTTGAATTTTTTGGGATGCTTTAGATCTTCTCCATTCATGATCAATGTTAGTTGGTAGTTATGTTTTTTGTAATTCGACAATCGCTGCTATTGTAGGAAGTATTCGTGCTTTACATGTGTACCTGATGTGTTAATCATGTAGGAATGAAATCTACAAAATTGAAAGTTCATTTGGTGTGAAAAATATGTGTGTGTTGGCAGCCTGTGTTCATTAAAGAATAGACGTGAGTAAAAAATGCTTAGATATTTTTTTGATTGGGTGCTGTTAATTCATTGGGTTAACATTATGGAGTTTTGTGTTTTGAAAAATATCTTCGAATATTACAGTTGTGACGAATATGGTTGATTATTTTGTTTTACATTTGTACTTTAATCTTGTTGTACTTGTGAAATTTTAGACTCAGTCTTACGTATTTGCAAATTACTTCCATGGACAACTCACGTTCAAGACGGAGGTGTAATTTGTCTAACTCGATTTCTGATTTAGCAATTACATTCTATTGGGATTTTTATTTATTTATACTATACTGGTATAGGGAGAAGTCATGCAAATGCGATGTGACTTATTATGTGGATGGGTCTTGCATCCGAACAACGAGTGCAAATAAGAAGGTTTGAGAGCTGCAAATGCTATGGAGTTGCTGTCTTAATTTGTAAATTTTGTACTACACTCTTTAGCTTGGCCTTATGTATAGTTATTGCAATGTTTCACTATTGATAATGTACAGAGATACATATTGTGATACATAGCCGATAGATGGCTTTTTTTTTCAACCAGGTGTATTATTTCGTGTTAACTAGTACTTCATTTGTAACTATTATGGCTCCACTTTTGGGACCTGATTTTTATATTATCCAGAACCTTGTAGATATTAACTATTTTTTCATACTATATTAACCAGTTATATTGGAACTCACTAAGTAATGAGATTCACCAGAAATTGATATAGATTAACCGCTTATTTGTAATATATTAACCAGTTATATTAGAACTCTCTAAGTAATGAGATTCACTATTTTTTGCATTGGTATTATGCTCCCAATGTGTTAAAAACAACATTACACAGGTCAATTCTACCTAAAACTTCACTTCTACCTACATATTAACGACTATTAGGATCTGATTTTTACATTAACCAGAAAAGTGTACATATTAACCACTTATTTATAATGTATTAACCAGTTATATTAGAACTCACCAAGTAATGAGATTCACCACATTTTGCATGGTATTCTGACTATTTACTTCCAACGTGTTAAAAATAACATTACATAAGTCAACTTCACCTAGTACTTCACTTCTAACTACATTTTAACCATTATCGAGAATTGATTTTTACATTAACCAGAAACATGTACATATTAACCACTTATTTGTAATATATTAACCAATTATATTAGAACTCTCCAAGTGATGAGATTCACCATTTTTTGCATTGGTATTCTGACCATTTACTCCTAATGTGTTAAAAACAACATTACACAGGTCAACTCCAACTAGTAATTCATTTCTAATTAGTCTTTAATCACCAATGGGATCTGATCTTTACATTAACCACAAACGTGTACATATTAACCACTTATTCCTTATGTATTAATCAGTTATATTGGAACTCACTAAGTAATGAGATTCACTACTTTTTGCATGAGTTTCTGACCATTTGCTCCCAACTTGTTAAAACTAACATTACACATGTCAACTCTAACTAGTAATTCATTTCTAATTAGTCTTTAACCACCAATGGGATCTGATCTTTACATTAACCAGAAACGTGTACATATTAACCACTTGATTCAACAATTACATTATGTTAGAATTTTTATTTATTCGTACTATACTGATGTAGGGAGAAGTCACACAAATGCGACGTGACTTATTATGTGGTTGGATCTTGCATCTAAAGAACGAGTGCAGAGAAGAAGTTTTGAGAGCTGCAAATGCTATGGAGTTGTTGTCTTGATTTGAAAATTTTATTCTACACTATTTGATAGATGCCTTTGAGATTCACCACTTTTGTCCATGATTTTTTGATAATATACAATCAATGTGTTCAAAACAACATTACAAGTGTAAACTTCTGCTAGTACTTCATTCCTAAATAGTCTGCCCCCATTATTGGGAACTAATCCAATGATTAACCAGATAATTGTTCATATTAACCACTTATACATAGTGTATTAACCACTTAATTTTGAACTCACTAAATCATGAGATTCACCCTTTTTTTCCATGGTTTTATGCAAATCTACCCCCAACATGGCAAAAACAACATTACACTAGTCCACTCCACTAGTAATTCATGTCTAACCAGTTTCCCACCTCTAGTTAGAAATTTGTTTGGATTCACTAGATACTTGTTCATATTAACCACTTATGCATAGTATATTAACCACTTATTTTTGAACTCTAGAAACCATGAGATTCACCCCTTTTTTTCAATGGTTTTCTGCAAATCTACCCCCAACATGGCAAAAATAACATTATACTAGTCCACTCCACTAGTGATTCGTGTCTAACCAGTTTCTCACCTTCAGTTAGAAATTTGTTTGGATTCACCAGATCCTTGTTCATATTAACCACTTATGCGTAGTGTATCAACCACTTATTTTTTAACTCTACAAACCATGAGATTCATCCTTTTTTTCAATAGTTTTCTGCAAATCTACCCCCAACATGGCATATAGCTTATGAGTAAAATGCTTCTAGAGTTTTTTTAGGGGTTACAGGAGTGCCGCGACTCATACAGGAAAGTGCCGCAACTCCTAGCTTGCGGCTGTTTTCACTAATAGGCCAGAGAGTTAGAGGCCGCGACATAGGAAAGTTTTGAGGCCGCGGCATCAAAAAGTTTTGTGCCGCAGTGGAAAATAAGTGCCGCGACATCTCAAAATTTGAGTGCCGCGTGTACAGTAACAAGTGCAATTGAATTCAATTAGTTTGATTTAAAAAAAAGAAATGTGAATTTTCACTTATGCCCTTCGACTATTCCGTCCCTTGTTTTTCTCTTTATTAAAAAAATATAGTTAAAAAAAACTTTTTTTAAAAAAAAAAATTTTTGCCGCGGCATCACGAAAGTATATGCCGCATGAATAGTTCCTAATAATTCAAATTTTGATTAGAATAAAAAAAAAATTTATGCCGCGGCATCACGAAAGTGAATGCCGCGTGAACAGTTCCTAATCCTAATAATTCAAATTCTGATTTGAATTCGAAAAAACACAATTTTTTTTAAAAAAAGTTTTTTTTTGAAAAAAAAAATTTATGCCGCAGCATCACGAAAGTAAATGCCGCGTGAACAGTTCTTAATAATTCAAATTCTGATTTGAATCGTAAAAAAAAATAATTTACCACTTATGCGTAGTGTATTAACCACTTATTTTTGAACTCCACAAACCATGAGATTCATTATTTTTTTAATGATTTTCTGTAAATCTACCCCCAACATGGCAAAAACAACATTATACTAGTCCACTCCACTAGTGATTCGTGTCTAACTAGTTTCCCACCTTCGGTTGGAAATTTGTTTGGATTCACCAGATACTTGTTCATATTAACCACTTATACGTAGTGTATTAACCACTTAATTTTGAACTTACCAAACCATGAGATTCACCCTGTTTTTCAATGGTTTTCTGCAAATTTACTCCCAACATGGCAAAAACAACATTATACTAGTCCACTCCACTAGTGATTCGTGTCTAACTAGTTTCCCACCTTCGGTTGGAAATTTGTTTGGATTCACCAGATACTTGTTCATATTAACCACTTATACGTAGTGTATTAACCACTTAATTTTGAACTCACCAAATCATGAGATTCACCTTATTTTTCAATGGTTTTCTGCAAATCTACCTCCAACATGGCAAAACTAACATTACACTAGTCCACTATACTAGTGATTCGTGTCTAACCAGTTTCCCACCTTCAGTTGGAAATTTATTTGGATTCACCAGATACTTGTTCATATTAACCACTTATGCGTAGTGTATTAACCACTTGTTTTTGAACTCCACAAACCATGAGATTCACCCTTTTTTTCAATGATTTTCTGTAAATCTACCCCAACATGGCAAAAACAACATTACACTAGTCCACTCCACTAGTGATTCGTGTCTAACTAGTTTCCCATCTTCGGTTGGAAATTTGTTTGGATTCACCAGATACTTGTTCATATTAACCACTTATGCGTAGTGTATTAAGCACTTATTTTTGAACTCCACAAACCATGATATTCACCCTTTTTTTCCACGATTTTCTACCATTGTACTCTCACTTGGTAAAAATAACATTCCACATGTCCACTCCACTATTAATTGGTTTTCAACTAGATTCCCCTCCACTATTTGGTTAATCCAAAAATTCAGTTCCCAATGGTGGGGGTAGATTTGATATTTCTTTTAACTTCAATTATTCTTAAAGTTGCAAGTAAAAAATACACAAAAAATACACCTGAATTACAAAAGAGCCATTTAGTACATCACTAATATGGTGGCATTGCAATGATATATTCCTACCATTCACCCTAAGAAAATATATACATCCTCCCACTCTACGTGTAGTTACATGTATTCTATACACATTACATGTTACCTTACCATCATCTCCTTTTTTTGAAGTTCTATTTACAATACCAAACCCCTTTTGGTAAGCATATTTCCTATAAAATTCCTTAACATCATCTTCTGATGCAAACAACATCCCTCGTTTTGGTTCATAACTTTCAAACTCGCCATCCAATGCATCACTCATAATGAAGTCACTTTCACATGCTTCTTCCACATTATCAACAAATTTCTATTGTATTGAGATTATTTGAACCCTCCATCAACTTCAATTTTGGGTTGCTACACACACCTGTAAGTTATCAAGTATCTACTGTCATGTTACAAGCATATTTTGTATTTCACCAACATCTAGATTTTATTATAAAAGTTAAGAAATGGCAGTGAAAAGTAAACATACAAATAACAATAGATAATGAGGATAGAGACCCATTCGAATGAGTCTCTTCTATAAAGGTCACACCTAACCTTTTGTGAGATGAAATAAAGCTTAAAAAGAGAGCCTGAAATCACCTAGTTAACAAAATTGCGTACAATGGTAGTCATGTTAATCTTCTTTCACGTGTGCTCAAATAAGTCTCAAATCGCTAAGTGGTAATTTTAAAGTGTATAGAAACAGCATTCAAAACATGCCATTACTCTTTCTCTTCTAAAATGGGATATGTTTTACCTCTATAGCAACGCTTAGGTAAAAAATTAAGGATGCTCAATGGACCAACCATTTCTACTATATGAACCAGCCCATAACCCATCCCAACTGCACTCTACTAGTAGTTCATTTGTAAGTAATTACCCACATTATTGGAAAGTCATTGTTGGATTCACCAAAAACATGTGAAGATTAACTACTTATTCCAAATATATTAACCAGTTAATTTTATATTCACCACAAATCACAAACCATGTCAATGGACCAACCATTTCTGCTATATGAACTAGCCCATAAATCATCCCAACTGCACTCCACTAGTAGTTCATTTGTAAGTAATTACTCACATTGTTAGAAAGTCATTGTTGGATTCACCAGAAACGTGTGAAGATTAACCACTTATTCCAAACATATTAACCAGTTAATTTTAGATTCACCACAAACCATGTCAATGGACCAACCATTTTTGCTATATGAACCATTTTAAATCCTCCTAATAGGAACAAAATATACCAAATAAACCAACGAATGAACCAACAAGCATTCTCCTATTTACCCATCTAATCAACACACAGCCAACAAAAATAGATTTCATGAATTTGTACCCAACTAAAAATACAACTCACCAAACAGAGAGCATAATACGCAACATTTCACAGAAATTGCAAGTGTCCATCTCAGAAAACACGAAATATTATGGGAAGAAAAGTAGAGGATACTTACCGAAATTGTAGAAAATTCACAAAACTCGAACCCACGTGTGCGTGTGAAAGTCAGAGTGACGGAAGAGAGTGAGTGATGCCTGAAAATGGAGGAAAGAGAATGAGGACACGAGAACAAGAATTAAAATACTGTGGGTGGGTGCCCTAGTAAGTGAGACAATATCAGAGGAGAGAGAGATGTACCAGAGATGAAAGAAAGAAAGAAATGAGAAATAGAGAAGAAATGAGGAAAACAAAATACAAATAGACAGAAAATGGAGAGAGGCAAATATACGTACGGAAGATACGGTGGATAAAAGTTAGATGTATATTTGGTGGACATATAGCGCGATCGTATATGTTAAGTATATAAATAAAAATATGAAAAGAATCATCAAAATTGTACTAAATATATTTTCACAAATGAAATTAATTTAAATGAATTTGAATCTTATTAAAAAATACAATAAAAAATATTACAACTTTTCAAATAAATGGCGCAAGTGACTAAAGTACATTTATTTACTTATTTTGGTTTGAATTTATTTCCATAACTTTGAGAATGAAATAAATATAATAATTGTTGCATAGATTACCAAGATGGCCTGCAGCCTAATGATGATCTGCGTGGTTGTTGTCCCCGTTACGTTTGAATCCTTAGTAATATGGTCAGACATTTAATTAGAATTTTTTTTTTAATAATATTACTTTTATATATATAAATTTTATAATTAAATTTAAAATTATATATTTAAAAAATTTAATTATCTTTTATTTAGATTAACATATGATAATAATGAATTACTATGACTAATTGCAGTTTATATAAATTAAGAAAAATATTGAATAGTCATAATTTTTTCATTAAAATTCTTGTTAATATGATTTGGCATTATTTTTAATATTTAGATAAATGAATAGTCTCCTATTCGGATAGACATACATTAGTAACGAATTATTACTACTAATTGCATTTTATATAAATTAAGAAAAATACTGAATAATCATAACTTTTTCATTACAATTTTTGTTAAAATAATTTGACATTATTTTTAACATTTAGATAAATAAGTAGTCTTCACTATTTTAAAGTATCTAGCCATCATCTTTAAATTTTGACAAATTCTAACAAATATTCTAATAAAAGATTATGACTATGTAACATTACTCATAAATTAACGTGGATTTCGATCATGTTTACTTAATTACATGGCTTGCAATTGCATAACATTGCTCAAACTCTTGTTGGCCTTTACCTATGAAAACGCCAACACCTATTGCAAATGGTTTGGACCAAAATCAGAAGCAAAAGGCATGAGTTTTACTTTTACCTTAGGGGACCGCACTACTACCATTTTTATCAGAATCAGAATCCGACATTATTGGCCTACGCCAATATTATTATGCTAAGCTGCTTGGCTCGTCCACGGGTTACGTGACTATGCATAATGCATGTATAAGACTACGTCCCTCACAGGTGATGGGGATGGGACAATGCCCAAACATAATGCATAAAATCCGATTCCATTTTTCTTCTAGAAAAAAAAAATGATGCTTTCTGCATCATTTTTGAGTTGACATCTTTTAAATATCAAACCCAAAACTAATTTTGACCTATCCAATAAGGAACAATACCACCAAATTATATACAGAACCATTTTTTTTTCTTCTGAGTTTATAATAATGAACGAGTGCACTAAAGAAAGTGAAATTAATTAAAACATTGTGTCAATCTTGATCGCCCTGATATATGTAATTTTAAAAATGGGATTAATCTGTGGTCCCATTTAAATTTTTGTCTATAAATTCTCTGCTGAATTTTGACTTCTATCATGTTTTTAGTGGGTTTCATAGTGCGCGGGATTTTGGTAGATAGGATAGATGAAGATCCTTTCTTGTTTTTTGTTTTTTTAAAACAGAAAAAAATGGGGAAGAAGCTTAGGAAGAGACTGAGAGGGGGAAATGATAAAACTCACCATTTTTTCTTGTTTTGGAAAAACAAGATCCTCTCTTGTTTTTGCCAACAAGAGAGGATCTTCATCTAGGTAGGATATATAATTTAGTAATAAGAGAGAAGGCTGTCAAAACATGAAGCCATCCACACCACTTCTTCTTGATGTGTTTTGACAGTAACCAAAATCTTCATAAGTTTCAAGGTGACGTTTTGAATGCACCTAAATAGATGGTGAACATTAATGCACTCAAAAAAATACTGATAATAACCAGGTCTTCTGGTTACTCTATTATTACATTTTTGTCCTTCAAATTTTATTTTGATTTATTACATTTTAATCATTCTTCTTCTTCTCCAAATCTCTTCATCCCAGTCACCTACCCACCTGAACCACCGCAAACCACCACGCCAGTTGCACGTTACCGTTGTTGCAGCCACCACATTGAGTCGTCGCTCCACCACTGTTGTTATGCCCAAATCGCTTTAGCCAAACCACAACAGACCTCCATCTCCACTCTTAACAACCACCCATTGGAGTCACTTCGTCATCCCTAAACTGCCGGCCACGAGCTTATGACTCACCATCACCCAAACACTTCTACTCTAGCCGTTCAGATCTGTGTCGTCAACCCAGCAGCCACCACCATTTTGCGCCACACACCACCGTTCCAACGGGCAGCACAGCACCACCGATCAAACCCGAAAACATCAGATCCAGTCAGCCGCAGCTCACCCATGCCAGATCCGATAACCCCGAAACCGTGGAACCCGCATTCGAAGAATGCGCATCGCACAACCTCGACCAGAGATCCACCGTCGCAGCCACTAGACCCATACGCAGATCGCCTCGTCGCACTGTGCATCTCCACCAGCCATTCTGCCTTCCCACTCGAGCCGCGACCTCCATGCCCAAATCTGATCCAAACTCACATTTCTGCGACAGTCTAGATCCCGCGCTGGTGCACCCCTCTCAGTCCGGGCACCAGTGCGCTATGCCTCGTCGCGCTATCAACTCCAACAACTCCTCTTCGACCTAGATCCGCCTCAAACTGCCGAACCCAACCAAACCCAACAAGAACTTGTGTCAGGGACTAGTTTGCAATTATTCATTTTCATCAAATAACCTCTTCAGTTGATAAACCTTCTTTAATCTCAATAATTTATATTGTTTTCTACACATATTATGAGTAAAATGCTTAAAGCATCAATACTCAATACTTTGTTAAGAGTATTGTCAAAGCAATGCAAAATTGGAAATTTGGGTGAACAGCGGTCGTACCATATATACTAGCACTACCAACAACAGTTAAATGGATTTTCTCATGGCAAATTCATATAAATGTAGAAATAGTCATAAAAATTTTAAATAGTGTGATACTCTTAAAATTTATAGGATTTTATGTTGAAGTTTTTATATATATTTTTTTCTTTACATGATGTTATCATATATGAAAATTTTACATAAGACGATTCTTTACTCAAAAACATCGGATCTAGTTCTTTACACCCCTAATATAACATCAGTGTAGGAATTTATAGTTAATACTATCATATATTATATGTAAAATTAAAATGAATATATCATATATAAATGTAAATAAGTAAAATGTTGTTTTAAGTACTATCATATATCATATATGAAAGGGATTACTTACACCTAGTGTAAGTAAAAAGGACTTACATCCAATCTTACACCATTTATTTTTTGTGATCTCGTGATTACGATAAGAGATAAATTGTAGTCACAAGATCACAATAAAATAAAGGGTATAAGATTGAGTGTAAGTCTCTTTTACTTACACTAGGTATAAGTAGATCCCCTCTCATCATATATAAAGTTAAAATAAATATATCATATATAAATGTAACTAAGTAAGATATCGTTTAAGTGTGTGTTTGGATTGTAGTTGGTAAACTTAAGTTTAATTGAAAGTGTGTTTATAAACTTAAGTTTGGTTGAAAGTGAGTTTACAATAACTAATTTATGTTTGGAAATTTTTGTTTCAAAAGTGAGTTTGAAAGATTGTTTTTAGGCTCAACTGAACACAAAAACAAAAAAATATTGCTTTGGTCCAAACTTACTTTTGAAAGAAAAAGTATGTTGAGCTAACTGAAAAAAAAACAAACCAAACATCATTACACTACGTTCGAGGCATCCTAACACACTTTTAAAAATTCTAATTACAATCCAAACACACACTAAGTTTTATATTCTAATCATTCAATCAATTAAGACAACTGTAATACGAATAGGTGACTATTGGTTTGGTGGGGAAATAGGTGAGCGTTGGGCGACGGGGGGGTGGGGGGTGGAGAGGTGGGGGTGGGGCCTAGAGATTCAAATTGTGAGGTATGCAGATCTATGACAGAAAGGCAGAGATCTTCTCTGATTCTAGTCAGACTATATGGTTTTCAGAAACCTAAGCTCTCATGTTTGTGTGCCATTCCGAGCATCAAACCTCACCCACGTACTTGCCCTATTCAACCTCTTTCACCACCTCCAATTTTGATACCCTCTCCAAGGCAAGTAAAATCCAGTCCCGGCGCTCCACCACAATCTTACATTTTCCTCATATCTAAGTTTTCTTATAAGAGTATCATGTGATTGTGGTGAATTTAACAATCAACTAATCCGATTTTGAATAATGTTAATTACATATATATTATTTTACATATTTATATAAATTTTACAATCTAATTATAATTAATTTTACTTTATTTTGTATATATTAACACTCTAATTTTATTATTTTATTAATAAAAAATTTATACATAAATTTAAAATATTAAAATTAAGTGTATTAAACTAATTATATCATAATTAGATTGTGACATTGACTTAATATACTTTATAACTTAGATATTTTAAATTTAGGTAAGAATTTTTCTATAATGTAAAGTAATGTGCACTTTAAAGTTATTTGCCAAATATTATTCTACAATATTTTACAATGAGTGCAAAAATTTGAAATTAAGTTTTACCTTATGAAAAAAATTATAAAAAAAGCAATGCTATTTTAATTATGTCACACAAATTAAAAAAAATCAAATTGTTATACTTTATTTCTTATTGCAATTTTTTAAGAAATTTGTAGATAAATATTTCTAGCATTTCTTGTTAAGTGGGTTCGGGTCCACTAGGATATACGGAGCACGTATTCTTTGACCAATGTCTGCAAAGCAAAATCAAGAAACAAATTAAAAGCAGATTATATGCTAGTTTGTAGTGTCTGTGTTTTTCCTTTAGTTTTACGTGGACTGTTAGTTATAAGCAAATCAAATAATTACTTACGCAGTTCTTATTATATAATCTTAATCTACAAATAGAATTACTTGGACTGCTTTTTAGGTAAGCACACAAATGAATGTTAGAATTTTTTGTTGTTGCGAAATTTTATTTAGATTATAATTCGTTTGATGCAATATATATGTCGTTAGATTCCGGAAATCTTGATTTACAAAAGCTTAAACTTAATTTTTGAAAACAGTCAAAATAAAGAAATTTGAATTTCACAATAAGTTTTTGGGCTACCTTGCATTCATGCCTAATATAAATCTTTTTAAAAAAATTAGAAAATTGTTAGCCATAATTAATTAGGATTAAACACTCTCTGATACTAATGGCTAAAACTCTAATTAATCCCAAATTTATAACATACCCAAAAAATATATAATGAGTTATATGATTACTTTAAACAGGTATTGATAAGGTTGCCATGATTGAAACCTTTAAAAATGATTTTAATGAAGGAGATATACTATTCATATCCTACAATAATTATTCAGGCGTTAGATTAATCGATTAACCAGACGCACTAAAATAATTAAAAATAAGAGTCTCTTTCTATATATGTAGAATAATTAAAATGAACTAAATATATTTACTATGACAAACCTATATATATAACTCATAAATAAAACTCACATATAAATAGTATTTTAAAAATAACAAATTCAAAAATAATATTGATCATAATTCATACTAAACAAAAATACTCTAATAATTTTAACATAACAAAATTCTCTAATAATTTTAACATCTAATTAATCTAAATTTTATAAAATTATAATATAATTTATACTAATCCATATAAAAACTTCTCACGACGAACACACAATCCAGTTAGTGCAAAGTGATGAATGTAAGGAATGTACATGTAGGATGGAATGGTGGGGTGTACTGAATATTGTGACTCGTGAAGACAAGGGTAATTGTGACTGATGAAATGGGCCATGACTGATGAGCTCATATACAGTTGGTGGAGCGTGAGTTTTGGGTAAGCAAGAGTAAGATGCCATTTAGATAGTTCTGTTTCTATTTTGCATATCAGTATCCAGCAAGAGATGCCCTGCATGAAACACATGAAGACGAGTTGATTTGGGATGAAGTTAAATCACAAGACAAAACAAAATTGTACAGTGGGGACTCTTGAAAGCGCGGGTGGGAAAGGGGGAGGGGGGGTGGGTCCTCTGCATATTTCTAGATAACCAAAATAAAAAGACAATATGGTGCTCACCTTTTAACCATTTGAATTATTTATTGCCAGTCTTCGCCTCTTTCACAGTTTCACTACGTTGAAGTTGTAATCGTCCTTGCCAATTCCTAAACATGAGCAAACCACATTAGGATTAATAGGAAGAGATAAGGGACTGTGGAAGTAAGTGGGCAAAGGAGAAACAGGAGCTGATAATTGATGGCCTTTTGTGAGTGCAGGTTTACTTATATATGAAGACAAATGTTTTAGCTATAACATATATATCCTTAACTTTTTTCAGAGAATGAGCATAATATAACCCAGATGAAATCGTTAAATATTGAAGAGTTGCACCATCATATTTTTAAAATATACTTATCTCCAAAAAAAATATTTTTAAAATATACTATCCAATAAAGAAAAACTAGTATACTATTTCTAATGTGTATTGTATATGTAACAGTATCGTCAAATGTTGGACAGCTTCTGTTATCATGAGTTTGGATTATATTATGTTGAAAGAATTGGTTTTAGAATTTAAAATTTGTTTAGTTATTAGAAACATGATTACTTTTGAAGCATAATTATAGGAGTATTTTTTTTAAAATTATTATGTCCTACTTGTTAAAATTAATTTTGTAGAGTTGCTTACAGAGAACTGGGCAACGTTCATCTTTTTGCTTTTTTTTTCTTGTGCAATGGGCATCTAAGTGGAGCCCGTTAAACGCATCAAGCTTCTGAGGTGATGGATGGGCTTGTTAGATGGGTTTGTTCGATGATGATAAATAGGACTACCACAACGACTACTTACTCCAATCGTGACCCATGTTAGGGTGTCACCCAATGCCATTTTGGGCCGTCAACTTTCTACCAATTCCTAAAAAAATATCCTGGCCCCAACCTTTTGGTGGTTCCCCTTAACATTTTCGTAATATGAATATATTACAGAAAATTGACACATACCTCTCACAACTCATGACATATACGAGAAATCAAAGTAAATTAGTGTTAGTCCCAATATTTTATTGAACATAAACTTCGTTAAAAGAAATAATTTATGAGTTTAAATCCGTAGGTTATCTTTTTAAATTTTAGATATAGAATCGTACCAAATTTATTTATTAAATTGATTGTATATCATATTTATCCAAAAATATCTCAACAAACTAACTAAACCGGCAAACCCCAATTTTTAGGCTAGGTTCGAAGTGCCGTGATCTTTTTACCTATAATAAAAATGCGAAATATCCTAGCCCATTTTAAGCGTTTCTCAAACTTAAAATTGGTTGGTTGTGATTATTGTATCAGTTATCGTTATGACTGGGGATTTCTATTTTTTCTAGTCACTCAACTTCCTCCAACAACAGTAAATTCACTACATATCAGATACATTGGGCTGGTGTTTATCCTCAAAAGTTCCTCTCTTGGTCATCTTCTAGTTGAAACTTGAAAGATAAGCAAAAACTTTTTAAAGCAGTTACAAAAAATTGGTCTCATTTAACTATTTTAAACCACTTATGAGAGGCTGAGAGCTTCCTTATTAGTTACCCGTTGCAACGGGATTTGTCTTACAAGCAATGCCTGTGGATACCATGGTCAAAAGACTTAATTTTTTTTTTTAAAAAAAAGCATACTAATTTTTTTTTTAAAAAAAAAAGTGTTTTTACCTGGTTTGACCCATGCAAGAAATATAAGCATTTAGAGAGGTTTTGATTTCAAAAAGCCCAACCAAGAACCTCCTATCCATTGAAATACCATAAAAGCCCTATCTTCCAGCCATGTCAGCACACTATCTAGATGAAAAGAAATGAGTGGTTCCGCTGCAGCTTCAAACTGTGGGAAGAGGATCTCCACATCCATCTGCAAAATTATCAAACACTATTGAGAATAATATGCCTAGAAAAATTAGAAACAGAGAAAATATATCAATAACTTAAGCTATATTCTATTCCTGGTGGACTCGAGTCTCTCATAGGACTGTAAAATTAGAGCCTGAAAAGGGTTCACTAGCAAATAGCAATGGCCTCAACCTCCTCCTCCACTCTCACTATATCCTCTTCATCGACCCTTATTGATGGCAAGGCACCAAGACAATCACCAGCTACTTCCCCACAATGTGTGAGCCTTCCCCCTCTCCCTGTGCAGTCTCAGAATCGTCCATTGAAGACCACTGCTTACTGTAAGTCAGTCTCAAAAGACAGCACATACAACTGAACTGAACACCCTTTCAACAAACACATGCCTCATGAATCACGAATGTTATACATACTTCTAGTGCTTCATATTATCTTGGAGAAGGTAATATTGTGTGTTGATGCTTTCAGGTCGCAAGATTGCTCGCAATGTTATGGCAATGGCCACAGGAGAGGCACCAGCAGAAGTTGCCACAACTGAGCTGCCAGAGATTGTGAAGACTCTTCAAGAAGCTGTAAGAATCTCTAATTCTTTTAAGTAATGTATCTCATATGGTTAAAATGGAGTTTTCTCAGTGTTACTGACATAAATCAGCTGATGTTGGCTGCATAGTGGGACAAAGTTGAAGATAAATATGCTGTGAGTTCACTAGCCGTAGCTGCTTTGGTTGCATTGTGGGGCTCAACTGGGTTGATCTCAGTAGGTTATTTAAATGCTCAATTTGCATTCTTTGATTATCATTTCACACCATTTATTATTAGTTATAACTGCGTTTAGTTCAAATGACAATTCTTTATGATACTATATTTGGTGAAAGTTGTCGTAAGCAATGACTATCACTTTTAACAGGCGATTGATAGGCTTCCTTTAATTCCTGGGGTTCTTGAGGTAGTAGGCATTGGCTACAGTGGGGTAAGTCAAATATACTTAATTGCTGGCATCAGTTACACCATTTATGCTGATAACAATTGAATAAGAACTTAGAGTCTTGTTTCATAATCTTTTTCCCCTTGGTTTCTACTATTTCTTTTTTTACAACTTTCCTGGGTGATAGTTCAACTGGTTTAACAAATGAATCATACAATTTACTCACTTAACCAGGATGAGGCATAATTCAACTAAACCAAGAGAAAATACCCAATTCTGGCAATTATATTAGCCAGAGAAAACACCCCAAGCTATTCCCTAGAGTGAGAACCACAAAAGACAGCATAGCCAAAAACAGAGAATTGGTTTAACAATTGGAAATGCACAGGAGTGGTTAGAAAAAAATAAAATAAAGTCCTTGTAATCCTGGATTTCCTCTTTGGGAATACCGAATACCTATTATTCATCTTATGCGTCTTTCTTTGCAGTGGTTTGTTTACAAGAACCTAGTTTTCAAGCCAGACCGGTAAGTCCAATTTCTCTTGAATAATGTACTACAATTTGGTTCAATGGATTGATTTCATGATTAATCTTTTTTAACAATTTTCCCATAATAGAAGTTATATCTTTTAACCTGTTTAATGGAATTACAGGGAAGCTTTGGTAAGGAAAATAAAAGAAACATATATTGAAATAATTGGGAGCAGCTAAGAGAGTGAGGAAATGCTGAGATGCTGTTGACATGAAAGAGTTCTATCTTGCAGCATTCTGTTGATGTCACCAAGCGCTTCATTTTGTCGCCATTAGCTTCTAACCATACTTTATTTTATCCCATGTAATGTAATATGTGCTGAAAATAAATGTAACTTTCCATATATATTAATCCACTTTAAGATAATCTATTTCCTCAATTATCAGTAGAGGTTACAAGGATAAAAAAAACCATTTGAGTTTATAGAGCAAAATCATTGACTTCAAAGAATATTTTATCACCATATTTGTTATCTACATGCAGCATGCTGACACACAACCTTAATAGAATATTTCCATTTCATTTTCTGTGGAAGCATTCGAAGAGGATGACAAGAATATCATACGCATGCATTAAAAAAAAAAAAACCAACTCATTTATTACAAGGCAATTAAGTAGAAATGAATGAGCATGCGTCTCCACAAAAAAGTATACAACGGAAGGTGTTGATTCAGGAATTTCAGAATAGCTGAATGAGCTTCCCTAGTTGCTTTATCCTAGCAGTAGCATTCCCCTGTCTGATCCCCTCCACTTCCATTCCCAAATGAAAGGTGCAGGCAGAGAACAGTTTCTATTGTACAAAATTGGTAGTTGCCCGGTAAGCAGAGAAGTTTGAGGAACATGGGTAGTCCTAGCAACCGATTTATAGGCTGTCTAGCAGCAAATACAAGACTATAAGAATAGAAGATTGTAACAAAAAAAAAAGAACAAATTCATGTTACTGGAATATTTATACCATTCTTCATTTTTGTTTTCCATAATTTGAGGAATCAAGACTCCTTATACTTGCATCTTGAGTTATCTTTTACTTGATTAATGAATCATAGAAATTACTTTGACTGGAAAAATTCAATCGCAACAAAATTAATATGCTAAAATCCTGAATAGTCCAGGTAAATTCTGAACTGATTAGTTTTTATATGGGCTTATGTAAGTTCTATCATGTACCATTTTGAACTAGTTTGGAAGCTTGACAAACACCCCCAAATTATCTTAGGTTTGAGACGTCGTTACATTCCTTTGAAAAGTTTCATGAAAGGACTCTATGAATAATTAATAATTTCCAAATGTCGAACTAACAAAGCATCCTATAATGCTTCATTTTAAAAAAAAAAAAACATTTATAATGGTTGGGAAAGCCAATAAAAGACAATTTTCTTCCTTAAGCTTTTCAAGATGTGAAGATTAATAGATTTACTTGCAAACATGAGTCTCTTCTTTTTAGAGGTGGGTAACGGGTTAACCTGTTTTGCGACGAGCTGAAGATAAATGTGTCAGAGTGGGTTGACCTGTATTTTAAATGAGTCAACAAAATTATGATTTGTGTTTGTACCGTTTTAACTCGTAGGTTTGCGAGTTGATCCGCAAGCCCATTATTATTTTTTTCTTTTTTTTTTTATGTATTTTACTTTTTTTTTGAATTTTTTTCTTCTTTAATAGTTTGTTTTTGGACCTTAGGTTATGTTTGAAAGAATGATTAGAGAGGAAATGACATTAAATGAGATAGAAAAATTTAATGAAAGTATACTTAGAAGTTATTTTAAAGAAAGAAGTGGAATAGTAAGGGAGGGTCAAAGAGTTCCTTCATTGACATTAATTTTTGTCTCATTAATTTAGGAGGTCAAGAAAGAAATGACTTGAACACTCTATTCTCTTCCCTCATTAAATACATTAAATATCCAAATAATTAAGTTATATATTCTTTTATATTCTATTTCTTGTCTTTTAATTTCATTTTATTATAAGTCACTCTATTCCATTATGTATAAAACTTTCAAACATAACCTTATTTAGATATTTGGACCATTAAAGTTATTTAGACTTGAGATATTTTCATTATATTTCCATTTTTATCATTAGGCAAGAAAACTAATTAATAAAAAGTGTTAAAATAATATTTTTATTAAAAAAATATTTAATGTATTGGCGGGTCACAACTTATTAACAGAGGGGGCTTATAAACTCACATTTAAACAAACCTATAAAATGCAATCTCGACTTTTTTATATTATTTTTCTTTCACATCACTTTTTATATTATTTTATATATCATTGATCACATTATTTTTTTTTATCAACTTTCTCTCACTTAATTATAATTATTAAAGGAAAATGATATTTTCACATTATTTTTTATCTTACATCATTTTTCATGACATTTTTTAATAGTTATAATTAAATAAAAAAAAAAATAAAGAAGAAAAAGTGATATGATCAATAATATAGAGAATAATATAAAAAATGATATAAAAAAATATAATAAAAAAATCAAAACTAATCATTAAAAAATGTGATAAAAATAAGATAAAAAAATGATATAAAATTATCATTTTCTTATAAAATACTTAATCTTAACTTACGCAAGTTGCGAGTTAAATAAGCCGTACCGTTCATTGCAGCCGTTTACCCAGCTCTACTTCTTCTATGATTTCCACTTGAGGTTTTTTTCCCCCCGTGATATACGTCATTTTCCTTCCCTTGGAAACCTGGATTTTTTGTACGACAATTTCTTCGTCCATAGGATTTCAAATAAAGGACGCAATCTATATGTCTTAAAAGGAGTAATGCTCCTTACACCTAAAACTGGTTTTTCTGACATTAATGTGTAAGTTGAATTTTTAATAATTGACCCTTAATAAAACACACAGGATTATGTTTTTCTTTCACGCAAAAGATAATGATACTATCAATATTTTTTCATTGGTACATCAAAGGGTACAGGTGATGTTTTTAATGCACTTAACAAAATTTTGAACATTAATACTTTAAAAAAATTATATATTTTTACAAGTAATTCACCGTTGATTATTATTTATTAAAGTGACCCTGTGCTATTTTATTTTTATTTATAAATCCCTACTCAAAATTGAGATTTGGGAGAGTGATGAGATTTACCTCAAATTTGATAGAACAAGGTGGGGTTTCGACTATTGTTAATAGCTTCCTCAACATTGGTCGAAAGCTTCCTCAGCATTGGCCGAAAGCTAAGTGAATAAGCTTGTATCTCCAGTTTGTAATCAAGATTTGCCTTTGTTGTTTGAATTCAAAGACTGAATCTGTTAAAGTGGCGAGTGTGAGAAAGTCAAAAGCTAAGAGAAAAGATAGTGAGTTGAAAGATCTTCAAACCTTACTTCGTGAAGAAGATATGGGACTCGCTCAACCTCCTTTTCGTTCTTTTTGTCATCTACAAATTTGAGTAAAGAACTACCTTCAGATTAAAGATTTTGAATGAGACACAAATGGATTGCACTAAAATTTTAAATTTTTTTTTTAAGGAAGATAATCAATAATAGTAAACTATTAATATCCAAAGATAATTTAACAAAAGTATCTCACTCCTATGTTGAATCTAACACCCATTCACCCATCTCCTAAAACAAAAACGAATTTACTCAGAAGAATTTCAAATCCATTCCTGAGTTGGGACGATTCGTGACTCAGTGTTGTTTTATGGTAGCCCTGGCGTGGTTTATGGATTCAAAGCTTGGGGTATGGAGGTTCAAGGATGGGGCGTGGTTTTCTGAGACCAACCGTTGAAAAGTGTAGTGTACATGTTACAATGCAGTATAAGTGGGGCTAGCTCTCGATCGGTGGCGGCGGCAATGCGAGGATGATGGTGGCATCCTCAGCGATGGGCGAAAGTTCCAAGCCACTTGAGGGTTTTCAAATCTTAGCACCCACTTGCCCTAATTACTTGCAAATCTTGGGTTCTGTGACGATGACGATAGATTCAGTAGAGGCCGTGAGTAGCGGCGAGGTGGAGGCTCATATCTTGTAAGGCTAGATGGTGGTTCGTGGCAATATGCGGTGGTTCGATTTCTGAACGATGCTTCCCTGTCGAAAATGACTTTGACCTTTCTATCTCATCGTTGCGACCTGCGATTTTCTTGCACCACCATCTTCTTCGATGCATCACCATCCCAACCAAACAGCAACAAGAGCTTTTGTGTCAGAGAGTAGTTTGAAATTACTCATTTTCTAAAGGACCTAAGTTTTTAATTTTAAAAACCTTTTAGAATACTTATTCAACCAGTTTTTGATCATCCATCCTTGTCATTCATTTTTAAAATTACTAAATTAATAGTTTTTATTTGTGAGCATCAATTCTCAAAAAATATTTAGGTACATTGTAAACGTTTTCAAGGGTGGAAGGCTAAAACACAAAAAACTACAAGAAGACCTCATCCATACGAGGTATGGAAGTCCCGACCGAATCACCATAAATAATAATGGCCAAGTTCAAAGGAGGGTGAGAGATCACCCGAAAGTCAAGATCTCCACAATGCTTGTGTATGTGAGTTATTAATTATGTGGGAAATAGTGTAAATAAATAGATGCCTATCAAGCATAGATACTTACACAGATACAAAATATGATGGGGACAGGGAACATTAAATTTAAAAATTTTTAAAATACACACACATATAAATAAATTAAAAAATTAGTTTTTATATATATATATAATTATAAAATTTTCACACACACACACATATATATATATATATATATATATATATATATATATATATATATATATATATATATATATATATATATATATATATATATATATATATAAGCAAATTAAAAAAAATAGTTTATATATAGAATTGTAAAATTTAAAAAAAAAATTCATAATTCATTAATATCATTTCTATAAATTTAAAGATTTATAATATCTTAATATATATTATATGCATCAATATTTACTATTTAGTAAGCCCCTCCTAAAAATTTGGAGTATAATTTCTATTGATATATTCTAAAAAAATCCCATAAACAAACTTCTCATAATAGAACAAACCTTATGCAAGTACATGTACATGTACATAAAAAAAAAAATGAACTAGAGGAAATATTGGTATGAGGCAAACTTCGGTGATGACAAAGTGAATGACTTGGTACAAGCAGAGGTAGAAGAGTAGATAAAAATAGTGATGTGTGAAAAGATAAAACTTAAAAGTCTAATAGTAGTATGTGAAAAGATAAAACTTAAAATATTAATATGTGAAAATAGCGGCTTAGGACGTCAGTGACCTTGGGTGGGTTACGAGCTTACTAATTGAATGTTAGTTATGAAAATTAATTTTTTTAAAAAAAATATTAATAGGTCGTGTCTAAACCGTGTCCTAGACGTGTTCAAGTATGTCCGAGACGTATCTAAACGTATCTGATATGTGTCCAAACTAAAAATAATAATCTTTTTAACCGGACATATTCAGACATGCATGACACGTGTGTTGTACAAGTATCTTCATGTGTCTGACATAAATACGTGTCTGACATGCGAATACGTCTAAAAAATGAAGTTTCCATGCTCCATAGATATATAAGTTCTAAAACCCACATTCCACGGTATTTAAATAAAAGGACAATGTAAACCAAATATATAAATAAATAAATAAAAAGAAATTGATTCTTGCCAATCAAATTCTTTACATTTTTTTTACACCTCTTAATTATAACTTAAGGAAAATAATCATCTTATATCTCTTTTAGGAATGTAGGTACTATTCACACCATTTTCAATAGATGTGATTGAGTGAAAGAAAGTGATAAAAAAATATATATATAATAAATGATATTAAATGAGATGTAAAAAGTGATGTATGCATTGATTGATGTAAAAATATAAGAGTTGATAACTTAATTAATAGTTGGCATAGTGTATAGATTACTTATGAATACACTTGTTAACCAATAATTAAGTCATTTTACTCGGTATAAAAATAATATAATTTTTTTTTATGTGCAAATAATACTACTTTATTTAAAATACAATGATAGAAGACAGAGCAATTTGAGCAACATACTAGTATGTGTTTATTTATATGTGTGTCTACTTGAAGAACTCCATAACCCAGAAGCCAGAGACACAACCTACGAATCTGATGCCACTAAATCCAGATCCTGTTGCCAATTGCATGAATTCATGTTGAGTTCGCTCTTTCCCTCCTGGGTTTTGAGTCATCATTAAGAGGTCAACTTGGAAACCAGTCTTGGCAGCAGCTGTACTCTCAGGCATAACGGGAAGAATTGCGTCCACAACAATCACTTTTCCATCATCAGGAATAGCCTTATGGCAATTCTTCAAGAGCTTCAAGCACTGTTCATCACTCCAATCGTGAAGTATCCACTGAAAATTTTGGTCCAGAAAAGTTATGTCAATAAATCATATAATATTTTATTCCCTAATGACAAGTTGAACTATATTCCAGTATTGTATTATATTCCAGTAGAATAATGCTTGATGCAGTATTCTAAAGTGCACATCACTTCAAATCATATTGGGATGGTAGAATTCAAAGTATAAATGTATAAAAAATAAAATATGATTAGATAAAAATTATATAAATATAAAATAACATTTATATAAGTGTATATGAATAATATTATTCGTTCCAAAATATTCATATGTAGCTTAGTTTATACTTTTAAATAAAATATTTGGACTGGTTACTTTTAAATTCCTAATACCAAGTTATTATTCCAAAAAATACAAGAGGTAAAAAGTTGAAAGTTAATTTGTATTATCTTCTTTTAATATATATATATATATATATATATATATATATATATATATATAAAAGAGGGATTAAGTGTGTCTTTGGTAAGAATTTTTTCAGCTTGAAACAATTTTTTTTAGAAAAAAGTTGTTTTAATAGTGTTATAATATATTTGATAAAATTAGCTTCAATTTTTATATGAAATTCAATACATTATAAAAGTTTTTTTTTCATAATACTGAATATTGAAACTTATGATTTTAGTTTATAGATTATTTCTTACACTTTGATATGTAAATACCTTTTTTCCTCAATCAAATAACCTTTTTAATTATTTTATACATATTTTAATAATTTAATACATAAAAATAATTTTTTTATACAATCTAAACAAAATAGATTAGTTTAAAATTATTTTTCACCTACGATATCTAAACATAAAAATGAATTGATTATAATCGATTATAACAAAAAGTTTTTATACAATAATCGATTATTGAAATAATCAAAGTTTTCACAACTGAACCAAATACAATATCCTAAGTTACATCGACATAAGTTAAAGTCACTTTTACATTATTAAACAACTTTTTATTAAATAATTTTCACACTAAATCTACCATTAAAATTGAAAATTCCTGTCATTCACACACACACACACACACACACACACACACACACATACACACACACACACACACACACATATATATAAGGCATATCTAGTGAGAAGAGTATTTATTGTAAGAGTAATTTTTATTGTGAGAGGATGAGAGAAGTAAAACTTGATCATACAACAATACATGAATGATCAAGATTAAAAGTTACTTAAAGGTCATGTGACTACTTAAAAAAGTCACATGCATTTATATTCTAATATTGACCATTCATATAAGATCTAATAATTAATACTTATTCATCTCACTTCTTACAATAAATATTTCTCACACCGGAATAAGAACATATATATATATATATAGCCACTAGAGACTGGAATTTCCTGGAGATAACAATGGGAATTTAACATTAACTGACAAAATTTAGATTGATAATTCCTGCAAAAGCTTGAATCCACCTTCATAAAAATGGCATCTCCCTTAGGAACACTCTCAAACATATCTCCTCTCACATGCTCCACGCCTGCAAGATTACAATAAATCAAAATTTTAAAGCATAATATTCAAAACTTGTCAAGGTTTGTAGATCTTTCTTTCGATTAGAATTTGCAAAAAATAAATTAAATGACGATCAGATCATACCGGCATAAGTAGGGGCATGTTCTATGACGTGAGGCAAGTCAAAATTAATACCCTGGACATGAGGATATTTAGAAGTGATCAGCTTGAGATTGATCCCAAGGCCACCACCAACATCCACCAGTCTATTGATGAGTTCAAAACCTTCGTAGAACTCAAGAATCCTCTTCATAACTATAGTGGTGCAGCTTGACATAGCTTTGTTGAAAACATCATTGAACCTGGGATCAACACTTGGATACTCAAATGCATGCATGCCGTATACCCTGTTGAATGGTATACCTCCTTCCAAGATTGCTCCTTTCAGTTCGGTCCTATAAGTCAACGCAAATCATTCATTATTATGAATTAAAAAACACACACACAGCCCCATCTTAGACTTCCCCGCCGTTAAGAGTTCTATCACCACTAAGAATTTTATTTTATTTTTCAAAAAGATGAATGGTAGACTAAATTGCAGGCAGAAGTTTTCAATTCGCCGAATGGGAAAAAGTGAGAGTTAATAGGCATTTCCTATACTAATAAATTGGTAAAACAATAATATAGAGATAAACCTAGTTTAAAAAAGAAAGTGTTAAGATTATGTAGAAAGGAAAATATAAATATAAATATAAATATATATATATATATATAAAGATATTTGATTTGTTTTTTAGTTTTATTTTCAATATTTTGCCTAAAATTACAAAAATCACATACTAAAAATTAATGTGTTAAAAATCAAATGACAAGACTTTTAGATCATGATTCAATTAATTTAACTGATTAAATTTGTGATTGAATAATGATTAAATCGAAAAATATTTGAACCACAAAAATATACGATTCATGATTCAAACAAGACAACTAATTTAATTTAATTTTTAAAATATTAGTAAAAATTAAGTGACACTTTTTTATTATTTTATTAATAAAAACATATCAATTCAAAATAAAAACAGAATCAATACTAAACACCCTTTAATTGATTAAAAAACATATCATTATGATGACCAAAAGTCTAACGAAACTCACCAGCTTTCCATGGAGACCTTGTCCAAAGTTAAGTTCAAAATGGGTCCGAATGACACACCATCAGCGTCAGTCACAAAATATTTGGACGCAGGGGTGAGACTATAGAGTCTCTGAGGGGACGCAAGCCCTTGTTGATCTTCAGGAAGTGAGCAATACAGCATAGAGTGACTAGCCAACAGCCTCAGAACACGTTCCAGCATTGTGGGTGCTTCAGGGTTCTTGCTACCAATCTGAACAGCAATGTCCTCTGCAGAAAGCTTGACACCTTCATCGGCTTTGGCTAGGATGTCAAAGATGCCAAGCTCAACTGCGGACCGAACAGCCAGTGGAACCACGACGGAACTCATCAACTTCAGAGCAAAAAGGATGCCATCTTCTTCTTCATGGACATGTCCTCCTTCTTGTTTAAGATGCTTTGCTGTCATAATAAGGATTTGGAATGCTTAATAAAGCAACTAGAGGGAGAAGCTAGAAGATTTTCTGTATTAATTGAAGCTGCTTTTAATTCATGAAATGTGTACTTATAGGGGGAGATCTCTTTTGTTCCCAGAAGATGATGTGTGAGCACTTGAAGAACCCATGGGCTATGTGCATCCCACTTACTATTCGTGCCTACGTATTATTATTTTTATAATAATTAAATAATCGCTTGAGAAGGTGAGGGTGCTATAAAATAAAGTTTTTAAGGAAGATGCAGTTCTAATTTTCATGAAAAATATTTAAAAATTAATTGAAAAGTAAAATGAGGTTTATTGCCTTCACCATTATTCTTTCTCTTTTGTGTGTTGTTTATTAATTAAAATTTATAAAAATAAATAAATAATTATTTATATGAAAAAAGGAGAGATTTTAAATATTTCTGAAAATGATTTATTTATTTAAATAATTATTTATTTATTTATTTGCAAAAATGATTTTAATCTTTAATCCAAATAATATTTATTTTATCAAACTTATTTTTGAGATAAAAATTTTCAAATATAAATTACGTTATTACAAATTTATTTTTAACTAAATTTAAATTTACAAAATCAAATTGACTCAAATTTTAATTTAACAATTGTAATCTAAACACACACACTAATTAAGTTAATCTTCTGCTTTAGGCCTTTGTCTACCTTTCGAGATCTTAGACATAATAATAATGTCCGATTGTATTGGGATCCTTCTCATTATTCCTCCATAATAAATTATATTTTTTTCCAGTAACAAAATCCCCTCCAATTAGTAACTAAAAAGGAGAAGATCCAAAATTGATATGATATCATCTCCCATCTATTCTTATTTATTAAATTAAAATATGTCTTTTTTAAAGTGATTTAATCTCTTATTTTATTCACCCTCAAAGAATAACATATATAATTCTTAACTTCTTTTTAATTTTTTTAAACCAAATATGCATATCTTTTTTAATAATTTTTAATATATTTTTAATCTATATTTTTTATATTTATCTGAATTTTGAAAAATCCAGACAATGCATAGGTACTTGCTAGTTTAAGTAATTAAATTATGGACAGAAAGCATGCGGGGTTGGTAGAAGATAAAAAAGGTACAGAAGAGAAGAGAATCAATATTTTTTGGGGGGGATAACATTAGAGAATAGAGTTAGTTACAGTTATTTCGCTAAACAACGAAAGTAACCTCACCTACTACCTAGCGAGATGTCTTTGACCTTATGGCGATTAGATTAATGCCCGCAATTAAGTTTTGGTAGAACTTGTACAAAATGTGACATGACTTAGTTCATCAATAATATTAAACTTTTTTACATTGTTAACTAATTAAAATTAAATCTAAATATTATTTGTACGAAAATTTGTTTAACGAAAAGATAATTATATATAAAAATGTTGTGTTGCGTATGCAAAATTGTGTAAAAAAAGTGCCTTCTTATTTAATTAATGTTTATAAATAAATGCCTGGTTTCAAGTTTCTGAGTTCCCTGTGCAGTGACTAAGAGATTTGAACTTTGGGAGTAATTAGGCTTTGGCACTTTTGCAGGATTTTGAGGTTGCTATGATTTTTATTTTTTAATACCACGAGTTATCTCAACCAATGAATTAAAAATCAGATTGGACCGATTGGTTCAACTGAAAAATTGATAAATTGATCATGTATTCGATCTAATCAATCCAAAAAATCAAAATTTCAAATAATAAGTAAACAATCGGTAAAATCAGTCAAAATTGATTGTGAACCGATTTTTATTTTAAAATTTTTTAAAGTCATTTAAAAATAATTTTTTTATTCAAATATAAACTTAATTTTAAGTTACAAAGACTCATATAGAAAAGTAAAAAAAGTATGAGAATGCTTGTCTCCTCTTGATTTTTATATATGCAGTATATTTTGATGTTTTCATTCATTAATATATGTGCAACTTATAAGTGTAGCTTCTTCTTAGATTTTATATATTGTATACTTAAATGTTTTACTCATTATACAATGTAAGACTTTGAAATACTATGTATCGTAATATGATATATTAATATGTTAGTTTATTACTTAATATATTATATAATATTAAAATATATTATTTAATTATCACTGATTCGATCATAGTAAATCGTAAACTAATGTATTTATCAATTCAATGATTGGTCTAATTTTTAAGACATTGATCTCAATAGGTTCAACCCATTTGAGTAATTCATAAGACTAATTCTCATTTGACTGTAAGAGTATGAGAGTTATGCGATCTCCCCACAATAGTTATTTTTTTGATATTTGAACTTGCGTTATCATCTCAAGGAGTTGAGGTTGTTTATCACATCGATCTACCATTTATAAGTGAGACAACTATATTTTAAAAAAATGTAATGACATCGAACTTATTTAAGAAAAACTCAAGTTTTATTATTAAATTACCTCTCAATATTTTAGACAAAGTTTACATCTTTTTTTTTTATTATAGTTAAGTAATATTCAGGTCAATTTGGGTTACATTGACTAATATATTTTCTTCATTCGGTTAAAGATAAGTCATCTATATCGAGATTAGATAATTTACAAAAATATTCCTTCTGATATGACCCTAAAAAATTAACATAATTGAAATTCAAACTTATAATTATATATATATTCACATATCACATGTTTATCCAATATTTAATGCCTTGGAGTTAAGATCACACCAATATTTAACCGTAGGAAAAGTATTTTTTTTTTACAGGTATTCACATGTAACTAATAATTTTATAATTATAACTTATTTTTAATGTTTGTAATTTCTTATATTTGTTTTCGTTATTGGAAGCTTCTAGCTAAAGGACAACGCCGGCTGTGTGCCTGTAGCAGCGAAGGTTGAGTTTTTTCTTGTTGAGACTTGAGAGTTGAGACTCTATTTTTTATATTTTTTGGTTGAGTCATAATGTGTTTTTAATTTCTTCAATTCACACCTAACTACATCCTTGCAAAATTTTCACGTTAATTTTTATGAGTGAAGTTATTAGTGCTTTTAATTATCTATTTACATTGTCTGTTAATTAATTCTAGTTAATTTCTCAAATAAACCTCAATGAAATGATTTTTTATTTAAATGAGAATTTAATTAATTATATTCTTATTTATTTATTTACATTTAAATTAATTACAATTAAAATATTTAATAGAGAGTGTAAAACATTGGCCTACTCTCATCTACCAATGTAACATCAACCTATAAGTTACATTTGGTCAAGTTCACTAACTTAGGAAGATGCTAATTGGCTTATATGTCGATTTCGATTTTTTGCTGTATTATCATAGACTAAACTCTCACAAATAGGTATGAAATCTCTGTACTTGGTACAGTTAGTCTGCAACTAATATGATTTATATGGTCTTTTCGCGGACCTCGTGGTAAAAGAAAATTGCAAGCATATTTGAAACTTTGAGTTCCTGCTACAATCGACTGGACTACATGCTGGCAAAAGGGCAAAAGATATGTTTGGTAAGAAATCGATTCAGTTATCAAACCATGGAAGACAGGTTGATCAAGTTGTACTTAAAGAAATGTTTAAAAATGAAGAACTAAAACATCTTTTGATATGTTAAAGCGCATACGGTGTAATGTATATAGACCATTTCAGCCTCTCGACAATCCAGTTGCATATAGTAAATGGGACAGTGCCGTCTAATCAAGTCTTTCAAACATGATTAGTAATAAATTTACATAATTTTATGTTATAAAAATTATAAACTTTCATAAATAATTTGAATTATTCCCATACTTCACGTAACTATGTATATAACTATTATTTTCCCTTTAAAACTTTATATATATATATATATATATATATATATATATATATATATATAAAGAAGTGCACACTCCATTATTGGAGCCTTTGTCAATGTGTTGACTCGTCCAAGAGCCTGAAACTCGAACATGGTGCATTTTCTTGATTAAGAAACTTATTTTTTTAATAGAAAGATTTTTTTAAAAAAATCTGAATAGAAAGAATTAA
This sequence comes from Ormosia emarginata, assembly GCA_029884605.1. NCBI lineage: Eukaryota > Viridiplantae > Streptophyta > Magnoliopsida > Fabales > Fabaceae > Ormosia > Ormosia emarginata. Next base: position 61,949,092 of record JAQQTP010000089.1, on the reverse strand, counting down.
TAGTTTTATTTGACATTTTATTGAAGTTTAGCATGAAATCGATTATTCTTGTTGTTTTCTATCAAGTGCCAATAAGAAACTTATAAACAGTATCAATTTTATTTTTTTAATTGTTGGCAAATACGAAAACTTACGTAGATTGAAATTTCACAATGCACAAAGTTTTTGACTTGTTTTATAAATTCACATATGTCCAAAGACTCCCACATAGTTTCTAATAACGGTTTAATATTATATATCTTCATATAAAAGAATTAGACATCTCATCATACAAGTTAATTTTAACAATTTTATGAAATTATTTGTATCATTGTTAGGAGTCACGTGCATAGGATAGAAATGGGAAACAGGCCCAAGTTAATGAGCCACAAAGTAAAACAGAAAACGGGCTTTTTACCCAGAAGTAAAAAAAAAAAAAAAAGATCTTGGCCGCTAAGCCGAGGAGTTGGTGCGAAGCGCAAGTAATAAATAATTAATTAGAGAGAATCACTCTTTGAGTTAGTGTATTTAAAATAATTATAATTTGGGTCATGCAAAAAAATTAATTATACGATAAATTGAATTACTCAATAATTTATTTATAGGTAATCACATCACAAATTCAAATGAAAAAAGTTAGTTAATTTAAAATAAATTATTGATTAAATTAATTTATCATATAATTATATTTTTATAGCAAAATTGGAATCAATTAACAATATTTTGACTCATGGGAAATTACTCGCAAAGCTTGTGTGGCGCAGAACAAGAATAGGAAAGAAAATCTCGTATTTAGATTTTTATGGTTAGAGGATGATAAAATATTAACGATTTGTTAGGATATATTGTTACCCAGTTTTTGAGGTTTAATATTGAGTTTTTATTTTCCCTGGGTGAGAATAAATTTTTAGATCCTAATGAAAATAGACTTTGTTGTTGTTATTTTATAGTTGTCAATAAATCTTTAAATAATTATTTTAGTCATAATTTTTTGATATTTTGAATTTATTTATATTATTTGAGTAACTATAAATTATTTTTTTATTTAGTTCTTCTAAAGTGAGTGGTGCACTTTAGAGAATAAAGTGTGTATCATAACAATTGGTGAAAAAAATTAAGGATTTATTATTTTATAAGATATATGCACTTATATAATATATCATACATGTGTGATGATTTACTCTATTGATTTTCTTATCAACAAATGCGATCATACACTTTATTCTCTTAGAGGAGTCAATGGCATAAATTGTGATTACTAGTATCAATATAATTAGTTATTTTAAAAACGAATAAATATTTATTATTTGAAAAGATCATTTAGGAATAATAATTTATACATAATTAAACTTATTTAAACTTAAAATTAGTCTTGATCAGTGTTAAACATCAATCAATTCATATTTAGTTATAATATCAATTTATTTATTGCGCTATTTAAATTAATATTTGTCTTGATTGTTTTAACTTTTAATTTAGTCTTTTGTGTCTTAATTACTTGTATGTGACTAGATTCCAACTTAACTCGTGAAGAAATTTTAAATTACTCCCATATTATTATTTTAGAAAATTTTATAATTGTTTAACTTAAATTTAATATTATTTTATTTTTTAACGGTAATATAGTTATAAATGTCACGTGTTATATTTTTATTAAATTGGTACAATGCTTTCAAAATGTACAAGAACTGTGGGATGGATCACCTCATGTTTGCTAGAATATACTAACATAACATTCTTTCCTTATTTTTTTTAAATTTTATGAAGACAAAATTGAATACTAAAACCTAGCTTTCACTACAAAATAGCCAATTAACACATTAAAATGATCTGTTTACAAACATAGATTTAAATTAGAAGAGTCCAAATCGCAAAATCAAATGTTTGTGCATAAGTAATTACGTAGTTGTTTGTCCTTATTTATTGATTGTTATCAAAGTTTATTCCGACAATCTTTTCAAACAGATAGTAAATTAACATCATAAAGGGATATATACCCATTTCAAGACTGGTTGTTCAAATAGTAGATATGAAAATGACAATATAATTTTATTTTTGAAACCCATAAAGCGAGAAGGGCCGGTAAACCATTCCAGCTACAGCAGTTGATTGGACATTATATGTCTACTTGAAGAACTCCATAACCCAGTAGTCACAGACACAGCATTTATATCTAATGCCACCGAATCCAGCTCCTTTTGCCAATGCCATAAATTGTTGTTCACTTCGCTCCTTCCCTCCTGGGTTTGTAGTCATCATGAGAACATCAAATTGGGAAATGCTCTTCACTGAAGCTGTAGTTTCAGGTTCAAATGGAAGAACTCCCTCCACAACAATCACCTTACCGTCATTAGGAGTAGCAGCATAGCAGTTCTCCAACACCTTCAAGCAGCGTTCATCACTCCAATCATGAAGTACACACTACAAAGTTAAGACCAATTATAAAGGCATATTTAATTAATTCACCTAAGTGGCTAAGTTTTTTAATTGGAAAATGGGAATAAAACAGTTGAGATGAACCCCTTAATACCCACTTTCATAAAAATGGCATCTCCTTGTGGAACACTTTCAAACATATCTCCTCCCACATGTTCAACACCTGCAATCAATTAACAATACAAATTTTGGAAATATAAGTCCCATTACTGTATAATAACTAATATAATATAATTTAGAGAGAACCATTCAATATACATCATTTCAGTTATGTAGATTATCATTATTTTCTACTTCAATAACATTTTTAATATTATAACTAAGGTGGACCGTATTGAATGATACATAACAAGGACTTTTATTCTATCCCAAGAACACCTTAAAATTTATCTATAATTTAATAAAGTTTCATAATACCTCCATTGACCCTTTCTTTTTTATTTTTCGTTTTGTTTTGCAATATCAAACATCTAGATCTATAAACAAGAGATCATACCAGGATAGGGAGAGGCATGATCTATGACATGTGGCAAGTCGAAGTTGATACCCTGAATGTGAGGGTATCTAGAAGTGATTATGTTAAGAGTGACCCCAAGACCACCTCCAACGTCCACCAGCCTATTGATGTGCTCAAACCCGTTGTAGGATTCAACAACCTTCTTCATAACAAGAGGGGCGCTATTGAACATTGCTGTACAGAAAAGCTGATTAAAGCTTGGGTTCAAGTTGGAATACTCAAAGACGTGTTTGCCATGGACCCTGTTGAATGGAATGCCTCCTTCCAAAATTGCATCTTTCAGGTGGTACCTTAGAATGGATTCACCAGTTTTTGTTTAAGTCTTACAAGCATCTTATATGAAATAACACAACTCTTTAGTTCATTGAATTGCATATAATTAAATTTGTAGAGAGAAGTTTTAATGTGAACAAATTGAGAGAAGATATAATGATTTTGATACATTATCATGTAAAACAATTTTACCTCGTCATTATACTATCACATCATTAAAAGAGTTTGATTAACAATAATAATGATTATTTGACATGAGATTAGGTGATAGTATAATAAAATTTGTTTGATTTAATCAATTATTTAATTTTACACTATTATATACTTTCATTCAATTATGTAAATGTATCGTTACTGAACTTTTTTACTGATATTTTTTCCTAGTAAAACTAACATAGTCACGAATATTATATATCTTTTGTATGTTTTGTTTTTTTTAAAAAACAAAAAAGAAGGAATAGGAATCCTCTCATGTTAACCAAAAACATAAGAGAATCATGTTGGTCAAAAATACATATTTTTTTTATATATCACATGCAGTATGCGTAAATTTTTTTTTATCTTCTATTGCACATATCGCATATAGTATATAATAAAAATATGTGTTTTTGGCCAACATGATCCTATTATGTTTTTGGAGAAATTCTTGTATAGACACAAACCTAACACTTCATCTTTAAGCACACACACAAAATTGGAGAGAGAGAGTGTGTGGATTCTACTAAATTCATACATCACAAAAAATTATATTCTCTTTCCAATTTTATGTGTGTTTGTCTAAAGATGAGGTGTTAAGTTTGTATCTATACAAGAATATCTCTATGTTTTTGGCTAAAAGGAGAAGATCCCAATCCAAAAAGAAGTGACAAGAACAAGGCAAAAACTGACCAACTCTCAAGGAGAGCCTTGTCATGAGTCACCACCATCAAAGGCCCCAGTGACCCACCACCACCATTGGAAGCAAAGTATTTGGCCACAGGGGCCATGCTATAGAGCCGCTGCAAATTAGGAAGAGGCCCTTGTTCATCATCAACCACAGTGCAATCAATCACGGAATGACTTGCCAGGAGCCTGAGGACACGATCTAGCATTGTGGCTGCATCTGGGTTCTTGCACGAAAGCTGCTCTGCGATGTCATTGGCAGAGAGCTTGGCACCCTCACCTGCTTTGTCTATGATGTCAAAAATGCCAAGCTCAACGGTAGTTTGCAAGGCCATGGAAAGCACGGTAGAGTTCACAAGCTGCAAAGCGTAGGTGAAGCTTTTTTCTTCCACCATTTCTTGTTGGTTAAGTTGTTTCTCTTTAGGATCAACATGTGCAACATGGGTTTGTTCTGCTTTTGCCATTAGGCCTTGGAAACCAAAGGGATCAGCAAAGCAATAGCCAATCAGTGATATCTGTTTGAGTTAGAGCTCCACAAAAGTGCCAGGTGTTTATATATAAAATTCATATCAACACAATCACACTTTGCTGATGTTTTCTTATCCGAAATATGGCATGTTTCAACCATATATTGGATATCGTTTTGTGGGGAGGGTTTGGACCTTCAAACCTTCACTCCGCCATGTTGGAAAAAAAAAAGAAAATGGCATGTTTCTTGAACGTCCTTGGGAGAAAAAATACAGGGGAAAGAATTAAGTATAAACTGTCTACTATTATAATAATTCGGCAACATCAGCTTTCAAATTTAATATTTATGACATTAAGCCATTAATTAATTTCAAACAGAAACAGACCATTCAATCTGGATTCTGGGCAATGCAAACAGTACCATCACAGATTTAATATTTGGTCAATTGGTTGATTGATAGTGAATTTTCTTTTTTAATAATTATATCAATGGCTATATTTAGTTATGATAAATTCAATTATTCCAATTTCATCAGACAACAGTAGTACATGCTGTCAGCTTGAAGAACTCCACAACCAAGAATTTATGCCTTCAAATTCAGTCTAAACTTTTTTGGTACTTATATCCATGATGTGCATATCAACATTAGATATGCAAGCTTGTTTTGCATATTGTTGAACTGTGTGGCCACTAGGTAGCCTATGGCATCAATTAAATTAAGTACAAGTTCTCTCAAATTATGTTTGTTAAACATTGACTTGTAACATAATGTAATTAGATAACATCACGGCAATAACTTACTTTGCTGAGACGAAGAGAAAGGGGGAAAAAAATACAACAACAACAACACATTCTAACACTAGTCCACAAGCCATCAACTTAAAGAACTCCATAACCCTGAAGTCATAAACAAGACAAACACATCTAATGCCCCTAAATCCTGATTTTGTTGCCAGTTCTGTAAATTCTTGTTCGTTTCGCTTCTTCCCTCCTGGATTTTGGGTCATCATAACAACATCAGTTTGCCAATGTTGACTTCACCAAAGTACTAGTTTCAGGGTTTGTGGGAAGGACTTGCTCCGTAACAATTACCTTCCCATAATCAGGAATAGCATTACAGCAATTCTTCAACAGCTTCAAGCAGCGTTCATCACTCCAATCATGCAGTATAAGCTACAATCGAAATTATGTTCCAAATTAAAAGGGTGTATTTTGTCATTCAAAGTTTTAAAAAAAATAATGAAAAATACAAGCGAACTGCACCAATAAAATACTAATAGAAGACTTTTCAACCATTTAATTTGTTCTAATAAAATTTCGTTGAGACATTCAAGTTGAATTACACATTAAGACTTAACTGGCTATCAGTATTTGGCTTTATTTATTTGCATATATTAATTAAGGAGTCTCTATTACAACTAAATTTATATCTGCTGTCTGAATTCTAACCAGTAACCACCTCAACACGCCAAAAGGTCAGCATTATGCTTCAATTATTATTTAATAAAAATCACGTAGTTCTGTTCCACACATCAAAATGAATTAATTAGCGTGTTAAATACTTCAACAGAAGCCAAGCAGCCAACTATGTTGCATATACTATATATAATATTATGATTCTCAATGATATACGACAAATCGTCCACGGACAAAGATGAGAGAAACAATTTTATTTGTTTGATTTGATAACACACGATAAGTAGGTAAATAAGTGACTTAAAGAATTTAAACAAAAAAAGAGAAAAAATGAAAATAAAAAACCTAATAGGATTGTTATAGTGGATAAAAATTTATATAAATATCATAACAAATTATAATAATGACTCATTAACATATAAAAATCAATATAATTTAGACACACTAATTAACTAATGACGCCGAAACTCAAAATTCAAAACGCAACTTCATAAAAATAGCGTCTCCTTGTGGAACACTTTCAAACATATCCCCTCCTACATGCTCCACACCTGCAGCAATACAGAAGAAATTGGTCATGTGTATAGATTTTATGGATGCTTCTAGACTATATTAAGTTAATATAGATTTTATGGTCCAATTCTTCGTGAAGTCAGATTGAATTGAACCAACTGGGTTCATTCATGTAATTCGATATTGCCTGTTTGACCTGCAATTAGCATTCGCCGGGCCAACTTTTTTAGATTATTTTTATGTCAGATAGGACAAAGAGAGCTGGCCCGAACGGTCTATCGTTTGACATTTTAATAGTCACAACTTGATATTAAAAAAACAACGACAACATGAATTGATTGTAAATTGTATCAGTAATTTGATGACCATATAATATAAATTAATACCCTGAATATTAGGGTATTCGGAGATGACGAAATTAAGGGTAGTCCCAAGACCACCTCCAACATCCACCAGTTTATTGATGTGCTCAAAGCTTTTGTAGGATTCAGGAATCTTCTTTGCTGACAAATGTGTACTATTGCTCATTGCTACGTTAAACACTTGATTGAACCTGGGGTCGCACCTAGGAGACTCAAAGGCATGCATGCCATGGACTCTGTTGAAGTTTATACCTCCTTCCAAAATTGCCTCTTTCAATTGGGACCTATGAATTAATTGAATGGACATTTTTCTATTTAGTAAAGATAAAAAAAATGAAGCCTATATTGAAATAGATTCATACAAAATGAACATGTGTACCCACTAATCACTTAGTCCTTATAAAGTTATGTTATTTGAACACTTAATATGTTGAAGAAGAGAAAGAACACTCAGAACAAAAATTTGAGAAAGGACTGTCAAAACACACTGGAAGCTCAATTCCTATAATAGCGCATAAGAAGAAATTAGTGAGTAACTTCTATCAAATTTGTGATTCGAGCAAATTAGGTTTGTCATTACAAAATATTATTTTTCTTTACATATTTTCAGAAACAACAATTGAAGAAGGATTCATGGCATTGATAGCTAATCACAAGGCTTCACACACACAAAGGGAAGTGTATATCCACCAAAGCAAAAAATATTGTTGTAAGTATAAATGCTGCAATTAAATTTTAATATATGACTAAGTCAATTTGCAAGCATAAATATTTATTAACAATTACATTTGTTAGGATAGTACCAGAAACATGTTAGTGAAAAGGACTCACAGCAGCCACAGGGGGAGGAGACTATTAACATTCACTCTGACAACACCATTTACTTGAATATTATTAGAGGGATTAGCAAGAAGAAACGCATCAATCCCCCGCCCCCGTCCCCGATCCCCACCATGGGAGAATTTTTTCCCCTATCCCTGTTCCCCGAATCCCCGCAAATATCGGTGGGGATTCCCCACAACGTAAAAAAATCAGAAAAAAATAAAAAAAACTAGATCTCGATCTGGTTTAAAAAAAAATCAAAAAAATTGAAAAAAAAAAAAAAAAACAAGATCTGACCAAATCTCAGATCTGGTTTATGGGATGGAGCGACGGCGTTGCGTCGCGCGGAGAGGAGCGACGCTGCCGTGCCACGATGACGGGTTAGATCTCAGATCTAGGTTCTAGGATGGAACGACGACAAGGCACGGTTGAACGGCATGAGCGGCGCTGCGGGCTTGCCGCAGAGTGCCTAACTCAGAGTAGGAGAGGTCTGAGAGGAGCGGCGTTCTGGCCTTCTGAGCTTGCGGCAGAGTGCGTGGCGCGGAGAGGAGCCGCAGCCTTACGGGTTGCGGCAGATGTGCGATGAGAGTGTGAGTCATGTCTCGGCGTTGTTGGGAGAGGAGTGGCGCTACGCGAAGAGGACCATGGCTCGGTGACTGCGTCCTGCGTGCTAAGCGAGGGGGAGGGGGAAGGGGAATGGGCGGCATGCGTGGTGAGAGAGAAATATTTGGGGAAGGGGGAGAAATATTTGGGAAACGGGGAAAGGGGAGCCGAGTGGTCGCTTTTGTTTTTAATTTTAAATAAATATAAAAATTAATAAAATGTGAAATTACTAAAATGTATATATATGTATATATATATTATGAAGGTTATTATAATAATTTTAACAGGGACGGAGTACCCGCGGGGTAGAGAGTATGATCCCTATCCCCAAACATATCACGGGAGAATTTTTTTCCCCATCCCCATCCTCGTAGGGAAAAAATCCCAGCATTTGGAGCGGTCCTCGCGGGGATCTCCAAATCGTGGGGATTTTCGCCATCCCTAGTAGTCAGGCTTTGGCACTTTTGCAGGATTTTGAACTAGCTATGATTTTTTTTCTTAATACCACGAGTTATCTCAACCATTGATTTAAAAATCGAACTGGACTGGTTAGTTTAATTGATAAGTTAATCATGTGTTTGATCTAATCAATTCAAAAAATCAAAATTTCAAATAATAGGTAAACAATCGGTAAAATCAATCAAAACTGATTGTGAACCGATTTTTATTTTTATTTTTTTTAAATTCATTTAAAATAATTTTTTATTCAAATATAAACTCAATTTTAAGTTACAAAGGCTCATATAGAAAGGTCATGGAAGGTAGGAGAAGGTTTGTCTTCTCTTGACTTTTATACATGTAATATATTTGGTTGTTTTCATTCATTAATCTATGTGAGACTTATAAGTGTATTTTCTTCTTAGATTTTATATATATTGTATGCTTAAATATTTCACTCATTATACAATGTAGGACTTTGGAATACTATGCAGTGTAATATGATATATTAATTTATTAGTTTATTACTTAATATATTATATAATATTAAAATATATTATTTAATTATCATCAGTTCGACCGCAGTTTGGTTACGTTTTAACTAGTGAATCGTAAACCAATGTCTTCATCGGTTCAATGATTGGTCCAGTTTTTAAAATATTGATCTCAATAGACTCAACCCATTTGAACAGCTCATGAGACTAATTCTCATTCGACTGCAAGAGTACGAGAGTTATGCGATCTCTCCACAAAAGTTGCTTCTCTAGGATTTGAACTCGCATTCTCAGATCAAGGAATCAATGTTGCTTATCACATCGATCTACCCTTTCTGGGTGAGATAGCTATATTTTAAAAAAATGTAATGGCATCAAACTTATTTAAGAAAAAACTCAAGTTTTATTATTAAATTACCTCTCAATATTTTAGACAAAGATCATACCATTTTTTTATTATAGTAAGGTAATGTTCAGGTCAGTTTGAGCGTACATTAACTAATCTACTTTTCTAGTTCGGTCAAAGGTAGGTCATCTATGTTGAGATTAGGAGATTAAGAAATTTACAAAAATATTTCTTCCTATCTAACTCTAAGAAATTGACATAGATAAGATTCAAACCTATAACCATACGTTTACTAACACATTACATGTTTATTAACTACGAGGTGAACTCATTGGAGTTAAGATCACTCCAATATTTAGCCGTAGAAAAAATATTTTTTTTACATGTATTCACATGTAATTAATAATTTTATAATTATAACTTATCTTTAATGTTTGTAATTTCTTATATATTTGTTTTCGTTATTGGAAGCTTCTAGCTATAGGACCATGCCGGCTATGTGCCTGTAGCAGCAAAGGTTGTGTTTTTTCTTGTTGAGACTTGAGACTGTATTTTTTATATTTTTTGGTTGAGTTATAATGTGTTTTTAATTTCTTCAATTCACCCCTAACTACATCCTTGCAAAATTTTCACGTTAATTTTTATGAGTGAAGTTATTAGTGCTTTTCATTGTCTATTTACATTGTCTGTTAATTAATTCTAGTTAATTTCTCAAATAAACTTCAATTAAATGATTTTTTATTTAAATGATAATTTAATTAATTATATTCTTATTTATTTATTTACATTTAAACTAATTACAATTAAAATATTTAATAGAGAGTGTAAAACATTGGCCTACTCTCATCTACCAATGTAACATCAACCTATAAGTTACATTTGGTCAAGTTCACTAACTTAGGAAGATGCTAATTGGCTTATATGTCGATTTCGATTTTTTGTTGCATTATCATAGACTAAACTCTCACAAATAGGTATGAAATCTCTGTACTTGGTACAGTTAGTATATAAGTAATATGATTTATATGGTCTTTGCGCGGACCTCGTGGTAAAAGAAAATTGCAAGCATATTTGAAACTTTGAGTTCCCGCTACAATCGACTGGACTACATGCTGGCAAAAGGGCAAAAGATATATGTTTGGTAAGAAATCGATTCGATTGTTTGATTGCGTTATTTAGTTGAAAACCAGTTTGGAAAGTGAGTTTGCAGAATAATTTATGTTTGATTTTGTTTCAAAAGTGAGTTGAAAAGATTGTTTTTAAAGAACACAAAAGCAAAAAATTGTTTTTGGTCCCAAAACTTTTGAAGAAAAGTATGTTGAAACTAAAAAAAAAAATAACCCAAACATCATTGCACTACGTTCGAGGCATCCTAACTCACTTTTGAAAATCCTAACTACAAACCAAACACACACTCAGTTATCAAACCATGGAAGACAGGTTGATCAAGTTGTACTTAAAGAAATGTTTAAAAATGAAGAACTAAAACATCTTTTGATATCTTAAAGCGCATACGGATACGGTGTAATGTATATAGACCATTTCAGCCTCTCGACAATCCAGTTGCATATAGTAAATGGGACAGTGCCGTCTAATCACGTCTTTCAAACATGATTAGTAATAAATTTACATAATTTTATGTTATAAAAATTATAAACTTTCATAAATAATTTGAATTATTCCCATACTTCACGTAACTATGTATATAACTATTATTTTCCCTTTAAAATTGTATATATATATAGAAGAAAGATTAATTTATATTAGTATAAGTCTTTTTTTTATATTTATTTTTAATCATTAATTTTACTTTTATCAAATGGTTGAGATTATTTCATTAAAAGTAACCATTAGATGAAAGTGGAATTACGATTAAAAATTAGTGTAAGAAAAAAGATTTACACAATAGTGTAAGTTGATCCTCCTCATATATATATATATATATATATATATATATATATATATATATATATATATATATATATATATATAGAGGAAGATCAACTTACACCAGTATAAATCTTTTTTGACTTACATTCATTTTTAACCGTTAGATCCACTTTCATCTAATGATTACTTTTAATGAAATCATCTCAACCATTAAATGAAAGTGAATCTAACGGTTAAAAATGAGTGTAAGTCAAAAAACTTACATTGTGTAAGTTCGATCCCCTCATAATGAGGAGGATCGACTTACACCAGTGTAAGTCTTTTTTGACTTACACTCATTTTTAACCGTTAGATTCACTTTCATGTAATGTAAGTAAAAAAAATTTACACTCAATCTTATACCCTTCATTTTATTGTGATCCTGTGGTTACCATTTATCTCCTATTATAGTCACAGGATCCCAATAAAATAAAGAGTGTAAGATTAGGTGTAAGTTTTTTTTACTTACACTAAATGTAAGTGAATCTCTTTCTATATATATATAGGGAGGGGATCTAGTTACAAAAGAGTGTAAGATTAAGTGTAAGTCTTTTTTATTTATATTAAATATAAATGGATCTTTCTCCATTTATAAGTGCACACTCCATTATTAGAGCCTTTGTCAACGTGTTGACTCCTCCAAGTGCCTGACAGTCGACCATGGTGCATTTTCTTGATTAAGAAACTTTTTTTTTTAATCTGAATAGAAAGAATGGTTTTATTTGACATTTTATTGAAGTTTAGCATGAAATCCATTATTCTTCTTGTTTTCTATCAAGTGCCAATAAGAAACTTATAAACAGTACCTATTTTATTTTTTTAATTGTTGGCAAATACGAAAACTTACTTAGATTGAAATTTCACAATGCATAAAGTTTTTGACTTGTTTTATAAATTCACATACGTCCAAATACTCCCACATAGTTTCTAATAACGGTTTAATATTATATATCTTCATATAAAAGAATTAGACATCACATTATGCAAGTTAATTTTAATAATTTTATGAAATTATTTGTATCATTGTTAGGAGTCACGTGCATAGGAAAGAAATGGGAAACAGGCCAAGCTAATGGGCCACAAAGTGAAACAGAAAACGGGCTTTTTGCCCAGACGTAAAAAAAAAAAGTCAAACAGAAAACCTAGGCCGCTAAGCCGATGAGTTGGTGCGTAGCGCAAGTAATAAATAATTAATTAGAGAGAATTACTCGAGTTAGTGTATTTAAAATAATTATAATTTGGGTCATGCAAAAAAATAAATTATACGATAAATTGAATTACTCAACAATTTATTTATAGGTAATCACATCACAAATTCAAATGAAAAAAGTTAGTTAATTTAAAATAAAATATTGATTAAATTAATTTATCATATAATTATATTTTTAGACCAAAATTGGTATCAATTACCAATATTTTGACTCATGCGAAATTACTCGCAAAGCTTGTGTGGCACAGAACAAGAATAGCAAAGAAAATATTGTATTTCGATTTTTATGGCTAGAGGATGATAAAATATTAACGATTTGTTAGGATATATAGTTACTTAGTTTTTTAGGTTTAATATTTAGTTTTTATTTTCTTTGGGTGAGAATAAATTTTTAGATCCTAGTGAAAAAAGACTTTGTTATTGCTATTTTATACTTGTGAATAAATCTTTAGATAATTATTTTAGTCATAATTTTTTGATATTTTGAATTTATTTAATTATTTGAGTATTGACATTATGTAACTATAAATTCTTTTTTATTCACTACAAGAAAACAGCGATTTTGCGGCATATTTTTTGCGGCGGATTCGAATCCACTGCAATTGCTGCGGATTTTGCGACGGATTAAAATCCGTTTCAATTTGTGATGGATCTTGCGGCGGATTAAATTGCGGCAGATTTTTGCGGCAGATTTTTCACCACTAAAATTGTTGGGTGACTTTTCTAGCGTAATTTTTTTTTCGGATAAAAAAAATTTGCGGAGGATAAATTCACCGCAAATTCTGCAACAATTTAAAAAAAATTGCAACGGATTAGATCAGTATAATAAAAATTCCAAAAAATATTAAAACAATCCACCGCTAAATCTGCCGCAAATCTAAATTTAAATTTGCGGTTGAAAAATCCGCTGCAAAATTTGATAAGTATAATAAAAAATTCTAAATAAAATATTAAAATAATTTGCAGCGAAAAAATCCGCCGCAAATTATACCGCAATTCAAAAAATACATTTACGGCAGATTTTTCAGCCGCAAAAAATCCGCCGCAAAATTAAATCTACTTCATCTTCCTTCTGCCATTTTCATTTTTCAAATGACATTCTTTCTCTAATTATCTCTCCTCTCTCCCTTCCCCTTTCTCACTTCCCCTTTCAAGATAAAAGCTTCCATGAGCAACCTTCGTCATCTTCAAGACCTTGAGGTTGGGGGAAAACCTTGTTCTTGACTCACTTTCCTATTCTTTTTATCTTGTTCTTGAGTTGTGACTTGATGTGGGAATTGTAGTTTTGAGTTGTTTTTGCTTGTTTTGGCTTGAATCTTGTTAGAAAACTTGAGAATAACATGATTTAGTTTGCTAGAGGCATGAGAACAGTTTTTCATTACTTGTATACCTTGATTTTTCATTTGAAATGAGAATTTAGAGTTTTAGGTTTTGAATAACCAAGGATGAGATTTATAGTGTTTTATCCATTTTTAGCGAAATCTTTTGGTGTTTTATATTCCTTTCATGTTTGTGAACTTGTTTGGGACTTAAACTCACCTAGAAATTGGATTGGAGTGGCCAAAATCCAAGATTTTGGCCAATGGAACCGTAACTACGGTTCTGCAAAACTTCTGTCCCAAGAACACAGCCCGTGTCCGAATACACGGGGGGAGGGGGGCGTGTCCCTCTCTGCCAGTACAAATCTAGTGGAAACGTGCAGATAGAGAAGGACACACCCCCCATGTAAATTTACACGGCCTGTGTAAATTTACATGATCCGTGTAAATTTACACGACCCGTATAGAAAGATATAATGAGAATTAACTTTTGTGCTCTCATGAAAGTTGTAGCTCTTTCTCTTAGCTTTCCAAGGACACCTAATTCATCTTATTTCGACATACGTAACTCAAGTTATGCTCATTTTACTGAGCAAAGGTCAAGGGTTGAAATTGAGAGAAATGCCAAAATGTTGTTTTGGGAAAAACTAGTTTTCTTAAGTGTGGGGACCTTTCTTGTATGCATTTATAAGTGTGATGAGACCTTAGTAAGAGTGTTTAATAAAGTGTATTCGTGATGCATGTAAATCAATTGTTATCCTAATAGATAAGTTTAAAGATTAATTGATGAATAGATATGATTTGAAATATTTGAAATTTTGGCAATTGTTGGAAATCTATTGAATGTAATAAATGAAATAGAATAGTGCTCCTTTTTAAAGAAGGCTACGGCTAGTTCAGGTGCAAATGAGATTTCTAACTTAACTTATATTTAAAAATCACATCAAGGTGACTCTTATTAGAAAGGTATTATAAACGTTTCTTGTTTTTATTTATAAATGGTTTATGTCAGAAATGAAAAGACGAATTGTTTTGACTTATGCCACTTTTCTATTTAATAATTAAGTAACTTGTTTATAAAAGTTATTATGAGATTATTAGATTATGAGATTATGAGATTATGTTGTATAAATCTATTATTAAGAATTTCAAATTCTCACCCCAACTTCTTATTTTTATGGTAAATCCAGTATATGATCAAAGCAGGAGCGAAAGAAGGCATTGAAGACTTTGTATAAATCCAGTTTGTGTTTTTGTTAAAGCTAGCATCACGTTACATTTTGTGACACCTTAAGGAGGAGATCTCCAACTAGTGTGATGTAGCAGTCTCCAACAGGTTTGATCTACTCTTTGATTCACTCTTTCTTCTTTTTGATTGATGTTATTAACTTTTTTTCTCATTATTACAGGCTAAGACTTTGGGTAGAGAGCCCACAGTTGATGAGACATTTCATCACGTACATTTGAGGAAAGAAGACCGTACTGTATGGGTTTCTACAAAAGCTAAAGATTTATATATTAGTATTTCTTTAGAAATTATTGCCTTTAATATTACAATCATGTTATAACAATAACCATAAGAAGTTTTTTATTTCCATCCTTAGGAGGAATTCAAAACAAAGGAATCTGAACAATCTTCTCAGTGCTCAAATGAAGAAGGGGCATCTGGTACACAAATGACCAGTCGAAAGCTTTGGATTAAAACTGTTGGCAGTCCTAAGAAGGGTCGTGTTTATGGCCTTGGTTATCAAGCATCTATTTATGATCATGGAGATTCATCTTCCTCAAGGCCTATGTCGAGTCAAGTTCCTGAGCATGTTATTAATCAAGTTAAGTAATAACTGTAATATTTTTTATTAATTAATTTTTGTATTTTGATAGATGTAGTCAATCATTTTTTTTTCGTATTTTTGGTTAATTCATTATTCGTGAAATGAATTGATAAATTTATGTTTACATATATTAATCAAGTTAAGGAGCAGTTATAGCAGGAGATGTTGGATCAGGTTCAGCAGATTCAACAGCAAATGGAGCAGCAAAGCCAACAACGTGAGGCAGAGTGGAAAATGCGGTTGGAACAATACCAGCGTCAACAGAACCAAATGATTAAGGAGCTACAATCATATGTACAAGTCGTTAGCAGTCAACCAAGCCAACAACTACAACTAACAGAAGAAGATAATTAGAATAGTGAAGATGATCATGATGAAGATGACAATGATAATGAGGATTATTAAACTTTGTATTTGGACAAACTTTGTATGCGATTTGTTATGTTTGTTTTATGGATTGGTTAAATGCATTGATAGGTTAAAATTGATGTCTGAGTAGATTTTGTTATATTGTGGATTTTGAATATTCAATTTTTTTTTAATATTCAAAAAAATTTGCAGCGGATTTTGCGACGAAAATATCAGTCGCAAATTTGGGTAGATTTTTGCAGCAGATTATCCGCTGCAAAATCCTTCACAAATCGAAAAATCTACTGCAAAATCCGCCTCAAATTATCGATGGAAAAGTCTGCCGCAAATCAGGCGTGGAAAAATTCACCGCAAAATCTGCCACAAATTACGGTGAAAAAATCCACCCAAAATCCGCAACAAATTAGCGGTGAAAAAATTCGCTGCAAATTAACGGCAAAAAAATTCGCCCCAAATTAGCGGCAGAAAAATCCGCCGCAAATTAACCCTTTTCGGCAACTATTCCAACATGTCACCGGAGAGTTTTGCGGTGGATTTGCTGTGGGAAAATTAAAATCTGCCGCAAACTATATTGCATCAACCATATTTGCGGCGGACCCGAATCCGCCGCAAATTGTTAAGTTGCGGTGGATTTTGAGTGATTTGCGGCGGATTTATCTTTCGTAAATCTCCTTTTTTCTTGTAGTGATTTGGCTCCTCTAAAGTGAATGTTGTACTTTAGAATGTAATTTGTAGATCGTAACAGTTGATGAAAAAAAATTAAGAGTTTATGATTTTATAAGATATATGTACTTATATAGTATATCATACATGTATATATGATGATACACTCTATTGATTTTCTTATTAAATACTTTATTCTTTGAAGTACATTTCTTACTTTAGAGGAGTCAATGACATAAATTGTGATTACTAGTATCAATACAATTGGTTATTTTAAAGATGAATAAAAATTGATTATTTGTAAAGATCATCTAGGAATAATAAATTATATATAATTAAACTTGTTTAAACTTAAAATTAGTCTTGATCGATTCTGAACATCAATCAATTCATATTTAGTTAGAATATCAATTAATTTATTGTGCTATCTAAATTAATATTTTTAACTTTTAATTTAATCTTTTGTGTCTTAATTACTTGTGTGTGACTAGATTCCAACTTAACTCATGAAGAAATTTTAAATTACTCCCATATTATTATTCTAAAATTTTTTATAATCGTTCAACTTTAATTTAATAATATTTTATTTTTTAATGACAGTATAATTATAAGTGTCATGTGTTATATTTTTATTGAGTTGGTATAATGCTTTCAAAATGTACAAGAACTATGGGATGGATCACCTCATATTTGCTAGAATATACTAACATAACATTCTTTTCTTTTTTTTTATTTTAAAAAAATTTATTCCCTATTGTTTTATGTAGACAAAATTGAATACTAAAACATAGCTCTCCCTACAAAATAGCCAATTAACACATTAAAATGATCTGTTTACAAATAGGTTAAAATTAGAAGAGTCCAAATAGCAAAAACAAATGTTTGTGCATAAGTAATTATGTGGTTGTTTGTCCTTATTTATTGATTGTTACCAAAGTTTATTCCAGACATTCTTTTCAAGCAGATAGTAAATTAACATCACAAAGGGATATTACTCATTTCAAGACTGGTTGTTCAAATAGTGGATATGACAATGACAATATAATTTTATTTTTGAAACCCCTAAAGTGAGAACGACCGGCAAACCATTCCAGCTACAGAAGCTGATTGGACATTATATGTCTACTTGAAGAACTCCATTACCCAGCAGTCAGAGACACAACATTTATATCTAATGCCACTGAATCCAGCTCCTTTTGCTAATGCTATAAATTTTTGTTCACTTCCCTCCTTCCCTCCTGGGTTTTGTAGTCATCATAAGAACATCAATTTGGGAAATGCTCTTCACTGAAGCTATAGTTTCAGGTTCAAATGGAAGAACTCCCTCCACAACAATCACCTTACCGTCATTAGGAGTAACAACATAGCAGTTCTCCAACACCTTCAAGCAGCGTTCATCACTCCAATCATGAAGTACACACTACAAAGTTAAGACCAATTATAAAGGCATATTTAATTAATTCACCTAAGTGGCTAAGTTTATTAAACTGAAAATGGGAATAAAACAGTTGAGATGCATGATTTAGAGGACAATTTAGACCTGCAGAACCCCTTAATACCCACTTTCATAAAAATATCATCTCCTTATGGAACACTGATAATCACATATTTTATACATTAATAAACCCTCATTTTTAGTCATTTACACTCTTCATGGACTTAATTGATTAAGTCTGGTTATGTTTTGTAATATTTGACTCAAATTAGACTTAATTGATTTTTTCAGTATTATTTAGGTCTTATACTATTTTTGTATTTTAGTCATATCTTGAGTTCTAGATGTCTAAAAATTATAAATTTTACCTTGTAGGAAAGCTGAGAGAAAGCTCTACAACTTTGGTGAAGAGCTCAAAGTCTCATTCAGTCATCTAGTGAAGCTAATTGGGCTTAGAAGTCAGAACACGAGTTTTATGATTGGAACTTGAACAGTGTACAGTAATCAGAGCATAACTCGAGCTGTAGGAACTTTCTTGAGCTAAAATTTGGAGAGTTGAAAGTTAAGACCCATATCTACAACTTTTATGAGAACATAAGAGCTCATTCGGACAACTTGGAGATGATATTGGGTCTGAAAGTTAAAACAGAGGTGTTGAAACTGGGCCTGAATAGTCTGCAGTAACTGGGTCATATCTTGGGCTGTATGATAATTGGGTCATATCTTGGGTTATAGGATGAATTTTTGGATGATTTCAGTGCCATTGGAAAGCTGAGAGAAAATACTACAACTTTCATGAAGACCATGTTGCTTCATTCTGATGGCATCCATGAGATCAGCACTGAATGATTTTAGAGACAAAGAATCTCAATAATTTTCCACTCACCAACTCACCATTTGACATTTTCCATTCATTCATCCACTCATCCACCTACTCTTAATCAGTCCCCTTGTCATTTTGTATCCCCAATCCTCTATAAAAGGTACCACTGGCTGATCATTTGGTGCTCTTGGTGTTAGGCTTAGTTTTTACAAGTTATGGTTATGCTTGTTTATTGTTTTCCTTTGTTGTAATTTTCTCTTGTTCTAAATTGAAGCTATGTTCATCTTTCTCTTCTTCTCTCTTTCTTTCTTCTTATCTATGAGTAACTAAATCTTCATCTTGCTTGGGTGAAAGAGTGAAGCTCTTGATAATGAAATAAGGTTAGATTATTCTATTTCTTGTGCTTAAATGATATATTATCAAATGGATATTATATGGTTGTATTTTGTTTCCAATCAATTTAGAAACCTTCTTTGTATAATGGAGATCTTGATTTATTGTAGACAATAGGATTGGCACAGTGAATGCTTGAACTCATTTACAAATATTGGTAGATAATTAAAGAAATCATAATATGATTGCATATATAATTAAACTTTGAATGTTATATTTTCTGATTGGAACCTCCGTTGTGTATGGATTTCAATTGAGTTATAAAGAGAAATAATCTTACCTTTAATTTATTACTAAGAGTGGATATCCTAACCCAAGTAAGTTCTTAAATTCATTTATGAACATCTTTTGTTACTTTTGGTGTTGTGACAAATCATTTTCTTACTTCAATTAATTTTTCTTCATCAATTCCCTGTGGATCGACCTCGGACTCCCGAGAAATTTATTACTTGAGACAACCTGCACTTGGATTTGCATCTTTAAATCCCGTAGTTAAGTTTTTGGCACCATTGTCGGGGACTTGATTTGAAGTTTTTATTTATTGAGGTTCTTTTTCTTTAATAAAATCTATTCTCTCTTCTCCCTCACCGGAGCAAAAGATCAGCTTGCCGATCCTTCGGTTTCTTTACTAATTCTCTAACTTTCTAACTATCTAACTTACTAACTTGCTAACCTACTAACTTACTAACATACTAACTTTCTAGCTTTTAATTTATGTCATTTATTTTCTGCTTACTAACTTTTATTTTTTGCACTCTAACTTTTTAATTTACGTCTTTTATTTTTTGCACTCTACTTTTTAATTTTTGTTATTTATTATTGCTTTCTAATATAGCGAAATAATCTTTCTTCTTCTCTTTTCTTTCGTCGGCTCTGGTGGGGCTCTGCCTCTCTCCTAGGTTTTCATATTTTAAATTTATTTTCTGCAATTTACTTTCTGCACTTTATTTTTTACATTTTATTTTCTGCACTTTCTAACTTCCTAATTATTAACTCTCTAATTATCTAACTTTTTGCTTTATCAGTTATCTAACTTTTTACTTGTTAATATTTATTGGGTGGTTGGTTTATACCACATCCTTGTTGATATTTAATGGCGGGTTATACCGCCAGCTTGTACATTTTTTTTGTTTATTTATTTTAAGTTATTTATGTATTTATGCTTAATTGGTATCGTGATTTAAATTCTGGTCGTTTAGTTAAAATTAATCATGGTACTTTATATATTGATTTGTTTGAATCACAATCACACACAATTGACACAATGGCTGACAATGAAAGTGTACATGATGAATATGAAAATCAACTGTTGCGAACCATGCGTGAATATTTGCAACCATCTCGAAATTCTAGTCCATCATGTTTTATCTTTCCACTCAATGCCAATAATTTAAGATTCAAGCCAGGTATGATTTCTTTACTTCCTAATTTTCATGGTTTAGAATCTAAAAGTCCATATTTACATATGAAAGAATTTGAGGAAGTATGAATTGCTTTCAATGACGAAAATTGCACTGAAGAGATTATTAAACTTAAATTGTTTCCTTTTTCTTTAAAAGATAAAGCAAAATCTTAGCTTAACACTTTGAAACCAAGATCAATTGGCATATGGCAAGAAATGTAAGGTGAGTTCTTAAAGAAATTTTTTCCAACACATAAAACTAATGCTATGAAAAGACAAATCCAAAACTTTTCTCAAAATTCAAATGAAGCATATTTTCAATGTTGGGAACGGTTTAAAGATTTGTTAAATTCTTGCCCACATCATGGTTTTGAAAAATGGCGCACTATAAGCTTCTTTTATGAAGGTTTAACTCCTGAAACTAAACAATTTGTGGAAACAATGTGTAATGGTGAGTTTCTTGATAAAGAACCTAATGAAGCTTTAGACTATTTAAACCAGTTGGCTGAAAATTCTCAATCTTGGCATAGTACTAACCCTTCTAAAAATTCAATTAGATCTAACCTTGCAAGTGCTAATAAAGGAAAATATCACCTTAATCAAGAGGAAGATCTAAATGCTAGGTTTTCCAGTTTGGCTAGAAAGGTTGAAGCCATGGAATTAAGAAAAGCAAAAGAAATCAAATATGTGCAAAATGAAGAAATTTGTGGCATTTGTGATGACTTAGGACACTCAACACACGAGTGTCCTAACATTCTTATTTTTAAAGATGTTGTACATGAGCAAGTAAATGCAATGAATAATTTTAAAAAGCTATTTACTTCTTCTTTTTCTGATACATACAATCCGGGATGGATAAATCACTCGAACTTCAGCTGGAGGAATAATAATCAGTCACAATTCATGCAACTATCACCTCCTCAAGCACAACAGGACTCTCAAAAACCATATAGGAAAAACCTTGAAGAAACACTGCATGCATTCATAGAAAAGCAAGAGGCCATTAATAAACAAAACAATCAAACCATGAATGACATAAAAGGCACTCTTACTAAACTTTCTTCAGCACTCACCATTCACGAGAAAAGAAAATTTCTTTCTCAACCTCAATCAAATTCTAAGGGTCAGTACAGTCTAAATGAAAGGAGTTCAGAAAACTAACAAATGGACTAAGTCAAGTCAGTAATAACTCTTAGGAGTGGAAAGGTTGTTGAAAAATAAATTCCCGAACCTTGTGAGAAATAAGATGAACCAATTCCCCAAGAAAATGAAGAAGTTGACCAAAAGGAGACTAAATTCTCGCCTTCACCCTCATTTCCTCAAGCATTGAATAATCCAAAGAAATTGGACCACCACACTGATATTTTTGAAATTTTGAAACAAGTGAAAATCAATATTCTTCTGTTAGATGTTATCAAATAGATTCCTTCTTATGTCAAATATTTGAAGGACTTGTGCATTGTTAAAATGAAATTAAATGTGAAAAAGAAAGCATTTTTGGCTGAACAGGTAAGCTTCATTCTTCAGAATAATAATGCGTTGAAATATAAGGACCCTGTTTGTCCTACAGTTTCATGCATTATTAGAGAACATAAAATTGAAAAAGCTTTACTTGATTTTGGTGCTAGTGTCAATTTGCTTCCATATTCAGTTTATCAGCAACTCAACTTGGGTGAGTTAAAACTAATTTCTATAACTCTTCTACTTGTCGATAGATCAATTAAAATTCCAAGAGGAATAGTAGAATATGTGTTAGTTCAAGTTGATAAATTCATATATCCTGTAGATTTTATTGTCTTGGATACTGAACATATGGTTGATAGTTGCAAGTCAATTCCTGTTATTTTAGGCCGTCCATTTTTAGCAACATCAAATGCTTTGATAAATTGCAGAAATGGAGTGGTGAAGGTAACATTTGGAAACATGACACTGGAGCTCAATTTTTTAACATGTGCAAGTAACCATAGGAAGTCCTTGATGAAAAGGAAGAAGTTGAAGGAATTGAAGTCATTATAGATGATCATTTTCAAACAAGGAGTTCTTTTGACCCATTAGAAATTTGTTTAGTCAATTCATTTGATTCAGGCATGCAATTAAAAGATGATATCTCTGAAATATGTTCTTTGCTTGATTGTACACAGGCAATAAAGTACAAGGGATGGAAGCCAAGATTTGAAGAGCTAAAACTCATGAATGATAATACCCATGAAGAAGTACCCACACTAGAACTAAAGCCATTACCTGCTGGGTTGAAGTACACATTTTTGGGAGAAGAACAAAGTTTTTCAGTGGTAATTTCCTCGCCTCTTACTGAAAAACAAGAACGTATGTTAACAGAAGTACTTAAAAGGCATAAAAGTGCAATTGGATGGACATTAAAGGACATAAAAGGTATTAATCCATTAACTTGTACACATAGAATACATTTAGAGCATGATGCTAAAACTTCTCAACAACCTCAAAGAAGATTAAATCCACACATGAAAGAGGTAGTTAGAATTGAAGTCCTTAAATTGCTTGATATTGGAATTATCTATCCTATCTCTGATAGTCAATGGGTAAGCCCTACACAAGTAGTGCATAAGAAATCTAGAATAACAATGGTTGAAAATGATAAGGGTGAATTAATACCTACGCGAATCTCATCTAGTTAGCGTATGTGTATTGATTTTAGAAAATTAAATGCTGCTACTAGGAAAGATCATTTCCCCTTACCATTTCTTGATCAAATTCTGGAAAGGGTAGCAGGACATCCATACTATTATTTTCTTGATGGTTTTTCGGGTTATAATCAAATACCAATTGCATTGGAAGATCAAGAAATGACCACTTTTACATGTCCCTTTGGTACTTTTGCACATAGAAGAATGTCTTTTGGCCTTTGTAATGCTCCGGCAACATTTCAAAGATGCATGTTAAGCATTTTTAGTGACATAATTGAGCATTATTTAGAGATTTTGATGGATGATCTGACAGTTTTTGGAAATTCTTTTAAAAATTGTCTTGATAATTTAGAAAAAGTTCTTAAAAGATGTGAAGAAAAAGGATTTGTGCTAAATTGGGAAAAATGTCATTACATGGTTACCTCAGGAATAGTGTTAGGTCATGTGATATCTTCTAAAGGAATTGAAGTTGATAAGGCTAAAGTTGAATTAATTGCTCATTTGCCTTCCCAAAAATAGTCAGAGAAGTTCGTTCCTTTTTAGGACATGCAGGATTTTACAGAATATTCATTAAGGACTTTACTGCCATATCTAGACCATTATGTAATCTTCTGTTGAAAGATCCACCATTTGATTGGACTCAAGAATGTCAAAAATCTTTTGAAAAATTAATTGGTCTTCTGACATCTGCTCCTATCATGCAATCTCCTGATTGATCTTTGCCTTTTGAGTTAATGTGTGATGCTAGTGATTTTGTTGTGGCCGCTGTTTTAGGCCAAAGAAAGGAAGGTAAGCCTCATGTGATTTGTTACGCAAGTAGAACTTTAAACAATGCACAAATGAATTACACCAATACTGAAAAAGAACTACTTGCTGTAATTTTTGCACTGGACAAATTTTGATCTTACTTAATTAGTTCTTCTATTGTGATTTTCACTGATCATTCTGCTGTTAGATATTTGATGTCTAAGCAGGATGCCAAACCAAGATTGATATGGTGGATCTTGTTGCTTCAAGAATTCAACATCACAATAAAAGATAAGAAAGGAGCCAAAAATGTTGTCGTTGATCATTTGTCCAGACTTACAACAGGCTTACCTTTTGATAGCACACATATCATTGATTCTTTTCCTGATGAATTTTTATTTTCTGTCAATTCCATACCTTGGTTTGCTAACATAGTCAACTTTCTTGTAACAGGAAAGATGCCGCCTCAATGGACGCACCAAGATAGAAGGAAATTTTTGACAGAAGTGAAAATTTTTTATTGGGATGACACATACTTGTTCAAATATTGTGCTGACCAAATCTTTCGGAGATGTGTGCCCGACAGTGAGGTAAGTAGTGTCATGAAATTTTATCACTCAGAAGCATGTGGAGGTCACTTTTCTTCAAAGAAAACAGCTGCGAAAATCTTGCAGTGTAGATTTTATTAGCCCACTTTATTTAAGGACTGCTATACTTTTTGCAAAAGTTCTAAAAATTGTCAAAAGTTAGGCTCAATTTCAAAAAAAAAACATGATGCCTCTGAACTCCATCCTTGTCATTGAAACTTTTGATTGTTGGGGAATTGATTTCATGGGTCCATTTCCATCTTCATTTGCATTTGTGTATATTTTAGTTGCAGTTGATTATGTCTCAAAATGGATTGAGACGATTCTATCTTGACACAATGATCATAAAACTGTTCTCAAATTTTTAAAAGAAAATATCTTGTGTCGATTTGGAATCTCTCGAGCTATCATAAGTGATGGGGGAACACATTTTTGTAATAAACCATTTGAATCTTTAATGAAGAAATATAGTATTACACACAAAATTGTCACCCCTTATCACCCTCAAACAAGTGGACAAGTTGAATTGACAAATAGGAAGATTAAACAAATTTTGAAAAAAACGGTTAACCCAAATTGTAAAGATTGGTCTTTAAGACTAAACGATACATTTTGGACTTACCGTACTACTTTCAAAACATCTTTGGGCATGTCACCCTATCGGTTAGTCTATGGAAAACCTTGTCACTTACCTGTAGAATTGGAACATAAAGCATTCTGGGCCATTAAAGCTTTCAATCTAAATCTTGATGATGCTTGCAAGATACACAAATTGTAATTAAATGAACTTCAGGAATTGAGAAATGATACATATGATAACTCAAAGATTTATAAAGCCAGAACAAAAGCTTTTCATGACAAGATAATTTTGAGAAAATCTTTTGAAATTAGTCAAAAAGTTCGGCTTTATGATTCTCGCCTGCACCTATTCCCTGAAAAATTGAGATCTAGGTGGAGTGGTCCTTTTGTTGTCAAACATGTGTATCCTCATAGGGCTATAGATATTGAGAATCCTAGGAATGGTAAAGTGTTTAAAGTCAATGGACAAAGGCTCAAACCATTTCTGAAAAACTAAGTTGATGAGGTAGAATTCATCTCTCTTTTTGATCTTTGTTATGAATAGAATTCACTCTAATTTTGTTGCTTTGTTTTTGCAGTTCTTTGTGTTGCCGGTTAAGTGGCGGATAACGGTACTCCGTGACTCTCAAGTAGATTTGTTTTTCAGTTTCCCAAAATAATTGAATCCTTCTTCTCCTTTAAAATGGATGTCATTCTTTCAAAATTGAGAAAACATTTTCCTTCTCTCCCTCAAAATTCTCTGAAAAAAATCTACAAAGTTAGATGTAAAATATTGAGATTGTTAATGCACAAAGGTATGTCAGAAGATGTACGCTAGATAATTGAAGCAAAGGTCCGACTAGCAGGTGAGTCTTCAATTTCATTTAACTCATACATGCCAGGTCTTGGAAGAAGTTCATTTTCTAAAAGGAGAAGAGCAAAAAGGTTACAAGTCTGTCACAAATGTGAACGATGGAATTGTAACAAGCGATGTCGTTCTTTGGGGATGGTTTCCGTAAACAGAGAAGATAAAATTTTCTTCATTAAGAATAGACTGAGTAAGGAGTCATTAGATGATATCTTATTAACTCTTGAGATACATTCTTGTGGATTGGTGCATCGTGAACTTCTTAATTTGTGGAATCTCTTCAAGGATGAAGAAAAATGCTACAGTATTGGGAATCTGACTCTAAAAGACCATGTTTGCCAATTTATAAGAAAATTAGATGGGAAGCTTATCCTTGACTCATAGAAGGCGTTTAAGTCGTTACTAGATGTTAAACCAGAGGCAGATGTGAGTCATATCTACAACAATCTGTACATATCATCATCTTCTTCTTCATGTCATCTTTCAAAAAAAATTAAAAAAAAAGGGGAATTTTTTTTTTAACAAAGGCGATCCAGAAGGAGTACCATAACTTTAATTAGTTGTGAAGCCCCAGCCTTTGGCTGACCCGTCATTAACTCAGGTGGACCTTTGGACGCTGGTCCTTAAAAAAGTTCGTGTACCATGCTCTGTAGAGAGCCGTACTCCATAACCCAATGTTTAACATCTAGGCACTGTGAAGTTGATGGACAGGCAGAAGCGTCCCACTTTGGTTATTAGTGAGAAGTAACCCGCGGCTGCCAAAGCGTATGAGGCATCTGAACTTGATCTTCTCTTTGATTAGAAAGGGGCTTTCAACGCCCTGAGATGAGATGTTTTGGATCTTGGACATTACGGGTTTCAGATTTTAGCATCTTTGTTGATGTTACGAGTCCAAGTGTGAGCGCTCCAGGTTCCAGACCCAGGATGGAAATTCACGATGGTTTCTTCTTTCTCCTTTCTTCGAATAAACGGACGTGAGTGTCTACTACACTGGTGATACGTAGTATAAAGATATGCCACTACTGCACTCATGATGCGCAGTATAAAGATACGCCATGAAAGCTGTACATACAGGTATGTCATCATTTGCTATTATATTTTTTTTATCTTTGTATGATTTTGCTGTATTTTGATTTTGGACAGACGATCCTTTGAGCAGGGTCCTTCAGGGGTTTCTAGACTTCTTTACCTTGATGGTTTTCTTGAAGTCAAAAAAAAAAAAAGAGATTCTGTGTTTCTTAATTTTAAACTTTTTTGACAACAGCCAACCTACCTTTATAGGTACAATTATTACCCTTTCCATTCTTTTTCCTATTTAAACACTTTATTTTCTCAACTTTCCTCCAACTCAGAATCATTCAGAAGGAAGGTGAGAATAGAAATGGAAGGTGTTTATGTTCGTCAACTTAAAAATATCTGTGTATTTTGTAGATCCAAGTATGGGAAGGGTTTAGAGTTTGTAAACGCAGCTACCACTCTTGGTCGATCACTTGCTGCGAGGAATATTCATCTTGTATATGGGGGAGCTTGCCGTGGGTTAATGGGGGCTGTATCACTTGCTACATATATAGGAGGCAGTCAGGTTTTAGGTGTCATTCCTGAACCTTTAGCTCAACAGAACATCACTGGAAAGACAATTGGAGAGGAACTTAAGGTATCATCAATGCATAAACGAATGAAGATAATGCTTGAAAACTCTGATGCATTCATTGCCTTACCAGGTGATTTTGGTACCTTGGAAGAAGTTTTTCATATTGTCTCTTGGGCCCAACTGAACATCCACCATAAACCCATAGGTTTGTTGAATGTAAATAATTTCTTTGATATTTTGTTACTTTTTCTTGACCATGCTGTGGAACAGAAATTTATCACACCTTCGGCAAGACAACTTCTTATATCTGCTTCCACTATTGAGAAGTTGATTGATAAATTAGAAGCTTTTGTTCATAAACCTAACCCAACAATAGCTTAGATAGATTGGTCAACAGGAAGCAGTGAGGGAAGTAGGATGAAAAGAAAGCTAGATCTGACACTTCGTTTATAACTCTCATTTAGCTTTGATTTTATTTATCGTACTTTGTTTCTGTTTAAATTTGTGTCACATTTCTCCAACAGGTAATATCTTCTATCCTTTACTCATCTATATTTTAACATTGAGGACAATATTGTGATCTAGTGGGGGGGAAGGATAGTTGACCAAAAAAAAATTTCTTTTTTTTTTGGGAAGTATGATATAATTGTCATGGACTTACTAAACTAATGAATGATGGCAGAGTAAGGAGTAATTTTACTTCTGAGACGCATCTAAATTAGGAAGTATGTTTAGTGATATGACTATCAGAAACCTATTCGTAGTAAAACTAATTAAGGATGACAGCGTAAGGAGTAAATTTTGGAAACAATTTATTACTCTTGAGACGCATCTTAGTTGAGGAAATAATTATTTTGTGTAGAAGTAATAAATGAATTTTTAGATCTTAGCATAAATTGTCTTCTTTCTTAAAAATCACAAGCTTGGATATGAATGTTGATATGATGGATTGAGAATGATAGAAATATGCCTTGTGAGATTTTGAGCCTATTGATGAATAGATTGAATATCTGTACCATTCTCTTCTTTCTTGTGTGATTTTCACTCATAAAATTGTTACTCTAGAATTTGCTTTGATTCTTTTTTAGGCTATATTTTCACATGCATACATTAATATGATTGAGGCATTTTGAAATAGCTACTTTGACCAAATAGCCATCCTTGTATATTTTCCATTGTGTAACCCCTTTGAACTTATTTGACCATTCATTGTTTTTAGCTCATTTCGTACCTTCAAAAAAAAAAGAGAAAAAATAAAAAAAAATAAAAAAAACATGTTTTTACCCAACCTTAAGGAATAAGAGAGCATTGATCTTGTTCTTGAACAAGTGTGGGGGTGTATGTGCAAAATGATCAACAAAAAAAAAATTGACTACCGTTGCAATCAAAGGATTATCAGAGTCTAAAATAAAAGTGGATGCTTGGAAACAACAGGAAGAAAAGGAGAACGTTCAAGTCTAACAATGAATTCAATTCACCAATTTGAGATTGATCTTTAACAAAACATTAGTCAAATATTGGTGATTGTCCTTTATGATGAATGTTCTCAAACATTTTCTCCACTCTAACTGTACCATAATGCTCTTTTATTCTTTTTGGTATTTATCTTCTCATATCCATATTATCCCCTCTCTTTTACCATGACTCCATTATAACCTTGAATAAAGTCCTCTTGATTTTTGTATGCATGTGTTTTGAGTAACGGAGAAGTAGAAGATAAGCAAGCTTATGGTAGTGCAATTGTTCATGGGTTGAATAAAGTGAAATACTTACCTTTTAAACACTTGAGAGATTGAGAGTGAATTCTGTGAGGATCTATCATTCTTGATTCATTCTTTTCAATTGAAGTTTCTTTGCTTGTTGGTTTGAGATGTGAAGAAATGTTACCTCATTAATGCTTTGATTCCTTGAATTTCTGATTGTTCTTCTTGCTTCATCGAGTCTTTTAGAGTTTTTAGCTTTTGAGTCTATGTCAATTTTCTTTGTTTCCTAACTTTGGTCTTATGTGTTTTACCCAAGAGTGCAAAAAGTGAAGTGTGGAGGAATTTAATAATCACATATTTTATACATTAAAAAACCCTCATTTTTAGTCATTTACACTCTTCATGTACTTAATTGATTAAGTCTGGTTATGTTTTGTAAGATTGGACTCAAATTGGACTTAATTGATTTTTTCAGCATTATTTGGGTCTTACACTGTTTCTGTATTTTGGTCATATCTTGAGTTTTAGATGTCTAGAAATTATGAATTTTACCTTGTAGGAAAGCTGAGAGAAAGCTCTACAACTTTGATGCAGAGCTCAAAGTCTCATTCAGACATCTAGTAGAGCTAATTGGGCTTGGAAGTCAGAACACGAGTTTTGTGATTGGAACCTAAATAGTGTATAGTACTCAGAGCATAACTCGAGTTGAGGCTGAAAGTTGGAGAGTTGAAAGTTAAGATCCATATCTATAACTTTCATGAGAACATAAGAGCTCATTCGGACAGCTTGGAGGTGATATTGGGTCTGGAAGTCAAAACAGATGTGCTAAAACTGGACTTGAATAGTCTGTAGTAATTGGATCATATATTGGGCTATAGGATGAATTTTTGGATGATTTCAGTGCCATTGGAAAGCTGAGAGAAAATGCTACAACTTTCATGAAGACCATGTTGCTTCATTCTGTTGGCATCCATAAGATCAACACTGAATGATTTCGGAGATAAAGAATCTCAATAATTTTCCACTCACCAACTCATCATTTGACATTTTCCATTCATTCATCCACTCATCCACCTACTCTTAATCAATCCCCTTGTTATTTTGTATCCCCAATCCTCTATAAAAGACATCATTGGCTGATCATTTGGTGCTCTTAGTGTTAGGCTTAGTTTTTACAAGTTATGGTTATGCTTGTTTATTGTTTTCCTTTGTTGTAATTTTCTCGTGTTCTAAATTGAAGCTATGTTCATCTTTCTCTTCTTCTCTCTTTCTTTCTTCTTATCTATGAGTAACTAAATCTTCATCTTGCTTGGGTGAAAGAGTGAAGCTCTTGGTAATGAAATAATGTTAGATTATTCTATTTCTTGTGCTTAAATGATATATTATCAAATGGACATTATATGTGTTGTATTTTGTTTCCAATCAATTTAGAAACCTTCTTTGTATAATGGAGATCTTGATTTATTATAGACAATAAGATTGACACAGTGAATGCTTGAACTCATTTACAAATGTTGGTAGAAAATTAAAGGAATCATAATATGATTGCATATATAATTGAACTTTGAATGTTATATTTTCTGATTGGAACCTTCGTTGTGTGTAGATTTCAATTGAGTTATAAAGAGAAATAATCTTACCTTTAATTTATTACCAAGAATTGATCTCCTAACCCAATCAAGTTCTTAAATTCATTTGTGAACATCTTTTATTACTTTTGGTGTTGTGACAAATCCTTTTCTTACCTCAATTAATTTTTCTTCATCAATTCCCTGTGGATCGACCTCGGACTCTCGAAAAATTTATTACTTGAGACAACCTGTACTTAGGTTTGCATCTTTAAATCCCACAGTCAAACACTTTCAAACATATCTCTTCCCACATGTTCAACACCTGCAATCAATTAATAATACATATTTTGGAAATATAAGTTCCATTACTGTATAATAACTAATAAAATATAATTTAAGGAGAACCATTCAATATACATTATTTCAGTTATGTAAATTATCATTATTTTCTACTTTAATAACATTTTTAATGTTATAATTAAGGTGAACCATATTGAATGATACATAACAAGGACTTTTATTTTATCCCAAGAACACTTTAAAATTTATCTATAATTTAATAAAGTTTCATAATACCTCCATTGACCTTTTTTTTTTTATTTTTCGTTTTGTTTTGCAATATCAAACATCTACATCTATAAACAAGAGATCATACAAGGATAGGGAGAGGCATGTTCTATGACATGTGGCAAGTCGAAGTTGAAACCCTGAATGTGAGGGTATCTAGAAGTGATTATGTTAAGAGTGACCCCAAGACCACCTCCAATGTCCACCAGCCTATTGATGTGCTCAAACCCGTTGTAGGATTCAACAAACTTCTTCATAACAAGAGTGGCGCGATTGGACATTGCTGTACAGAAAAGATGACTAAAGCTTGGGTTCAAGTTGGAATACTCAAAGACGTGTTTGCCATGGACCCTGTTGAATGGAATGCCTCCTTCCAAAATTGCATCTTTCAGGTGGTACCTTAGAATGGATTCACCAGTTTTTGTTTAAGTCTTACAAGCATCTTATATGAAATAACACAACTCTTTAGTTCATTGAATTGCATATAATTAAATTTGTAGAGAGAAGTTTTAATGTAAACAAATTGAGAGAAGATATAATGATTTTGATACATTATCATGTAAAACAATTTTACCTCGTCATTATACTATCACATCATTAAAAGAGTTTGATTAACAATAATAATGATTATTTCACATAAGATTAGATGATAGTATAATAAAATTAGTTTGATTTAATCAATTATTTAATTTTACACTATTATATACTTTCATTCATTTATGTATGTATCATTACTGAACTTCTTCACAATATTTTTTCCTATTAAAACTAAAATAGTCAAGAATATAATATATATTTTGTATGTTTTGTTTTTCTTTACACAAAAAAGAAGGGATAGGAATCCTTTCATGTTAACCAAAAATACAAGAGAAACATGTTGGTCAAAAACACATGTTTTTTTATATATCACATACGGTATGTGTAAATTTTTTTTTAATCTTCTATTGCACATATCGCACATAGTATACAATAAAAACATGTGTTTTTGACCAACATAATTTTTGACTAACAGGAGAGGATCCCAATCCAAAAAGAAGTGACAAGAACAAGGCAAAAACTGACCAACTCTCAAGGAGAGCCTTGTCCTGAGTCACCACCATCAAAGGCCCCAGTGACCCACCACCACCATTGGAAGCAAAGTATTTGGCCACAGGGGCCATGCTATAGAGCCGTTGCAAATGTGGAAGAGGCCCTTGTTCATCATCAACCACAGTGCAATCAATCACGGAATGACTTGCCAGGAGCCTGAGGACACGATCTAGCATTGTGGCTGCATCTGGGTTCTTGCACGAAAGCTGCTCTGCAATGTCATTGGCAGAGAGCTTGGCACCCTCACCTGCTTTGTCTACGATGTCAAAAATGCCAAGCTCAATGGTAGTTTACATGGCCATCGAAAGCACGGTAGAGTTCACAAGCTGTAAAGCGTAGGTGAAGCTTTTTTCTTCCACCATTTCTTGTTGGTTAAGTTGTTTCTCTTTAGGATCAACATGTGCAACATGGATTTGTTCTGCTTTTGCCATTAGGCCTTGGAAACCAAAGGGATCAGCAAAGCAATAACCAATCAGTGATATCTGTTTGAGTTAGAGCTCCACAAAAGTGCCAGGTTTTTATATATAAAATTCATATTGAACACAATCACACTTTGCTGATGTTTTCTTATCCGAAATATGGCATGTTTCAACCATATATTGGATATCGTTTTATGGGGAGGGTTTGGACCTTCAAACCTTCACTCGGCCATGTTGGAAAAAAAAAAGAAAATGGCATGTTTCTTGAACGTCCTTGGGAGAAAAAATACAGGGGAAAGTATTAAGTATAAACTGTCTACTATTATAATAATTCGGCAACATCATCTTTCAAATTTAATATTTATGACATTAACCCATTAATTAATTTCAAACAGAAACATACCATTCAATCTGGATTCTGGGCAATGCAAACAGTACCATCACAAATTTAATATTTGGTCAATTGGTTGATTGATAGTGAATTTTCTTTTTTAATAATCATATCAATGGTTACATTTAGTTATGATAAATTCAATTATTCCAATTTCATCAGACAACAGTAGTACATGCTGTCAGCTTGAAGAACTCCACAACCAAGAATTTATGCCTTCAAATTTAGTCTAAACTTTTTTGGTACTTATATCCATGATGTGCATATCAACATTGGATATGCAAGCTTGTTTTGCATATTGTTGAACTGTGTGGCCACTAGGTAGCCTATGGCATCAATTAAATTAAGTACAAGTTCTCTCAAATTATGTTTGTTAAACATTGACTTGTAACATAATGTAATTAGATAAGATCATGACAATAACATACTTTGCTGAGACGAAGAGAAAGGGGGAAAAAATATACAACAACAACAACACATTCTAACACTAGTCCACAAGCCATCAACTTAAAGAACTCCGTAACCCTGAAGTCATAAACAAGACAAACACATCTAATGCCCCTAAATCCTGATTTTGTTGCCAGTTCTGTAAATTCTTGTTCGTTTCGCTCCTTCCCTCCTGGATTTTGGGTCATCATAACAACATCAGTTTGCCAATGTTGACTTCACCAAAGTACTAGTTTCAGGGCTAGTGGGAAGGACTTGCTCCACAACACTTACCTTCCCATAATCAGGAATAGCATTACAGCAATTCTTCAACAGCTTCAAGCAGCGTTCATCACTCCAATCATGCAGTATAAGCTACAATCGAAATTCTGTTCCAAATTAAAAGGGTGTATTTTGTCATTCAAAGTTTAAAAAATAATAATGAAAAATACAAGCGAACTGCACCAATAAAATACTAATAGAAGACTTTTCAACCATTTAATTTGTTCTAATAAAATTTTGTTGAGACATTCAAGTTGAATTACACATTTAAGACTTAACTGGCTATCAGTATTTGGCTTTATTTATTTGCATATATTAATTAAGGAGTCTCTATTACAATTTAAATTTATATCTGCTATCTGAATTCTAACCAGTAACCACCTCAACACGCCAAAAGGTCAGCGTTATGCTTCAATTATTATTTAATAAAAATCACGTAGTTCTGTTCCACACATCAAAATGAATTAATTAGTGTGTTAAATACTTCAACAGAAGCCAAGCAGCCAACTATGTTGCATATACTATATATAATATTATGATTCTCCGTGATATACGACAAATCGTCCATGGACAAAGATGAGAGAAACAGTTTTATTAGTTTGATTTGATAACACACGATAAGTAGGTAAATAAGTGACTTAAAGACTTTTTTAAAAAAAAGAGAAAAAATGAAAAAAAAAAACCCAATAGGATTGTTATAGTGGATAAAAATTTATATAAATATCATAACAAATTATAATAATGACTCATTAACATATAAAAATCAATATAATTTAGACACACTAATTAACTAATGACGCCGAAACTCAAAATTCAAAACGCAACTTCATAAAAATAGCGTCTCCTTGTGGAACACTTTCAAACATATCCCCTCCCACATGCTCCACACCTGCAGCAATACAGAAGAAATTGGTAATGTGTATAGACTTTATGGATGCTTCTAGACTATATTAAATTAATATAGATTTTATGGTCCAATTCTTCGTGAAGTTAGATTGAATTGAACCAACTGGGTTCATTCATGTAATTCGATATTGCCTGTTTGACCTGCAATTAGCATTCGCCAGACCAATTTTTTTAAATTTTTTTTTTGTCAGATAGGACAAAGAGAGCTGGCCCGAACAGTCTATCGCTTGACAGTTGAATAGTCACAACTTGATATTAAAAAAACAACGACAACATGAATTGATTGTAAATTGTATCAGTAATTTGATGACCATATAATATAAATTAATACCCTGAATATTAGGGTATTCGGAGATGACGAAATTAAGGGTAGTCCCAAGACCACCTCCAACATCCACCAGTTTATTGATGTGCTCAAAGCTTTTGTAGGATTCAGGACTGACAAACGTGTGCTATTGCTCATTGCTACGTTAAACACTTGATTGAACCTGGGGTCGAACCTAGGAGACTCAAAGGCACGCATGCCATGATCTCTGTTGAAGGGTATACCTCCTTCCAAAATTGCCTCTTTCAATTGGGACCTATGAATTAATTGAATGGACATTTTTCTATTTAGTAAAGGAAAAAAAATGAAGCATATATTGAAATAGAATCATACAAAATGAACATATGTACCCACTAATCACTTAGTCCTTATAAAGTTATGGTATTTGAACACTCAATATGTTGAAGAAGAGAAAGAACATTCAGAATAAAAAAATTGAAAAGGGACTGTTAAAATATATTGGAGGCTCAATTCCTGCAATAGCACATAAGAAGAAATTGACGAGTAACTTCTATCAAATTTGTGATTTGAGCTAATTAGGTTTGTCATCACAAAATATTATTTCTCCTTATATATTTCTAGAAACAACAATTAAAGAGGAATTCACGGCATTGAGAGCTATTCACAAGATCACACATACAAAGGGAAGTGTATCTCCACCAAAGTAAAAAATATTGTTGTAAGTATAAATGCTGCTATTAAATTTTAATATATGGCTAAATCAATTTGCAAATATAAATATTTATTAATAATTGCATTTGTCAGGATAGTACTAGAAACGTGTTAGTGAGAGGGACTCACAACGGCCACAGGGGGAGGAGACTATTGATATTCACTTTGACAACATCATCTACTTGGATATTGTTGGAGGGATTAGAAAGAAGAAATACATTATGGCTTGGGATTTGATGCAACTTGTCATGCATCATCTTCCTCTACATCTGCTGTAGGTTGTTCATAATCGGAGATGGAAGCCATGAGGAGTTTGGTAGCAAGTCTTAATACGCAGGTGATGAAACAACGAGACTTAATCAACACAATCCTACAGTGCTTGAATGCATTTACTTGTGGCTCACAAGCTACAACCAATCGTCATGAAGATGAACCACTTGGTGATGGGGATGAGGATGATCTTTTTCTTCCTGATGTTTGATACATTGCCTTCATGTTTGTTTTGATAAGGAACATGTATAACTTAATTTATTTTAACCTTTTGAAATACTTTTATTTTGGCCTTTTAAAATACTTTGTATTATGACTTGATATGCAATTATGATAATGACATTTTTAAATTTTGAAAATTGGTTGCTGGATTTTGGATTAGATTGTTGTACTACTGTGTTGCATACATGTTTAAATTGTATAATGAGACTGTTTAAAAATTAAAAAAAAATAAAAATATTTTAGGTCATCAGCAACGGAAATCATTTGTCTCTAACATACATATATTATACTTTCATTTTAGCGATGACATATTTTTCGTCGCTAAAACCGTTGCTAAATAATGATATTTTAATAATCAAGAAATTTTTTGCTTCGGATGTGGTATAATGGTAGCGACGAAAATTTTTTAAATAGTGACGAAAAAAATTGTCGTTATTTAGCCACGAAGCTCTATTTTCGGTTTCTAGGCAATTAGCCACCAAGGATTACGCCATGTCTATCATTCTGTGATAGATTCTATCGCTAGTTATTATAGTGATGAAATTTAATGGATCAATGATGGAAACATTCTATCTCTATCTACGTAATTTTTAGTAGTGATTATTGTAATGTCTCAGGACTGCCTGCAGAATTGATGAGTGTCTCCACAAACCAACACGAATCTTTTCAGCGTACTTTGTCCTCACTTACATACATCCTAGGAAACTTTTCAGGAGGTCACCCTTCCTACAATTGCTCTAAGTCAAGCACGCTTAACCATGGAGTTCTTATGTTCTAGGCTCTTGAAAATAAGTTGCAACTTATTGATATAGATACGCCTAATCAATTGTAGGGGTGCACACGAGTAAGGTTAGGTCGGGTTTGAGGGAAAAATGTCCAAACCAATCAATTGAAGTCGGGGTCGGGTCGGGTCGGATTTTGTTACTTTTTTCGTGTAACCCGATCCGAACCGACCCAAATTCGGGTCGGTCGGGTTACGTGGTCGGGTTGGTCCGATCCATGAACATTTTCTAATAAAAATTACTCAAAACGACATCGTATTTGGGTCATCGGGTTGGTACACCAAACCCATCACCCGAACCGATAGCTAAACAGGTTTATTGGGTCTAATCCAAACTGACCTGTCTACCCGAACCAACCTGGATATATATGGTCGGGTCGGGTCTAGTCGTTCGGGTTCACGAGTTCGCAGGTCAGTTTGTGCAGCCCTAATCAATTGCTTTAAGTCATCCTCAACTGTGCAGTCCTATACCTGTACAGTCTCTGAATCCTTCTCATTATATTTTTTTTACACCTCTTAATTATAACTTAAGGAAAATAATCATTTTACACCTCTTTTAAGAGTGTAGATACTATTCACACAATTTTCAATGGATGTGATTGAGTAAGAGAAAGTGATAGAAAAAAATATGTATAATGAATTATATTAGATGAGGTGTGAAAAGTGATGTATGTACTGATTGATGTAAGAATATAAGAATTGATAACTTAATTATTAGTTGGTATAGTGTATAGATTAAGTATGAATACACTTGTTAACCAATAATTAAGTCATTTTACTCGGTCTAAAAATAATATAATTTTTTTATGTGCAAATAATACTACTTTATTTAAAATACAATGATAGAAGACAGAGCAATTTGAGCAACATACTAGTATGTGTTTATTTATATGTGTGTCTACTTGAAGAACTCCATAACCCAGAAGCCAGAGACACAGCCTACGAATCTGATGCCACTAAATCCAGATCCTGTTGCCAATTGCATGAATTCATGTTGAGTTCGCTCTTTCCCTCCTGGGTTTTGAGTCATCATTAAGAGGTCAGCTTGGAAACCAGTCTTGGCAGCAGCTGTACTCTCAGGCATAACGGGAAGAATTCCGTCCACAACAATCACTTTTCCATCATCAGGAATAGCCTTATGGCAATTCTTCAAGAGCTTCAAGCAGTGTTCATCACTCCAATCGTGAAGTATCCACTGAAAATTTTGGTCCAAAAAAGTTATGTCAATAAATCATATAATATTTTATTCCCTAATGACAAGTTGAACTATATTCCAGTATTGTATTATATTCCAGTAGAATAATGCTTGATGCAGTATTCTAAAGTGCACATCACTTCAAATCATATTGGGATGATAGAATTCAAAGTATAATTGTATAAAAAATAAAATATGATTAGATAAAAATTATATAAATATAAAATAACATTTATATAAGTGTATATGAATAATATTATTCGTTCCAAAATATCCATATGTAGCTTAGTTTATACTTTTAAATAAAATATTTGGACTGGTTACTTTTAAATTCCTAATACCAAGTTATTATTCCAAAAAATACAAGAGGCAAAAAGTTGAAAGTTAATTTGTATTATCTTCTTTTAATATATATATATAGGATCTTACTCAGGTGAGAGGAGTGTTTATTGTGAGAGGGTGAGAGGAGTGAATCTTGACCATTAGATCTTACATGAATGGTCAAGATTAGAACATAAATGTATGTGACTTTTTTAAGTGGTCACATGACCTTTAAGAAACTTTTAATCTTGACTATTCATGTATGGTTGTATGGTCAAGATTCACCCCTCTCACCCTCTTACAATAACCACTCCTCTCACTAGATATGCCCTATATATATATATATATATATATATATATATATATATATAAAAAGGAGGGATTAAGTGTGTCTTTGGTAAGAATTTTTTCAGCTTGAAACAATTTTTTTTAGAAAAAAATTGTTTTAATCGTGTTATAATATATTTGATAAAATCAACTTCATTTTTATATTAAATTCAATACATTATAAAAGTTTTTTTTATAATGCTGAATATTAAAGTTTATAATTCTAATTTATAAATTATTTCTTACACTTTGATATATATATATATATATATGAGGAAGGATCAACTTACACCAGTGTAAGTTAATTTTTTTTTACACTCATTTTCAATTGTTAGATCTATTTTCATCTAATGGTTACCTTTAATGAAATAATCTCAACCATTAGATGAAAGTTGAACTAACGGCTAAAAATGAGTGTAAGAAAAAAAATACTTACACTGATGTAAACGGATCTCCACTATATATATATATATATATATATATATATATATATATATATATATATATATATATATATATATATATATATAAAAAGGAGGGATTAAGTGCGTCTTTGGTAAGAATTTTTTCAACTTGAAACAATTTTTTTAAAAAAAAAAAATTTGTTTCAAATGTGTTATAATATATTTGATAAAATCAGCTTCAATTTTTATATAAAATTCAAAACATTATAAAAGTTTTTTTTCATAATGCTGAATATTGAAGCTTATGATTCTAGTTTATAGATTATTTCTTACACTTTCATATGTAAATACCTTTTTTTTCCTCAATCAAATAACTTTTTTAATTATTCTACACCTATTTTGGTAATTTAATGCATAAAAATAATTTTTTTATACAATCTAAACAAAACAGATTAGTTTAAAATTATTTTTCACCCACCATATCCAAACATAAAAATGAATTGATTATAATCGATTATAACAAAAAACTTTTATACAATAATCGATTATTGAAATAATCAAAGTTTTCACAGCTGAACCAAATACACCCTAAGTTACATCGATATAAGTTAAAGTCACTTTTACATCATTAAATAACTTTTTATTAAATAATTTTCACACTAAATTTGCCATTAAAATTGAAAATTCCTGTCATTCACACACATATCATATATATATATATATATATATATATATATATATATATATATATATATATATAAGACATATCTCTAGTGAGAAGAGTTTTTATTGTGAGAGGATGAGAGAAGTAAAACTTGACCATACAACAATACATAAATGATCAAGATTAAAAGTTACTTAAAGGTCATGTGACCAATTAAAAAAGTCATATGTATTTATATTCTAACATTGACCATTCATATAAGATCCAATGATCAATATTTACTGCTCTCATCTCTTACAATAAATATTCATCTTACCAAACTAAGATCATATATATATGTATATATATATGTATATATATGTATATATATATATATATATATATGTATATATATATATATATATATATATATATATATATATATATATATATATATATATATATATATATATATATACATATATATATACATATATATATATATATACTAGAGACTGAAATTTCTTGGAGATAATAATGGGAATTTAACATTAACTGACAAAATTTACATTGATAATTCTTGCAAAAACTTGAACCCACCTTCATAAAAATGGCATCTCCCTTAGGAACACTCTCAAACATATCTCCTCTCACATGCTCCACGCCTGCAAGATTACAATAAATCACAATTTTAAAGCATAATATTCAAAACTTGTCAAGGTTTGTAGATCTTTCTTTCGATTAGAATTTGCAAAAAATAAATTAAATGACGATCAGATCATACCGGCATAAGTAGGGGCATGTTCTATGACGTGAGGCAAGTCAAAATTAATACCCTGGACATGAGGATGTTTGGAAGTGATCAGCTTGAGATTGATCCCAAGGCCACCACCAACATCCACCAGTCTATTGATGAGTTCAAAACCTTCGTAGAACTCAAGAACCCTCTTCATAACTATAGTGGTGCAGCTTAACATAGCTTTGTTGAAAACATCATTGAACCTGGGATCAACACTTGGATACTCAAGTGCATGCATGCCGTATACCCTGTTGAATGGTATACCTCCTTCCAAGATTGCTCCTTTCAGTTCGGTCATATAAGTCAATGCAAATCATTCATTATTATGAATTAAAAAACACACACACAGCCCCATCTTAGACTTCCCCGCCGTTAAGAGTTCTATCACCACTAGGAATTTTATTTTATTTTTCAAAAAGATGTATGGTAGACTAAATTGCAGGTAAAAGTTTTCAATTCGCCTAATGGGAAAAAGTGAGAGTTAATAGGCATTTCCTATACTAATAAATTGGTAAAACAATAATATAGAGATAAACCTAGTTTAAAAAAGAAAGTGTTAAGATTATGTAGAAAGGAATATATATATATTTTATTTGTTTTTTATTTTTATTTTCAATATTTTGCCTAAAATTACAAAAATCACATACTAAAATTTAATGTTTTAAAAATCAAATGACAAGATTTTTAGATCATGATTCGATTAATTTAATTAATTAAATTTGTGATTGAATCATGATTGAATCAAAAAATATTTGAGTCACAAAATTATACCATTCATGATTCAAACAATTAGTTTAATTTAATTTTTAAAACATTAGTAAAAATTAAGTGGCATTTTTTTATTATTTTATTATTTTATTAATAAAAACATATCAATTCAAAATAAAAACAGAATCAATACTAAACGCCCTTTAATTGATTAAAAAACATATCATTATGATGACCAAAAGTCTAACGAAACTCACCAGCTTTCCATGGAGACCTTGTCCAAAGTTAAGTTCAAAATGGGTCCGAATGACACACCATCAGCGTCAGTCACAAAATATTTGGACGCAGGGGTGAGACTATAGAGCCTCTGAGGGGACGCAAGCCCTTGTTGATCTTCAGAAAGTGAGCAATACAACATAGAGTGACTAGCCAACAGCCTCAGAACACGTTCCAGCATTGTGGGTGCTTCAGGGTTCTTGCTACCAATCTGAACAGCAATGTCCTCTGCAGAGAGCTTGACACCTTCATCAGCTTTGGCTAGGATGTCAAAGATGCCAAGCTCAACTGCGGACCGAACAACCAGTGGAACCACGGCGGAACTCATCAACTTCATAGCAAAAAGGATGCCATCTTCTTCTTCATGGACATGTCCTCCTTCTTGTTTAAGATGCTTTGCTGCCATAATAAGGATTTGGAATGCTTAATAAAGCAACTAGAGGGAGAAGCTAGAAGATTTTCTGTATTAATTGAAGCTGCTTTTAATTCATGAAATGTGTACTTATAGGGGCCGGGGAGATCTCTTTTGTTCCCAGAAGATGATGTGTGAGCATTTGGAGAACCCATGGGCTATGTGCATCCCACTTACTATTCGTGCCTACGTATTATTATTTTTATAATAATTAAATAATCGCTTGAGAAGGTGAGGGTGCTATAAAATAAAGTTTTTAAGGAAGATGCAGTTCTAATTTTCATGAAAAATATTTAAAAATTAATTGAAAAGTAAAATGAGGTTTATTGCCTTCACCATTATTCTTTCTCTTTTGTGTGTTGTTTATTAATTAAAATTTATAAAAATAAATAAATAATTATTTATATGAAAAAAGGAGAGATTTTAAATATTCCTTAAACGTGGTGGAAGACCGATGATTCTAAACCCTAGAGCCATAGTCACTGTCTACTCAAGAATCTCTCTTCACAGATATGTTTCTTTCGAAATTTTTGCTTATGTGGATACTGTATAACTTTTAGACATTAATCTTGATTTTTTTATATTATTTTTTATATTTTTAATTATATTATTTTTTTATTTAATTAATCATAACTATTAAAAAATAATATAATTAGTAGTATAATAAAAAAAATAATGTGATAATATTTTTTTTGGCATTGCAGTGTGTTACTATTTGCTATTAATAATTTTTCTTTTTCTTTTTTTTTGTCAGGGGAGGTTGAGGTTGAGAGAGCGGTGCAGGTGCCGCACATCGGAATTTACGAGGCGATACAGTAAACCACATTGGCCAGGCGTCACCTGCAATTGCTTATTTATAATACTAGTCACGATGATATATTTATATAATAATTTTTAATATATTTTTAATTTATATTTTTTATATTTATCTGAATTTTGAAAAATCCAGACAATGCATAGGTACTTGCTAGTTTAAGTAATTAAATTATGGACAGAAAGCATGCGGGGTTGGTGGAAGATAAAAAAGGTACAGAAGAGAAGAGAATCAATAATTTTTTGGGGGGGATAACATTAGA
Organism: Ormosia emarginata; assembly: GCA_029884605.1. NCBI lineage: Eukaryota > Viridiplantae > Streptophyta > Magnoliopsida > Fabales > Fabaceae > Ormosia > Ormosia emarginata. Next base: position 61,905,368 of record JAQQTP010000089.1, on the reverse strand, counting down.
GAATAGAGTTAGTTACAGTTATTTCGCTAAACAACGAAAGTAACCTCACCTACTACCTAGCGAGATGTCTTTGACCTTATGGCGAATAGATTAATGCCCACAATTAAGTTTTGGTAGAACTTGTACAAAATGTGACATGACTTAGTTCATCAATAATATTAAACTTTTTTACATTGTTAACTAATTAAAATTAAATCTAAATATTATTTGTACGAAAATTTGGTTAACGAAAAGATAATTATATATAAAAATGTTGCGTTGCGTATGCAAAATTGTGTAAAAAAGTGCCTTCTTATTTAATTAATGTTTATAAATAAATGCCTTGTTTCAAGTTTCTAAGTTTCCTGTGCAGTGACTAAGAGTGTGTTTGAAATGTAATAAAATGAGAAATGATTTGATTTATAAATTAAATTTAATTAAATTTTGTGTTTGGAATATTTAAAAATAAAAAATAATTTGATTTCTAAAATCTCATGGATTTCATTTTTTTTGTTTTAGAAATTCTATCAATTTTGATAGGATTTGTTAGGATTTGATTTGATTTGAAATAAATAAACTATTTTACCCTTAGTAACTACCCCTAACAACTTTTCATAAGCGTTAAAATATAAAATAATAAAATCAAATTAAATTAATTCTCATTTTAATGAATTTCAAATACAAAATTTGATTTCTAAATCAATTCAAATCTTTTTTTTTTAAAGTTCCAAACACAAAATTTAATTTTTAAATCAAATCAAATCAATTCAATTCAAATTAAATCAAATTATTTTCTTTTTTTATTCATTCAAAACACAACCTAAGAGATTTGAACTTTGGGAGTAATTAGGCTTTGGCACTTTTGCAGGATTTTGAGGTAGCTATGATTTTTATTTTCTAATACCACGAGTTATCTCAACCAATGAATTAAAAATCGGATTGGACCGATTGGCTCAACTGAAAAATTGATAAATTGATCATGTATTCGATCTAATCAATCCAAAAAATCAAAATTTCAAATAATAAGTAAACAATCGGTAAAATCAGTCAAAATTGATTGTGAACCGATTTTTATTTTAAAATTTTTTAAACTCATTTAAAAATAATTTTTTTATTCAAATATAAACTTAATTTTAAGTTACAAAGACTCATATAGAAAAGTAAAAAAAGTATGAGAATGTTTGTCTCCTCTTGATTTTTATATATGCAGTATATTTTGATGTTTTCATTCATTAATATATGTGCGACTTATAAGTGTAGCTTCTTCTTAGATTTTATATGTTGTATACTTAAATGTTTTACTCATTATACAATGTAAGACTTTGAAATACTATGCATCGTAATATGATATATTAATATGTTAGTTTATTACTTAATATGTTATATAATATTAAAATATATTATTTAATTATCATTGATTCAATCACAAGAAACGTAAACCGATGTATTCATCAATTCAATGATTGGTCTAATTTTTAAGACATTGATCTCAATAGGTTCAACCCATTTGAGTAACTCATAAGACTAATTCTCATTTGCCTGTAAGAGTACGAGAGTTACCCGATCTCCCCACAATAGTTATTTTTTTGATATTTGAACTTGCGTTATCATCTCAAGGAGTTGAGGTTGCTTATCACATCAATCTACCATTTATAAGTGAGATAGCTATATTTTAAAAAAATGTAATGACATCGAACTTATTTAAGAAAAACTCAAGTTTTATTATTAAATTACCTCTCAATATTTTAGACAAAGTTTGCATCTTTTTTTTTTATAGTTAAGTAATATTCAGGTCAATTTGGGTCACATTGACTAATATACCTTCCTAGTTCGGTCAAAGATAAGTTATCTATATCGAGATTAGATAATTTACAAAAATATTCCTTCTGATATGACCTTAAAAAATTAACATAATTAGAATTCAAACTTATAATTATACGTATATTCACATATCACATGTTTATCCCATATTTAATGCCTTGGAGTTAAGATTACGCCAATATTTAATCGTAGAAAAAGTATTTTTTTTTACAGGTATTCACATGTAACTAATAATTTTATAATTATAACTTATTTTTAATGTTTGTAATTTCTTATATTTGTTTTCGTTATTGGAAGCTTCTAGCTAAAGGACAACGCCGGCTGTGTGCCTGTAGCAGCGAAGGTTGAGTTTTTTCTTGTTGAGACTTGAGAGTTGAGACTGTATTTTTTATATTTTTTGGTTGAGTCATAATGTGTTTTTAATTTCTTCAATTCACACCTAACTACATCCTTGCAAAATTTTCACGTTAATTTTTATGAGTGAAGTTATTAGTGCTTTTAATTATCTATTTACATTGTCTGTTAATTAATTCTAGTTAATTTCTCAAATAAACCTCAATGAAATGATTTTTTATTTAAATGAGAATTTAATTAATTATATTCTTATTTATTTATTTACATTTAAATTAATTACAATTAAAATATTTAATAGAGAGTGTAAAACATTGGCCTACTCTCATCTACCAATGTAACATCAACCTATAAGTTACATTTGGTCAAGTTCACTAACTTAGGAAGATGCTAATTGGCTTATATGTCGATTTCGATTTTTTGCTGTATTATCATAGACTAAACTCTCACAAATAGGTATGAAATCTCTGTACTTGGTACAGTTAGTATGTAAGTAATATGATTTATATGGTCTTTTCGCGGACCTCGTGGTAAAAGAAAATTGCAAGCATATTTGAAACTTTGAGTTCCTGCTACAATCGACTGGACTACATGCTGGCAAAAGGGCAAAAGATATGTTTGGTAAGAAATCGATTCAGTTATCAAACCATGGAAGACAGGTTGATCAAGTTCTACTTAAAGAAATGTTTAAAAATGAAGAACTAAAACATCTTTTGATATGTTAAAGCGCATACGGTGTAATGTATATAGGCAATTTCAAATTTACTCTCGACAATCCAACAGATTGCATATAGTAAATGGGACAGTCTTGCCTAATCAAGTCTTTCAAACATGATTAGTAATAAATTTACATAATTTTATGTTATAAAAATTATAAACTTTCATAAATAATTTGAATTATTCCCATACTTCACGTAACTATGTATATAACTATTATTTTCCCTTTAAAACTTTATATATATATAAAGAAGTGCACACTCCATTATTGGAGCCTTTGTCAATGTGTTGACTCGTCCAAGAGCCTGAAACTCGAACATGGTGCATTTTCTTGATTAAGAAACTTTTTTTTTTAATAGAAAGATTTTTTTTAAAAAATCTGAATAGAAAGAATTAATAGTTTTATTTGACATTTTATTGAAGTTTAGCATGAAATCGATTATTCTTGTTGTTTTCTATCAAGTGCCAATAAGAAACTTATAAACAGTACCAATTTTATTTTTTTAATTGTTGGCAAATACGAAAACTTTCTTAGATTGAAATTTCACAATGCACAAAGTTTTTGACTTGTTTTATAAATTCACATATGTCCAAATACTCCCACATAGTTGCTAATAACGGTTTAATATTATATATCTTCATATAAAAGAATTAAACATCTCATCATACAAGTTAATTTTAACAATTTTATGAAATTATTTGTATCATTGTTAGGAGTCACGTGCATAGGAAAGAAATGGGAAACAGGCCCAAGTTAATGAGCCACAAAGTAAAACAGAAAACGGGCTTTTTACCCAGAAGTAAAAAAAAAAAAAACAGATCTTGGCCGCTAAGCCGAGGAGTTGGTGCGAAGCGCAAGTAATAAATAATTAATTAGAGAGAATCACTCTTTGAGTTAGTGTATTTAAAATAATTATAATTTGGGTCATGCAAAAAAATTAATTATACGATAAATTGAATTACTCAATAATTTATTTATAGGTAATCACATCACAAATTCAAATGAAAAAAGTTAGTTAATTTAAAATAAATTATTGATAAAATTAATTTATCATATAATTATATTTTTAGACCAAAATTGAAATCAATTACCAATATTTTGACTCATGCGAAATTACTCGCAAAGCTTGTGTGGCACAGAACAAGAATAGCAAAAAAAATATTGTATTTAGATTTTTATGGTTAGAGGATGATAAAACATTAACGATTTGTTAGGATATATTGTTATCTAATTTTTGAGGTTTAATATTTAGTTTTTATTTTACTTGGGTGAGAATAAATTTTTAGATCCTAATGAAAATAGTATATCAACATGTGTGATGATTTACTCTATTGATTTTCTTATCAACAAATGCGATCATACACTTTATTCTCTTAGAAGAGTCAATGGCATAAATTGTGATTACTAGTATCAATATAATTAGTTATTTTAAAGACGAATAAAATTTTATTATTTGAAAAGATCATTTAGGAATAATAAATTATACATAATTAAAATTAAAATTAGTCTTGATAGGTGCTAAACATCAATCAATTCATATTTTGTTAGAATATCAATTTATTTATTGCGCTATTTAAATTAATATTTGTCTTGATTGTTTTAACTTTTAATTTAGTCTTTTGTGTCTTAATTACTTGTATGTGACTAGATTCCAACTTAACTAGTGAAGAAATTTTAAATTACTCCCATATTATTATTTTAGAAAATTTTATAATTGTTTAACTTAAATTTAATATTATTTTATTTTTTAACGGCAATATAGTTATAAATGTCACCTGTTATATTTTTATTAAATTGGTACAATGCTTTCAAAATGTACAAGAACTGTGGGATAGATCACCTTATGTTTGCTAGAATATACTAACATAACATTCTTTCCTTTTTTTTATTTAAAAAATTAATTCCCTATTATTTTATGAAGACAAAATTGAATACTAAAACCTAGCTCTCACTACAAAATAGCCAATTAACACATTAAAATGATCTGTTTACAAATAGGTTAAAATTAGAAGAGTCCAAATTGCAAAATCAAATGTTTGTGCATAAGTAATTACGTGGTTGTTTGTCCTTATTTATTGATTGTTATCAAAGTTTATTCCGACAATCTTTTCAAACAGATAGTAAATTAACATCATAAAGGGATATATACCCATTTCAAGACTGGTTGTTCAAATAGTAGATATGAAAATGACAATATAATTTTATTTTTGAAACCTATAAAGAGAGAAGGGCCGGCAAACCATTCCAGCTACAGCAGCTGATTGGACATTATATGTCTACTTGAAGAACTCCATAACCCAGTAGTCACAGACACAGCATTTATATCTAATGCCACTGAATCCAGCTCCTTTTGCCAATGCCATAAATTGTTGTTCACTTCGCTCCTTCCCTCCTGGGTTTGTAGTCATCATGAGAACATCAAATTGGGAAATGCTCTTCACTGAAGCTGTAGTTTCAGGTTCAAATGGAAGAACTCCCTCCACAACAATCACCTTACCGTCATTAGGAGTAGCAGCATAGCAGTTCTCCAACACCTTCAAGCAGCGTTCATCACTCCAATCATGAAGTACACACTACAAAGTTAAGACCAATTATAAAGGCATATTTAATTAATTCACCTAAGTGGCTAAGTTTATTAATTGGAAAATGGGAATGAAACAGTTGAGATGCATGATTTAGAAGACAGTTTAGACCTGCAGAACCCCTTAATACCCACATTCATAAAAATGGCATCTCCTTGTGGAACACTTTCAAACATATCTCCTCCCACATGTTCAACACCTGCAATCAATTAACAATACAAATTTTGGAAATATAAGTCCCATTACTGTATAATAACTAATATAATATAATTTAGAGAGAACCATTCAATGTATATCATCTCTCTGTTATGTAGATTATCATTGTCTCCTACTTTAACAACATTTTTAATTTTATAACTAAGGTAGACTGTATTAAATGGTACATAACAAGGACTTTTATTTTATTCCAAGAACACCATAAAATTTATCTATAATTTAATAAAAGTTTCATAATATCTCCATTGACCCTTTCTTTTTTATTTTTCATTTTGTTTTGCAATATCAAACATCTAGATCTATAAACAAGAGATCATACCAGGATAGGGAGAGGCATGTTCTATGACATGTGGCAAGTCGAAATTTATACCCTGAATGTGAGGGTATCTAGAAGTGATTATGTTAAGAGTGACCCCAAGACCACCTCCAACGTCCACCAGCCTATTGATGTGCTCAAACCCGTTGTAGGATTCAACAACCTTCTTCATAACTAGAGTGGCGCGATTGGACATTGCTGTACAGAAAAGCTGATTAAAGCTTGAGTTCAAGTTGGAATACTCAAAGACGTGTTTGCCATGGACCCTGTTGAATGGAATACCTCCTTCCAAAATTGCATCTTTCAGGTGGTACCTTAGAATGGATTCACCAGTTTTTGTTTAAGTCTCACAAGCATCTTATATGAAATAACACAACTCTTTACTTCATAGAATTGCATATAATTAAATTTGTAGAGAGAGGTTTTAATGTAAACAAATTGAGAGAAGATATAATGATTTTGATACATTATCATGTAGAACAATTTTACCTCATCATTATACTATCACGTCATTAAAAGAGTTTGATTAACAATACTAATAATTATTTGACGTGATATGTGATTAGATGATATTGTAATAAAATTTGTTTGATTTAATCAATTATTTAATTTTATATTATTATATACTCTCATTCAATTATGTATATATCATTATTGAACTTCTTCATCAATATTTTTTTCTATTAAAACTAAAATACTCATGAATATTATATATTTTTAGTATATTTTTTTTCTTTAAACAACAAAGAAGGGATAAGAATCTTTTCCTGTTAACAAAAGATACGAGAGGATTCTGTTGGTCAAAAACACATGTTTTTTTATATACTACATGCGGTATGTATAATTTTTTTTTATCTTCTATTGCACATACCGCGTATAGTATATAATAAAAACGTGTTTTTTATTGGCATGATCCTCTCCTGTTAGGATCCCAATCCAAAAAGAAGTGACAAGAACAAGGCAAAAACTGACCAACTCGCAAGGAGAGCCTTGTCCTGAGTAACCACCATCAAAGGCCCCAGTGACCCACCACAACCATTGGAAGCAAAGTATTTGGCCACAGGGGCCATGCTATAGAGCCGCTGCAAATGTGGAAGAGGCCCTTGTTTATCATCAACCACAGTGCAATCAATCACGGAGTGACTTGCCAGGAGCCTGAGGACACGATCTAGCATTGTGGCTGCATCTGGGTTCTTGCACGAAAGCTGCTCTGCAATGTCATTGGCAGAGAGCTTGGCACCCTCACCTGCTTTGTCTATGATGTCAAAAATGCCAAGCTCAATGATAGTTTGCATGGCCATGGAAAGCACGGTAGAGTTCACAAGCTGCAAAGCGTAGGTGAAGCTTTTTTCTTCCACCATTTCTTGTTGGTTAAGTCGTTTCTCTTTAGGATCAACATGTGCAACATGGGTTTGTTCTGCTTTTGCCATTAGGCCTTGGAAACCAAAGGGATCAGCAAAGCAATAACCAATCAGTGATATCTGTTTGAGTTAGAGCTCCACTAAAGTGCCAGGTGTTTATATATAAAATTCATATTGAACACAATCACACTTTGCTGATGTTTTCTTATCCGAAATATGGCATGTTTCACCCATATATTGGATATCGTTTTGTGGGGAGGGTTTGGACCTTCAAACCGTCACTCCCCCATGTTGAAAAAAAAGAAGAAAATGGCATGTTTCTTGAACGTCCTTGGGAGAAAAAATTACAGGGGAAAGTATTAAGTATAAACTGTCTACTATTATAATAATTCGTCAACATCATCTTTCAAATTTAATATTTATGACATTAAGCCATTAATTAATTTCAAACAGAAACAGACCATTCAATCTGGATTCTGGGCAATGCAAACAGTACCATCACAAATTTAATATGAATTTTCTTTTTTAATAATTATATCAATGGCTATATTTAGTTATGATAAATTCAATTATTCCAATTTAATCAGACAACAGTAGTACATGCTGTCTGCTTGAAGAACTCCACAACCAAGAATTTATGCCTTCAAATTCAGTCTAAACTTTTTTGGTACTTATATCCATGATGTGCATATCAACATTGGATATGCAAGCTTGCTTTGCATATTGTTGAACTGTGTGGCCACTAGCTAGCCTATGGCATCAATTAAAGCACAAGTTCTCTCAAATTATGTTTGTTAAACATTGACTTGTAACATAATGTAATTAGATAACATCATGGCAATAACTTACTTTGCTGAGACGAAGAGAAAGGGGGAAAAAAAAATACAACAACAACAACACATTCTAACACAAGTCCACAAGCCATCAACTTAAAGAACTCCATAACCCTGAAGTCATAAACAAAACAAACACATCTAATGCCCCTAAATCCTGATTTTGTTGCCAGTTCCGTAAATTCTTGTTCGTTTCGCTCCTTCCCTCCTGGATTTTGGGTCATCATAACAACATCAGTTTGCCAATGTTGACTTCACCAAAGTACTAGTTTCAGGGTTTGTGGGAAGGACTTGCTCCGCAACAATTACCTTCCCATAATCAGGAATAGCATTACAGCAATTCTTCAACACCTTCAAGCAGCGTTCATCACTCCAATCATGCAGTATAAGCTACAATCGAAATTATGTTCCAAATTAAAAGGGTGTATTTGGTCATTCAAAGTTAAAAAAAAAATAATAATGAAAAATACAAGCGAACTGCACCAATAAAATACTAATAGAAGACTTTTCAACCATTTAATTTGTTCTAATAAAATTTCGTTGAGACATTCAAGTTGAATTACACATTAAGACTTAACCGGCTATCAGTATTTGGCTTTATTTATTTGCATATATTAATTAAGGAGTCTCTGTTATAACTTAGTGTGTGTTTAGTTCAGTTGTATTAGTGTGTGTTTGGTTCAGCTGTAAAAACTTGATTATTTCAATAATCGATTATTGTATAAAAGTTTTTTGTTATAATCGATTATAATTGATTATAATCGAATCATTTTTGATATTTGGATATATTAGTTGAAAAGTGATTTTAATCTAATCTGTTTCGTTTGGATGATATAAAAAAGAATTATTTTTATGTATTAAATTACCAAAAGGTATAGAATAATTAAAAACATTATTTAATTGAGGACAAAATGGTATTTATATATCATAATGTAAAGAATAATCTATAAACTAGAATCATAAGCTTCAATCTTCAGCATTATAAAAATTAGTTTTAAAAAGCTTTTATTTTACATTGAATTTCGTATAAAAGCTGAATCTGATTTTGCCAAATATAATTAAATACTGTTAAAACAGTTTTTTCCTCAAAAAAAAAATTAATCTAAGCTAATTTTTTTTTTACCAAACATGCACTTAAATTTATATCTGCTATCTGAATTCTAACCAGCAACCACCTCAACACGCCATAAGGTCAGCATTATGCTTCAATTATTATTTAATAAAAAACACGTAGTTCTGCTCCACACATCAAAATGAACTAATTAGCGTGTTAAATACTTCAACAGAAGCCAAGCAGCCAACTATGTTGCATATACTATATATAATATTATGATTCTCCGTGATATACGACAAATCGTCCATGGACAAAGATGAGAGAAACAGTTTTATTAGTTTGATTTGATAACACACGATAAGTAGGTAAATAAGTGACTTAAAGAATTTTTAAAAAAAAAAGAGAAAAAATGAAAAAAAAACCTAATAGGATTGTTATAGTGGATAAAAATTTATATAAATATCATAACAAATTATAATAATGACTCATTAACATATAAAAATCAATATAATTTAGACACAGTAATTAACTAATGACGCCGAAACTCAAAATTCAAAACGCAACTTCATAAAAATAGCGTCTCCTTGTGGAGCACTTTCAAACATATCCCCTCCCACATGCTCCACACCTGCAGCAATACAGAAGAAATTGGTAATGTGTATAGACTTTATGGGTGCTTCTAGACTATATTAAATTAATATAGATTTTATGGTCCAATTCTTCGTGAAGTCAGATTGAATTGAACCAACTGGGTTCATTCATGCAATTCGATATTCCCTGTTTGACCTGCAATTAGCATTCGCCAGACCAACTTTTTTAGATTATTTTTTTGTCAGATAGGACAAAGAGAGCTGGCCCGAACGGTCTATCGCTTGACAGTTGAATAATTACAACTTGCTATTAAAAAAACAACGACAACTTGAATTGATTGTAAATTGTATCAGTAATTTGATGACCATATAACATAAATTAATACCCTAAATATTAGGGTATTCGGAGATGACGAAACTAAGGGTAGTCCTAAGACCACCTCCAACATCCACCAGTTTATTGATGTGCTCAAAGCTTTTGCAGGATTCAGGACTGACAAACGTGTGCTATTGCTCATTGCTACGTTAAACACTTGATTGAACCTGGGGTCGAACCTAGGACACTTAAAGGCACGCATGCCATGAACTCTGTTGAAGGGTATACCTCTTTCCAAAATTGCCTCTTTCAATTGGGACCTATGAATTAATTGAATGGACATTTTTCTATTTAGTAAAGGAAAAAAAAATGAAGCATATATTGAAATAGAATCATACAAAATGAACATGTGTACCCACTAATCACTTAGTCCTTATAAAGTTATGGTATTTGAACACTTAATATGTTGAAGAGAAAGAACATTCAGAACAAAAAAATTGAAAAGGGACTGTTAAAATATATTGGAGACTCAATTCCTGCAATAGCGCATAAGAAGAAATAGGTGAGTAACTTCCATCAAATTTGTAATTCAAGCTAATTAGGTTTGTCATCACAAAATATTATTTCTCCTTACATATTTCTAGAAACAACAATTAAAGAGGAATTCACTGCATTGAGAGCTATTCACAAGGTCACACACACAAAGGGAAGTGTATCTCCACCAAAGCAAAAAAATATTATTGTAAGTATAAATACTGCAATTAAATTTTAATATATGGCTAAGTCAATTTGCAAGTATAAATATTTATTAACAATTACATTTGTCAGGATAGTACCAGAAATGTGTTAATGAGAGGGACTCAAAACGGCAATAGGGAGAAGAGACTATTGACATTCACTCTGACAACATCGTCTACTTGGATATTGTTAGAGGGATTAGCAAGAAGAAACACATTATGGCTAGGGATTTGATGCAACGTGTCATGTATCATCTTCCTCTACATCTGCTGTAGGTTGTTCATAATCGGAGATGGAAGCCATGAGGAGTTTGGTTGCAAGTCTTAATATGCAGGTGATGGAACAACGAGACTTAATCAACACAATCCTACAGTGCTTAAATGCATTTACTTGTGGCTTACAAGCTACAACCAATCGTCATCAAGATGAACCACTTGGTGATGGGGATGAGGATGACTATGATCTTTTTCTTCCTGTTGTTTGATACATTGCCTTCATGTTTGTTTTGATAAGAAATATGTATAATTTAATTTATTTTGACCTTTTGAAATACTTTTATTTTGACATTTTAAAATACTTTGTATTATGACTTGATATGCAATTATGATAATGACATTTTTAAATTTTAAAAATTTATTACTGGATTTTGGATTAGATTGTTGTGCTACTGTGTTGCATACATGTTTAAATTGTATAATGAGACTATTTAAAAATTCAAAAAAAAATAATTAAAATATTTTAGGTCATCAGCAACGGAAATCATCTGTCTCTAACATGCATATATTATACTTTCATTTTAGCGATGAGATATTTTTCGTCGCTAAAGCCGTTGCCAAATAATGATATTTTAATAATCAAGAAATTGTTTGCTACGGATGTGGTGTAATGGTAGTGACGAAAATTTTTTAAATAGTGACAAAAAAAAATAGTCGTTATTTAGCCACGAAGCTCTATTTTCCGTCTCTAGGCAATTAGCCACCAAGGATTACGCCACGTCTATCATTCTGCGATAGATTCTGTCGCTAGTTATTATAGTGATGAAATTTAATGGATCCATGATGGAAAAATTCTATCACTATCTACGTAATTTTTAGTAGTGACCATTGTATGTCACGGAACTGCCTGTAGGATTGATGAGTGTCTCCACAAACTAACACGAGTCTTTTCAACGTGATTTGTCCTCACTTACACACATCCTATGAAACTTATCAGGAGGTCACCCATCTTACAATTGCTCCAAGTCAAATACGCTTAACCATGGAGTTCTTATGTTCTAGGCTCTTGAAAATAAGTTGCAACTTGTTGATATGATTACGCCTAATCAATTGCTTTAAGCTATCCTCAACTGTGCAGTCCTATACCTGTACAGTCTCTGAGTCCTTCTCATTCTGGTGCGTATTCAGTTCATTCATGGGACCTTTCGCCTAGAAGCCTGCCAGGAGCCGCTTATTGATGCTTTTCACTTTAGCACCGGTGACCATTCCCTACCTCGTCGGGCTCGGGACACCACATGCCCACCAACTTCCGCTTGGTTCGTCTCCGAACTGAGAGATGTCCCGTCTCTGATGCCATTTGTAATGTCCCGGGACTGGCTGCAGGATTGATGAGTGTCTCCACAAACTAACACGAGTCTTTTCAGCGTGCTTTATCCTCACTCACACATATCCTAGGAAACTTTTCAAAAGGTCACACATCCCATAATTACTCCAGGTCAAGCACGCTTAACCATGAAGTTCTTATGTTCTATGCTCCCGAAAACAAGTTGCAACTTCTTTTCGGGAGCCTAAAACATAAGAACTCTATGGTTAAGCGTGCTTGACCTAGAGCAATTGTGGGATGAGTGACCTCTTGAGAAGTTTCCTAAAATGTATGTGAGTGAGGACAAAGCACGCTGAAAAGACCCGTGTTAGTTTGTGGAGACACTCGTCAATCCTGCAGGCAGTCCCAGAATGTTACAACCATTAACTAATTGTACATTATCACATGTGTAACTTTTGAGTTAGTCATTAGATCAAACATTTTTAATGACGTGACAATACGTGATTTGATGATAATGTAAAAAAAATTTACATTGACAATGCTTTCAAATTAAATTCATAAACATATAATAACAAGCGTCTCATAATTACAATTTCACTAATTGCGAAATTTGTTCCTTAACATTTTATTGTTTTCATATTAATAATTTTTTTGGTCTTTGACTAGGGTTTCCCAATAAGCATTGCTGAACTAACTCCTCAGGTACTGTTACGATTAATAGATCATCCTAACAATTATTTTTTTATATTAATCATTTAGTCGATGGATTTTTATTAAAAATAATTTATGGGGATTTCTATGGTACCCATATTTTTTTTCCAGGATTTAGTACTCAGGATGGTTGTCAAACATTTTATTGGCTATCAACTTGCATTGGTCCAAGTGGTTATGGGCTTGGACACCTTAAGCATATAATCAGTGGTTCAATTCATGCCTTATGTGTATAGGGAAAAATGCAATTGTGAGCGATCACCCTCTTTGGAGCCAACTGTACTGCGACAGATTAGTCATTCGCCTTCTAGGCGGAAGGATACTGCGAGGAAAAATCAAAAGAAAAACATTTCATCGGCTATTGATTATTTTTAAACATTTATTATAAATTTTGCATTCAATGAATGCTTGACAACTCATTCTGGGTACCAAACCCATCAGAATACCATAGAAATTCTCATAATTTATAGCATATAATTAAGGGTGTTCGCGATTCGGTTTGAATCAGTTTTGAGTAAAAAAACCAACGTCCAAACAATGTTATTTACAATGGTTTGGAATAGATTGGATTGATTACATTCTAAAAATCGATCCAATCCAAATCGATTTAAATTGGTTTGAATTAAATTAATTTAATCCGTGTTTTACTAAATTTTTTAAGTCTAGAATGGTGTGAGTTAAAAGTAATTTAACTTATAAAAAAGAAATAAAAAATAAAATAACCTATTTCACTACCTAAAATAATATTTAATTATATAAAGTAAGAAAAATTATGAAAAATTAGAATTATTATGTGAAAATATAAATTTAATAACAAATAAATATATTATATAATATTAATTAGTTTGGATTGAATTGAATTGATTTTGAAAATCAAAACTAAAAACCGATTTAATCTAATTGAGTTTTCAAAAAATTAAAAAAATAAATTTATTTGATTTGAATTGGACTTAGATTTTTCAATTCAATTTTCAGTTTGATTTTTGATTTGGATTGGATTGCAATACTCTATCATATAATATATATTAATCTGGTTAGAAAAAGTCTAGCTGATGAGTGCTGTAACAGCGGAATTGGACTGGCTCGTCCAACCTGCTGGAAACACTTTCTGTTTTAAGCTAAGTTGATAACTCCTTTTTAACGTAATTCATTTGTACTTTTATTCAATTATCATAGATTAACCAAATTGTGGTTTTAAATAAAATTAAGAAAAAAACACAACAGGGTTCCTGATTTGGTGGTTGACATAGCAACGATAATGACCTGCCACTAGTTGCAACGGCATGCTTTTGCATAGATTTGAATGGATCCAACAGGTATTCTCTCGCGTAATTATCCACTGACTTTCAAGAAGTTTATTTCCCTCTTCATAAGAAACAAAATAGAAACATATATATATATATATATATATATATATATATATATATATATATATATATATATATATATATATATATATATATATATTTATATATATATATATATATATATATATATATATATTGTTTCAGAATTATTATATAGTGAGAATTTTATTGTGAGATGAGATGAATAAATTTTGGTATATAATCATATATGAATAGTCAAAATTAAAAGTTACTTAAAGGTTATGTAATGGCCACTTAAAAAAGTCATATGTATTTATATTCTAATCTTGATCATTCATATAAGATTCATGATCAAGATTTATTCCTCTCACATTTTATAATAAATATTTTTCTTACTGAGATACATTCATTATATATATATATATATATATATATATATATATATAGTGTAAAGTGATAGGGCAAAAAGCCCAAGCAGGCATAAAACTAACTACAACACCTAGCAAAAGCTACACCAGCAAAATCATCCCTTAGGATGTCAGCTATACAAGTGGGAGGATCAACAAAATAATGCACACTAAAAACCAAAGAGAGACCCCAATTTGCCAACCCATCCGCAGTGCGATTACCTTCATAGAATATTTACCTCAAATCAACCTCCCAATACCTCTTGAGAAGGTTCCTAATGTCCTGGATCAAGGTAAAAGCTAGGTGATAATGTTACAGTTCTTAATCAAGGCTATTGTACTGTTCAAGTCAAGCTTCATACGAATACGACGACAACCCAAGTTCCAAACACCTTTGAGAGCATAGTAAGCTCCCCATAACTCAGCAAAAGTAATGGTGGTGTTGCCCAAGTTGGACGCAAAACCACCCAACTCTCCTCTGGTGGCATCACAAAACAAACCCACCACAGGCCGCTCCTTGCACAAAAGAGAACAAATCATCATTGTAAACAGAAATCTAACGCTCAGGGGGATGAGACCAAGCTAAGAGATTCATGTGGCGAACAACAGAATGACCAAGAGGCAAAAGGACCAAGTTTCCAATAGTGTAATTGCGAAGCCTAGCCCAAAAACAAATCAACAATTTGCTGGAAATATAAATTTGATTAACTACCCACTATGCATGTATTTAGATTTTCATGCACTTGTAATTTCTAAGACTCAAATTTTTAAGAAATTGTAGTTTCAATGTATACATGATGCATGTGCTTAATAGGTGCATTGTATTAGATAAGTTTAGAGGCATGTTCTACGTCTATAAATACCCTTGTACTTATAATACTCAAACCAAGCTAAGAAATCCAATTGAAGTGAGTTTCATTAAAAGTCTTCTTCCTCCTTTATCAATCTCATTTATATCTTTCAAAGTGATATCAAGAGCCTACTAATTCTTTGAAGATGGTCTCCTCTTCTCTTACGATTCCCAAACTCACAAAAGATAATTTTGATAATTAGTGTGTTCGTATGAGAGCAATTCTTGGCTCACAAGAAGTATGATATGAGAATTGGTAGAGAATGACTATAAAGAGCCGACGAATGAAGGAACCTTAAGTTAATCACAAAGAAGCCAATTGCAAAGGAATCGTACATTGGATCAACATGCTCTTAGCATCATTCATGCGGCTTTGGATGATAACATGTTTGACAAAATTTTCTTGTGCATCTAAGATGAAGCAAGCTTAGGAGATTCTCCAAAAGTCTCACCAAGACATTGATAAGGTAAAGATGGTGCCCCTTCAAACATTAAGAGGTGAGTTTGAATCTTTAATCATGAAGGAGTCTGAATCCATTCATGATTATTTTACAAGAGTTTTAGCAATCGTTAATCAAATGAAGAGGTATGGTGAAAATCTTGAAGATGCTTGTGTAGTGGAGAAAATTATTCATTCACTTGACTCAAAATTTGATCTTGTTGTCGTGGCTATTAAGCAATCACAAATTTTGGAGACAATGACCATTGATGAACTACAAGGATCTTCGTAAGCCTATGAAGAGAGATTGAAGAAAAAAGGAGCCTCTAATCCAAGCTTTTCAAGCAAAGGTCTCCTTGAAAGATAAAGAGCAAGGACATATACTAGTTCATATGGAAGAGAAAGAGGTCGTGATGGAGATTTTGGTTAGGATTGTAGTCATGGAAGAGGAAGAAATGGTCATAACTCTAACAATGAAGAGTCAAGCCAATAACAACAATAATCAAAATGACGTGGAAGCTATGGTTTTAGAAGGGGAAGTGGAAGTATGAAAAGCCTAATGTTCAATGTCATAATTGTCATAAGTATGACCATTATGCTTATGAATGTTGGAGTTCTCCTAACAACCAAGGAGAGACACATCTTGTTGAAGTAAAGGAAGAGGAAGAGCTATTCTTATTGGCAAACAAAGGCGATGAAGATAAATTCTTGTGGTATCTTGACACAGGTGCTAGCAACCATATGACTGGCAACAAAGTGTTATTCACAAATTTTGATGAGAAACACAAAGGCCAAATCATTTTTGGAGATGATATAAAGGTTCCCATTGAAGGAAAATGTGATGTTCTCATCTTTACAAAAAATGACAGTCATACATTTATTTCTCAAGTCTATCATGCTCCTTCCTTGAAAGCAAATATATTAAGCATGGGGCAATTGCTTGAGAATGGATATGATATTCATTTAAAAAATACATCTTGCACTTTGAGAAATGAATCATAACTTAATAGCAAGGGTACCTATGTCAAAGAATAGAATGTTTTACTTAATGTCAAAGTTGATCACCCAAAATGCTTGAAGGAATGTATCAAAGATTCCTCTTGGCATTGGCATATAAGACTTGGTCATCATAATTTTAGAAGATTAAGTGCATTTACAAAGGAGAATATGGTACATGAGTTGTCTTTCATTGTTCAACTCAATCAATTATGTGAAGGATGTCTCTTGGGAAAACAAATAAGTAAGTCTTTTCCAAAGGAGTCTATGGCTAGAGCCATTAAACCACTTCAACTTGTTCATGCATACATATGTAGGTCAATCAAACCAACATCACATGGTAACTCTAATTACTTCTTACTTTTCATTGATGATTTTTCTCGCAAGACTTAGGTCTATTTTTTGAAGAGAAAATATGAAGGATTTGGAGCATTTCAAAAGTTCAAAGCTCTAGTGAAAAACAAAAGTGGCATTGCCATCAAAGCTTTAAAAGGACCGATAGAGGAGAAGAATTCACTTCTATAGAGTTTAATAAATTTTGTGAAACTCATGGTATTTGTCATTTTCTCATGGTTCCATATTCACAAAATGGAGTAGTTGAACGAAAAAATAGAACAATCCTCAATACTGCAAGAAGCATGATCAAGAGCAAGAATATGCTTAAGGAGTTTTGGGCCAAAGTCATCGCTTGAGCTGTGTACTTGTCCAATTTATCCCTTTCAAGAAGTGTTCATGACATAACTCCTCAAGAAGCTTGGAGTGGTAAGAAGCTCAATGTCTCTCACTTGTGTGTTTTTGAAAGTATTGCCTATATGGATGTTCCTAAGGAGATAAGAACAAAGCTTGATGATAAAAGCCAAAAGTTAGTTTTCATTGGCTATAACACAAACTCCAAAGGTTACAAGTTGTTTAATCCTACCAATGGGAAGATTTTCATAAGTAGATATGTTAACTTTGATGAAAAAAGTCATGGAAGTGGGATGCTCCTTACAATAAAGAGGATTCTTCACTTCCTTTGTTTGAAGAGTCCAACCATGAAGAACAAGAAGGTGTTGCTACTCCTCCTCCTTCACCCAATGATAATGAAGTTCAATATTCTCTTAGTAACTCATTGCAAGGACTTAGAGGAACATAGTGTCTAAGAGAGCTTTATGAAGAAACCTATATGGTGAAGAATACAACATTATTTTATCTTTTTGCCGATTCCGAGCCACTACACTTTGAAGAAGCCATGCAAGATTAGAAATAGAGATATGCAATGGATGAAGAGATTCAATCAATTTAAAAGAATGACACATAGGAACTTTATACTCTTCCAAAGGGACAAAAGGCAATTAGTATGAAGTGGATTTACAAAGTTAAAAAAAAATGCTCAAGGAGAAACACAGAGGTACAAGGCTAGGCTTGTTGCCATGGGTTATAGCCAACAACATAGAGTTGATTATGATGAAGTGTTTAATCCCGTGGCTCACTAAGAGAATATTAGATTGATCATCTCCTTAGCCATCCAAAAGAAGTGGAGAGAATTTATCAAATGGATGTCAAGTCTACCTTCTTGAATGGTTATCTTTAAGAGGAAGTGTATACCCAACAACCATTGAGTTACATGGTGAAAAGACATAAAGATAAAGTATTGAAGTTAAAGAAGACACTGTATGACTTGAAACAAGCTCCAAGAGCTTGGTATAGCCACATTGATAAATACTTCCAAAATCATGGCTTCACCATATGCCCACAAGAACATGCTTTCTATATCAAAGAAGGCAAAGATGGAAGCATTCTCCTCATATGCCTATATATCGATGACTTGATTTTTACCAGCAACAACTCAAAGATGTTTGAAGACTTCAAAAAGGTGGTGACTCAAGAATTTGAAATGACTGACATAGGTCTCATGTCCTACTACCTTAGTATTGAAGTTAAGCAAGATAGAGATGAATTTTTCATTTCTCAAGAAGCTTATGCCAAGAAACTTTTAGAGAAGTTCAAGATGAAGAATTACAAGTTTGTGAATACCCTAATTGATTTTGGAGCAAAGTCGTCTGATGAAAGTGAAAAGGTGGATTCAACTCTGTATAGGAGTCTTGTTGGAAGCTTAAGGTACTTGACATGCACAAAGCCTAATATTCTTTTTGGAGTAGGAGTTGTTAATCGTTTCATGGAAGCACCAACTACAACCTATATGACAATGACTAAGAGAATCCTTTGATATATCAAAAGAACTATTGACTATGTCTTTATTATTCACCCTCATCCGATTTTAAGGTTGTTGGTTATAGTGACAGTGATTGGGGAGGTGATATTGATGATAGAAAAAGCACAAATAGTTTCATATTTTTCGTGGGTAATACTACTTTTACTTGGAATTCAAAGAAGCAACCCATTGTAACTCTTTCTACGTCTGAAGCCAAGTATGTTGTCTTTGTCTCTTGTATTTGTCATGCAATTTGGTTAAGAAGGCTATTAAAGATGCTACATATATCTCAAGATGAGGCTACTACTATTTACGTGGACAACAAATCTAACATTATATTAGGGAAGAATCCTATGTTTCATGATCGAACCAAACATATAGATACAAAGTTTTATTTCATAAGGGAATGCCTTAAAAATAAAGAAGTTGAGCTCTCTTATGTGAGAAGCTATGATTAATTAGCTGATATTTTCACCATGACTTTGAAGTTTGAAGATTTTGTGAAGATGCGAGTATGAATTGGAGTCACCAAGAAGAATCAAGTTTAAAGGGGGTGTTGAAAATATAAACTTGATTAATTACTCATTATGCATATATCTAGTTTAAAGTAGCAGGCAATCAAGAAAGTAATGCCCCAATAATTCACACCCAACCCACGCCTACTTGTGTGGCTAGAAAGGTTCTCCAGCAACCAAAAATGGAGGTTAACATCAAAAAACCTATGCAACAAAGCCAGTGGCTGAATCCTCAACCAGAGATTTCGAGATATAGGATAATCACAAAGAGCATGAAGAGTGATCTCAACATGACTACCAGAACAACGCTGGCATGAGGGGTCCAAAGTGAGGTGCTGAGAGTACCTATGTTCATTTGTGAAAAGCTTGTTTTTAGCTGCCAACCATAAAAACGAATGGACTCTAGCAACACCTTTCCATTTCTAGATGTGGCGAAAAAGGTTGCTGGTAAGGAAAGAATTCACGTCAATTATATCCATGTAATCATATCTCGCACTAAAATTACCATCATGGCTCAAACTCCAAATAACCATATTTGGACCAGAAGCCAGAGAATGAGGTTTGATTTTTGTAATCTCAACACAAGCCTCATATGTAAGTAGGTTGGATAAGATTTCTCAATTCCGGTCCCCATTCTAATTAACAAAATCCATCGTAGAAGTTTCCTTGTCTGGGGCTTCAACATGGGCGGCAGCATGATTAACCAATGACCCTAAACTCGGAACCCATTTATCATACCAAAAGCTGATATGAGAACCATCACCAACAAGCCATATACAATGATATCCATATATAGTAGCATGTGTGCGTTGATGTGTGTATGGGCATGAATGTGTGAGTTAATTACTGATTGAAATACGTAAGGCTTCCTAATGATATGCTCTCTAATGACAAAAAAAATGGTACCCATATACAGTAGAATTTGCACAAACTTTTTTGGGCCTTTGTTTGCTTCATATTCTCACACATGTGACTATTTAAAAGATAAATTCTAATGTGTTCTAAAAGTATTACACTAGTCTAATTTTTTTGGTTTATCAAAATATTCTTTTATTCGATAGATAAGAGATTAATCTTTCAAAGTATGGTCATGTGCCTAAACAAGGATCCCTCCCAACGATGTTATTTCTATACATATGAATTCTGAGATCGAACCTAGGATCACATACTTAAGGGACCTAAATCCCTGTTACTCAAATCATCACACGTTGGTCAATCTAATTTAAATATAACATGTGGGATAAAAATAATAAAATCTAGAGTGCTCAATATACTTCTATGAAAATACGTAAGAAGCTATGAAGCACAGACACACTATTTTAGTGTTGTGTTTGTGTGTCAGATATGTGTCTGTGTCAGACACACAATGATACATGCACGACATGTCATATATGTCTATAAGTGTCCAATTAAAAAAAAATTCTCCGAACACATCGAAGACACTACAAGATATGGCCAATTTAATTTTTTAAAAAAAACTTAATTACCATTTAAAATAAAAAAAGTAAAAAAAATAATAATGATATACCCAATTACTAATTACCCATTACCCAAGCTCAATTACTTGGTTACTAGTACCACTTATCCTAACCAGACTATGATGTTTTTTACTGTGAAGACACCCTTTCCATCTAGCTATTTATCTCCATCTGCGACTAAGTCATCATGCCATCATCGTGCCAATTGATGGAGAGCAAAATGGAATTAATTCTTAAATACTCTCTTTAGTTAATTTTTTTTTGTTGTACATGTACTTATATATGATTAGTTATATTAGGATAAGTTGGTTTCAAAGAATTTTTAAAAAATATCAATAAAAATGATGTTCCATGTTTTTTGTGAGAGGCTTACCAAATAACAAATAATGACACATGATATATGCTAAAATATTGTAAATCTTGAAGCTTATATATATCATATTATAAATTATGAATATTTTCCTTAAATTTTTAATTATATAGCGTGTCTGTGTCTTATAATTTTTTTATTTTAGTATGTCTCTGTATCCGTATCTCATCTCCATGTCATTGTCTATGCTTCTTAGGTAAGAAGTTATCTACTTGAAAAACTATTAAAGTGGTTAATCTTGTCATGAATTAATTAATTATTAAACACTAAATAACTCAATATAGTTGTTAAATGAATTTCTCAGCTCAGCAGCCCATGCCCATGTTGGGGGAGACAAGTAGGAGTGAGACTACACGAGTAAACCGTTGCTATTTTTCGGGGCCATAAGTCCATCCAATATTATGGCTCTCTATTTCAAAATTCTTTCTGGACCAAAGTCTCCGTCATTTTGTTTTGGTGGAACCAAAGTCTCCGTCTATATGTTTCACATAATGGACTAACGCGGCCCAGGGCGCTTTGCGTGGGCGTTCAGCCGTTCAACTTCATACTAAAGAACATGACCCAAAAAAAAAAAACTTCATACTAAAGAAAGTTTCTAAGTGTAATTATATAATTAATTTTGTACCATTTAATAAGTTTTCGTGGAAAAATAATTTTGACCAATCTATACAACCATTAATTATTTATAGAAAAACAGGAACCTATACTAAGCACAAAACCTTTTGAACAAAGATAATCCCAACCGAGTTGGGGAAATATGATAAAAAAAACAAGTTTCAAAATACAAGGCAACTTCAATCAGAAAACAATTTCTAAATATTGAAAATTGAAGAGGATATGGATGGGGAGGGTGGGGGGGGGTGAAGGAGACCAAATTTGTAATGATTCGGTCACAACTTGTGGCTTACATCCACTTTTTCCACTAAACATGTTCTAAGTACATACACAAGCTCATATTAGATTGAAATACACCACTAATTAATTATATTTCTCCTTAGAAGAACACAGTCAATAAACTTTCCCCGTTTTATAACCCTAAAACACAGTTTCTAAGGATAATAGATCAAATATTGCTCAAATAGAGTCAAGAATATCAAGTACAAACTCCCTTGAGTGAATACGTAGCTGAAGCACAAAGTTGGTTGAAGAAGGTTGGGGTTTCAACAGTTAAATCTTTACGAAATTAAGACGATATTTTTATGTCAACTCTGTTGTAAAATACCTAAATCTTGTAAGCATTATAGGCTAGATTGTTTATGAATGTTTGGAATGTCTAGTTATTGTTCGAATTATGATCTCTGGGTAGCTTGGACTTTGAATCTGATACATTTTATTCGTCTACTACCCTAAAACAAATAAATTATGAGGAGGTTGAAACACTAGTTTGGTTGAGAAAGAAAAAGGAGGCATGAGGTGGTTTTCACGTTTCCGAGTTGTAACTTGCAAGAAGGGAAAATGTTAAATGTTTTAGACCTCAAATTCCCCCCACCCCCCTCATAATTTAATAGCTTTTAAATTTTTTTTTTCTCTTTTTCTCTTATTTTCTTCAACTTTCTCTTGTTTTCATTCCTTTCTTTTTTTGCTTTGAATTCCAAACAAACCTTATAATTGGGTCGTTTGGTGATCATTGAATTAGTCCATCTCACTTTGTGTTTAAATTTGAATCTTATTAATTAATAATTATGGTGTTAGAGATAATTTTCCATTTTCAAATCCTCAATTTTTTTCCACTTTGAAGTATTTCTTTTTCTCTATTATTATGTAAATAAAAGGTATTTCTCTTCGTCATCAGGAGTTGAGTACAATGATAAATAAATTTTAATCTTATAATAATACTTGTGTAGATTGACACCTAATTAAAAACAAAAAAAAAATTCTCTCCAACAAAATAGCATAAAGTTCAATTAAATTACATTTAAAGAAGCACATAGATTTCATTAAAAAAAAAAAGCACATATATTTACTAAATTGAATATGCAACTCCCCAGCTACAACTTCTAATTAGCATATATAGGGAAAAATGCATTGATACTCTCACTTTACCTCATTATGAAATAATGACTTGAACTTTTAAATTTGGATAAAAGGTTATTAAACTTTCCAAAACATGTAAGATTAGTTATGACATGACCTATAGGTGTTGAGTAATAGTACACATGGTAATCTCTAATTTGTTTATATATTATTTTTTTAAAAATATTTAATTTTTTTTTCTTTTGATTTATTTTCTATTTTAATAAAATAAAAAATTTAAAAAATTTAAAATCAAATTAAATTAAAAGAGGAGTTTTAATTTCTTAACAAGAATATAAATAAATTAGATATAATCATGTGTATTAATCAATACATACAAGTCATATGATGAATGATTTTTGTTTAACTTATGTAGAATGATTATTTACAAGTTTCAAAAAGATTAAAAGCCTGTAATCCGAAATTGAAAGTTCATGATGCTTTTTTCAAAATGAGATGAAGTTTAAAGAGCATGTGTGATTTTTCCCTTTATAACGAGCTTTTTATTATCATCAATTATAATGAGCTAATTTAAGCCTTGAATATGTCCACGCAGGTTTCTTTTGAAAGTCCCCTGTTCCAGAACTTCTTGTAGTATTCACCGTATGCAAAGTTGGTGTATTGAGCAGGATGATCATGGTCTATGAGTTGGGGAGCTGGTCCTATCACTGCATCTGGTGATGGGCAGTAGAATGTTGGAATGGACATCCTCTCCTTCTCGCAATTCACCAATGCTCTATGCAGCACACTCTTGTACCTATCATTGCTTATTACCTTTCCAAACCCACACTAACATATATAAGTATTTATGAATAAATAAGAAAGTATTTTATGATAAACGATGTCTCCCTTGCAAATATCACGTGCCTTTCTTTTTTCTTTTTATATGACATGCACTTTTTGGAAAAAGGGATACTACAAATAAAAATTAAGTGCGTGTTTGAAATGACTATGAAAATTTGATTATTTCAATAATTAATTATTATATAAAAGTTTTTTGTTATAATCGATTATAATAGAATCAGTTTTATGTTTGAATATGTTTGTTAAAAAATAATTTTAAACTAATCTGTTTAGTTTGAATGATATAAAAAAATTATTTTTATACATTAAATTACTAAAATAGTATAGAATGATTTTAAAAATTATTTGATTGATTAAAAAAATTATTTAATTAAAGACAAAATAATATTTATATCTCAAACCACATAATAATCCTAACAATTTTTCTAAAAAATGCTCAAAGTATGTTTGGTAACACTTTTTTGAGATGGAATCAGTTTTTTTTTTAAAAAAAAAGCTGTTTCAACTATGTTATAACATGTTTGGCAAAATCAACTTCAGCTTTTATACGAAATTCAATGCATTATAATTTTTTTTTCATAATACTGAAGATTGAAGCTTATTATTCTAACTTATATATTATTCTTTACACTTTAACATATAAATACAATTTTGTCCTCAATCAAATAATTTTTTTAATCATTATATACTTATTTTAATAATTTAATACATACACACGATCTTTTTATATCATTTAAATGAAATAAGTTAGCTTAAAATCGTTTTTCAGTTAACATATCCAAATATAAAACTGATTCAATTATAATCGATTATAACAAAAAATTTTATACAATAATCGATTATTAAATTAATTAAATTTTCACAAGTATTCTAAACACATATTCAACTTTTAGCTTTTGGAAAAAAGTTGTTGATGACCGTAAAATTTAATCAACAATTTTTAATTGAGGGAGGATCAACTTACACTAATGTAAGTTTTTTTTAACTTATACTCATTTTTAACTGTTAGATCCATTTCAAATGGTTATTTAATCAACAATTTTTAAAATTTTCACAGCCAAAAACATAATATTGTTAACTGAAAAAGCTATTAGGCAAGAAACAAATTATTAGTTTAGCAAAATAAGCTCAACCAAACACATTCTAAGATTACAATTTTTTTCCACATTTAATTTTTTATTTGCATAGAATCAACATAAACGTTTCGGATTCTCATACAATTCAACAACTCTACACATTACCCACAAAATATGTATTAGTGATTCATATAATTGTTGTAATCGTAAAACATGCATAATTTTATACACTTGACTCAATTCAAGTTTAATAAAAAACAATGATAACATTAAAAGTATTAAACAAGTGTGTTGATCATATATATAGTTATTTTTTTTAAAATATTATCTTAATCTAAATTAAGTTCAAATTTCAAACAAATTATAATTATTTTGCAATGAAAATAATATATTTAGAAACTTATATATATTATCTCAAATCATATGTTGGACAGGTAACGGTAGAATTTTAAGCATGAGTGAATTACCTGAATTTGGTCCCCAATATTGACTATGAAGGTGTTAGGTACAGGATTGACAGTTACCCACTTGCCATCCATGAGAACCTGCAAGCCAGGCACGTCATTTTGCAGCAGAATGGTAATGGCATTGGGGTCAGCATGGGCTGGCAAGCCATATGTTAGCTCTGGCTCAGGACATAGAGGGTAGTAGTTAATGGCCATGTGCTGCCCATGCTTGCCTAGTGCTTTCTTTATGTAATCTTTCTCCAACCCCAAGCTCTCTGATATGGCCTCAAGCAATCTCACTGATAACCCTCTCATATTTCTGCTATACTCTGCAACATCTTCTCTGCACATCACAGATAAAATAAAATTATGATTCTTTTATATAAATGATAATACTTCATCCACAACACATAGACATCACGTTACTTTATATTTATGTGAATTGATAAAATTAGAGTACAATCGTACAGAAAATAATAAAATTAATTATAAAATTAGATAATAAAAATTATATAAATATAAAATAATATATGGAAAAAATATGTGTTTAATAATATTTTTATTTTTTTCGGTACATAGTATTATTCTTATATAATAATATTATGTACTGAAAAAAAATAATTAGGAGTAAATTTTATCGTATAGTTATAAGACTACGATATTGTATAAGATCTTAAATATTGAGCGATAAAAAAATCAACAAGGGCATAAGATCAGTGTTATTGAAATGAGGATGTTGCGCTAGATATATGACCATACAAGACAAGATATAAAATTAGGAATGAATGCATTAGAGAGAAAGTAGGGATAACATCTATTGTGGAAAAGATGAGATAATCTCGTCTTAGGTGATTTGGACATATAAAAAGAAGACTCTTAAAAACCCCTATAAGAAGAGTAGAGTAAGTGGAGTATAATCCAATAGTTAGAGGTAGATGGGGATCAAGAAAGACTATATGTAAAACGATTAAAAAAATAGATTTAAATGACATTTCTGAAAACTTAATTTATAATAAGATACAATAACATCGTTTGATCAATGTAATTGACTCCACCTAATGATAAAAAGCTTGATTGTTGTTGTTGTTATTGTTATAGTATTATTCTTATATATAAAAGACATAAACTCAAAAGAAAAAGAGAAATAAAACATAATTGAAAACTATTATGATTCATTAACAAAAATTTTTTTATAAGCAAAATATATATATTAAAAAAAGTATAAGGGATACTCAAACCCATATACAAAGGTCGAACTAGACGAAAAACTAACAGCAAGTCTTAATAGAGTAAATAGGACATATATACCAATCTTAGAAATTACAACGAAAACCCCCCACCCTAGCCATGAATTAGGATCAAGATCTAACTTTACCAAGGTTCAAAACAACAATCAAATCAAAAGACTCTCCTTAAAATAAAATCTTATTACGCATAAACTAAATAGATTAAATAACTGCATGTCAGAAAATATTACAAAAATTTCTAAACCACTTACCTCTTAAGCAGCTAATATGTTGCCGGTAATGTTCATGACCACGAAACGATAAAACAACAGTGAAACCCAACCAAGCATAAATATTAGACCAAACTTGATATTAATTATCTATTTTTGAACCTGAAAGATGGAGGGTTGGTTGGCCATTCTTGAATGTAATCCTCAAGAGGATGGCAGTGAAGTCTCAAGAAGTCCCTCCAGTTGGAAACTTTCTCAGTCTTCACATTGAAACTGGTGGAGAGCCTGGTTGTCTTCAATGGGTCATCAGAGTAATTCTTCAGCCTCTCACTCTCTGGCAAATGGAAAAACTCTTTTGACACATTCACCATTTTACTAACCACACCCTCTGGAACTCCATGATTCACAACCTTAAAAAAACATAGAAACAATTATAAGATCAAAGCTTTTTTAAAGGACAGCATATTTGGATTACCGGTTACTTTAATTTTGTGCACTTGTGTGTAACAATGATTAAATTTCATTCTAGTATAATAATTTTATAAACAAAAGGGTTTTATTTGATTTGTACTTGAAAAAAGCCATAATTTGTGCAAGCTTGGGCAATCTTTTGGATGATTTCAGAACGATTGGAGCCATCAAGACCTTGAAGGTCAATGATAGGAATAGAAGAAGCATTGGAGGATTGAAGGTGCTGAAGA
This sequence comes from Ormosia emarginata, assembly GCA_029884605.1. Lineage (NCBI taxonomy): Eukaryota > Viridiplantae > Streptophyta > Magnoliopsida > Fabales > Fabaceae > Ormosia > Ormosia emarginata. Next base: position 61,877,170 of record JAQQTP010000089.1, on the reverse strand, counting down.
TTTGGACGGTCACCGAGGGGCCTGATGAAATTAGAGGGGACATGATTCACAGTGGAGGCGAGGTCGGTTAACAGTGGCTTTGGTGGTGTGGTGGCCATTGCAGAATTCTACTATAGCTATATCTAGCTAGCTTTCTGGCAGCTAGTGTTGAATATTATTGCTTATGCTTAGTACATGACAATTCATGAAGCTGGCACCTGAATTTATAGTGGCCAAAAAACGAGGAACCATGTGGAGTTGTGGTAATCAATCAGGCTACGGTCCAGGCTTACGTAATTAGCCTGACTTCATTGCGGCAACTCACTTATGACGTAATATTTATTATAAAAAAAAAACCATGTTTTTTTGGTAATAGAAAACATGTGCAGCACTACTACACTAGTATGTTTACAATATTGAATTTCATAGAATGCAAATTTTGCTAATCAAAAGGTTCAATCATGTGAATATAATGATGATCATACATATCAGATTTTGATAAATCGGACATGTATATAAGTACTTTTTGGTCTTTAACCATTGATTAGGATATTTCATACACATTAATATAAGACTAATTTTTTGAGTATTCCCATATATAAATATTTAATCCAATAATGAACATATATATGTGAAGCTCCTATTATTTTTTAAGTCAAAATGCAAACAACATTTTTATTTTAAATTTGACTAAAATTTAGTTTAAGTAATTAACTCATTAAAATTTTTTATATGAAAAATTATTCTTTAAATTGTGCAAATTTAAAAAATGTAATTATGCAAATAATATTTACTGTAGCATGATCTATTAAATTTTCAATTGAATTAGATCACTTTTTATGTTTTGTTACACTTTTGATAAATAAAGATTTTTTATCACATTTAAAATCATAAAAAAATAATTATAGAAACTAAAATTGTATGGACCCCTTTTTAAATAATAAAATAAAAAAATCATTTACGTTTTAGTTTATTATTTATTATTTATTACTAGATCTGTGTGTATAATGTATTGAGATTCTTTGTAAATTTACGTGTATATTCAACCTTTTTTTCAGTTGATAAAATGTTTAAGGGATAGGGCAAGGCCTTTCATTTCAACGTCATGTTAAGTTACAAGCTTCAATAAAATTCGACTTCATGAACTTTTAAGTGCAAGTTGTTTGATTTTATAAGTTAAACCAACCAAAGTTTTTTTACTTATATATAAGAAGCCATATACGACAATTGATGTAAATAGCAAGATATCTCCTTTCATTTCTGTTGAGATTTTCCACTTTCTTTTGAAGAAAATAGTGTGATATTCAGTTTTGGACATTGACTCTTATATTTGTTTTCTTACTGATTTACTTTAAAAAAAAATTAAGATTGTTAACCTTTTTATGTTTTACATGCTTCTACTGTTGAAAATATAATGAATAAGGGAGGACTAGTAAAAACTTGATAATATTAATATATTATCAAGAATCATGTTAAAAAGATATTATATCTACTAAAAAAAACATAATCGTATTTCACAAAATACAACACATTATACATCATTCAAATGTAATTAATGACTTTCACACAAAGGAAAAAAAATATTTTTGTGTATACAATTTTTGTACATTTAACATTATTGTAAGACCAAACCACATATTATATATAAGTCCATTGAAATAAAAAATGAGTTTTGTTAATAAGTGTTTTAAGGGTACTTATTAAAGAATACTACAAGAAAACAGTGAATTTACGGTAGATTTGAATCTGCCTCAATTGCAGCAGATTTTGAGATGGATGGAAATCTGTTTTAATTTGCGACAAATTTTGCAACAGATAAAATTGCAGTTGATTTTTGCGGCAGACACCGCTAAATTTTTCTAGCGACATTTTCATCGTAATTTTTTTTTTTTGGATTAAGAATAATTTGTAGTAAAAATATCCGCTGCAAAATTAATACAAATAAAAAAATTGAAAAAAAAAATAAAAAAATTCACCAAAAAAATTGCGGCAGAAAAATTCACCTTAAATTCTTTAGCAATTCAAAAAATAAATTTGCGGCAGATAAAATTGATCAGTAGAATAAAAAATTCATAAAAAATGTAAAAAAAATTCACCATAAAATCTACCGTAAATTTGAGCAATAGAATAAAAAACTCAGAAAAAATATTTAAAAATTTGCGGCAAAAAAATATGACTCAAATTCCATCGCAATTCAAAAAATAAATTGGGCAAAAAAATCCGCCACAAAATGAATCAGTAGAATAAAAAAAAAATTAAAAAAATTTTAAAAAATTTGCCGCAAAATTCACCGCAAATTTAAAATTTAAATTTGCGGCAAAAAAATCCGCTGCAAAATTTAATCAGTTGAATAAAAAATTCATAAAAAATATTAAAACAATTTGCGAGGGCAAAATCCACTGCAAATTCCTCCGCAATTTAAAAAATACATTTGCGGTGGATTTTTTTGCCACAAAAAATTCACCGCAAAATTAGATCTACTTCATCTTCTTCCTTCTACCATTTTCATTTTTCAAATCTCATTCTCTCCCCTCTCTCCCTTCCCTTTTCTCCATTCCACCGACCCTCACCCCGACTCCGGCACCGCCACCCCGACGCCACCACCGTCGTCGCACCGCGAGCCCAGCACTGTGACACTGTGACCACCACTCCTGCACCGACCCAGACGCTGCCGACTGCCCAGACTCAGGCACCCCACCCCGATGGTGCCGACCCCCGAACTCATATGACCCCGGCGACCCCCGCACCACCAACCAACTAGGTACTAATTTTTCTTGCAAAGTCGCTTCCACTAATCTCCCTTTCCAATTTTGAGCAACCATGGCAACTGATTCAACGTTTGTGTTTTTGTTAAAGCTAACATCACGTTGCATTTTGTGACACCTTGAGGAGGAGATCTCCAATTGGTGCAGTGTGGTAGTCTCTAACAGGTTTGATCTACTCTTTAATTCACCATTTCTTCGTTTTGTTTGGTGTTAATTAATATGCATTGCTTTTGCTTGGTTTTTTGTTAAAAGTTAGGCTTGGTATAATGTATGCATAGGATTTGGACTTTTATTGGAGAACACTTTTGCATTTTTGGCTTTCTAAATTGACCACATAATTGATGTAATTATAATATTGTTGGGAGTGAGAACCTATTGGATTTGTGAACCAAACCACACAGGTTGGGTCCAAGGGCATAGCAATAGAGGAAGAAATGTAGTTTCAAGTTCTTGATAGCAGTTTGGGAACATGAGAGTCATTGTGAATTTTCAGGTCTGGGCGCCTAGGCGCTGATGGTCCAACACGCAGATTTCTTTAATGAGCATGAGTGCCTAGGCGCTGCGTCTTAGGCGCCTGGGCGCTGACAGTCCAGGAAATGTCCTCTGATACACTCTAGGGCGCCTAGGGGCTTCTTCTGGAGCGCCTGGGCGCTGATAATTCAGGAAAACTCCTTTTGATCTGCTTCCAAGGGTTCTAATTTTCTTTCCTTGAGTGCTTTCCTGCACAAGTACGTAAAAATGGTGATAATTCCTTCTTTCACTCAATTTTTATTAATTACAAACTAAATGAACCTAAATCCTAATCTACATCCACTATTCCAAGATACTTGGACCAAAATGAAATAAAAAACAAGTTCAGGGGAAATAAATCAACTTATCAAGCCGTAAAACCCTATCTTTTCCATGCTTAACAATTTTGCATTTTTGTATTTTGAAGCAACAAGACATTTTTGTTAAAGCCAGATGGTGATTTTGGGTATGTGCACAACTATTTGTTATTTATTTATAGTTAATGCATATTCAAATTTTTTGTTGAGAATATTTACATTTCTTTTTTAAAGTTGTATCATAGGTTTCTGCCATCTACATATGCTGCTGATACCATAACAAAGATTATACGATCTAGGTATAATCAACCTTGGACATCTTGGGGAGAAATACCCAAGGATACTAGAGAAATGTGGTTTCAAGAGTTTCAAGTATGTATCAATTTTTATTTGTTTAATTATGTTTGTTTGTCTTGTAATAGTGCAATTTTTTTAAACTTAGACGTTATTTACATAATTTTTTTGAAGGGTTATGTTTGGTAGATGCCTCAGCATCATAACCATATGCGGAAGACATATAATAGTCGTAGTTCGAAAAGACTATCAGGTTTGTTGGGATAGACACACAACTTAAATGAAAGACCTTTTTAGATTGGAGAAGGCATATGAGAATACTTATACAGGCACTTGGCTAGTAGCGTGTATAAGGAGAAATGTCAACAAGCAAAGATGAATCATGCTTCTGACATTGGTGGATCCTTGCACACTGGTGGTTGCATTTCTACAGGCACCCATGCACAGAAATTAGTAACTATTATCGTCAGTTGTTTAGCAATATGTTTTATTATTTTATTATTAACTTATTTTCTCATTATTACAGGCTAAGGCTTGGGGTGGAGAGCCCACAGTTGATGAGACATTTCGTTATGTACATTTGAGAAAATAAGATCATACTACATGGGTTTCTATAAAAGCTAAGGATTTATATTTTAGTATTTCTTTTGAAATTATTGCATTTAATACTACAATCATATTATAACAACAACCATAAGAGGTTTTTTATTTCCATCTTTAGGAAGAATTCAAAGCAAAGGAATCTGAACAATCTTCTCAGTGCTCAAATGAAGAAGAAGCATCTGATACACAAATGACCTGTCGAGAGCTTTGGATTAAAACTGTTGGCAGTCCTAAGAAGGGTCATGTTTATGGCCTTGGTTCTTAAGCATCTATTTATGACCATGGAGATTCATCCTCCTCAATGCCTGGATCGAGTCAAGTTCCTGAGTATGTTATTAATCAAGTTAAGTAATAGCTGCAATATTTTGTATTGATTGATTTTTGTATTTTGATGGATGTAGTCAATCTTTTTATTTTTTGTATTTTTGGTTAATTCATTATTCGTGGAATGAATTGATGAATTTATGTTTACATATATTAATCAGGTTAAGGAGCAGTTGCAGCAGGAGATGTTGGATCGGGTTCAGAAGATTCAACAACAAATGGTGCAGCAGAGCCAACAACGTGACCAACAACGTGAGATGGAGTAGAAAATGCGATTTGAACAATACCAGTGTCAACAAAACTAAATGATTAATGAGTTGAAATCATATGTACAAGCCACTGACACTTAGCCAAGCCAACAACTACAACTAATAGAAGAAGATAATCAGAATAATGAAGATGATCATGATGAAGATGACAATAATAATGAGGATTATTAAACTTTGTATTTGAACAAACTTTGTTATGTTTGTTATTTAAACTTTGTATTTGAACAATGAGTTATGTTGTATACGATTTGTTATTTTGTTTTAGGGATTGGTTAAATGCATTGATAGGTTGAAATTGATGTTTGAGTGTTGTATATATTGTGGATTTTGAATATCAGTCGCAAATTTTTGAGGAATTTGTTGCAGAAAAATCTATTACAAAATCCGCCGTAAATTTGCAGCTGAAAAATTTGCTACAAAATTATCCGCAAAATTGCAACGAAAAAATCCACCGCAAATTAGCGGCTAGAGGTGTTCACGAGTCCAACCCAACCCGCGAACCTGACTAACCCGATATAATATATCCGAGTTGGTTCGCGTCATCGGGTCAGTTTGGGTCCAACCTAATTAATCCAACTTCTAATTGATTCCGGTGACGGGTTGAGTAATCCAACTCGATGACCCGACCTGATGACCCGACTACCCGTGTAAAACGATGTCGTTTTGGGTATTTCTTATTAGGAATGTTTACGGGTCCGATCCGACCCGTGAACCCGACCAACCCGACCCACTCATTTCATTCCCAATTCCAATCTTTCTTTTCAAATCCCCGACCCGATTACTCGACTCGAACCAACCCGATTGCCATCGAGTTGGTTCGGGTTGAGTTACCCAAATTTTTTTTTAACCTAAAATCGACCTGAACCGACCCGACTTTGATTAATTAGTTCGGGCAATTTTTTCCTTAAACCAGACCCAACCCGACCCGTGAACACCCCTATTAGCGGCGGAAAAATTCGCCGCAAATTAGCCCATTTCCGAGAATGATTCTAGCATGTTCCCGGAAAGTTTTGCGGCAGATTTGTTACAAATTTGTGGCAAAAATTAAAATCAGTCGCAAATTATATTGCATCGACTATATTTGCGGTGGTCACGAATCCGCCACAAATTAACAATTTGCGACAGATTTTAAGTGATTTGTTATGGATTTATCCTTCATAAATCTTGATTTTTCTTGTAGTGGAAGTCAAAGTAGAAAGTTTTAAATAAAAAAAATAAAGTATTTTAAATTTCTAATACATCCAATGCTTTATTTTCATTAAAAATTTCATATTTTAGTTTCTTTATTAAGACACTTGTTAGTAAAATTCATAAAAAAAATTAAAGCATGTATCAAATAAATGGGTATGTTTAAAATAATTTCTTTAAAACATTGTTAATTGTTAAAAATATATTAGCTAAATATTTAAATTAAAATTTTGATTCTACAATTTTCACTAATTTTTAATTTAATTTATATTTTTTTCAAATTAGTTCTTATACTTATAAATATTTTTAAAATAATTTTTATTATTAATTTTTGTTACAATATCATCGTATCACCATGAATTGGTTAATTTAATAAGTATTTTTTGTTTAATATATACTTTTTAGATATTTATTTTTTTATAAAATGCTTAATAAATACTAATACATTTTTGTAAGTGTTCATGTTTATTACTTTTCCTGATTTGATACACATTTATTAAATAAGTACTTCTAAAATACTATTTTTATCTTTGTAAAATATTTAATAGTAACTAAATTGACAATGTTTTAATAAAAATTGATAATATAAATTACTTTAAAAATATTTATAAATGTAAAAATTAATTTTTAAAAAATTATAAAAACTATATTAAAAATGAGTAAAATATATAAAGAATAAAGTTTTAATTTAACCTCACGGAATTTGTGAATATGAGAAACGGGCTCCTCGATCGGATGGAGACATTTTCATCCTAAAGCTATTAATTACAAAAACTTTTAAGAGATTACTTTAGAAGATATCGTGATATTTCCTACTGTAGATAATAAAATAATGAAGAAAAAGTTAGATACACATTATCTAAGATAATATGTATTTTATATCTGTCTATATAACATAATCATAATAAAGATATGCAGAAAATGAGATAAAATAATTAAATAATAAAAATTATGTTTGTATGATATAATGTAAATGAAAGTGTGTGACTAAAATTATTCTAAAAATAATCGAGTCACACAGAAAAAAATAGTATAAAGCAATTTTTGTTTTTTAGGTGAATATCATTTTTGAATTAATTATATAATAATTGTGTTATAATGGTTTGAGAACCGGCTTTAGATCTCTCTCCACTTATGGTGCTTTGTTCCTATTTTTTAGTGTTCTTTCTTCCTATGCTTGGTCTCTCTCTTGGGTGTTTGGCTGAAGGGGTTGTTCGCCCATATTAATCTTTTCCGTTTTCTTCTTTAGTTTTTAATCTTTACAATTTTTTAATAATTTTATCAAATATCTTTTACATATGTAATTTTTGAATAAATATGAAAATGTTAGTTTTGAATTTCTTCAATCTACCTTGTCACTTTTAAGATAGGCATAAAAAAGGTGCGATAGGAAAAGTGAGAGTCTAGAGTTCTAAGCCATGGCAAAGTAAAGAAATTATGTTTGAAGTAAGATCAAGGTAACCTAATCTCAATGGAGAAGACTAGTATAACCTAACCCCTTTATGTCTTTTACTATCCCTTAGTATTCATTGTTAGGATTTTATGAGTTTTTTGTGTATAGATCTTTCTATCATTCCTCATGCTGAAAGCGTGAAAGTGATGTTGGGATATTCTCTCTTATGTATGATGAGTTTTGTAACCTGTTTATTATCTTATTGATGAAAATAACATCTATTAGCAAAAAGGAAAAAAAAAAAAAGGTATTATAATGGTTTATAATTTTTTTTCTAGAATTTTAATTTTGACATACTATATGTAAAAAAGTTAGATACACATTATCTAAGATAATATGTATTTTATATTTGTTTATGTGATAGAATCATAAAAAAATATGTAGAAAATGAGATAAAATAATTAAATAATAAAAATTATGTTTGTATGAAATAATGTAAATGAAAATGTGTGACTAAAATTATTCTAAAAATAGTCGAGTCACACCGAAAAAAATAGTATAAAGCATTTTTTTGTTTTTTAGGTTAATATCATTTTTGAATTAATTATATAATAATGGTGTTATAATGGTTTGAGAGCCGGCTTTAGATCTCTCTCCACTTATGGTGCTTTGTTCCTATTTTTTAGTGTTCTTTGCCGGCTTTAGATCTCTCTCCACTTATGGTGCTTTGTTCCTATTTTTTAGTGTTCTTTCTTCCTATGCTTGGTCTCTCTCTTGGGTGTTTGGCTGAATGGGTTGTTCGCCCATATTAGTCTTTTCCGTTTTCTTCCTTCATCTTTAATTTCTTCTTTACTTTTTAATTTTTACAATTTTTTAATAATTTTATCAAATATCTTTTAAATATGTAGTTTTTGGATAAATATAAAGATGTTAGTTTTGAATTTCTTCAATCTATCTACTATCACTTTTAAGATAGGCATGAAAAAGGTGTGAAATGAAAAGTGAGAGTCCGGAGTTCTAAGTCATGGCATAGTAAAGAAATTATGTTTGGAGTAAGATCAAGGTAACCTAATCTCAATGGAGAAGACTGGTATAACCTAACCCCTTTGGGCCTGTTTGACATGTCATATTAGGCTTTATAGGATAAATCAATTCAATACATTATGACTTTATCAGTTGTTTAATGCAAACATTGTATTGTATAAGCTTATTCATCAAACCTCTCTTATACATTAAAATGATGGATAACTTAACCAAGTCTTGGAGGTGAGATTAAGCAAGATTGAATTTTGATGTATAAGCTTCTATAAAGACTTTTTCATTATAATTCTAAATATTCTGATATCTCCAACCCGTATTAGGCCTTATATTATTGAGTTTTATACTATCAAACCTTATACTATCAGGTCTAATGCTATCAGATCTTATCATATCTTTCATACCAACTGGGTCATTTATGTCTTTTATTGCCCCTTAGTTTCATTGTTAGAATTTTATGAGGTTTTTTGTGTATAGATCTTTTTATCATTTGCTAAAAATGTGAAAGTGATGTTGGGATAATCCCCTCTTATGTATGAGTTTTGTAACTTGTGTATTATCTTATTAATGAAAATACCATCTATTAGCAAAAAGGAAAAAAAAAGGTATTATAATGGTTTCTAATTTTTTTTTCTAGAATTTTAATTTTGACATACTATATGTAAATAATTTTACACTTATATTTAATAATATATATTATAATATTATTTAATGAATTTGATATCTCATATAACATAATCAAACTCATTATTAACATAAAATTAAATGATATTATTGAAATATTTTACATTAACGATGCATTAAAATTAATTTTTTTATATAGATTTATCCATCCATTGTCGTGCAACCAACTGCTGATGAATTTCCCACATAAAAACATAATATTATTGCATAACTATATTTTCCACATGAAAACACGATATTATTGCATAAACATAGATCGTTATCTTTGACACTTTGGACCACTTGCCTTTGCTCAATACGTTCATTGGTGTTTTTCCCGGTGCAATAAGTGATCAAAAGGAAAAGTTCAAGTAGCAATAACAGTGGTTATGATGGTTAATAAGACAACCAACAAAATCAAAGATCAATATAATATTCAAGGAAAATTATTGTTGTAAATTGAAAGAAAATTAATTGAAAAAATAACTTATTTGAAAGGGCCCATTTGTTTGAGCTTTTTTTTTTTAAAAAAAAAGAAAAAGTACTTTTTTAATTAAGATATATGTCTAAATTTTTTAAGATAATTGGGTTTTTTTTTTAAAAAAAGTTTTAGTGATTTTCTCAAAAGTTAGAAAAGTAGCTTTTGGAAAAAGTTCTAAGAAAATTATATCATAAAAATATATTTTAAAAAATTTATCTAAACGTACCCTTAAACAAAGCATAATTTTGTTATTTAAAATTTAAAAACAATTATAAAATAAATATGTGTATTGTTCTTTTTCGAGGTAACAAGTAGCTTTTATATATATATATATATATATATATATATATATATATATATATATATATATATATATATATATATATATATAAATTCGGATCAAAAGTCGATTCATCGAAGTTTAGGTCACCGAATCAATGGTCGATCGTAAGTCAAGTGGTTAAACTTAAAAACTCAAATAAATAAAGAAATATTTTTTAAAAATATATTTATGAAAATTTACTTCATATAACAAATATTGTATTAAAAATATTAATAATCTATTGGTTAGATAATACTGTAAATTAAAAACTTAGAATATTACTTAACAAGAGCATGTAGTATAATGGTAAAGTATACTTCATCACAAGAGACTTTTAGGTTCTATATTCAAGTCTATGGTGAGTCTAATATACACCCTCCTTTGGAGGGTGTATGGTACACCCTGATCATCTCAGTCGTTGATCGTGTTGAAAAACACATCAATGGTTGAGATGAAAGACCTGTAACCTGCCACCCCTTTCCACTGTCGCAGGTCATTATCCTCCGTTGCCGGCCACCGCCTTCCACTGCCGACCGCAGCAGGTCACCGCCTTCCGCCACCAACCGCCGCTGACAGTCGACCATCGCCGGTAAACTCCGACCGACCACCGTCGACAATCCCAGCAATCTCTGACAGACCACCTCCAGAAACCTCCGGCCGGCCACCACCGGCAAGCCAACCTCTGGCCACCTTCAACCAGCATCCTCCGACCGGCCTCCTCCTTCCACCTCCGACTAGCAACCTCCCCGGCCACCACTGAAAAAAAAAGATAAAAAAAAACTAAAAAAAAAAAAAAACCTACAACAACAAGTAAATTATAAGACGTATGATACACCCAAACTCAACAGAGTATACCATAGCACCCGTCTCAAGTCTAACTATCCAAGTGAGTCACCTAAGTTTAACCGGTTGAGTGCAAAAAATTGTTAGGAACAAAAACCGGGCCGGCATAGAAATTGATTTGTGGGTTTAGTGGTCGGACTAGCCAAGCCGTGTCAATTCATACAACTTTGATCTAATAAAGTGTTTTTCTTTTTGGTACAGGAAATATATAAGGTGTTTTTTGGTACAAATATAAGGTGTTTAAGCTTTGAGAATGTCTACGCTGATGATAGTGTTAAAGTCAGATAGTTAAATGGTCTACGAAGTCGGATTTCTACAAGAGAAAAGAGATTGCATGTTGAGTTTACTTTGACACTTGAGTTAATAAAAAAAATTGACATAAATAAACTAATTTGGAGAGCATGAGAAAAAGATTAATTTGGATTCTTTACCTGATAATTGAATATTCCTATTTATTAGCATTTAGTGTCATAAATTGTACCTGGCTATATATTTGTTATGACTAATGGCCGGCGTGCCTGTATATGTGTTATACAGTATTAATAATATCATCATTGAGGTTGGAAAACCTCTAGATGTACCTAATTTTTGTTTTTAACCCTCCATTTACCTAATTCATGTCGGCCAGACAAATGGTTTGCATCCAAAAGGAAACACGTGGTTTTGATCACCAAGAAAGGAATCACATGGCTTTAACCCACTCTCTCCCAAATCTCAATTTTCACACACCATTTTTATTATATATTTTTTTATTTTATTTCCTTTTTAATAATAAAATTAAAAAAACACATTTGTTAATACACATTTTCTCTCATTCTTTTTACCAAAAACAAGTAATGTATAGACTGGTATAAGGAAAAAATTGTGTGAAATTAACATTTTCCATTTCCCAAACCCTTTTCTTGATGTTGGACCAACTAAAGATAAAGAAGGAAATAGTGGTAGAACAACAATTTCCGATTGTGTAATAGTGTCATGCCATCCATTCGAAAGGCTTTTCATCAATTTTCAAGCTATTTGTCTTTTTTTTTTTTCAAATGAATTTGATATACTTAATAGTAAAAGATATGATAGTATAAGATAATATGATAAGATCTGATAGTATAAATAAGCTGATTAGCTTTTATACTATCAAATAATTGGTGCACATAGTATAAGCAACTTGAAAGTATATATAATGATTTACTATGATCATACTACCCTTCATCTTCCTTACCATCTCCTTCAACTTCTCACTCAATTCCTCTGATCTGTGGTTGGTACACATGAGGACCTGCTCCACTGTGTCCTCGTCGGTGATGGTGCTGGTGTGGCTTGACCAGTACTCCAACGCTACAACCATTGCAGTTTGTGAAGACTAGAGAATGAAGATTCAGAATGAGAGGGAAGAAGAGAAGAAGAAAAAGAGGGAGCAACCACGCACCATCGTTTTCACCTGGAGCAAAAGGGATACAACTAAGGCTGGTGGTGAATCCGGTGGTTGCAAATCCGGCGTGGATGGTGTAGATCTGGTGGTCTCCCAATTCGCGTGGTTGCAAAAAAAAAGATGGAGCTTGACGGTGGCCATGGTTGGTTCCTGGTTCAAAATGGTGCTTCACGACAATGGGACGATGGTTGTTCCCGGTGGCAGATTTGATGGTTGTAGATCTGGTGGTTGCCGATTCAGCACGAATGTTGCAGATCCGGTGGTCTCCCAGTTCATGTGGTTGCAGAGAAGGAGATGGTGATTCACAGTGGCCATGGTTGGTTCTTGGTTCCGGATGGTGCTTCACGATGGTGGGACGATGGTTGTTCCAGGTGGTAGGGATGTGGTTATTGGCAGAGAATGAGTGGCTTTGACTGAAAAAATGAAGTTGAGGAGTAGGGTGGGAAGAGATATCTTATTAGGTCTTATCATAGGGTGAGAGAGACGATATTGTTATCAGGTTAGAGTAGGATAAAAATGCTTGACCTGATTTTATTATACTATTAGGTTAACCTACCAAACGCAGCCTTAGTGGCTTTATCTAGCATGTTCCTTAGTCATCAGAGTGCATAGATGTTTTTTTTTTTTGTATATGAGCCACTGGATATGCTAAAAAAATGAATTAATGACTGAATTATTTTCTTGAAACTTGTTTAAGAGGTAACAGTATAGAAGTTATCGAAAACCCTCTACCTTACCCTCTGCTTCTTCCCCATCCTGTTGTTTCCTCTACGGCGGACCTGACTGGGAGTTCCTTCAATCTGCCACTACCATATCCAAATCCAAAGGCCACCTCAAAGTCCTTGTCACCGGTGCCACTAGCTTCGTGGGCACCCATATCTCTATTACTCTCAAGCGTCACAACTATGATTAAAAGTAGTAATTGAGGCTTTTGTAAAGTATGTTATGAGAAATTCATTGACACAAGAATCGAATGAAGTTGTGGCCTATTAAGAAAGAATTCTGCATTTCAAATTCATGGTTTGATACTACGGTTTTGGAAGCCCTAACTTTTAAAACTATGTTTATTGGTTGTTTTAACACTTGAATCAATTGTATAATGGTATTTGAATGTATATGGATTGATTTACACCATTAAATCGAACCAAGAAGCCCATTTATCGTGCTGCAACTCGGCGAACATGGAGGTCCAATTTGCATGTCTTTTTCATTTAAGAACACATGAATCCTTAAGTTTAATCCTAGGTTTGATTAAAAAATCATGAGTGTTTTTCTTTGGGTGAAAATCACACAAGAAAATATGTGATTCTTGAGCTTTTACAACTCCGTTTCCTTTGTTCATGGTGGAACCCGCCTGTGCGCAAGTCAACTCGTTATTTGGAAAAGACCCAACCCGAGTCTATTGGTAAAAAAATAAAAAATATTGTGTTTAGAACTGAGTTCTGAGGGTTACCTAGAGAGGTAGGAAATGATGGTATCCTCCGTGGATACAACTTCCACAGTAATGGAGTGATGGGGTGAGTAGTTGTAAAAGGAACTTCGATGCTCAAGTTAATAATTGCGCAAAGAGAATAATATGTAATGGAATTAGGCATACATTTGTCCTCTTTCCTATATATATATATACCATTACAGACATGACCGACGACATGAGCTCAACAATAGTTAAAATATGCATAAACAAATAGAGAAGAAAATCAGAAGTCAGGATCAAAATATTCTTATATTGAAAATAATACTTACAAATGATGATACAAGATTACAAATCTCTTTTTGAACAAAGAGAGTCTTCAAATGTATATATAGAAGATGAGGTACAAAATTACTAAGATACTTAATGTGTTGTACCAAAAAGAAGTTTAAAATTTTTTAGGAAAATTGTATACATTTCTTCAACGAGAAGCTGCTGCTTATAAAGATGAGGTGCATAAGTCTGCAAAGGTGATGAGCAATAATGACTTCGAATTTCAAATTCTTGAAGTCTGAAAAGTGAGTATCCAAAGTCGCTTGTCGACACTGCTTTTAATAATTAAAGTTGAATGCTTTGTCGATTCTTGATTATGAGGAATCTACTTTCGGCTACCGACACTTTTACTTTTCTTCTAGCTGACAAAGTTATCTATCGACACCTTTTCTGAAATTGCACCATGAGGAATCTGATGATGATCTTGGGACCTACATGTTGGAGAGGTCCACCCCATAGCAATCATCTTCATTGAGAAGATCATCATTCTCACCAGTTTCGCTAGGAGAAGGACTCTGGCGAGGTGAGGAGCTATATGTTGACATGGAAGTCTTCATCTTGAGAAATAATTCCTTTTCTGAAGAGGCTTGTGCTAGATCTCGAAGAAGTTGTTCTTTTAGTTCTTCAAATTCTGATGGCTTCTTGTGATTTTCTTTTAACAAAGTAGGATCTACAGCGCACCAATTATTAATGACTTTAGTACTTACTAATATGAAATTAAAACTTGATCACCACTTAACACTGAATTCTCTAGCGATCTAAGTAGGATGAGTAGTCTAAAACTTGTGATAAAAATGATAATCCCAAACATTAATCCATGTGATTCCAAAGCCAGCATAAAAATGTAAAATTCTAGCATCGGGTGAATCTGTCATAGCAACAAACAAATCATAGGAATCCTTAAATGGCTTAGGAAGAATGTCAATACATGGTCCTGTGGAACACATCCAGTCTGCTAACCATTATGGAAAATACTGAATACCTTTCTGAAACTAGAAAAACCAGGAATGCGAATATGGTCTAAGGAGCATAAACGTGTACCAAGCTTGTTGATAATCCCAATACGTATAAGTCTGGGGACTGTACTTAATTGAAAATTCCTTAGGAGTGTGAAAGGCTTGTTTCCAATCATGAGGGCTTAAAACCTTGAGGATCTTTACTTTGGAAAAGTCAATATAATCGGGATCTTTAGGACTATAGTAATTATCTAACTCAATAGATTTAGTATCAATTAAAATTAATTCATAATACTGACGATCTTTTTTAAGCGACTCTTGAGGAACAAAATGAAAACCTTTTGGAAACATGCTTTGAATGATTTCGCTAGGAGAAGACTGGGGAGAGTAATATCCTGCTTCAAGGGTGATTATGGGGTCAAAAATGTTTTTCTTAACATACTTACACTCTTCTGAGGTGGGTGAGTTTGTTGAAAACACAGGAGTCTGTTTAGACTTTTGAGGAGATTTTGACACAGATTGTGAGTAACTTAAATGAGTAAACCTGTTTTGATCAAAAGAAGGTCGTACTGAAAAAATGGGAGAATGATGAACAGCTAGGGTAAAAGACCCTGGAATGGAGGTAGAAGATCTTGATTTTGTACATATCACAGTATCCTTATCATCATTCTTCTATATGTACTTATCAAGAGTAATTCGTTTGCTTTTGGATTTTGAGGAACTAGTTGCCATGAGTATAATCATGTAAGAATTCTCTTGTTAGAAAATCAAGAAGATGATTATCCTTTCCTTTCAAATGTTGAACATCAAAATTAAAACATGACAACAGAGATTGTCATCTTGCGAAAATCTATTTTGAAACCAAATTCTTAACATCCTTTTGAATAATAGAAGGAGTAGCTTTGCAATCAGTTCTTAGCAAAAAAATTTTGTTGAACAAATCACCTTGAAATTTCGTGATATATAGCACCATACTTCTGTTGAGCCGGTTGCCAAACACCAGAGTAATACCTTACCACTTGTTCGCGAGATGACTAGAATTGAACCTGCTTTAACACTCCCCCATACCTTAAATCAGAGGCATCAGTTTTGACTATAAAAAAAGATTGAGGATCAAGAAGTCCTAAACAAGGAATTGTCGTAACTAAATTCTTAATCTGCTGAATAGCACTAGTCATAGAACTATCCCAAGGTGGAGGATCCTTACGCAATCTCCTAAACAGAGGAGCACAAATAATTCTAATGTTAGGAATAAATCAACAACATAATTAACACAACCTAAAAACCTTTGGAGTTTATTCTTATCTTTGATTTCAAATTCTATTGATCTTTCAATCGGAACAATTGTCCCTTGATTAATTTCAAATCCTAAAAATCTTATCTTAGTTTGAAATTATTTCATTTTCTTAGCAGAAATTACTAATTCATTTTCTTTGATTAAGTTAAGAAATATTTCTAAATGAGTAAAATGCTGATCAATTGAATTACTAAAAACTAGTACATCGTCCAGATATACTATGGTAAATTTTGAATAAGGATTCAAAATATTGTTCATTATATTTTGAAATTATGAAGGAGCATTTTTTAATCCTTACGACATAACATTCCATTCATAATAACCAAAGGGAACTACGAATGTAGTTTTGTACCTATCTTCTTCAAGAACTTCTATCTAATAGTAACCTAATTTCATATCAAATTTTGAAAATATATTAGCTTGATTAACCCTGTTGACCAAATCTTTCTTATTAGCAATCAGGTATCTTATCCATCTTAAAACTTTATTTAAGGCTTATAATTAATTACTAATCTACGAGCACCTCTTTCAATTTCAGATACATGCATAACATAGAATCCTACACAACTCCATGGTGATTTACTTGGTCTGATTAAATTCTTATCAAGATATTCTTGAATTTCTTTCTTACGAAATTCTAAAAACTGTTGATTCATTTGTATAGGTCTTGCTTTAGTAGGTATATTTATCTCTTGAAATCCTTCTTCATACGGAAGATTGATTACATACTTTTTTCTATCCTTGAAAGCATTTGGAAATTCACTATATACTTCTTTAACAAATTTATTTTGAACCATTCTTCTCTTGTCTTGAATTGGGGATTTACTTATTTGTTCTTGAATTCTTTTATATTGTAATTCTTTATTTAACATATTTATGTGTTTTGTTTTTTTACTTATCAAATTTACTTTAGAAATTAAAGATTGTTGTAACATATTTAATTTTTTTAATTGAGGAGGTTTAAGAAATTCAAAACAAATTTCTTTTCCTAATGCATGTGCTACTAAACCAATTTCTGTTATAGAGAAAGGATAAAGTAATGAAAGAAAAAGGGTTCCAAGAATTATTTGTTCTGAAATATTCTTAGCTAATAAAAATATTGTTTTAAAACAATTTTTTTCTTTACAAATTTTTGCATTATTTAATTTATAGCTTATTGACAATTTTGAACTAGTTGCACTACTGACAAATTCTTTAGTCTTATCATAATACTTAGTCGGAATTAGTCCTTCTTGAACACAATTCAAATCAGTACCAGAATCAATTAATGCTATTAGCTTAAATCTTTCTCCTTTAATTATCAAGTCTGCCATGCAATGCCATTTATGAATGATCACTTGACTTAACAAATGAATATAAGGATCTGGCTTAGGTTCTTCATTAGCTTCTTAAATTTCACTATTAGTTAATGACTTTGATGATTGATTTTGTAAGTGCATTAATCCTTGTAAATTCAACATTCTAAATTCTAATTAAGTATCCTTTTGTTTTAACTAATTAACTTCTTCCTTAAGATTCTTTATCTCTTGTTAAAGATCTTGTAATGTTATTGCAGAGTTTTCTTAAATCTATTAAGTATTTCTTTCATGTTGATTTTTTGAATTTCTTGTTTTTTATTTTCTTCATTATCTAAAAATTCTTTAATTTGTTGAATAAATTCTTGCTTAGCTTGAGATTCTTCCATATTTTCTATAATACTCATTAATGATGAAGCTTGATCATAAGTGATTACATTTTTATAGTTCTTAAACATTTTGAACAAGTACACAATTCTGGATCTAATCCTATACATTCATTTTCTTCTTGATTTTCTGAATCAAACGAAGATTCTTTTATCTGATTAACTTGTTCTTGTTCTTCTTCTGAGGAACTATATTCAGATTCAGATTCACTAACTAAAATGCTTATCAAGTTTTTCTTTAAGTCTTCATCGATGTTTAAATTATTAATCTTTTGTTTTACTTTGCAAACTTTTTTATAGTGTCCTTATTTTCCATATTTATAACATATTATTTCTTTCTTACTGCTAGATCTTTTATTGAAAGATTTCTTATAATTCTTTGATGTTTTAGGTTTTGATAAATTTTCTTCTTCCCTACATCTTCTCTTATAATATTTTCTTGATTTTCGAGACTTGTAAGGAACATATTTTTGGACTTGTTTGCTTTTACTTGAAGCCTTAACTCCCTCTATCCCCTATTGAGAACAGAAAGAGCCTAATTCTTTTTTAGTGTTCTTAGCTTCATATTTTAGTTTATGTTGAAGTTTCAGATCTAAACATATCTGTAAACCAGTTTCGATTATATGATTAGAGATTTGTCCAAAGATAAGTTGATTATAAGGAATAGTGCCTTCAATATTAATCTTAACCTTTTCTGCAAACAACTTTGGAAGACTAGCGATAAATCGCTCTTTCCAATAGTCTGCTGCTGCATCACTTCTTAAATAAAGTTTTGATAAAAACATATCCTTATTCCACCTATAGTCAGACATAGTTGGACAATATAAATTAACAATTTGATATGCAATTCTTTGTTGAAACTTTAAAGGTTCTCTTATGAAATGCTTAGTTATTATATATAGAAGAGTCGTTACAGAGTCTTCTACTATTGATCCATCATTTTCAATTTTTACTGCATTCATTATGTTATACTAATCTTGTTGGGACATTACATTATCCTACCAACCATTGAGTTGGCCTGTAAAACCCATAATTATCAAAGAAGCAGCTATCTTATATGTGTTTCCTTTACCGTTAAACGTTGTTGCAGCCATTGTCATTTGTTGAATGATGTCAAGGATGTTCTGTTCACTTGCACCATCGATATTCCATTCTACTATATCATTTCCTAAATATGAGTTTTCTATCATTAAGGATCTTTTTTCATATTGGACATCAGGATATGTAGGTCTAGGATAATAGTTTCTAGTTTTAGGAACATGATTATCCTTTCGAAGCTTATTAACTTGAAGATTTAAAAATTCATTTTCTAATTCCTCAATCTTATCTAATGTTTGTACCTTAGGGCTAGAGGTCGATGTTAAAGTCATTTGTTCTAGTTTTTCTTAATTTCTTCTATTGAATTATCAGATTTTGAACCTAGATGAATATCTTTTAATTCTAATTTAGGAACATTGATTATGTTGTATATAGGTCTAGTTGGATCTAAGTTTTAATCTAAAGGTTTACTATAAGTGTTTGAGGAAGATTTATCAGTTAATTGATTCTCTATTCTTTCTAAATTTTTAGACATAGTATGAAGCATTTGATTAGAATAATTAAGTTGTTGGTGAACTTTATTAACGTCAGTTTTCTCTACAACTTGATTTAATGCTTTTTTATAATTTTAAATGGGGAGGCTTTAACTTCAATTCCTTCTTTAGTTTTAATCATAACAGATTCTAAAGGTGGATATTCAGAAATAATTATCTCATCTTTTTCTTTTTTCCAAGCTGTAGTGATTTTAGTGTTTACTAAAACTTCTGCATTTCTTAAAAATGGATTTTCTATATTCTGTTTTTTTGCAATACTTTTCAAACTAATCAAAGAAATATATATTAATTTGTTTTTCTATAAGGAAAGCATAAAATTCTTCTCAATACTTTTCAATTTGTTCTTTACTGAAATTATTAAAATACCAACTTCTCTTATCTTTATTATAAAGAGCTTCAAAGTCTTTTCTTATCCATATCTTATCAATTTCAAATGGTTCCTCTAAGGTAAGTGTATTAATTACCTGAGATCTAGTGGGTAAGTAAACGGGAGATCCTGATTGATGAACTTCTTGATATATTGGTTGAGGAACATTAGATTCGAAATTAACACCAGTTAAATCGATATTAATTGTAGATCCATCTACAGAGTGTCTTGAAGAGGCAGCTGTTGAGGGCCTCGTAATTATTGGGGTACTAACTCTAGAAGAATTTGATCTTAACATTCCTATCCTTATATTTTCTCCATATTGCAATATTGACCTAATATTAGTACTTCCTATAGGAGCTGGGGGTAAAACTTCTGGAAATACCCAATCATCTAGTATTCTGGCCATGATTTCAGCATGTGATAGTCTTTTAGGAGTTAAAATTGAGGATCTTTGAAGATTAGCTTCCATAATTATCGCTTCATGTCTTGGTAATTGTCTTAATGCCTTAAAGTTTTGATCTTCATACGAGACTTTGTAATGAATTCTATATACTATAGACATATGCTCAACTTCATTTACAAATACATCATCTAAGATTCTAACATTTAATTCTAAAGCTTGCTTAGTCATGTAATTATCAAGAGGTATAGTATAATTAGGATAACAATTAAAGAATACTGGACCATCATGCAAATTTGATTCTGAAATTGTTATTATCTGATCATTAAGTTTTCTTAATCTCTTTTCTATTAGCAAAACTAACATAGGATTATTAATTCCTAATCTATGATGACCTTTTGCATCAACTTGAATTAACCCTATATGAATTATCTTATAATCTTCCTTAACATGATTATCTATTAACTAACTGGGAAGTAAGTTAATTGATTCACAGGGTTCTTTTAAAATATGAGTAGCATTAAACATATGAATAGAATCCTTAGGCTTAAACGAAAATGTACTTGTCTTATAAATTTCTTTTGAAGGAACATAAGGTATTGACCAATTCTAAAGATTATTTTCAATATTAACAATTACTAATTCATTATGTTGAACCTGATCTTGATCTACTTCTACACTTGAGGATACATATCGAAACTGTGTTGAACCTATACTGGGAGCCTTTCCACTACGATAAGAGAGCTCGCTCAAAGTTTTAAGTATTCTAGACATGGTTAAGAATTCTCTTACCGGGACCACCACTCACACGTACGGGACCACCTAACCTGCCTTCTCCGGCAACAACAACGGCTGACCAACGGGAGAAACCTGAGGGCTGACCAACGCTAAGTCATTCTTCTTGGAACACTCAGAACCTCTTACGAGGCTCTTGAGGACAAATCTCTAATCATATATATATATATATATATATATATATATATATATATATATATATATATATATATATATATATATATATATGGATGTATTAGCGTGTAAAAAGTGTGTGAGGATCTGAGCAATTCAGTGTGCATTGTACGTTGTCTATAACATCTTCTCTAATCGAATAATTTTAAGAATTAAATGAGAAAAATTTATTTCTGGACCACAAATGATTAGAATAAGTTATGGTGAATTTTGAAGAATTATCTGAGCAAGTTGGACATTTTTAATAGCACAGGATATGTATCTAACAATCCGAATTAAAAAGGAAAGTAGCTTAGAAGATAATGAGATTTTTGGAAGATGTCAAGAGGAGAATGGAATTTATTTTAGAAATGGTTACAGGTTAAATTGGTACCTATAAGTCTATTAGTTTATCTCCTTTGGTTTAATTTAACTTAAGAATGAGAAATAAAGCTTAGTAATTGTTAAAGGTGCATATGGATAATTGTTAAAAGATGAATTTTGGGATTAAATGAAATCCTATAATTTTCTATAATACTTATGAAAGTTAAAATACTTAGTTATGGAGGATTAAAATATTCTTAAGAGATAAATTTCTTACACCAGATACTTGTCCTTATCCTTAACTTTTTGTCGACTGAAAGAGAGAATAAGAAAGAAAGTAAGAAAAGAAAATAGAAAAGTGAGAAAGAGAAAAAGATAGAAAAAGAAAGAGAGAAATCGTGAGAAAGAGAAACAGAAGAGAAAGGAGAAAACGTAGAGGAAGAAGAAAGAACAAACAAAGAACAAAGAAAAAGGGAAAAGGAACAAGGAAAGAATAAGAAAGAAGTAGCTTCACAAAGGAGAGAGGTAGAGGTGTTTTCCTCCATTTTACCTATCTTTCTCTTATTTCTTAAAGGTTGTTAATTGATAGTTGGATTAAGAATTATGAAATGATTTTGAGATGGTGAAGATAAAATAATGATTATATGTTTTGTGTATGAAATGTGAGCTTAAATTTTAGCTTTGATTCTTATGGAATTTGTGATTAAAAAATGGGTTTTTATGATACCCATATTTGGTTTGCCACTATAAGAGTGATTTGAATGAATATATATAAAGAAATGACATTGTGATTGATGTATATTGATTTGATTTTGGGTTATTTTGGTTCTAAGCTCTGTTTTTTGCAAAATTCTAGGTGGTAATTGATTACCACGAACTGGTAATTGATTACCAAGCTGCAAAATGCATTTCTAGGCAAGTGGTAATCGATTACTAGAGGCTGGTAATCGATTACCAAGCCTCTATTTTATGATTTCAAAGATTTTAGCATGTGTTAATCGATTACCACGAATGATAATCTATTACCACTACCCTCTTTTGCAAAAAATTAGTTTCTTACTATATGAGACTTGAATAGAAGCTTGATTTATGAATCTTTTTTACTAATTTTGATATTTTGTAAGATGTTTATGCATCAAATTGAATGAGAACTTTAACTAGATCAATGTGTACTATGATTGTACACTTGATAAATTAGAAAGAATGAGAATGTGCACTAGATATAATCACATAATTGATTTGTTCAATGAATAATAAAGGAAATGATCCTAGATGATCGAAAGTAGATTGAGGTTGAAATACTACCTCTCTACTTGAATCTCTAGATTGATAATGAGCATTCCCTCATTATTAAGGTAGTACGAGGAGGAGTATCCTCTCTCTACCTATTGATACTTGAGATGTGATAAGTGATGAATGATATTTAATATTTGAGATATGATAAATGATGAATAGTATTTGATACTTGAGATATGATGAATTATGAGATATGAAGAATGATGAGATATGAAGAATGATAATATATGATAAAAGATTTTTCTTGAATTAAGATGAAACTCAATAATTTATTTGATTTTACAAATGATTTTGATAAAAGATATAAATCGAACCTCTGTTTCGGGAAGAGGAAGGAAATTGTTTTGGCAATAGCCACCTTTCTACCTTATATTAAAAGTATTGAATATTTTTTTCCCCAAAACAACTGGAATTATTGTGATAACACGTTTTATGAACTTAACCTACTGAAGATTTTTAAGATTCTCACCCTTTTTGTATTATGATTCCATGATAATTCTAGGAAAAAGAATCAGTATCTAGAAGATGAAGATTATTGAGCATGAAATAGAATGATTTCTTTTATAGAAGAATTTTGTATTTGGATTGTTTATATTTAGTGCTTTGGAGGCATATTATGTAAATATTGTACAAAATATACGCTTTTGTATAATGTTTGTTTCAATATATGTATATTTTTTCACCTACAACAGGCTCATATTTTCATATACGCTATAAATGTTTTTACAAAATTTATTGTTAGTATGGAAGTGACATTCCTAATTCTTTCTACTAATGCATGATCATAGTCATATTATTAGTACTAGTATTGGGATGTTACATTGTTTCCTTGGAGTATGGAAAATCGTTATTCTGTATGATTTGTCCCCTCTTTATGTGTGGAGTGGTGTCTCCTCTTTTCTATTGAGGGGGACATGCTAAGTGGATAAGTTACTTCATGCGCATAACACATCTGGGAGCTAACCTGACGAATCGAGTTATTCTAGTTTTATAAACCCATAACCTAGTTCTGAACAGTTGCCTATAACTTGGCGCTTAGATGAGACAGTTAAGTGTCAAGATACAAGTTCAACTAGAGCACACGGCTTGCAATAGACAAAGGGATTTAGGTCATAGTGTCTGTTGAATCTCGTGATGTTCTTTCAAATGGTCGAGGTCCGTGATGTATCATAACGAATTCCGGGGGACCATGAGTAAGGCTGAGATCTGGGTTTTATTGCTCTGTTTACGTTATTATTCAGCAATCTGGAGTATACAGTTAATTGCCCATATGCCTTTTGTGGGGTCTATATTGCATGTTAAACCTTGGACCGAGATCCGGGGCGCCACCTTACCACGGGATCTTGCTAAAGGTTTGGTGTTAGGCTTAGGTGTTTTGTCGAGGTGCCACACATCGCTTCATTTTCGAACACTCTGAGTAATGTCCTTTCGGATGCCTTTACTCAGCGATTCGAAGTAGTCTACGCTTACTTGAGAATTGTTGCCTTGCATTTATTGGGAACTAAATCGCTTTGATAACAATAACAGTTTCATGTTGTTTCTCAATTGCCTGCTACTCTCATGACTAATCACAAGAGGGGATCATTTAAACGTGGCTTCGAACATGCAGCCAGTTCACCTTTTTGGGAGCCAATCAGAATGCTTTATTCTATATTATAAATAGGGAATGTTTGTTGTGGGGTTAACACATGTTTCTTTCATTCTCTAGTTGTGCTTGGGAATAGGTTTTTTTTAGAGAATGGTCCCCTTTCTGGTTCTTGTGGGTGCGCGGAGGGTCGTATCCCCTTCTAAGACCATCTTCTTATTTTTTTCCCAAATTCCTAAAGATGTTTACTTTTTCTCTCGCATATTCTTCTAGTTGAGGCCTTTCTTTCCATGTGTCATGGTTTAGTAAGGGCCAAGTAATTGCTTTATGTGGCTCAGTTAACACACGTCCAGACGACAGAAGCCTTTCTTTCTTGGCATATTGGAGTGAAGCAATCTCCTCATGTTGCCAAAGAGGGAAAGTATAGGCACATGCAATAAGTGCTTAATCGTCGCCATCATCTTGCCAAATTGCCTCATCGGCTTCTTCTAGTAGGCTTTCTTGGACAAGTGTAGCTCGTAGGTTCTCCTTGCAAAGTAGATGATCTTAGGAATGCGAATAATGAAAATTTGTTTTTCTTAAATATTCACTGTGTCTTAATCCTGGTAGATCTTTATTTTGTTTTCATGTTTCCGAGATGGGTCCAACGCTAGATCTCAGAATTTATTCTAATGAACGCTCGCTTTGCCAGGCCGAGATGAGTCTGGAGCTCGATCTCGGAGGTAGGGTTCGTTGAATTGGACGAACGCTCGTTTTGCCCACCAAGATGAGTCTAAAGCTCAAATCTCAAGGGTTAGGTTTGTTTAGTGTGACGAACACTTGTTTTTCCAGCCGAGATGAGTCCAAAGCTCAAATCTCAGTGGCCGAGTTCATTTAATTGGACAAACACTCGTTTTAGCAGCTGAGATGAGTTCAGAACTCGAATCTTTGTGGTTGGGTTTATTTAATTACACGTGACACAAAAGTCTCTTAGTGTGGAGTCCATGATTCCGGGCTTCGGTTGAGTATGTTTAACATTTGTAAACTATGGTGGGTTTATTGGTTAAGGTCAGGCCATAAGGGTACGGGTAAAAACCCTTAAATGTGCTACTTGACTCCGGAGGGTGTTCAAGTGGATTCCTTTGTCTGACCATCAGGTAAAAATATGCTTAACCTCTGTAAACTATAGTGAGTTCATAGGTTAAGATTAAGCTTAAATGGGTACGGGTGAAAACCCTTGAGTGCTCTTCTTGATCTTAGAGGGTGTTCAAGTGGATTTCCCAGTTTGATCGTCATGTGTACATATTGGAGTAACTGATCCTTTCGAACCTTGTATTCCATGGACCTCACCAAGGTGTGATGACCTTATGGGTTGCGTCAGGACCAAGTATCCATGGACTCAAGGTCACTACCGAGATACTAATTGTAGACATTGATGAGCCGGAGTACCTGTGGACTCAAAGTCGCAGTCGAGGTACTGGCTTTCAAATGAGACAATAATTAGGAAGAAAATTGATTTATTGATGTCATAACATGTTCTTACATAGCAAAAGTGACAAGTTAATATTGTTCTCAGCTATAATATTTCCTCAGCTTATCAACATTTTAGAACTTTTTAATTACCTTGCATGAGAGGGTTTCCAAAGTGTAGGCTCTCGTGTTGGTTTTAGAAGTAACCCTGTAAGGTCCTTCCCAGTTATGAGCTAATTTCTCATCTCTTGCGTTTTTCTCCCCGATGTCCGCCCTGCGTAGCAAAAGGTTACTAAGATTAAACTGGCACGAAATCACTTTGAAATTATACCGCGCGATGATCCTCTATTTAAGGGCTATTTCCCGGATGTGGGCAACACGACGTTGTTCTTCAAGTAGGTCGAGTTCTTAGCGGATGAGGTCTAAGTTGGTTTCCTTGGATAAATTTTGCTTCCTCCAACTCGATTCTCCTATTTCCACCGGGATCATAGCCTCACAACCGTAGGTTAACTTGAAGAAGGTTTCGCCCGTAGTGGAATGCGGGATGGTCCAATATGCCCACTAGACATGATCGAGTTATTCAATCCAGTTTTCTTTTACATCATCAAGTTTCTTTTTAATTCCCCTAAGTATAACTTGGTTGGCGGCCTCGGCTTGCCTGTTGGCCTTTGGATGCTCAACCGATGTGAAATGCTGCTTGATTTTAAGTCCAACCAAGAGATCTTTAAAGTTCTTGTCGATGAACTGGGTTCCGTTGGCTGTGACAATTGACTCCGGGATTCCAAATCTGCTAATAATATTCTTATGGGTTAACTTTTGGATTCGCTCGGAGGTGATTGTAGCTAATGGTTCTACCTCAATCCACTTGGTGAAGTAATCGATTGCCACCACCAAGTATTTGACTTGCCCTGGTGCTTAGGGGAAGGGGCCTAAGATGTCCATTCCCCACTAGTAGAAGAACTAGGGAACTGATATTTTTGACAATTCTTCTGGTGGTGTCGGGTAAATATCTGAGTGATGCTAGCACTGGTCGCACTTTTGCATATGTTCTTTCCTATTGGCTTCCATGGTAGGCCAATAATATCCCGCCCTAAATGCCTTTTGGGCTAAGTATTTGCTCCCAAGGTGATGTCCCGAGCTTCCTTCATGGATCTCGGCCAAGACATACTCTGTCTCCTTAGGGCCAAGACATTTAAGAAGGGGAGAAGAAAAACCTCAATGGTATAGCTGATTGTCATAGATAGTATACTAGGACGTTATTCGTACTATCTTCTGGGCTTCCTTTCGATCTTCAAGAAGTGTGTCGCTGCGAAGGTAGGCTAATATAGAGTCATTCAGGTTTCTTTGTCTTCTAGTAAGAGGACTTCATTGTTTGTGATACTAGGGAGGGGTAAGATGTCCTGGATTATTTACCTGTTATTGCTTGGTCTCTTGGTGCTGGTGAGCTTCGACAAGATCTCGACCTTAGAGTTATGTTCCTTTAGGATATGCTCCACTTTGATATTGTCGAAATGTTTTATCAACTTTTTAACTCTGGCTAAGTACTTCTGCAGTAAGGGTTCTTTGGCTTGGCATTCCTCTTTTATCTGAGTTGTTACCAACTATGAACCATTGTATATGACTATGTCTTTAGCCTCCATCTCCTTGGCCAGGTTAATACCCGCTATGCACGCTTCGTATTCGGCCTGATTATTGGATGTGGGGAACTCGAACCTTAATGAATGTTCTAGTACGAGGCCGACTTTGCTTTCCATTAACATAGATAGTCTAAGACTGTGCTCTAGGATGGCTGGAGTTTGGGGTGAGCTTAATCAGGAAGTCAGATAATACCTGAGCCTTTATAGATGGTCTCGACTCATAGGTGATCTCGAACTCAGAGAGCTCTACTGATCAGGCAATCATTCTTTTCGTGAGATTTAGCTTATGCAATACTTGCCTGATTGGCGGTCTGTTCTCACTATGATAGGGTGACATTGGAAGTATTGTCTCATCCTTCTCGTAGTGATTACTAGTATTAGAGCTAGCTTTTCATTTTTTTAGTAGTAGGTTTCGGGGCCTTGGAGGACTTTGCTGATAAAGTAAATCGACATCTGACCTTTACCAGTCTCTCTTATCAAATCTAAGCTGATTGCCTCGTTGTTAATAGAGATATAGGTGTATAACGTTTCACCGGGGTCCAGTCTTATCAGGATAAGTAGAGTGGATAGTATCTTCTTTAACTCTTGGAATGCAGCCTCACACTCCGAGGTCCATTTGAAGTTCTTCCCCTTTTTTAAAAGTTTAAAAAAGAGAGAGACTTCTGGGTGACTTTAGCCAAGAAACATGTGAAGGCAACGATTCGACCTGTGAGCTGCTGCATTTCCTTGATAGACTGAGGGCTGCGCATGTTGAGCACGACTTGACATTTTTTTGAGTTGGCCTATAATTCCATGATTTTTCAGTAGAAACCTTAGAAATTTTCCTGCCTGTACTCCAAAAGCGCATTTCTTCGGATTCAATCGCATGTTATGCTTCTGAACCTCGGCGAATACTGCCTCCAAGTCCTTGACGTGACTACCAATGTGCGTCATCTTGACTATCATATTGTTAATGTATACCTCCAATATATTACCAATCCACCCTTCAAAGACTTTGTTCATCATCTTTTGTTAAGTTGCCCCAACATTTTTAAGTCCAAACGACATGACTCGATAGCAGTAGGTCCCATCTTAAAGATGAAGGAGGACTTTTTTTCATTTTCTGCGTTCATGAGGATTTGATTATGTATGGAGTAGGCATCCATAAAGGAGAGCAGCCTAAATCCAGATGAGCTATCAACCATCGTATCAATGTTGGGAAACGGGTAAGGGTCTTTTGGAAACGCCTTGTTTAGGTCAGTGTAATTGACGCACATACGCCACTTCCCACTGGCCTTCTTAACCAAGACCATAATGGAGAGCCGTGGTGTAGGAGACCTCTTTGATGAACCAGGCCTCTAAGAGCTCCTTTACCTATTTTTGGATTATCTCTTGCCTTTTAGGTTTGACCTTCCTTTTGCATTGGGCTACCGGTTTTGCATTCTTCTCAATAGAGAGTTGGTGATAGATAAAGTCTGGGCCTAGACCTGGCATGTCAGCGGAAGTCCAGGCAAATAGGTTCTTGTTTTTTTTTATCAAGATCTTGATCAACCGGGACCTTTCTTCTTGATTGAATTGTCCTTCAATCTTAGTCACTTAGTCTAGCTTAGTACTAAGTTGAAAGGATTGGAGCTCACCGTTAGGTTGTGGACACGTACCGCAGACTTCCTCGCATACGTCCAACTCGGTTAAGAGGACGTTGGTTGCGGCCATAGTGACTAGGGTCGAATCGTTACCTCGGTTCGCAGTGCGTGATTTTTTAACAATTTTCAGGCTTTCATTGTAGCATTTTCTTGTCGTTGCTTGGTCTCATTTGACGGTTACTACTCTGTCTTGCTAATCCATGAGCTTCATGGCCAAGTGAGGGGATCTGAGCAATTCATTGCATATTGTACATTGTCCCATTGGAGTACGGGAAATTGTTATTTCGTTGATTTGTCCCATGTTTATATGTGGAATACCGTCTCTTCTTTTTTGTCGAGGGAAACATGCTTAGTGGATGAGTTGCTTCATGCGCATAACACGTCTGGGTGCCAACCTGACAGGTCGGGTGACTCCAATTCTATAGACCTATAACCCGGTTCAAAACATACTGGTTAATAAATATATGAAACTCCCAATAACAAGTAACACCTAGGGTGCATCTTGTGATGTGGGTGCACCATAGTCCAAAGCATTAACCAAAGTTTAGCATCCCATCTCATTTAACCTAGAGGCTATTGTCAAATTCACGGTGCAATGGATGACCTCACTATGCCTTCGGCCTTCGTCACCTCTTGCCCAAGTCCCCATATTTTTTAAGTTGCATGCTATTAAAAAAAAATTATTTTGTATTTTAAAAGTGAATTTTGTTATATCTTCTTAAAACATTGTTTTAATAATTCTTTTAATATTTAATAGAAAAAATATTAAATAAAAAAATAAATATATTCAATGTCTTAAAAATATAAAAAATATTTAATATTTTTTTATTTAATAAATAAATAAATTATTAAGAAGATTGTTTAGGAGGATTTATAATTATTTTTAAAAATTTATAATAAGAGATTTAAAGGAAAAAATTTTAAGGTGAAAATATGTTTTTGTGGAAAAATTAATCAAAATCAAACATGTCTTAAGTCATATAATTTTTTAATACATTGCAAGCACTTGAAGAAATGAAAATTAAGCAAAATTAATCATATCTTAAGTCACACACGGAGAAGAAATGAAAATTTGATGATGGAATTATTCAACGCCTCGATGTAATTTCTGATTCAAGTAGTTGTTGGCTTGTTGCATAACTGGTTCCATTAGTTTGTTCTCTCTCGCCGTCGCCGACTGTGAGATGGGAATCCAGGCCTAATTGATATTCAAAGTTTGGTACCGACACCCTAACCCACGAAGCCCTATCATTCTACCGCGTTTAGTCATATTTTTTAATTCAAAATCAAACATTGAAGTAATTCAGGTTCAACTTATTCGTACGACCGACCAAAAAATCTATGTGATGACAATGTACTAGATTTGAAACTCGTAAGCATATGACATGGGTGATGCATTCTTTGAATCTAACGAGATTTTCTGTTGGGGTATATCTTTGAATCCAACGATGAAGTTATGAAATACTCGTTCTGTACAAAATTATGTATTAACTTATGATTTTAATTTACATTAATATTTACAACGTTTAGCTTTAAATAACATTCCTCTCATCTATGCATCCTAATCCAAAATCCAATTAAGAAGAACGAATATTTTTTTTTTCTTATCTTATGAAAATAATTTATTATATAAAACAAGTCAGATTCATATAAAACCGTAGTTGTACTTGCAGCCAATCAAAATGAAAAAAAACAGTAGACCTGTAACCAACTCACCACGAATAGAGGGATCATTATCTGGACTCGGAAAATGCAAATGGGCTGGACACTCATGAACCATCTTACCTGTATCCGATTTGCATTCATAATATATATAGTCATGATACTCTAGAAGCATATAAAAATATTCTCATTTATGCTGTGTTTGTTTTAAGAGAAAATGAGAAGAGAGAAAATGAGAGAAGAGAAAATAGGTTGAAAAAAACATTTTCTCTGATTTGGATATGAGTAGAAAACAGGAGAGAAAGAAAAAAATGACTATAGGACCCACCAAGTTATTTTCTTCGCTGAGATGAGGAAAAAATTGACGCTATTCTTCTAATATTCTTTGCATTTATGCGGTCTTGTGTTTTTTGAACACTGACCAATGCAGTTTGGATAAATATTTTTTAAAAAAAATTCTTTAACAATGTAAAAGAAATAATTTTTAAATATTTTCTATATTTTCTTTCTTTTCATTTTCTCTTCATCCAAACAATCAATTTTTTTTTCTTTATTTTTATATTTATTTTCTCTCTTCCCTATTTTCTCTCTTCTCATTTTCTCTCTTTCTATTTTCTCTCCTCGTAAACAAAGCATTAAAGATTTATGCACTTCTTTTTCTATTGAAACCGGCGAGTTTGGATAAAGTATTTTAAAACTTTAAAGTATTTGAAATTTTAAAAATTTTAATTACATCAATTCAATCTCTTTCATTTATAAAACATTTTATTTAACTAAAGCAATTAAATTTTCTTAAATTTTAAATTCCTTGTTTAGATAAACCAATTATATTGTCTTCATTTGTAAAATTCTTTTTTTAAATATTTTTGTAAAATTAGGATTTCAATATAAAATTTTACAAAACAAAATAATCATATAACAATTTTTTTATTCGTAGTAAAAAATAAATAAATAAAATAAAATAAAATTAAAAAAATTGAAATATCTGTATAAAATGAAAAGATTAATATACTATTTTTTCTTAGATAATCCATAAATACAACTTATACCATTAAGAGTGCAAACTTGTATATCATCAATAAAAATAAAATAACACGATTTAAACTACATTAAAAACAAGTCAACTTTCAATAAGCATATGAACCCACCATTATGTCCAGGCTATAATATAACTTAGCAAACAGCCCAAATATATGAACCCAACATCATGTGCATATGTAATTAGGAATCATCTCTGTCATAATATATGTACCACTAAAGTGGGTTTAGGTTACATATGAATTTTTAAATTTGTTGTGATTTATAACTTGAAAAGACGATGTCTCTGTCAATGCCTTCTCATTAAGATGAATTTCCTTGGCAACCTTTTACAATACTTGCTTCATGGTGGGTCTATGCTAAGTTGCTGCTTGGGTGCAAAATAGAGTGACCTTAATGAACCTATACACCTCAATCTCATCATATTCAGTTACTTCTGGATCAACATGTCTAGAAGCCTTTTTTCTTCTTTCAGCTCCCAAGCCAGCACAAATGAATGCCAAGTCAGGAGAAACAAAGATGTTGCAACACAATAAAAAAGGTTACATCAACAGTTTTTTGGGTACATAGGATACAGGAACATTTTATAACATTCAATTTACTACTTTCTTATCTTTTACTAACTAGGCTGTCACATATACATGCAAGAAACCATTTAATAAATCCATTCCTATTCAATCATAAGGGACATTGAACATCTACATAAGAGCAGCATGCATGGACTTTCATGTTTGGACATCACGAGTAGCATTTCAATGCAAGGACTTCTTTCCTTTTTTTTTTCTTTTGAGAAAAAGTGCATAATGAATTTGGAAATAAAATGTGCAGCAACCAAATAAAACATATTGCTTCCCTATAGTGATATTTCACCTAGCTAGCCAAACCCCACAGCCTACGGTTCAATGTAACATCTCTTTCACCATTAAAATTAGCCAAACCATTTTTGAGAAGCACTTAAACAGTAGATTACAAGCTCATGTACAACATGGTATTTTATTTAAAAACATTTTATATTAACACCAAACCAAACCCATGCTTGAAGGGAAAGAAGGAAGCATGTCGATTTTACTCTGAGCAATCATCAGAGAGACAAATGTGTAAACAACGATCATGACAATTAGAATTAATCTCAAATAGCGCACATACAGGTCATCTAGAACTGTCATGCAACATATTAATTAAAATATTCAAATAAGATTCAAAATTAGAAGGTCCACTCTAAGAGAGACTGTTCCAACAAGAAAACCAATATAAAAAATCACAAGCCGAAGGACAAAAAATAATGATGCAAAATATTTAGAGTTTAAAGTAATTAACACGTCAGTTTCAGAGTGAGTTGCTGTTCATACATAAGAAATGAGGACATGATACAAATGCCTACAACTCAAAGCAACCAACATCAAAGTTTCAAACCATTTTAACAAATGCATTTATACCTCAAGTCATTGTCACAATGAAGAGTAGCATATAAGGGGAATAGAATTCAGACCACGGACCTCATAAAAAAATTATTAAAAATAAAACTCAGTTTTACAATGCGCAAAATGTACTTATCATGCTTCAAATGAAGTCCCAAGAGGCTCAATCATGTCAATTCTTGACATTCGCAATTCAGAACACCAAACAAAATACACACAGACCCCTTGCAAAATAACCAAAGCCAAGAATCCAAAGCTTAACCCAATTACCAAAGGATGAGAATAAACAACCAAACTCAAGCATTGACTCACAAATCTAGTGAGAGTTTTGTTTATTTCCCAATTAAAGTCCACCGATGATGTTCCAAGTCAATTTAGTTTTGAGAAGCACTAAATCAACACATCAATGAATATGTATAAACACAGAAGGGCATGATAGATCCTAACATGGCAGCCTTTGTTAATG
Source organism: Ormosia emarginata (assembly GCA_029884605.1). Lineage (NCBI taxonomy): Eukaryota > Viridiplantae > Streptophyta > Magnoliopsida > Fabales > Fabaceae > Ormosia > Ormosia emarginata. The sequence goes on along the minus strand of JAQQTP010000089.1, from coordinate 61,843,270 downwards.
TATATACTCCAAAGAATGGACTGGGAACAGAATCTTAACCAACAACCTCAAAAACATCTAAACCAACTTTCCATCATAGAAGTAAAGGACCGAAATCTCAACTTTCCCAGGTTTGTACACTTGCAGCTTATTCACAATAGACCAGCACTAAGAAATAAGCAAAGACATAACGGTCATTCATTAATGGTAGACAAAACACACTTCATGACACATTGCAAACATTGTGATCATTCTTTTTTTTTTTTTTTAATCAAAACAGAACTCTTTTTATTTATTTATTTAAACTAGGGACTTTGTGATCATTTTTCACGAACAAGACCAAAAGATACTGAGGAGGTAAAACCAATAGGATGAGCATGTCATTTAAACAAGTAATTGATAAACAAAGCAATTATATCGTTATTTTCACAGACCCCAAACTCAAAGAAATCCCATTTCCTTAGCATAAATCAATGCACACACACCCAAAGTTACTAGCAATAAGGATTTGGCAATTTATCGAACAGTAGACATGCCACCAAGTATTACCAAATCAGCAGAATAGTTGCAAGTTCACACAAATCAGTAAGTTCACACTCAACATCATATTTATTTTTTTGGTACATCACTCAACATCATATTTAATAGTTGCAGATCTAGTTAAATTGAAAACAAACCCAAATATTGCATACATTGAACTCTAAAAAGAAACCATTAAGAAACCCAATTTGGAAAATTTTCTTTCCAAATTGCAAGAAACAGAGACAAGAGAATTAGCTTCGCATAGTCACAGAATCTTTGATTGCAGTGCTACCGAACAAAAAATAAAGAAGAAAACCACAAACAAAAAGTCAAGAACGAAAATCAACAAGATCATAGTATACACATACATACCAGTGGAGGTCCTCAGATCAACGAGCTAGGGCTATGGAAGCTAGAAAAATGGAGAAGAAGAGATAGAAGTGCAAAGTGCAAACGAGAGAAGAAGAAACAAGGTAGTCGATGCTCACCGAGCCTTTGATTGGGCTCGTTCAGATTTAGAATGGAGAAGCTATAACCAGGAATGGAAGGTGCGAACAAACGGGTTTCGAGAAAGAAAAGATGAGGAATTTAAAAATTCCACCTCTTGAGGTGGAAATTGAAATTCTGTATTTTGGACAAAATAAATGCTTGATAAAAATTCTTCAGAATTTTAAAATTTCCTGCTTTGAGTGTCCAAACCAGTTATTTTATGGTGGTGGATTTTAAATCTCCTATAAAATAAAAATACATTTCTTTGCTTAAAATATTTCATCTAAAAAAAAGAAATGTTGAAGATACAAGAAAACATCATAAGGTAAACCCTAAACCCTCGCAAAGTTAAGATTATGTTTGAATTGGTGGAATTAAGTAAAATAAAATAGAATGAAATAAAATAAAAATATATTTTATTTTTTAATTATATTAAAAAATGATAGAATATGATAGAAATGAGTAGAATAGATTTCATTTTATCCTACAAAAAATTATCAATTTTCTTTTTCCAATTTGAGAAATATGAAATGAAATAAAATTGTAACTTTCTTCTTCATTAAAAATAGAGTTATAACTCTTATTATTCTATTAACTTTCTAAATAATAAAATAATAATTTTAATCTATTTCATCTTAAAATATTTAAACAATATAATGATACTTTTATCGTATTTTATTTTATCTCATCTCATCTCATCTTATTCTATTTTATTTCATCAATAATTAAATATCCAAACATAACTTAAGGAAGTGACTAGAAATACCGCACAAGGAGACTCCACCATGTCCAACTGACCGAAGCTGCATGACATGAACAATGGTGACTTTCCATCCTTCTTGTCAACCACCAAGCAATGACAAACTACTCTTCTGTGTTCTATTGGATCCACAACAGACCTTATTCCTGAAGGCCTGCAACTATGGCTTTGTAGATCATGTATCCTCTAAGTTTTCCTGCCCAATCCTTAATTTTATCTTGTCATATTGAGAGTTAAAAGATAGTCCTCTCTGAACGGGCCAAAAAGTTTAATATGGATCATCTATTGGTCCCATATGTGATGATCTAAGTCCATATATAAGTTGGGCTCACCACTCCTTTAGGTTGTAAACCCTTGTGCGAAAGCCTTCGGGTCTTGGTGGCTACTGCTAACACCACTAGAATTTGACAAATTGGAATGAAAGAAAGAGAAATGGTGTGTGTCCCTTTCTTGAAGCCGAACCTTTTCTGCTTTCACTTTTGGTATCGTGTTCAGGCAGCTTTTAATGTGCTGCTGGTCCGTTGACCCAACCGGCTCCAGCAAGTTTTTTTGTTTTCTTTTTTTAAAAAAAAAAAATCACATCCTCATTTTTCTGCATCGATTTGCTTGCAGGGCTGTGATGATCGTGTGCGTCGCAGCACACCCTACCATGATGATCTCTTCTTGCTTTCCCACCCAAATACCCAACCCACACCCAAGGTCCACTATCGTTGAGCCTCCGGCGAATTCGCAAGAACCTCAAGAGTTCGACGAAAACCGGTCGCCGCCCATGTACTCCTCCACGAACCGCACGCAGCTCGCCGAAACTTGGTCCCAGATTCTGGTGTTGCTCGTCTCGACAGAGAGCCTCTAACTGTTGCAGTAGAGGCCATCGTCCACCCGAACCCTCCGATTCTTGCCGGAGATGTCGTTTTCCGATGGGAATATGATGATGGAGTAGGAATAATTGGTTTGTCAAAAGGAAAAAGCACGAACAACTTGTCGGATGAAATCGCTTAAAAACAGAGAAACGGTTATTTATTTGTTTTTGTTTCTCTAATCAAAAGATACGTGAATTCATGCTTAAATCGTTATTGGTATTTGATGACGATGATTTGATAATGGTTTGGGTTTTAAATTTTTCAATTCAAATGCAAAGCAGTTTTTTTCGGTTAACCAAACTGAACAGATTATGAAAAACCAGTTTCTTCGGTTCAGAACAGAATAGAAGAAATCCAATCCAGTTACGTAAATTGTTTTTCCAGTTCACTGTGATTCAGTTTGTGTGTTAATTTGCAATCTCCAATTTGACCTACTCAGCAGGTAGCCTAGCCTATGCTCATTTACAACCGTGGATCAAAATTGATGAATATCCAATGGTTATAAGTTGATAGAGCACCAGTGTATGCCATTTTATGGGGTGCACGTTAAACACTTCCTCGTGTTCATTGCTGATGCTCGTGACTAGGTGAGATGAACCACAACCTTATACGTATCAAGTAAGTAGTCAGCAGATAATAGTTATTTTCAGTTAAAATACGTGATTAACTAAGGCTATGATTTATAATAGTAAGAGTGAAAAATGGACAGGTGAAATCTATTCCACTCTTACCAAACATAGGAAAATCATTAATACATGAAGGCTAGTAATTCTTAGGCCGGGTTAGCTTATTTAGCAAGTATTAACAGTTAATTATTTGCATCTCAACTACATATAATTAACAATAATGAGCAAGATACAATCAAGTGCGTCTGAGTAAAGGTCCTTATAATTTGTCTCAGCTTTCTCTTTCGTTTTTCCTTTTCATGGCGCCCTTTTGGGACTGTCGCTCTATGCCCACTGCGTTGATAACGGATAGCCACTTCTATTCGGCTCTAATATGGTTTTTTGTGTTTTCAATAAATCCTTTAGATTTATATCCATATATTTGTGGTAGATAAGAGAAGTTGATTCTTATGTTCCTTCTTTTCTTTTTCCCTCTAAAATCTTTTTTTTTTTTTTTTTGTGACATGGAGTTCTTGCCTCTTTTATGGTACATTTCGTGCTTTTATTGGTTGTCTTTTTTTATAGGTGTTTTCCTTCTCTTTACGGTAGTTTGTTTTCCTCTTTAAGACTTGCGTTTTTAGTGAAAACGATGGATTTGTTATTTCAAACAACCAATTAATTACTTTTCGATTACTGTTGTATTTATAGTATCGTGTCGTGTCTAATTCGATAAAAATATTCAGTCGTATATTATCACTGATCTATAATTGCGCTTACACCTGCTTATTAGTTTAATAATTTTTAAAATAATTATGTTGAAATTTTATATCTATTTTTTAACTCTATAGTCTACAATATAATTGCTGATGGGTTTGTTTCTCTTAATGAATCTCAATTATCTAAAAAAACTAATCTAAATGCATTATTTATTTAACCCATGCACAGATTATGAAAAAACAAACATTCACAAATTTTTAAATCATCATAATGAAGTCTATTAATTTATTGTTGCATTTGCATAAAGCATTTCATTGAAGGTACTACGTAAAACAGAAAAATTTAAATAATATAGATTGAATAGCAATTTATAATTTCTTTATTATTTGTATTTTTTATTATAATTAAATAATATTTATATCAATTCACGTGATTAATTCCTTTTCCTAACCTAATCAAAGACAAATCATTTACCCTAAAATTAAAAAATTTACAAAAATATCCTCAAATCTTCATTACAATAACTTTTATTATTTGTATTACTAAATTTCGCATATCTGTGATGGAAATCGGATAAATTTAAGAATTAAATAATAAAAATAAATATAATTTAATTAAAAATAATTTTATTAAATAAAATATATGTAATAATTTATAAAGAAAAAATATTTATAAGTTTAGTTTAAAAATACATAATATTTTTATGAAATAATTTTATTATAATATAAATATTAAATAATTTAAATAAGTAATATTATAAAACAACTTATATGTTTAAAAAATATTTTTAGTTTCAAAACGCATACTTAGAAAAAGAAATTCTTTATCTTAAGCAAATATAGTCTCAAAATTAAGATGTATGACAAAATTTTATAAAACCAAAAATGAAAATATTTATGTAAATTATTATTTTCTGTTAGTTTGGTTTTTATCTTTCTTTTTTTATTCCATTTGCATTATTTGCTCTTTCTTTACCTATGTAATTTTAATATTATTTTTTTAAGGAGTTTACATCAATATTATAACTTATTGAGTTTTTAGATTTGAATATGTGTCATCGACGATATCTGAGACATATCAAATGTTGTATTAAAAAAGACAATATATTCATCTTTTTGGATGATGGAAGAAGTTTTTTTAATCGTATGAAGTATTTTAATTATTATTTTTACTTATTTGAGAAGTTGTTATTTTTTTCTTATTCATTTTTATTTTTATTATTTAGTCTTTGAATCTTAATTTTTTAATTATTATTTGATTTTGGTGCATGCGACATTTTCTTTATCACATGTCTCGTATTATTATATTAGATCATATATAGCAAAAAATGACCACATAAGATGACATATGACAGAATATTAGTTATTCTATTTAGCACATGTCAAGAAAGTAATGTAATTACTTGTTGACTGAGAAGACACTTGGCAAAATTAGAAGTCATATGTTCACGACCAAGTCATGACGCATTTAATGAGACTAATTTAATATTTAGACAAAACATACAAATTTAAGTCTTATGAATATTTAAGCTAATAATTACTTGTTTTAAAATAATATTTTAATTAAGTTAATAATCTTATTTGTCATTAATTTTCTTACTCTAAAATAATTAAAATATTTATTTAAAAAGTTACCTTAAACATCAATCAGTCCTCCAATAATTTTGTCATAAAGATATTATTAAATTATAAATAATATATTAAACATATCTTTATTAATTTCATTATTTTTTTATAAAGAGTCCACCCTAATTATATAGATAATAATAATTAAGTAAATTATTAGGATTGACAAAATATGTTATTAATTTTAAAATAATGATTATGAAATTTAAAATTTATAATTATTATTATTAATTATAATAATGGGGACTATTAATTATTAAATACGTTTGAATTAGTCATATTAATGTAATTAACATAATTATTACTTTGATATGAAATTGATTACGAATGGCTGAAATGTATAAATTATTATGAAAGCACTAAATTTTTCTAATTTATGTTAAATAATTTTTTATTTGAATTTACATTATATAATTGATTTTGAATGTATGAAACATATATATTAATGTCAAAATATTCCTTTTGTAATTTTTCTTTTATGCATATTTGTTTCTAATATTTTTTAAGAGATTGTAATAATAACAATTAAATTGATGCTTTAATTATTATCATATATCATGTCATAATTTATATTTATTTATTCATTTTTTTGGTTTCTAATTTCATGGTAGAGTATTTTTAGTTTACTAAATGAATTAATTTAAATAATAATTGGAATAAATTTTACAATAATTATAAAAATTTACCAATTTCAAAATTGGTTGATCTTACTAGTTCACACGCGATTGAAACCCCCTATTTGAGGTTGCTTGTATTCAAAGACCAAAAAGCAATTCTTCTATTTCTTATCTTTTTTTTTTATTTTCTTTTTTTGCTTTATGCTTATTAAATTTTTTATATATTTTATTATTTGATTTTTGTAACAACAATTTTTGACTTATTCTTTATTTAGGAAATGAGAGGCATGTTCATAGGTATAATTGACTCATGTATCACCAACCAATAATATGTGAATGTGTTATAATAGTCTGCATAATTTATTTTTAATGGTAATGACAATGATGATAATTGATTAAATGATTTTTACTTGATTTAAATCTAAAATTCTAGAAAGAAATTAGTAGAGAAAATTACATTAATTTATTCTCCAAATTATGATAAAATTTAAGAAGATAAATCGAAACTAATATTTAATGTTGACCACAATATATATTAAGAAATTAGCTAAATTCCATTATAAATTGTAAAAACTTACAAATATATATTCTATTAGATTAAAATGGTTTGATTTGCCGCACAAAATATTAATCGATTCATACTTCTCCCATTAATCAATATATCTATAATTGATTTGTAGGAAAAAATTGGAAAGAAGCATAAATTAATTTTTTACAATAATGGAAAGGAATTAGAAATAATGTTTGAAAATAATTCTACAATAAATTCAAAAATTTACCACCAATTATAGAGATTGGAAGCAACAAAGCTACTTTGAAAAATATCTTAACCTCTCAACTATTCTCACTCCCAACCTAGAGGTTACCGTAGGTTCGCCTCCACCGATCACCGCTCATTCGTTTTAGCAGCTGTCACTCTCAAATACATTTTCTCATATGTTCTTATTCTTCTTTCTCAACTCTCTTTTATGTCTCTATTTTTACATAACTTGATTTGTTCGCAAGGTCATGAGCCTCTTATATCGCTCGTTGGTACGGTTCGTAAGGCTCGCAATATTATACTCACGAGAAGAAGATCAACAAACCACGATAAAAAAGAAGATCAATATGTACTTTGAGGCTTCAACATAGTTTTCTATTTTGTTAGAAATTTTGAATTTCAAAATATTCTTCTATTTCATCTAAAAAATGAATTTTTCTAAGTTTCATTATACTTTTGTATTTAATTAAAAGAAGTAAAATTTATTTTTTTATTACCAAAAAATTGGAAAAAATAAAACTACAAAATTGAAACGTAATTTTGACTTAAAATATTTAATTTTTTTAAATTATTTATTATATATATATTTTTTAAATGTAACATTGATCACATTATTTTGTACATAAAAAAGATTATATCAAATAATACATAATAAAAATTTAATTTTACTATTTATTACATATCATCACATTAAATTATATATTTATTATTAAAAAAAAAAGATAATTTTTAAAATCATATACCTCCTCTTTTATATCATGATGTTAGGTGGTTATATTAGCGCGCGACACTGAAAAGACTAGTTGAATTTTGAATGATAGAAGTATTCAGCTCTATATAAAAAAAATGTAAACACTGCAAGAACTGTACAGGTTCTCACCTGATCACAGTATAACGTGCACGTGTCCACACCCCGCACCCAGCGAATGTCCACCAATAAAGTCCCAACACAACGCCACGTGCCGGTTACCGAAAGCGAGTCGCCATGCTGGCCGAAAATCCCACCACTAAGTCCACACGTCCTCTTACCCGGTGACCGGGTGGAAGTAGTTCATCTCGCCACGTAACTGCTGGACCCCACCATCACAGCTGGCGGCGCTTTTACGGAAACCTCAGCCACGGAGTTTGTGGATGAGATTTGAGGGAAAAAGGCCAAAAAATAAATAATTTTTTTTAAAATAGAAAGCGAAAAAAAATTAGGAAAAGTGCAAAGGTAAGCATCAGCACCATTAAGGCATTAAGCAGTAACTTGGCGCCACTTGTCACGATCCCATAAGCCAAGGGTTCTCAGTTTACCCCTCCGCCCTTGACAGCATGAAATAAAAGAAAAAAGATACTTATATATTATTTTTAATGGTGTTTATATTATTCATATTTTTAATAAAAAATATATTTGAATGTAAAAAAAATTAAAAAAAAATGTATAATAAATATTATTAAATAAAATATATATATATATATATATATATATATATATAATTTAATATAAGAATTAGAAATAAAATCGACCGCTTAATTTTTTAAAGAAAAAAATTTAAATCCACAACAAATTATAGTGGCTGAGATTGCTCCTGGCGCTTTAAACACTTTGGTTGTGTGTGTGTGTAGCACTTTCTTCTGGTTCAGCAAATGCAAAACCTCTCTTCTCTTTCTTCCACTGATTCCACTTAGCGTTTCTTCTTCTCTAGCTTCTCGCGATTTAGATTTTCAATTTTCCGATCTCCGATTCGTCATTAACGGAAATGAGTCCTCCGTCGAGTGTTCGGTGAACTTGCGTGCATGATCACTCTCTTCTTCGCAAGGCTCTTGTTCGTCGCCATGGCTTTGTTCCGAGGTATTCGTTTTCCTTTGGATTTTTTTTTCTGTTTAGTTCCCGAGAAAATTCAACCACCGCAAACTGAGAACCGATTTACTACCTCTCGATTTGGATGTAACAGGTGCTGTCACTACTCACAGCTCGACTCTGTTGAGTTGAATTTCAGTTGCTTTGTGATTATTTTTTCTCGGCAACCATACAGGAGGATTGAAAATTTACAGTGATAGTAAAGTATTTTTTATAGTGACATCAGTAATTTGTGAAGTGAAAAAAGATAGAAATGGTTGTTGTGATGTGATTTTTGTTTTGTACTAATTGTAGTTTCCCTCTCTTTTGCTCTATTGTTTCCGCGTTTGGAAGGTTTTGAAGCTGTCGAGTTCGTTTTGGTGAGGATTCTGATTAAGGAATTTTCTTTTATTCATTCGGAATAGCGTCTCTCTCTGTTGCGGTTGATTCTTGAAATTTGTTAATATTTTTTTTCTTCTTCTATGTATTATTTTACATGTGACTTGTGAATTGGAATGCTTATTCCTGCTGATACAAAACAAAGACGGATCTCTTCCTACTGTTCTCGTTTTGTTTCTTTTGCAGTAGCATCACCTTACCATCAGCTTCTGCTTATTTTCACCACGACGGCTTTACTATTTACTGTGTTCCATGTCACCAAAAATGAAAGGAGGTTGTCCTTGTATCCGCTACTCGTCAGGGAAGATCTGAAGCAGCGCTAGCTGCTCACGTCCTGTGATGGATGCATACTCCTCTGGCGAAGAAGTGTTTGTTAAGGTTTGGTTATTATGATAGATGGGCAAGTTTCTTGAAAGGGAAGTAACAAAGTTTGGTATTGTTGTCTTAAGTAGTTAACTGGCAATTGCAGACAAGAAAACCATATACAATCACAAAGCAAAGAGAACGATGGACAGAGGAGGAGCATAATAGGTTTCTAGAAGCTTTGAAGCTACATGGGCGAGCATGGCAGCGCATTGAAGGTAATTGTTTGTTCATCATTAATGCTTGAATATAGTCTCTTGTTCATTTCTGCAGATGCAGAATTTCATTTAGGATCGCCAAGTAATAGTGATACTCAAACTCATACTTTTGAAATATCCTATTAGAAAATGACATGAACTGCTCTTTATATTTGATTAACTCTTAATTGGAACTATCTTTTTTTTTTCTCCCCCATGGCCTGGCCCCCTTTTTGCTGTTTTATTTCTGCTGTGCAGAGCATATAGGAACAAAGACTGCTGTGCAAATCAGGAGCCATGCACAGAAGTTCTTTACAAAGGTCGATGGGTACCCTCTCACCTTGGCTTACATGTTTAAAGTTTTGATCCTTCTATTTGAACTTATGCTTTATTTTGACCTGCTGTTGATTTATTTATCAGTTTCATATCTTGTTTGATTCACTTTAATCAATAAAAATTCCCATCTAGCTGCACAAAATACTTCTGTATCTGAACTGGGGAACTTCAAAATATATTGGGATCTCAAATTGAAAATATAAAAAATCCTAACTAACTGGCCAACTTCCCTCATGATATTCAAATGTCATGGAAACCATAGTGCTTCTTCAATATTAAAACCTATAATATTTTTGTTGAGAAAATTGCCAGCACGTGTCAAAGGGCTTGTCAGGTTGATTTTAAATGATGATACGTCAAATAAGGGATTGAAAAAATTAAATTAATTATTAAAGGGAACGGAAATCCAACATAGTGAACACTAAAAAAATGGAGAAAAGTTTGTATAGAGATATGATATTGATTTGTAAAAGAAACATGATTTAAATAGCATATATTTTCCTCTTTATGTTAAAAGAAATGAGTACTATCTTTAACATGGAAGCTTCTTCTTTTCCTTTCTTTTCTTTCATCCTTTCATCAGCCGTATCTCAAACTGAACCCTTAAATGAACAAACTCAAAGCTAAATGTGACACTAGAACTCCTCTGGACTAATTCGAACAAAGAGAACCACACTAACCGTGATCAAACTGCTTGGGCTTGATCTTGCAATCCCATATAGACCTTAAGCAGGTGTATACTTTAACATGCATCAACACAATATTATTATCTTAACTCAATCAACAAATAGTTCATACTTTATTATAGTATTGGTGAATGGAGAACCCTTAGGAGTCAGCTGTAGCACTTTGGCGAGGCAATTATTCTCTTCCTTTGTTGCTTATTTTGATAATAGAAACATTTATTTGGGTAGCGTCAGGGTTCTAGCAGCAGTGGGGTTTATTTATCATAATGATCTAGTGTAGTTGTTCTATGTGTTGGGTATTGACTTTGATTGGGCTTTTTGGGTTGAGCCTAGCTGGAGTTAAAAAAAAGGTGTTAGTGTGGATTTGTTGTGCACGTGACAGATTTGGGGAAGAGAGGGTTTTCAAATTTGCATCTTCCATTCTTTGTGAGGTATAGGTGTAGCAGCCAATTTGAGGTTTTGAGGGAAGGGGATCTTGTTTTTTAACAGTGCCGCATGTGAGGAGAAATTGAAAGTTACCATTCATGGTGTTGTGTGAGGTGGAGAAAATTTGTGAGTGTTGATACTTTTATTTGAGTGCTTTGTTTGAGTCAGAAATATTGCTTTGCGAGATTAGGTGTACTGGGGTCTTTGGTTTGTGAGAGATATTATTCAAGATTGGTGATTTTAGTTGTTTATTAAAATTAGTGGATTGATTTGTGAAGTCATGGACATAGGCAGTGAAGGCCAACCCATGTTAAATTTGTTGTGTTCTTGTGTTTTCCTATTTGTTTGATTTCTGTGGGCGAGGTTTCTTTTACCCAACAATTGGTATCAAAGCGGGGTTGCGATCCCGTGTTTGTAGTTTCTGATGGCAAAGATGCAAAGGTTTGGGAAGCAATAAATTTAATGTGGGGTTGTTTGATGACAAGAAAAATTTTAGCTTGTAACAAAGTATTTTGAAGGATATTCTATTGCAGCAGAGACTGGTTAAAGCTTTGAATAAGAAAGAAAAAAAGCTTAGCAAGATAATAGATGAAGAATGAGAAGAATTGGAGATGAAGGATGTTAGTAAAATTTGGTTGTGTTTGGCACTTGAGCTAAAATACAGTGTTTTGAAAGAAACTTTTGTTGTTGATTTATGGAAAAAATTAGAAAACATGTATATGTCTAAGTCTCTCACAAACCATTTGTTTTAAAGAAGGAATTATATCAATTGAAGATGGATGATGGTGTAGACATTACAGAACACTTGAATTATTTTACAAAGTTGATTACACAATTATCTAGTATTGGGGTGAAAGCTGAGGATGAGGATAAAAAGTTGTTGTTGTCGTCCCTTCCACATTCTTGTGAGAATTTGCTGACTACATTGCTGTTTGGAATAGAGAAACTTAAGGTAGGTGATGTGATTGTTGTGGTATTGGAGAAAGAAAATTAAAGAAACCCAGTGTTCTTTCTGAGGAAGCTCTTTTTTTTGCTAGTTCTAATCATGGTAGGAGTGTGTCTTGTTGCAACACTTTTGGTAAGGAGAATTCAAGATCAAATTCTATGCCAAGGCTACATTGTAGAGATAAGGAGTGCTATTATTGTCATGAGATGTGTTACATTAAATTTCATTGTAGGAAGTTAAAAGTAGATATGAAAGAATTTGAGAAGAGCAAAGAAAAAGGAAAACAAAAGTCTGAAGATGTTATAATCGTTGTACAATAATCTTGGAATTATGAAAATGAGTTAATGATGGTTGAAGAAGGTAATAGGGCCTCTAGTGATTATTGACTTTTAGATTTTGTTTGTTCTAATCATATTTGTTCCAAGAAGGAATGGTTTAACACTTATGATACATGTGATGATGAAGTAGTGAAAGTGGCTAATGGTGATTGTTTGAATGTTTATTGGAAAGGGTACTGTGAAAATTAGGTTGGATGATAGTAGTGTGAAGACATTTGGTGATATGAGGCATGTGCTTACACTTATGAGGAATTATATTTCTTTGGGTAGATTTGATGCATTAGGATATTGATATTCTGCAAGAGGTGGAGCTATGCAAGTCTATAGAGGTTCTTTGGTGATGAGGAGAGGTAAGAAGACTAGTGAAAATTTGTATAAGTTGATTTGATGCATTAGGATATGGATATTTTGCAAGAGGTGGAGCTATGCAAGTTTGTAAAGGTTCTTTGGTGATGAGGAGAGGTAAGAAGACTAGTGGTAATTTGTATAAGTTGATGGATTAGACTATGACAAGAAAAGGCACTAGTGGAGCAGGTAGTAATCTAAAGAAGGTGGAGTGTGTGTACATGCCAAAGAAGAAAGTGACATTTGCAGATATAGTGGTGAAACCTACTTGCACTTACAGTTGATAAGAGTTTGTTACAATCACAAGGCAAGGTGGAGATTTGTTGGGTATTGCTTTGGATTGGGTTTTTTAGGTTTGAGCCCACTTGGAGTTAAAAAAAAAAAAAGAGTTGTTAGTGTGGATGCACAGCTGTACACAAAACAGCTTTGGGGAGCAGAAGGTTTTAAAATTTGCATCTTCCTTTGTGAGGTGTAAGTCTTACTATTTAAGCAGTACTGCATGTGAGGAGAAATTGAAAGTCACCATTCATGGTGTTGTGTGAGGTGGAAAAAAATTTGTGAGTGTTGATACTTTTGCTTGAGTGCTTTGTTTGAGTGAGAAAATATTGCTTTGTGAGACTGCGTATATTAGGGTCTTGGGTTTGTGACAGATATTTTTCAAGATAGGTGATTGTAATTGTTTTTTGAAATTAGTGGATTGATTTGTGAAGTTGTGGACGTAACAATGAAAGCTGAACCACATTAAATTTGTTGTGTTCTTGTTTGTGCCTTTTGCTTGGTTTTTGTGGGTGGGTTTTCTTTTACCCAACACTATGAAGGTAAACTGTATTCATTTGACTCATCTAGGGTTATCTTTGGGCTTACTTTGGCCATTTGCATTTCCATCAATTAGAGGTTGCATAGAGTTTGGTGGAATTGAAGCATAATTGAAGAAAGGTACATAGACACTAATTAAAATATACTGGTTATTTTGTCAACTAATAGAAATGTATAGTTCCCTTAAATCCAGTTGTGAAACATTAGAGAAATTTTCATCAAATTTTGTTAATTTCAAACCTTTTTTTTAATTAAAAAAATTGCATTTAGTAAATTAGAATGAGATTTGTTTTTTGGTCCTTGACCAAGGTATTCCCATAGGTATTGTTGTGAGACTAACCTCGGCCGAGGGTGGTAGTTAGATAAAGCCTTCCCCGAAGTGTTGACTCCAAGATTCGAACCCCTAACATTACAAGTAAGATTCGCCTGGGTCGCAAAGAATGAGATTTGTTTGCAAATTCATAATGTGGATTTCAGTGTTAATGATATATAGAGCTTTTAAATGCGACATTTTTAGGGAAATGGCTTCAGAAGTTACTTTGGTAATGGATTGTATAGGGATAAGTTTGTGAGTTCATAATTTGGGGGATGGTGATTGGTCCTCTATGGTTTGTCAATAACATCACACAGTGTTGCTGTTTAGAAAGCAATAGGAGTAATAGAAAATACTTCATGTCTACTTTGACGGGGGTGACTGGATCAATATTTGTTCGATGAAGTTTGAGTGGTCATTCAAGTCTGAAGATGTGAGGTTCAGATCTTTTCTTTCTAGAAATGCAGAAGTAGTACTCTACTCTGCAAGTGAATGATATTGGAACTTTTGGTTTGTAAGATCTCTACATAATCAGGAAGTTGTTTGAGATGACTTTTTGTTTGTTATGTTGAAAGGGTATCCATGCTACTTGTAATTAGGAGAATGTGCTGGACTCAAAATTGAATCACAGTTGATATTTGTAGTTTGAAACCTACATATGTATGTTGTGATGTTCCAAGTTAACTTCTGTCTTTCTCGGGATGAAATTCCCACATTGAAGATTTTTAGGAGACATTGAGTGAATGTCAGAAGCTGGTGTACTATGTAAAAGGGAAAGTATGACAGTGAACCATCTCTAGTTGCACTGCTTGGTGGCTTGAATATAGTGTAGACTGGTAGTTTTGAGAGAAATTTGATGGGTCGGTCACAGGGCAATATCAGGTTTCATGAGAAGTATGAGAATTTGGAAGGTGCCAGCTTCTATTATGTGGTGTTGAAAGAACAATCAATTTCTACGAGGACAGATAGAGAATGTCTGGAATAGCACGGAAGGACTATATTGCATTTATTTAATTTATCAGGCATTGCTTTAAGTGGTGGAACAACCAAATTCTATATGGTGATGGAGAATGTATGCAAAGGTTTAGAAGGACTAGCTAGCATTGTTTTGCTTTATTTTTATTATTATTATTTTGGTAAACGTTTTGCTTTATTATATATCTAATAACTACTGTTTCAGTTCTTCAATGTCCTTGTTGGTCTAAAGGATTTTTAAAACTTGAGAATTTATTAGCTGTTTTCTTTTGGTGATTTTTTTTACCTGGATACAATTATCTATTAAAAGTTAGATTTTCTACGTTTTTCTGTGAGCTTTTTCTGTTTCCAATTTTGTTGCCATTTGTTTCTGAAATAATTTCCAATATTTTTTTTTCTAAGCATTAATACAAGGGAAATATTAGTTACACATAAAAAGTTTCTCTCATAACTCTCATCACCACCATCGATTTCTCTATGCTCTCTCTCCCTTTTTCTTCATCAACATCAATAGTGCACATTCTTCTATGTGAGTTACACATTATGTGCAACTAACATTACTCTTAATACAATATTTCTTTTTGTTGACGTCAATTAAAGTATTCCCACCTTTATGTTCTAGGAAATGCTTAGGTGTCAAGATGGCTGTTTCACATGTTATTTATAAATAACCGTTATGTTTATATTACGGAAAATTAATATGAAATTTTTAACACAAGAATTAATAACTTCAACAACAGCAATGCTGCCTTTTTTATTCCTTCCAAATTGACTTTCTAGGAATAATAAATAATAGGGGGAAAATTTATTGTGTTGCTAAATTAGCTAGGGGAAGTTACACAGATTGTTTGATTCACCAGACCAAGAGTCCAGTACCCAATTTGGGAACTTGTAGTTCCAAGACACGAGATTGTTTGACACTGGAACATTAGTATCATATGATGTTTATATACTCAAGTTGAACTTTTAATGATGGATCAAGGGAGTAACAGCCAGATAAATGAGAACTATTATTGCCTTCCAAATTAATAATGATGATCCAAAAAGGACTTAATGGTTCTTAGGTTATAGGGTTTGATTATTGATCCTTCAAACCCAAAAGGGTGCCTGGAATTCCAGCACTTGGATGCTGGCATGCGGGCTGTAGGCTAAATGTAAGGAAAATGTTTTGGAGATTTCGGCTTTATAAAAAAGAAAGCAAGATAATAATTTAATTCTTGTAATGAAGGAGTTTAGAGGACTGTTCACTAGTGGCAACTTACAGAGGAAGAGAAATGGATTTGTTTCATAAGCTTTATCGAATTCTCATTAATTCAAATCTTATTCTTATTGAATACATTGAGAAACAATACACCCCCACACATGTATTTGTATATGTTTATGTACAAATATATAAGATTATGGCTCTGATTTGTCTGCTTAATTATCATAAGTATTATAGTGAAAATCTGATAAAAACAAAAGCTTAGAAGTACCTATAGTGAGGCAATAATCAACTAGACTGAATCTTTGATATAGCAAGACCCTTATTCTACTAGAATCCTTACTTATGCTGAAATTACAACACAACGCACACCTAGCAATGATTGTGAATGCTAAAGTGTGCTTGACCTTTCTAGTGAATCTCCCATTTGTAGGCGATCTGTAATCGCACTGTAAATCCTCGTTAAGGTTAGTGGTTTGCGCTGACCTTGAAATGAGAAGAGCCTTCTCTTACCCTAAACTTTTTATTCACAAAAGAAAAAACAAGTACAGAAACAAAAATTGATTTTAAGGAATAAAAAGTGAGAAAAATACAGGGCAAGAATGTTAAAGATCTATTCTTCCTCTTTCATTGTTAGGCATAGAGGAAATCCTCTTCTTTTTGTCAGAGAGAGAGAGAGAGAGTTCGTTCATCAGTTCATGTATTACCAGACAGAAAAACCAGACTGCCTTTATATTAGTGGCCTCAATCTCAGTGTTGAAAGAATTGATTTGGAATATTGAAAACCTAAAATTATTTATGTCAAAATGGTCGAGTTGTAACAAAATCATTTCATTTCTAACTAAATGTAACATGTATTGCAGTGTGTTAGATAATAGTGGAAATTGACATTATGGAATGAAGGGCATGTATGTTATTTATCTTTAAATTTAAAAGGTCAAAATCCAACCATGCATGCCTGTTCTTTCAACTTATTGTAGTGCAAATCAATGAATAACGAGGTTCACATTCACCTCTTCTTAAGAGGAGGTCATGGCAACATATTCCTGTCCATCTTAGTGCAAGTCACCATTTTTAATAATAGTAATAAACAATTATCTTTAATAATAGCAGTTGTGTTACGAATATTAGATAATAGATTAATAGCAATAACAATTAGTGTACTTGAGAATTGCAGAATACACAAGGACTTGAAAGCATTCAAGGATGTAATTTCACCTCTTCTTGTAACTGAATGCCAACAAGACCATTGTTGACATTGAGAAGCAAAGAAATTATGTTCCTTTGCTTTTGTTGGAAACATATGTAATTAGGTGTAATTAGTAGTACAATTGTTAGTCCTACATCATGTAAATTGTGTAATTATCTATTACCTATTGAGTATATATTTAGCCTCCGTTGTGTAGTTGAAACACATGGTTCAATTCATGTCTTTCTTTTTTTCTCTCTCTCAACATGGTATCTAGAGCCTAGAGAAAGGTAACCCTAGAACCGTGCTTACCCGGAGGACCCACTGTCCCCCGGTGCCAAAAAAAATTTTCCAGCCACCCGTGTCATCACTCTGGGTACCGAATCTCCTCTGCCTTGTCTCATTCCGAAAAGTCTCAGCCCCTGCCGCCACTGTCGACGTCCTTTCCGGCCACCGCCACCGCTCGGAGCGCCACCCTCTACTCGGCCTGATCCCCGAAGTGTAGGCCCAGCCACCCAGCCACGCGCCAGCACGCGCGAGTTCAATGGGCTGCGATCAGCACCCAAGTGCCTCTCTTCAACTGCGTGTGACAGAGCGTCTGGCTGCCTTTTCGGCCGCCGTTTGTCCTACTGTGCTCGCTGGCCTCTCCTTTGTTGAGTCAGTTCTCCACCTCCCCAACCGCAGCCTTAAGACGAGTCGTACACCTGCTCGTATTCGTTTCAGGTACTGTTGGTTGCGTTTTTTGGTTATTTGTAATATGATCCATGGCTTCCTTGAGCCCTACAGATGCTCCTAAGGTGGAACCTAGTGTTTTCACTAATTATATCAGTGCCTATCTCTCCACTGACAAATTGGATGGCACTAATTATGATTCCTGGGCCTCCGACGTCAAACTTTGGCTTACTGGTCAAGGGTACGAGGATCATCTCACTACTAAGGTTGATTTTGTGCCTGAGACCGACTGTCCCAAGTGGAAAAAGATTGATGCTCAGTTGTGCAGTGTGCTTCACCATCCACTCCTCTTTGAAGCAGCTTTTTTGGGCTCATTTGACATGTGAATCAGTTTGGGCGCAAGCCAAGGTCCTATACACCAATGACCCTCAGCGTATGTACGAGGTTTGTCATGATCTTATGAGTCTTATTCACTCAGGTTCCAAACCTCGTCCGAAATGTGATAATTGTCATTGCTTGGGTCACACCATTGATAAATGCTAGACTTTACATGGTCGTCCTCCCCGTATTGCTAATGTTGCACAGACTACTCAACCAGACACTCCTGAGCCTTCTAAACCACCTAGAGCCTCTCCGGCTGATTATGTAGATTTTTTGAAGTGGTTTGAGTAGCGTCAGTCTTTTGGTTCCATTGTTTCTGTTGCGCACACCGGTAATTCCTATGCTTGTCTCTCTTAGTCACCATCCCTTGGCCCTTTGGCTCTTGTCTTTCTGGTAATAAGGCTTTGTTCTCTTAGCTCTTTACTTATGGTTATTTGCCTATGGTTACTTCGGCTAATGGTTCCCAGACACAATCTCAAGCGATTGGCACTGCTAATCCCCTCCCTTCCCTCACTGTTGATTCGGTTCTTTATATCTCTGGGTGTCTCTTTAATATACTTTCCATTAGTCGTTTAGCTCGTTCTCTTGATTGTTTCATTACTTTCACTAAAGATTCTGTTCTTTTGCAGGATCGGAGTTCGGGACAGATGATTGGAGCCAGATGTGAGTCCAATGACCTCTACCAACTCTCCAACCCTTCTCGTGTTTGCTCTACCACAGATTCCCCTCTTATCATTCATGCTCAGTTGGGTCATCCTAGCCTTGCCAAACTACAGAGAATGGTGTCGAGCCTCTCCAAATTATTGAGTCTTCCTTGTGAGTCATATCAGTTAGGGAAACACACCCGCAGTCCATTTCCTGATCGTTTCGGTACTCGTGCTGCGTCTCATTCTGCCTTGGTTCATTTTGATGTATGGGATCCTAGTCGTACTATTTTTACTTTAGGGTCAAAGTACTTTGTTACCTTTATTGATGATTACTCTCGGTGTACTTGGTTATTTTTAATGCAAAACGGGTCTGAGTTATTTTTCATATTTTAAAAGTTTTATCAAGAAATTAAAACTCAATTTGGTGTTCCTATTCGTACTTTGCACAGTGATAATACTTGTGAATACTTATCTCATCAATTTCAGACCTTTATGGCTTCTCATGGAATTCTTCACCAAACATCTTGTGCCCATACACTTCAAAAAAATGGGATAGCTGAACGTAAAAATAGACACCTTATTGAAACAACTTAGACCATTTTACTCCATTGTCAGGTTCCCATTCATTTTTGGGGTGATGTTGTCCTTATTACATGCTACCTTATCAATCGCATGCCATCCTCTGTGCTTGATAACCGAGTCCCTCATTCTGTCTTGTTTTTCCATCAGTCTCTTCATTCTCTTCCGCCTCACGTCTTTAGGTCCACTTGTTTTGTCCATAATCTCTCTCTTGGTCTAGACAAACTCACGGCTCAATCCCTCAAGTGTGTCTTCCTTGGTTACACTCGGTCCCAAAAAGGTTATTGTTGTTATTCTCCTACTCTATGACATTACCTTATCTCAGTCGATGTTACTTTCTTCGAGTCTATACCCTTCTGAGTCATCTCTTTCGACTCCCAAGTCAATCTCTGCGGTCCTTCCAGTTCCTCTTGTCTCTGTCACTGTCGAGTTTGAACCACCCCAACCACTACCCATACAGGTCCCCAGCACCACTGACCGCTTCTCCCACACCTATCACCGCCGACCGCAACCTCCAGTGCCCCCTGTCCTTTCTCAAGATACTGCTATTGAGGTCATTGTGGAATCTTCCTCGACACTAACTTCTTTACCAGCTCTGGCACTGCCAGACGACTCTGATCTTCCCATTGCCGTGCGAAAAGGTATCCGGTCTACTCGTAATCCTTCTCCTCATTATATTGCTTTAAGTTATCACCGTTTTTCTTCCTTGCACTTTGTTTGTCTTTCTTCCTTGTCTTCTGTTTCCATCCCTAAATCTCCAAGTGAAGCCTTATCTCATCTCGAATGGAGACAAGCAATGGTTGATGAAATGAGTGCGCTTCACAACAGTGGTACTTGGGAACTGGCTACTTTTCCTCTGGGGAAATCTGTTGTTGGCTGTCGGTGGATCTATACAGTCAAGATGGGTCCTGATGGTAAAATTGATCGTCTCAAAACCCGTCTTGTGATAAAAGGGTACACACAGATCTTCGACTTAGATTATAGGGATACTTTTTATCCTGTGGCTAAAATGGCCTTTGTCCGGTTGCTTTTGTCCATGGCTGTCATTCGCCACTGGCCTCTTCATCAACTTGACATTAAAAATGCATTCCTGCATGGTGATCTAGAAGAAGAGGTATATATGGAGCAACCTTCTGGATTTGTTGTTCAGGGAGAGTCTTCTATCCTGGTATGTCGTCTCCACAGGTCTCTTTATGGTCTCAAACAATCTCCCAGAGCTTGGTTCAGACGATTCAACACTGTGATTAAGCAATTTGGTATGATTCGGAGTGAAGCAGATCACTCTGTGTTTTATCGCCACACAGCCCAAGGTTGCATTTATCTGGTCGTGTATGTTGACGGCATTGTCATCACTGGAAGTGACCACCATGGCATATGTAAGGTAAAACAACATCTCTCTCTCCACTTTCAGACCAAAGACCTGGGTAAACTTCGATATTTCTTGGGTGTTGAGGTAGCTGAATCTAAGGATGGTATAGCGGTGTCTCAAAGCAAGTATGCTATGGATATCCTTGAAGAAACATGATTGTTGAATGCCAAGCCGGTTGATACTCCCATGGATCCAAATGCCAAACTCCTACCAGATCATGGGGAACCTCTATCGGATTTGGAAAAGTATAAGAGATTTGGTTGGGAAGTTAAACTACTTCACTATTACTCGGCCAAACATCTCTTTTGCATTCAGTGTGGTTAGCCAATTCCTAAACTCTCCTTGTGAGGGCCATTAGGATGTAGTGATACGAATCCTCAAATACATTAAGGGAGCTCCCGGAAGAGGCCTCATCTATGAAGATAAGGGACATACTCAGGTCATTGGATACTCAGATGTTGACTGGGCAGGTTCTCCTACTGACAGATGATCCACTTCTGGGTATTGTGTACTCATTGGAGGCAACCTAGGTTCCTGAAAAAGTAAGAAGCTAAATGTAGTTGCAAGATCTAGTGTCGAAGCAGAATACCGAGCTATGGCCTTAGTCACTTGTGAACTCATTTGGTTGAAACAACTCCTCAAAGAACTTCAATTTGGTGAGGTTATGAAAATGACACTCGTGTGACAATCAATCCAATCCAGTGTTCTATGAAAAGACCAAACATATTGAGGTCAACTGTCATTTCATTAGGAAAAAGATTCTATCAGGAGATATCACCTCAAACTTTGTCAACTCAAATGATCAGTTAGTAGATGTCTTCAACAAATCCCTGAGAGGTCCACGAATAAGTTATTTGTGTAACAAGCTTGGTGCATATGATCTATATGCTCCAACTTGAGAGGGAGTGTTGGAAACATATGTAATTAGTTGTAATTAGTAGTACAACTATTAGTCCTACATCATGTAAATTGTGTAATTATTTATTATCTATTGAGTATATTCAGTCTCTGTTGTGTAGTTGAAACACACGATTCAGTTCATGTCTTTCTTTTTCTCTCTCTCTCTCAACACCTTTCTTCACGATGCAAGATGCTCATGCTAATTTATGGAAGAATTTAAATTCTATATATTTTGAGTGCTGAAAGTTAAATGGAAATGCTTTAGTTCAAAGCTGCACAATACATGCCTAAATGATCTGTGTTTCCCCCTCCCTTGGAAAAGAATTTGCCCATTTCAACCAAACCAGCCTCCCTTTTTTTGTTTAATTGAGCTAGTATATATGCCATTTAGCATATATAGAATAGAACTTCATGTCAAAGCTATGACTAGTAGGCAAAGAATGTTCACACGTCCAACTCAAAATGCAAGCTATTGAGTGTAGGGGCCTGTGTAAACAGTTATAAAGCACCCCTGCAACCATAAATGCAACTATTCGCAGCCGATCTTACTTGGAATTAAATTAATACCAAACCAGCCAAATAGCAGTTCTTGCAGATGAGATCAAAAACCCAAAAATGAAACCAGAAGCCATACTTGAGTTGAATGGGCTTACCTGTGGGATCCAAGAACGAACAAAACCCAGGCTTTTTCATCATGTTCAACTTAACGCTATACAGCTAAAAGGAGAGGCATCCTCTAATGGATAATGGCCACTGACTAATGCGGGACTTTACTCAACAGAACATATGCTTTTAAACAGAATCAGGAGGAACTGAAAAGGCGAGAATTTTGTCTCCTGACAAAAATGTGAAAACATCTAAAGATTAATGGAATACTTTTTTATAAATTATTTAAGAAAGAAATTTATGCACCACGGCACCGCCTTTTGTTTATTTTTCTGGGGTTAGTTGACAATTCCCAGCCTTGCAATATGGGTTAAAACTGGGTTGGGAGGGAAGCTTGGACAAGAGACCTGACTGAATTGTTGAACTGTTATGCTTGAATGAATGATTTGATTTTAAGAATAGCAAATTCTTTAAAAGAATTGAACATTCAACTTAGCTAATTTGGTTAAGTAGTTTAAGAAATTCCATGCATGTTCTATGGGGGTTGTGTTTCTCATTCTAATACCTTTTCTTGACTTTATAACTTCCTTTATTTGCAAGGCTCTTAGGTTTCAAAGGAATCTGCTTGGTCTATCTTCCCCCAGATCCGACGTTTAGATTCTTCTGTTTGGCCTTTTTGTGTATGAAACGTATCAACTTAAGATTTTTAGCCATTGACAGTATAGAAAGAGAAATGTTGCTTCGGTTATTCTTTTTCCTCTTTCTTCTGATCTTTGACAGAGTCAGTTGAGCTTTTCTTTTTCCTGCATAATTTGGTGAGTTGCCACATGCCACTTTAGGTTGCTCTAATAAATAGGTTTTTGTCTTTATCTACTGTTTTACATCCACACTACATTGGGAGGATTGGGACAAGTCAAAGTTACTTGTTTCTAGGGAGAAAATGGAAGGGGAAATGATAAACTTTCATGAATTAATTCTAGGTAATGCATTAAAGTTTAGGAAGGACTGAAAACAGCTATCACTTTAAGCTAAGATTTTGATATATTTAATTCTAAGAGATACTTGCTTTTATCTCAATCTTTCCACACAAAAAAAATCAAACCTTCACTTATAGGAAGTATGCTTTATTGCGTTACGTATGATATGAGAGAAATGACTGAAAGAAGATGACATAATTTTTCAGGAGTGAAATGTAGTGATGTGGTGACTGTTGGGGTTGCTGGACCAATATTATAGTCATTTGCTTTATCAAAATCTTACACTTGGCATGTGAGTGAAGCATGCCATAGATATTGATGCAATAAGAACGACCAAAAGGGATAATAGAAATATAATAGATCTTAAACAACTTTGCTGCCAAATATGTTTAAAAAATATAATGATTTTTTAAAAATGACATAAAGTGAAGTAGCATCTAAAGATTCTAGTTACCTGGTAATGTCCAAAGATACCATGACGAAAAGAATGAGCTTGTTCAGAACTCGATTGTTTTTTCTACTGACCAGAAAAGTTAATTTTGGTTCTCTGGACTCTGGAGCACCAAACACCAGAATAATTTATTTATTTTTAGAAAAAAAAGAAACTTTTTTTTTCCTTGAAAGAGTAGTTTCCTTGAAAAGGGAAAGGTTTAGTAAATATTTTGTTCTAGTTTTCTAAGATCATCAAACTAGTATTTAAGTCAAACTCGTATCAAAATCTTAGTTATGTTTGTGCACAAGTTAACAGTGGTGGCTTCTGCATATTTTTGGGGAATGTTAATTGACCTCTCTTGTTTCATAGAACTACTACCATCAACGTAGTTTCTGTCTTGTTTGCCTAATGCCAATAGCTTCCTACATCTTTGGAGTCTACAATGAATCAATGACAATGTTATACAGCTTTTTAATTAAACCACAATCAATTTCCAGCCCATCAAATCCATATGGATAATCCTTGATTACACCTACAGGTGATTCTTTTTCCCAAATTGATTGGAGTATTTTTTAAAGATGTTTTCTTTTCTTAACCTTCATGAAAGGTTATTTAAAACCATGTACATAGTTGATTCTGCTTTATACTTGAATACACTGAAATTTCTGTGTTAGAGCTATTTCTATTTTCCAAAAAGTATTTTGGAAATTCTACATTAGAATAAATGCGCTAATATTCCAATTAGTGCTTTTGATAGTTTTTGTAAAACTTCACTTGCTGAGAATACTATTACAATTTTTACATTCAGTTGGAGAAAGAAGCCCTTGTAAAGGGTGTTCCAATTGGACAAGCTCTTGACATAGACATCCCCCCTCCACGGCCCAAAAGAAAACCAAGCAATCCTTATCCTCGGAAGACCAGTGTTGGTGCCCTCACATTACATACTGGAGCAAAGGATGGAAAACTCAATTCAGTTGAATCTTCACATGTTAAACAAGCACTGGACTTGGAAAACAAACCACTTCCAGAGGTTAATATTTCTACTTTATTTTTTATATTTCACTTTTCACACAATTTTTCAGTTTTCTCTTTCAGTGAAATAATTCAGCTTGTTCCTTATTTTATTAGAAACATAATGGAGACGAAAGACCAACAATTGGAAAAGAAAATAAGGATGAGAACTGCTCAAAAGTATTTACTGTTCTCCAGGAGGCACCCTGCTCCTCTGTATCTTCAGCAAACAAGAGTTCAATATCAATGTCAGTGCCACTGAGAAATTCATGCGCCTTAAGGGAGATTATACCTTCAATGAAAGAGGTAATAGCACGAGATGAAACAAATGAATCTTTTGTCACTATTGAACTTGAAAATCGGAAGTTGAAGATAGATGATGGAAAACAAACTAATGGCACTAGTAAAGACTCTAAGTTGGAGAATTCTGATGCTTCACAATTGAAATTGGTTCAAAATGAGAAAACGGATGGTCTTAATTGTGCATTAACAATAGATGGAATGCAAGGCAATCAGAATTACCCTAGGCATGTTACTGTGCACGTTGTCGATGGGAACCTTGGAACACGTACTCAAAATCCATCCCAAGATATGTTGTTTGCAGACTCCATATTTCAACCAATAGGAGTGGTTAACGGGCAACCTACTCTTTTCACCAATTCAGCTGCAACAAACACAAGTGAAAGTCAAAATAACACAGCACGGTCTTCTATTCATCAATCATTTCTTCCTTATCCTCCCTTCACACAACATAATCAAGATGATTACCAATCATTTCTTCACATGTCCTCCACATTTTCAAGTCTTATTGTCTCTACCTTGCTGCAAAACCCAGCAGCTCATGCTGCAGCAAGTTTTGCTGCTACATTTTGGCCCTATGCTAATCCAGAAACTTCAGCAGATTCTCCTACATGCTCTCAAGGAGGTTTTCCATCTAGACAAATTGGCTCCCCTCCAAGTGTGGCAGCTATTGCAGCTGCTACTGTAGCTGCTGCAACCGCATGGTGGGCAGCCCATGGACTGCTTCCTTTGGGTGCCCCACTCCATACTGCTTTTGCCTGTCCTCCTGCATTGGTGACTGCAGTTCCATCAATGAATACGGGTGAAGCACCAGCACCAAAGACAGAGCAAGGAAAAACTACTCTACAAAATTCTCCTCTGCAAGATCAGATACTGGATCCAGAATACTCGGAAGCTCAACAAGCTCAACATTCAGGTTCTAAGTCACCAGCTGTTACTTCATCAGATTCTGAGGAGAGTGGAGATGCCAAGTTAAATACTTCACCAAAGGATACTGATCATGAGATGAACAAAGCAATTTCTGAGCACCTTGATTCCAACAAAACGAAGGGCAGAAAACAGGTCGACCGTTCCTCATGTGGTTCCAACACAACCTCTAGCAGCGAAATGGAGACTCATGCATTAGAGAAGGATGAGAAAGGGAAGGAAGAGCCTGAAACACCTGATGCTAACCATTTAGCCCTGGAGTCTAGTAATCGTCGTAGTAGAAGCATAAGCAACCTTACTGATTCTTGGAAGGAGGTCTCTGAAGAGGTATCAGTGTATCACAGTTTCTTTTGATGAAATTTTAAATACAATGCTTGCATTTGTTGCTCTTTCTCATGCCACTGTTATTATCAGGGGCGTCAGGCCTTTCAGGCTCTATTCTCCAGAGAGGTTTTGCCGCAAAGCTTCTCACCTCCACATGATTTGAAAAATAAGGATCATCAAATGGACATTAAGGATAACAAGCAAAACACAGATGACAAAGATGAAGACCTTGACAGCAAGAAGTGCAATTCTAATTGTGAAGGAATACAGAAAAACCTGCCATTTGTAAAAAATAATGAAGAGGAGGGACTGCTAACCATAGGGCTTGGACAAGGAAAGCTCAAGACTTATCTAACAGGCTTTAAACCTTACAAAAGATGTTCAGTGGAGGCCAAGGAAAACACAGTTGGAACGACCAACAACCAAGATGAAGAGAAGGGTTCTAAGAGAATACGCTTGGAAGGGGAGGCTTCAACATGAGGTTTGATATATGCATGCAATCTCATGAAGGCAACCTTTGGTTTTTCCATATCATTTCTTAGTACCCCTCGACGATGTACCAATTGTTTATTTCTAATTCTGCAGCTCACGAAACTCGTCATGTAGATGTGTGTACCATATTAAATTACTATATACGCTCTTTTACTATCTTGGACTGATGTTACTGCTCTTAAAAACCCCGCTAAAAAGACTTAGATAAGTAAGATACATTAAGTATTGTTTGAGCCGTGAACATCAAGTAATTTATGATCCTTCATTCAGGCACTTTCCTCGTTTTACTTATAATTGTTTGACATTTATCTATGAACTATTCTCCTCTCTTACAAACTAAACTCAGATTGAACAAAATTTTCTCAAACAACAGGATGTGCTTGAATGATGTGGCGGCCAAATTCCAAAATATATATTATATTGGATATTGGATGTGATGAAGAATGATTTTTTGTTTGGTTCGAAGTTTGACTGCTTTCTTGAATGTTATGTTATAAATATATGATTCTGAATCTTAAATCATATTTTAATTTATGATTATATATTAATTTTTCCATCTTTATCAGTATAGTTTGCAAGAGTTTTTCTTTTA
Source organism: Ormosia emarginata (assembly GCA_029884605.1). Taxonomy (NCBI): domain Eukaryota; kingdom Viridiplantae; phylum Streptophyta; class Magnoliopsida; order Fabales; family Fabaceae; genus Ormosia; species Ormosia emarginata. Next base: position 61,815,771 of record JAQQTP010000089.1, on the reverse strand, counting down.
ATCATACTCTATTTTTTAAATAAAAATTAGTGATAAATCTTGCAATAATAGCACATTTATGTGAGTGTTACCCAGTTCAGTTGATAAAGACTTCTACAATTAATTGTGATGTCCTACGATCAAATCCCGCTTACATTTTCACAATGATCTATACTAAGCTAAATGTGGGTTTTCCTGTTCTCGGTGCTCAACTATCTAATGATAATATAACTCATTGTGGGTTTTCCCCTTCCCCGTGCTTTAGTAACTAGATATTATTTATATTTGATTTGGTGTATTGCAGTAAAGAAATTATGACAGATTTTTCATTAAAAAATTGAGCAGTTATTCTAAATTTGAACTATTTTTCATATTTTTTTAATATCCTATGCAATGTTTAGATTACATATTTGTATAAATAACAGGTTAGACATAAGCTAGCTGAAAAAACTGGATAAAAGCCACCCAAAACAATTAGTTGACGGCAGTGTTTTTTTACCCCACCCCAAAAGACATTGAAGTACTCCTGCTACCTGTGAACCAGATTTGCAGGAAAATGGGGAAAACTCACAGGAAGTGAAATATAAATACATCTTTCTCCCAAGAAATTTGAATTCATTGATATAGTGGAGTCAAAATTGTACAAGACTGAGCTATACACCATTTACAAATTCCATTTCAAAGAAATGGAATTTTATAGACATAAAATCATGCAATAAAGGCAAAGTCCTTCTACAATGCCATGGTAGGTTATATATATCTCTATACAATAAGGTATTTGTCAAAGGTTCTCTCTAGTCCACATTAATAGGAAGTCAACATTCATGTCAGCAGTAAATTGCTTCACCAATCACAAAAGTGGTGATGCAAGGACAACTATATACAACCGGTTATTTACTTTGTTAAAAGAATATGGGCTTCCTTTGAAGAAGATTCTGACAACGATTTTTTATGCGACTGCAAGTTGAGAATATATTGTAAGATTCGCTTCTTATTAGCAGCGAGAAGTGACAATGGTGGGTTCAGTGGAAGGTTCACTGCTTCTCCCACAATAAATGAAAGTAGAAGTATCGCTTTTGAGTAAGATGCAGCAGCTCTATCTCTGTTCTCCATATACTGATCTACCTAGAAAAATGGCAAGAACCTATTTAGGCAAGTAGTGATTACTTTATAATGATTACCCCTTTTATGTCTATGTCCTTGAGGAAGACTATGGCTAAGAGAAAATTAACAAGTGAACAATGTAGGTCTACTTACAGCACCACTTGTCCCGACTGAGAGTGCTTGTTGGAATATGATCTCCATTGCATCTGGCATATCAGCTGTCCCTGAAATATATTTTGAGTGCATAGTTAAGACAATTTTTTAGATAATATGAAAGGATTAAGTTCAGAAACAAAAAGAAGTCCTACCATCCATTTTTTGAATATGACATGATAGTTTCTCAGCACGATCAACTGCAACAATAAACCCATGTTTGGCCCACAAGGAGACAGATGAAGGATCACTAAAATTTATTTCCTGTTCCATAGTCTCTGATAAACCCACATCTCCACAGGCAAATATGGATTCATTGGTTGAACAGCTTCCAGGCAACTCATCCTCAGTAGTAGAGGCCAGCCAAGAGCTACAAATTTCTAGAGCTTTCTTCCATATGACCAAAACCACCAACTCAACTTCAAATGACTCTAGATACAGTCCTGCATTATACTGCAAGAAATAACCATTAAAATTAACTTACAAAATGAGAAGAGAAGACACAGATAAAAAGATAAGTCTAGCATAAGCAGCTATGCCACATTTTTTAAACATGGAACTGTGTTTTGAGTTTTGGCACAATCCTCTGAAATTAACATGTGATAACAGAAAATATAGATACAGATAATAGATTAAGCATTCAGCCAATAGTAGACAACTAAGAAGTATACACCCACTATACTTGAGCAAGTCACGGCAAACAAAAGAATCCAGTTGGGAAATTATGAAGTAATTAGTTAAAAGAATTCATGCAAACACAGATGGGTTATCATTCTGATGTGCAATACAACATAAAACATAACATCCATATGACAGAAAAGAACAGAAGAAAAAAATATCAAAGGAACATAAAACTCTACAGTTAGATGGGACCAATGTCATCAATAATAATTATGTTTTTTCATTCATAATTTTAAAACCAATCAATAAAAATCTTAACACAATGACCTATGATTTACTGAACAACACTAACTTACCTTTTCTTGTGAAAGTTCTGCAAGGATCTGCACATACTGATGCAACAACTCTAATCTGTTTGAAGGGCACAGCGGGGAAATTCCCTGCTCTTTCCTTAAGGCAGCAAATTCACAGGATGCCACTAATGCCTCAAGTTCATTGCTTTTTGAATTTTCTAATCCATCAGCATAGCAAGAGGATGGATCCTTTGTTTGCTTTGCAACTCCAATTTCCAGGTTAGTCCTCTTTGAAGGACAGATAGAAACCCTGCTTGAGGAATTATCTTGCAGTTGCACAGATGCCTCAAAGTAATCAGAGAAAACCTCCAATGAAGCAAAATGAGGATTTACGAGGACATAATCTTTCTCAATGGACTCCATTAAATGGGAAACTGAATAGAAAAGAGAGGATTAGAAATTGGAAGGAAAAATGACAGGTGGGAATGAGCACAAAATATTCAGCAAGTATCAGACCTCGAGATTGGTTTGACAAATGAGCACCAGCATCAACAGACTTCCCCAGCTTTTCACTTGCAATAGTTGGAGTTAACCCTTTAACACTCTTAGTGCCAGCTGTAATCTTGTCGTCCTTTCTTTGCAACAGCTTGGTCTCATTGACAGCTGAACTGACTACCACTGGATCATCTACAAATGACTCAACATGATACTCAGAATGCGAATGAGACATCTTTTCAGAGGCAGAGGTAACTAATTGATGAACCATTGATCTTTCTGATTGATGTAATTGAAACTGCTCAACATTCACGAATGACCTATAAGTTATGAAAAATAAGATATCACTACAAGTAGCTACAACATGGAAAGAAAATGTAACTGGGATACAAGAAATGGTTTTCTTTTTTAAAAAAGGCAAACTATGACCTGGGTTCCTGTAGGAAATTGTGATTGAAGAATGCCTTGAATGTTAATCTCTCATCTGCACATTAAAGTCCAACTTTACAGAAGTTCTCTACATGAGCTCTAACGGTCATTTAAAATATAAGTATAATAATATTTCAACCTTAGACCCATCACCTTTACACATTCACAAAGTAGTGCAGTGGAAAAGACATGCACAGACGTACATAACATATAGTTCCAATCAATACCTGGGTTTCGACATAAAAGGCTTCTGCAAAGATCCAAGCAATCAGGATGTAGTTCTTTTAAAGCCTCTGGTGGAAACTGCAGTTCAGTAGATGCCAAAATGTTTTGAAAAAGCTGCAACAAAAAATCATATTAGGGGAAAAGAAAGATATTTACAATAATAGACACATGACTATCATCTTCCTTTTCAAAAAAAAAAATGGATAAAAGAAAAGAAATATAATTGTTTAGCCTCTTCAAAACCTGCAATTGACTATTTCCATCAAATGGTGGCCTCCCAATCACTAGTTGATACAATATTGCCCCAACACTCCATAAATCAGCCTGCACCCATAATACTACCTTAATTTTTTTACAAAAGAAAACAGGAACAACAGATATCAGTAATTACAATTTGATCACAGTTCTATCTTTCGTCACCTTGGCATCATACTTTTGACTTTCAATTATCTCTGGAGCCATGTAATAAGGTGAACCACATAGTGTATCTGCCAACCCCTGGGGTGTGAGAGACCTAGTACAACAATACATCAGGAACTACCAAATGCAAGAAATACAACAACCATTTCTTTCGCTAATATCTTATTGTTGTTTCAACCAGATTGGAGTTTAAAATCACCAAACATGAAAAGACCTTTTGAGTATTTTTCATATAAAATTAAAAAGGAGATATCATACAGAGCTAATCAAGTAATCATCTACAAGCTGACTTTGTTATAGCCTAGTGTCATGTAAATCAATGTAAAGGCTCCTGCTATCAATTGTAGTACTCAAAAAGCAAGAAATAGCATCTCAAAAAAAAAAAAAAAAAGTGTTTGCATTGTTTAACCTCCTACGGAACTACCCTACCTTGCAAAACCAAAATCCCCTATTTTCATAATTGGTGTAGCTGCAGTAGTTGCCAATAGTAAGTTCTGCATGTTTAGAAAAAAAAAAAAATCAAGACAAGAACGAATTACTATTACAATAATAACTCAAAAAATTATAGGGGTTCATAAGGGAGTTAATTATATCAATTTATTATAAAGTACATACTCATATCATCATTTCTGAACCTAGTGAAAACCTACAATTTCTGAGGGTCATCTGATTTGTTTTTTTTTTTATAGAAGTCAAGTAACTAATGCAGGTTATTTACCTAAATGTGCTTTGTGCTGTATGAACTATGATAAATTGATAATTTAAGTAAAAATAAGGTAATATAAAAAACTTGTACATTTGCTCTCCTCAGTGTGCAAAGCTCATAGAAAAAAGCAGAATTTCGTGACAAGCTAATGCAATCATGGACAGCGACAATCAATTAAGATATACCAAGATAAGCATATAAGAAATACCAAGAAAAGTTAATAATTTGACAAGATACACTCAGATACCTGTGGTTTTAAATCTCTGTGAATAAGATTCTTTTCTTGAAGCACCTGCAACCCAGCAGCTAGAAGAAGACCACCCAGATAAAAAATGAGAGAAATTTATACATTGTCTACCAATTAGCACAAGCAATGCAGAGTACAGAGGAGGGTGGATTAGAATATTAAGTTTGAACATGCAGAAATGCCTATCCATTTACAAAATACAAAAATGAATTGGAAAATCCTAATTTAGTAACAAGGCATATCATTGAAGGAATCTTCTTTTATTCACCACCTCAATTTAAAAAAAAAATAAATGAAGAATCATCAATCATCATCTACACCTGAAAGTATTTTCTTAATATAGACTCAGTTTTAATACGTAGCAATGTATTATAGAGTATGGATATATAAATATTATAAAATTAGTCTATGAATATGTTGTTACGCATAGGATTTACCATTCCATAGCTTATAGTAAAAAGACTCCAGCTGAAATGAAAAACGGCATGAATTCAATTAATATTATTATACTCACCCAATTGCCTCATGAAATGGCGAGCAATGGGTTGTGAAACTTTGCCATGGCGATGAATGTAAGCAGCGAGGTCCCCACCCCCACAATACTCCAAAACAAGGTAAATCCTGTCATTGGTCTTAACCCACCCCCCAAAAAAAAGACCTTTAAAACCCCAAATAAAAAACAAAAATCAAAGTCTCAACCAAACAATAACGTTGGGTTACCTGGATTGCTTCGAAGAGACGAATGATGTTAGGGTGATTGATGGTGCTGAGGATATAAATCTCTTTGAGCAGATTCTCACTCACTTTGGGGCTCAGCTGCTTCTTATCAATCTCCTTCACTGCAACCTCCAAACCCGAGTGGCGATGCCTTGACCGCCACACCACCGCAAAAGAACCCGACCCGATTCGAGGACCCAGTATGTAGTCCCCGATCAACCGGGTCATGGTTTGGCGTCCGAAATCCATGAAGGAACCGAACAAAAGTTATGGAGCCATGGCGTTATTGATGATGATGAAAGGGAATAATGGGAATCAATGAAAAGAACGGAACTTTGATTTGTTTTTGTGGGGAAACGACGCTGAAAGAATGGATTGGGATTTGGGAAGTTGAGTGAGTGCGAGTGCAAGTGGAGTGGACGAACAACAACTTTTTATTATTATCTCTCACCAATGTTAAATTAAATTCCCTTCTTTCTTTCTTTCTTTCTAAATTTTTGCTTCTTTTGTTTGTTATTTAACAATGATTTGATAGTTTCATTTTTGCTTGCCACTTGAACATTTTTATTTCTAGATATATAATGAATAGTTCCACAAATCACCAATTTGAGCAAATTCTGACAAATTGCTTAAACGGGTTTAGTTATTAGTGAATGACTTAGCAAATTTTTGAAAAATCTGTTTAAATAAAAAAAAATTATATAAATTCACTTACTACCTAACCCAACTTACTCTAACCCAATACTCAACCCAACCTACTCTAATCCAGTCCATTCTAACCTAACTTAGTTCAATATTAAACTCGACCGAATCCAATCCAACATAACTCAACTCATCTCACAACTTAACCCAATCCAACCTACGCCTCCCCAACCCACAACCAAAACCATGGTCCAACCCATCTCACAGCTCAAACTGTGACTCAAGCCATCCCACAACCCGACCCAACCTAATCCATAACCAAAACCACAACGCTCCCCAACCTATTCCAACCCAATCATTAACCCAGCCTAACCTAAACCAAACCACAATCCACACCAACCCACAACCGAATTCATGATCAAACTCAACTCAACCCACTCACTCAATTCCTAAACTTAGGGGCGTTCGTTGGGTGAGTTCAGTAGCGTTTTTGGAGCATACCCGCTTACTAAAACAATGGGTTGGATTGGGTTGAGTCGAGGTGATTTTTTCACTCAACCCGACTCGCTCAATAGTGGGTTGGGTTGGGTCGCATCCGTAGGTCTGACATGTTTTTTTAAAATAAAATCCTTAAAAAAAGTCAAAATACAAAATCTAACAAATTAATACCATAAGTCTCAATGTCAAACATAATAAGTCTCAATCTAACAAATTAATATCTTAAGTCTCAATCTCAAACATAATAGGTCTCAATCTACCAAATTAACACCATAAGTCTCAACTGACCTTACTCAAATATAATAGGTCTCATTCTCAAATATATTAAACACCATAAATCAAGAAGTGCATAACAAATTAACAATTAACAAGTCTTATTAAGTTTAGAATAAACTAAACAAAGATATTCATAACTCAAATACTTATAAGAAAACTTCTTCTATCTTGCTTCTGTTCTTTAACTTTTTTGAAATGCATTATAGGTTTATTTCAGTGTAAATTTTCCTAGTAAGTAAAGAATCTCTTCTAAAATGTTTCGTTCAGTTATGAAATGTTAATAAAACAAGCATATTATTTTATTTGAGTTATTTATTCCCTTTAATTAGTTTATAAACATAAATATATGCAATCCGCAATTCTGATTATATGTTTCTTGTGTTCTTTTAATCATTCCAAAAAGTTTGTTCTCAAGAACACAAGTCAACGTTATAAATAAACTTAATAAGTCTTCCTCAGCTAATATAAATCTAAAATAAACTAAAGCAAGCAAACATGTCCTAAAAGATAAATAACAAATCACATTAGTTAATTGAAGTCAATGTCATCACATATAGAATATGGATTGACATAATCATTTACTCAATTCTCAATTTTCTCATGATACCCTTTGTCATCTAAGCGATCAGTTAGATTTTCATCGCATTAGTTTATTAGACACTTTATGAGTTTCTAATCATTATTTTCCTGGTCATATTCTCAATGTGTTTACAATACCTAAACCTAAACTTAATTGATTGTATAGAAAAGTAATGGGAAAAACAATATAAATAGCCACTATGACTAAATGGTTTTTACAAAAAAAAAACTACTTGGGTGGGTTGGGTTTGTGTGGGTCGACACTTTCCAAACTCGCCACCCGACTCGTACCTTGTGGGTTAGAGTGTTTTCTAACCTGACCCAACCTGCAGACTCAACTCAACCCACATTTTGTGGGTTAAGTTGAGTCAAAACCTGTGGGTTCATGAGTCGACCCAACCCATTAGACACTCTTACCTATACTAATCGAACACAATCTAATTCAACTCCACCCATAACCCAACCCAACACCCAAATCATGACCTAATCTAACCTAACACCCAAATCATGACCCAAACCAACCTATCCCATAACCTACCCCACCCCGAACTCAACCCAACCCAATCCCTAAACCAACCCGACACAACATAATCCATCCAACTCAAACTCAATCCATAACCTAAATCATGATCTAACCTAACTTATCCCACAACCCACCTCACCCCACCCGAACCTAACCCAACTCACAACCTAATCCCTAAACCAACCTAACACAACCCAATCTAACCAACTCATAACCTAAATCATGACCCAACCCGACCCACCCGAACCTAACATAACCCAATCCTTAAACCAACCAAACTCAAATCACAACCCAATCCAACCCACCCAAACTCAACCCAACACAACCCAATCCTTAAACCAACCTAAGCCCAACACAACCCATTCAAACCCAACTTATAACCTATATTATGACTCAATCCAACCTATCCAACAAACCATCCCACCCGAACCCAACCCAACCCAACCCAACCCAACCAGTAACCCAATCTCTAAACCAATTCAATCCAACCCACCCAAACTCAACCCATAACCTAATCATGACCTAACCCAACTTATCCCATAATCCAACCTACCCTAGCCCAACCCACCTTACCCAAACTAGCTAAACCCAAAACCTAATCCTTAACTCGACCAACAACCCAAATTACAATCCAATCCCTAATCCATAACCCAACCTAAACCATAACCCAATCCAACCCATCCAAACCTAATCCACAACTATTCCTTAAACCAACCCAACCCAACACGACCTACCTAAAATAAACCCATAACCCAAATCATGACTTAACCAAATTTATCCCACAAACCACCCTACTTGAACCCAACCCAATCCCTAAACCAACCTAATCCAACCCACCTAAACCCAACCCATCACCAAAATCATGACTCAACCTAACTTATCCGACAACCCACCCAACCCAACCGAACATAATCTATCCTACCCAAAACCAATCAAACCCAAATCTTAATCCCTAACCCGACTCGTAACCCAATCCCTAACCCACAACCTAACCCAATCCACCTAGACCCAACACAACCCATAACCTAATCATTAAACCAACCCATCTCGAACCCAACCTAACCTATAACCCAAGCCCTAAACCAACCCAATCGAACCTACCCAAACCCCAATCATGACCCAATCCAATCCACCCAAACCCAAATCATGACCCAACTCAACCCACCTTACCTAAACCAACCAAACCCATAACCTAATCCCTAACTCGACTTGCAACCTAACCCATAACCCAACTCAATCCAATCCAACCCATCCAAAACCAACTCATCCAAAACTAACTCACAACCGAATCCTTAAACCAATTAAACACAACTCAATTCAACCTACCCAAAACCCAACCATGACCCAAATCATGACCCAACCTAACCTATTGTAACGCCCTTTTTGGAGAGGGACAAATACACACAAAATCGAACGAAATTCAAAAGATAATACTAAGACCCAATTATATACATATAGATAGTAACTTACTCATTCATAAAACATATAATATTTTGGAAATTCTCTTTTAATTATACACATATATATTTTTTGTAAGCGAAAAACATAAACTTAGCGAAAATAAATAACAGGAAGAACATTACTTACATCCAACGAGAATATATATAAATATATATATATATATATATATGTATATATATTTAGAGAGAGGCAGATAAATTTATAAAGTCTTTTTTGACTTACACTCATTTTCAACTTGTTAGATTCACTCTCATTTAATGATTACTTTTAACGAAATAATCTCAATCATTAGATGAAAGTAGATCTAACGGTTGAAAATGAGTGTAAGTCAAAAAGACTTATACTGGTGTAGAACCGATCCCCCTATATATATATATATATATATATATATATATATATATATATATATATGTTATCATGCCCCCAAAAAGCTACACACCACATACCAAAGTTTCACAACTACAGGAGAGGACCCTCCGATGGGTCTTCCTCTGACTCTTTGGAAGATAAGACTACTAGAGGATGCACTCTTTGGCGGATGGGAGTCCATGCAGAGGACACCTCACTGTCCTCACGAGGGATATAGTTCAGGACGTCCCAAAGTTCCCTGACAGACATGAAAAACTCCAAGTGAATAGTAATGTCCAAAGAAAAGAAGGGGACATCATCCCTAGTCCTACGGATGATCACATAAACATCTTCAGTATATCTGATGCGCTTCGAGTTCCAGTCAATCCACCAAGCATCTGATCCGTCATGGAACAAAACACTTACGTAATCCAAAAAGCTTGGACCCGATGCCATCACGAAACAGAAGACTAATTTGACTAAAATCCAGGAAACGCAGGCTCTTCCACGCCTCGATCTTTATGAAAGTACATATATATATATATATATATATATATATATATATATATATATATATATATATATATATATATATATATATTGAATAACAAAGTAAAGAGGTGAGACATCTAACATCATTTTCCACGTGGCAGTAAAGAAACATAAACGGCGCATAACACCAAATAATACAATACAATAGTAAGCAACATCAAGATCAGATAATACACAGTTTAATAATCCAGATAGTCAATATCAATAAAAGAAACAGTTTCATAATCACATAAATAAATGTCAAGTAAATCTGTTGACTGGTTATGCACATGCACAAGGTACCAAAATCATACTCCATGGAGCTAAACACAACATCATAGAAAATGATCAATGAGACATATATGTATTTCATCGGCCTCAAATCAAGTGCTTCAATATCAATAAATTGCGCAACATGACTCATACAAGACATTCTTAACAAGATCGCGATATAGGACAGTGTTTCGATCCGGATCATCATTGCATTTGCATCGGTCTGTCTCACGGTACGAAGGAGCTACTGACTACCCATTGCAAGATACCCGCACCTCGACGCCCCCAAAGTCAACGAGTGACCTACACTAGTATATTCGCACCAGCACTAAGGTGTAATTCATCTTCTAGGCATACAGCCTTACAACAAAGTCCACTGGACTTTCACAATGCATGATGACTTAATGCATATTCATGTATGTTCCATGATAATACACTTTTTCCACAATTACACCACAACTTGGCCAAATTAATTTATCAATAGATCCTTGGTCTCACTTATAGACCCACAATAATACATTATCTGATTCTCAATTATGAAAACATATCTTAAAGGTTTATTATAAAATTACGCTTTAATTTCAACGTTTTTCCTATTAAACCTCTCTAGGGGAATTCTATTGCATTTTTCACCTAATATTTGTTACTCAATTTAGACGAGTCCTTTACTTAGTTCTAAACCTAATTCACTTATGATAATTTAATTTTTAGTTTCTTAATATCTCACTTACACTCATATTCTTTCCTTGGTCAAAATTACTCCAAGTTATAGGATAAAATTTTATTCTTTGTTTTTTCCATTTTATGAATTCTTAATTAACATCTAATCCTCTAATTAATTAAGTTTCCATTTTAACACAAAATTTTGCTATTGTTTTCCCTAAGAGGCCGTAAGTTCTAAGGGTTTAAGAACCAAAATTTTTCATTACTCCATTCATTATTAACCTCTTAATTAGTTAGTCTCCCAATTTGTTACAAAATTTTCATCATGGACACCCCATTGGTGGGTGTTTAGCCGTGAGCCTCAACAAAGGGGACAAAGAGCCCTTGCTTTCTATACATGATTATAATCCATTCAAATAATTTCAAATCCATCAAATTATACATTAACAAGTAGCAAAATCATACAAAATAAAATAACCACAAGATCAATCACCAAGAACCATGCAACAAAGTGAGCAACCCTAACTTGGACTTCTCACTATCAACACAAAAACATGCCTCTCACTACTATAATAGGTTGAAGAGGATTATCTCCCCCTTACCTAAAGAGAAAACAAGAAAAACAAGCTCTTTGGTGCTCTTGAAATTCGTCCACCACCACCAACCAAACCCTAGGATATCCAAACTCACATAATCAATAACCAAAGTTTGGAAAAGGAATTCTTGATCACCAGGGTGACCAAGGATCACGAACAAGAGAAGAGAAAATAGAAAAGTCATAAACTTTACCTCAAAGCTTCAAATCTTAGGACTTTATGGAAGAAGGTGAAGATGGAAGATTCAAGAGGTGGTCTCAAAAAGAAAAATGTTCTAGGTGATGAGTAGAAGTAAGAAATGACGTTGGTTGATCAAGAAAATTTGGACGGCCAAAATGGTGGTTTGGTCGTGGACTTGGAGAGAAAATGGAGAAGAAATGTGAGCTTTTTTAAGGTGGTTTCCAATAAGAAAGAAAGTCTTCAAATCAAGATGTAGTTTCAAGCAAAGTAATTGCTTGAAATTAACCAAACATGGAGGGTGGGAGGATGGTGGTTGCCGTGGAGTTGGAGAGGAGAGGAAGAAGAGAAAATGTGAAGGAGGAAAAATAAGATAAGAGAAATGTGGAGAGAGAAAGTGATAGAAAACTTTTGAAATTTGAAATGAAAAGTGAAAATGTGTTTTTGGTGAAAAGGTGACAAAAATTGTCACGTTTTTCCTTCTTATTGCCGTGGACATCAAGAGAGGAGAGAGAGGAGAAGCTTCCTCTAGAAGCTTGGTGCAAAGCTTCCTTGAGAAGCTTTGTTCATTTTTTGAAAAAGTCAAAGTGATGATGTCACTTTGATGATATCATCTTGATGATGTCATTAAAGTATTCTCTAGAAAAGATGAGTAACACTCTACTAAAATTATTATCTAGTAGACAAAAGTTATAATTAACAAAATCAGTATTTATTGTCCAGCGAAAAATAAAACGTATCGTAATTTTATTTATCAGATAAAATCTAGAAAAACGAAACTTCGTAAATTGTGTCCAGCCTCGAGCCTAGTAAGATCCACCGTCGATGTTTCCATAGTCTAAGGTTTTCTAGTCTCGAAGAAAATATTTTATTTTTTCAACTCCGCTCAGTGTGCACACAAATCGAGGAATATATTAAAATAATTAATGTCACCGAAATAATTCACAAAAATCACAGATATTATAGAATGACTATATATCATGAAATAAACAATTTTCGAGGTATTACACCTATCCCATAACCCACCTCACCCCGAATCCAACCCACAACCCAACTTTTAAACCAACCCAACACAACCTATTCCATCCAACCCAAACCCAAACCATAACCCAAATCATGACCTAACTCAACCTATCCCATAACCCACTCCACTTGAACCTAACCCAACCCACACAAACCTAAACTCAACCCATAACATAATCTCTAAACCAACCCACCCAAACACAAACTTGAGATTTAAATTGATTTTGAAATTAATTCTTATATTTGAAACTCTTTAAAATTGAAATTGAATAGATTTGTTTTATTATTTTACATTTCACTCATTGGAGAGGGAAAGTCAAGAAGTTTGTAAAAATAAAATTGTCTATTTATTTAAAATCATATTAAATTCTAACAAATCATATCATATTTAATAAGATTTTTATATCTAAACCATTAAAATTAAAGAGATTTTAAAAATCAAATTATTTCATATTATTTAATATTTTAAACATAATATTTGATTTACACATCTAATCAAGTCCCATTTTTTACATTCAAAACACAATCCTTTAGTATGGTTTGTTTGTATGGAATTTGGTTTGTGTATGTTATTTTGCTAGCAATTTTTAATTTACTTGATTTTTTTTTTCTAAAGGTTGCCAATCATTAATGAAAATAAACGAAATACATTATTCCATAGTAGATAGAATGAGGGTGCCCCCAAGTTCATTTCTAAACATGCACAAAAGGACAAAAGACCAACAAAACCAATAGACATGTGTGTTGTGCATAGCCACTATAGTCAAATAGAATAAAGAGGGAGGAATGAAGTCTATAATGACGCACTCCCTTTTACAAATTTTGCAAGAGAGCCTACATTATCCACACAAGCATGTTTCTCTTCTCCTTGATTAATAGCTCCAAAGCCACGCTTCTCGGCAACTGGCTTAGAGTTGGGGGATTCAACATCAATCATAGAGATAGTGTTATTGTGCTAAGTCTTGCCCCAACTTGCACCTTTTCTAGGTTATCTAATTTTCCTAGCCTCTTTAGTTGTTATCGATTAGGCAACGAATTTTATCACAAAAGGTGGGGGATGTATAGCCAGCTCCTTACTCTCATCAATTGGAGACAACTTGGAAATAGGAATCAACAAGGGCTCATATATAACAATGTCCCCTGATCTCCTTGTTGTTTTGGCCTCGAGAGATAACAACAGTGTCATTTGGAGCTAGGTCCTTCAAGCAAGACTGGTTCAGATCTACTGAGGAGAGGGAGCTAGCTACTAGATCCTCCTAATGCACCATGCACATTCTTTAACGGATAAGGATAAGAGTTGGGTTACAATATGTCAACTACCATTGTAGCACTCCTACGAGAAGAATATGGTGAATCACAACTATGGAATATATTCCTGGGAGGTTAGTCATCTTAATCAATAAGGTTTCTGATCTGATCAACCCTAAGCCAGGGATCCAACTTCTTAGGCTCGGCAATATGGTGAGTTTTTGCTTAATCCGACACCACCCTGCACTCTTAAAATTAAAACCTGCACCTATCCCTTAAGAAAAATATTAAAACTGGCACCCACTTATCTCAATATAAACTAAAAATTAATCACATGGTGACTAAAAAGTTAATATTTTTTACACTAATATAAAAAGTTTTGTACTATATATAAAAAGTTTAATCATAATATGTTAAAATTAATCATTCATTTCATATAAATTAAAAAGTATGTTCAATATAAGTGTTAAATTAGTGAAAATTAACTAATATAATTAATTTTTTTTTTTGTATTTGACCAATTGTGTGAATAATTTTGGAATGTAGGTGGTGATTAGATAAAACTCTCTCCAAAAAAATAGCAGTTTCAAATTCGAACTGGAGCGGGTTGATTAATATGAGAGGTACATGGCGAGACAAAGTGTATTCACCAAAATCCTCACCTGTCCTACCTCGCAATGGAGCGGGTTTTAAACCCAAAACCCACCTCATGTGGGTTGCGGCGGGTTGGGTACCCGTAGAATATGGTGACATTGCCATGCCTACAATTTCTTCTCTTTGATAACATTCTGGAGATCATATGCTATCTGGAGGCTATAATTTTTCAACTCGAGACCAATACTTCCATAATAATAATATATAGAAAACAGGAAGTTTTTTGAGTTTAAAATCAATCTATACCTTACCCTCTTGTTTAAAAGAGTAGTATATTCCTAGTTGCAACAGTTGGAGGACATCAATGATGACAAGACATTTGACAATGAACACCTGGGGACCCAAAAGGTTGCCTCTTTAATTTCGCTAAGACGGCTACATAATTTTTTTTTACCAAAATCTGTAGTTTTGTACTGACCTAGGACACCCCAACACTGAACCCAGATTGGAGCATAGTGTAGATCATACTATGAGGCAACTTCTCCTTGTTCCCACTTCTTTAGAGTCAGCAGTTGATTCTTATATAAAGCCAAGGTTGGTTATGAAGGATACGGTGCATATCATTTGGGTCATCAAAGAAGAATCTGTAAAATTCCTGCTTCAATTCCTCACACCGAAAGCCTTTTGGGTGGTTCCAAATTGCAAAAAGGACATTGGATAGAGTCGCTTAAGATTGGTTTCGTTCCGTAAACAGCATTCCTCACACTATGTAGGGTCATCTTCAACCTCTCACTTGAACCTCAGCTTTCTCAACTAAAGCTTCTATCTGACTCTGACGAAGTCCTCATCCACATCCTACATCCTATGGAGCCAAATTCTACTTTAACGAAGTCCTAATCCTTAATGTCGACCTTCCTACATGGACCTTTCACATGCCACTTTTAATTTACTACTAGAAATATAATGAGAATATTAAGTAAGCGGGTACCAACATGCACTAGGCTACATTATCAGTCTTCAATAATGTGTTATAAAATCTGTCTTTAACTAGCTATTTGATTTTTTTTTTCTTTTTTGGCCATCTGTTAACCATGAAGGAGCATGATGAGTCTAATATACTCATGCACATGCAGAAACCTCTCATGAAGCCTCACCCACACCTCCATGTACACATGGCAACACATGCACATGACCAGCTTGTTAGTTAGTTACGAGACTCTAACGGAATGAGCTTTCTAGAATCTACTATCAGATGTATACTCATGGTTATATAAAAGCATCTTGTACATTTTACACCGCGAGATGAATAATACACGCACCGCACTGAAGTTGTAGACCACTTGTACATCTTGGATGCTCAGCCTAGTTCATGTAGTTCCATAAATGTTATAAATCATACTCTTCCCAAAATTTCTACTGTTCCTTTACCCTATTCTCATCTTTGGCATTTTCGTTTAGGACACCCATCACGTGATAAGCTTTGTCTCATGCATAAACAATTTTCTTATATTTCTTCTTCCCCCCACCCCGTATGTGATGTATCATGTATGTCATTTTGCTAAACAACATAAACTCTCTTTTCCCCTTAGCAGTACTAGTTGCTCTGCCCCTTTTGATCTTTTACACATGGACATTTGGGGTACTTTTTCGACCCCCTCTCTGCTCTCTCAATGGACATCGTTATTTTTTTACTATTGTTGATGATTTCTCGCGTCACACTTGGATTTACCTCATGCGTAATAAATCTGATATTTATTCTTTTATTCCTCAATTTGTTACATTAATTAATACTCAATTTAATTCAAAGGTTAAAACCATATGCACTGACAATGGTCATGAGTTCTTTCTTCGCTCCTTTTTCACTTCAAAGATATTGTACATCAAACTTCTTGGGTTGAAATTCCACAAAAAATGTTGTTGTGGAGCGTAAACACCAACATATTCTCAATGTTACTAGCACTCTTTTATTTCAAGCTCTTCTTCATATTCACTTTTGGTCTTCTGCTGTACAACATGTTTTCTTAATTAATCTTTTAACAACAGTAACACCAATACTTAGTAATTCATCTCCTTCTAAAAAATTGTTCAACGCTCCCCCTGATCTCTCTCACCTCAAAGATTTTGGCTCTCTTTGTTATGCTTCTTCACTTGTTGCCCATCACAAAAAGTTTGACCCACGAGCATTCAAGTGCATTTTTCTTGGCTTTAAACCTGGACGTAACGGTTTTGTCCTATTCAGCCTCAACACCAACGAATTGTTAATTTCTAGGCATGTCCTTTTCTATGAACATGTTTTTGCTTTTCCAGCCAACACTTAGGTCTAATGTTCCTACTTCTAATGCTTCCCCATTTATAATCATAAATAATTATTTCATCATTTTTAACATTAATTAATAAAGTAAAAATTTATGATTAATTATGTATATTAATTAATAAATAAAAATTATATATATTAATTAGTTAATATAATATCTATTAATTAATTTATATATATAATTTATCATAAATTTATATTTCATTAATTAATATAAAAAGTAACTTAAAAAATAATATAAAAAATGAGATTGTTTATTCATTCACTCACTCATTTTCAACCCACAACTCCAGACAATGGCTTGACACCATCTACCTCGGATTTGGATCCTCCATTTACAAATTTATTTTAAGATTTTTATATTTTTTTTTACTTAATCACTTAAAAAATTAAAAAATTCAAATCTCATCTACCTTACGTCTTTTACATGGAGAAATTCTTTTGGTTTAAATCTAAAATATTTAAGTTAAATATATCAAATTAATTAATACTTAATATTTTTATAAATATTTATATTTTTAATAATATAACATAAAAATTTATAAAAATATTAAATATTAATTAATTTAATAAATTTAACTAAGTATTCTAAAGTTATACAAAAAAAAAATGTCTCCTTTTACATGTTACAGCCTGTGCATCTCCTCCCCCACGTGATTCTATTCCTTCACCCCCTACACACCGTTCTTCTAGGCCTAGGGCCACTCCTCACTAGTCACTACCTCCAAAGATTATCACTGTGCTCTACTTACTTCAGCAAGTCCAACACGCCATCCAGGTAGCCATTCTACTCCCTCTCCTCTTTCTTCTTTTCTTTCTTACATCCATTTATCTCATGTGCACAAACATTTTACTTTAACCATTTCTAGCAATTTTGAACCCTCAACCTACGCCTAAGCGGTGAAGTATGAATGCTGGAAACAAGCCATGGCTGATGAAATTCGAGCCTTAGAAATGAATAATTAAAACATGGATTCTTACTAATATACTTGAAGGGAAGCAACCGATTGGATACAAATGTTTCTTCCGCATTAAATACAAAGCTTATGGGAGCATTGAGAGGTGCAAAGCTAAATTTGCTGCGAAAGGCTATACTCAAAATAGAGGGCATAGATTTTTTTTGGGACCTTCTCACCAATGGCTAATTAAGATGACAACAGTGCGCATTTTGTTAGCCTTAGCTTCTGCGAATCAGTGGCATCTCGAACAACTTGATGTAAATAACGCCATCTTCCATGGAGATCTCCATGAAGAAGTCTACATGGTTCTTGGACCTGGAGTACAATCTCAGAAACGACATCAAGTTTGTAAGTTGCAGAAATCCTTCTATGGCCTCCGCAAAGCTAGTCGTCAATGGTATTCCAAGCTCTCAAATGCTCTTATTTCTTATGGTCTCTCCCAGTCTAAATCTGATTATTCATTGTTTACCAAGAGCACTACTTTATCCTTTATTGCTTTATTGATATATATATATATATATATATGTTGATGACATCCATCTCATGGGTACCAACTTGGCTTGGCTGAGTTGCAATCCTTAAAATCATACCTTGATTCTCAATTTAAAATCAAGGACCTTGGCCTCCACTTCCTACGAGTTGCAGTGGATCATTTATGTTCTATCGGATGTAAACTCATGTTATAATATAAAAGCATCTTGTACATTTTACACTGTGAAATGAATAATACACGCACCACATTTTCATTCCAATACCATTGATACTTGATCTTAACTTATAGTCCGATAAAAATACTATGAATTATATATATTTCCTTGAAAAATAAAGGAATCGAATATTAAAGATAGGCAAGTGAAACTCTTAGTTAAGTTTAGTTGGAAAAAACTGTATGCAAAGGGTGTAGTCTAAGTGTAAAACAAGACAGAGCATATTATATGGGGAATTTGGTGCCATTTGATTGTCATTGTACTTGAGAGAGGTGTGTGTTCATCTTCAAAATAGGTGGGGAAGCAGAAATAAAAAATATTGAACTTTTTTGATATGCCTCCCTTCCATATAATCGGTAGTATTGAACCATTTCTTAGTTCATTCTACACATTCAAACTATCTCTTCTCTTGGATTCTCTCTCTCATGGCGTGATGTAACTTGTGTTGTGAATATAGAATTCTTAGCGTGTGTTTGGATTAAAATTGATAAATTTAAGTTTGGTTAAAAATGTATTTGTAAACTTAAGCTTGATTAAAAGTGAATTTGTAATAACATAATTTATATTTAAAAAATTTTATCTTAAAAATGAGTTTAACAAAATAAATAATAGTGAAAAATAAACTACAATAGACAAAATTCATAATCAAACTTTTAAGATCAAAAAATAAACCAATTAAAATAAGTAGTTTTCTATTATAACAATACAGACTAACAAATTACCAAACAAAATTTTGCATCCTTCGAAAATTGCGTTGCAGCACAAACAGCTTTTCTAACTTGTTTCCAAACATACAGTTACTCGTTGCCAACTTAGCTTTCATCCACTATTTCAACAGTTCAACCACGTTCAAAGATAATAAGAAAAGATTATTCTATTTTCAAGGCAAAGCTCAAATTTTAAATGTATTTATTATTTTTAAATTAAAATTAAAAATCAAATAAAATAAATTAATAAATTTTATATAAGAATATTTTAATGATAAATGACATTTAAATATTTATTTTGGTTCAATTATGCAAAAAAAAAAAGGAAGAGAAATTATTATATAAAATAAAATTAACTATTAACTTCAATATTTATCCATATGGTAAAATATTTTGTTCTTTACTTTTGTTCAAATCTGTTGCTAATTTGTTAGTCATTAGTTGAAAAGTCTGCTTAGACCAGAGTATTGGGTGAACCTTCCCTTCACTACAATACTTAAAAAACAATAAACTAATAATTATATAAATAAATATTTAATTATTAATTAATATTTTATTACATTATGTGACTTAAAGAATGTGTAAATGGCACTTTTTTATATGATAAATGTAATTAATATTGTACAACATCTTACTAAGGAAAAATGTTTTAAGAATAACTTTATTAAAAATAATATTTTAGTAATCTAGTCTAAATATTTTTATTTTTAAATAGATATTTGATGAAATACTTATGTTTGTAACAAAATCAAATAAATAATACTTAATTATAAAAGTTAATATTCACCACACTTTCTGACTTATAATCCTAGGTTCGCCCTCGGATTCAATTAGTTGTGATATGAAACTTTAACCGTGCCCGTGAGGTGGAAGTCCCCCAGGTCGGATGCCTCCAAGCAAACTTTCTTACCCTTTTCTGCCTTTAGTTTATACTTTTGTTAAATTGTCATGAAATCGCATATTTTCAACTTACACATCAGTTAGAAAAAAAGAAACCACTTATTTCTCACCTAAGACATCAAAGATAACCTTAAAACATTGCTTTTTGGCTGCATAAGAGAATAAAATTGTATTGGTCACAGGGAAATACAGAAAAACTTAATTCTGTTTTGGCAATTGGATTACACAGCACAAAGATGCTGATTTAGTGCTCTAAACTTTCATGTAACACAATTAGACACCACTTATATACTTGGCCAATTTTAAAGATTCCTTCTAACCCCATGTGCTGTTTTTTTTTACAAAGAAAAAATATTAATCTTATACTTCTTTTTAAGAGTGTATTACTATTCTTATTTTTTTTAAGAATGTGATTGAGTGAGAGAAATTGATATAAAAAATATTAAATAAAATATAAAAAAATATATATATTATTTAATGTAAAATATAAAAATTATTTACAAAATTCACACTCTCTCTATTTTATACAAGGAAAATGATAATCATATGTTACTTTTTTTAAGATTATTTTTTTTTTATTTTTTAATAATTATGATTAAATAAAAAAAATAATAATAAAATAATATAAAAAATAATATAAAAAATATGTAAAACAAAATAATGTAAAAAAATCTAAGTTATTATTTACACAAATCTTTGTAAAATCTAAACACAGCATACAAAATAGTACACACGATTGCTGGTGCGGATTTTTACTTTATTTAACCTTCTTTCACCTGCAGAGTGTGAAGTAAACCAAACCCATCTCAGTATTTTGTGAGTCCTTTGACTTTTGAGCTTCTTACAAAGTAATTCATAATTAAGCACATTTATACATTTAAATTATTATTTGATATATAAAAAATTATAATATTCATAATAGAAATATACATATATTAAAAAAATATTTTTATATATTAAATAATAATTTTAAATATTTAAAAAATAATACAATAAATTGTGTCTACGATCATAATTTTTTTTAAAAAAAAAACCAACAAAACCATGTCTAGCTAGTAGCTACTTAATGTAGTACCTAACTTGGTACTCAGTTAGGTTAGTGTTAGCGCTTATTTGGGCTTTATGTCCTGGCATCGTTTTCTGCAGCATCACTA
The DNA here is from genome assembly GCA_029884605.1 of Ormosia emarginata. Classification (NCBI taxonomy): domain Eukaryota; kingdom Viridiplantae; phylum Streptophyta; class Magnoliopsida; order Fabales; family Fabaceae; genus Ormosia; species Ormosia emarginata. The sequence goes on along the minus strand of JAQQTP010000089.1, from coordinate 61,794,209 downwards.
GCACCAGCACCACATAAATAATAACATTATTTAGCTTTCTCTTTTTGTAAGGTACGCATCCTTACATTGTTGACAAATCTGACATTCCGTAATTCTCAAACTAGATTACTTAAAATTCTTGATATCTTTATTTTATTCCTCATTGTGTGCTCCAACTCTCAGATTCCCATGCAAGTTCACAATACTCTATGTGCTACGGCTACGTGATTAAGCTTTGTGCAATTCAACAAGGTTGAAATGCTCACAACCTTTGGCCACGCTCACTCAGCACACACTCCCACATGCTATTTTGGTACGAAATGCACCCCATTCCACAGACCAATCGTCTCCCTCTTCTCCAACTTCTATGCCTTCCTCAATACCCAGTACCTCCCTGATCTTGCCACGTGTCCATCAGGGTATTTCTGATTGAAAATCTCAAAGGGTTGCTCGGGAACATACTATGTACTCTTAACTATTCCTATTTTGGTAAGAAAAAAGATGATTTTATATTTTTTTTAGAAGTGTAAGTATTATATATATATTTTTAAAAGTGTGTGATTAAGAAAAAAAAAATAAAAAAAAATATAATAAATAATATTAAATAAAATATAAAATTAGATATATTCTGTTCTGTGATAATAATATCAGAATTATTTTGATAATTCTTATGTTTATGCATGTTATGTGCTTTCTTTATACCTTCAACACTTTCTCATTATTTTAAGAGTCATTGCCATTAAGCAATAAAAGGGGTGCCATGAACGTATTGTTTTCTTTAACACTGCACTGCACTTACTAGCTCTTCTTCCTTTAGTAACAAATATAGAGTCAAACAAGCCAGCCTTTCACTGGCAGTGGCAGTGGCAATGTTACCTATTGTTGTCCTCCTAACTTTTGTTACTATTAGTTTTGGAGTACTTGTGTGCTTGCCTTTTTCTTGTTCCCTACAAGAGCAAGGAAAACTACTGCAACCCACTTTGCTTCCAAATTCTTGCAATGAAACATGTGGGAAACTCCATGTTCCTTTTCCATTCTATGTGAACACTTCTTGTGTGTCAATTTCTAGTGCTTTCCACCTCTCTTGCTCAAATTCCTCTACCCTTTTACTCAAAATTGGCTCAGAAAGCTTCCCAGTGTTGGAATTCTTCCCTGATGGTTTGCTAGTGGACTTTCCAGGCACATCATCCTGTCGCCAGTACAATGACTTGAATTCATTTGGTGAAAGTTTTGCAGGAAAAGACCACTTTGGTGTCTCAGATGACAATGTTATTGGCCTCTATGACTGTGAGGATTCTTCTCTTTGCAAAGCAGATTGTGAAACAGTTGACCTTCCTGGTTGTGATGGAAGTGGTGGTGGCTCCCTTGGATGCTGCTATCCACTCTCTGACCATAGCATATGGCATGATGGAGAAAGCTTTTCAGTGTTTTCTCAGTTTGGATGCAGGGGATTTTCTAGTTGGGCTGTTTTGAGAGGGTCAAATTCAGGAAAACGTGGGGTCAAGTTGGAATGGGCTATTCCTATAAACTCCTCCAAGGAAGTTTGTGCAAGGAATGCAGAAATGACAAATGCTACAGTAATTGAAGGTGGCGTAAGGTGTGTCTGTCAAGATGGATATGTTGGTGATGGGTTTGCTAATGGATCAGGATGCTTGCAGTGTGAGTAGTTTTCATCATCATGTGGATGCAAAAGTAGTATTTACCTTGTTTTGACATTATATTTACAATTATCTTGTTCTTTTGCATTCATCTGAACTTCATAATCTTTGTTTTGTGAAACCCTGACAATCAAATGCTCAGAATTCCTAACTTGTGACCTTGCCTCTTGATTTTGTTTGTTCTACTACTTGACTTCATTAGACATAGAAAATCATTACTTTCACAAATAGCGCCAGCTAGTTGTGAAACTACAAATAATACTATAGCTCCTCTTGTTCCTCCTATGAATATGTTTGGTCTAGGTTGTGAATCTCTGTTCAACCAAAACTAGTAAAAAGTTGAATATTTAGAAACTTAAGCTCAGAATTGTATCAGCTGAATGAAGTACGGTCACTTATATATACAGGACTTGATGGTATAGCATTGGATTCACTTAAGTATGTCTTCTTTTGATTCTTCATGAAAATGTGAGCAAATTGGCTGTTTTATTTGGAAAACTGATCATGAGTGATATATGGCATATATGAGAAAGCAAACTCAAGGTAGGCAAATATATGAAACAGAGTTTGTGAGAGATTAATAACTTCTCTTGTTTTTTTTTTTTGTCTTTCATTAAATGGATTTATGGGCTCAAAGTCCTTTAAATTGATTGATCTTTGGGAACACTTTCCATTCAGCTCTGACATTTACTTCTACTTTATGTATCCATGGCAGCCTGTATCAAGGATGGACAGGAAGCATATGGAAGTGACTGCTACATCAAAAGACATGATCAAAGGAAAATGGTTATCATTGCGGGTGAGTAGCATAGCATTGTAAACTTTTAATAATTTGCTTGCGGAAAGTCTTCAATGTGCCAAATCACAAATTACAATGTGATATCAACCTATGAGACATATTTAATAGATAATGCAAAAGGCAATAAGGATTAGCAATGAAGAAGTGTTTGGAGAATTGTGTGTTTGCTACACACATAATCATTGATATATATACACTGATTATAATAAATAGAGAGAAATTACAGGGACATTAATTTTCTAAACTATAGTTAATAGATTGACAACTAATATAAACATGTGCTAATATAATTTTTTAATCTAACACTCCCCCTCAAGTTGGAGCATATATGTCGTATGCACCAAGCTTATTACAAATAAAATCAACCCGAAACTCTTTACGGGACTTAGTGAGAACATTAGCTAGTTGGTCTTTGGAGTTGACAAAGCCAGTAGTAACCTCGTCTGAAAGAACATTTTCTTTAACAAAATGACTGTCAATCTCTATGTGTTTGGTCGTTTCATAAAAAACTGGGTTAGAGGCAATATGTAGAGCAGCCTGATTGTTGCATATTAGTTTCATGTCCTTGACCTCTCCCAATTTAAGTTGTTGAAGCAATTGCTTCAACCATGTGAGCTCACAGGTTGCAGCTGCCATAGCACGATACTCGGCCTCTGCACTAGATCTAGCCACAATGTTCTGTTTCTTGCTCTTCCATGAGATTAGGTTACCTCCAATAAAGACACAATATCCTGAAGTTGAGCTCCTATTAGATGGTGAACCTATCCAATCAACATCAGAATGACCAATAACTTTAGCATTGCCTTTGCTTTCATAAAGTAAGCCTTTACCTAGTGCACTCTTGATGTATCTAAGAATGCGAATCACAGCGTCCCAATGACTATTACAAGGAGAATTCAGAAATTAACTCACCACACTTACAGCAAAGGTGATGTCGGGTTGAGTTACTATAAGATAGTTAAGCTTACCAACTAGATGTCTATACCTACCAGAGATACCATGAAGAAGTGTTAATTGTGTTTGCTACACACATGATCATTGATATATATACATTGATTACAATAAATAGAGAGAGAAATTACAGAGATATTAATTTCCTAAACTATAGCTAATAAATTGACAGGTAATATAAACATGTGCTAATGTAGTAGTCATGCCCTGCTATTTACATTTATTGTACTTCTGAGTCAATCTCATGGCATCCTTAACATGCAGGAATCCTTGGTCCGGTTCTTATTGTTGCCTCCTTGGTTGCACTATTTTATCTTCTTAAAAGACCAGTAAAGCCAGGAATGTTTGACACTGAGCAGGCTAATTATCACAACATTTCCTTCCGCAAAGCTTGTAGAAATCGATTATTCAGCCACCATGAGTTAGAGGAAGCCACCAATGGTTTTGAAGAGGGCCGGAAACTCATGCATGGAAGTAATGGGACAATGTTTGCTGGAGTTCTTGGGGATGGATCTCACATAGCTGTCCACAAGTTAAAATGTGAGAATGAGAAAGACATAATTCAAGTCCTGTCACAATTTGAGGTTCTATCCGCTATTGTACATAGGAACATGGCTTGCCTTCTTGGATGCTGTATTGACTCTGGTTACACTCCTCTAGTGGTCTATGAGTATCCTGCAAATGGTACCCTGGAGGAGCATTTATGTCAAAGCAAAGGACAAAAACTTAGTTTAGACTGGTATAGGAGATTGACTATTGCTGCAGAAACAGCTAGTATTGTTGCATTCTTACATTATGAGAACTCTCCTCCCATATTCCACCATAACCTTAAATCTAGCTGCATATTCCTTGATGATGATTTTTCTGTCAAGATTGCAGGATTTGGGCTACTTAATTCTGATTTTAATCATGATTCTCACTTGTACAAGAACCACGAACGCTTGCGCTTCTGCAAAAATGATGTCTATGACATGGGTGTGGTGCTTCTTGAGATTATCTCAGGCTCAAATCACTTGGACTCACCAACTTTAGCCTTGCAGAAAATAAGGGCTGGAAAGCTAGAAGAAATTGTTGATCCACTTCTTTACTATCATGAACTACCACATTATTGCCAAGAGCAAATACAGATAATTGCAGACCTTGCAACAAGATGCCTGCTATTTGGTGCAGATGGAAAGCTAGGAATGATTGATGTTGCCAGGGAGTTAATACACATAACTAAAGAGAGTCTTGATGGAGGAATTATGAGAGGACCTGCACTGCAGGAGACATTCTCAAATTCAAGCCTTCTTCAAATGATATCAATGTCTCCTGATTCTATGAATGTTCCTTGAATTTCCCTCCTTCATTGTGCCAGTCAGTTTAGTTTGTCAGTCCCTAAAAGAAAAGATGAGCAACCACAATTGTATGTGTATGTGTGCATTAGAAATCCCATACCACTGTACATTGGGGAATGGATTGAATATTCTGGTTCTAACATACTTCACTAAGCCGTCTAAGCAAGTGTATGTGGTTAATCAGTTGATATCTCTTAACAAATTGAATCAGTTGCTATTTATGCATGCGTGTGTATCATTTTCTTGTATAAAGTAGTAGTTTTTTATGGGTCGATATATGAGTAATTTAGTTACAAATGATTGCATTATGACTAATTAACTTACGAAATATAAGATGGCAGTTGAGCTCTGATTCTTGTTTATTATATTTCTTTTAATTACAATAATTTCATTATAAAACATTATTGAAAAGGAAAAGACGAAAAAACAACAGACAACTGAAGATGATACATGTAGTTTAATCACTCAGGTCTTATTTCTTATAAATTTGATCTTTCCAACCAGAAAGGCAGAAACACTGAGCATCATATGCAAACCACTACAATTTAAAAAACATCTATTGTTTGGAATGTTGTAAAATACAATCCTTATTTATCTCTGCACACAACTGATTAAATGAAGCTTGCCAAGCCAATTGCAGTTGGTTATCAGTCCTTAATGAAGGTTGACCTTGATCAGTTTGCTGATCCACTTGAACTCTTGCATTTTATGTGAAAAGCATATTTAACTGACCTGAGTGATTACTGATTATTCTGAGCAAAAACCACTATCCGGTGTCAGACTATGAGCAATAAATTAGCAGTGAGTTGGAATGTTGGGTTGCAACTTAATCACTTCATTTTTCTTTACCTTCATTGGATATTAAGATTGCTGGTCTTTTGAAGTACAAACTTCAGATAGAAATAACTAATAAATTGACAATTGAACTTAAAGGATCTTTACTTTCACGTTTAAAAAAGAACTATAACATATAATCACACATCTCACATATAGTATTATACAGATAAAAGGTCTAAAGCACTTTTTTATCTGTCATACACACCAAATTGGTTATACCCATTTAGGTTTCTTATTATACTCAAATTCCATACTTTTTAAGATTTGAAGTGCTTTTAGATGTATTTTTTTAATTGGCTCAATTTCATGGTCAATTGAGCTTGATTTTGGATAATTTAATTTCATTTTGAACTATTTTATCCTTTTTATCTTATTCATTTCCAATTTAAATTTATATAGGCCTTTATTAGTTTCCATTTCATTTTCAGAAGTCCTTGTATTGTTTTATCTTAATGTTTAAATTAGTTGAGTACTAAACTCTTTTCATTTGATCTGCTGCTTCAAAACTTCAGGGTTACTGATTACTGACTAACCCATCTGTGAATAGGTAATTGATGTTTCTATCAACTGTAAAAATTCACTTCACATTTTAGAGAAGTTGAATCCATTAAACCATCATATTAGTATGTTACCATAACTTTTAATCACTATTTTTCATAATTAGAATATTATCTGTAACTAAAGTGCAAAGAGGATGTGACAACACTAATTCCTATATTCTTTCTCTATGGCCATGTGCTTGGTTTGAATTTTTCATCATGTGAATGGACAACTAAGTTGACATGCCGCATGTGCAGCGTGTCCCACCTGAAGCAACAATAAGTTATTTTGCGGCACAACGTGCAAGCAATTTATCGAACAACTCTTATATTCTTATATCAAATAGTATATATATATTTTTTATATTTAATTTAATATTATTTATTATATTTATTTTTTTTTCAATTATATCTATTAAAAATAATATAAATAATATCTACAAAAATAAAATTTATTTTCTTTTGTGAAATGCAAAAACATGGATGGGGTTTCCCTAGCTTTATGACCTCCACAATCTGCTATACAGCCAATACTTGAGACAAATTAAGGGTCCACTTTTTCTTTTTCTTTTTTTTCTTTTTTTCTTTTTTATCATCCACCTTTTTTTATTGGAAAGGAGGCTCCAAGATATGATCGTGAATGGGTATATAAAAAGTGGACTAAACGCGAATATTAAAACTTATCAGGAAAATATTATTATCTGTGTATAAATATAATGTTATTTTTATACACATTTATATAATTAATGTGTAAAAAAATTAATTTTTTTATAAAGTGTAAGTAGGTCTATTTTTATGTGAGTATATGTAAAATTAATATATTACATTTATGTACCAACAAAAATATCTCCTTATCAAGATAGGATCATATGTTACAAAACTCTAAGAATTCATGATTTTCATGTCATAAAATAATTTGGAGTAAATACAAAATTCAGTTTCTAAAAGATGTTATGTTGAATGTATTTTTGTTCCTTGAAAATGTGTATGTGCACAATTTAATCTATAAAGTTTTGAAATACCCAACAAGTTCACCCTTTCATCCATTGGTGTTTAGAATTCTAGAGGATTAAATTGCTGGTCATTTTATAATTTTGAGGACTAAGTTGTGCATACACATATTTTTAGGAATCAAAGACACACAACATCTTTTAGAGAAAATTGTATATTTACTCAATAATTTTAATACTTGTGTTTAAAATCGAGATCAAAGATGTATACTTGATAATGCTCTTAAACGATTGTTAAAAGTTAAAGACGATGGTTTTCTCTTTACATGACAATGACAATAATAACAGTGGAGAGCAGTATATAGTACTTAGGACTGCACATTAAAAGAGAAAAATATATTAAAATAGATCCCAATTAAAAATGTTTAACCTTCAACAAATGTTCAAGAACAACTTGCAAATATGAATTTCACTTAAGTACCTCCTTGTTATACTTTATATTCATAGATTCTCCTTTCATTTAAGTGCCTAAGAAATTGGAACAAAGATCATTATATACCTTTTTTAAGGGTGTATGTATTGTATATATTTTTTTTAAAGGTATATAATTTGGTAAGAGAAAGTGATTAAAAAAAATATGTATGATGAATGGTATTAAGAAAAATGTAAAAAATGATGTGAGAAAAAAATAAAAAAAAAAAATTAGAGTTGAGGAAATTGTATAGGGAATATTTCCTTCAAATTAGCTCACTTTCTTTTGGGCCTTTTTTTGTGACTTTTGAGAGATATTTTTGGATAAGTACATCTTTAACACTTTAAATTTATATATATTCATAAAAAATTGGAAAGAGATAATAGTTTTTTATGATAAATAAGTTTAGCAGAACTCGTCTATCCTTTCTCTATAATTTTTTGTAAATATATATAAATCTGACATATTAAATTTGTACCCACCAAAAAATATCTCCACCTCTTGATCCTTCATCCACGACTTCTATATTTGTATATTCTTCATATTCAAATTGGTAACCCAATTTATATCATGTAAAGTTTTTTTTTTTTTTCCTTTTTGATGTGAATTAAATGATAATATTTTATATATTAGTTAAAATTTTTAATCACCATATACAGTCAATAGTATCCACATTGACTAATGCAATTGTCAGTACTTCACTATTAATGTGCACCTATTTTTCATTTAATTAATTATATTACCTAGATATAAAATTATTTTCTTAACAATAGTCCCTTTTACAACATATAATAATGACAAGAAAAAGAAAAGTAGTGGTGAAGTAGGTGAATCATACTCAAAAGAGAACAACTATTTAAACTTCAGATATGGTAATTGTATAATTGTATAATTGTAAAAAGGTTTTTCAATCGTGACATTATTTGAGAGGTTACTCTCACAATAATCTTATAAAAATACTCTAATTAAATATGAAAAAGTTAAAGGAAATGTACAATATACAATGAAAAAGTAATAGTTTATATCAAAAAGAACAAAAAGAAATAAGAGTTTTCCATATATATATATATATATATATATATATATATATATATATATATACAATAATAAACAATTAAACTTTTTTTCATTAGGTGAGATCACCATACATAGATCAACGACGTCGTTCAGATCTTCTATCATAATCAAGTATTTAAAAATGTCATTCAAATCTAAATCTTTTTTAAATGTTTCACCTATAGTCTTTCTTGGTCTCCATCTACCTCTAGATTTATTGTTTTTCATCTGATCTACTCTTCTTACCGGAGCTTTTAAGGGTATTCTACTTACATGTCGAAATCACTTAAGGCGAGATTCTACTATCTTTTCACAATAGGTGTTACCTCTACTTTCTCTTTAATGCATTCATTCTTAATCTTATCTTCTTTTATATGATCATACATCCAGGGCAACATCTTCATCTCCGCAACACTGATCTTATGCTCTTGCTGACTTTTTACCGCCCAACATTCAGTACCATATGACATCTCGGGCCTTATAACTATACGGTAAAATTTACCCTTAAACTTGAGAGACACTTTTCTATCACAAATCACTCCTGAAGCACTCCTCCATTTCATCCATCTAGCTTGAATTATATGGTTTACATCTCCCTCTATCTCTCCGTCCTTTTGTATGATAGATCAAAAATACCTAAACCGTGTAACTTGTGGTATGATGTGGTCTCCAATATATATGGAAAAAGATACTCCTACATCCTTTTCAGGAATGTAGGTACTGTACATACTATTTTTAAGAGTGTGTGATTAAGTGAAAGAAAAGTGATAGAAAAAAATAAATATAATAAATAATATTAAATAAAATGTGAATAGAAATGTATGTATTATTTATATAAGAATATAATATATATATATATATATATATAGGGAGATCGTTTCTATTTAGTGTAAGTAGTTTTTTTTTTACACTTTTTCAATCGTTAGATTCACTTTTATCTAATGAAAGATTATTTCGTTAAAAATAAATATTAATAAAAGTAAATCTAAATAAAATATTAAATAAAAAAATATTACACTTTAGTATAAATTGATCCTACTTCATATATATATATATATATATAACAGAAAAAAAAAAGTCAATATGTCCCAAAACCAAAAGAGATGGAGAAAGGATAAAAAAGCGCTTTATTTATTTATTATTATTTTTGGCTATAATTTGCCTTTTGAAAGTTCCACAAAACAGGTGGAGTGGTAAGCTAACTTGTCTCCTATACAGACACGAGGAGTGCTCTAAAGAATTGACTGACTCTGTTATTCCCTTGACCTCTATATATAAATATAACAAACCATAACACTTGCTCGGATCTCTCTTCTCAACCCTTTACCATCTTTTCAGAATATTTGCTCTTGATTTTGTTCAAGGTGCGTTATTTGCTTTGTTTCAAAGCTTATTATCTCCATAAGAGCCTTTTCATTTGTTAATGCTATGTTTGGTATTTGTTTCATGCATCAAGTTGTCATCTTTTCTGGGTTTTCTGAGATGGCTACAAAGTCTCTTCCAATGATCCTTTGGGGTATTTGTATTAACCACTGCACCAAAAAATGGCAGAGTTCCTGAAGCAACCTATTTTGTAATTCCTTTTTATCTGGCAATAAAAAAAAAAGGCTTTTTTTGAGATCCGATAATAGCCAACTGTGATTAGATGAACAGCAAAAAGCCATTGCCTTTTGGGTTGATTTATATGTGCATGACATTGTACAAAAATTTAGTCTTTATAACCACTGATTAATGTTGGGAAAACTGTTAAAGTAAAAAATAACATATCATGAAATGAAGCAAATTTTTTTGGTGAAGTTAGGGTCCATATGATTATTTGGACCATGCCTGGATATTGATTCATATCCATGTGCTGATGGAGCATGACCTGTAAAACTTGACTATATAGATACTAGACTTGATGTTTCATGTCTGTTGAAAAAAAAAAATTTAGTCTTACACCATGTTTACTCTTATTGATTCATCAAAAACAATGTTTATTCTTTTTGTATGTCATGCCTTTAAAGATGAGTGAGAATGGTGAAGAAGCTCGAGAAAACCGTCCAGCTCCCCGCTTGAATGAAAGGATTCTTTCATCTTTATCGAGGAGATCAGTTGCTGCCCACCCTTGGCATGATCTTGAAATTGGTACTGTTATTGACTATATTGCTTGTCCTATTTATCTTGCGCATTGGCATTCAATTTACATTAGAGGTCTTAAACCATGTTACAAATGTTCTTAATTTTCTTATGCAGGACCTGGAGCGCCCCATATTTTCAATGTTGTAAGTCTTCATCTTCTGCTTCCGGAAAGAATACTGGTGCCTTATCATACTACCTAGTACTGGATGAAAGAATGTCAACAATGATGTTATTAATTTCAACATTTACTTTAGAAAAACTTTATCGTGTAACCTTTGCAGTGGTGCAATACTGCAACCAGTAGGTGGCAGTATCTGGACCAGTGTATTCTGCCAAAAAAATTTTTTTGCATTAGATTCATATTTAATCCAGTGTTCAAAAAACTGCTACATGAGCAGTTCTATTAGTGATACCAAATTAGTGGTTTCACCATAGACATGACCTCTATTGGTTTTTAGGAAAAGTAGGTATAAATAACAACTACAAACCAAGGTCTTTAGGTAGAAGAGGCACAAAGTAGACATGAATTATAATTAAAGTGCAAACAGTCCCCAATTTCTTGCAAGCAGCTTTATTATCCTTTAGAATGCAGTTTCTGAAAAAACCAAACATAACACAAGTACACAAATCAGCCATGCTGGAAGTATACATAATTTTTATATTGGAGTTTTAGACTAAATATTTTTTATTTTTGGGGGTTCATCTTCCTGTATACAAATCACAATTTACTTGTAAAAGTAGAAATAACACTAGCTGCTAAAGAACAGAAGAAAGTCGTGCAGGCTTTACACAAATTAGGTCTGAATGTTCTTCCTGTTCTTGATGAATCTAGATAGAATTTTCATATAACAAGATTATGTTCCTTGCTCAATCTTTACACAAATTAGGTCTGCATTTCTCCATTTAGATACTGAACAGATTCCTGGACTAGATAAGTGTCATAATTCTATCTCACTTTGTTGCATCAATCTAAGACCTTTTGCCTGTCAGACTTCCTTAAATCAAATTCTGTAACACCTACACTCCTAAAAGTATTTCTAGTTCTATCTTTTAACATTTTGAAATCTCCAATAACTTATCTTCTCTTAATAACAATATTTATGCAAAATCTGTAATTCCGTTTTGACCTGAAATTTCCCAGTATATTATGGTGGTTCTGCTTGTTCAATGGTTAGTTGCTACCTGCAGGTTGTGGAGATCACTAAGGGAAGCAAGGTCAAATATGAACTTGACAAAAAGACTGGATTAATTAAGGTACGAAGCCTGCGTTTTGAAATGGAAATCTCTAGTGCTATAATCTTAAACATATTGTACAAAGAACACCCTGTCTTCCAGATGATATTTTTCTAGTCCAGTTGTTGACCAACCTGAAAGCAACAGGATGGGTTGGTGGGCAATTTGAACAAACATGAACTTGGAATCTCTCTTTCTTTTTTTTTTTTTTTTTTTTTTCGGGGGGTGGGGTTGAAAAGAGGTGGAGGATGAAGCAATTTTTTCTTCCAGTCTTGTACATTATTGACCCTTTCAATTCTGACTTCTGCTTTTCATTACTCATCTATCTTTGGATTCTTCTTACCATCTGAATAATGCTCAGGTTGATCGGATTTTGTATTCATCAGTTGTTTATCCTCATAACTATGGTTTTATTCCTCGAACTCTGTGTGAAGACAATGATCCAATTGATGTCTTGGTTCTCATGCAGGTAAAGTCTTACCATTTCAAATTCATCCAAGTTATACAAGAGACATTAATTACTAGTTAATATATAGTAATACTAATATTAGCCATTGTTCTCTCTTTATCAGCAATAAGCTAAAAGCTGCTGCTGAAATTTTGACATATTTAAATTATATTGAAGAAAAAGCACACATCAACTTTGAATTATTGGTTAATCACCCAAATTATGATCATATTTTTCAGTTATCCTTACCTTCATCAAAAGATGATACCAAATAAACTCAAATCCTGGATTAGCCATGTTATGTTTCCAGATAATTAATTTGATGACTATGAGCTATATATCAACAAGGTAATCCATTAGTAGCTTACTGAATTACTGATGTGGTAGGAGCCAGTTCTTCCTGGTTGTTTCCTGCGAGCCAGGGCCATTGGACTGATGCCCATGATTGACCAGGTATCTTTTTGGCTTTTTAGCCAATAAAACAATTGTCACTTCTTTCCACCCATTTACATAATAACAAATTTGTTCTATTGGCACAGGGGGAGAAGGATGATAAAATTATTGCGGTATGTGCTGATGATCCAGAGTATAAGCACTATACTGACTTAAAAGAACTTCCACCTCATCGCCTCTCTGAGATCCGACGCTTCTTTGAAGACTGTATCCTTAACAATCTTAATTCAGGATTTTGTTGCCTAAGTTTCTGTAAGCTTAGTTTATATTTTCTTCACAATTTGAGTGCAGTTTCTTAACATATTGCTCAGACAAGAGGAATGAGAACAAGGAGGTAGCAGTTAATGAGTTTTTGCCTCCATCCACTGCTATTGAAGCCATCCAGTACTCAATGTCAGTATATATCGAGCAACTATTAATTTCTTTTGTTCTTCTCGTATCTAATTAAAATTTGCTTTTAGAGAAAAAATTTATGGCAAATAAGATAATATTCCAACAACACAATTTTGTCAATCTCCTGGATCATTCATTTCTCTACCGTACTTCTGTGATTTCTTTTTTGGTCATTCCTCTCCCATTTTTATGTAACACATATTTCACTATCTGCAATCTGCATCATTTCATCTCACTGTAATATCTTATCTCTGATTTGGTGCAGGGATCTTTATGCGGAGTATATTCTGCACACCTTGAGGCGATAGACAATAATACTATTCTCCATGAATCAGAATAAGTCGCATGCTAGACGGTTTCTGAATTTATTTTGATGAAACTATATTTGTTATTTGTATTGATTTGGATAATATACCAGTTGTGTTTGGTTTATTAAGTGAAGAACTACCATCAACTGTACTCAATATGTAATGCTTCATGTAGAATCCTAGTTGATTGAAATGTTTTCTTATATTATTCAGTTTCCAATTCATAATTTGTTGATCTGTTTTTATCAGTTTTGATTCTACACGCACTTGTAACCTTCATTCTGGACTATTGAGTACTTCTGGCTACATTTATAGTCCAGATTAGCCTAAATCTTGAGGTATTAAAATGTGCTGTACCCAGGATACCCTGCAAAATAGTATCATCTTCAACAGCAGTATGAAGTATCAATAGGATACCTGTTATAGGAAGCTATCATATGGGCTCTTTACAAACAATTTGACACTGACATGTTGGCTATCTGCCCTAAATGTGAGATTCTGGTCTGTCAGAACTTGTTTTATATGACCTCTCCACTCCTATACTCTGGAACAAGATTATGGTCTTGATGAGTGCTCCTAGTCCTAGGCTCCTAGCCTTCATCATACAATTTTTTTTTTCTTTAATTTTATGTTAATACAGGTGGGATGTCATAATAATTAAATAAATTATAGTATTTTATTGTGTATGCAATGATTAATATTGACTTTTAGAACATCAGTGTTTCTATTTTAATTTAGGAGTTTGACTTTATCAACAAATTGGCCATATATTTTTTTTTTACTTCTAACCATGGTTTTTGTCTTATATTGGATTAAACTACAAAAGGCAACATATATTATTGTTTTAATGTTTTCTAATTAACTAAATGTATGATGGGAGCTATATATACTATACTACAAAACCAGTCCTCTTACAATACTTTTTAATAATCAAATTTAAATACAAAAATCGGCAATATATAATTAGAATGAAGTTGTACAATGCGATAAATATGTTATATAAATAATTATACATTTTAACTCACCATGTGGCAGAAAGACTAGAATTAGTATACATATAAAGGAACAACGTTTTTTCTTCGGCCATCTAAAGAATTGTTTGTGTGGGTTAGGTCATGAAAAAGAAATGGTCATCAGTACAATTATGTATCGAACAAAATCGAACTGTTTTACAAGCGAGGCTTTGGGTCACAATAATGGGCCTGAAGGAAACGTTGACATATTATCATGAAAAAAATATTATATGAACCCAAATGTTGTCTACATGCTTTATAATTGGACCAGCATGAGCATCTGCTGCAATGGGCACGGTATTGAAAGTCTGAAAACAATTAGTTTTCCAGAAAAAAAATCTCACAAGAGAAGAGAGGAAAGAAAATCAAAATATCATGGGTAGAAATTTTAGAATAAAATCTAACACTAATCTACTTATCAAAAGAGATTAAAATCATAGGTCATAACTACACCCAAAAAAAATAAATAAGAGACCATGTCATAACTACATAATTGCACACATGATTCTATTAGAATTTAAATCGTTTCATTCATTTATTTATTTTGATTAAACTCTGATATAGTTACCAACTTGCGTTAGTCCAAGTGGCAATGAACTTATACACTTTAAGCATATAGTCAAGGACTTGATTCTTGACTCATGTGTATAGAAAAAAATATAATTAGAAATGATCGCTTCCTTTAGAGCCAACAGTATTGCAGTAGATTAGTTCTTCGCTTTTCAGGTGGAGAGATACTGCAAGGGGAAAAAAACCTCTGATATAGTCATAAATTTTGCACAGCTACAATCGAAACTTGTATTAGTAGTATTATTCTAATATTTATTAATCCATATTGCATCTACTACTTGCCTCATATTTGCCCTCAATATAATAAATTATGGCTATTATTGGTGTGTGTGTGCGCGCACCTTGCATGACTTTGTAATATATCATAAACACAACATCATTTCGAGGGATGAAGTGGAATCAATGGATCAAGATCTTCTGCGGTTTATAAAAAGCTGTAGAGGATTTCAGCCCGTGAAAATAATTATTTTTATGGTAAATTTTGAAAGAAATATGGTTAGTGATAGTTCTACCGTCAGATCCTCAACTCCAAGTGGTGCAGTTCTTTTTCTAACTCTAGAGGATCAAGTTCCAGAACAAATTCGCAAGAAACTAAGCATAAAACAATAAATTATCTTTATTATAAATTCGCCAAAAGATAAGGAAGCACTTAGTACTGTGGAAGATGCCGTTCAGTATATATGGCACTACAGAAACCAGCTGCTAGAGGAAGGCCCCTTGGTTCTTGGTTTCTAGTTTGGGAAGGAACTTTGCGTCTAAGAATGAGAGAACATGAGCTTGATGACTATTAATGTAAAGACATCTAATTCGTTGAAATGTGAACATGAATTCACATGCAAATGTTGAGGCCCAAAAAGATAGAAAAACAACACGAGTATTGTTGTAAAGCATTAAAGTCAAATTTGATAAGTGTAAAGTTATGGAAGTCATATTTTATTTTAATACATATATGAGTATATTTTTAATATGACTTAACGTAATTTTACATAGGTTAAATACTAATTTAAATGACTAAGGTAAAAAATTTCAAATAAAAAATTACTCGTAACACTGTGAGTAGTGTGAGTTGTATGTGCGAGAGAGAGCCCATAATTTTCAAAGTGCATGTGAATCACGCATTCAGTTTTCATGGCATAAAATCGGAATAAAGTCTGATTAGATTATCAGGTGGTCGGCGGTCCATATCCATTGTCCTAGCTCCCTGGCCTGCACACCCCAGGCAGAGTCAAACTTTCCTTACCTAACTTGCATGCCTTCTCTCTGCTTCAATATCATCCACACACCTAAGCAAAAGATACTGAAGAAAGTAAATTTTCCACATCAATACTCTTATCTTCTCTTTCCTACTTCATTTGGGTCGCACAAGCACAACAACCAAATTTACACAATTATCTCAGCACAGACTCTGCATATACAGTCAATTAGTCATTGATGTGGATGTGTGTTTCCATCTGAGGTCTGAGCAATACTACCTACATCATTAACAATGTTTTCATGTCAAATTCAAATGTAACCACACCCTGAGAGATTATGTTCGGATAAACTGATTGAGACTTTATGTGGAATTTATTCGAGGGTGAAAAGGTATATCCAAAATTCCAATGACTGATTGATTTAGATTTTAGAGAGTCAAAAATCATATCTTTGCCATTCTTTAAGTATAGTTGATTTTAGGTTTTTTTTTTTTAAAAAAAAATATTTGATCAGTATTCATAGGCATTACTAAGACTAACTCCTCAGACTGTTACAAATTGAACGCAGTCCCAACAATTACCGTATTCAAGGATAATTGATTTTAGGTTGTGATATATCTATTGATATATATTTAATCCCACACTTCATATTACAAAATCAATTTTAACAAGTGAAATTCAGTAAAAAAAATTTAAATTATCTCTATTGTTGCATTTCAATAGTGATTATATTTTTGTAACAAAAAAAGTTATTTTATTCTATAATAATCAAATAAACTAACAAAATCTTAAAATAATTATTTTAACATTATTTTTTTATATTCTTTCCCAAGCTAGCATTAATTATTTTTTTATATTCTTTCCCAAGCTGGCATTAATTCTTCGTTATTAGAAGTCAAGTGCCTAATTTCAGTCAGATTGTAAAAGAATTGATTTTAAATATCTTAATTTGTTTTGAGTGCGTGCCACATAATTTTTATTCTATTATTCCAAACGGCAACAACATTTTTGTCCTTCTTTTTCTATTGTATGCAACAATGCATGGTTGGTATATCCTTGAGAACCTCTCTCATTTAAAAGTGCCAAACTATGTTAGACTTTATTCCATGGTTTCAAAGTCTTAAAATTATTTTACAATTTATATATTGTCTCACCTATCAAAGCATTCATAGTTTGATACTGGATTAATTATACATTGAGTGAAGAGATGATGGTTTCCTTTGATCTAGTTAATTGAGGTTGAACTGATGTTGAAATCTTATTTAAAATATATCTAATGTTACATGCGTTTATGATATGACAGAAATTGAATTCGTAACATTAAATATATTACGAGAAAATCTATATGACAATGCTATGTGAGTTATCAAATTATTGGCTATTGGCATGGAAATAGGTCAAATTGTTTGTTAGAAGTTTATAGTTTGGGCTGTTTGATGTCTGACTTATTTAAACAAATTAGGTTAAAACTTTTTTAAAAGTTTGTTTAATTAAAAATATCAAGTCTCAAGTCATCTAATAAGTCTTTTAAGTTTGATAAGTTCGGTTTGATCTATTTAAATATATATAATATAATATATATAGTTATAATAATTATAAATTATAATTATAATTATTAATTTATTATAATATATTAGTATATTTTTAATTAAATTTTAATAAAAATTAATAACTAAAACTTAAGTTAATAAGTTAAAATAAAAATAACATATTTATTATTATATTTAATGTAATATATTTATTAGAATAAAAATAATAAGTTAACACGCATCCCTACTTTTATAGATATTCACTCTTTTTTTAATTCTGGTCTTTGGTCGATGTGAGACTTGAATATATACTAAGTTACAAAATTATTATAGGCATATAGTTGCAAAACATGAAGTTAATTTTATAACTTAGTATATCTCTAAGTCTCACATCTGCTAAAGACTAGAATAAGAAAATGGCGAACATCTATAAAATTAGAAGGTGAGTGTTAAGTTATAACAAAAGTCTATTGGCCTTAAGTAAGCTCGTTAGCTTATTCAAGGTTTAGACATGTTAGTTTATGTAAAGACATGTTAACCTATTTAAAGGTAGACTTGTTAATCTATGTAAAAACATGTTAGCCTATTTAAAAGTATGTCTGTTAGCTTATGTAAAGGTCTGTTGGTCTATTTAAAGGTAGGTCTGTTGGCCTATTTAAAGGTCTTATTGTAAAGTAATTCTTTAAATAGACTTTCAAACCAGATCAGACTTTTAAAAATGTTAAGTCAGACCTTAAAAATTGACCTATTACAGGCTCATAGGTCAAACTCAAACCTTATAGTTAAGATATAGATCAAACATGTTCAAGGCAAAGTATGATAATTGATTAGTCATTAATTTTTTTTCTGAATAAAAAATAAATAAAGTAAATTAACAAGTGAATTGGTTACTTTCTTAATTTTATATATTTATGTTAAAATGCACGTATTGCATGACTTGACGCTTGAACTGTAAAATTTTAATTTGTCTAGTCTGTTCATATCTATATATCTAAAAAGATCTGAACTGCTAATTAGATTAAGTGCTAATTCAAATAAACAGTATGTTATCATTGAGACAGTTATGTTTCAATTTCGCATGATGTCCCAAATGTCTTGAATCACGGATACACATTTCGGGCCAAAAAATTAAATAAAGAAGGAAAATTGTGCAGTGCAATAATGTATTTATCGGGTCACATTCTGTGTATGACATTATTATACGCATCTGTTGGACCACCATTATCTGACATAATAGTTTTCGACCATTATATCTCTGAATATTATCTTCTTTAGCAAAATCATAATAGGACCGCGGAAACTAAAGGAGCAGTCTAGTTGGATAGCTAGGCATCTAATGTTTGATAACATTCAATTACTTGTATATAGTTCACATATACATGAATTGTCACTATAGCTACCTTAATAGAAGTAATTATCAGCAAATTCTTTTCAAAAGTGCAATTTAAAAACTGTGCAATTTGAGAAAGATCTTAAATTTAAATTCTTTTTTATATAAGAGGGATGGACTTTACATGTTTTGCATGATTCAATTTTTAAAAGATAGGAAAGAAAAAGAGTAAATTACCTTATTGGGTAAGGAAAAATTGTTTGGATCATGATAATTTTATTCTTAATACCAATTTAAATTTAGAGAACCTCTTGTTCAAAATGAAATTATACACCTTCTCTATGTAAGTAACTTTACGGTGATAACTAAGAGAGTTTATTGTGTAATTTGAAATCAATGGGGGCTTGAGCAGAAGTTTTAAAATTCTCATGGGAGGTTAGTATAATTCACTCTGGATTTTACTTGTTGGCCAAACTCTCCTGATTGTCTCAATGTTCAATAGGCTTAAGTTTGAGCTTATTATATGTTTATTCTCTAATGCAATGTAGAAGTATTTTACTATTATTATATATAAAAAAATCAGTGGGATTAAATGAATGAACACTCTACCAGGAGGACTAAAGTTTGAAACATGGAGTAGGTACTTATGAGGAGATCAGCTTCTTGATTAGTAATTAATCACAATCATGTCCGCTGGATTAGTGTTAAAATGATACATGTGGGAATATCTCAATTAAAGAAAAAAAATCCATTTAATTCTTACGAATTGAACAAATTTCCAGTTTCTGTTCCCTTAATTAAAATGTGTCACCTCAATAAAAAATAAACACTTCATCTTTTTCACTCAAAAAAAAAAAAAAATTGACACCATTTCCCTACCGTCCCTTGCCTAGCGAGTTTACTACTGTCAAGGTCGTCCTCGTGATGTTGAAGCTTAAGAAACTGAGAAAAAGATGCCAGAACATTCTTGATTGAAAGTAACATTTACTTTAAACCCTAAATTCTAAATTTTAAATTCTAAACTCTAAATCTAAGGCTATGTTTGAGAGTTTGGAGGGAAAGGAAAAGAAAGAGTTTAAAGGGAAAGGAAGGGAAAGAAAATGAGAAGTTTATCATATCCTTTGTTTGAGAGTGTGAAATATATGAGGGAAAGGAAATAGAGAGTTTAAGATATACTTTTTACTATTTCACCCTTTATTCAAAAAAAATAACATAATTAATGTTTTATAAAAAATTAACATAATTAAATTCTTTAGCAATACAGAAAATGTAAAATGCAACAATATCTTATTGAGGAGGCCTTCATCAGCCAAATCATGGAGAATCGAATTCAATAGCTTGAAATTGACAGATCGAGATTCAGTTTCAAATTTAGAAATAAATGAATGGGAAATTGATGAGAATTCCCTGAGAATAGTTCCCCAGAAAGGCAACGAAGCAAGAACCATAGCCAAAAACAAGGACCAGGACAAAATGGGCAAATCCTAATCTTCCTCCACCATGCAAGTGCAAATGCTTCTTCATCTTGCTCTCGTTCTTGTTGGCTTTATCCTCACGACCCAAATCCATGGATTCCTAGTCCAACCTAGTGAGACCCTTCTCAGAAAATGCCAAGTACAGACGCGCATCGACGCCGCCAGCCGTTTTCGGTCCAGATCCCGCCGGCGCTTCACCAGATCCGAGCCCCGTCGAGACGCGCTGCACACCGGAGCTCAACCAGCACCCCACGACATCGAGCTGTCCGCACCAGCCGGCACCGTCCGAAGTGCCGCCCAGATCCGAGTTCCCCACTAACTGCGCCGCCTCTACTTCACGGTTCTTCCCCTTCCAGCTCCTTTTGCTTCTTCTGCTGTGTTTGAGTTTCCATGGACACTTCTCTTTTGGTTCCATTGCACGGTTTCGAAGCCGTGCTCGAATCAGTTTGGTGGCATTCATCATGAATCTGAGAACAGATGAAAAATATAAAAATATAAATTCTAATTTTTAATAAGGGCATTTTAGTATATTTGTTTGTTTTTTCTCACAAAATCCCCTGATTTGGGGGAACCGTGAATTGGTGAGAAGGAGGGCTTCAGAAGGTTAATGAAATATTCTTATTCCCTTTCCCTCCCATTAAAAAACTTCCAAACAAGAGAATGGTATAAGATTAACCTTCCTCTTCCCTCCCTTTCTCTCTTAAAATTAGCTTCCAAACATAGCCTAAAAGATTGAAAGAGAGGGAATTGGATCTCCAAAAAACGGCTTTATTTTATTCAGACGAGTAAAAGAGATTAAGTGTCAACTTTTAATTGAGGTGACACATCTTAATTGAGAGAACAAAAAAGGGGAAAAAAATAGAGGTAGGTGATTTTAATCCTAATTCTCACTCATTTGAAAAGACACTATATTTTTTATTATTGCGATCACATGTCTTGTGTGGTTTTAGTACATAGTTATGGAAATAAACACCTATATATATAGTTTTTCTTCGAATTAATAAAAAAGGTTGTGCTATTAGTTTGAGATTAATTAAACTATTATTCTATCTAGATGCAAGAGAGAATAAAGAGTTTATTTTTAAATGTCGATCATAACCAGTCAAAGTTTTATTTTAAAAAATTACATTAATAACGACTAGAATGATAATCTAAGTGTTGATTAGATTGAGTAAAGTTAATTATTAATTACTCATGTATATAGTTTGGTTGTTAATTTAAACAAATAATATATATAAGAAGTCTATTATCCAAATTATTGATCTATAAAGGTTTTATTGTAACAATAAAAACATGGGGTATAGCCTCTTGACAAAATGAATAAAAGCTAAGACACTATAAAAAAATTTGCAATTTGCGGCGGTTCAAAATTAAGTTTTCCGGTGGTTTTAGTCTCCGCACAAAAAAATAGCGGCGGTTCCAAAACCGTTGTAAATACAAGGGTCCTTAAATTATTTCGCAATGGTTTTATATATGGAAAGACCGGTGCTATTATTTTTCACAGCAGTTTTTGTAGTGGTATTTTAGTGGCGGTTTTAACCATTGTTAAAATTTTAATATTTTATTTGTTATTTATTTATTGAGGTAGTTTTAAACTGCCACTACAATTGAAAAAAGTTGACATTTTTTTACGGCCTTTGAAACCGCCGCTAAAACTTTGTATTCCATTATTATTTATTTATAGTGGCTGTTTGAAAAGTGTTGCTATAATTAAAAAATAGCTTACGTATTTTTTTGTGGCAGTTTGTAATCGCCGCTGTTATTTTTTAATTTAAATTAGTTTTATTTTCATAAGTTTGTTGCCATGCCAATTTTATTACATTTCAACCTGTTTTATATTACAACTAGTATATTCAAATGAAATTATAAAACATTTAAATTTTAACAAATATATTAATTTGTCAAACAAAATTCAATACACAAGTAAACTAAAATCCAGTAAAAACAAAATAAGCAAACAAAAATCAATTACAAACGAAATAATATTTTAATAATACAACAATAGTAAATTATTTTTCTATCATAAGACATTCACTTTCCATTTTGATTAGAATCATGTCTAATTTGAGCATTATGACTTGCTGAGGAAGACGATCTGGCATCTAGTGAAATTGATCCACTTCCTTCATTGAAGCCTAAAAATATAAACAAACTATGAGTTTATGCATTCGATAAAAGCACCATGAATTTTAAAATAAACACACCATAAGTTGACTGAAGTCCAAACACACCATACAACATTATGAATGTTTCCCAAAAAATTATGAATGTATTAGGAATCTCAGCATTTAATATTTATTTAACTTAATTCCCTTCTTTTAGCCATCTATCTCACATATGATTCACACAATAAGTATAGTTGAGTAAACATTTCCAATAAATTTCAAATGCAACACCCAACAAAGTAATGAAACAAATCATGATTTGATGTGCAAATAGGATTTATATATCCCATAATTCCATAACCAACAACAAGCATTTTAGAAAATACATCAACATATCACATTCAAGAATACAATTAAAACAAAACAATGAGAATATAAACAAGTTTTATATAATCCATGACTCAAACTTTTCATCAAACAAATGATCATCCACATGCTCAGCAGGAAATTTAACTAGGACCATACTTCACTTTTTACAATGATATCAAGAAATTTAAAATATATATCATTGCATTAACCATAGAGGCCAACTCAGCAGGAAAATCACCTCCTGTTGAAGTAAATATCTTGCTATAACACCTTTAAATGCTCGCCTTCTCAATCTCTCAGTTTCCACCACTAATTCAAGCTTCTGCACCTTTAATTTCTCAACTTCTAACTTCAACTTCATCTCATCCACCTTTGTTTGAATTGGTGGAATTAAAGATATTATACTAAACTGATGAGCTGTGTGAGCAAATATTTGAGTAAGAGATGACTCAAAACCCACACCCGAACTCGGCCGAAGTGCTCTTTCCCTAAAACCCGAACAAGTGAATCATCTTGTGAAATTTGTTGTGATGAGCCATCTTGTTACTTAATATTTATAATTTTCTCCTACAAACATGTAAGATTTCAACCATTAAAGTTTAAATTTATACATTGAGTAAAATATTAATAAAAAAATTAAGCAACATCAATTTCTTAAATTACTTACACCAACAATTTTGGCCTCATCATTGACATAAAAAAATTTGAAAAATCGCAGAGAACAGAAAACTCTAGAGTATGGCAAAGTGCTTGAAGCACACCAGATAAATTCAACAAAAAGCAGAGACATTGAGATGAACCTGTATGGTGTCGCTGCTGCTGAGACCACTGGAACATTGAGTGCGTGGTTGTGCATTGAGATGTTAGGGTAGAGAATGAGATTGAGAGGGAATGGTGAAATGTTAGGGTAGATCTAAATGAGAGGGAAGGAAAAAAGAGAAAGGAATGAAATTTTAGAAACGGGGGATAATTTTTTTTAATAAATCGCCACAAAATTTTAAATTTTGTGACAGTTAAAAAAATCGCAGTCTAAATTGTCAGTAATTGTGACAGTTTAAGAAATTGCCACAAATAAATTGTCGCTGTTTACTAATTTTTTAATAGTGAGAGTTTATGCAATTTATCCAGAACAAATCTCTAGCAATCAAATAAAATAGTTTGTACGAAGTAATTGATGAGCAAAAAATTTAAAATTAAATGATAATATTATTTTTGAAATGATAAATAAAGTGTATCTAACTAACTTTGTTACACTTCGATTAAAAACAATAGGATAATATAGGTTTTATATCTATTCAGGTGGCAATTAATGATTTCCTACGCAGCTAATAACACATATTATTACATTTTGGGAGATTCTTGCGTATATATACATCCAATAACTAATATTTTATTTTAAAATTAATTTGTTCGTGCAAATTTTTTTAAGCTTCTCATGATATTCCTACATTTTTGTGGTGTAAGAATAATTATTTTTGCTACGGAGTAATAGATAAGTCATTCTCACAAGTAACATCTCTAATGTTTAAACTTTTATCTTTTTTTAAGAGAATAATTCTCTTATCTCTGCGCTTAACCCTTGTGGATTGCATATTTAATTTTTGTATTAGCAATATGTCACGGTAGAATTGGTGGGATGCACATTCTTTGCACATAAGAACTTCACCAACATGTGCACGCATATATACAAGTCAATGACAGTCATTGGTATAGCTGTAAATTGATGTGTACCTAAGGGATGTGTCATGTGTGAATTGATGAGCTTGCAAAGTTGTAAGGAAAAAAAATCAAAGGCATATACTGCAGTCAGCAATACAGCTTGGCAGATGACTCCATCATAATTATACTCATACAATTTTGCAGTGGAAAGCAACAAAAGCGAAGAACAAAAGCAACACATGCTTACAATACATGAATAAATGAAAGAAGAAGAAGGAGGGGGCGGGGGAGCTGTAGTATCTAGTGGCCTAAAGTTACTAAAGGCTACGCAATTGAAGGTTGGAAAGCGACCTAACAGCATGGATAGCCCAACGGTTTTCTCAGAGCGTGGTGTAGTAGTGAGGGCATGTAGTAGAGAGTAGCTACTAGTGTGGGGTTAGTTTCAATATTTTTGTACATGGATAAAAGGAGGTGAATGAAGGAAGGAAGGGGTGTTGGCTTGCTCTGAAGGCTGAAAAATCGAAACTGTAATAGTGTAATTACATATGCTTCTACAGCTACCTAGCTATATAGCTGCAGGCTGCAGCTACTTATTGGCCTATTGCAAAATATATATTGTACCCTCGTTTCTCCACCATACTGCGCCCCTTACATATAGTTATATATACACCTCAAATGGAATTATTGGGTAAGCTCGCCACCACTGAATAAAGTTCCTTTTCCAGCAATCTGGCTGATTTGTATATGTGTCCCCATTCCCTTACATATGGTCCCACCTTGTATTTCTGTGGTCTCCCTTTATCCCTTGGTGGTAGCAGAATTTTAGATTAGCAAGTCTGTGATAGATTGATGAGGTTTTGTCCTCTCATAAACCCCCCCATGGGATCATTTTGTCCCATCTATATGTATTGGCTAATGGGTATTTTGGTAGGGTTATCCTCTGATGAACTCCCCCATGGGATCATTTTGTCCTATGTGTATGTTAATGCAAATGGGTATTTTGGTAGGGTTATATTCTCTCTCTCTCTCTCTCTCTTTAATTAATAGCAATTGACACGACACAAATCTTCGTTGCATATTTTCATTTGCATATGTTTATTAATGATATGACTAAGGCCTGACGATCGTACTGAATTAGTTGCTACAGATTTGTGGTTAAGAATTTGAAATGTTAATTAATGTAGGCTTCACGTAGGTGGATTAACAAAAGTTTTGAAGACTATTTTCTTTACCTGAAAAAATTGGATGTGAACATAGCTCAAAAAGAAACTGGACCACCATGTGGGGGGGGGGGGAAGTGTTGAATATTTTGCTATTAATGTTGGATGAAGTTTCTAAATTAACGTAAAAAAAAAATTTGTAAATTAGATACATGTGTTAAAAATAGAGAAATAAAGATACAGAAAAAAAAAGTTTGAAGAATATTTTTGTATATTCTTTGAATTATCTTTGAATTAATTATTGTGTATAAGATGATTTTCTATTTACAAAAAAAGAAATACATATAAAGAAAGAAATATAATAAAATATAATTAAAATATTATTTATAATTATGTGCAAATCAAATCCCTAAAATAATATAAAATTAAGTCTAATTTAATTTTAAAATATATTTTAGATATTCTAACAGACATACGAGAATAAAATAAACTAAAAATAATTTAAAAATACAACGTCAAGATCTTAGAGAAATCAACAAGCTCAAACTGCAATTAAGATAGAACCATCTGCATATGTGAAAAAATATTTTCCAGAATTTTTCCGTGTTTATAATTTTCTATTTTTAACATGGCATCAGATACATGGTATTCATATTGAGGAGAGTTTCTCCTTTATTGCTCACTATTTTTTCGTCACTCCGTTCCAGACTCAATTGTTATAGACTTCGTCATATATTTTAGACTCCGTTCTGATATCATATGAGATTTTAACCTAAAACTAATTAACATTAAGTGGAGTGACTCAATAGATATATAAACTGCACCCTAAAGATTGATGCAGACGATGTGAGACTCTTAACAGCATGTATGTTATTTTTTGTGCAAATATATTTTGGTCATTAATTAGAATATCTTCTCAGTAGTTTTCCTCACAAAGTAGTTACATTAGAATCATAGTCAGTTGCTCCAATTAGGAGTTATTAACGAAAAAGTTAATGTAGAAAAAGTTCTACGCTGAAAATTGAAAAATAAATTGCGAAAAATATAAAAGAAATCTCAGAGGCTAGCTATAATTGAAGTTTATCCGCAACTAGGATGAGATGTACTGATAAACTATTTTTTATTCAAATTAAAGTTAAGCTACTTTGACTAAGCCCTAATCTGTAGACTACTTTAGGGCACATGCATGTGGTACTAGAAATAATTTGAAGCTCGAGGAGTAACATAAAGTGCGAAGAAGAGATACTAATCCTCCTACCTTAATATGCAAACCAGTTAAGAAAGTAACTTTCTGTTCTCAAAATAAAACACATGATATATACATAAGGATAATAAATCATAAGCTATACCCTTTAGGTGCTTCCAAACACATATATATCTTAGCTAGATAAATAATAGCTAAATAGAAGACAGTGATTTCGAAAGTCATTGATAGAAAACTTAAAGCTTCTATCTAAATCGGCTTTAATTTTACCCAAATCGTAAACCTAACAAAACTGATAAAGCACCCGAAGTAACTGTTTAATTTATGAGAAAGTACTCGACCATTGAAGTAAGGGAAAAAATCAGAAGAATAAAGGAAGAAGTTTAAATTCACTAATTCAGGATGGGTTAGCGAGGCTAACTCTTTTGTGGTAAAATGACCTATAACTGTCTGTAAATTAAGTACTTCACTGGAAACATGGCATATGTAGTTGTTTCTCTATAAAAACCAGTTAGTCTGTGTCCTAATTCTTTGCATCCCCTTCAATATTTAAAGCAGTTACTCTAACATGGGCTGGTTTAAAACTGGTCCACCCCCCTGCCCCTCCCCCTGCCCCTTCTCACCCCACTCCAATCCCCCAGACTCCAATAATGAAAATCTGAAAATTTAGAGCCCCACCTAAGTTCCTGAACTTGAAAAATGATATACAAGAGAAGACTAGAAAATGGAACTTAGAAAACTGAACTGTATAACTGCACTCGATATGTACTATGTATGCATAATAGTTTCATATTTCTTTGCATTATTAATTGTTATCTGTTAAGAAGCATTTAATCTAAGAGGTTTTATAATTATTAACTGAGAGCTGACGAATAATTAGTTTATATTTATATATATCCTAACAAGAGCCACATGATGATTGTTGTACATAATATAATAGTACTAACAGAAGTGTACTTCCTATGAATACAATGTCTCTCTTTGAATATGTCATTTGCATATGATTCGGAGCACATTACTGTGACATAGTGGTATAAACCTGGATAAAAAAGTGTTAGGGAAGGAATTAGAATTTGGTAATGATCCAGAAAAACAAATTAAGGCCTAGTAGCAGTAGGCGTGTGAATATCAAGTCCATGTTGAATAAAAATAATAATTTGAAGTTTTGTACCAATAATAATAATAATAATAATAATAATAATAATAATAATAATAATAATAATAATAATAATAATAATAATAATAATAATTTGAAGTTAATGGAGTTTTGGTGATTATGTGACCTTTGGTGTGGTAGTTAATGTCGGTTATGAAAGTTATGGTGAGTTATTCTTATGAGTTATGAAGAAATATGTTATACTAATGATGAAGAATTACGATGTGAGTTATGTGTCATTAGAAAGAATTATTATTGGAGTTATGTAGTTAGAATGGTATATATATATATATATATATATATATATATATATATATATATATATATATATATATATATATATATGGTGCAAATCCTTCAGTATCTAGAAGTTAGATTGAGTCTCGACTAATCTAGAGTCGAGTCAGGTTAAACCAGTGTAAAGCTCTTCCAACGTTTATCTTTTCTATTTACGAGACTCGAACTTGAAACCTTTCTTAAGGGAAACAAGTGCTAAACCACTTGAACCAACCAAACGTTGGTTTAGGATGATATATTATTGTTGTTAATTAGTGAGAGTTATAGAATGTATAAGGTCTGTTAAACTTTCTTATAAATATCCTATGTATTTTGGGGTTTGTAAAACAAGAAAAAAAAATTACACAATGTCTCTTCCTATATTATTATTCCTTCACTCTAACACAATGGTATCAGAGTTTTTGAGATTTGAGTGATGGTAAATAATGAAATATTTTCATTTCAATTCTTTCGTCTTACAAAAGATAATTATGAAGTTTGGTCTCATCGCATGATCAAGGCATTGTTTGGATCATAAGATGTTTGAGAGATTATAGAGAGTGATTACACTAAGCCACAAAACAAGATCAGTTTGTCTCAAAATGAGAAGGAAGCATTGGCAAAGTCAAAGAAAAAGGACCAACAATCCTTGTCCCTTATCCATCAAGATTTGGATGATTTGATGTTTGAGAAAGTGATCAATGTGTACATTGTGAAAGAAGCATGGGGAGTTTTACAAAATTCTCTCCAAGGTACAAACAATGTGAAGAAGGTTGGATTTCAAATTTACAACGTGAATTTGAAGCTTTGCACATGAAAAATTTGGAATCTTTTTCGAATTATAACTCAATGGTTTTGCCCAATGTTAATCAAATGAAAAGGTAGAGAAAACATTGAAGATGATCATGTGAAAGATAAGATCATTCGCTCTTTGACTCTAAAGTTTAATTATGTGACTTGTGTTTTTTAGATTTCAAATGATTTAGACACCATGATCATTAATTAGTTGTTTAGGGCTATACTAGCTGAAGAAGAAAAATAGTTGAAAAGGTAAAATGAGCCTTTGGAGCAAGCCCTCAAAGTCAAGATGTTGTTAAAAGATGATAAAGGAGACGAGAGTCAAAAAAGACATGGACGTGAACGAGGAAGATGATGTGGTTGTGGCTATGGAGGAAAAGGAAGAGACAACCATGACAATTTCAACAATCAAGCGACAAATCATCATTCAACTAGGGGCTATGGAAGAGGAGTGACTAGAGGAATAGACAATTATCATAGAACAAATGAGAAGAGGTGTGACAAGTCTAAAATATTGAATGTTTCAATTGTCATAAATTTAGGCATTATGTTTTGAAATCTCGTTATGGTATTAATGGTGTAGAAGAAAGAGCTAATCTTATTGACAAAGAATGAGTTGAAGAACTAACTTTATTGTTAGCACTCAAAGATGAGATGAAAAGAATAACAAGAGCTCATGGTATCTTGACAATGGGGTAAACAATCATATGTGTGGCTACAAAGAAAAATTTATGGAGTTTGATTAGAAGGTGAAAGACAATGCTTCATTTGGAGACACCTCAATTCAAGGCAAATGTACCATTTTAATTTCTCTTAAAGATGGTGGTCACAATTTAATTTCTAATGTTTACTATGTACCTAAATTAAAAAGTAATATATTGAGTTTAGGATAACTTATTGAGAATAGATATAAAATTCATATGAAAGATCGTTATCATTGGCTTAGAGATCATAATGCTAACTTGGTTGCTAAGGTGTCTATGACAAAAAATAGAATGTTCATGTTGAATCTCAATACAATTGAAGTAAAGTGTTCATTGGCAAATGTGAAAGATGAAGCATGATGTTAACATATTCGATTTGGTCATTTGAATTTTGAGGAACTCAAAGCCTTAGGAGAAAAGAAGATAATGAAAAGATGTCTCAATTAATCATCTCAATCAATTATGTGAAGCATGTCTTCTTGATAAATATGCAAAAAAAAGCTTTCCAAAGGAAGCAATTACAAGAGCAACCAAGTCATTGCAACTTAGTCATACCGATGTATGTGGCTCAATCAATTCTTCATCATTTGATAAAAATATATATTTCTTGCTTTTTATTGATGATTATAGTAGGAAAACTTGAGTTTATTTTCTAAAGTAAAAATTTGAAGTATTTGTAACTTTTAAAAATTTCAAAGCTCTTGAAGAAAAGGAGGGTGGTTATGCAATCAAATGGTTAAGATCCAATAGATGAGGCAAATTTATTTCTAAAGAATTTAAAGGATTTTATGAAGCAATTATATGGAATTTGTTGCCCTCTAACAGTTCCTAGATCACCACAACAAAATGATATAACTGAGAAAAAAATAGAATTATTCTTAATATGACTAGATATATGTTGAAAGCCAAAAACATACCCAAGGAATTTTGGGTCAAAGTTATTTCTTGTGTAGTTTATTTGCTCAATCGCTCTCTAACTAAGAATGTGAAGGATCAAATACCACAAGAAGCATAGAGTGGGACCAAACCTAGTATCAATCATTTGTGAGTTTTTGGAAATGTTGCTTATGTCCATGTATCCAACCAAGGGAGATCTAAACTAGATGATCGAAGTGTGAAGCATGTTTTCATCGGTTATGATTCAAATTCTAAAGGCTATAAATTATACAACTCAAGCAATGACAAGATTATTATGAGTCGAGATATGAAATTTGATAAAGAAGTCACATGGAGATGAAAAGCACATGAAGGAGAAACATATGATTTCTTTTCATTTTTTAATATGAAGAACAAAAGACCATGACATTTATCCAAGAAGAAACTCTACAATCATCTCTCATTCATGAAGCATCCTCATCTTTCGGGTGAAATGTCAAGAAAAATGAAAAGTATTGAAGAATTATATGATGAAACTGAGCTAATTAATGATTTACTTTGTCTTCTTGTTGATAGTGCACTTATAAATTTTAAATGAAGCTTTGGAAGATGAAAGGTGGAGACAATTCATGCAAGACAAAATTAAAGTTATGGAGAAGAGTAATGCTTGAGAGTAATCATCTTTTCCCAAAGATTATAAAGCAATTTCAGTTAAATTTATGCTCAAGAAAAATAAGATTGTTAAGAAAGGGTAAAGTTGAAGTATGTGAAGACTCAGGATTAAGTTGTAGGTATTTTCACAAAACCTCTCAAATTTAAAGAATTTCAAGCAAGATTTGGAATAAAGAAGAATACTTCAAATTAGAAGGGAGAGTTGAATAAAAAATAATAATTTGAAATTAATAGAATTTTGGTAGTTACATGTGACCTTTGGTATGGTAGATAATATCATATATGAAAGATATGGAAAGTTATTCTGTAAGTTATAAAGAAATATATTATAATAGTGATGAAGAATTATAAAGTGAGTTATGTGTCATTAAAAAAATTATTGTTGGAGTTATTTAGTTAGGATAGTATATATTATTGCAGTTAATTAGTGAGAGTTACAGATTATACATATTAGGTCTGTTAAACTCTCCTATAGATATCCTATATATTTTGAAGTTTGTAAAGCAAGAAATAAAAATTACATAATGTTTCTTCCTATATTCTTATTCATCAACTCTGAGCCACCTAAAAAATTAGAAAGATAGAACCAAGGTACAGAAGAAAGAATTAATTAAGAACAGAAGAAAACGCTCCAAATTGTCATTATATTATGGCTGGCATCTATTTTCCAGTAATCTCAAGTTTGTTTAGTTTTATTTGTTGCAACCAATAAGTGGACTTTCTGTGCACTTATAAGCCCACCCTACCATACCAGTCACTAAGGCCGAACGAGAAGGGAGGCCACCTCATAAAGCTGTTAGAGAAAGAGAGAGAGAGAGAGAGGAAGGTGGAAAAGAAGAGCAATTGAGACTGTGTATATGCATTGTACAGTTGGGTGTAGGGAGGACTATATAGGAGGAGGTGGTCCAAAACTCCAAATGCGACACATATAGCTCAAGCTAGCTATATTTGAGAAGACAACAGTTGCCCCGTACCGCTAATTATTGTCATCCATGCCAGTGTTACGCCACTCGTATTCTCTTGTGGAAGCATTTATTATATGATTCAGTGTAACACATCTTAGAATTCATACCACTTTCTAACATTTTAATCTAACAAATTTAGTTTAATTGCTCTAATTAACACATATTACAGTAGTCTGCTTAGTCTGAATGTAATGCATTTGGGGTTGTAAAAACAAAAAAGTATAATCAGAAAAAGGTTATAAATAATATGTAAAACTATTAAGTTGTATATAAATTTATAAAAAATATATTGATACAAATCTCATAAGTTTATGTACATTCAACGAAGTTCAACAAGTGAAATATATATGTAATATATATATATATATATATATATATATATATATATATATATATATATATATATATATATATATGAGAGGAAGAATTAATTTATATAAATGTAAATCAAAATTACTCTTTTATTATTGAATAATTTTTTCATAAAATTTATTGTTGGATTAAAAGTTTTATCATATATATATAAAAAAATTATATTAATTTAAAATTGTTAATTTTAGTACTTTATTTATATATGTCAATATTAACATAATATATATTTTTTAAATATATAAAAATAAAATTACTTGATTATATTTTTATTAATGTTTAATTTTTTAAAATTTAACACAAATGATCAAGATATTAAATAATTATAATTTAACAATTAAATTAATAAAAATTATATTTTATAAAAAATATTAAATAATATAAATATGTCAAATTTTACATTGATATAAATGGATACCTGGTGTGTATATATTTCTGATGTGTGATTTCACCCTGTATAGGCTTTAAATTTGTGTTGGTAGCTAAAAAGAGAAGGGTTAGGGCGGCGGCACCACCTTCCTCCCAATTGCTCTAGGGCCTTAACTGGAATCTAGGTATGCAGTTCTTTTCTTTGTATCTGTCCTCAATATAGGTGTATGTGACATTTCCTCGGCAATTCTCGGTAAGTGTTACTTACCAACTGTTTGCAGATTAATACCAGAAACTAACAAAGGGGGAATAAAACAGAACAACAAATATTGTAGATTACTATAATTAATTAATATACAAAACAAGTATTGTGACCAATTAATTATTATTTTGGGCATGAAATATATTTCCTCCTTTAGTTTCTCTTCCACACTGAATGGATTCAGATTAGTAAGCAAGTTTGGGTTTCAATCGCTTTCTATTGCATGCCTACTTCTCCATCAACGAAAACAAAGAAAGAAAGAAATGAAACCAGTCTTTGTGTTGCTCTTTTCATAGCATTATTACATCCTCCACTTGATAACTCATTTGAGGAAAAGAAAGATGGGATTTTAGGGTTTTGTTTTTTGGGAAATGAGGGTGAAGAAGAAAATAAAAGACTTCCACAATTGGTTAAATTACAGGGTTTTTTTTTTGTCAAAATAAATCGCATGAGTCTCTCATACATTAATTTTCTCTTCTTTTGAAATGGCAAAAATTTAAGGTGATGAGAGACTATGCTACGTTTTATTTGTAACACCATGATATTATTATTATGATTTCTGTTTTTGTTATTATTATGTGTAGCAGAATGTTTAGAAAATATCAATTATTTCAACAACCACAACCATGAGTGCCAAAAGAAACAATAAAGAGTATCACACTTCTACATGAGAGCTGCCGTGCATACAATTATATAATTGAAATGTGACTAGACGCCATTCCTCTTGCCAAGGCATAGGCAACTCCTTTGATCCACTTTTCCCCTTTGTTTCTACCTCTACAACTTGAGTATGACAATGTTAATCTTTTTGTTTGTCTATATCATAGATGCAAATGTGCAATTTATGGTGATTGGAGTCTCTGTCCAACCCATAGAGAGATAGGCACATAGATCACAGTGGACCACATGATACTTACTTTTCATAAACATAGCCATCTATTACGTATGGAGCTACCTAGCAGCAGTTTCAATTAATTGTACAGTCTATAGTATTAAAATGCAGTGTTACTGCTAACTATATAATCAACCATCAAAGAGACAAGGACATGTTTTCATTCTGCTTTCAAGAAGTATAACTATGAAAAGGCAAAATATCTAAACCCTGTTTATCTTTTGGTTTACTACACTTTTGTTTTCACTAGCTGTTCTCTGCATATAATAAAAACAAAGCAAATATACCGTGCTAAATAGTAATTATTCTTCTGAGTTTCCAATTACTTTTCTCAAAATATATGAATATAATTCTTTCAAAGCATAATAAAACAAGTCACAAATTGAGGTCCCTCACTCTATCTAGTCGATCCCACACACACACAAATAATTAGGTATTTATGACATTTTATTTTCTTGGTAATATATATGTCCTATTTCTTTTGCTCCTGGTCGTGGTGTATCATTAAATTTTCTTTTTGCGTTTCCATAAATATTGATATAAAACTTGACCATTTCAAATGCTATCAAGAACACATAATGCAGCAACTGACTAAATAGTTGTGTAAATTGTGTTTAATGTTGACTAAGCTATTTTCTTGATGACATTTGAATTTTAAAGCTACCTACTTACAGATACCTTATGTCACGTGCGATGATATACTATAAGAAATTCAAATTTCTCTTAAATACACCAATATAATACCTTTCTCGTGGCTAATTCAACTTGTTTCTACCAATGGCCACTAATTTACATGAGCATATACACTAAAATATTTTTTTTTTCCATTTAGCCTTGAATATATTGCATGTACAATTCGTTAATTATATATAAAAATTACAACATGCACGGGGAGGCTTTGTTAATCAATTGTGGTGATTTCATAATTGGAATATCTTAAACACAAGACTTAATTTGTTAGCTATTCATATTCTTAATGACTTTGACTTCTAGGGACCTTAATTCAAGGCGTGTGTAATCTTCCAACAAGACAACTTAAACAATATGATGATCTACTCTTCTTCTTCTTCTCCCTCTCTCTTTTTTTATAATCTAAATATGATCTACTAAATATGCATGTATGTTAAGCTTCTACCTATCTGGCTTACATATAATATCAAACACACACAATATTATAATTAAACTGATGACTATACGTACCTAATTAAAGGTCAACCACGTGCAGGAGACCAACTTAATTATTAGTTATGCACATGTTAATTTCAACTTGTTTTAATTTCAACTTTCCGGTTTATCCCCCCAAGTTACATAGTTTATCTATATTCAACAAGTCTCTGAAAACACCAGCTTCTATCTTCTTAAGGAACCTGTTAATTATGTGGGTGACACAACTACATATCAAATTTTCTTATTTAAATTTAATTGATAATTGCAAACAAAATGACAAGTAATTCTTTTGTACAATCTTCTAGGTACCTGCGCTGCTTCCTCTCATTAATTAAATCCCACCACATGTGGATATTTTTGGTATTGCAGATAGAGTTGTGGATATTTTTTATTGCGGTTTGGTGATTTTTGGATAAATTTATACATATTTTAATTAATTCATCTCTTTAATATAGTTAAAAGTTAATCATTAATATATATATTAAGAGATTTATAAGAATATTTTTATATTTTAATCCAAAATAATTGACATAATTAAGATTTAAATTTATATTATGTACTTACTTATATATCACATGTTCATTTACTGTTAAACTAATTCCTTGACTAACACTGAATGTGAATATTTGTAATTTTGTATATATGTATATGGAATTTTATATATAGTTGAGCAATATATTAAGCAACTCAAATAATGTGTCAAGTGTCTTGTACCTTCTCTTTTTCCTTTCTGTTTATAAGAAAGATAAGTGTGTTATTTTGAGTAGAAGGGACTTGAGTCCTTTAAGCATATGATTTTAAGTTCGATTCTTGAATTTACGTGTATAAAAATAATATTATTAAAAGAAATTTTTGTTTAAACGTCTGATCATATCTTAAGAGATTAATTTATCACTTATCAGGTGAGATATTACTTTGAAAAGTAAAATTAAAAAAAGGTGATATAACAATTATAAATGCAAAATAATATAAATGTTACATTAAATAATGATAATAATAATAATAATAATAATAATAACATAATTTCAATAAGAAGAGAATAAAAGCTTTTTTCTCTGATTATTATTGAGTGGGTATTTTTTGCTTACTATTAATTTTTTTGGGAAATTAGAGTAATGAGTTTCGAAGCTTAATTTTCTAAAATCTAATATGAAAATTTAATTCCACTTTATTAGTTCATTAATTTTAGATATTTGTTTCCATTTTTCTTTCTAACAACATGTCTTTTATTAAAAAAAAAAAAAGCATTGCAATTAAGTTACCATATATTTTATCCCTAAACAACCAGTAATAAGAATCAAGGTATAGAAAGCTTTATGCTGTAAAGAAATTCCAAAAACTAATAAAAAGTAATAAATTATATATACATGATGATAATGATAATAATGATGGAATTATATTATTGAAAGCTAAAACAAAAAGGTCATCATAGTTGGCACTTTTTTTTGGGGATCTGGATTATTAAATATGAACTGAACTCGGGGGTTGAAGTTTTGAAGAAGTATAAGTTATTGCTTTGAAAGGGAGAGATAATTTTTTTTTTAAATTTATACGGTTAAAGAGTATTGGAGAGGGAATCTTGATTAATTATTTAGGAGGCACAGGGAGACGAAATGAAATGACAATGAAGGGAAACAGATTGGTATATATATACATATTACATAGAGAGAAGAAATATGGCAGGGAGAGGTAGCCTGCAGAGAGACCTGTTTTGTTCATTCTCTCAGCTCAGCTAATTGCCTTTCCTTTCTTTTCCTTACGGCTGGGACCAGCACACAGCACACAGCACACAATCAATGGCACCAAAAGTCAAAAAAAAAAAAAAAACCTCAAAACAACCTAGCACTGTGCACTTCTCTCTCCTTCTCTACTACACCGTTGGCATTGCACCCCCCCGCCCCCTCTACTTCTGTTCGATCTGTCTAATAACAACAACTAGCCATAGATATTGTTTCCTTTTTATATTTAATATTAAAAATTAAGAAAAAAAAAATAAGGGTGCAGATTTAAGTTAACAAAGTGAAGGTCATTGCTTCTGGAACAACTGGCCTTTTGGTCTCGAACCGGAAGCATATATAATAATATTGGACAGATTATTATCCCAAATATATTATGAAAACGACTAGTTGCTCACATGACCCCAATACGCACATTATTCATGGGCCCCCCACGTAAGTGTAGTAACACTCTCTCTCTTTCTTCCAAGAATAAAACTGGGGTTGCAACAATCGTTTTTTTGCTTCTTTTCCTACTTGTAAAGAAGCTTCCTGTGAGGTAACTATACTCGTTAGCTAAAACTTACATCACCTTCCCCCCCACTTCTTCATCTCTCTCTCTAACTCCTCATGTTATGGTGTGTAGGTCAACAATAACCACAACTTGACCCCGTTTTGAACCGTCCATGGCTTGTCTTTCTTTAGGGTTTGAAGCCTCGTGGTCAAATACGAAGGCACCGACTCTTACAATTGTTGTATACTAGCCTAACAACCTGCTTTTGTTAGTTTTCCTTTAGAGCCTCACAAATCTGGGGTGAAATATCTTCCTCAAACTCAAACTCAAACTATTTGTTATTGGTAAGATTTTTTATTTGACCTCATAATCTTCTTTTTCAGACCACCCACTTTCTCAAAATTTTCCATTTTATTTTTATTTTTGTCAAATTTAATTTGGTTCTTTATTTATTTATTTTTCTCTCCCCACTTCCTCCTCCTCTTCCCTTTATTCTAATCATTTCATTTTTTATATATTCTTTGGATGACATTGTTTAATTTTCTGAGATCCAGAGGTTATAATTAGCAGAATTCAAGGTGGGTCACTCTATAATTTCATGGAACTGATGCAAGGAGTTAAAGGGTATTCTGATAGCAGAGAAGAAGAGGAGGAAGAGGAAGCAGCAGAAGAAATCATCACAAGAGAAGAAAGCAGCAGCAGTAAGCACTACTACCCCTTTTCTTCACCCTCTTTCTCTTTATCTTCTTCTCCCACAATAACAAATTATACTACACATCATCATGTAATAAATATTCCTCACCAACAAAATCCATGGTTGGGGATGATTCATGATCATCATTCTCCAGATGCCACCAACACTAATCAATCTCACAATTCATCATCTGGGTTATTAGGGTTACACCAGCAGCAAGATTATGCAGCTTCCAATTTCCCCAATCACACAAAGCAGCTAGACTTCATGGACTTGTCACTGGGGAACAACAAAGATATTAATGGTGAAGCCAATTTCCAAGGATCCGGCCATGCCACTACTAGTTCTTCTACCAATAACCACCAGCCTACTGAAAAAGAGCACATGTTTGATAAAGTTGTGACACCAAGTGATGTAGGCAAGCTCAACCGCTTGGTGATACCAAAACAGCATGCTGAGAAGTACTTCCCCCTTGATTCCACATCAAATGAGAAAGGCCTGCTCCTCAATTTTGAAGACAGGAATGGCAAGTTGTGGAGGTTCAGGTACTCCTATTGGAACAGCAGCCAGAGCTATGTGATGACCAAGGGGTGGAGCCGTTTTGTCAAGGAGAAGAAGCTTGATGCTGGTGACATTGTGTCGTTCCAGCGTGGTGTTGGGGACTTGTATAGGCATAGATTGTACATAGATTGGAGGAGAAGGCCTGATCATGGCCCTGATCCATCAACCACACTCATCACCCCTTTGTTTCTTCCCAATCAGCCACACTTGTCACAGTACTCTATCAGATGGGGTGGAAGATTATACTCCCTGCCTTCCCCACCAGCACCAAGGCACCATGACCATTTGCAGCAGCTCAATTACAACAATATGTATCACTTTCATCATCAGCAACAACATCACCAGCAGCACCATGGTGGTGGAAGTCATCATCACTACAACTATAATGAGCTGAATTCAGGATCTGGGTCAGTTTATTACCTGAGGTCAACACCCTCAATGCCAACGGGTGATCAAAGCTTGATGACAAGGCAACAACAAGAGGGAGGCAATATTGCCCCCATGATCATTGATTCTGTGCCTGTTGCTCATCATCATCATCACCACCATGGTGGTAAGAGTGGTTCTAGTACTAGTACTAGTACTGCAGCAAAACGGCTAAGGCTATTTGGGGTGAACATGGAATGTGCTTCTTC
Source organism: Ormosia emarginata (assembly GCA_029884605.1). NCBI lineage: Eukaryota > Viridiplantae > Streptophyta > Magnoliopsida > Fabales > Fabaceae > Ormosia > Ormosia emarginata. The sequence continues at coordinate 61,754,443 of JAQQTP010000089.1, read as the reverse complement.
ACCATCAGAAGACCCCAATTGCTGCAGCTTATTGTCTTCAACTTCGGTACCACATGTGACAATGGCTAATTCACTTCCCTCTTCTTCTCTACCACCTCTTCAGCGTTTGAGTGTACCCCATGAAGACCCTCTTTCATCATCAGCAAGGTTAGGGGATCAGAGAGGGGAATCTTCATTGCTTTTTGATTTGGACCCCTCTTTGCAATACCGGCAGTGATCAAATCCCAAACAAATTGAAGAGCCAAATAATGAAGAAGATACCAGTTCTAAAGTTACCTGGGGCTAGCTACACTCTCTTTTGCAGCATTTTTATTATATTTTTATTATTTTTTCCTTTTTTCTTTCATCAGCTACTAAGGAAAGAGCTCCCAGACTTTCTTCTTCTGATGATCTAATCAGTGTTTAGCTTTTGAACTTTTAGCACGTTTAGAACTGGTCAATGAATTAATTAGCTGGGGATTTGGGTCCTGAAGAGAAATGGAACACCCTTTCACAACCTAAAGAGGGAAATGAAATCCGTGGAGATCAATTGCGTTTAGACCTTTCAATTGTGTATAATATAATACAATACAAATATATTTATCATAGTATATATGGTTTTTGTTCCTTTTATTTTTATTTGCTCCTATACTGTGCTCTCTCTCTTTCCGTTTACTGCATTTAATGGTACACAGAAAAGCTTGTTGCTTTCTTCTTTCCTCTAATGTTTCTGTTAGCCTTGTTGGGTTGATGTCGTTCACAACACTGCTGCTGCTGCTGCTTAGTTAGGCATTTTAGCTTTGCAGATAAAGCGCAGAAAGTTGTACAGCTGTAAAAGGGTAAATTTTTCTGTTCTTATTCCAGCTCCGTCCATTTGGATTACTTTCCCTACTTGCTGTGTTATTCTTACCATGTGTCATTTATTAATTTTTAATGAGTGGTTAGCCCTCCCCCTCCCCCCTTCTCTCTCTCTCTCTCTCTCTCTCTCCTCCCCATTCCACTTCTTTTGTTTTTTTTGGTGATATATTTTCTTGTCTTCTCCTATTCAGCAGCCGCCTTGTCTGGATTAGCACTGCACTCAAACGTGTTTTAGGTAAATATAAAGTGGGCTTTTTCTCCATTTTCTCAAGCCTTATAGAGTAAGTAGTCTAATTCTGATGCTTATCTGTATGCTTTGCCTCTGATCTGATGTTTATCTTAATTTTAGAGATACAATTTATTTATACTTTAGACTTTAGTTATTTTACTTTATGGATTTAGATTCCTCATGTGATGTTTAATTAGTCTTCATCACTGTCTTCTTACTGTTGAAAGTTGAAAACTCAGTGGTTATTTACATACATTTTTGGATTTGTCACAGTCATTGCAATAATTATAGCCAAGACTTTTGGACATTGAAACAAGGAGCTTAACTTTGGCGAGGTGATCAATTATCAGCTTATATTTTAATTATGTGGGATACTATAACAAGAAAGTTAAACTTTTTCTTTCATAAAAATTGTCATTTTGATTCATCCGAGATATATGTAGTGTGCACTACCTGAGTTTGTTGATCAATCTAATTAAAGTAAGCATATTACTTTGAAATTATCATGTGGTCTAGTATGGGCTGGGTAAAGAGAGTTGCCTACCTTTAATGGCACATCGATGCACTTTAATTTGTTTTAGATTTACATGATAGAAACAATATTCATTTTTTATAATTTTATTTGGTGTAATAGATTGATAGAAATTAATGAAACACTCAGGTTTGAATATCAAACTCTCATTTAATGCCAATAAACTGTTCATAGCATAAAAAGGAGATATCAAACAGAATGTTATGTTCTCGCGATGTGATAATTTGGAAAGCAAAAGCAACATAACATATAGGACAGTAAGATCAACAGTAAGCGAGACAAGACATACATAGGAGCAGGACTTTTCTTTTGCTACACAGACTTGAATGTGATGCTTTTCTTTTAAAATAATAGGAGTATCTCAGATCCTGGGGTAAAGTCAATTTCCATGAGGTCACCTCCAAAGTCTTGGAAGAAATCCTCATGACTGCTGGAAAATAAAGAATGAAAGAGACTAGAAATGGAACTTTTTTGGGATGATCAAGTTTAAAATTCTTGGAACCCAACAAAGGCAGGAAAAGATAAATAAGATAAAATAGAGCAAAAAAAATAATAGATTCAAAATCATGTCTTTTTTCTTTAATTTTTGTTGTACTATATTCTCCTATCCTTGCTAGATATGGTAGTAATGATCTTGCATATCCAAGTTAATTAAGGAAATCAAATGACATTCAAGAGGAAAGACACAAACAGATTAAGTTTTAAGCAATAGAGTAATATATAAAGTTGGCTTATTTGATCGTGGTTCATTTTGCATAGAGGATTCGGAATTCAGTTTTATGCTTCTAACTTTATATGCATGAAACACTATACATTTACTAGTGACCAGTAGCTAGATATATATATATATCCATTACTACTGTTGTCTAATTAATTTGAACACCCTTTTCATGCAAATTAGAGGCAGACCACATAAAATCAATATATATATGCAGTTAATCATGATTTAAGAGCATCCTTAGACTCATTAGTTGATTAAAGTTAACCATAAGTTCATGAGATTTATTTATGGAAATTTCTATGGCACCCTTTAATTATTCTAGAGTATTAGGCTTCATGTTTAATTGTAAAATGGGATTTATATTCTTATGATGATATAGTATGAAGATTGTTTCTTAGCAACGATGAAGGTTGTCATTGTTTTGTGAATTGCATCCCAAGATACAGTGTATGGAAGGCAATGTTTGTCATTATACGGTGGTATATTGGTACGAATGTTAATTAGTCCTATACTTCTATCCACTTTTCGTGTGTAATTAATTAATGTTTGCTAGTTATGGGTGTTTTATGCAGAAGGGTAAAAAAGAAGCACCACCAAATCAGACCTTATTAATTAAAGATCTGGCGCTTGCCCTTTCATTGAGATTTTAGGAATATTTAACCAAGGTACAATTTTTCTTATTATTGGGTTTTTTCTTCTAATTTAATTTTGATGCACTTGTAAAGTTTTTATATTTGTATTTAGTGATATATTGCTATATTATTTAATGAATTTGATATTTTATGTAGTTGTTAATACAATCAAACTCATTAAATAATCTGTCAACATAATACTAAATAAAATGTAAAAAACTTTTACTCTTATATTATATTAAAATTAAACTCTTTATTATCTAGGGGCAGACTACATGTTCAGTAACTAATATTTAAGTCAGGAAATTATATAATGCTTGCACTCATCATATATAATATATTGCAATATTCTTTCTATATTGTGCTATTAATTTAGTCCTCAATTTAATTGCAAAATGGATATTGCCTTGCATATCACTCAGCAAGATGTCGATCAACCGAAAGTGCATATAATTCATCGCATAAAAAAAAAAAAAACAGACATAGTGCCTGGTTAATTTAATCCAGCATCCTTTCTTCGTAAAATACTGTTTGTTAGAAATAGAAATAAGGAGATAAATATTGATAATCTTATATATATTTTTAAATAAATGTATACAAGAGAATTAATCTCTATTTATATAAAATTGTTGTTGTACAAAAAAAAAAAAAATATAATTATGTACTAAATTAATTACAATCATTCCTAAAATCAATCATGAACAATCATAGTCTCAATCATAATCTCAATCATAATTAATCACGCTAACATCCTCTCTCAAACTCAAGTAAGTATAGAAAAAATCAATTTGAATTTGGAAACTAAAGTGCGAAATCGACTAAGATCTGGAGTCTGAAGTTTAGAAAATAAACTAAAAATATTTACAAGTAGATATACGAAAATAAAATAAACTAAAATAATCTAAAAACCACAATGATGAGATCTTAGATAAGCCAACAGGCCCTAACTGAATTCGGGATAGAACCATCTGCATATGAGAAAATCCACATTAGGAACGAAGTCTGAAACAGAATCTTGTCATCAGAACGAAGTCTGGAATCTCAGGCGGAGTCTAAAACAGAGTATTGCCATTAGAACGAAGTCTAGAATATAAGGCGAAGTTTAAAACAGAGTCCAGCCATTAGAATGAAGTTTAAAATTTAGGATAAAGTCTAAAATAGAGTATGGATTTTGGAGTATGAAGTCTGAACGAAGTGGATAATGAAAAAAGTTTGGTTTGATGGTGATTAGTAACTATTCTAACGAGTTCCACGAATTCTACATAGCGAAAAAGAAAATATCTCCTCAAGGTGGATACTATGACTCTGATACCATATTAAATTATAACATAAAACGAATTGACATTAAGTGGAGTGGTTTAATAGATATATAAACTGCACATGAAATATTGAAGCAATTGATGTAGGACTCTTAACACTCCTTCCACAGATACCTGAATGAAACAAGCAAGCCTAGCGAAGTAGGCGGAAGCAAGCCTAGTGAAGTATGTGACGAAAATGAAATATTAGCTCTGATATCATGTTACAAACATAAATAAAGAGATAAATATTAATAATTTTGTGTATATTTCTGAATAAATGTATACAGAGAGAATTAGTCTACATTTATAGAAGAAGACCATTGTCTGAGAAAAAAGAAAATAATAAAAAATAATTATGTACTAAATTAATTATAATCATCTTTAAAATCAATCGTAATCAATCATAATTTTAATTATAATTAATTACGCTAATACTATTTACAAGTATAACAATAGCATGTTTGCAAGTGCACTATTCAAATTAACCTCACCTCTAATTTTAGAGTGAAAGTTATTTGTTACTACACATTGCATATATACAAAAAAAAAGAAGTATAAATATGTTGGAGAAGAAAAAGCATCGATGGATCATGAATTTGATTTGAAAAACAAATGAGAAGTTAAACTTTAAATTAATACCTAAATTAATACCAACTAAAGATCTCACTCCCTGGATTCGAATTTTAATTATATCTAAATATAGTTGGCTATTAGAGAAAACTGATTGCTTCACTCCCTTTTTATGAGTATGTAACGTTTGAAATGTCATGTATCTTTCATATCAAAACAGATAAAGTGTTAGTTGAGCTTCCACAAGAATCTCGAATGACATAATATATATAGTAAATTTAAAGCATTGATCCTAATTACTTGGTTTAAAGATAAAAGTTCAAGTCCATACAATTTATTCACTTGCTAATTATATGATCTCAATATCTCAGGCAATAGAAGCAAAATTAGTTAGGTTTGGTGATGATATTCCCTGTTCCTTCAAAAGCAAGTTCTAAAAGGTGATAGAAGTGACAGCAAATAATTGTGACAATCACATTTTACTGTAATTACTAATTAGTCTTATAATTACAAAAAATGAATTTACGTTGGAAGAACAAAAGGGCAAATTCTAAAAGCATTTTAGGAGTTTATTTTTTACTAGCTTCGTTTTTAATTTTCAAACATAGAATATGAAAAGAAAAACTTTATTAAGATTGATTATAAAAATGCCACACTGACATAATTATTTTTCATCACTTTTATAATTAGATTTTACTAACAGCTTTTGAAAAAGGAAAATGAGCTTTAATCTATTATTAATAATTACCTTTGATTTATTATAGAGACTGATAGCCAAAGATTAAAAGTGAGTTTTTCGAACAATTCATCAATTTAAAATAATAAATAAGTTTTTTTTGCCATAAAATAATAAATAAGTTTATGTGTATAATAGGTTATTATATATAATAATATTTGTTGAAAAATCTTATAATATAATTATAAAATTATAAATTTAAGTGCTTGAACTTTCAATATTTGTTTTTGTGTGTCGTGTGTGTGTGTATTTTTTTTCTCCTTTTCGGCATCCACAATCCAAAGTAAGGGTCAAATGACCAAAACCTTGACAAAGGGATAGAATAACACACATTCTACCCTTTCTATACCATTCTCTAGTTATCAATCACAATAAATCAATTTTACTCTGTAATTGTTTATCCTTAAATGATAATAAAAAATAATTTTTACAATAGTTTTATTAAAAATTTAATACATTTATGCTTTTTCATCCACACATGAATAGTTTTTAACTTATTTTACATTTTTAGTATTAAAAATCTATCAACTTAAAGTCTTATATGTTTGTTTCTAATCGTGGACAAAAATCTCAAGTTGGCACTTTATTCCGACATTTTAATTTAGTTTATTTTTATTTACGCCGCACTAGTGATACCTCTAATTGTGGAAAAAATAATAATATCCTAATTCTCATCCTGCTTAAGATTAGGGAAGGGGGGGATTTTTTAAAGAAAAAATGATGGATCAATTTTAATAGTAAATAATGGCCGGCAATACTGAAAGAACTACTGGTAATAGTACATGCCCAATAAACTAAAATATGATTAGAGAAATTTTTATTTAAACATAATGTATTATAATTGAATGCATTAGTTTAATTAAAATTTAATATTTTTATAAATTTTTGTGTCTCATGATTAATTTTATAATATTTTATAAAAATATTAAATCTTAATTAATTTAATATACTTAATTAAATATATTATATTTAAGTAAAAAATTTTCATATGACTAAAATGGATACTTTTTATGATAATTTATACTGAAAATCAATGCGTATTGAAGTTGCCTGTGCTCTTTTTTATTTTTTATATCATATCTGTCTATTTCGTATATACATTATAGTACTGTAGTATTTTTCTTTTTTAAACTTTTGCCTTCATATTACCTTCAAAGTTCATCTCTAACTTATCTTTAGAATAGTTATTGTTCTGAAATGAATTCGGATGACTAAAATAAGACGCGTATATAGTTGTTTTTCCTTATGTACATGCAATGTAGTCAAGCGCGAGTGAAGCCCGGGGGGTGAGTATCTGCAATGGGACTCCAACGCTCAAGTCAGACAATCTCCAAGTAGATGTTAAGTAAAGGAGAATATATTAGATAGTCAGAGATCTTCCTCCCTCTGGTTTACTTAGCCTTATATGTATATATAGAGAGTGTATTTGGAATCTTCACGCAATCCACGTCACGTGGACGAAGAAGGTACATCGGGATCGTCTTGCTGACGGAGGTTTCACCATAATCGTTGAGGTCGTCTCGACCTTGTCGGACCGGGATCCCCACGATCCTTGAGATCCGTCTCGTCGACCTTGTCGACCGTCCTACGATCGTTGAGGTCGTCTCGACTATGTCGGGGCTATCCCTACGATCGTGGAGACCGTCTCTCGATTTGTCGGGGCTGATTACTTGATGGACAATTCTTGTTTGGGGGGAATTTGCATGGGTCTGGCTATCGTAAGTGTCTGATGCCTTGGACCGAGGTCATGAGGCTTTAACCGGAGTATTTACAGGGGAGTCCGGTGATTCGTGTGTCGAGTCGATCCTTCAAGATGGAATACTGGACCACGGTCCAGAACAGTCATGTTACAAATTTGTTTTCTTTCAAAGCTTTTTTCTTTTCTTTTCCGTTAATTACACAATTTCTTGTTTGATATTTTTATCGCAAAGTTTGGTGAGAAAGTGAGTTGAAAAGTTTAAGTATCATGAATCTATGAAAAATGAAAATATATTTTCTTCTGGTTTATACATTATATATATTTTGATTATAAATTAATATTTTCCTTGAAAATAATTTGATAGGAGTATTTCATTCCTGATCTCTTCTTGTTTTTTATGAAAAAAACCAAGCAATAAATGATATCTAATTGAATTCACTTGCCGGTTGCCAGTGTCTCTTGATTTTGTTTTTTTATTACGCTGAAGTAAGTCAAATTATCTTGTGTACACCTCTAATTTTCTAGTATGCTCTTCCACTATTTCACTCTTATTCTTAATTTGACCTTCTCTTTCTCCCTCTAAGTACACGAAGAATGTTAATAACAAATTTGTTTATTTTTTTTAATTTTATTATTAGTTTATTTATATATTTAAAAAAATTATTAAAAATAATAATAATAACATTTATTTTAAATTAATAATAAAATAAATATTAAAAAAATATTCAAAAGAATTCATTACTAATATTCCTCTTAACTACGTATCATTTAAAAAAAGTCGTTATAGCGGTGAAGTCAGAAAGATACGACAGTGAAAGGCACCTAAATCAATAATCATGTGTTGTTTACTAAGTTATAAGTTTAAATAATCATATTTGAAAGATTTTATAACTATTTAATTTATGAGTGTATATATATATAGAAGGTAATATATTCTTCAAGTTTAATTTTTTTTAATTTCTTTTTTCCTTTGATAAATTAAGATAATATTTTATCTTTAGTTTTTCTATCATCACTTACAAAAAAGCTTAGAAATCAAGTTAAATCAGCTAATACTTAAAAAAAAAAAAACATATTTGTAGTTGACAATTTAAAAAAATTCTTACAAACTCACAGTCATTTTATTACAATCATTTTTTCCGTTTATTTCTCTCTTTTTTTTATCACATACATGGTTAATTTAGAGTTTTATGAAATCTTTGTGGTAAATATGTGTGTGAAACATATATATATATAAAAGAAATATATCAAGTGAAATGAGTGTTTATTGTGAGTGGATGAGAGGAGTGAATATTGACCATTGGATCTTATATGAATGGTCAAGATTAGAATATAAATACATGTGACTTTTTTAAGTGGTCGCGTCACACGATATTTAAGTAACTTTTAATCTTGACCATTCACGTATGATCAGTATGGTCAAGATTTACTCTCTCACACTCTCACAATAATCACTTATCTCACTAGATATGTCCTCATATATATATATATATATATATATCTCTTACTCAGGTGAGAGGAATGTTTATTATAAGAGGTAAGATGAGTACATATTGACCATTTGATCTTTTATGAATGGTTAAAATTAAAACATAAATGCATGTGACTTTTTTAAGTGGTGACATGACCTTCAAATAACTTTTAATTTTAATTATCTATGTATAGTTATATGGTCAAATTTACTTCTTTCACAATAAAAATCCTCTCACTAAATATGCTTTATATATATATATATATATATATATATATATATATATATATATATATATATATTATAAGTAATGTGTATTAAACAATTTCTGATCCATTATCTATATGTATATACGCAATTTGTGTGTGTATATATATATATATAACACAAATTGCGTATATACATAAGATAATGGATCAGAAATTGTTTAATACACATTACTTATAATTTATATTTTTAATATTAGGGATATGTGATATTATAAAAATATAAGTGTGTAAAAAAAATAAAATTAATTATAATTAAATAATAAAAATTATATAAATATTAAGTGATATAAATATAAACGTGTATATATATATAATGGATATATTGGTTAGATCACCTAGGAGTAGTCCGGGATCAGAAATGGCTTTTGAATGAGTGGTGGTGCCCCCACCCTAGAAAAGTAGACGATATATAGGGCTAATTAATAGGAGGACGATGTGAGGTTGCATTATTAATATTTACGACGATCATAAAGCAGATTGTACCGTAAAGCTAGCAGAAGTTCTTCACCTTTTACTTCCCATGGCGTGGCCTTCCATTAATTAGCTGAAAATCGGATCATTGGACGCATGCAGTGTACACCAGTGATCAATCCAAATCATTGTAATTGTACTACACTTCAATGGACCACTTCCCATTCCACTTCATCATTATATATATATATAATTATATATATATATATATATATATATATATATATATATATATATAATTTCATAATTTTTCCACCATTAACAGTTCATGAATTATTATAATTAGATAAAAAAAATAAGAGAGGAATAATGATGGACTTACCAATTTGAGCAGCTGGTTCTAATTAATGAATATTGTACTTATTAATTTTTTTAAGTTATTTCTAGTGAGTTTCACATAGGAAAGGAATCTTTCTTGGTATTTTATTTCTTACATTTTTGTTATGAAACACAAATATGTGAATTATGAGGTGAGTCTGTGTGTTAGACATATGTATGTGTCAGATATATAGAGGTATTCGTACGATATATATGTTCTACGTATTTGAATATATCTGATTAAAACGATTATTTTTTTCAGTTTAGACACGTCTTGGATACGCTTGAATACTTCTCGGACACGCTTGGACATAACTAGGACACGAATTGAACACGACCCATTAATATTTTTTTTAAAAAAAATTATTTTCATGACTAACGTTCAATTAGTAAGTTCGTAACTCACTCAAGCTCAATCACATGATTGACGTCTCAAGTCACTATTTTTACATACTAGTATTTTAAGTTTTATCTTTTTAAATACTATTATTAGACTTTTAAATTTTATCTTTTCACACATCACTATTTTCATCTGCTCCTTCCACCTCTGCTCGTACCAAGTCGTCCACTTTGTTGTCACCAAAGCTTGTCTTACACTAATATTCCCTCTAGTTATTTTTTTTATGCATATGTACTTATACATGATTAGTTCTATTAAGAGAAGTTGGTTTAGGAGATTTTTTAGAATATGTCAATAGAAATTATGTTTCATATTTTTTAAGAATCACTTACTAGGTTGCAAATATTAACATATATGATATATATTAAAATATTATAAATCTTCAAACTTATAAAAATGATATTAATGAATTATGAATCTTTTTTTTAAATTTTGAAATTATATATATATATATATATATATATATATATATATATATATATCTTGTGTCCTGTTTACTATAATTTTAAATTTAGTGTGTCCCCATATATATATATATATATATATATCTTGTGTCCTGTTCTATAATTTTTAAATTTGGTGTGTCCCCATATCCATGTCCGTATCGTATCCCATGTCCGTTTGTGTTTCATAGCATTTCTGACATGAGCTCAAATTAAGAGATTAGAATGGTGAAATTTTTTATAAGTTTAAGATGCCATACATAATGTCTAAAACTTTTTTTTTGGCGGTAATGTCCAAAACATTAAGGGGGAAAAAGGGTCAAATAATTTTTACTAAAGTGAGATTCAATTTTAAGTTATCGCCTTCACTAATTTTTTTATAGATAATTAAAAATACCAAAATTATCTAACAGGAAGTAAATTGTGACCCTAAATAAATTTTACTTACAATATTAAAAAATTAAATTCTAAAATCACCTAACGTTAGGGTTAATTTGTAAGAGAGTATGTAAAATATAAAAATGGTTTAGGAGCTTTTACCAAAAGGCTTAAACTTTTAAAAGATTTGATCATAAGTCACAGGTCCAATCTAACTGACTCTAATGTGAGCTGCTAGCTAGTAGCTTTCAAGCCCTAAAACTTAAGAAGATACAAGTACCATTCCAAGAGTAAATGTTCATAACTACCAGCAGCTTTATATGTTGAGCGATATTTAGCGTGGTAGCTGAATATTGATAATTATAATCTTAAAGCATATATTCATTTAATGGATTTATATAAATATTAATAAAAAACTCTTACTATTATATGCAGATGAAGATGAAGATATCATGAATGCATGTTATTATATGCAGGACCAGAGAGAGGATGAAGATCATGGAGTGTCCAGGACGAAAGTCAGTGATCCCCAAAAGTGACAGATCCTCTTTGTATAAGTTTATGCTGGGGCTTTCTATGTTTACCAAGTTGATAAGTTAACAGATCAGATGCATGCACATTGATTTCGGTTAAGGACCATGCAACCCAAAAAAAGGAGAGAGGACCAGAGAGAGAGAGAGAGAGAGAGAGAGAGGAAGCTCGTTCCTGATGCTGCCCAAGAAAACGAAAGAAGCCCGCACAACCAAGTTAATATTCAAGTCATCTTTAGTAGTAATAGTTAGATTTGGATTATCTTCTATATATCTTTTCAATCATTTTTTAATATAAAATGTATTGAAAAAAACTTAACAAAATTTTCATCGGTATGGTTTTATAAATTTTGAAGCATAATATTGGTTTATGTTTTCCTCTTGTTAAACTTGTCATTTTTTTTAAAAAAAAGAAGATACAAATTCAGTAATAGTAGCATAGTACAGATTATTAAACTTTTTGTATATCGATTGGATGGTTTATAGTTATATATATATAGTCAACAAGTGCTGCCTTCTCAAAACCTAAGCTATAGTTTCAAGTTACATGAAGGTGTGGCTAGTTAGCTAGCTTCCACATGCCTTGTGTTTTCCTTTTGTCTGTTTTCGTTTTATTGCACCAAATTTGAAAGGAACAAGAGAATGTGCTGTGTACGAAGCTTCTTTAGTGGCATCCATGTCGTCACTTTGGGATGTGGTCTCAGACTCTCGATTCTAGTGCCTAAGTGGGTTACATTGTTATGGTTTTTGACCTGAATGACAACTACTATAGATCAGATGCATGTGGGAATTGAATCTTTCGTAAATAGCAATTGTAGTTAGGTAATGCACTAATGCTTGATAGTAAGATACAGCAATATTGCATGGAAGAAGACAGAACAGCAGAGAGAACAAAATTATATATGCCAAATTTCGAAACTATACTTTTCAATTTCAATATTCATGCATTCCAAGAACTCTGATCCGAAGTCTTCTCTTTGGATTCTTTAGCGGCATCCATGTCGTTATGTTGATTTATGATAACTAGCTAGCTAGCTTGATGGCAATGGAAATTGGTGGGAACTGGAATAGCAGGTATTGGAATAGCGCTGGTCTTCATGGATTGGTTGATCTTATATGTAGTCTGAAAAAACCTGCAACAATAATTAATTTAACATAAGAGTGAGACAAACAAATGAGAAAAAAACAGGTACAATAATGCATGGTTAGAATTGAAATACGTCGACATATACAAAAATAATAATAATAATAATAATTTGAAATACGTCGTTTTTGGTGAGGGGGACCAAGTATGAATCTGCAACCACATTTTTGGGAGAGAAAAAATATTTCTATTTACGAACCATATGATTTACACACTAGAAAGAAGAAAAGCGTAATTTGATTAAACTAAGAAATTAATGGGGAAATGTTTTTGTTTTCGTTTTTCTCTGTTTTCATCGTGGGAAAGCAATTAGCTGTAATTGCTGTTCCTTACTTCGTTTTTGGTCGTGAGGAATTAGTCGTGGATATGCAGTAAAAGTTTAAGAGGATAATATGATGGAATTGGTGTTCCTTACTTCATGCAGTAAGTAGAGTAATTGGAATTCTTTTGGTTTTGAAACATAATATGATGGATAAGAGTTTAAGCTTTTAAGAGGTTGAGCTTTGTTATTATAATAAATAAATATGTATTATAATTTATGCTTTTATTTATTAATAATAACAAATTAATGATAATTAGAAAACAATTTTATCAATTAGAAATTTATTTATCAAGAGCTTGAACACTCCATAAATTCATCTCCTAATCTACTTCTTTTAAGATTTAATTTGAAAGTATTGTCAATGCAAAAAAAATTTACGCTATCATTCAATCATATATTATTATGTAATAAAAAATATCTAATTCTCACAATAATTATATAAAAAATCACATATGAAATGATGTATGATTGATTAATAGTGTAAAAAACTTTAAATTGACATTACATCAAAATTAATTTCTTTTTTTATTCCTATAGTCTTGAGAATTTTTTGATTGGTGCATAAATCCAAAATTGTATCTTATACACATTAACAAAAAATTAACTTCCAGCTCAATTTTCAAATTAGTGAAATTATTACTATTTGATTCTCATTGTAGTTTTAGAATCTATGCTTGCTTTTGTGTATGTATATTTTCCACTTGTAAGAATCTGAACAAAAACAATGCATAAGGATTATATCTGTATACATAATCCTTTTTATTATAAAAACAACAACACATTGAAAAGTGGGGCGCAAATAACCCCTTTTATTATAACAATTAATCTCTATGTTTTTTTTTAATTGATTCTGTCTATTAGATCTTCAATGTAATTAGTATGTATAAAACTCAATTATTCTCAAATTAAATCTTATCAATAAATCATTTGTTGCATATAATTTTATTTTTTATAGTATGTCACTTCCCATAAAATTTAAATAAAGTTTTGCTCTTACCCTTCAAAAATTTCAAGCGAACTTCTTATAAATTTTTTTAAATTTTTTATCTCTTTATTTTTTTTTATAAGAATATCCTAAATCAACTTCACGTTATCTTAGTGAGTGTTTTAGATTAAGTTATTTTGTTTACTAACTAGGGTTGGATGCAGTACAAAACAAACTACATTCTTAGAGATAGAACCAAAGTTTAAACATGGAGAAAATAATTATTGAGTTGGCCTCTTAATCGCAATGATGTTTAAGAGTTAGTCTCATAGTAATATATATGAGAATACCCAATTAAAGACAAAAATAAAATTAACTTATTTTGTTTAAAATAATATAATTAAAATCTTTTAAAGAAAGCTTTAAAAGAAGTCAATTTTTTTTCCAAAATTAATCAATATCAAACATGCAGTTATACTTTATCAATTGATCTTAAAAATGTAACTTTTACAATAGCTAAGTTTAGGATTTGAATCCAAGTTAAAAAAAAAAAAGTTTAGGATTTGAATCCTCCACTCTAATAAGAGAACCATTCATTTAGGAGAGAGAAAGAGAAAAACATTACAAGAGAGGATCAAAATTGTTAAATTTTTTTAGATATTGAACAAATGTTCCAGCCCAAGTAGTAAATATTCCAACCCTTCCATGTAACAAAAAGAAAAAACCAATCCTTCCTTTTAGTTTAATTGCCTTTTGGTCTTTGGCCCTTGAAAAAAAAAATATTCCAACGTTTCTAATAAGAAATTCATGACCAAGAAAAAAAATCGTTTTTTTCAGTAAATAAAAAATAAAAAATAATCCTAATTTTTGTTTAAAAAAAAAAATCGTCCTGATTTTGTTGTGGGGTTTCGCTTCTCACTTCAGTTGCAAGAACACGGCGAGAGTAATGTGAAGGTGGCATTGTCTCAGTGCGTAGCAATTTGATTTATGAAATACGATTTCGATTGAAGCTGTAAATGTAATTTCATCATCTTCAGCAACACCAATGGGTTACAGATGCGTTCAGTGCAGCTTTCCCATCAACACACTTTACGTCCAGTATTCTCCAGGCAACATTCGCTTGATGAAATGCGTAACCCTTTTTCCCCAATTTGCCTTCAATTTCCCAATTTAGTGAATTGATTTCATTTCAGACCCCCTTTTTTGTTTCGCATAGGAGAATTGCAAGGCCGTCGCAGACGAATACATTGAGTGTGAAATCATGGTGCCTACTATCCCTTTATGCCACTGGTTCCAAAGTTTAAACCTTTTTCTTTTATTTAATGTTTTTTTTTTTAATTTCCCTGCTTTCTTCCCCTTCCCTTTTGCAGATTCTGGTGATAGATTTAATACTTCACAAGCCCAAGGCCTATAGACATCTCCTCTACAATGTACTCAATCAACAAACCTTGATGTTTCAGGTATATATATGAGTTCCCTCCATGATTTTTGTTGCACTATGATACTGTATAATTACCTTATTGTTTGAGTGTTGTGTATTAACGTGTCTTTCAGTTAGCCCCATATTGATTTTTCATTCAATTGCGATTTATTGCTATTATAGCGATTTATTTATTTATTTTTTAAATTTTTTGGCAATCTCATTAATTTGAGTTAGCATCATTGCTGACAGCAGTGTTCTTGCGGTGATCATGAGCAGATGTTGTTATCTGCAGTTCATTTGCCTTTGCATTATGATATTTTTTTATTGTAAAGTCATGTTTGATAGTAACAACCATGAAGCATTTTGAATTTTGAACTGGATAATTATAATCTTCCGTGGGTGTTAATTTGTTACTTTTGAGGACTCCTAAAATTTATATGAAAAATTTCTCATCAATAGATTTTGGATCTTTAAATAAAAAAATTGATACACGCAATAGATACTCGCGTTTCAGCCTTATCAATGTGCATAAGGCACTTGTTTTGCCCTTATGAACTCGTAGATTTTTTTTCTAATAAAATGCACAGTTCTTTGTGAGAGAATGCATTTTCGAATAACATTCATTTTGACATAAGGCATACATAGTGCTGAGAATAATGAGACCCAGAAACTAATAAATTTATCTACCCAATGTTTTACTTGTACTTCTTACTGGCTTCATTATTCACCTTTTCCAACACTAACGGGTGGCTCTCAATTTTTGGTAACTTTACAGGGACTACTCTGGAAATTGGCTGTCATTTTTCTTCTTTTTGATGCCTGTATCCATTCTTTTGTGGGTATTATTCTTTTTAATGATTTAGGAGCATGAAGTTTTAAATTCTAGTTCTTGGTTTACAAAACCATACATGAGGGCCTTACAGTTTGTTGAAGATAAGTGTTTGATCCTTGAAAGCAGCAAGGGCAAATTGGGTTCATCAATGAGCTTCTCGTCATTAGTGTCAATATGTTGGAAGGTTCAAATATCTATAAATATTAAGATCAACCTTTTACCCAAATTACTTGGTTTGGATTTTTATGCTAATTCTGATGACTGTTTTATGGTTTTCATTGGCAGATGCTGATGGATGTCTTCTTTGGGAACTTTATGTTTCTTTTAACTTTCTTCTTTATGGTTAAGATATTTCTCCATACATCAATGAGCATCTCCAGGTATATACTTCTGATTTATTAGTCATACCATACTTGTCATGAAGAAAGGAACAATTAGTTATAACATACTTTCCAATTAATTGTGCAGAAAATTGGAACAATCTGTTTGTTATTTTAGCATTTTGAAGAAATATTGAGTAACAAGATTGTTCATTAGGAATCTCATGAATCTATCAGTACTGAGTTAAAGAAGATATTTTTTTTTCTCTGTTTAAATTTTGTAAGTATAAAACAGGATATGATGAGGAGAATTGCTTCTAGAGTCTTGCGTATCATGAATTATAGACACATTTGTAAGTAGTGAATGAACTGGTTTGTAGTTATGGTTGAAATGAGAATTTTGATCTGATCAAATGATATAATTCAAATGCAAAAGTGGGAATACAGCATAGCAAAGATGAATCACTGTTAGAAAAATGGTTTAGTAATTTGCACCAAAAGAAAAGATTCATGGTATGCGGTAAAGTTTTAACTTTGAAACCTTGTAATTAAAAGGATAGAAAAAGATAAGGCATGATAGAGTATAGGACTGTTTCTGCCAATTTCGAGTTTATAGAACCTTTAATAAGTTGATTTTTTTTGGTTAATATTTCTACCCATATCAATTAGGTGTTTCAAGACCATCATGATCACTTCAGCTTAAATTTACTCATCTACGCAGGTGCAATGACCTCTTGCTTGCACTCATGATTTCAGGTTACTTCAAGATTTTTCTTATTGCCATGATGGTAATGTCTACAAATGATGAAATCCAAGTTGGTTCTTTTAATTTTATTGTTGACCACTTCCTGTGCCTGTCTATGATGTGTTGTTAAACGCAATATATCTCTTTAACTTTCAAGTATGTATTCTGTAGGTGTGGGAATTTCCATCTTCTGTGATCTTCATCATTGAATTATTTTGTTTATCATCTAATGCAGTGGCATTGAAAGGTTAGTAATCATGTTACCCAATCCTTACTCATTTAAAATGCAAGCATAACACACCCCTTTGATGCTTCATGATTATTTGGCATTAGCAGTTTCCAGATTCTCAGAAAATTCATTATCATGTTTGATATCCTTCAATTTTGTATATTCCATCCCCAACTTTCATATAGGCCATTTTTCTGTTGAGGTTCTTTCACGTATATGGTAATGGTAGTGTGTATATTTGTGTTTTAGTTTGAACAGCCAGTGGTAGTAATGAAATTAATGTGAACTGCAATAGGTGCGTGCTCTTCTGAGTTACAAGTGGTGTCTTATAAGAGAATTAAGTCAGTGAAGGGAATAAAAAGGAAATGAAAGTATTATTTGAGTATTTAATCTAACATGGGATTGATTATATCATTTAGATTGTCAATCCAACTATTATTCCTGTCGAGTTATGCTGATTGCATGTAGATGTAATAGTATAAATGTAGCTTTATGGTGCAAATAAATAATTTCCTTTCGTTTGCTTAATTTAACCCCCCCCCCCCCCAAAAAAAACAAAATAAAAAAAGGCTAACATTTCACTATTGTGGAAAATTGTCTCTAGGATGGCCTGTGTTTTAATTACGGCAACCATGCTTGGCTTTGAACACTGATGAACATTTTTTTTCAACCAGTGATGACTGAGTCAACTATGAGTCGATGTGTTTGGGTCTGCTTCAGTGCATATGCTATAAAGCATTTTGTCACTCGGGTACTGGAGCTCAGGTTGTTGGGGCAATTAATACAAGGCTGGAGTCAAATGCCCTCCTCATTATCTTTAAAGCCATCATGATTGAGTTTTTGTTTTGTCATGCTAATGTATTAGCAGCAAAATTGCGTGGTGAGAAAGTGTTTCTGAACTGTGTATATGCTCCTTGACATTTTTTTTTTCTTAAATTTGATTTGAAAGTAAAACTTTATTACTGTGTTTCTTGGCATTCTTTTTCTGATGCTTGCTTATAGCATATGCACATGAAGATTATCGTAATCAGTTGTACTGCTTCTCCCTTAAATGATCATTCATTTCTTTTTTACATCTTTCTTGCTATTTTGTCCACAGAGAAAAGCATTCAACGTTATCAAAGGCAGCATTTTACTTAAAAATCGTTAGGGGATACTTGAAAGGGAAAAAATGGGCATAATTTCCTTCAACTTTATTTAATGTGTAGATAATTCAGAAATGATGTTCCTGTGTTAAATTTTTAACACAATCAACATGTGAGATTTACACATCACTTTTTATCAAAAAAAATTTCTTAGAAACTGGTTTAATAAATTTTAATCCTATACTTTTGAACAAAAATTCAAATTTTTTGAAGATATATGAGAGTATAGATGATATGAAAACTAGGCCCCTTGGCCTTGGGTTAGGAACTTGGGGGACTAGAAGTGAATTGTGGGTAGACTTGGTGCTCGGTTTGTATGGTTTTTTCTAGCACTGCAGTGTTCTCTGGCTCACTCTTTCTTTCTTGCGTTTTGACGTACTGAAGACCCAAAAGAAATGAAAAAAAAAAAAAGACTGGTTACCTTTGAATTCTTCCTGGAAGGCACGTTTTTTCGTTTGTTTAGAATTTCAGAACTCTACTGTGGTGTGTGTACAATGTGCCATGGGCGTATGTGCATTTTATGGGAGTCCAATTTTGCTTGTCTTGAGTGGGTACTAAAAGAGGAAAGAGAAAAAGAAAACAAATACAAAATTCTAAACTGGTCATTTGATATTCTCGTCCATTTAGACTATTATTTTAATAGTTATAATTAATACAAAGCACCATCAGGGGTGGTGGCGCAGTTGGCTAGCGCGTAGGTCTCATAGCTTGTTGAGTTATCCTGAGGTCGAGAGTTCGAGCCTCTCTCACCCCAAATCAGCTTTTCTGCTTTTTGCCAAAAATATCTTTTGTTAATTTTTTTCTTTCACATTTCCTTTGGATGTTCAAATTTTTCAAGGTGATCTAACAATATTATCCATATTAATAATGTTTTAAAAAATATTTAAAAGTAACTTTATTCCTTCTTTTAATAAAAATTTGACACTCAACAATAATTTTATATTTTATCTATTTTGTTTAGTGAGTATACTTTATCAATATCATTTAATCCAAACTTATACTTATAAAATTATTGTTATAAAATTTATAAAATGTAAAATTCATTCTCTTAGTAGTGAAGCAAATAAATTTTTTAGCAAAAATAATTTTTAAAAACTCTTAGTATATTTTCAAAAATTTGACCTATAAAATAATTTTGTTTAGACTAATTACAATATCATTTAATCTTATTCTTATAAAATTATTGTAAAAAATTTATAGGCCAAATCATGCTTCAAAAAAATAAACTTGGAATAATTTTAGACTAATTACACCACTCTTAGTAAAGCTAGGCCAAATCATGCTTCAAAAAAGAAACTTGGAAGCCCAAAGGGGCGAAATAAGTCATTCAGAGCTTAATTCATTTTAAAAGACTATTCAAAGTAAAAACAACCGTTTGAAGCAGGCTACAATGCAGTACAGAAAAAAGAAGGCTGCACCTGGCAAGCTGTTGAAGAAGCTTTAAATCAACCTTAGTCAAAGCAACCAGAGGCTTATCCAGATAGGCCTGCCTATTTCACTCAACAATGCTCTCAAGAAGAAACAAATATATTAACTACATGGAAAAAAGTCTATATTCATGGAATATTTCATAATTCAGGTTTATAAAACACAAGTTTAAATAACACAGGCTATCAAGACTACATTGCAGAATTAGTGACTATGAAACAAGATACAAACTGAGGTTACAGAAATTTCATTATGAAAAGAAAGATGTAGTATGCTTGCATCATTAAGAGACCCCTTTGAGTTTCACCTTGTGCATCATATCATGATGAAATCCAGAAGCATGCCAAGATGAAGCACAACTCCAGGTGAACAAAAACCATGACCTTTGCACTAAAAGAGTCTCCAAGTATATGAAAGAACCCTCTCCTTTGACACCAGATGATTGATTGCTTGTGGCTTTTTTTCTCGAACTTGTAACCTGAGCTTTTCTCTGCTCTTTGTTTGACTCCAGTATGTGTGTTTCCTTCTGCACCTACAGAATACATCATATGGAGCAAAGGCTTATCAATAACAAGCTAAAATTAATATTAGCTTCAAATGAAGCATGTTTTTCATCATAAAGACAGGCTTCTTCATATCTAGTGCAGCGGCTTGGCTTTCTCACCTCTTGTTGAAATACTGCTTGGCTTGAAACCCTCCTTTGTGTTTGAGATCTTCTTGCAGCAGCTCTCAGTGACACAAAGTTGTGTGATCTTGGATGATATTCACTTTTCCATCTTCCTGAAGGTGAAGGAGAACTAGCCCTTGGAGGTGGAGAGCTAGCCCTCGAAGGTGAAGGAGAGGTAACCCTCTGAATAACGGAAATAGACAAAGGTATATTTGCAATTAAGTCCCAGAAATCATCATCAAAGGTACTGTCCTTATTCTCTAGGTTTACTTCATTTTCAGGTGAAAATGGAGGAGGGCCAGCATAAACAGCATCATGTGATGATTTAACCATTGACGTCACCGGATTTTCCCTTGAACCAATATTTTCATTACGCATTGATGAAGTAGTGTCTGGAATATTGCTATGCTGTAACAAGTTCACTGACAAAGGAGTCTCCAAGTAGATGAAAGAACCCTTTCCATTGACACCAGATGAATGATCGCTTGTGGTTTCTAAATTCTTTCTTGAACTGGTACCCTTAGCTTTTCTATGCTCTTTGTTTGACTGCAGTACGTGTGTTTCCTTCTGAGCCTACAAAATACATCATATGGAGCAAAGGCTTATCAATGACATGCTAAAATTAAAATTAGCTTCAAATGAAGCATGTTTCTCATCATAAAGGTAGGCTTCTCCATGTCTGTAGTGCAGCAGCTTGGCTTTCTCACCTCTTGTTGGGATACTGCTTGGCTTGAAACCTTCCTATCTGCTTGAGATCTTCCTGCAGCAGCTCTCTGTGACTCAAAGTTGTGTGATCCCGGATGATATTTACTTTTGCATCTTCTTGAAGGTGAAGGAGATCTAGCCCTCGGAGGTGAAGGAGAGCTAACACTCTGAATAAGGAAAATAGGCAAAGGTTCAATTGCAGTTATGTCAGGAGAAGCATCCACTCCCCAGAAATCATCATCAACGGTACTGTCCTTTTTCTCTAGGTTTACTTCATTTTTAGACGACAGTGGAGAAGGGGTAGCATAAACGGCATCATGTGATGATTTAACCATTGACATTACCGGGTTTTCCCTTGAACCAGTATGTTCATTACACACTGATGAAGTAGTGTCCAGAATATTGCCATGCTGTAACAATTTCAACAAAAAATAAATAGATGAAGTTAATCCTTGAGATGTTTGGTAAGTGGACACCCCGATTCTCAAGTACATTTATCTGTCTCCTTCTAATACTTTTTGGACTCTGATTCTCAAGTACTTGGAAAAATATTTATAATATATCTGGCATTCATATGTTTTCAATGTCATAAACAATATGGGGTTTTAAATTTTTTGTATATCTCATACTAAGATAAACTATAAATAGGTTTCTAAGTAATAAGAAAATCAGAATGCTTGGATGATATATTTTTCTACATGAGCTTTTCTTCTATGGGCATAGTACCTACAAGCACATGAAAGTATTTTTCTACATCTTTACCCGTGCAGAGAGTAGTTCAGCATCTGTTTCACTGCTTTCATAATACTCCTTTCTCAAAGACAGTGAGGGGAAGGTATCATTAACAAAAGTATGTGTTGTTTCTTTGCTGATAAAAACATCCTCATCAGCTAAAACTGAATTCAAGTACAAATCAACATTGAATTCCTCTTCAGTAGTTTCATATGGAAACTGCAAAGTGCTGTGCTCATTCCCAAAATAGACATTGGGAAATGTGGAACCTGGGAAATATGGTTCCTGTTCAATGACAATTTGAGACTGCTGTAGTGTGGGAAAGTCATATTCCTCTGCCTGAGGTCGTGCTAGAAAGATTGATTCCAGATTCACTTCTGGCGAAGTATATACCTGAAACAAATATAAACCAAGTGTCAGTTCTCAGATTGTTTTACTATGCAAAGCATTCCCATAAAGGATGCTTCCACTCACATTTGGAATTATATCTGCTGTTGCTTGGTTTTCATAGTCAGCAGCAATATATCTACTTGGCTCCCCTTCATCACGTATCAATGCATGAGTTCCCCCTTCTGATTTTTTATCAGCTTTCTCCATTAAGCGACACAAGACAAAACTTCTCTGCAAAATGTAAAGGAATGATCAACATTGATATGTAATGGATTTGTCCATTGTGCCACATAAGACAAAGCAACCTCATGCTTCAAAACTATAGCCTAAAAACACTTCTAAGTTCTAACCATGGCAATACATGCATGAGCAATATTAAACTCATTTTGACAGAACATTCATCTTAGATAAGTAAAACGGCAGAAATGGTAGTCTCTCATGGAAATTAGTGATGAATCTTCTCACTAAATAATGCAATTTGAGAAAAATTGGGTCATATCATAAATTTACAATAAAACACAGCAGTTGTTCATGGGATTTCAGTAACGTAGCCAGTAACTTTCTATTGTCAAAATGACCAACAGTAAAACATCTAAGGAAATTTAAACACATACCCAATTCAAGTTAATTACAAAAATTAAGTACCAATATGAATTCCAAATAGGATAAAGCTCAATATCTATAAAATATAGTAACATTAGTACATTACAACCCCTACCTTGTCATCAGGAAAGGTAACTGCATGATATTCATGAATAACCCAATTGGTCTTGACACCATGAGGAGCACGACCCTTGTAGAAAACCAGGGTCTTCTTGGTGCCAATGACTTTGTTGGTGCCACGTGTCTTGATGTTGCGGTCTTTACCAGTGGCCTTCCAGTAGCCAGCCTTGGTTGCCCTGTTACTCCTGTTACTATTTGTGTACTTCAAACCACGAGGACTGAAGAAGAACCATTCTGGGTCATCCGATTTTACCTTGGAAAATGCTAACATCACAATTTAAGGAAAAACATAAAAAACCAAAAAATAAGTAAACAAATAAACCACCGTTTAATAAGAACATTAAAGTAGAAAAAGAAAAAAAGGCATGGTTTTTTTTTTTTTTTTAAATTCATTGAGAAGCTATAATACCTGGTAAGTCCCAAGGCTCAAACTTGCAAACATCAACCTCAGCAATGGTATTGTGTACCCTGGAATGATCACCAAGCAACTTGTGCTTGAGGTAGTGATCCACAAGCTCTTCATCTGTTGGATAGAATCTGTATCCCACAGGCACTGTTTCCACCATTGAAGCTGGGCTCCCAATTGCTTATTGAAGTGTGGTTTACACATATAAAAAAGGAAAGAAACTGGAAGAGGATGAAGCAGCTGAACTCAAGAGAGAGTGAAGTGAATGAAGGCGTTGACTGACACACTTCCTTTCCTATGGCTTAACTAAGAAGCTACCTTCTATTGTTAAAAATGATGATAGGCGTAGAGAGTTTGAGACTTGCCAATGTTTTACCACGTAATGAAATGGATCCCACAACCTAAACCGTATTTGTACTGACACCATGAACTTGCCACGTAAGAGACTTCGAGGAATTTTTTTTATAGAAATAGTGTAGTTTAAAAATTAATTTTTTTGAATAATATAAATTAAAAATTAATTTTTGAAATTATGTAAAGTGAATAATAAAATATAATAAATTTTATTTCTCAAACATGATTTTATAATTAAATATTTTATTATTATTTTTAATAATAAATCGTGACTTAAAGATATAACTTATTTAACGTTTTACGACTTATTTTATATATTTTTTAATTAAATTTTAGATAAATCATGTATAGAAATTACAACTTATCTTTTTTCAAAAAAAATGAATTCATAACTTATTTTATAATTTTTTATAATTAAATTTTGGATAAATCGTAGATAGAAACCATAAATTATCTTTTTTAAAAAAAAAATAAGTGAATTTATGACTTGTATTAGGATTTAGAGACTGAAATTATTTCTTATAACTGGAATTATATTGTCTGAATCATATAATATTGTTGACTAAATATTCTTCATAATAGCAAAATTAGTGATCATAGGACTTAAAATTATATAAAGATCTTTATATTAATAAATATCACCAGCATCAATAACAAATGAACTACAAAGAGAGTCATATGATGACGTATGTTAATTTAAGTCAAAAGGCAA
The DNA here is from genome assembly GCA_029884605.1 of Ormosia emarginata. Classification (NCBI taxonomy): domain Eukaryota; kingdom Viridiplantae; phylum Streptophyta; class Magnoliopsida; order Fabales; family Fabaceae; genus Ormosia; species Ormosia emarginata. The sequence continues at coordinate 61,729,704 of JAQQTP010000089.1, read as the reverse complement.
AAGAAAACTTCATATCAATAAACGTAAAAAAGTTTTAATAATAAAAAAAGTATAATTAACATTATTAATAAATACCTCTAATAAAGAGAATTAAACAAGAATAAACCGAGTTTAATACAAAGTTATAGTGATAGAGATAATTTGAAAATTACTAAAATATGAAGCAACATAAGAAAGAGAGAATGAAATTTATAGGCATAGATCATAATTTAGTGCAAGTTGTTAGTGTCAATCATGACTTCATATGACATTTAAAAAATAAAAATAAATCATACATCATAAATATGACTTACATAAATTAAAAAAAAAATGAATAAGTCGTGTATACCAATGTATAATAAAAAAAAGACACATGTAAGTTATGCTTTTCAATTAAGATTTATTATACGTCAATGTTTCAATTACCCTATTTTAAAAATAAATTTTGACTTATACCTATATAAAATTTTGACTTTCAAATGCACCATTTTTTTTTAAAAAAAAAAATCAAACTTTAAGATTTGGATTTTGCATATACTCATAAATTTTGCATTAATAGACAAAATTTTACCTAGGACAAACTCATAAGTAAGTGCATTGACGTGAGTAATGTGATGGATGAACATATAGAGAGATCTCAACCCTTAAAATATTTTATTATATGATAAAAAATAAAAAATAAAACAGAGTTTTATAATTTTAGACCATATGAGGGACTGTACTTTATGTATTTATTCTTCTTTTTATATGCTAGTATTTATATAAAAAAAACTCACATGTAAAATTTTAAATTAAAAAAAAAAACTTCATGAAAAATTCTTAGGTACATGCAGTATACTTATGCCATGAAGGGCTATATATGTGAAAACCAAGTGAGACACACATTCAGTCATTGACAGATTTAAAAATTTTAGATAATGAGAGCAAATGTAATATTATTAATACAAAAGTATAAAAAAATTTCAATAATTATATTTATATATAAAAATATATATTAATATAAAATTATGAAACATTAATTTACAAAACAGTCATAGAAGAAGACTAAATTTATGATCTTAGAAACAAAATATACTCAAAAAAAAAAACTCATTTCAATAGAATGAAAAAGAAAAACATAGAACTTTATGAGGATAACAAAGAACTTCATAATTCTCGTGAAGAAAAGAAGCATCTTGATGAAGCAATCATGGAAGAAGAGGCATGGAGAGCAGGGAAAACATCTCTATAATCGAAATAGATGTGAGTGAGTCTGAACGAATAATGTCATCGCTAATCTATAGAGATAAAGAAAGGTTAGGGAAGAATAATTTTGTGTTCTAAGTATATTAGTACCAAACTCACGTAGTGCTGTTAAAAAATGAAAAATAATATTATATGAATATATTCAAGTGCGAAACCACGTTTGTTGAAAGATAAAAAATAGTATTCAACTCCCATATTCTTACTCATTTTCAACTACACCACTTTTCACACCACATAAAGTTGGTTAATTAAGTACAAATTTGTGGTTAATGACATATAAAAATTGATTAATGAGTATGTAAAAAGTTAGTTAATGAAGAACAAAAAAATAGTTAATGACATATATAAGTTGATTAACAGGTCAGGCTGGAAGGGTTATATATTTGTACATATTCATTAACCAACAATTTATATTTCATTAATCAACTTCATGTGGTGTTAAAAGAAGTGTAGGTACTGTTTGAAGTAAGATGAACATTATTGAATAATATTATATAAGTTTTATTTTTTGTCACTATGAATTTACTAATTTATCTATATATGAAAGAAAAAATTACATATATAAAAAAATAAAAAAGACATATATTTATATAAAAAAAAAAAAATTTTAAGATATAATAAAGACATGTATTCTCACTTCTCGATAAAGTATAAAATAGATCAAATCATGAAATTTCGAATAAATAGCGCACAAAATAGATCAATTAACAAAAGTAAACAAAAAATTAAAAAATAACCCGAATAAACTAAGTCCGAACAGGTCAGGTCGATCCACATTAATAACACTACATTAAGCATTTTGCAGCCTTACCCCTCAACGATTTAGCTTGATCCGAACTAAACCTACCCGAATGAATCGAACAGACCTATTTTGCAGCCTTACCCCTCGACACTTAGATCCGTCCTGCATAAAGTACCTTTCCGTCATTCCTTATTCTCATAGCTTTTACCCAAGAATTTCTTTTCTCGCACTCTTTGCTCATCATTGGTCACCACCCATGAAAGTGGACGGCGTGGTATTTCTGAAAGCCGTTATCGTTATTGGTCTTAATCAAGATAAATTAATGATTATCATGGATAAATTAGTTGTGAAGTGGCTTAAAAAATTCCAAAGATGACGAATTACATATTGCGTACTATGTAATCTAGTTTTGTTGAAATCTCATGGCAAAGAAAACGCAGTATGTAATCTAGTCCATCATGGTATTTTGCTAAGATAGTAATAAGGAGAAATATTTACATAAACTTAATACATCAAGTTGGGTGTAAGCTAATTATATTATTAATTAATAAATAATTATCATAATTTATCATAATTAATGATATAATTTATTTCATACACTTCAATTAAATGTACAAAGTTTATGTAAGTATTTCCCTAGTATTAACATCTGCCCATTACTTTTACTTTACACACCATTAGTCCTTATGTGGAACGAGGCAAGATAACAATCTTTAAACAAAAAGTGACAATATAAAAGTAACGTTAAAATAAATAAAAGAAAAGATGACGAGAAAAATTCTTCATCTTTTAAAAATGAAGAATGCTGTGCAGTACAAAAAAAAAAAAAAGATAATCTTACACCTCTTTTAGAGATGTAGGTATTATATATATTTTTTAAAAAAATATGTGATTAAAAAAAGAAAGTGATAAAAAAAAAAATATAATGAATGATATTAGATAAGATGTGAAAAAGAATATATATATTTTTTGTAGTAAGAATATCAAAGTTAAAAAAAAAAAAAAAAAAAAAAAAAAGTAGAGCAAATAAAAAAAATTCATATTTTGTCACTACATCATGCGTTATACTGAAAAAAATCCAACGGTTAATATTGAGGGATCTATGAGTGTGTGTGTGTTTATCTGCGTGTAGAGTGTTTATCTGCGTGTAGACTTCCCCAAGTCAATATATTAACTTCGTAATCTGAATTTATGAAACAGTAAGACTTGCACCCCAAGTTTGTTTCGTGCCCCCACCATCTCAACTCATTGTCCTTTTGGTGCTTTTCTTTCTTAATGTGGTTTGTTATGCTCCCCACCAGGTTCTGTCTGCCCCCCTAAAAGATGGAAACTCATTTTGTCAATAGAAAACCAGATGATGATAAAAAAGTTCGAGTTCCTATTGGATACCAGTTGACCGGTATTTGTAAGGTTATACCAACTCCCTATATTACAAGCATCCACAAGAAAGATTGAGCAAACCAATCAACCAAAAAAAAAAAAAACTGAAAAAAAAATAAAATAGATGCAGTGACTATGAGATACGTGTTTAATGTTTATAGACTGACTTCACTCTTCTTCTTATTAAAATTTCATTTAGGTGGTGGAAATGGAGCAGGGTTGGGTTTTTAAATCTACATAAATGACTTTCCCTTCTTTTTTGTTCTAAAAGTGAATTCAGAGATACTTGAGATAGACACGTATATGATGATTTCTTCCTTACGCAGCCGCTACCAAGCATATTGAACCAAGAGATAAGTACTTACAAAAGAACTCCAACGTTCAAGTCAAGCAGTACACAAGTAGAGTTTATGCAATGAGATAACAAATACTTATTAAGGTTGATTTAGCTTGGTATATATAAAGCGTGACTGGAATTGTAATAAGATCAATATTAAATGCAGGTATTTAAGATTGATATCCTGTTAAGGATTGTCTTTCTTTTGTTATTAGAGAGCATCCCTATAATGTAAGAACATAGACATAATGAGTATCTATTGTTAGAGGCATTTACGAATCTTATAATCATGATTGACAGTTACAAGTATCTGCGTAAATCTAATTATTTTGGTGGTCTCATAGTGAGTTCCGTAATCTTAAGGCTTCGACTAAGGTATGCATTGTGGAGTCCAGTAACACGCGTGCCGAGTTGATCTTATTAGACAAGATCCCATATCACGGTCCAGAACATTTCCCATGTCAAAGCAGATAAGATGTGCATGCATGGCCTATTGAAATCACACGCTGAAAGACAATATTAACCTGAATATTTAGATTTCTATTTCTGGCTAAGCATTTCTTATTACAACTCAAATCTTTATACAATGTTCTCCCCTAGTCTGAAAAAATTGGCCAGGGCTCACCAGTATTGATCACAGAATATCTGTACAAAGTTGATTCCATTTACAAAATACAAATGGCATCCTACAAGAGATGCTTTTATGGTCTTTTACATATATTTTCCATAAATTTAAATATTTCTCATAAGGCTCATTAGGCAGCTAGCTACAGTTTTGTGATCCAGAATAAGGCAACCTTGCTGCAGAAAAAACAATGTTCAACTGAGCATGATTAAAATGAAAGCAGTTGTCTCGCCACAATTCTTTGTCCAGTTAATGGGGGAAGATCACTGCATCCTTCACCTTAAAACTGAAGGCTTCCTGCTCACACTCCAAACTAGTGCCCTACATACAGCAATTGAGTTTTTCTACACAGGCTCTGGACATTTATATTCCAAATCTTCTGCAGCCATGCCAATTGTCACCATTTTCTTTGTCTGTAGTCAGTATTTGGGAACCTTATATGTTGGAAGTTCTGTCATTGAAAGGAAAGAGAAGTGGGCCTGGACGGGCTCTTCATCTGAGAAGAGCTGCTTCTGGACCTTTTTCTGTTTCAAGAATTTCGTCATGATGAGATACACGAGGCAAAATTCACATGGCCTCACAATTATGCAACTTACTGCATCTTTCTTATCATAAGGAAATTTCTAAAGCTGCAATAAGTAGCTTTTCATAATCATTAATTCTACAATTTCAGTCTTAATACCCTGTGTAGTTTAAATTTATTATGTTATAGACCATATAACTAAATTAAACTCTTTGTTACTTGAACTGTCAACTATTCTATGACTTTAAACTTCCTCATATGTAGCTAGTATATTTGGTTCTTGAGAGCATTGTTAAATGAAATAAAGACCCTATCTAAAATAGCCTCTGGTGGCTATTCCTAAGAAAAAATTGAAGTTGTTCGCACTTTGCCAGGCACAGTGCTATTGTTGCATGGTGTACAGCCTACTTCAGCTGGTTCGATTTATTGCATCAGATTTCTGTATCCTAAATTGTTCATTAAATAAATGAAGCTTTGAATGGCTTAAATTCCAATATGTGCTTCCTATTTCCTTATTTAGAATAATGATTTTGGTCTGGTTCTACTAGATGACATTTTTTACTTAGGCACATTCAGAAATTGGCCATGCAGATTTTTATTGGACGAAAGAGTATCTTTTCACTAGAACAACTAATTTTCATGTTTAGTCATTTTTATGATCATTGGCTTAGAGATCTTTATAAGAAAATAAGTTCCAGAAGCTGACTACGAATTGAACAATTGACCTGATACACATACCAGCAAATTGTGAACAGCAACAAAACACTTTCAGGAAAGGCCAACAGAGGCTTATTCAGATATGCTGTCTATATGACTCAACACTGCTTTCAAGAACCACCAAATATACTAATTACATATAAGAAAGTTCATCTTGATAGAATAGTTCAAAATTCAGGAAACAAAACAAATTTATTTAGCCTTAAGGTTCACATCATAACAAATTTAAATTACGAAAAAAGCTCTAAAGTGAGCTTGTCTATAAAGTAAACAAGTAAGGATATATCCACCCTTAATTTAATCTAAAGTGTATCGTGATTTTAATCCATTAAATGAATTATGAGTGGATGCATCCTTACTTCCTCACTTTACATACAAGCTCACTTTAAAGGAGCCTTATTTTTAAATTACACAGGGTATGAGGATTGCAATTGCAGAATTAATGACAATGAAAAAAGCTAGTACTAGTGAGCATAAAAACTTCATTATGATAAGAAAGATGCAGTAAGCTTGCATCAATGTAAAATCCATGTGAACTATATACCTTACCTATCTTATAATGATGAAATTCCTAAAACAAAGCTTGCCCAGTAGCAGCACATCATGAAAAGGAACAATGGTACCCCTCACTAACCCTTCACATGCACTAACAGCACTTCTAAAATGATAACACTTCCCAAATAACGACTATAAACAACAAAATCCCTATAACTACATTGACAAGATATACCGAGCGCGGAAATAGGCTTTGGCTTGGTGAAGGTGTCTCCCGGCAGATGAAAGAACCTTTTCTGTTGACATCAGAGGATTGATAGCTTCTGGTTTCTAAATTCTTTCTTGAACTAGTATTTTGAGCTTTTTTCTGATCTTTTTCTGACTCCACAATGGTAAGTTCCTTCTTAGCCTGTAGAATACATCACATGGAGCATGATATTATCAATGGCATGTTAAAATTAAATTTGCTTCAAATGAAGCATCTGCCTACTCAGTCAAGACAGGCTTCTCCATTTCTCTAGTGCAGCTGTTTGGTTTTCTCACCTCAAGATGGGATACTGCATTGCTTGAAACCTTCCTCTGTGCTTGATATCTTCTTGTAGCAGCTCTTTGTGATACGAAGTTGTCTGGTCCTGGATGATATTGATTTTTCCATCTACTTAGAGTGGAAGGAGAACTAGAAATTTCAATACAATTGATCTCCAAAGGTTTATCTGCAGTTGAGTCACAAGAGGATGTCTCCACTCCCCAGAAATCATCTCGGAAGATACTCTCCTTTTTCTCTTTGTTTGCTTCTTGGTTAGAAGATAGAGGACGTGTGCCACCATGAACAGTACCATGTGATGATTTTACCATTTTTGATACATGGTATTCCCTTGAACTAGCAGGTTCATTACAGACTGTTGAGGTATCCCGAACTTTGCCATACTGTAATAATTTCAGAAGAGTATACACAGATTAAGTCAATTCTTGAAGTGCTAAAAAAAAAAATCATGAACCCAAGTAAAAGGATTACTTCTGAAGTCCTAGGGTCTATTTTGGGGAAGGACTGGTAGGAAGGGTAAAAAGGGGGGATGGAAATACATTGCTTTATCTCCATTCCCTTCCCTTTCCCCACTTTCCCCACCTTTGGTTATGTTTGGTGTGTTGTATAAGGAGGATCTAATAGTATAAGTTAGTACTATCATACTTTATCAGACGTTTGGTATGTCTACCTAATAAGATAGTCAAATCCGGTCAAAACTTTTTATCCCACTCTAATAGTATAACATTATCCTCCTTATGATCCCATGATATAACCTGATAAGATTTTCCTCCCACCACTACCCTACACTTTTAATATTATTAAATTCATAATTATTTATTATTATTATTATTAAATTCGTAATTATTATTATTATTATTAAATTTGTAATTATTATTATTATTATTTCATTGGTGGCTTGACAAACAAAAGGTGATGGTAAAAAATGTTAAGGATAATATAGTCATAGTAAATAATTATATATACTATCAAGTTATTTATACTAAATGTACCAAATACTTGATAGTATAAGAGCTTATCAACTTGTTTATACTATCAGACCTTATTCTATTGTCTTATACTATTATGCTTTATACTATCAGGTGTACCAAACACAACTCAGTACCGTGCCATGCATCAATCATGACTCACAACAAAACATCAAAACCAACTCAAACCAAACATTTCACCTGAGTATCCTTTCAGAATCTATAGGAGAAAATCACTAAACATTGTAATAATGTGGCAAAACTCACATCACCACAATGCACACAGTGATTTTAACCTACAGAACCGATGAATAGCTCATAAACAAATGGAGATACACTCCCCAATATCATTTTAAGAATATATTTTTACCCTTGCAGAGACTACCTCAGCATCTGTGTCACTGCTTTCATAGTATACCCTTCTCACTGAGTCTGACTGGGTGGAACCATTTACAAAAGCATGAATTCTTTCTTCATTGATAACAATATCCTCAGTAGCTAAAATTGAATTCACAAACTCATCAGCATTATCTTCCTCTTCAGTAGGCATACTGCTGTTTTCATTTGTAAAATAGGCATTGAGAAATGGGGAGTTGGCGAAAGATGCTGCATGCTCAATGCCAATTGGAGACTGCTGTATTGAGGGGAAGTCATATTCCTTTGCCTGAGGCGGTGCCTGAAAGATTGATTCCAGATTCGCTTCCGGTAAAGTACCTACCTGAAACAAATATAAACCAAGTATCAATTCTCAGCATGTTTCACACGGCAAAGTGTAAACTAAGAATTAGTTCTCAATATGTCCATCAAGGATGCTTCTGCTTACATCTGGAATTCTTTCTGATGTTGCTTGATTTCCATAGTCAGAAGCCATGTGGCTACTGGGCTCCCCTTCATCATAGATCAATGCATCAGTTCCCCCTTCAGCTTTTTTCTCTGTTTTGTCCTTTAAGCGACATAAAACAAAAGTCCTCTACAAAATTTGGAGGATAATCAGCTTTGATTTGATACAATTAGTACAAATAAAAAAATCCAAGACAAATCAGGCTAATGCTTCAAAGTCAGAAACTTCTTTCCTGAACAGTTATAATCACAGCAAAAACTGTAAAAGAAAGGCTTGGTATAGGCATGCAACAATATCATACATTCAGTTCAACGAAAACTTCATCTCAAAAGAGTTATATAGCAGAAATTTACAGTCTATGACTAAAACTAATGATGAATTTTGTCATCAAACAAGGCTGACTTGAGAAAATTGGGTCATGAATAGAGTATGACACAAAAAACAAACATTGGATTCCAGTAATGGATCCAATAACCTTCTAATGTCAGAACGACCAACCAGATAGTAAATATCAAAACCTGAAAAATTCATGTTATAATCATTTCTACTGAAAAAAATAAAAAATAAAAAATAGACACAGATGATTTCCAAATAGGTACAATATCAATCAGTGTTAAAACTCAAAACTTTTTTAACAAAGCAAGGGGAAAAAAAGAAAAAAAGCCAACCTGGCTAACATCAAAGGTAACTGCATGATATTCATGAATAACCCAGTTGGTCTTGACACCACGTCCATGAGGATCGCCGTGTTCATAGAAAACAAGGGTCTTCTTGGTACCAATGACATTGCCTCTTGCCTTGATTTCACGGTCTTTCCCAGTGGCTTTCCAGAAGCCACACTTGGTTGCCCTATTAAACCGTTTGCTTTTCAAATACTTGTAATCACGAGCACTGAAGAAAAACCATTCTCGATCATTGGACTCTATCACTGATAATGCTAACATCACAATTTGAAGAAGAAGAAGAATAAAAAAAAAAAGGATCAAAGACCATTACAGAAGAAAAGAGCATTGAAACAAAAAAAGTTTCAAACTTTGATTACATGAAGATGAAGATGAAGGAATGAAGGGGTTTACAACCTGGTATGTCCCAAGGTTCAACCTGGCAAAGATCAACGTCAGGGATGATTTGGACAAGGAAGTCATCACCCTGCAACTTGTGCTTGAGGTAATGGTCCACAAGCTCTACATCTGTTGGACAGAATCTGAATCCTACAGGCATGAAATCCAGTAAGGGAACTATGCTGCTTCCCATTGCTTTTGTTCTAGTTTTCAAGTATGGTTTGTACTTTGCACGTAAGATTGGGAAAGAAGGAAGGAAAGATGATGATGAAGCAGAGCTCAGGAGAGTGAAGGAAGGAAGTAAGGAAGTGAATTGTTTGTTGTGGTTTGGCATGTGGATGTGGGTTCAGTTCTCAATTTGTAATTGTAATGCAACAAGGCATTGACTGACTTTGAAGTTGATCAGTGTGATCAGTGTCTCTCCTATTTGGCTTAGCTCGGAAGTTATCATTAATTTTAAAAAAAATAAACAAAAACAAAAAATATGAGAAGCTGTATTGTATGTGTGTATGTTTTTTATGTTTTTTTTTTTTTTTTCAAATGAATGGGTGGGAATAAGATTTAATGGTAATAAATGATTAATATTTTAATTAACTATCCATTAGTTAAATAACTTAATTATGGACTCTTTCTAGTTTAAAATATTTGTCATTTAAAATAACGTACAAGAATTAAAAAAATTATTAAATAACTTTAATTTGAAAAAAATATAATTATATTTAATTAAATTATTATTTATTAAAAAGATATTATTTATGGCTCGAATGCATATATGCTCGAACTTTTCTCTAATCAAATAAAAATATATATAAATTAAGACATGTGGTTTGTTATTTTTTTTTCTTAATTTAAACCTTTTTATGACAAGTTTCTTATTAAAAATTTTAAAATATTATTATTTTATTAATATTTTCTCTCATTTTATTTATTAAAAATATCAAAAAATAAGAATAAAAAATATATATAATTAATATTTTTTAAAATTATAAATAAATTGAAATAAAATAAAGTTTTAAAAATTAAACTTATTTTGAAACACACACTTATTATTAACTTTTTTTTCCTCGTTGCACGATTGACTTGCTTTTCCAAGGATTTGTTTTTAAGTCATGGGGGATGCCGTTTGCTGTTCATTAGTATGGATGTATAAAAGGTATGTTTTTTTTTTTGGAAAATAACGATCTTATATTATTTTTTATTTTATATTATTTTTAATATATTTTTAAAAAAATTGTGATTAAGTGAGATAAAATATTAAAAAAAATAATGTAATTAATAATATAAAAAATAGTATAAAAATAATAAAAAAATCATTTTTTTTAGGCATATTTTGACACGTAACTGTGTTTGTTGTACTAATACCGCGTAAGAATGAGAATCTTGTTCCACACAACTCAAGTGGTCACTACCTATGAAATGAACAGTTGTTTTTCTCATTGTCATAATCTGTTATGAGTCTCTATCACAATAGATTGATTATGGGGTTTGCTTTTAAAGTTCCATCTATAGTCTATTATGACTCTTGACCCCTAAATTCCTTCCTTGGCCCACCATCTCAATTCCTTGCTCTTTCTTTCAACAAAAAACTGAATCTTTTTGAGTCAATTTCTAATGCTTCTTTTGCTTTCTTTTGGTGGTTTGTTATGCTCCCCACTAGTATGTCTGCATGATCTGAAAGACAGAAACTCATTCTGTCCGACTTTAAAGTCAATAGATAAGCAGATGATTAATAAAGTTTGAGCTCCTTTTCAAGATACAAGTTGATTGTAGGATCATGCTAACTTCCAACTGTTACTGGCACCCATGAACTCATCTGTAAGATGTGAGCTGATTAAAAAATCAATTATGGCAATGGGTCTGGTGTCCATAAAGTATAGAATATAGTTATTGGATTTGCTCAATTACCTTCCAATTGTATATCAGATTTGCTGTATTGCGTATCGAATTCATCATAAAAAAAGTCTTGTACTATAATCACAAGAAATGACAATCATGTATCATACTCATACCGCATATCTGCACGTACTATGTTTCTGGTAACTATGGCATCGACCACAGAGTCACTCTTTTCCCTCTTTTGTTTTTTTGGGATGATGAGAATGAGTGCAACGTCTTCAAATCCACATAAATGGGGCTTTGTCTTCAACTAGTGCACTGGTAAAAACTTGTGCCAATATGATATATTCACATATAATAACTAAAGGAAAACTCTTCATACACATCTGTATATCTTATACAAAAAATATTTTAGCTTGAATAACAAACTTAATTAGAAAGCAAAGTTATTGTATAAAAAGTTAGTTTACCTATCAACACATAATATTACTCAAATAAAAAAGAATTATTGCTAAATAAATTCTGAAACCATTAATTAATGCATTAAAAAAATTAAAGGGTAACGATGTGTTACTTGCAAACTATTGAATAGATTAACTTAAAGATTTACAAATTATAAACTTAGCCCTCCAATTAAAAGATATTATTTCAATGATATTTGCAAAGACACACCCCACGCCATCTCCCACCCCTCTCCTCATCTCCCCACCCCCACCCAAACCAGGTACTGCAACCCCATGCCCTCCCCCCACCACCCATTTGGCCACTTTCATGGACTACACAGATTCTGAGAAAAATTTCCCATCGGATTTGTCATAGTAACTTCCACAAACATCAATCACCAATCGCATACAGCATAAGAGATGAAGATAAACTCACCAAATCCAGATCCAACACTCACAAAGATGAAGAAAACCAGATTGAGATTTTTAATATACAAAGAAAAATAGAGCAAATTGAAATTCGATCACACATAAAGGTGAAGAGAACTAGATCGAGATTCAACGCACAAAAAAAGAATGAAGCACATCAACATTCAATCATGCATAAAGATGAAGAAGACCATATCAAGATTCAACACAGAGATGTATGAAGAAACCAAATATGAATTTATTGTGCACAAAGATGAAACAAGAACACTAAATCAAACACATATAGAGATGAAGAAGCTAAAATGCTGATGAAGCCGATTTGATCACGATAGAAGAAATTGCATCATATGGTAGTTATTAGTGAGGGCACAATTTTAATTTTTTATAGTGACAATACATACTCTTGTGCTGTTGGCGAGCATGAGGGACTTCGCATGCACACATGACGCATCAGCAGACTGAGTTGTCAAACTCCTTTTATGTACATCTATACATATATGCAAGTTCTAGGGTTATTGTTGGACTCTTATAAATCCAACAATCTCTTTCCAGTGACACTCGGATGATTCGAACCTGCGATTTCGTTCTAATATCACTTGTTAAGATTAAGCACTTCTCACTAGACTAAAAATTACAACTATTAGTCATGACGCAATTTTATTTTTTTATAATAACAACGTATAATCTCGCGTCTAGAATGTGTTACGGACGAACATGAGAAACTTCGCAATACACACATGATATACCGACAAGCTAAGTTATCACGCTCTTTTGATGTACACTCATACATACATATGCTGAACTCCCATAAATTTAACAAATTCCATTGGCGTGCAAAGGGTGGAAGACGAAGATTGAGACATCAGAGTTCCGCCATCAACAGTGGAGCATGGGCACGCCCATCAGATCCTATTGATGGTTCAAGCACAGGTTGACTTAAAGAGGGAATCGGTTTGTCGAAAAAAATGTTGCATCACCGATAAATTAGAACTCAACCAAAGCTTTAACTAGAAGTTTAGCAGTTTAAATACAAAGTTAAGAAACAACGATGTGACCAGTAATACCAAGTCAGATTAATGTGAGCATCGATGCTCCCACAACTAAAGGGAACATTGTAGAAAGTTCCTTAAATGACTTTCCATCCTCCATGTTAAGGAGATACAAAAAAAATTCTTTTAAAATGATCAAATAAAAATATATTTATTTTTAATTTAAGTTAAAATATAATATAATCTTAATCTATTAAATAATTTAATGATAAATATCTTATTATTTACCCACTTTACATACAAATAAACATACAAATAAGCTCACGAAACATCATCTTATCCACAGACATCCATTTCTTACATTGGAAAAATATCTTTACATTTTTCCCCCATCGGCAGAAAAAATTGGCCAGGGCTACCAAAATTGGCACACTACTTACTCAACACACACATATACAAGACAGACTAAAGGGGAATATTTTCTGTGAGTTACACATTATATTTCCAATATATATATATATATATATATATATATATATATATATATATATATATATATATATAAATCTAATAAGGCCTACATTGCCATCAAGTAGCTAGCTACAGTTTTGTGACACAACATCGCATCCTTGCTGGTGAAAAGACAGCGGTCAACCTAGCATGATCAGAAAGAGAGTAGTCTTCTGGCCACAGTCCTTTCTCTACTTCACGAGGGGAGAGCATTGCATTCTTCACCTTAAAACCAATGGCTTCCTGCTCGTGGTCTGTATTACCATCCTCCATACACCCACTGAAATTTTCCAACACATGCTCTGGACATGTTGAATTCCAAATCTTCTGCTGCAAAGTCAATTATCACCATTTTATTCAATAACAGAAAAAGAGTATGCTTGATATTGGTATTACTAATGTTGCATTTGATCTTTATCACAAAAAACAATATTCAAGCAAACTGCATTAGGTACATGCAAGTGCATGCATATTCATAAATTTCAACAAGATAAATTCAAATACAATGATGACAAGAAATCATCCAAAAGTGAAGACATACAATATACCTTAAATTCTTCAAAGTCGATGACACCATTTCCATCAACATCTGCTTGATTCCATAGATCTTGCAACTGTTGGAAGCATAGTCCATAAGGCACATCAATTAACTTTACCTGCAACAGTTCTGATATAGTAAGTCTATTGCTACTGGAATGTTATATCATCATCATATATTAGTAGATTATGAAGTACCTGACGGAGTGCTTCAGAGAAACTAAAATATGTAACGGAATCAGTACAGTTGTCACCCTTCAGAAAGGCAAATGCATCATCTTCAGACAATGAAGCTTTTCGTAACTGGTACTGAAATCCAAAAGACGGAAAAAAAAAAGAAAAGAAATAGCATTAGATGCAGAGCTAAAAGGGTCATGCATTATATGCATATGTAGTCTCATTACTTCTTTACAATGAAATAGGAGTCTTATGATTATGAAGGTCCATAACAAATCAAAAGAACTGTCATGTATTGTTTTTAGGTGTTTCAGATAAATTGGAGATTAAAGCTCTAGGTCCATCAGCAATTTTTACTAATCTTGCCATAAGCAGAAATGAAAACACTTGCAAACAACATTTTTCCTGTAAAGTCCTCCAATCAACAACAGAAGCCAGCTGTCAACATTTTATATACAACCAGAACCAGGGTGATCCTTTCATATCAAGTTTACAAGACCACTTTAATAAACTAAAATTTGTTAATAGAGTAATGCTATATTACACAGAGAAATTCTGAGATGGCAAAACAACTCAAGCCACTACAACTCAAGCCACCACTCATAACCAACTCAAACAATCTGAAATATTTTTTTTTATATATTAAAAAAAAACCCACTCTTACCAGATAAAACGCACACACAATACACTACCTTTCTGTTTTCCTATGACGTTTCACAAAATTCTTTTCGTGGGATTGAGCAATTTCCTTGTTAACAAGAACGAATGATGTAAGATATTTCATCTTTTATGAAAAGCTCATCCATACGTCCTATTTCTTACAACTATCATATGTCTCACATACCTTGAGTTGGATAGTTCATCTTTTAAAAAGTGAAAAAGACAGCAATACAAAGGCAACTAAAAATATATTAAACTGGGTGAGTACCACTCACCTTTAGTATACTAAAAACAGCTTCAGCCCAACTTGTCATCAAGGGTTTACGTGCTTGGTTAGGATTGCAAAGCCAAATGAAGTCAACACCACAGATATTTCCTCTATGATTTCGGTGACTAACCCACTGCTGGATTAATGGGAAAATAAAAATCCAAACAAAACAAAAATCTGTTAACATTATGCTTATAATATTGGGAAAGCATATGTAGAATTTTATGCAATAGTGAGAAATTGACCTTGTGGGCATCTGCATAAGTGTCAGTACATTGATTAGCAATATCATATGATGATACAAACCCCTGTGACCTTAAGAACTTGTAAACATGCCCACTCTTGCTTCCATTCCAGTCACTGCATTAGATAGAACATGAAGTTCACACTATAAGGACATATGATACCAGTAGACATATATACCTCCACCACAGGAGAATCAAACAACAAACTCACCCACAAAGTATAATAGGCATGGGTTTTAGCCTGTTTTCTCTCTGATACAATTCCACATATTGCAATATTTGGTAAACCTACAAGTTGGCAAATGAAAGCCAAGGTTTAGGATTGAAAGCAAGCTGGCTACAAAAATCATAAATGAATAAGAAGAAAAAAGTTCATATTGCTGGGGATTCACACACCTGATGCAATCTCACTATAGACAGACTTGAATCATGAGGAAACAACAAGTGGGTGTTCACAATCAGAAACTCTTGGTGAAAACTGCCCTTTTGGTTTTGCAAAAAGGGGGCAACTGACTGAACATGTAACAACTGAGCAACACGATCACCAAAATCATTTAAAAGCAACTCTCGATAATTCACAACACTTAAATATTCTTTATGTATAGCAGTCAGCAGACCTGCATCATAAATATGAGCTTCTGAGCCATAAAGCAGCAAATTTACTTGGAGAAGCTTAGATTTTAGATTTTGACAAAAATGAAAAATCCACAGAAACACATGGAGCATTGGTACTAAGTACTAACCACTAGTAAGCAATTAAGTATTGCAGTTGGCAATCCAGATATTTAAATGAGTTGGAGGATGAATGCTATTTACACACACTTACCATCTCCACGGTTATTGGTTCGAGCAAGCTTGAAGAGCAGGTAGCCAGCATCCCCAAGTCTCTCCTCATACATGTGAACGAGTTCTTCATTTCCAACCCAAAATTCCTACATGTGAAACAAACATCATAATACAGAGTGAGCAAGAGCTAGCGGGGAAAAACAGTGA
Source organism: Ormosia emarginata (assembly GCA_029884605.1). Classification (NCBI taxonomy): domain Eukaryota; kingdom Viridiplantae; phylum Streptophyta; class Magnoliopsida; order Fabales; family Fabaceae; genus Ormosia; species Ormosia emarginata. The sequence continues at coordinate 61,713,160 of JAQQTP010000089.1, read as the reverse complement.
TCCATGGACATCGGTCTATCACTACCAAAACATATATGTTCACAAGAGACAATGCCCTCTCTCCACCACCAAAGAGAAAGGAGAGAAATTGCTACCTGAAGGCACATTATAGAAGATGATTCAGAAAGCAAGCAATCCAGAATCCTTTCATTCCTAGCCAACCAGAATGATCTGAAGTCACTTTCTCGGAGGCCCTGGTTCTTCTTAAAACAAAACCCACCAGAAAGAAACAAACATAACAAATTTAGTGAAGACCTAAAAAACACACAATTTGAAACATAATTCTCCAAATAACAGGAATTGCAGGAATGTAAAAAAAAAAATAGGAAAAGAGCACAAGACAAGACCTGTGGGTCAACCCGTTTGTAAATAGGAGCCAAGATATTGAAAGTGGTGAATGAAACACAGGAAGGGTCTCTGTCCACCTCTGCCATTGATGAAAAACACTCACTATTATTCATTCTAGAAAGATCTCCGTCACTGATATCACCACTGATAACATTATGAGCAGAAGAACCGTTCCCTCTCCTCAAATAGACCTTAGCAACATTAGAACCTGCAGCTACCACCTGAATCCCACTCATATCAATATCTCTAATTAGTAACCCACATCAAAACTCCCTTTTTTTTTTTTTTATCTCTAATCAACAACAACACCTCAAATCAAATCAGAGAAAATTTAAAGAAAAAAAATAAGACCCACACGAGCAAAAACAAATTTTTTGAGTTTCGAGAGCGAGAATCACCTACCATTCTCAAAATCCTCGCCACTGTCAAAAAGGATAAGAAAGAAGGTTCTGGAAGCCTAAAATTATGTGCTTTCCGAAGGAATCTGAAATGGGTCACCAATTTTTTTTTGGATCTCCGATTTGAGCAGCTTTATATGAGTGAATTGAATAAAAGGTAGCTTTTTTTTATCTCTTTTGTCACCACCCTTTTCTTCTTTTGTAGTTGGCGTTGTGTGTGTGTGGAGATTAATATATATATATATATAGAGAGAGAGAGAGAGAGGGAGAGAGAAGGTTAGAACAAACATAGAGAGACGAGAGTGAAGGGCCCTTGTGCCAGGGACAGGACAACTCGGTTTGATGGTTTCAGCTTACAGTGTGCTAATGTCATGTGCTGTAAAGTGGAATGTTTTCTTTCTGATTCGTTTTGATTATCGAGGCACACTTGATTAACACGTCTTCATCATCACTGTCCAGAAATATAGGATAATATTTTTCGTACATTTAAAATATATATATTATATTTATATTATAAAATTATATAAAAAATATTAAATTAAATTATATATAATTATAATATTTTTATAAAATATAAAATAAATTTATGAATAAATTAAAAAAAATTAAAATATTTTTACTAAACAAATAACGTTAATTTAAGAACGAATAAAGGAAAGAATAATGGCAGGGGTTTTAAGGTCAAGATCTTTACAATTGGGATTTCGGGTTCGGTTTTTGATAAAGTACATGATCATCACTTCATCAGTTTTAGGTTAACCATTTTTTTTTACTGCATGTATTAAGAAATTAAAATTAAAATATTAAATAAAAATATAAATCTTTAAAAAGTATTTAATATTTTTTAAAATTATTAATAATAAATAATAAATATTATTTTTAATCATTAACATATATTTTAAAAATACATGTTAACAAATTATTATTTTTTAATCCTAGGATGACAGTTTGATTATTAAAAACATCATTAAATTAAATACCGTAAAGTGGAGAGTGACTGCCAAATACCAAACAATTCAAGGAATGTGAACGAGGGTTATTCTTTTCTTTTCTGATCTTCTTCTCTTTCTTTCTTTTGTTTTCTTCCTTTTAAGTTCAAAGAAATCAATCACGATTCATCCTTATCTTCCTTGGAATTTTCTTTTTATCAGATACATTCCTTTTTCTGATAGATTGAAATTTAATAGCTAGACTGGCTCTCCCATCCCGTCAGATAGATACCTTATTTGAATTTTGGATTTGAAAGATTTATATACCTAATATATTTCCAATCAAATATATTATTTTGGTTAAACGAGCGGAATCAATTTGTTCCAATTTTCTGGCCATGCACCGACCATTTAATAGATCATGCACTTACTGTGTGTTTAGATGGTTATTAAAAGTGAGTTAAGATGTCTCAAATGTGGTATAATATTATTTAAGTTATTTATTTTTTTAGTTAATTTAATATATTTTTTTTTTAAATATGAGTTAGGATTAAAATAATATTTTATTATTTTTATGTTCAATTGAATTTAAAAATAATCTTTTAAATTTATTTTTAAAACAAAAATTTTCAAACATAAATTATGTTATTATAAATTTATTTTCAATTAAATTTAAATTTATAAACACATTTTTAATTAAATTTAAATTTACTAATTATAATCTAAACACATACTTAAACAGCCACTGCTTGAAACGACTAACCCAAGGTACATCTCGCGTTTATGAGTCGTTATAATTATCTAAGAAGACACTCGAAATTGGAAGGATAAACAAACCCATCGGTGGACTGCCGGGATTTTCTAAAAAGCTAAGGTCGCGATATATATTATAATGAATAATTAATGAATATAATTTAATCAAATTTATATTAAAATATCTTAGGCTAATCACTCTTTTTAGGGAGAATTATTATTTAGTACTGTTTCATAAATCATATTTCACTTTAGTGCCAATCTTTTTCAAAAGAACTTATTCTTTAAATAATTATTATTTTTTTAAAAAAGAATATATAATTCTCTTAAATTTTATTTTTTTATATAAATTATTATTATGAATTTTAAATTTTTTTTAATTAGTCTCTAAATTTTAGTTAATATTTTAATAAATTTTTTTGTTTAATTTAAATATCTTAATTTATTAATGATAATATTATATAATAAAATATTATTTATTTTGTAAAAAAATATATTTAAAATTAAATTTTAATAAATAATTTAATAAATAATTCTTAATTAATGTTAATATAAATAAAATAATATCATGTAATATTATCGTTAGTGAATTAATGAATTTAAATTAAATATAAATATTTATTGAATATTAATTAAAATTTAAAAATTAATTGAAAAAATTTTAAGATTTATAATAATAATTTAAAAAAATTAAAATTTAAAGAATTTTATATTATTTTTTCTATTTTCGAGAATAAAGTAATTGTCACTCTTCACAAATGATTATTATATTTTTTGGTTTGTTATCAAATTATAGACTGATAATTCAATTTTTTTAATGACACGTCAAATTAAGTGCTAAACTTAAAGTACGATACTTGATTTGGTATCTATTATGTTTGCATTTTTATATAATTTATTTAATCAAACTTCCAAAAAATAATATTGGAAATTAATTTTAAAAAACAAATTTGATTCCATTTTTCATGAAGGGTGGTGTTATTAACTTATTATTAACGTAAGTTACATATAATAATAATGTGATTTACATAGTAGTAACACAGTCGGTGAGGTACATAACATAAAGATATGTACATTATATAAATATGAACAATCTTAAACATTATTATTTTTTGTATTTTTTTAAAAAATATTGTATCCTATCAATGAAGTTGCATTTTTTTCATTGTTTTGACTATTATATACATTACTTTACATTCAAGCAAATAAAGAATTATTATATGCTACAGAAACACAAGAGTCAAATAGTTATTTATGCCTCTCTTCCTTATATAATATTGATCCCCCAACCTTATTATCTTGTGAATACAATCCCCCAATCTTATTATTATCTAAGGGACGCCGATTGCAAGTTTTGTGGTTAGCCAAAGTTTAGAAAAGGAATACAAATTATTCACGTCGGCATCCCCTATCCTTTAATTTAAAATCCACCTCCACACACGCAAGCATGACGGATACACAATTGCATGCCAACCACACCACTTGCGCGAAGAAGACATATAATAATTAAATTAATAATTTTGATATTTTTATCACAAATAATATATATATATATTTTTTATATTTTATTTAATATTATTTATTATTTTTATTTTTTTTTATTTTTTTTTTTTTATTATATACTTTTAAAAAAATATATATACAATGATTGCACCTCTAAAAAAAATAAAAATATCATTTTCCTTAAATTAAGGATTAAAAAACAGAGAAAAGAAAAGAGTGTACCAAAAAAAAAATAAAGAAAAGAACTCAAATAATGAACATGATCGGTTTGTACGGCCTAAGAGGGAAAAATACACAGCAATGGAGGACCAAATAAAGTAATATCTGGTGCAGCATGTGGCATCTTTCTTAGGCTTCGTCTGACAAGCACCTCAAGTTTGTGAGGTGCATGGTAAACCACGCATGTGAGGCGTTGATCTGGTTGAAAGTGAAGTGGAATTTGATCAACGGTTTAAAAGAAAGACTTGTGACCTGGAAAAGTGGTAAAGACAATTAAGAATCCAATTTAGATCTAATTTAATTTAGGGGTTGAATTGGGTTCTATTATTCCAATTTATATTTAATCCACTCAAGACTGTTATCTCTGAAAGGCAAAGTGAATTTGCAAGTCTGCAACTTGATATTTTTTGAAGGTATCTATGGAGCACAGGTTCATTGATAATTTAACCGTGTGGACCTAACCAAGGGCAGCTCACAGCTGTTATATCAAACTATAGTTTTGATATGGTCCAGCTGCCTGCAGCCTGCCCCATCCATCATCCTATAGCCGGAACTAGAAAATTTGAAGTGAAGGTGCTAAATATACATTTACTCATATAAATATCGTAACATCTTTAAAGGGGGGGAAATTTCATCCATTTGAGGGACTAACTCAAACAATTGCACATAGGAATTAAAGAAATTTTGTCTGGGGTGCTACCGTCCCCCTCACTCCTAAGATAGCTCAGCCCTGCTGATCATCCTTAATCTCTTTCAAAGCAGGGCTGAAAATGATAAGATAGTGCATTGAAAGTTGGAACCCAAAAAGGCAGGTGCTATTGTGCATCCAGTTTAAGTATATCATGCACGCTCAAACTTTTACCTGTAATAATATTTTTTTTTTTACAGGTTGTTTTATTTTTTTTTTTAGGTTGTGTTTTTTTTTTAAGTTATTTTTTTTTCAGGCCACCAAGTCACCATCGGCACCGCCGCTGTCGGCCACCGCCGCTGTCGGCCACTGTCACCGGCCAGCTCCGGCCACCGCCGTCGGCCATCCTCCAATTGGTTACTATTCATATTTTTAAATTACACAACTGTGTAAATAATACCCCATTAAAATTATATCAATTTTTTTTATAAATAATCACATACTTGAAAATACTTTTTTAAAATTATAACTGTTGAAAAATTTTATAAATTTTAACGATAATATTTATGACCAATAATTATTCATCATAAGACCACCATCTGTTTCGGTCACCACTTTTTTTCAGACTATATTATTTTTTTTTTTTAAGTTACATAATCACAGTAAATAATATAAATAAAAATTATACCAATTAAAATTAATATTTATATTTTTTCATAAATAACTGTACATATTAAAAATTTTACTGATTTTAACGATAATATTTACATACAATAAAATCTATAAATTTTTAATATGCACAGTTATTTATTAAAAATATAAAAATTAGTATAATTTTAATTAATATTATTTTAACTTGTATTATTTATACAGTTATGTAACTTTAAAAAATAAATAATACTGTATAAACAGTAAATCCAACAGTGAACACTAATTTCTGGCAGTGAAATAGTTATTTTTCTAGCAATAAATAGTAATTTCCGATAGTGAAACAGTGATTTCCCGATAATGAACTTTTCCCGTGATAAACAGTAATTTTTCCTACCATAAACAGTAATTTCGACACAATAAACAGTGTTGATAAATAGTGCAACAGATTAGAAATTATTAATCTTAACCGTTAATGTATTTTTAAACACGATCAACGGTTATAATTTAACAAGTGTATGATACACCCTCTTTTAAAAGATGTACCATAGAAATCACCCTGTACAACCACAATCACGTTGGGTAGTTCAGTAAAATTCTGCCCCAAATGCAGAGTGGTCAGAAAAGTTCGATTTAGTGTGTATTTACACAAATGCAGTCATAATTTAACATAATACCACTATTCTTTTTGGTATTGAATATAATACCACTATTCTACCAATGTTCAAGCATATTCAACCAATTAATTTTTAAAAGAGGAGGAATATCTTCAATTTTTAATCAATTACACTTTAAATGATTAAGATTACTAGTAAGATAAAAGAAATCTAACAGCTAAAAATAAATGTAAGAGAAAATCAACTTACACTGATATAAGATCATCCTCATATCTTCAACAATTACACTTTAAACTAGTAAGTGAGCCCGTGCCTTGCACTGACATACTAAAATAATTATCACTAAGTTGAAAATATTTGAATACCACATAAATGCATTTGAATAAGAAGATTAGCAACTACCTACTGACATTATAAAAATTGAATAGCATAGAATGATATTCAAATATTCTTGCTAACAATATTATATTTGAATGTTCTACTTTCAGAAACAAACTAAAATAGTAAAATATAAACTTATAACAATATTAATCCAAACCAAGTATCTAAAAAATAGTTACATCAAATATAAGTTATCCAAAATAACAAGACCCAAGCTATATCCTAATAAATTTAATCATCTTAACAGCAGTCATCCAAACTACCTAGACATGCAAAAAAGGAAGCATGATCATCATTAGTCATCCAAATTACATTTCCTACCATTATATGGTCATATATATATATATATATATATATATATATATAGAGAGAGAGAGAGAGAGAGAGAGAGAGAGATATAATCGGTGCAGAAACTGATAATAAGGAAGTGAACAACAAAAAAACAAACTCAATTTCAAGAATAATTTTTATTTATCAATTCTTTTACTATACAATTCAAACAGACACAGCAGCTCTCAGTAGAAAAAAGCTTTCTTAACAAAAGTAAGTTTCAAGAAGTCTCAAGTTTTGCATATCATTTTGTGGTTTCTTAAAGTGTTTCATTCGTATACCATGCTAAAACGATAGAGGAAAGTGACCGCATTGTTGACTATTGTTCATAAAAGCCTTGGTTGAGTTTGACAAGTGACACATGGAAAGAAGTTATAAATATCACCAATAATATCGTCACTGTGAATTGACGCAGCCATTGACAACACAACACTGAAGGCTTTCATATACAAGTATACATCCAGGGAAGAGATGGCTACCGCCCATGTGGAATCAATTCTATGAATTCAGTAGTCTCAGCGTACCAACTTGTCACACAAGAATATTAGCACCAGTGCTCAATAAAAGCAACCGTAAACATAGAGAACTGATATGGTAGAAGCATACCATTTCGAAGTTAACAAATTATATTAATTATAAGAAACACGCAAATTTGTTCTCTCTCCCCTAACCACCAATGGATTTGAGGTCATCACTGGCATACAGAGATAATAGGACTTTAGCCCCCCCCCCCCCCCAAAAAAAAAAAGGAAAACAAACAAAAAAAACAGCAGCATTATGGGAAAACAAGTTGAAAGATTGCATCATCTTCAAGATAACCAACCCTCTTCACCAGATAAAACCTATTACAGCAGAAATGACGTCCAAAATGCAACATTCCCAAACAAGTCATAGGAAAAACCTCCTTCGGCTTGTGTCCATTTCCGGCTAAAAGAGAAAAAGGACAAGAATAAAATAAAATAAAAATAGGCAGTAAGTTAGGGAGACAGTAGAAATGCTGTACAAAGTCAGACCAGGAATTGAAACAGCAACATAGAGTTGGTTAACTAGTAAATTACCTTGTGAACCCACTCATATTCTCCACCCTTAGTGTCAAATACTCCATGCTGCAGGCTAATCAACTTTAATGTGAAACGAGGGCCACATTCCTGCATTTTTAAAGTGAAGTTGTTACAGAGGCAAATTTGGAGGCCATAATAAATATTAAAAGTAAACAAATACAACTAATGCAAAACCTGAATGAATCAACTAGAATACTTAAATCCTTGGCAGTATCAGAGAAAGTTGACCATAGTGAAGGTAAATGCAAATTGAGAGTAGAGATCCATCTTTAACGTAAGCATCCATATTTTCTCGTGTGTCTACTTTTAGTCTGTCATGATCACATTTGTAGTTAACTCTCTCTAGATGTGAATACATATTAAATAACCAACAACTTGTGTAAAAAGCATTACTTAATCTTCACCAAATCTCTCTTTCAGAATACCATCTGATCAATGTCACCCTAAATCACAGAAGTCAATTATCTTAACCATCACTTCTATTATCCAATACTTAGTATGACACACAAGGTACTATACTACTATTGTAACTTACGTTTTGGCACGCAAGAAAAACAATGAGTAGTAGTGGAAAGCATACAAAACAAGTACTATATGATATAAGAATTTACATTCAGTAGCCAATAGCCATTGAGTTTTGAAATGGCGATAAATGAAAAACAAATAAAAAAGAGCTGACACCAACCTGAAGACGGGTAATTGTTTTGCGTTCAGGAATATTGTCACTTGCGCCATCTTTGTCCCTTTTACCTTGAGAGTCAGTTTTTTTAATTTCTTTGGTTTCAAAAATGTACCTGAAGTATATGATTAAACATAACACAATGTCAGGAAAATGAAAATCACTAATATTGTGAAACAAATGCCAATATAGTAGCTTGTAAGCCTTATGGATATATACCGATGATGCCGGAAGAATATGAAGTCTCTCTGGTTGTGGAAGGTGACTACTCGTCGTCCTTTAAATTCTGGATCTTGCGGGAAAAGTGACTGTATCAATCTATTAAAAAAAGAAATCAACAAATAAGAAGAGTTAAAATACAAGTTGAAGGTTATACAAATCATCATTACATAGAAACACCAGGAACCAGAGGAGATATTTATTAATGAAAAATGATATTTGCAAAATAGGAAAGGTAGCCTTGGATTCATTTTTGCCTCTTTTCATAATAATTCTTATAAAAATAACTGACAGGCAGTACAAAACTATTTCAATCAGACCTAGCATCTGAATATAACAAAATGTTAGAATAAAGCATTACAAGTAACATACAAATATATAAGAACAAATGGAGCATAGCATAGGAGAAGGGTGACCTTCCAATTCGATGCCCTAGACGTGTTGTGAAGTTATTCAACACAAGCTCAGGCTTGTGACTGGTTGGATTTCCATGATTCTGCAAGGGGACACAAAATGCATGCAATAAAAAAAATTAAATACTTTATTAACATAAAATGCCATGTCTAATCTCAAAACAGAAATAAATTCATCTACCAATCTTTCCTCAGGTTGAATTGCAAAGTGGAATTCATCTTATATTGGTAACACAAGTTGCAGAACTTATAATTTATTTCTTATGGTGAACAATAAGCAAAAAAAGAAGGGAACAAAAAACAAGTTCCAATGGTGAGCTCATAAATTTTTTTCTTTCTCCCTCTCTCTTAAGATTTTAAGTGAAAATTTGTTCTTTATCTACCATAAATTAAGCAGATTATTGTATACCCACATCAATAAGATGACCGGATACCATATACATTATTATATAAATAAACAATAAAGATCCAACCTTGATATCATTGCGTAAAACAAGCTTTGAGAGCTTGAAATGAGCAGTAGGTCCATCAGGTAAGCCAATGATTAAGAGAGCATCTGCAATTCATAGGAGCAAAGAATTGAAAGACTTGTAAGGACGTTACACCCTGAAATCTAAAGATAAAGGCATAAAAGTATCTTAAAAACATTTTTAAATAATATAAAATCTGTATAGGACCTTTGGTGAAAAGAAGCATCTACCTGGTTCCCTGCGATTGGTGTGAACAACTATAATAGAAGTGAAATCCTTATTCTTTGCATATTCTACAATCTGCAATCCAAATTGAAATTAGAAAGAAAAGTTCAAATAAATTAAGCTCCATGGGGAAAAGACACCCAGCACCTTTTTTAAATCATAGGTTCCTCTTCTGTAGTAATGTGCATTAGGTATAACTGAAAGCAATTCTGATATAAAAGCAGGTCCTCTCTGCAGATCAAGTCATATTTCAACCAAAAGATGGAAACATGTTAGTATTAATATACAAGACATAATTTCCTCTGACTCTAAGCTACTCACAAAAACAAATTAAGGAGGAAAGGGTCTATGCGTGAATATACTTAATACAAAGTTGAGATTACAAACAATGGCATATAGGAAACATACTGAAGAATTGAAACGGCAAGTGGTGATTAATATCTTGGGAATTTGTTCCCTTTTTAAAATTGAACTGAACTCATCAGCATCATTTCCAGCAAATAACTGCAAACAAATATAATCGATGAGTCAACGTAAGTATTTGAAAAAGAAAAATGCTTGACTAGTTGCAATGCAGTATGTGAATACGAAGGAAACTGTCCTCCAATCTATCTACTTTCATCCCTTCATAAAAACTAGTTATCTACCCAATAGTGACTTTATTTCCCATATCATCTTCTCCTGTCTCCTGTCTCCCCCCCCCCCCTCCCATATGTCATCATTAGATTATGAACAAAATCAGATTGATCTGCTTCAAGTTAGATTGGCGGAACTAGTATCTGTAATCCCCAGGGATGCATAGTCCTCTTTCCAGATAAGTGAGATCACCAACAGTAATTCTAATATCACCTTAACTAAGGATATTATATTAATAACACGTATTCTGTAATTACAATGTTGAAATCTAATCTTAACCGCGGAGTCCATGCACAACAAAACCTCGTTTTAAGCAATATTTAACACATAATCTACTTGAGAACAAAAAATACAAATTCAAATTAGTTTTCTTTTTTAAAAATTAATTTGCAAAAAAAGAAGAAGAAAACCTCTAACCTCTTCATCATCGGGCTTGCAAACGGTCTCATCGAATTCCCTGGTGTTCTCAATGGTACGAGGGACCTTCTTCTCCGGAGGCTGCAGGAACGCAAACAAACATCAATATCAAACCAAACAAGAAAACAATTCAATTGAATCTTCAAAATTATTGAGAGAATGAGAGTGAGAATGAGAGGGACCTCCTCACCGAGCTCGAGAGCTCTCTTCTCAGCGGCGTCACGAGCCTTGGCCTTGGCGCGCTTGTCGAGCTTCTTCTGGCGCTTCAGCTTGGCGTGCACCGCAGACCTCTTCTCCTTGTTCTTGATCATCGAAGGAAGCACCTCCTCCTTCTTCCTTTTCTTCTCAGACTTCGACAACCCTTCTTCTCCCTCATCCTCGCTCTTCTTCCTCTTTCCCCCCATTGCTGGTAGCTGCTACCTACCACTCTCAAGTTTAGGGTTTTCGATTCGAAGCAGAAGAAGAAGAAGAAGAAGAAAGGAAGTGGCGGTTTTGCTGGTTAGGGTTTTTACAAGGGGTGAAGTTGGTAAATATGTTCGCCTGTTTGCTTCCCTATGATTCTCCGCATGCGCCACCCAATCTCATCATGACATGTAAACTGCAAATTTTGGACCAGTTTACTGCAAGTCTGAGATCTATCCTTCTATCCAATATTTTTTAAAAATCGAATAAACTGCCACGACCTTCCATTTATATTTTATTGGTTGAATTAGTTAAATTTATAATTAAATTTAAAAAGTTTAAATATATGATTGATTTATATTTTAATCGATTTAATCGATCGTTCGATTCGATTTAAAGAATGACTCTGAAAATGTTTTACCAAAAAAAGTAACAGCAAAATAAATGTAAAGAAAAAATTAATAACTTTTTTATAAAAGGGTTTGTTGTTTTTTTTTTTATTACACTTATGTCTTAATGTAAACTAGTAAATCTTAAGGATGGCACTTGTGCGGAGATTCAAAATTATTTTTTTTAAAAAAAAAATAAAATAAATAAAAAGTTGTAAACAATTCCAATGTAAATTTATAATACCAACAAATTTAAATAACAAATTACTTATGTTAAAAAAAAGTTATTACATTGTGGTATTTTTTAACTTTTTAAAATTTTAAATTAATATAAAAATAAAATTATTAAAAAGGAACAAAATATATATATATAGATATAATCATTAAGGTTAATTTAATCATTTTTAAAGACGAAAACCTCGCGAGACGGAAAATACGATTCACGTCGCCGCATTTATTTCAAGAAGATTTTTATCTTTGTTTCCGTGAAGAATTTCTCCAAATTCGGGTCTTCAAATAAAATAACCCTTGCAAAAATCTTCAAATACAATAAAATTTTGTTATTCGTACTCAAATCTCTCACCATTAACCCAATCTTAATGACTTTGGTTTGTTGATGTTTTGATTATGAAGGATTAAATTTACATTATTTATTTTTCAAATTTTTATCTACAGGCGGATAAAAAAATTATCTACATTAATATAACCATATTTTGATTTTGTATTTAATTAAGTTGTTTTATGAATGAAATTGATTATTAACTTGATTTTAGAAGACTAAGTGTCTTTATTAATTAAATTTAATAAAAAATAATGTAACCAAAAAAATTAATAAATTTTTTGAATATTTGATATAAATAAATTCTATAAATTGTTAAATTTGTTCATTTAGTCCATTTATTTATCAATGTGGTTGTGGTAGACAGAAAAAATTGCCAATGTGATATATTACTATTTAATTTAATAGATAAATAATTTTGATAAAAATATACTAAAATGATAAGACTGGATGTAATTGATAAATTGAGGGAGTATCTATTGTCACTCATTTGTGTCTATGACTACTCATATTTCATTAATTTTTTATCAAATGACTTTAGATTTTGTTTTGATCTAATGACCCAAAATAATTTTTTTAATAAAAAAATTAATGAAATAAAAGTGACAATAGATACAAATGAATGATAATAAACACTCTTATAAATTGACAGACTAAAATAAACAAATTTAGAAAGTATAAATTAAAATGAATACATTGTAAATATAAATATCAACGAATTTAATTTTAATATACTATCAATGTAAAATATTTTAACATTATCATCTAATCTTGTGTTAACACATTAAGAGCATATATTGTTTTAATATATTATTTAATGAGTTTGACTATGTTAATAACTATATAAGTTGTTAAATTCATTAAATGATATAACTATATTATTGGATGCAAGTAAATTTTTTTTTTTACATTCACATTATATTAAAATAAAATTCAATACCAGAAACTAAATTAAGCTAAAAATTTAGTATCTAATATGTAACACTCTTAAATTAATAGTCTGATAATAAAATTTTTGATTGAGTATATCATTCTTAATCTTTCTAGTCACTATCTTAATAATATTAGTAGATTTACTTCATAAAATTTCAAATTCTTGCTAAATAAAGTTTTTGAATTTTGAAAAATTAGAAAAAAAATTTAAAAAAATTCTAATTCAAAGTAGAAAAAAATTAGAAAAATTTACAAATTAAAAAAACTATGTTTTACAATAACCAAAATTTTAACATAAATCGAAATCGAAAGAAAGTTTGAAAGTAGAATTCGAAATTGAAATAGAGAGAAATAATAGTAAGTAAAAAAATAAAGTAAGCAACATAAGTGCTAAGTAATAAACTCAACAACATAATCATGATTTTTCTTGCATATATCAAAGTAATTACAAAAATACATATATGTCTAATATATCCAATATACATATATTTCCCTCATTTTGAATTTAGAATTCATACATGTTCTATATGAATGATAATAATTATAATGCATCATGTGCTAATTTGAAAACACCATGAACAAAGTGAAAATTAAAAATTCTCAGTAGGAAATGAACAGATATAAAAACGTTTGAAAACACATGGTGAGTTTCAGTTGTGTAATGTACACAGAAAACCTCATGGCAACCTAAGTATGACAAAAATAACACAATTCTAGCATAACATAACGATTGCTAAATAATTTATGCAATACAACCTTATATAATAACATCAACAAGTTTATCATATATCAGTAAACAAGTACCAATTATCAGTAAGCATCTGCAACTGTCAGCAAGCAAGTTTCTCATCACAGAAAATCCACCATTTACGTTTCTTATTCTTTCAATGTCTACTTGTCTCACATTTCACTCGAAGGTCTTCACTTCCATAAGGAATTCACTCTATCTTTGAAGTGACTTTAACATCGTGACAATAAAGCCAGACATACGCATACTAACCAAACAATTAACATAAAAGGAAATTCATCCATTTGTCTCTCAACAGTTTGATGCAACTTTTTTCATAAATCACTTGCTTGCCATCACACACAAACATAAGCAATACAAACCATCAATATATCACAAATAAATTCATTATATAAATAAATTATTGTAATTAAATAAAACTCACAAAACTTAGAATCATTAAATTTAAATGTCAATTCTTCAAGGGACTAACTATGATTTAAAATTAATTTAATAATTCTCTTAATAGTCTACATCACAGTCTATAGTTTGTTAAGTCCTCATCATAGTTCATATTTTGTCATGGTCCTGATAGTGCATTCATTACACAAAAGTCTTTTTATTACAAAGGTCAAAATAAAGGTCATAAATTTGCTCCCAAACCAAGATAAATATAAGTCAGAATATAGGTCATAAAATTACTTCAAAGCTAAGGTAAATATAAGAGAGCCCATGTAAATCAAGTACATTTATTTATTACTCCATATAATTAAAATATTTATTTAACTTAAGCCTTGAGTGATATTTTAATTTATTGCATTAGTCCCATAAAAAAGTCAATATTCAAATTATAATAATTTTAAATTTTGTCAAATATCATAAATATTTCAAAGTAAGCAAATATCAAGTTTTCATAATATTACGTGTATACATAATAAATTTAACAAGAATAAAAATATGCACAAAATATTAAAATAATAAATTAACAAATAAAACAAATAAATATCTTGAAAGTCATGATTTTATTTTTTAAAAAGAAAGTTCAGATCCTACCTTTTACAAGATTTCTTTTCTTTTCCTTCTCTTTCTCTGCCTCCGCCTTCTTCTTTTCTTCTCTTTTTCTTTCCAATTTTTCCTTCTTTTTTTCTTTCTCACAGTACCACTCATGCATGCCACTTTTTTTCATTCTCTTCTTCTCTTCCTATTTCTTTCCTACGGTTTACTCCCTCACTATTCTCTCTATTTCTTTTACTCATTTCTCTCACCCCTTTATATAGTCATTACAAATAGTTTTGATGATGTCATATGAGCGATGTTAATGAGTGAATTTAATGGGTGTATTGCACTAATTATGGAGGTGCAACGCATCACTTCTTTTTTTTAAAAAAAATAGTCATACATCATTTTTAGTGGTATTTGTATTGTTTATACTCTTTTTAAGGGATGTGATTAAGTGAGAGAAAGTGATAGAAAAAAGTATGTATAATGAATGATGTTAGATGGAGTGTGAAAATATGTGTATCTTACTGTTTTTGATATAAGAATATAAAAGTTATTTTTTTATATGTAAATAATTATTACTTCTATTAAAATATCTTCACTTTTTCAATAAATATCTCTATATAATAATAATAATAATAATAATAATAATTATTATTATTATTATTATTATTATTTTATCTTAAAAAATACTTCTAATCTTTATTGCAAAGATTAAATACTAATTTTTTATTTGAAAAAATTCTTTTTTGTTTTATTATTTATTATTACCAATTTATCTAGAAAGTTAATCTCTATGATTTCGATTCATATAAATTTTTATTTAATTCCCTTTTGTTTAGTAATAAAATATTCAAGTTAAAAAAATTAAAATTATATTATTGACAAAATATTTTATAAAAAATAGGATGTTACATTTTTCTTTCATTTTTGGAATTTTATCCTCAAAATTCACTAACCTGATTGAAATAACTCTGGATATGACTTCTGAATGTCATCTTTTAATTCTCATGTTGTCTCCTCTGGTGACAGTCTTTCTCATATTACTTTAACTAAAGGAATTTCATTTCCTTTTAAGTTTTTGATATATCTATTCATGATTCGTACAAGTTTTGTTCCATAAGTTTAATTATCTTTTATTTGCATTATTTCATGTTCTATGATATGTGAATGGTCAAAACAGTATTTTCTGAGTTAGGATACATGAAAGACATCATGAAAATTTGAAAGATTTGAGGGAAGTGCAATTTGATAGGCAACATATCCTACCTTTTTAAGAATTTGGAATGGACCAATGAATCTAGAATTCAACTTTTTTGTTTTAAGGATTCTGTCAATCCCAATAGTAGGAGTGACTCTGAGGAGAACATATTCTCCTTTTTCAAATTCCAGAGGTTTTATTCTTTTATCAACATAACTTTTCTGCCTACTTTGAGCAACAAGTAATTTTTTCTTGATAAATTTGATCTTTTCTGTGATTTGTTGCACTATACCAGATTCTAATAAACTTTTTCCCTTATTTCTAACTAACACAAAGGTGATCTATACTTTCTACCATACATAGCTTCAAATGGTGTCATTCCTATGCTAAAATGATAATTGTTGTTATAGGAAAACTCTATTAATGGTAGATGAGTATTCCAACTTCTTTAAAATTATAATACACAAGCTCTGAGCATATCTTCTAAGGTCTGAATGGTTCTTTTAGTTTGACTATCTGTCTGAGGGTGGTAAGATGTACTAAAACAGAGCTCAGTACCTAAAGCTTCTTGTAAGGCTACCCAGAATTTTGAGGTAAATCTTGGGTCTCTATCTGAAAGTATGCTAGTTGCTACACCATGTAACCTTACAATTTCTCGAATGTAATCCTGAGCTAACTTGTACAATGGGCAATTGATCCTAATAGGAAAAAATGTGAGCTGACTTAGTTAACCTATCAACAATTACCCATGATGCATCAAAACCTAATGGAGTTGATAACAACATTGTTTATTCATTTTATAATCTTCTCACAAGGCTTCTTAAGGTTCAATTTAGTTTAATTAAGTTAATTTTGTCACATTTTATGAAATTAAGCTTAATTAGATCATTGAAGAAATTATTGCTTAAATTATCATTAATTTGGGTGATTGTATTCTTAAGTAAAGTGGCTACAATTTGAGTTACAATTATCTGATTAATGTGATTCTAGTCTTGTTGAAAAGTTAAGATAATTCTCTAATAACTATTCACTTGATAGTAAGAGCCACATTGATAGCAATATATTTCATTCATTGTATAATCTTCTCACTTGGCTTTTTCAGTATATTAGCTATAATTTGAGTTACAAATATCTGATGGATGTGATTTTAGTCTTGTTTTAAAGTTAAGACAAATTTCTACAACTTTCATGAAGGCCTCAAGACTGGGAACATACGTTTAGATAACTCAAATTGAAGTTGAAGCAAAATCTAGAGTTTTGAACCTGACAGCTTGACCTCTATGCATTCATTGGGCTATATCTCGAGTTATAGGAGTTCGACAATTCTAAAATTTTGATAGTGAAAGGTTAAGACTCATATCTACAATTTTCATGAGGAACACAAAATTTAGTTTGGATTCCTTGAAGGTGATATTGGGCTTGGAAGTCAGAATAGAGGAGCTGAAGTTGGGCTTGACCCATGAGTAGTAATTGAGCCATATCTTGGGCTGTAGATGGTGGATTTTGCTAAACTCAGTGTCTATAGAAAGCTAAGACTATTTCCTAGAACTTTCATGAGACTACATGGCCATCAAATGACGCATGTCATGAGTTCAGAGGTAAAACATTTCGGAGACAAGAATCTACCCATTCATCATCATCAAACAACCATTTTGGCATTTTGTTCTCATCATCCATCAACTCCTTTGGCATTTTATGTTCCTCTAACTCTATAAAAGGAGACAAGGGCTGATCATTTTGTGGTGTTAGCTTAGAGTTTACTTTCATGCTTGTATGTTAATTGTTTCCTTTATGTAGTTTTCTATTGTTCTTAATTAAAGTTATGTTCATCATCTTCTCCTTCTCTCTTTCTTTCTTCTTGATTCATGAGTAACTAATTTTCATTTTGCTTGGGTGAAAGGATGATGCTCTTGGTAATAAGTTGATGTTAGATTAATTTCCTTCTTGTGCTTGAATGATATATTTTTATGTGATCTTTATATGTGTTATATGTTGTTTCTGATCAATTTAGAAACTCTTCTTGTATAATGAATATCTTGATTCATTGTAGACAAGACGTTAGCAGAGTGGATGCTTGAGATCATTTACAAGTATTGGTAGATAATTAATGGAATCATAATATGATTACATATATAATCTTAATTGAACTTTGAATGCTAAATTTTTTGATTGGAACCTTCATTATGTATGATTTCAATTGAGTTATAAAAGAAATAATCTTGTTTCTAATTTATTACCAAGAGTGGATCTCCTAACCCAAGTAAATCCTTTTCATCTTTGAACAACTTATATCATCTTTATTATTGTGACAAATCTGCTCCTTACCTTAAAGATTTTTTTTTCATCAATTCCCTATGGATCGACCTCAGACTCTCGAGAATATATTACTTGAAATAGCCTGCACTTGGGTTTGAAACTTTTAATTATCTCATCAGGAGTCCTAGGTAATCCTAACACAAAATCCATTTATATGTTATCCCATTTCCATTCAGGGATATTCAAAGGTTGTAGTAATCCAACAGGCTTCTAGTGTTCTATTTTGACATTTAACTACAAAACTAGCTATGTCTCTTTTTATCTCATTCCACTAAAACCATTTCCTGAGATCCTGATACATTTTGGTTGTACTTACTACAATGTGCCTCAGATAAGATCTTCTTTCTTAATTCTTCATCATTAGACACACATAACATTCTTTAGTACATCATAACCCATTTTCCATCAACCCTAAAATGTTTTTCTTTTTGAAGGACTGCAAAAACTTATCATTTTCTTGGGCTTGTCTTACTTGGTTTCTTAAATCATACTATATTCTTAATTCACTAGCATACAAGCAATGAGGCTGCAAGGATACTAAAATCTTCAAGTCCCTGAAATTTACTAACAACTTTTGTTCTCTTATCATCATCGAAGATATGTGTGAGGACTTCCTACTCAAGGCATCGGTCACTACATTAGCTTCACCAACATGATATTTTAATTCAAAATCATAGTTCTTTAAGAACTCAATCCATCTACGTTGTCTTATATCTAACTCATTTTGGTTAAAAAGATATTTTAAACTCTTATGATCACTATATACCTTAAACTTAATTCAATATAGGCAAAGACTACTGCTATTAATTCTAAGTCATGAGTCGGGTAATTTTATTCATACGGTTTAAATTGTCTGCATAAGTTGCAACTCTACCGTATTGTATCAAAACACATCATAAACCTTTCTTAGAGACATCATAATACACTACAAAGCTTTGTCTAGGATCAGTAATTATTAAAACTAGAGTGGTGGTAAGTTTGTTCTTTAACTCCTGAAAACTTGTTTCACACGTTGAACCCTACTCAAAAGGATGATTCTTTCTAGTTAACCTAGTCAGAGGTAAAACTAGCTGAGATAATCCCTTAATGAATCTTCTATAATATTCGGTCAATCCAAGAAAACTCCTAATTTTAGTAATTGTCTTTGGTTTTTCCCAGTGAACTACTGCTTTAACTTTACTAAGATCTACAACTATTATTCCCTAAGTAATCATATAACCTAAGAATCTTACTTCACTCAACCAAAATTCACATTTTTCTAACTTAGCATACAAATGTTTCTCCTTTAGGATCTATAACATTATTCTAAGGTGTTGTCTATGCTCCTTCTACGAGACACTTCTCTGCCTGAGTGACATTAAGGAATAAGGTATTAATAGATTTTGGTTCATTGGAAAGATCATTAGGAAAGTAGGCAAGTTTTTTGGAACAATCTAAGATAATACCATTAGTAGACAATCATTCCATTCCAATTATGATATCAATATCAGTCAAAGGCAAACAAACAAGGTTCAAAGTGAAAGCTTTTCCTTTTATTAAAATAGGATATCTTAAACATGCTTGAGAAGTAAAAACTCTTCCCCCTATGAGAGTTGAAACTAACAGATCATAAGATAAAAAAGTTATAGGCAAATTGAACGTCTTCACACAATCAATAAATATAAAGAAGTGTGTAAACAATGCAATTAAGAGAGTGTTTTTAAGAAAACATTTACCTTGAATCGTGTTTTCCTATTTAAGTTGTATGAATTTTGCTTCCTTATCATTTTTTTTAATTTTTTTTACTTTATCAGGAAAGTACGTATAAAGGAATGTAACTAAAAATATCTCTCACGTGATTTTAGTTCATCTATATTCTAGCAAGTTTCTATCACCTTTTCACTAGTACTCTGCCTCTTCTTCTAGCATATAAGTGACGAAGACTACCTTCGCCTCTAGGTTTATAATTTATTGTTCCTATGTAAAAATCAGGTTGGTTAACTTTGTCTGGATCCCGACAACGTCAGCCAATTCTTTCATGGCTTCCCAATATTAAGGTAATCAGTCTCAATATTATAGTTAAAATTTTTATATGGCATATGCAAAATCATATGAGAAATCAATAATTCTATATAGCATATACAAAATAATAAGAAAAGTCATCATAGAGAAATTCAACATACATAAACATTCAATACATAAATATGACTATCTAATGCCATAAATCAATGCTCTGATACCATAAATGTAACCCTTAAATTAATAGTCTGATAATAAAATTTTTGATTGAGTGTATCATTCTTAATCTTTCTAGCCACAACTTTAATAATATTAGTGGATTTACTCTATAAAATTTTTAAATTCTTGCTAAATAAAGTTTATGATTTTTGAAAACTTAGAAGAAATCTAAAAAAAAAAATATTCCTAATTTAAAGTAAAGAAAAATTAGAAAACTTTACAAATTAAAAAAATTATTTTTTACAGTAACTAAAATTTTGACATAAATCTAAATTGAAGGAAAGTCTGAAAGTAGAGTTCGAATTCGAAATCGAAATAGAGAGAAACAATAGTAAATATCAAGATATTATTGTATCAACATTTATTGTATCAACAACAAAAGACTCACAACTTAAAGAGAGGAAACCCACAAAAGAGTTGCTGGCCCAAAATAAAATAAAACTCAGATGCAAATTAAAGCTAAAAAAAATAAATAAATGAATCTTGACAAACCACTAAAGCAAACACAAAAAAAGAAAAAAAAAAAGACTAGAGCAAGCCTTTAATTAAAGCCCAAACAACCCCAAAAAAAAAAAAAAAACCATAGCCCAATATAAAACAACTAAATCCTAATCGAAACTCAAAAAAAAAAAAAAAAAAGTTAACCGGACTAAAGTCCTAAGCCCAAATAAGAAATAACCCCACACATCAAGTGAAAAGAAAAAAAAAACCAATAAAATGAATTAAAAGAAAAAGTAGCTTCAGATAACTTAAACAAATCTCCTAGCCATCTTCGAAACACAGAAACACAAAAGAGGAGGGGGGGCTTTAATGGAGGCTGGGGCGATGGAGTTGTGGTTCACGGTGGATCTGTGGTGGTTGGGGTGTATGGCTGACTCAGATGTGGTGGACGGCCGTTTTGTGGGGGGTACGCCATGGGTGAGAGGCAGTTGGATGGTGGCTTCGGAATGGGCCGCGGTGGGGAGAAGACGGTGGCGGTGCGGTGGGGTAGATCCGGTTCTGGGGTGTGGTTCGAGCTGGCACGGTGGAGGAATCGTGGTGGACGGCGTGGCTTGGAGGGGTGGTTCATGGGCGGGTGAGGGGTGGAGCCGGTTCGTCGTGCAACGGGGTGGTTGTTTTCGGCGAGGAACGGTGGTTACGCGTGGGCCGGGTGAGGGGTTGAGTTTTCCGATCCGAGCGGTTGGGGGTTCGTGGGGAGAAGACGATGGTGATGAGGGGATGGGATGGTGGTAACGGTGGCTACCGGATGGAGGGATGAAGTGGGCCGAGAACGAAGGGGTTGGGGCGACCATGGTGGGCTTCGTGGAGGGTCACGGTGGCTTGGGGCTGGTTCACGCTGTTGTTGGGTGGATTCGTGGAGGAGGAAGAAGGCGAGAACGAAGGGGGCTGCGGCTGACCCCAGGTGGGCTTCGTGGAGGGTCACGGTGGCTTGGGGGTCATTGGGCGGGGTAATCTCACGGTGGTGGCTTGGGTGTGTGATTTCTGGTTTTTTTTTTGGTGAAGGGAGAGGGTGCTTGCACGGTTGGGTGAAACTGGTGGCTGGTTTACAAATTCTCTGTTTTGGGTTCATTGGATTTTTTTTATTTGGGTACTTGGGATGTTGAATTTCTGACTAGTGGTTGTTTTGTTAGTGTGATTTGGAATTGAGTAACTGAGTGATTGCATGATGTTCATGGGTTAGAATTTGAACAGGAAAATAAGATGAACAACATATCTACCAAGCTGGGATTAAAACATACATTGGACAGCAACCAATTACTCACAACAAAGCCAAGATAACAATAGGGGAAGGCTTACTTCTTCTGTGTTACCAATTGAGAACTTGAGAATCGAAAACTTCTCTTATCTTTCTCACTCTCTCTGTATCCTATGATTTTTGTCTCTCAGAAAATTTTCCCCAACCTTTCTCTATACTTCTCCGAAGCTTTCCTCTTATTTCTCTCTAAAAAATTCCTAAGAAAAATGCCAACCCCTTCCCCTTTATTATGCCTCTGCTTATATAGGTCCTCTGCTTCTCTTCTTTCTCGTTCTCTGCCTGGCTTTCTTCTTTTCTGCAGGTGGTGGTATTGTGTGAAGGTGAGTGGGTGGATATGTGCAGCAGTGCAGAAAAGGTGGAGAGGGTGAGTGGGGAGCAAAACAGATTGTTCCCTCTGTGTGTGCTGCAGCAGTATATGCAAAGCATAATGCATGGCCAGAAAAGGAAAAATAAGCATACCAAACAAAAGGCAAAATTGTTTCATACTCAAAAATGAAAAAAAGAAACAAGTGTTGCAACGGCAGGCTCCCCTCCCCCTTTTATTATTATTTTTTTAATTTTTCATTTTTATTTTTATTGTTGTCATGTATATTTTATTTTATTTTTTTAGATTTTTGTAAGTATTACTTATTGGGCTAAACAAAAAAACAAAAGCCAAAATGGGCCAAAAAACAGGAAAAGAAATGGACTAAAAAAAAAAGATCAAGAAAAGGATTAAATAAAATTTGGGCTAAAAGAGGAATAGGCCAAGAGAAAAGGAAACACTTTTAATTTTTTTTTAATTTGTACTTCCTTTTATTTATTTATTTATATATTTTTTAATAAAAAGAAAATTTGTTTTTTTAAAAAAAAGGTCTGGACAAAATTAGGTGTTCATTACTTGCTCTCTTTACTTGTTTCGTATTAGATATTAGGAATAACCATGGTTTTTCATAATATCGTCATAAGAAATGAGTAAAGACGTGAACTTAAATTTTGTCCCAAGAATGCATGAGATGATGTGGTGAGCAAGGCAAAGATATTGAAAACTAGTGAGCTCAAATACAGACGGTGAGCTATCGCAGCCTCGTTAATCCTATCGGGGTGAAGCTCGGCAGTAAAGCCGGAGACATCACCGCATTGTCAATAAGTCATCGCGCAGCTCGATTGACGTTTATTGATCAAAAAGAACTTAAATGATACTGAGTGGCCTTGTGATTCGAAATCGTAAAAGATAATGGGTTTGACCTGAACTTTGAAATGGTAGTGGTCACAAAGGTGGATTTACGAGCTGTCGCAGCGCCGTCAATCTTCCCCGGGTGAAGCTCAGCGTAAAGCCCGAGACGTCACCGTATTGTCAATAAGTTGTCGCAGCTCAATTGATGTTTATTGATCAGAAGCACTTTTTGTCTCATTTTTTGTTTTTGTTTGTTTTTTTTTGTTTTGTTTTTTTTTTCTCTTTTCTTTTATATATATTCTTTATAATTCTAGGTGACCTCGTGACCTGAAATTGTAAAAGGCAATGGGCTGGACCCGGAATTTAAAAGACAGTGGGCTTCTATGTCTCGAAAGGCAATGGGCCTCTATGTCCCAAAATTTAAAATGCAATGGGCCTCTGTGTCCCGAAATTTAAATGACAAAGGGCTTCTGTGTCCCGAAATTTAAATGACAGTGGGCTTCTGTGTCCCGAAATTGAAAATGCAATGGGCCTCTGTGTCCCGAAATTTAAAATGCAATGGGCCTCTGTGTCCCGAAATTGAAATGCAGTGGGCTTCTGTGTCCCGGAAAGAAAATGCAGTGGGCTTCTGTGTCCCGAAATGAAATGCAATGGGCCTCTGTGTCCCAAAATTTAAAATGCAATGGGCCTCTGTGTCCCGAAATTTAAAATGCAATGGGCCTCTGTGTCCCGAAATTTAATGGGCCTCTATGTCCCGAAAATGAAATGCAATGGGCCTCTGTGTCCCGAAAATTAAAATGCAATGGGCCTCTGTGTCCCAGAATTTAAAATGCAGTGGGCTTCTGAGTCCCGAAAATTAAAATGACAATGGGCTTCTGTCGCTTATATTTTTAAGATGTGCAAGTGTACACAGTCAACAAGTAATAAAGTGTAAGTCAAGATTGTTCCCACGAGGATTTAAATTGTATTAAATACCAATTCTAGAGTTAACTTCTTCTATTTAAATGCAAGAAATTAAAGAGAAATTTTTAAACATGTAAAGTAAATGGAGAAATAAGATGTCAAAGCAGAAAATAATAAATGCAAGAAATTAATGAAAGTAATAAATGAAGTGTTTAAATCAGAAATGGGAACAGTTAGGATTTTAATCCTTTGTAATTCTTTACTTCAGGGTAACGTATGCTTCAGGATGCTACAGATTTAGTCCAGGAAATGAAATTTGCTTTCCAGCATTAAAAACTGAGTTCATTAAAAGCTTCTTATTCCTAAGTTCAATTAATTTCCCTCAGTTATCAGAGAAGCACGTCCAGCTACTTAAAGACTTGAAGGCTATTCCTAGCTCATTCAACACAATTAATTTTCCAATTAACTGTTCTATCTTTATCTTCTAATCAAATCCACTAACTTGGTTTTTCTAAACGAAATTAGTTGATATTTCAGATTAGTTGATCAAGCTAAACCGAAATTAAACATTTAAGCAGAAAAGAAGAAAATGAATAACATCCATAACATTAGATTACCCTTCAGTATAATTACAAATTCATAAAATCCTAACTAAGAAAATTTAGCTCATAATGAGCTTGGAAACAAAGTAATCAAAGAAAATGGAAAAATAAGACATAATGCGTAAAAACTGGAATTACAGACAAAATCAGGAGCTGACGGCTCTGCACAGTACCAAAAAGCTCTCCCCAAAGGCAAGGTCACACTCACTATTTGTACTAGCTCCCAAAATAGGGTTACACTCTCTCTCATGCCTCACTTTTTGGGCTTTTACAAATTCAAATACTAAAATATTCCTTGGCCCAATTCCCAAGTACACACAACTGCTGCATTGTATTCTCTTTCTTCTTTTTAAGCGCAGCACAACATGTATTTTGTCTTCTAGTGGGCAAGAGCTGAGCTGGAAATGATTTTATCTTATAGTGACTCGCTCCCCCAAAGCTGCAGCATTCCAAAGCATCCCAGAGCAACACCTTCAGCAATTACCCCTTTATAACCTGCTCAGAAATAAATCAAACCTTCAGCAATAACAGATCAGAATTTATAGCATTTCACAATTACTCAGATTAACAATGATATTTACTAAATCAAACAAAACTTGAAATTCTTCTCCAAAAATTGATCAAAACAAGAACAATGATTAAGCAAAAAGAATGGTAATAACTCTTATTTCTAAGAGTTATCAGCTTCTGTGTCCCAAAATTTAAAATGCAGTGGGCTTCTGTGTCCCGAAATTGAAATGCAATGGGCTTCCGTGTCCCTAAAATGAAATGACAGTGGGCTTCTGTGTCCCGAAAATGAAATGCAGTGGGCCTCTGTGTCCCAAAATGAAATGCAGTGGGCTTCTGTGTCCCGAAATCAACATGCAGTGGGCTTCTGTGTCCCGAAAATTTAAAATGCAGTGGGCTTTTGTGTCCCAAAAATGAAATAGCAGTGGGCTTTTGTGTCCCAAAATTTAAAAAGTTGTGGGCTAGGCCCAGATTCTTTTTTTTTTTCTCTAGTGAAGCTCGGCGTGAAAGCCAGAGACGTCACTTTCAAAACTGTTGCAGCTCATTATCTCATGAAAAGATGTTGTGCAACTCAAAATCTAAAGATCCTGTCAATATCATGTCAAAAACTTTCTCTTGCATTCTTCATATTAATTGCTTCCTCGGAAAACTTTGATCCATCAACCCCGGGAGCAGGCTCTTGCAAACTAGGGCTTATCAGCTTGTTCAAATTCCTTGGACTCTTCAAACATCCGTGTATCTTTCCTTTCTCTTTTGGTCATCAGGAACACAGTTCCCCGTCTTCTTCCTAACAAGGTGGGTTGAATATGGGGTAGACCTAGTTTTCATCCCTCGATTGAAACTTCTAAACCATTATTGGTCTAACTTATTAATCAAAGGATTGCCATTAAATCGTCAAATCAAATGATATTGAACTTATATTCCTTTTGATTGAAGCATTTTGTAATAAACTGTGTGATTTCGCAAGTATGAAAGAAACAAACAAGATAAAAGAAAGCAAAAGAATAAGAGAAAAGATAAGAAAGAGAAAGGTACTTTCATTTATCTGAATGTTCACAAACACATAAAGGTACTGAGAGTGATAGAGAATACAAATGGTGATATAGACAAAGCGAAAGGTAATTGCCCCAGTTAAGATTCCTTCATTCTCTTTAGATAGGACCTAATTCTCAGATGGACATTACAACCATCGACTGCAAATGATAAAAATCCTCTTCTATTGATCACCGCACAAAATTTGCCCCAGTTTCTTTTCTTTCTTGCTCAAAATTGCCCCGCTTTTTTATGTTGTTTCGGTGGGTCCTTCGGTGACATCTCCTATGAGAGCCTTTGGCGACTTTACTTTTGCTCGATTTAAATGCCCTAACTTTTGCTTAGGCCGCCCTTGCAGTTTTCGACCTAACGGGTTTCTTCTCTTTTTCTTTTTCTTTTTTTTCTTTTCTTTTCTTCTTCTTTTTTTCTTTCTTTTTTTTTCTTTTTTGGCATAGAACTTCTTGATTGCATCGGCATTTGTCGGCCTTGGCAATTCATTTCCATCCATATCTGTCAAAACTAGGGCTCCTCCGAGAATGCTTGCTTAACAATGTAAGGCCCTCATAACTCTAAGTGCCCATTTGCCTCGGCGTCTTCTTGGTTTGGGAGTTTTTTCTTCAAAACCAGGTCACCCGCTTGAAACTCCCTAGGGCGTACTTTCTTGTTGAAAGCTCTTGCCATTCTTCTTTGGTATAGTTGCCCATGACAAATGGCCTTTAATCGTTTTTCTTCAATCATGTTTAACTCGCTCATATCGAGTTTTTATCCATTCTCGTCTCTTCCAAATTTCGCTTCCATCAACACTCTTAAGGATGGGATCTCGACCTCTATAGGGGATACTTGCTTCCATGCCATATACCAGGGAAAATGGCGTTGCCCCAGTGCTAGATCGGATATTAGTGCGATATGCGTGGAGAGCATAGGGGAGCATCTCATGCCATTCTCTGTAATTGACCACCATTTTGGCTACTATCTTCTTGATATTCTTGTTTGCTGCTTCCACCGCGCCATTCATCTGAGGTCTGTAAGGAGCAGAATTGTGATGCTTGATCTTAAACCTCTGACATAGATTCTTAATTTCAACGCTATTGAGATTAGGGGCATTATCTGTAATAATCCTTTCCGGGATTCCATATCGACAGATGATGTTTGCCCTCAAGAACTTGAGAACCACCTTTTGAGTGACCTTGGCATATGAGGCAGCCTCTACCCACTTGGTGAAGTAATCAATTGCTACCAGGATAAACCTATGGCCATTGGAAGCCTTTGGATTTATTGGCCCAATAACGTCAATTCCCCACATTGAAAAAGGCCAGGGTGCCACCATATTATGCAATGGGACAGGAGGTGCATTAATGCGGTCAGCGTATGCTTGGCATTTATGACACTTTCGAACATATCTTATGTAATCAGATTCCATAGTGGACTAGTAATAACCACATCGTAGGATTTGGCGAGCCATCATGATACCATTCGCGTGCGTTCCACAAATCCCTTCATGAACTTCTGTTAAAATGGTGAGAGCCTCTTTAGATTCCACACATCTGAGGAGTGTACCATCATAATTCCTTTTGTACAAGATACTCTCCCCGCTCAAAAAGAAAGCCATGGAAAGCCGACGGATGGTCTTTTTATTTGTCTCATTTGCCCTTGGTGGGTATTCTCACGAACTTAATGTACTTGCTTGATATCATGGAACCGGGGTTGGCCGTCTTCTTCTTCCTCAACATTAGAACAATAAACCGGTTCGCTTTACGCCTCACTCGGATGAGCTGCATATTAGCATGAATATCCGAGTGGTCATTACAACTAAAGTGGCCAGGGCATCTGCGAATTGGTTCTTATCTCGAGTCAAGTGCGAAAAGGTGATCCTTTCAAACTTCTCGACCAACTGCATCAAATATTTCTGGTATGGGATCAACTTTGGATCCTTAGTTTGCCATTCCCCATTCACTTGATAGATTATCAGTGCCGAATCTCCATATACTTGTAATTCTTTCACTCCCAATTCTATTGCAACTTTCAATCCTTGAGCACACGCTTCATACTCGGCAACATTATTGGTGCAATCGAACTCTAACTTGATGGCGACAGGGTATTGCTTCCCACTTGGTGATGTGACCACTGCCCCTATGCCGCTTCCATACATATTGACTGCTCCATCAAAGTACATCTTCCATATGTCTTCTTCATCCGACTCTTCTTCTTCAACTGCTAAAACATCTCCGTCGGGGAATTCAGATATCACAGGTTGTTTGTGATTGAGTGGGTTCTCAGCTAAGTGATCTGCAATTACACTGCCTTTGATGGATTTCCGAGTCACGTGCTTTATATCGAACTCAGAAAGAACCACTTGCCACTTGGAGACTCGTGTGGAAACATGAGGACTTTCAAATATGTACTTTATTAGGTCCATTCTTGAGATCAGCCAAGTTGTATAGTACAACATATATTGCCTTAACCTTCTTGATGTCCATGCTAGGGCACAACAAGTCTTTTCGATTGTCATGTAGCGAGACTCACACTCATTGAACTTCTTGCTCAAATAGTAGATGGCATGTTCTTTCCTTCCTGCCTCATCATGTTGCCCTAACATTGCTCCCATGGATGTCTGTAATACTGTGAGGTACAATATCAAAGGACGACCAGGCGTTTGTGGCACCAAAATGGGAGGACTTTGCAAATAAGTTTTGATCTTCTCAAAAGCTTCCTGACAACATTCATCCCATTCTCCTGGTTGTTGTTTCTTTAATAACTTGAAGATCGGCTCGCAGGTGCTAGTCAGATTGGCTATGAACCTAGCGATGTAATTCAGCCTCCCGAGAAAGCTTCTTACTTCTTTTTCTGTTTTGGGAGCGGGCATCTCTTGTATCTCTTTGACTTTGTCAGGGTCCACTTTGATCCCTTCCTTGCTAACGACGAAACCAAGCAGTTTTCCAGTCGATGCACCAAAAACACACTTTGCTGGGTTTAACCTTAACTTGTACTTTCTGAGTCTTTCGAATAGCTTTTGCAACACTTCCACGTGGCTTTCCCCTTCTTTGGATTTGGCGACTATGTCATCCACATATACCTCAATTTCTTTGTGCATCATGTCGTGGAACAAAGCAACCATGGCACGCTGATAGGTGGCCCCAGCATTCTTCAAACCAAACGGCATAACTATGTAACAAAAAGTTCCCCATACCGTGATGAACGTGGTCTTCTCTTTATCATTCGTGTCCATGGGAATCTGATTGTATCCAGAATATCCGTCCATGAAAGAGAATCTATGACCCCTTGCAGCATTGTCGACGAGGACATCAATGTGAGGCAGTGGGAAATCATCTTTAGGGCTAGCTTTGTTCAAATCCCTATAATCTACGCACATCCTGACTTTTCCATCCTTCTTCGGAACAGGGACGATGTTTGCTACCCATTTTGGGTGTCTAGATACTTCCAAAAATCCTGCTTCCAACTGCTTGGTGACTTCTCTTTGATCTTTAAGGACATTTTCGGTGCATTCTTCTCAACTTTTGCTTTTTGCTTCAAAGATTGGGGTATAGCGGGATTCTATGGGAAGCTATACTCGGATCCACCCCAAGCGTATCTCGATAAGACTATACAAAGACATCCATGTAGTCTCTAAATAACTTGATCATGCATTCCCGCTCTGGATTATCCACCAATCTTAACTCTTTCTTGTCTTCATCGGTTCCATATTGATTACCTCCACTTCTTCTTCATTCAAGCTGAATTCTCTCTCAGACCTTTCTACCAACTTGGCAAACTCCTCAAGAAATCCCTTTCTTCATCTGAGTCATAGGTGTCTATATCCATCATTGAATGAGAATCCATCTTTAAGCTTTCAGGAATATCTTCATGGGACAATGACTCTACAAGACTCAAATCCCTGGAAGATTTATTTATGCCAAATTGGAAACTATTGACAAAGAAAAAAAAGAAAAGAAAAAAAAATGGCAATTGACAGGGCTAAGAAAAAGATAAATTAATGATAAAAAGAAACAAAACAGGGGATCAACTGAGAAACGCAAAGTTCATTGCATTGAAATTTTGATCAAAGATCACATAAGCACACAAAAACACACAAGTTCATTACATTAAAGCTTCAATAAAAATTAACATAAATCCAACATCGCAAAAGTCTAGGATAACATCATGACTAAACAATTACTTTATGACAATCACATCAATTAATGCCTCAGATCGCCAATTGTCCAGAGGTTTCAAGTTGTCGGAGGGCTGAATAGCATGGTATTCTCTTGAGTCTTCCTCCACATTGTTAATGATTAGCCGGACCCGAGGACTGGAGGTTCCATTGATGACTTCAGCAGGAACAGAGAATGTTTCCTTCAAATGAGGAATAGTCCTTTTCACTTTATTCTTCTCATCGAGGGTCACGCCTTGCTTCATCATATCTTCTAAAGATGCATCATATCCCAGGCCATGTCTGCTCTTGTTTTCTGGTAGGGTGATTGTGGACTTGGTTCCTTGTAGCTGAATTCCTAAACCTTTCCCGACTTGATAACCATTCTTTGTCATGATGCGAGTCACAATTTGATGAACATCTTTGGAAGGCGACTCGTCTTTTTCTACCTTTGATTCCACCAACTGGAAGCTGTGCAAGAAATTCTCCACCTCCAAGTCTGTGCTTTCAACATAAGGCACTGAAGTAGGTTTCATTAACAGGATCTCTTCTTCTCCTCGAATGGTAACCAGACATCCATTATTGATGTACTTCAAGCATTGATGCAAAGTTGAGGGAACAACACCGGCAACATGGATCCATGGTCTCCCCAAGAGCATAGTATATGTAGGCTCGATCTCCATTACTTGAAACAGTACTTGGAAGCAGCTCGGGCCTATCTCGAGTGGAAGGGTCACTTCTCCCATGATCCCTCGTTTTCTTCCATCGAAGGCTCGCACTGTCATTTCTTGAGGTTTCAGATCTTCTACACTCATAGCCAGTTGAGATAAGGTTGTTCTTGGGAGGACGTTCAAGGCGGAACCCCCATCAATCAAAACCTTGGCAACCACATATCCCCGACACTTCAAAGTGATGTGCAAAGCACGTGGGTTATTCCCTGTTGAATGTACCACTTCTTCTTCAGAGAAAGGGATCACATTGATGTGCCTTATTGGATCCACCATGCTCACCAAGCTTTCTGGGGTAACATCTGGCTTCACATAAGTGTCATTTAACACTTTCTGCAGAGCTTTGCGATGAGGTTCAGAACTCATGATGAGTGACAATAGAGAGATTCGGGCTGGAGTTTTCCTGAGTTGTTCTACAATGTCATACTCGCTTTGCTTCATGATCTTTAGGAACTCTTCTTCCTCATCCTCTTTTGTTTCTAAGAGGCTTGCTTTTCCTTTTCCAGTCTTATCTTCTTGCCCATAGCACCTACCGCTTCTTGTAATCCCTCCCACGCCTACGACATTTGTCACTGCTTGGGTGGGCTCTGTTATCTGTGTAATAGGGGCTGAAGAAGTTTGCCCTATATCGCCTTGCGTCTTTACCTTGACATCATACTCCCAAGGCACAGCACGAGAATCACTATAGGAAAAAGGCGTAGGCTTCTTTATTGCTATGACAACTTTCCCAGAATTTGGGACTTCACCAGTACGCGGCAGTTTGAGTACAAGACGCTCCACAGTATCTACTTCCCTTGTGAGCTTTTTTGCTCGAGTAACATCCACTACCCCCAAAGCCATGAATCTCTGCACCTGAGCTTTAAATTCTTGACAGCTTTCAATATCGTGCCCCTTCTTCATATAGTATTCACAGTAGGCTTCAGTATCATATTCAAACCCTACCTCTTCAAAGGTTACTGAAGAACAGTAGCCGGCTTGGACCAGACCTTGGAATATTCGCTTCATAGGAGTTCTGACATTTGCGACCTTTTGAACTCCTTCCTCGTCTCTTTCTAACGCATTTACAGTCCCTTTCCCATGATTCGGAATTGGGTTACTAGTAATGCTAGGCCCTTTTTCCTCTTCAAAGTCTAACTTTCCACAGGCAATCAGTTTCCTAACTATTGTTTTAAATACCTCGCAATCCTCAATTGAGTGGCATGGGTTATCCATATGGAACTTACAAGTTGCATTAGGGTTGTACCAAGCCGGGAATGGAGGGACCATAGGGCGAGCAGGCGCGCATGCGATCGGTGTGCATCAAACAATTGTTGAAACAAATCGAGCATTGGAGATTGGCAGCTTGGGAAAAGGGGGTAGATTCACCGGGGGTCGAGTATACCCTTGGTTTCCAGGGTTTCGAGGTGTGGGAGGACGATTGGAATAGGCAGGACGGGTTGGAACGTATGGACGTGGTGGTGGGATATTGTTGACTTGGTATGAAGTTTGGTAAGCTGGAAAAGTGGGTGGAGGGGCTTGATAAGAAGGATATGGTCGGGGATTACGGGGGAAGTATGAGTTTTGGGGTTGCACGTAACTGACTTCTGGTTCCTTTTTCTTTACTGGCGCCACCTTTTTAAGGAAATTGCTCTCTGTACTTCCAGTAGGTAATTTTCCGGCTTTTGAGAGATTCTCGATTCTTTCTCCAGCCACAATCAGGTCCGAAAAATCCTTGTAGGTAGACCCTGCCATCAGCCCAATAAAAGGCGCTCCTAGAGTCCCCATAAAGTACGAGCTCATCTCCGACGGAGTCAATGGTGGTTGAACCTGAGCTGCCAACATTCTCCACCTTTGGGCGTATTGCTTGAAAGTTTCACCCTGTTTCTTCTGCATTGCCCCAAGTTGTTCTCGGGTAGGTGCGGTATCGATGTTAAATCGATATTACCCTAAGAATTGGCTAGTCAGGTCATCCCAGCAAGAAATCCTCGAATGGTCAAGCTGCATGAACCATTCCAAAGCTGGCCCGGTCAGGCTTTCATGGAAGAAATTGATTAGGAATCTCTGATCCCGTGACCAAATAGCCATCTTAGTAATGTAGGTCTTTAGATGGAACTTGGGATTGGTGCTTCCGTCGTACTTTGAGAAATCCGGAATCTTGAAGTCCTTAGGGATATTGACTTCAACCTCCGGGCACAGTTCATCAATTCCCACTGAGCCATATAGATTAGGGCCTTGAATAGCTTTGATTTGCTCTTGCATCTTTTCAATCAGTTCATCTCTTAACTTCTCTTTCTCTGAGTTGCCGTTAAGGAATATCTTTACTGGCCGCTCATGATTAACCTCCGCATTGTTATTTCCCCCCTCATGATTTCCATTCATAGAATCGTTCTCTTCATTCACATTGTTGTTTGCGTTTCCATTAACTCCAGGGCCAACAGAAGCTCCATTTGTTGTTTTAACGGTCTCGCTTAAGTGTCTCAGTAAATCCTCGACCCTTGATTGTCCTTCTGCCATCGTATTGATTCTTTCCCTCATTTCATCCATCTCTTGATTCAAATTTCTTTCTGAGCTTGACATTTCTCTTTGCCTAGTTTGCAACCTTGTTTCGTAGGTCCGGGTTTGTGCGATCTGCGTTTTCCGAGGACGAGCAATGGTTCAAAACTTTTACCTGAAAATTGTGAAAGTCAAATTATTATTTTTCAAGAGATCATATTCATTATTTGTTAGAGGACCGTTAGTGATTTTATGCCAAGTAGATTCGAAGCGAGTATCTTTGATCTTTGTTTGTTGTGACTATTACCCAGAATGTCTCGTTCGAAAGTATCGAGCCTCAAGTGAAATATGGGATCAGAAAACAAATGTCGAGACAAGCATACTTCATTCATTCAACTGAAAATATATGACAACTAAGTACATTGCTTCAAACTGACTACATCATGACCTAACCGAATAAAACTAATCCCTATTTGAATACACCTTGGCCATTTGTCTCATCTGCCCTATTAGGTCTTTACAGTACTCAATGAAGTCACTGATTTCTACTGGTGTCTCAAAAGGATTAATCATCCTATCGGCATTCCTCAAATGATATGGGGTATCTGCAATTGCCGAATTAGCCAAGCATGCTAATTTTGCAAAACGACTCCTCCAAACATATGCTTCTTCCTTCCATCCACTGATGTCACCTCTTTGTTGTTCCACCTGATTCATTAGTTCCTTCATTTTTTCATGCTCTTGTTGTAATGCCACTTCATATTCTGAGATTGTCTCTTTCATGTGGGGTTTCTTGTTTTTGATCACATTTTCATATTGCTCGGATGTCACTTTCATCTGCTGCTTCATTTCTTCTACCAGTCGCATCGCATTGCCCTGAGTTAATTTGGCATTCTTGAGCTGCTCCTTAAGTTGTTGGTTTTCAGCTATAACTCTATTTCTTTCTTGCCTTCGGAGCCCTAATTCCTTGTTTGCGGCCCCCAGACAATGCTTGGTCTTCAACAGGTAATCATGTTCCATCTTCATCTTTTTGTTAGCCCCTTCGAGAATGCGGTCCTTTTCAACATTTTCTCGCTTCAAGGCTGCACATTCATGGCGGGTTTCTCTCAACTCAGCTTCCATCTTCTCCCTTTCCATTTCCATTCTTGTGATCTTAGCTTTCATTTCTTTTGTCTCTTCATTTTCAATCAAGGTTGAGGCTGAAAACCCATTAACCAAAGGAATTGTTGGGGCCTTGAATGGCAACTTGATTTCCTGAACTCTATCTTTAACCCATTGGCGGTAACTCTCCTTGGCTGCACAGCTTCTAACTCCCAGTTCTTTTCCTCTTCGGATGATCCTGTCCCAAGCACTTCGGATCTTCTGAAGTGACTCGATGTTTTCCATGTCATCATAGTAAAGAACAAAAGGCGTTACTTGGACTTCAGCAGGTGGTCCCATCATAGGGTAACCAAGTTGTCGTTGTGCCAAGACTGGATTGTAATTAATACACCCTCGTGTACCCATGAGGGGTATGTTTGGAAATCCTCCACACTGGTAGATGATAGCCTCTATATCTTTCCATCGAGGGTACCATCGATCATTTTTCATCCAATCCGCCAAATGGTCTGCCCATTCACGACTGCTCTTATTCTTTAGCTGGTACATGTTGAAGTCAGCGATAGAACACTCTGTTCTATATGATCTGTTGAAAATATGAGTTGTGAGCCAAACATATAGCATCGGCAAGCAACAGAGGATTCTTTTGCCATTCTTTTCGTGGCAAAAGTTCAAGGTGCAATAAACATCTGCGAGAAGGGCTGGAGCCGGGTTATTGGTGTTGAACTTGCAAGCTAGGAACACATCAATCGCTGCATAATCCACATAGTCATCAATGTTAGGGAACAGGACTAGGCCGTAAATGGTGAGGGCCAACACATCTATGAAAGCATACCAATCTTCACTTTTGGCTAAGTGACGCATGTGTCCCTCGAGGTATTCTCTCGAGAACCCTTTGGTTCCATTCCTATTTTGTTGCACACCTTGTAGGTCTCTAGCGTGCACTTTCAGAACACTTGCTACTGTCTGGATGGATGCATAGTGTCCTATATAAAAGTATGGCTTTTTACCCTCCAACGGCAAACCCAGAATCTGCTCAAATTCTTCCAAAGTGGGGGCTAGCTGGAAATCCTGCAAGGTAAAACATCGGAGAGGCGGGTCATAATATTGGGCCACTGCAGTGATCGCTTCCACTTGCACATTCACTTCTAACAGATCTAGAATCTTCCCATACTTCGCTGCGAGTGTCAAACGTTGGGTCTTCTTCAGCATTCGGCCCATGACCACCAAGCTCTCAGTGTTAACTTTCTTGGCCTTGAGTCGCAGAGTTTTCTTCAAAGTCATATCCTTGTGATCTGATCCCATATTTATTTCCATCAAAGGTACTCACTTCAAATCTTGATTGAGTTTAACGGTTCTCTAACAAATTTTCCTGAAGAATGACAAAGAGATTAGAGTGAAGCATGATGCAAGGATGCAAAGTATTATTATTTTTTTTAAATGAATGCCATGATAAATAGTTGGTCCACTAACGGTGACTTGCACCCCCTTTTTTAAAAAAAAAAACTTTTCTCTCCTTTTATTCCCAAGTAAAACCTGTCCTTGAATGGGGTGCGATTAGGGTTTTTTACATTAATGGACCATACTACTTATTATGTATATGTACAAAAGCAAATATGACATGGATAAATTCGAAAGCAAGAAGAAGGTACGCTCCCTGGGTGCCCTAAGGGATTGCCTTAAATTTGAAGAGTTCTACCTTAAGGTTCTATGGGTCTTTCTGATTCGTGAGAACTCTCGTTGGGTGGCTCTTCTATTCTAAAGGCCTCTAGAGCTAAATCCCATTTCATAATGTTGACCACAAACAGTGGGTAAACCACCAAGTGCGGGATATTTATGAAAAATGCACACTCTAGATGAGATTTTCGCAATAACCAAACAGGATGTACATCCAAAATGGCTACCACTACACAACCTCTACTTAACTTAGGTTTTGCTCAGACCCGGGTATAGGGCCCCACTCGAATGTGTGTGATAAACGTGTAAGTGCGGTGTGTGTAGGGAGCGTACAAACCTTTATAATCCTAAGATCTACCCATATTCTGCAAAACAAACACAAAACAAATTCCAAAGGAGCCTCTATCCTAAGGTTTGCATAATAAAAAAGCAGTTAAAATAATTAATAAACAAATTAAATAAACAAATAAAATAAAACAAAAAGGGTAAAACAAATACGTAAATGTCATAAAAAAATTGCACTACCAACTTGTAAAGGCTTGACTCTCAAAGTCCCCAGTGGAGTCGCCAACTGTCGCGACCGTGATCGCGGCGGGATAAAGACTTAAAATTACCAAAATTTTAAAAGGAGTCGCCACCAATTTTATTTTCTTTGGAAAAATTAGAAAACCTAAAAGAGATGGTCCACGTTCAAAAACTCAAGTTCGGGAGTCTAATTATGCACAGGAAGGGTGGGGACTTAACCCCACAGCACCCCTAATACATCCGTCCTAAGACGGTTACCTTAAATTAATTGTGCAATTTTTTATAACTTTTAAAACTATTTGTTTTACCCATTTATTAAAAAGATAAACTAAATAAACAAATAAATTATGAAAATTTAAATTTGGCTTGACAGAATTGAGATTCTGCTCCTACGTACCCTCAGGTGCAATAAGGAACTCAAAGTCACGTAGTTCTTTAGAAAACGATTGTGGGTTATTTATTTTTAATTTTGAAAATATTTTTGTTTTGAAAATTTATTTGATTTTTTTTATTATTTTAGAAAAGGAAGAATTGTCAAACTGTCGCAACTCAGACAATTCTAAAAGTTACAGGATTAACAAGCTGTCGCAACTCAGCTAATCCAATTTTATTATTTTTAATAAAACTCAAACATTTGATTCTTTTTTTTTTAGAAGACGGATCATCAAGCTGTCATAACTCAGATGATTATTTTAAAATTGTAAGATTAACAAGCTGTCACAGCTCAGCTAATCTCATTTTATTATATTTTTTTTTAACAAAACTCAAACATTTAACTCCTTTTTTAGAAAGCAAACCATCAAGCTGTCACAACTCAGATGATTCTAAAAGTCACAGGATTAACAAGCTGTCACAACTCAGCTAATCCTATTTTAGAAAAAGAAGACTTTTATTTTTTTAAAAAAAAGTACAAGGTCACTATGTAAAATAAATATTAATAAGATAATGAACATGTCCATAAATAAAAAAAACAAAGGAAAACAAGATATTATTTTTTATAAAAAAAAAGTCAAATATCAACATTTTTATTGTATCAACAACAAAAGACTCACAACTTAAAGAGAGGAAACCCACAAAAGAGTTCTTTGGCCCAAAATAAAATAAAACTCGATGCAAATTAAAGCTAAAAAAAAATAAATAAATCGATCTTGACAACCCACTAAAGCAAACACAAAAAAAAAAAAAAAAAAAAAGACTAAAGCAAGCCTTTAATTAAAGCCCAAACAACCCCCAAAAAAAAAAAAACCATAGCCCAATATAAAACAACTAAATCCTAATCGAAACTCAAACAAAAAAAAAAAAAGTTAACCGAGACTAAAGTCCTAAGCCCAAATAAGAAATAACCCCACACATCAAGTGAAAAGAAAAAAAAAACCAATAAAATGAATTAAAAGAAAAAGTAGCTTCAGATAACTTAAACAAATCTCCTAGCCATCTTCGAAACACAGAAACGCAAAAGAGGAGGGGGGCTTTAATGGAGGCTGGGACGATGGAGTCGTGGTTCACGGTGGATCTGTGGTGGTTGGGGTGTATGGCTGGCTCAGATGTGGTGGACGGCCGTTTTGTGGGGGGTACGCCATGGGTGAGAGGCAGTTGGATGGTGGCTTCGGAATGGGCCGCAGTGGGGAGAAGATAGTGGCGGTGCGGTGGGGTAGATCCTGCACGGTGTGGTTCGAGCGGCACGGTGGAGGAATCGTGGTGGACGGCGTGGCTTGGAGGGGGTGGTTCACGGTGGGTGAGGGGTGGAGCGGTTCGCCGTGCAACGGGGTGGTTGTTTTCGGCGAGGGAACGGTGGTTACGCATG
This sequence comes from Ormosia emarginata, assembly GCA_029884605.1. Taxonomy (NCBI): domain Eukaryota; kingdom Viridiplantae; phylum Streptophyta; class Magnoliopsida; order Fabales; family Fabaceae; genus Ormosia; species Ormosia emarginata. The sequence continues at coordinate 61,674,136 of JAQQTP010000089.1, read as the reverse complement.
GCCGGGTGAGGGGTTGAGTTTTCCGATTTGAGCGGTTGGGGGTTCGTGGGGGAAAAGACGGTGGTGATGAGGGGATGGGATGGTGGTAACGGTGGCTACCGGATGGAGGGATGAAGTGGGCGAGAACGAAAGGGGGTGGGGCGACCATGGTGGGCTTCGTGGAGGGTCACGGTAGCTTGGGGCTGGTTCACGGTTGTTGGGTGGATTCGTGGAGGGAGGAAGAAGGCCGAGAACGAAGGGGGGCTGGGGCGACCCTGGTGGGCTTCGTGGAGGGTCACGGTGGCTTGGGGGCATGGGCGGGGTAATCTCACGGTGGTGGCTTGGGTGTGTGATTTCTGGTTTTTTTTTTTTTTGTGAAGGGAGAGGGTGCTGCATGGTTGGGTGAAACTGGTGGCTGGTTTACAAATTCTCTGTTTTGGGTTCATTGGATTTTTTTTATTTGGGTACTTGGGATGTTGAATTTCTAACTAGTGGTTGTTTTGTTAGTGTGATTTGGAATTGAGTAACTGAGTGATTGCATGATGTTCATGGGTTAGAATTTGAACAGGAAAATAAGATGAACAACATATCTACCAAGCTGGGATTAAAACATACATTAGACAGCAACCAATTACTCACAACAAAGCCAGGATAACAATAGGGGAAGGCTTACTTCTTCTGTGTTACCAATTGAGAACTTGAGAATCGAAAACTTCTCTTATCTTTCTCACTCTCTCTGTATCCTATGATTTTTGTCTCTCAGAAAATTTTCCCCAACCTTTCTCTATACTTCTCCGAAGCTTTCCTCTTATTTCTCTCTAAAAAATTCCCAAGAAAAATGCCAACCCCTTCCCCTTTATTATGCCTCTGCTTATATAGGCCCTCTGCTTCTCTTCTTTCTCGTTCTCTGCCTGGCTTTCTTCTTTTCTGCAGGTGGTGGTATTGTGTGAAGGTGAGTGGGTGGATGTGTGCAGCAGTGCAGAAAAGGTGGAGAGGGTGAGTGGGGAGCAAAACAGATTGTTCCCTCTGTGTGTGCTGCAGCAGTGTATGCAAAGCATAATGCATGGCCAGAAAAGGAAAAATAAGCATACCAAACAAAAGGCAAAATTGTTTCATACTCAAAAATGAAAAAAAGAAACAAGTGTTGCAACGACAGGCTCCCTCCCCTTTTATTATTATTATTTTTAATTTTTCATTTTTATTTTTATTGTTGTCATGTATATTTTATTTTATTTTTTTAGATTTTTGTAAGTATTACTTATTGGGCTAAACAAAAAAACAAAAGCCAAAATGGGCCAAAAAACAGGAAAAGAAATGGACTAAAAAAAAAGATCAAGAAAAGGATTAAATAAAATTTGGGCTAAAAGAGGAATAGGCCAAGAGAAAAGGAAACACACTTTTAATTTTTTTTTTTTAATTTGTACTTCCTTTTATTTATTTATATATATATTTTTTAATAAAAAGAAAATTAAAAAAAAAAAAAAAAGGTCTGACAAAATTAGGTGTTCACACTATATATAAGCTAAATAGGGAAAGAAAAATACTATTCTACCCTTAATAAATAATAAAACAAAATAACCTAATATTTCTTAATAGTTTGCTTGTCTCACATTTCATTCGAAGACCTTCACTTCCACAGGGAATTCACTCTATCTTTGGTATTATTTTAACATCATGACAACAAAGCTAGACATACCCACACAAACCAAGCAAGTAACATAAAAGGAAATCCATCTCTATGCCTCTCAACGGTTAGGTGTAACTTTTTCCATGAATTATTTGCTTGTCATCATACACAAACATAAGCAATACAAACTACCAATATATCACAAATAAATTTATTATATAAATAAATCATGGCAATTAAATAAAACTCACAAAACTTAGAATCATTAAATTTAAATGTCAATTCTTCAAGGGACTAATTATGATTTAAAATTAATTTAATAATTTTCTTAATAGTCCACATCACAGTCCATAATTGGTCAGGTCTTCATCATAATCTATATTTTGTTAGGTCATCATCATGATCTGTATTTTGTTCTGGTCCTGATAATGCATTCATTGCACAAAAGTCTTTTTGCTACAAAGGTCAAAATAAAGGTTGTAAAATTATTCTTTAGCCAAGGTAAATATAAGTCAGAATAAATGTCATAAAATTACTCCAAAGTCAAGATAAATATAAGAGAGTCCATATAAATCAAGTACATATATTTATTACCCAATATAATTAAAATATTTATTTAACTTGAGCATTGAGTGATATTTTAATTTATTATATTAGTTTCATAAAAAGTAAATATTCAACTTATAATAATTTTAAATTTTGTCAAATATCATAAATATTTTAAAGTTAAATAAATATTAAATTTTCATAATATTACGTATACATAATAAATTTAACAAGAATAATAATATATACAAAATATTAAAATAATAAATTAACTAATAAAACAAATAAATGTACTAAAGCTATGATTTTATTTTTTAAAAAAAGAGTTCAAATCTTACCTTTTATGAAATTTCTTTTCCCTTCCCTTTCTCTTCCCCCTCCTTCTTTCTTTTCTTTCCCACTTTTCCTTCTTTCTTTCTTTTCTCGCAGTACCACTCACGCATGCCACTTTTTTTCATTCTCTCCTTCTCTTCCTATTTCTTTCCTACGGTTTACTCCCTCACTCTTCTCTCTGTTTCTTTTACTCATTTCTGCCACCCCTTTATATAGCCATTACAAATGGCTTTTGATGATGTCATATGGGTGATGTTAATGGTTGAATTGGTCTTATTTAAATTTGTTATTAGAGAATTTACATTTAGCTAAGGTCAATAGTTCCCACAAAATCGTTCACTGGTCTGGTCTGTAGTAAGGAGACAGTAGCATGCCAATATAAGCCACAAGGACATAAGTCATGGATTGTCAAATGTGAACCACCAGATTCTGATTGTTCAAGGTAAACCTATCCTATGAGATTCTGCAAGCCACATGGCAAACCACCATCTAATTTCTGGTTCACAATATATTCTTGTATAGACACAAATCTAACATCTCATATTTAGACACACACACATAAAATTAGAGAGATAAAATAATTTTTTGTGATGTATGAATTTAGTGGAATCCACAGACACTCTCTCTCCAATTTTATGTGTATATGTCTAAATATGAGGTGTTAAATTTGTGCTTATACAAGAATATCTCCCGGTTCACATTCCTATCCTTCAAGGTAAGAAGAACCCTACATACATTAACAAAATTGCATTTTCTTTCCCATTCATCAATCATACACAGCAACACAACTCCCAAGCTAAATCATTTTATCTCTCGAGGTGAAGGCCTGTCATGGCTTCTGCTTGTGCTTCTTCTGCCATTGCAGCTGTTGCCATCTCTACCCCAAGGCAAGTTTCTCCACGCCCCCATTACTTGCACATGTATTTATGTCCCAGTAATGTTTAAGTGTAAACAGTACGTCAAATGTTTCATGTATTGACCCACTAATAAAAATGATGAAAAACCCTGCTCTAGTTAATGAATACTTAGGTGAACCTTGACTTAATTCAAGCTAGTACTAAACAAAAAAATAAAAATGAAAATGAAATTGCATGCAGTTCCCAGAAGAATGGATCACCCTTGGGAACCACAAAAGCTTATTTTCTAAGTGGGAGGAAACTGAAGGTGAACAACATTACAGCACCAGTTGGAGGACGATCTGCCACTACAGTGTGTGCAGCAGCTGACCCTGACAGGCCTTTCTGGCTCCCAGGCAGCACCCCTCCTGCATGGCTCGATGGCAGTCTCCCAGGAGACTTTGGGTTTGATCCTCTAGGTCTTGGTAAGTAAGTGATCAGTATTCAAATTTACTGTCACCGAATCAACTCAGCAATATTCATTATCCCATGTTGTGGATGCAAGTGACCACAAAAGTGGGCTGTGATTCAACAGGATCTGATCCTGAGAGCCTGAGATGGAATGTTCAAGCAGAGCTTGTGCACTGCAGATGGGCAATGTTGGGTGCTGCTGGCATCTTCATCCCAGAATTCGTAACAAAGATTGGTATCCTAAACACCCCTTCATGGTACACTGCTGGAGAGCAGGAATACTTCACAGACACTACCACCCTCTTCATAGTTGAGCTCATTTTCATTGGTTGGGCTGAGGGTAGAAGGTGGGCTGACATCATCAAGCCAGGTTCTGTCAACACTGACCCTATCTTTCCCAACAACAAGCTCACAGGGACTGATGTTGGGTACCCAGGTGGGCTTTGGTTTGACCCACTTGGATGGGGAAGTGGTTCTCCTGAGAAGATCAAGGAGTTGAGAACAAAGGAGATCAAGAATGGAAGATTGGCCATGTTGGCTGTGATGGGTGCATGGTTCCAGCACATATACACTGGCACTGGTCCTATTGACCTCTTTGCCCACCTTGCAGATCCTGGACATGCTACTATTTTTGCTGTAAGTTCAACCAACAGCTAGGTCTTGATTGAATACTTTGACTTTAATTTATTATTCCGGAATTGTTTGTGCTGACTTTATCTATGACTACTACAGGCTTTCAGCCCCAAGTGAGAAGGGTAAGATCAACTCTGAATGAGACTGCAAGCCTGGAAGAAACATTGGTGAGCATGTTTAACTAAGTAGTAGGGCTTAAATGATTTTGGAGAGGAGTGATTATGTTGGTGAAAACTTGTAATGTGGCTGCTTCTATGTCATGCACAGATTGATGGTTCAATGTACAAATACCTATATAAGTTTAGATGCGTTGAATGTAAGTTCAGGAAGTAATCACATTTTTGCATTGATGATAGGACTGCAATAATATCTGATGGTAACTAGCGCAGGGGATATTAGATCTTTGAGCTCACGTTCTTGACCTCTTGTTAACCTGCAGAATCTTCATTCCACATTTCCTCGAAACTCAGAGCTCTTAATTGATGATATTCATCTCTTAATTTTACAGAGAAAATGCACAGAAAAATATGTGAAAATTAAGCTTATTCTTTAGTTTTTTTTTTCCTTTTTCTTTTTGGAATTTGGAATTTAGTCCTGAAACTTTCATGATGAATTTACCAAATACACAATGGAGAAAGTATTGAAATTAAATAGGAATATGGTGACATGCCAGTTGATATAGATGCATGGCGATAAAACATGAGATAATTTTTTTGTTAGAATATAAAGAACATATCTCGAAATTAAATTAGACTTGATTTTGTGTTATAAAAGGGATTTAATTTATATATAATTAGATATATTATTTTGATTATATTTGATTATATTTTCTTATTTTTATAGACTCCCTCTTGTATAAATAAGGAACCTTCTTGTAAACACTGATAATTCAAAATATACAGAAACTTTTTACATACTTTTTCCGTGTTCTTGTTTCTTTATTTCTAACTTAGTATCAGAAAGTCTAGGCTCTCGGTCTAGACCGTCACTGTCCGCTTCGTTCAGACACTGCTCTAGACCTCCGCTCAAACACCATTCTAGATCATCGTTGTCCACTCCGTTCAGATACCGTTTCAGATCTCCGTTCAAACATTGCTTTAGACTTTCGTTCAGACTCCGTTTCAGACTTCGATTACTGTCCTAGATTTCATACTTCATTCCAGACTCCAGACTCAATCATCATACTGGCGCATTTCACACTCTAGTTTTCAAAGTCAAGTTGGTTTATTCTATACCCACTTGAGTTTGAAGGGGATGTTAGCGTAATTAATTATAATTGAGATTATGATTGATCACGATTGATTTTAGCGATGATTGTAATTGATTTAGTACATAATTATATTTATTATTTTCTTTTTCTGTATAGCAGCCTTTTTGTATAAATAAGGGCTAGCCATCATGTATTCATTCATTTAGAAATATATACAAATTACTAATATTTTGTCTCTTTGTTTCTATTTCTAACATGATATCAGAGTAATGGTATCTACCTTGAGGAGAATTTCTTTTTTTTTTTTTGGTTGTGTATTCATCTGTCTCTTCTCAATCTCCTCTTTTTGAGTTTTGTTATGTTCTGCCATGCATCCTCTAGCAATGCCCCTCTCGTTGTGCCCTTACACCGGCTCCTCTTTCGTTCTCTGTTGTGCGCCCTTACAATGACGCCCCTTTCTGTTGTGCTCCCATCAGTTGTGCCTGATCTAGCATTTTTGATATACATCTTTGTTCAGTTTCGTCGATCAGTTCCGTATGATCCAACCTAAAAGATTGGCTCTTTCTTTGTTGCTCCAGTCTCCGATCAGTACTGTCTAATAGATTGACTCCATTGCAGTTATTTCCAGCCAAATACAGATTGGTTCCATTTCAGATGCAATTTGACTCCGTTTTCATTGTAGATTTTCCCAAATGCAAATAGTTCCATCCCAAATTTAGTTTGGGTCCCTTGCTTTCTTCAAGATCTCTACGTTGTGTTTTTAGATTATTTTTTAATTTATTTTATTTTTGTGTGTCTAATTATAACAGACTAAAGTTTAGTAGCTTTAATTTGAAAAGGACTGTTAAAATATCTAGAATATATCTCAAAATTAAATTATAATTTAATTTTGTGTTATATAAATGATTTGATTTAAATATAATTAAAATATTATTTTGAACATATTTTATTATATTTTCTTTTTTATAGAGACTCACTCTTATATAAATAGGAAATTCTTTTGTAAACATTGATAATTCATGGATAATTCAGAATATACTAAAACCTTCTCCGTGTCACTGGTTCTCTATTTTGTAATAGTTTTCAATAATTGGTTGCATAAATCAGTTGCTTTCTATTTTTCATAACATAATTTTAAGGGGAAAATTCTTAGGATAAATAAAATAATAACAAGAATCCTTTTGTAGTCTTGCTTTTCTTTCTCCCTCATTACAGTCCCTTTGAATTATTTTAACATGATTCAGTCAAGCTAAGCTGCCTTGGTCTCTATAAGTGAGGCAAAAAGGCTAAGTCTCTCCTGATTCAGTAGTCAAAATCAGCGATAAATGTTGACTTGCATTCAGCAACTGCAAAGGCAATTGTGCTGTGAGTTCATCACTATCAGGTCGCACCGTAGCAAAATATCCATGCAAGTTGAAATCTACAGTCAAGTCATGGCTCAACCATGAAAAATTAATCTCCTTAAAGACACCATTTTTGGTTCCAAGGCCTTATATAAAAACTTCAAATTAATGACATTATTCTACAAGTGGGTATGAAGTATGGATAGTTGCGATTGCATAGCACACAATCACTGCACCTCGTTAATGAACTTTCCATTCCTTCTGTTTTATTCTTTAGCAAGCTACCTTCTATTGCAGTATCGAATTACAGGATATGTATATCAAAGAGTTTCAGTTTCTATTAATATCTATCGTATAGCAACTCATAACAAGCTCCAAAATAAATAACCTTCATGTGGATACCAACACTTGTCTGCATCACTTTCAAACTCTAAAGTACCACCATTTTGTTTTTTCCTACGGTTTCCTGTAATGAAAACCAAAATAAACAATGAATCCAAGGAGATAACATGAAATTAAAAAGAACAAAAAAAGAAAATCTGTAATACAGATGCCATAGCTAGTGTCAGACATATAATAAATAAATAAATAAGAGCAGCGTAGAGCAATCCAAGGATAGTGAACTTTGAATCAATGCCATAGCTAGGGAAGAAGAGGGGGTTGTGAGTAGATTTTCACACACTCATGCAAATGAGCCACTAATCATTGAACTTTTTATCCACTGTGCTGTCCAACTATAGTTTCAATATGCTTAACTTTTACATATGACAAGAACTAATGTGATCTATCTTGGGAATTGCTGATACATTTATACCTGTGTCTTATGCATATCCAAACCATCTTCAATAACTCTTCCTCGTGTTATCTTGAACTGATGCTATCCTACATTTGGAGAAAGTGACTTCGATTCTTCTTGTAGCTTTTCCTCATGTCACCACCATATATATGAATATCCTCCTTAAAATTTTCATCTTGATATGCTCATCTTTTGGACATTTTATCAAACTAAAATTCTATGCTATAGAAACAAAGTGGAATGCATGATAAATACACCAGCTCGCTTGAAGGATATCCTTCACTCAACCACAATCCATATGCATCTTCACCTAAGTAATTCTACTCCATAGGATATATTCACTGTTTCACTTCAAGTGCATTGCCATTACTAAAATATTCATTACAGTTAGTGAAATATAATTAGGATTGATCTATTGGACTTAGTCTTGCTTTTGTAAATCAGTACTTTCTTGTATTAGCTCTAATTATTTAATATAAATATAGAATTAGGGTGGCTAATCATAACAAGTTAGCTACTCCCTTTTCTCATAACATGGTGTCGAAGTAATCAATGCCATAAACTTGAGCATAACCCTTAACAACAAGATGGGCTTTTAAACTGGCCACAGAGCCATCAAGATTAACCTTCACAACATACAACCACTTACAACCAATTGTCTGTTTACCAATAGGTAGAAAAACTAACTCCCAAGTGTCATTGTGTTCAAGAGCATGTATCTCATCCAACGTAGCCTGATGCCACCCCTTATTAGACAAGGCCTCAGCAACAGTATTAGGAAGGGTAAGAGAATCAAGAGAAGCAACAAAAGACTGACAAGAACTAGATAAACCAGCATAAGAAACAAAAGAAGAAATGAGATAAGTACAACTACGTTTACTTTTTCGAAGAGCAATTAGGAGATCAAGACTCGAATCAGGAGGAGCAGGATCTGGAGAGGAAGTAGGAACTGGAACAGGCAATGAATCTGTAGGGTCTAGAGTAGTAGGACCAGCTATAGTAGGTTGCTGGTTCCGCTGAACATAATGGTGGAGCACAGGAGGACGAGGGAAGGGACGAGACCAAGAAGAAGGAGTAGAGGAGATACCCGGAGTAGGAAAAGACTATACCAGAAAGTACTCATCATTATCTAGGAGAGAGGAAGGGTTAGACACTAAAGAGAAAGCAGTTGCTTCAAAGAATGTCACATCTGCGGAAACAAGATACCGACGTAAATTAGGAGAGTAACACCGGTACCCTTTTTAACTTCGAGAGTAACTAAGGAAGATACATTTGAGGGAGTAAGGATCCAACTTGGAGACCTGAGAGCGACAGAGGCAAGTTTAGCAATAGCAAATGAGGTATATATGGAGCAACCTCTTGGGTTTGTTGCTCAGGGGGAGAATGGTAAAGTTTGTAGACTAAAGAAGTCATTATATGGTCTCAAACAAGTTCCACGGGTATGGTTTGGGCGCTTTAGTCAAGTTGTTCTTCAGTTTGGGCTACAGAGAAGTACTTTTGATCATTCAGTATTCTTTCGATGCTCTTTGGGTGGCTGTATTTTTTTGGTGGTATATGTGGATGATATTATCATTACTGGGAGCGATGAGATTGGGATCAGAAAGCTTAAGGACTTTCTTCAAACACAATTTCAGACTAAGGACTTAGGTGCTTTGAAATACTTCTTAGGCATTGAAGTGATGCGAAGTTCGAAGGGTATTTTTCTTACTCAGAGGACGTATGTGCTTGATTTGCTTCGCGAAACAGGTATGCTTGGAGTCAAATCCTATTGAAGCACCTATGGTCCCTAATATTAAACTCTTACCAGATGATGGAGATGTTATACCTGACCCTAAATAATATAAAAAGTTAGTTGGCAAGCTTAACTACCTCACGATTACTCGACCTGATATTGCCTTCTCTGTCAATGTAGTTAGTCAATTCATGTCATCTCCCCGAACCACTCATTGGGAGGTTGTTCTTCATATATTGAGGTATTTAAAAAGGGCTCCAGGTTGTGGTGTCTTGTATAGAGATCATGGACATAACATGATAGATGGGTTCTCCGATGCTTATTGGGCTGGTTCTCCCATAGATAGGAGATCTACTTCAAGTTATTGTGTTCTTGTTGGAGGTAACCTTGCTTCTTGGAAGAGTAAGAAACATGGTGTTATTGCTCGTTCTAGCGTCGAGTCAGAATATAGGGCCATGGCCCAAGCTACTTGTGAATTAGTGTGGATTCATCATCTTCTTAATGAGATTGGAGTTAAGAGTGTAATGCTTATGAAGTTGTGGTGTGACAAACAAGCTGCTATCCATATTGCCTCTAATCCCATTTTTCATGAACGGACAAAGCACATTGAAGCTGACTGTCACTTTGTGTGAGAAAAGGTTCAACAGGGTCTTGTTGTTGCTGGACATGTACAGGCAGGAGAATAACTTACAAATATCTTTACCAAAGCACTCAATCGAAGTAGAGTTGACTATATTTGTAACAAGTTGAGCATGATCAATATCTATACTCCAGCTTGAGGGGGAATGTTAGTGAAATACAATTAGGATTGATCTATTGGACTGAACCTTGCTTTTGTATATCAGTGCTTTCCTGTATTAGCTCTAATTGTTTAATATAAATATAGAGTTAGGGTGACTAATCATAACAAGTTAGCTACTCCCTTTTTTTCTATTTTACCTCTCATGCTTTTCTCCTTCTCCATCTCTCTTTTCTCATAACAATTACTAAGTATTACTCTTGCAGTCTTGCCCTCAATAAACTATACAAACCAAAATGGAGATCAGTTCCATTCTTTGTGTATTATCTGTAATTTTCCTTAAAATATAAAACTTCCATGGAAGATTTCCTCAAAAGAAATTCCAATCCTATAGCAGTTGCTCAATTCTTGTCCTACCTTGGCAGAACCATTATTTTCCAAGGCGTCCTTGCAATTCATAAACTTCACTCTATAAATCACATTTGTGATTTTGCTCTTATTTGTAAATTGGTAATTTGGTTCTTCTCTACCCGTTCAGCACCATTCGGGCCTTAAGCATTTCAGAAACATTTCTTACATTCATCTTTTCCAAGTATAGTTTACTTTACAGTAGAAATACGCTTCTAAACTCACATTATACTTTTAATACTATTTTCCTAAGTTCCTTGAAAGGCTTTCAGTTGACAACACAATATTCTTTCATATCATCTTATCCCCTTGTCTTGAACTAAAACATGATGATTTTCATTTTTAATATGCTTAGCAAATTTTTGTCCCAATTGTTTCTTTCTTCAAACTTCAGTCTGTAAACAATTTTATCCTAATTTTTCATTTTCTTGTCACATTTTCTTTATGTTCAACAGGCATCTTTTTATAGATAATTCTGAAGATAGATTCCATCTTTTTCAGTGTATAGCATAATTTAAGATCAAGCAAAAGAGTACTTCAAGTAATTCCAGGATATCTTACAGCCAAAGCTCTTGCTCCAGAGGACCTGACCATCAATTCCAGTAAGATGTTGATCATCAAGGCGTTTCCATGTTTTAATTGAGTTGACATCTCCCCAACTGTCTTTCTTTGTTTTCTCCAAGCTAGCTACCACCACTCTTGCTCTCCTAGACCATCCAACCTTTCCATAAGCATGGTATCCAAATCCCCCAGCATAACAAAGTTGTATACCTGTTAGCTTCCCACAAAAGTCATTGATGTGATCATGGCCAGTGAAAACTGCCTTCACATCTCCCGCTTCAACCAAGGTTGTGAAGAAGCCAGAGTTCACAGAAGCGGAGCTAATGCCATCCTCTTCCTGTTTCACACCTGTGAAGTTTGATGAGTCAAAACTAGCATATTCCGGCAATGGGATGTGAAAGTATGCAAGGCCAGGAGCGTGTTCTTTCTGAGGCACTGGTCCATTTTTGTATGCTTTCTGCAGAATAAAGAATAAGTGGTCAATCCAAATATTAATTATGGAAAGAACTGAAAAATCAGTCACATGTTTATTGAGGATCCACAGAAACTTCATAAGCAGCTACTAAACAAAAAGAAAGAGAAACAGGATGAGTGGGTTGACCAGATCTTAGGAGTCAATACTCAATATATTGTAACTAGAATACAGCTAGATAAGATAATGGAACAGATAAAACAGTACCCTCAGCTTTGCAGACGTTCGTTGGAACCAAAGTTGCTGGGAGGGCTTGATCCAATCATAACCAGGAATTAAAGGAACTTTGGAGTAATCTCCACTATCAAGAAAGTACAGATTCAGCACTGATTTATTTTCAAAATCAGTTCCTTCAACTCCTTCAACCTCTAAGTTGTAGTTCCCAAAACCATCAATGATGTGTACTTCTGGAGGATTGAGTTTAGATAAAGTGTTTTTCATCCCAACAGTATGTTTCATCACCCCTTCCCTGGAGAGGGTCCCTTCCTGGTCATGGTTGCCCAAAACAGCTACCCAAGGAATGTTTGATGCAATTGCAGGAGCAAATGCAGCATCCAATGATTTAGCTGAATCCGAGGAATCAAACCCAAATATATTATCCCCTGTCACACCAGAATATATATGCAGAACAGGTTATATCAACAATCAATTGAAACTTGCTTAGATGTGCAAATGAAGATTAAATAAAGTAAAAATAAATTACAAACTCCAAAACAATATGATGCAAAATCAAAGTTCATTTCCATCCAGTTACTAGTAGTTGGAATAACTTCATGCTCTTTGTCTTTGATTAGTAAAAGTTGTTTTAATTGCCCCAGTACCAAAGCATGTTCAAATATTCATCCCTGTAATTAAAATATCAAATCATTGGGGTGTTATTGTTACCAAAATTAGAAACACTTGAAAGAAGGAAGGGAAAAGGTTCTTTTTTCTAGAACAATAAAAAGAAAAGCCAAACAGACAAAAGCTATAATTAAAAAGGAATGATAACTAGCAGAATAACTATTAAATACCAGTGAAGACAATAAGATTAGGCTTCTCAGCAAGGATCATCCGTTGAAGGAAGGTAGTGGTGTTGAGGTCAGAACAAGAAGCATTCTGAGAAGGGAGCACGTCCAAGCAAAGTGTAGTCTTGCCATCTGCATAGTGCATATCTGCCACCTGCAATATCTTGAATTCTCCATTTTGGTCAAACTGCAGCTTCTTGTTTTGTTGTTGTGGTTGTGGTTGTGGGTATGCTTGTTTCACCGCCGAGGCACAAATAGGACTCAAACAAAACGATGAGACTATCATCACCAAAACCATGAAATCAAGACCCATCTTCCTCTTGGTGCCAAAAACATTTCTTTTACTCGAAATCATCACTGTTTTGGGAATTTGGGTGCCCAACACCAATCAAAATATGAACTTGTTCAGCTGCTACAACAGAACCAGCAGCAGCACCAGCGAGAAGATAGAAGTTTGAGCTCAGCAACTTGGAAAGGAAAGTAAAGTCCTTAGCTTTTATCTTTTTGTTAATGAACGAGGATCATTAAATCAGTTTCATTGCTTAGTTTTAGGAGAAAGGAAGAAGACAACGTAGGATGCATAGCATTGAATTAATGATATGTGAGTCAGGAACAAGAAACAAATGTTGGGGATGTCTTTGTGTGGTTGACGGCAAGTATATATTAATTGATTCAAAGTAATTATTTATCTGCCAACTGCCAACGGATATTTCCCAGAGATTTACAGTATATGACATGATAGAGTTTCTCTCGTGACAACTACACTGCATGATGATCTTTGTAATTCTCAGCCGGAATTTCATTTTACTTAGAAAAGGGAAATGAGAAATATAATTGACTTAATATACTTAACTATTTTAAATTTAGATAAAAATCTTTCTTCAAAATAATAAACTCACTTTTTTAGGCGATCAATAATGAGTTGCTATTTTTTTAAAAAAATAGTTTTAGCGAAAAAGCAAAAACTTTTTGAAATAAATAACATTATAGTTGAATGGTAAAATTTTTACTTTTCGAATTAAAACTAAATTCATGAGAGATAAGCCGATTAATTATTGTATATATATAATGGACAAGGAAAAATGAAAGTGAAGAAAATAAGTGGATAATATTAGTAGAATGCTGAAAAGCTTGTAGCCTCAATGTCACACCCAATTCTAGCCAACCAAAGCCAGACCATGACCCGAATTTAATATGCGTGGAAACTTAGGAGATATGGCATTTATCTCTTTGACAACACATTGAATATCTCAACCTCTTCTTTTATTGATTAATTAATGTGGCCATTAAATACACCTAGCAATTATTGTCCGTGAAATATAGTGCCGAAAGAGATCTTTTTTCACAAGCAAACAGAGGATCTGCGTTTAATTTTTTTTTCCCCTTGTTTTGCTTTGTCTGGATATATATGAAAGATAAATGTGGTCACAAAAGTATTGCTCAAAAACCATTCTCCTTTTATTTTCCTCCATTGGTTTATGTTTTGTCTCTTGACCAAGTTGGTTTAATCTTATTTAATACATCATAACAATATTCACCTACCTTCACAAGTATGCGTCTCCATTAGTGTCTCTTGGACATAAGTACCAATAAGACAATCAATGCCCATAGTAATATCCTCCATAAGGTCAGGATTCATTGGCTGCTCAAACCTTATTTGAAATCAAACAGTTCACTGCTGACATCAACAAGTCACTTGAATTATATTATAATTAACTCAAATCTTAACCAACCCAATCCATGAACAGCTACTGATTCACAAATGAAATATTTAACATTACCCTGGACGTAGTCCCGTGAGCTTGCCAGTCTGAATTCTGTTTTGTGTGTGTGTTGGTAGATTCGGGCAGATTGTATATTTGTATTAGTTTCTCTTTAACATATGTAGCTTTTGAAAACAGTCCATTATTTATCTAATCAAAATACATTCAATTTCATCCAACTCACTCACAAAATTATTCTGTATATTGCGAAAATGTTACAGTCACATATAACATGATTTGACATGTTTCTCACGTTAACATACAATGTAAATATAGTGTACATATTCTGATGTACATAAATCATTTTCCTTTTGAAAACGGGAAATGATAATGGTCAAGCCCTGCCAGCTATTACTTTATGAATTTCTCATTTGTTTTTCCACTTGTCATGCTAGTATTCTAACTGTTCTGTCCATGACACTATCATTGTCTGTCATGACTAGTAAGCAAAACACCATAATCCAAAGTCAACTGAGAAGCTATGATAACGGTTACAAGTCACCTTCATAAACATACATCACTCATCAGCTCCCTAATCAGTAAGGAAAAAAATGCATTAACCTAATTTGAATGCAAGGGAGCATTCCTCAATACTATCTGTAATTTCAGGAAGTAATTTTTCTGCGATCTCATCCTATATATTTCAGCTGAGGAGTCTTATGAAGGAGAATGGATTTTCAGTCTCTTTGGGGACACACAATAACAGTGGAACAATACAGGGGGAACTTTCTACATCTGCATCACAAGCAAGCAACATGCCTATAAGGCAACTATATGATCACGGGTTCAAATTCCACACTTGTTACATTCATGGGGTTCAAAGGTAGTCATCTGATCACATTATGGTTAACATGTGAGAAAATGACCACATGAAAAGTCGAGGCCAAAATTTAAAGAAATGCAAACAAAATCAATGCTCCACCATGTTTGCTTGGGGATGGAGCAAGAAACCAAGGAGCTGCAATTGAACCATGGACTATGGGGGCTAATATGACGAGGAAAAATATAAAATCTCTGAGAAGAGACTCTAAGAATCTCCTTCAGTTGCTTGCAGTTACCATGCTAGAAATGGAATGACTATGCAGTGTAAAACTATTATGGCATTCTAAAAGTGCTAAGGACAGCAAGAAATTTACAATAAGATGAAATGCTACCATGAAAAACCACTTAAAATGATTTAGGCTCAATCAGAAAATGTTAAACTTGTTAAAGACCGGATTCTATTTATACTGAGTAGAATGCGCAGGAGTAATTTGCAAGGTCTGTCTGACTAATCATGGTTTTAATAACAGATCAATTAAAGAAAGCAGGTCAAATCCTCTCATTTTCCTTAAGGATGGACAAACAAAAGAGAACCACAGATGTACCTGTCTTCATAATCATTTGTATTATTTTTCACACTCAAATCTGCAAATCATCATTTTAAACACATTGGAAAACTATCTCAATAAGGATCCAATAAATTTATCTCAAACTTGTTCCCTAAAAATTAGGAGCAACTAACACCCCAGATACTATTCTCCTAGAAATTCAATAGAACTAATGAGGTTACAAAGAAAACAAAAACAAAAAATTCAATCAAAAGAGGCTGACTATTCAAGTCTAATCCCAAGCTGGCCCTCATTGAATCACCTGACTATCAAAACAAAATTCTAATTTCAGCACTTCTCTTAATATAACTTGCTCGTCAACTGACGTGCACAACTGTATCCCCAGCTTCACTACACTCATGAGTCAAAACATAATTTTTGTTACTCTTATCTGATTGAAAATATCATACAAAGTCCTGTGCCTTCATGAAATATACAATAACTTCTGTCAGCACAAACATAGGAGGATAATTCGTCTCTTTGCGTTTGGTCTAATTCATGAATCAACTAGTTTGAGCAAACATTTTTCCTGTACATGTTTCAGAAACTAAAACTAAAGCCTTCTGACAATTGCACTTTGGCGTGACGGTCTTATACCATGCTTTATCAAACACTTACACTATCATCAAGTTTTTAAAGATGTTATGACAGTTCCATTGCTCCCTGAAGGCTTCCAAATTCCAAGAGTTCTAAAGGACCACCAAACACACTCTGAATCTCTTTACAAAATTTTGTTGGATTTAGTGATATATCTCTCTCCAACACTAGATGGTACATCATATTCATTTTACTTTTGTATCTTGAAAAGTTAGATATTATGGTGGTACTCACAACTCATGCCTATGAGGGGGGAAAGTGAGAGGTAAGGAGTGGGAAGGGAAGGAAAAAGTGACTTGCACCCTTGTTTGTAAGATTTTTAATGAGGGGGGAAGGAGAGGGAGAGAGGGTGAATGATCCCCCTCCTTCCCCCTCAAATTGGGGAGTAAGGAGGGAGAAAGGCTTTATTTTAAATTAAATAAGTGAAATGAGAATTAATTCCTCCTACTTTCCTTCCGTCTCCAAATTAAACATCCAAATAAGTGAAACCATCCCCTTCCTTCCCTTCCCCCTCACATAGAAACATCCAACCATAGTAAGGTTTGGGATTTAGACATTCACTGGATATCAATATATAACCATATTAAAGCATCACAATTGATGACCCACTTTACAATATGAGATCTTGATCTGTGAATAGCATAGCTTCTATCATTAATAAAGCTCTGCTGTAAAATTTTTCTTTATGGCTTCAAGCGTTCCCATGAACAGAAAGAAGCTTAACCAAAAGGACTAGTGGAAATATATACACAGCCAAATATACTGCATCACCTACACTAGTCATGAGGGCACTCAAGAAAGAAACTATCATTTTGAAGCTGGAAAGCCGGATTCAAGAAGAAATCTTTCTTTAGGAAATTCTGGCATTTAGTCTATTATAACTCCAAATACAGCAGATGCATAAAGATTTAATACAATATCACACCAACCTACATGTCTAGAACACATCATGTTTCCATTAAATAAACAACAAAGAACGATGCAAAATTTATAAGATACCATGATGATAATTTTACAATCAACTAACCAACTATTGCACTGAGTAAACCATCAAGCATTCTTATTTTTTACACCTGAAGGAGAGGACTTGAACCAAGGTACCCACACCGAAGTTGTCTTCTGATACAGCCTAAATGCCTTTGCTCTGCTTTCTTGTTTCAACATTCGGTCCTCCACAAGCTTAGTCACATAGGCCAAACACATGGTATTAACCAATGCACCAACAAAGGTCCATCCATGTCCCAGGCTCCATGCAAATACAACTAGTCCCCACCACCACAGCTGCTCACCAAGGTAATTTGGATGCCGGGAGTAATACCACAAGCCATTGTCAAGGACAGAGACCACAGGTTTACCAAGCCCTTTTAGCTTGTTGTTTCTACTCACAAAGTCATAGAGCTGTGTATCAGCAAAGTATGCTATGACAATGCCACACAAACAGACAACAACAGCTACCAAGTCCCAGATGCTCAAAGGCAGATTGACAAAGTGGACAACATATAAGGGAAGGGACAATCCAATCAAAAACACCTGCAAAGGTGAGAACCACAAAAACAGAAAAAGCACCCATTTCAACGGCACAGCAATTAAACAAAACAGGCAATTCACCAAGCAGGTTCAGGGGGGTTCTTTTAAACTTCATTTCAACACCCATGAATGGAAAGAAACCAAGAAAAAAAACTGACCTGCTGAGAGACATAGACAGCAAAGAAGGAAATCCACCACCACTGCTTTCCATACTGGTGGCTCATCTCAGTGAAACGCCAATCCTCCCTAGCACCCCATTGCCACCTTTCTCTCCTTAAGTAATTATGTGTGAGCCTGATGCTCCACACCCAAGTCAAGAAGATCACGATCCTGGACCTCCACCAATCATAGTGAGCCAAAGGGTGAGTTGCATAGTAATGAACAAGCATCACAGGTATCACAGTCCAATATAGGTCAATCATCTGCATCATCACTAACAGCAAAAAATGTCAACTTTAAAGGAACCCCAGAAAGTGTATGTGAATCTGAGCGAGATGGAGGAAGCAATAAGGAAAAGTTGTATGTACCCAGTGACTGGATTGGATTTGGCCGATGACCCAGAAGAGGACATTGACGTTGAGGAAGAATAGGACATTGACTAAAAGGAGAGGGTGGTGATAGCACCATGCCCACAAAGTTGACCAAAAAGATGGGAACTTTGGGTCAGTGGCAATTGCCGAGTGATAGTGGTTGAGGAATGAGAGATAGAAGAGGATGGAGGGAAGAGGAACCAGGAATGCTATGACAGCGTTCTTCAGATTGCGACTACCAGCCATGGTGTCTTGCTGTCTTGCCCAAGTGGCCTTTGATAATGTGTTCGTGTTCAGGTGTGTGTGTGCGTTGCAGTTCTTTGTGGTATCCACAGTTTTATAGTTCTCGTAAAGGGGAAATTCTGAAAACTCTTCCGACTATGATACTACTCCACTTAGAATATAAAATATAGTTTTTGGTGCGTTTTACCGCCTTTTAAATAAAAATATATATGAAAAATAATGTTTTTATATCATTTTTCATTTCACATCTATTTTTATATTTATTTTGAATGGATATGATTAAGTGAGAAAAAATGATAAGAAAAAATAAATATGATCAATAGTATTAAAAAGAGTGTAAAAAGAGATATATATATTGCCTTTTGATAAGAAAATCGAGTTGATATATATATATATATATATATGACTATCAAGTTTTTATTTAATAAATAAATATTTAATATATATTTAAATTAGTTTAGTTTATTTTAAGAAAAGTTGATATTCAAAATATTTTAAAGACATTGTTTGGTTAAAAAAAATTAAAGTATAAATTAAATCAATTTAAACATATTTAGAATATTATAAAATATATGATTTAATTTTAATATATTGTCAATGTAAAAAAATTTATATTGTCATCTAATCATATAATATCACGTCATTAAAAATATTTAATTTTCTACAATGATTACTTCAAAAGTTACATATATAATAATATATAATTAGTTAATTATATAAAAAAATTTATACTAACATTGTATCAAAATAAAATTATAAAATATAATAAAGAGTCTTATATTTAAAATTTAATAATTATATGACTCGATTTCATTTTATTTGTTTGTTTGTAATAATATTTAGATGCACTTTTTAATTTCATATACATAATTTAAATGAAAAAATGTTATTATATTTATTTTGATATATTAGGTAAAAAAAATTAGGACATGAAAATATTTATACTTGTTACTCTTTATTTTTTTTTAATTTAACAAAATAGTTTTCTAACTTAACCTTAATTATATTTTATTAAAAAAATTTCTTAATAAAGATATCATATACTAAGTAAAATCTTTATTACTATGTCATCTTATATATATTTATAAAAATTAAACCTTATTATGCTAATAGAAATATATTATCAATGAAATATATAGAAATTAAATAAAGTTATAATGTTATTTAAATAATCTTATTATTAGAACCTATAAGATTAAGATTAAAAAATAATAAAATTCATACATATGTAAAAGAATGGTATTTAAAGGATATTTTACAAATGTATTATTTTATTTATTTTTCTCTATTTAAGATTAATTTATGAAAAAAATAAGTATTTTTATAATTTATTAAAAATGTACACTTTGATTGCTATTTTTACAAAATTATAAAAATTAAAAAAATTGACATGAAAAAATATTAAAAAGTCAAGAAAATTTGAAACGTCAAGAAAAAATTGAAAAATTTAAAATGTTAGAAAGGATGAAAAGTTAAGAGAGATGTAAATAGGAGAAATGAAGAGTCAAAGAAAATAAATGAAGTTATAATTAAAAAGAATTAAAAAATCAAAATTAAGGGAAAATGTCATGTGGCAATTGTAGTGGAAGATTTTTTATATTATAATATATATATATAATATAATATAATAAATAGATAGATAGATACATAGATGTTGTTGAATTAAAAATAAAATATTATTTAATTAAATATGATGATTACAAAACTGATTAAAGTATTACTTCATATCTAATTATTTTTTTCTCCTAAAGGGAAAAAAAAGTATAACCTCCAAATGATATACACTAATGTCAATAAAAGAATAAAGCTTGATACACATCTCGTAAATGTATACATCACCTCACATTTGACTTATGTAATAAAATCAAAATATAGATATGCAAAAAATAAAGTGAAATTCGCTATAATCAGAAGATAAAAATTGTATTGATGTGAGATAATATGTGTGTATTACTCTACTAAGAATGTAACACCTGGCACCAAATAATCATACATTATTAGATTAAAAATAAAATATTATTTAATTAAATATAACAAATACAAAACTGTTAAGAATATTACTCTCATAATATTTACGTATTTTTTTCCTAAAAGAAAAAAAAAAGTATAACCCTCAAATCGTATATGCCAATGCAAAAAAAAGAATAAAGCTTGATACACATCTTATGAGAATATATATCACCTTACATTTAGTTTACGTGATAGAATTAAAGTATAATTGTACAAAAAGTGATGTAAAACTCATTATAATTAAATGATGAAATTGTATAAATACGAGATAATATGTGTATATCATTATTTCAAAAAAAATAACATAATTCACTTTCTGCTTGTGGTTCCCCACACACACCCACGCTCACCTAGTGATCAATTAGATGATCTGTTATTCCAAACAATGATTAGGTGATTCTATGAGCCCACAGCTAAGTAAGGAATTCACGTCCAATTAATTTGATGAGTTTTAATGCTCTAAACTTCTCATTTAATTCTGAGTACAATTGAGCTTCATCGTCTTAACTCGTATGGTTAATGTGGATGAAAAATGGAGCATGTGATAGAAGAAAGTTAAGGTTGAAGTTGTGTGGGTGTTTATGTATAAGAAGCTCCTGTAATGTAAATTGGATCAGGGCTCTTGAATCTTGATGCATCTTATACCAGCAACATAGAGTTTTTCTGATTAGAAGATAGTGTTAAAGTTTAATAAGGTGTGTATTTCCACCTCCCTAGAGCCTAATGATTTGGAAGAAATTAATTTTATCCCAAGGTGCAAAATCACCTATGTTCTTTCTTAGAGCTGGAGCCAGCTGCGCTTTCCTTGTATCAAGAGTAGCTAATTTATTTAATAAGTGAAAATAATGCTGAATTTGTCACTTAAAAGCAAATGGGCTGACCAAAAGATATGCCATCAAGGAGTACACAAGTAGTGTCATTCACTCCAAACTTAAACCAGCCACAATTTGGGCAGACGGGGGAGTCTTATTGTGAAGAAGGTTATGCATCATCTCAAGTTGGGAAAGAAAGAGAGGTAAAAAAGTGAATGAGGATGGACAGATGGTCACATCAAAAAGAGGCTACAACTTACTAGGGCAAGACAATAAGCGAACCCAAAACTTCATAAATTAAGTGATACTATACAATAATGCTTAGTAGTGTTGTAATGATGTTTGCAGCCTATAGTGGTGCCCCTTATTGATATATTAGAATTCACTCACATGACAACTTGATCATACAAACTTAATCCCAAACCCGGTCCCCCACTTCCCACCCTGCTTCTTCTATTGTCTTAGAAGGCTAACCTGTCCAAATCCCCGCAATCTACGCAGAAAGAAGGAAAGGAAAAGAATGTCACACTGCCATGCTTGAGCTGGAGGGACTTATAAAGATTGAAGAACAATGCATGAACCCACAACAGGGCCGGGACACTATTTCTTATTCCTCAGCATGCCTCCTAGGCCGGCGTATTGAATAGCTTTTCTGCATTTAGTTTGTAAAAAGTTTGCCACTGAGAAATAATTATAGGCATAATAGAGACTAGAATATTGTGCAATGAATTGTAAGTTCTAATCCAATAAATATCAAGATTATAAGATCTTAGTTAATCTATTGTTAGCCTTTAGGCTCAAGTCTCAACCACTTATGCGATCAAGCTCTCCAGAGTGTTTACCCACAGCTAGAATACAATTGGTGACAGTATTTATTTAAGAGTAGCAAATCTGCAGTAAATACTTAGCTTCCACCTGATTTTCATTATGGGAAACCAACACAGAAAGAGTCTTAGATATCCATTGAGTGGTGCCAATGCCTCAACCATTTAGAGAGAAGTACACGGACATGTTACAAGTACACAGTTTTAGCATGTCCCACTTATTACTATTCGTACACTACTCCAACCCCGATGAGATATTGAAAGTGTTTAATTTTGATCTACTATTAATTAATTTTTACTAATCATCCAATTATGTATTACTGTATCACAAAAGAGTTTGACTTCTCAAGTAGTTGTTATCATAGTTGAACTCTTCTAATAATGTAACAACACATAATTAGATGATAGTTTAAAAAAATTTACCATTAAAAGTATAACAATAAAAAAAACCATAATGAAAAAAGGTATAACATTTGATATCAATATCCCTAAAATTAGACATCACAAAAATATATGGCATTTATATGCATCTAGAGTTCCCAGATGGCTGCCAAGGATCAACATAATAGCAGAAGGCATCAAGCTCACTAGGTGTCGCTCTGTACAAGAAAGACATCTCATCATTTGAGTTCAACATTCCACGTCCACTCCCCCCCCCCCCAATAAAAAAAAAAATTAATCCATCCAGAATCATTGATTGTCTTGGCCATGGTCATCATCATGTTGGTTATCATCAGGTCCACCATCCTCCCTATCCCCATAAGTAACCCACGGTAGCATTGACTCAAACAAGACGGCTAATGCATTCCGATTTGCAACACCACGAGGAGCATGGCCATTGCCATGGGTATGCAGATTAGCAAATTGGTTCTCGTCCTGCATACCCTCCCTCATCCTTTGAATGCCCATAAAATGTTGCAGATTTTCTGGTGGAATGGATGCCACTGAGTCAGAGAAATCAGAGACCAACAAATGTCCGTACCTAACAAACAAGAAATTGTCAGTCTAATTACTTAAAGATCAATAGATGTAAAAACAGTGCTGGCATATGACATATATCAAACATAAGCAAATAAACTGCATCCTCAATCTCATAAGGAATAGAATTCAACATACTACTTTATTTTCCTTAATTCTTTTTTTCCTTATAATATAAGATGAGTAAGCTTCAAACAAATTGATTCTATGCAACTTCATCACACAATAATTTGTCAATTATGTGGTTATCGGCACATTATATTATTTTTGCCAACAGACATGTGTCTTCTATGTCCAACACTCCACCTCATGTACATTCCCTATTGCATACTAAATCATGTGCATCATATACAAGGTTCTCCTATTGCATAAAAGAGAATAAAATGTAACTTAGATATAGCAATATGTCGACTTAGATATGCCTGCCAAATACTTTTGAGGGCTATAAGTTCTTATTCATAATAGAAATTGGTCAACTACTGCATACTCATTCGAAATAGAAATAATTTGCACCAAGTTCTGAACTCCGAAGACAATAAATTCAGATTTATCCAAGAACTGCATACTAAATATTTGATGCTTTTTTAGATTCAGATAAAGATTCACTTCAACAAAAACTGCCGCAAGAGTAAACGTGGAAAATTTTAGCTAAAACAAAAAATTAATTAATTAATTAAATAAAAAGAAAGTATCACTTACTCATTTTTCTCAGATGAAAATGCTTCTTTTCTGACACAAGCCCAATCCTTAACTTCACTTTTATTATTTTCTAGGGTTTCAACCACTAGTTGTGCAGCTTCACTTAGAAGTTTTTGCAGATCAGGAAGCCTCCATATAAGATAATTTCTCTCAACATATATATTAATCAAGTGATCTTGAGATGGAATTCCTGTTTGATCTGATCGGAAAAGGGCATGCTTGAGAACATCTGTCCATGTGCGATCTTTCAATGGTACTTTCGCCACTAGCTTCTTTATGACTGAGGGATGAAGCATCAATGCTTGTTTCATAAGATCGGATGAAGAAGCCTTTTTAGCATCTATACAAGCATCTTTAGAGGCCTCACGCTCAAGGTAAAACCGACAAATGGCAAGGGAATAAGAGAAATTAGGAAACAACCAAATGGAGTTATCACTTTTATAATCTTCAGAAAACTTTTCCAGCCATGCATACTCCTCAGCCCTTAAAGCAAAGTAGTCAATGCAGAAAATAGCCCCCATGGGATCATCAGAATCCAGTGAAAGCAACAATTTGCAGACCTCCAAAGCAGATCTATGACAGCCACGTCTATCCAAATTTTTCATATGAGTGAAAAGAGCTGTGAATGTAGGTTTATTTGTATCATGACTGAACTTCAATTGGCAATTACCCTGCAGTGGAGTAAACATGGGATGCCATGCACATTCAAGGGCATATAGACACTTGGCAATAGCATCTGCAGACATCTGTTGTTCACCCACTACCTTGAAATACTCTGCCATTGTTAGGAGTGAATCTAGATGATAAGGATGGTACAATAATATGCTTGCTAGGCCATTTATGTCATTGATTGCTTTGGCAGCTTCAAAAGCACTCTGAGCTTGGGAGTATGATGACGAGTGTGCATATCTACATTGTAAAAAATACAAAATAAGGGGGGAATGAACAGTAGTTAAAAGGGTTACAAAAAGATGCAATTCTTCTTCTTATTATTATTATAATTTATGATTCACAAATCTCAATAATCTTTAATCATAAAGGTTAAAATAGGAAATCAGAATACAAAGTACAAAAGACATATTCAATTTCTAACTTCATTAGTAAACCACACAATCATATACCAGATAGGTTGAAAACCCCAGATCCCACTCTCCACTCTTGTTTTGAGGAGAGGATTGAGGAGTTCCACACACCCAAATGTCATTTGCAATGAAAACGAATAATAACAAAAGCCTAAACTAATGGACTCAATCATGCATGCCCTTATATCAAAATGAAAGAAACATCAAGAATTGAAACTTGTGTAACAATGTTAAGAAGGAAAACTAAATAATAAAATCTTACATTAACTAAAAGATATATAAAAACACTAGGAAAAAACAATCAATAATTATGCCAAAGGAGGTAATTTCCCATGTTATATCTCCCATATAAATGTTCCCCTTATTTTAGGAAGCGGGAAGAGCATCTTATCACGTACATAAGCGGGAGTTCTTGCTCTCAAATTGATTTTTTTCTTATAAGAAAATCGGATAGAAAGCTTTGCATGGATTGCAAAGTCATCCCTGGAGAGAGCTTGACTACCAAACACAGGGTTTTGGTTATGGATGTACGGTTAATATGAGAGTAAGGAGAAATTGTCGATACAGAGTCCCAATGATCAAATGGTGGCAACTAAAGGGAGGAAAACAAATGTTCTTTCAGAGGAAGATTATGGAGGAAGAGATTTGGGAGGTACAAGGGAGTGCAAATGATATGTGGGACGAAGTGGCTAAAGGGATTAGGAAGGTAGCAAAAGAATCACTCAGTGAATCAAGAGGCTTTGGACCCAAGGATAAAGAATCTTGGTGGTGGGATGCAAGTGTACAAGATAAGATTAAGGTTAAAAAGGAATGTTATAAAGCTTGACTCATGTGTAAAAACGTTGAAAATTGAGAAAAATATAAGGCAGCTAAAAAAGATACTAAGAAGGCAGTGAGCGAGGCGAAAGCTAAAGCATTCAATGGGTTATATCAATCTTTGGGCACCAAAGACGGAGAAAGGAATATTTACAGGCTTGCTAAAAGTAGGAAAAAGAAGACAAGAGACTTGGATCAAGTGAAATGCATTAAGGATGAAGAGGGTAAAGTCTTGGTTACGGAACAAGACATCAAGGATAGATGGAAGGGTTATTTTCACAAGCTATTTAACGAGGAACATGAGACATTAGGGGACTCGGACATTCTAAACACTAGAGAGGAGAACCAAAATAAAACATTTTATCGTAGAATTCGAGAGTTCGAGGTAAAAGAAACTTTGAAGATGATGGAAAATGGAAAAGCGGTTGGACCAGATAATATACCTATCGAGGTGTGGAAGTGCCTAGGAGAGAAAGGTATAAGCTGGCTCACAAAGCTATTTAACGAGATAATGAGATCTAAGAAAATGCCAAATGAATGGAGGAGAAGCACTTTAATTCTTATTTATAAGAATAAGGAAGATATACAAACTACACATGCAAATTACAGAGGATTAAACTCATGAGTCATACCATGAAGTTATGGGAAAGAGTAATTGAACGGAGATTAAGACAAGAGACTCATATTTCAGAGAATCAATTCGGTTTTATGCCTGGGAGGTCAACCATGGAAGCAATTTATCTTCTACGAAGATTGATGGAGAGGTATCGGAGGAAGCAAAAAGACCTACACATGATTTTCATTGATTTGGAAAAAGCCTACAATAGGTTATCGCTTATATTCAAGCAATCCAAGATATGTATGATGAGGCTAAAACTTGTGTGAGAACACAAGGAAGGGTTACAGAAGATTTTCCTATAACTATAGGACTGCACCAAAGGTCAACTTTGAGTCTATATCTTTTTAGCTTGGTCTTGGATGTGCTCACTGCGCATATCCAAGAGCCGGTGCCATGCATGCTTTTTGCAGATGATATAGTCTTAGTTGGAGAGTCGAGAGAGGAAACAAATGGGAAGCTAGAGCTATGGAGACGAACTTTGGAAGAACATGGCTTTCGTATAGCAGGAGTAAGACGGAGTATATGGAATGTAAGTTCAGTAAGAAGCGTGCTAATACTAGCTTAGCGGTGAAAATTGAGGACCACACCATACCACAAGTCACACAGTTTAGGTATCTTAGATCTATCATACAAAATGACGGAGAGATAGAAGGAAATGTAAATCATAGGATTCAAGCTGAATGGATGAAATGGAAGAGTGCTTCAGGAGTGTTTTGTGATAGAAAAGTACCTCTCAAGCTTAAGGGTAAATTTTACCGCACAACTATAAAGCCCGCGATGTTGTATGGTACTTAATGTTGGGAGGTAAAAAGCCAGCAAGAGCATAAGATCAGTGTTGCGGAGATGAGGATGTTGCGTTGGATGTGTGGCCATACAAGACAATATAGGATTAGGAATGAATGTATTAGAAAGAAAGCAGGGGTAGCACCTATTGTGAAAAAGATGGTAGAATCTCGCCTTAGATGGTTTGGATATATAAGGAAAAGACCCTTAGAAGCCTCGATAAGAAGAGTAGATCAGGTGGAAGATAGTTCAATAGCTAGAGGTAGAGGGAGACCAAGAAAAACTATAGATGAAACTATTAAAAAAGATTTTGATTTGAATGACATTTCTGAAAACTTGATTTATGATAAGGCACAATGACGTCGTTTGATCCATGTAGCCGACCCCACCTAGTGGGAAAAGGCTTGATTGTTGTTGTTGTTTTCATCTCTCTACTTTTCATAACTCACCCATTAGGTACTTTTATTCTATTCAAGGTCATTCCTCAAATTGGAACCTTCATTTTCATCCATAGTTCTTTGTAAGTTTTATTTTTGTATATGTTATATATTTTATTCTCCCCCACCAATGGACACAGCATCTTGTTGAACGAAGCTAACTTGTCTCTTTTTAATGTGCTTACTTTTATGGGACATGTTTAAGATTCATTATTTACATACATCACACATTTGAAGAAAGGATACTACAACTAAGTCCTTCACCTTTACCATATACGGAGACATACATGCATAAAGGGCGGGTGGTGTTGAGAGAAAACAAAGAAAAAAATATTACCAGTCAACGAAATAAGAATGATCCTTAATTCCTTACCTAAAGTAGTTATATCCATTCTTTGTTTCCAGGAATTCCATGGACAAAGAACCATCCCACCGGGGCCAATGGTTTGCTGGAGTGACAAGAACAGTCTTTCTAAGATTATAGTGTCCTCCACGCCTCACCCCTCGTATCTGCCTAGAACTGCTAGCTTGATTACTACTCTCGAATGATTTCACAACCTTAGATCCAAATATTCTTCTCAGCTCATTTTCGGCATTCAAATATTTAGGATCCACTTGTAACACGGAGATTGCCTGCTGTTTAACAGATTTATTTTGGCCTTTGGAATTCACTGCTCTGGCTTTTGCAGAGACATGTTGCTCAATAGAAGAGTTGACATCCAGATATAAATCTTCTAGAATCAAGTCCAATTCTTTTTCACCTCCCGTTTTATTGGCAACAGAACTATCCTTGTTTTTCTTCTTTTTCTTTTTCTTTGATTTTGGAATGGATGTTGGAATGGCGACAGTATCTTTCAACAAAGATGACTCCTCTTTATCATCATATCTGGCCAAGGTTTCATTGGTCTCATCTCCCTGCAGTCAAAACAGCCAAGTTAGCCAAGTTATCTATTGAGAGCTAAAGATTAGAAGTCCAGATGTGTATTAACTAATGAGCTTACTCCCTAGTCCCTACCTTCTTTAGCATGAAGAATAATCCAAGCACCAATTTAAAGCTAAACACCCAAGAATTACTATCACATATTCAAGCAAAATCAATAGAACACTATATCACTCTCCAATACTAAATGGCGATGACATTTGGTTAAAAAGAAGTTATAACTTGAAATGGCTTTTTTTTAAATAAAAAAATATTTTTAATCGAATTCAAATTCTGTTTAATGTGTTGTTTGTTTCTGACCAATTTTCAAATACAAAGGCCAAGTTAGAATTTTTCGCCAATCCAAATCTCTTGGTGCTTGATAGCAATAGCAAAGCAGAACCCACTTGGCAAATGAAAAAAAGGGTAATGTTGCATGAATTCAAGAGTTTCAATCAAATCCAAAATGGGAGCTTTTTTTTTTTTTTTTGCGGAATCAAACAAGAAAACCTGGTGTTCAGGCTCAGAATCTTGGTCGTTGAGGAGGTCGAAGGGGTTAATCAAAGAAGGAGTGGCGGAGTCTTCATCTTCTCCGTTGAGCTGATCCTCATCCTCTTCGCTCACTTGTTGGGGAAGGTGTTGCTCGTTCAGAACCTTCTTCACCAACCGAGCCGACATCGTTTCAGCGTTCCGTTCCAACAGAATCAATGTTCTTTCAGATGGTTCCCTCAAATTCAATCGCAAGAACAAGAAAAACTCAAGTTGGTGTTTTCGTGTTGTTGTGGCTCACTTCATCCCATTCACCTTTCCCATCTGTGAAGAAGACTGCAGAGTATGACGTGGGCTTGGGCTCACAACACAAAGTGGTCCAATTGTTGTCTCTTTCTTGGACCTTATGGGCTTTCTCTAACTACGAGTGAGCCCAATTGGACAGAAAGGGCTCCAGTCACAGAAATTTCTAATCATAAGATTACTTTTTGGACCAAAAAAAAATCATAAGATTTCTTTTGGAAATTAATTTGGGTTCTTTTATTAAACAACAAGAGAAACAATAATCTTGTAGTGTTAATTTCAAGCTCTAATTGAAATTTATTACTCCATATGATAAAACTTATGGATTTACCCTAAGGGATTTGCTTAATAATAAACAAATATGTGATAGTATGTAAATAGGTACACAATCACATATTTGAATCTCATATATACAAATTTCTTGGAGTTAGGCTATAAGTAATTTTCTTGTGAATTTTCTAATCTCATCATGAATGGCCTAGAGAGAGAAAGTAGATTAGTCTAAGTATGCGCAAACTAGCTAAGACACCACCTGATCATGATAAAAAAAATGGATTAGTGATAAAAGGGTGATTAGAAACATAAGTGGAAATGATATTTACCTTAAATCAAGACAAGTATACTGAATAAGGAATGATCTAATCAAGTAAGTAAGTTTATCTATAACTCATGAAATGTTGCTCAAATTCTACTTTAATGAATAATTGGTATATGAAGGTAACGAAGAACATAAGACTTGGTTTAGTTTGGAATAAGCAATTGCCATGTGTGGCTTAGCTAGTAACCACATGTTATAATATCTATTTAGCTAAAGTTGTATTACAACATGAGCTCCACATGTCAAACCAGATTACTTGCAACCACTCAAGCTTCTTGAGATCTTTACATTTTACTTTAGTCATTACCCTTTTGCAGTACTTTCCTTCAAGTTTTTTGTCTTCTTGTTTTTTCCATTTCTTTGTACAAACACCATTTTGGGTGTTTTCCCTTGCTGTTTTCCTAGTTTGTGTGGACTTCAGCTTTCATTAATCTTCGATGATTTGGTGTTTTACTAAAACTACAACTTAATTCATAGTGTTAGCAATCTACACTTAAAAGAGCATGTAGCAATCTTTTGTTCCTCTCTTTTAGGATAATGGCTGTTGTTTTACTGATCATATTTTGCAGTCATTAGAAATTTAAACGAATATGCTTTAATTGAATTGAAATTTTGCTTGAACTCCATTAATATTCTCAAATTTCAATATTTGTCCAAAATGGGTTGCTTAAAAGATTGATATTGATACGCCTTGTAATTATGCTGACCATACTGTTTCCAAATGCGCACCTGCAAATTGAAAGTATGAAACAGCCATTGCCCTTTGCTTTGTCTCGCTTGTGCTTATAGACATTGAGTACTTTCACTAGCTTATATTCATGTTTACATTCCTCTTATTTCTCCCTTTTTTTTTTCCAATGAATTACATTTTTTTATACTTTTTATAAGAAAATATGAAGTCAACAAAAGAAGCCGTGGAATGAGCAATATACATAAATATATATAGTTTCAAATTTCTCGAATTGAATACATTTTAAATTGGAAATTTGTTTAGTCCTCCTAACAATAAAACTATAAAAGACTAGGTAGAAGTCAACTTGCCTAAAATGGGAATTTTGAGGGAATTGCCCATGCATGCCCATTGCTTCAAGTTTTAACAACTCCTGTGCCAAGAATGATTGCATGTAACTAATTTAATTATAAAATATATACATAAATTAAATTTCTATTATTGAATTAACTTTAAAATAAACTTCAACAGTCAATGTATGCCAAAATCTCTCTCCTCATTGCACTTATATGATTTTTTCACATAAATGGTTTTCAATTTTTCATACAATTTTTTTTTTGTGATTTTTTCAAAAAGAATATACATAATTGCCATAAAAGATAGTATATCATATATTCTTAATAAAGGTATATGATCTCAAATTAGTTAATAATTTTCCTGCGAAATTCATATTATTTTGCATAATTATTGAATAAAATTTTCCTGATTTAAGTTGCATTTATTTAGGTATAACATTTTGGTTTCATTTGGATTTGCCTCTTTCTGAACCGTAAGTAAAGCAACATAACATAAAAAAATTGATAACAATAGGCATGGATTTGTAAGGATTATTATTATGGAGCATAAAGGGAAAGAACTCAATCAAGTCCTAACGGACAAGACAAACGAGAGGTTAATAGCCCAGATGCTACAGGCTACAAGTTGTATTTGGAGTGTTATATCAATTAATTGAGAATCAATATTTTTTTATTATTAAAATTGAGAATAGCCTTTAAATTAATGTACGTAGCTGCTACGAAACCCATTCATGATTAAAACTCTTCTATGGAGTAAACTTTTTCTTTAGTTTTTGAAATTGTATGCACTAATTACATTAGTTTATAACGTTAAAAACTTGACAATTTAAACTCTAAAATCTCAACATTTGTTACGTTAATTTTTGTATCTTTTGCAATCAGTTAAATTTGACAAATACGCATACGTGACATAATTTCTCCCTACTCATAAAATGACATAGCTTTGATTATTATCCCAAGAAACAAAACCTCAACTCACAAAACGATGTCGTTTTTTATCAAAATTATCTTCTCCCTTATTTGAATTTCATTACCGTTACCCAAGCCCCAATTTCCTTCTGTAAAATCCTATAAAACACAACCTCAAATTCGTAATTGACAACAAGGCTAAGAGATGATGGGTGGTGGAAACACACTCCAATTTGCTTCATCACACACTGAAAGAAGATGAAGTAGGAGTGCATGTTCCATATCTAATTCATCTCGTTACAAGGGAGGAAGTGATAAAGGTAGGGTTTGTCTTTGTTGTATGAGAACAATGGTAAGAATAGGGACGAATTCAAAAAATATTCAGTGAAGGGGTCGAAAATCATAAATCATATTATTAAATATAAAAAAAATTAAAATTAGTAAATAAAGATATATTCATTCTTAAATTATTTAGTTAGGCTAAGATCAAAAGGTATTATTTTAAATTAAGGGTAAGTATATTCTTATTTGTTCAATTTAGAAGAGTGTTTTTCTTTCATTATATATGAAGATTTATGAATAACGTGAAAAAATTAAAAAAATATTTATATTAGATATTAAATGTATCATAATAGTAGTTGTCTTTTACATCATGATTTATAAGCAAAATTAAGTTTTATATATATAAATTTAAAAAAAAAAGAAGAAAGAAAGTGAAACTAAAAGTAAGAAAAACTAGTAGATTTATTATATAAAGATTAAAAATTAATAAAAAATGAGTTAAAATTGTAATATCAATGTATATAAAATAATCATGAGTCACATGTCAAATACATATCAAGTATAAACTCTTTTAACTTCATCATTTTTATCTTTGGTATAATTATATTGATCTTTCCGAGGTTAGTCTTATAATAGTGATACTCTTTTTATTTGAGAAATTACTCATATTTTTTTATTTTGTATTTTAATGAGACTTTGTATAATATTTGTATATAAAGTATGAAATGTATATATAATTTTGTAAACAAAGAAGGATGTTATAGTATAATAATAATATATAAAATCAGAATATGTGTATAATTTTTAAATAAAAGTGACAATATAATAAATATTAACTTTATAAAAGATTAATATAATTTTTTTTTAAATAAATTTAATTAAATTATTAATACCTAAAAAAAATTAATGAGAAAAAAGGAGGCCGAGGCCCATGCTTGCCCCCCTTGGATACGTCCCTGGGTAAGAAGATCCAAAACCACGGCCAATCTTGGTAGACCACTCTATGGCTACCATAAGTATAAGACAAAAGTAAGAGTTCGAGTGAACTACAGTTGTTGGGATGAACACTGTTATTTTTATTTTTGTTTTTGATTTGCAATGTGAAATATGTTGTGTATGTAATGGTTTGCAGAATGGTGACCGTTGTGACTATTTTTTCTGGGTTGATAACGGCACAAAAGATAATGGAATTTGGGCTGCCACTGAACTTGCTATCGAAGCTACCACTAAAGCTACAACCAAATTTGCTAGTAGGGCTACTACAAATGAGAATCAAGAATGAAGATTAAATGTTACTTGGAATATTGGAAGCTTAGAAGCTAAAGTTAGGGTCTTAAAATGTTATGTAATTGACCAGTGTATTATGATACTAGTTTTTATCATAATATAGGGCTTAGTTTGTTTAGGAAAATAGGTAATTAGATTTAGAATGTGTAATGGTGATGTTGTGTTATTAGTTTAGAGAATTAGATAATTATGATATTGTGTAATTGGTCATCTAACCTTTGTGATCTAATAAAATGAATGAAAATTGAGTTGTTAAAGTTCATTGTGGATTTGTATTGGTCTTTTGATGTTTACAGTAATTCAATTGTAAGCAAATGCATAAATAACAAATATTGAAACTGAATTGGGATTGCAAACTGATACTCAATATAAGAGGAACACACTTAAAATTATAAAACATTACATATTACATTAATATTTTAGTAGGTCTTACAATTTTTGGCATAAACCAATATAAACTTATTTCACAACTGTGTAAAACTTCTATATTAACCATTTTAAAAAAAATGACCATTTCCTTGTCCAAGGTAATTCACAAAAGGATCATCAGCATTTACAAAGGATGATAGACATTTACAAATGTATCATAAAACACATCCAAAATGATCATCAACATTTCCAAGAACAATACTTTATAAGCATGTTTAAAAAAGAAAGACCAAATCATATCACGATTTACATTATAAGTCATATACATCATCTAAGGGGGACAATTCTTCAGTTCATCTTCTTTGGTAGAGCACCTATGAAACTAGGGGTTGGTATAAACCTTATGAACCTTGTTGTTGTACCCTTACTTGTTGCTGCTAATGTTTTTGCACTAATAGGTGGTGAACTAGGTCTTGCGGCAGCACTTGCAGTGGTAGAGTGTGTTGGAATAGGTGGTGGAACAACTGTTACTAATGCAGTGGCAAGTGGATGCAATGACCTTAAACTAAATGGTCTGATAAGGAGTTTATACCTTATTTTGGGGATGATACTCAAGGCACATGGAGGGACCAAGCCTCTTGGTAAGATTTTTAGTGTAGCAATGCATCTGTTGATTTCCTGCAGGAAAATAAAAGTACACAAGTCAAACAAAGTACAAGTGAATCCACAATACAAGCAAATGAATCAAAGGAAGAATAACACACAAGATGGGGATGTTGATAAGGACTTTGATAAATTGGAGCTTGAGTTACTAGAGTTAGAGTCACACTTGGAGCTATAGATGTTGATACCTGCATTCACAAAATCAGAGAAATTAGGGTATTAATTACACCAAAATATCCAAAAGCATGATATATAATTATCGGACCTCCACATTAGTTGTATCTTGAGAGTACTGTGGCTGAGAACATTACTGAGGATGGGACTATGTTAGATCTATTTCCTCAGCCTCAAAGGTTGGCATATGCTTAGTGATTGCCACAAGCTCAGTGGTTGGCCCATGCTCAATGGCTACCACAAGTTCATTACTTGGCCCAGCCCCAGCCTCAGTAGTTGTCGAAGCCCCATGGTTACTACTTTCCCCAGCCTCAGTACTTGGACCAGCCCTAGATGCATTTCCTTTCTTCCGTCTTTTGGGTTTAGGGACTCCTTGGCCTTCGCACTCTTTGCTGTTATACCCTGAACCACCATACTTATAGCAAGTGAATTCAGGGTACACTCGCTTCAATTTGTATGAGTTATGGTTCATAGCTTCCTCTTTTCCATCTTTTTTTCTCTATTTTTTTTTACCTTTCAAGAGGCCTTTTTATTGGTAGTGGAATAGGCTTAAAGTGAGGTATGTGCTCCCAATACCTTTGGCCTCTTACTAGTTTGACAAAATAGTCATATGTTGCATAATAAGCACCTATTATTAGCCAAGCATGACAATATTCCTCAGGTTTGTTATTGACTTATGTTATTGCAACAATAACATGCATACATGACAGACCTACCACAACACATTTAACTAATTGAAGTAAGTAAATAAACAAATATGAACTAAAATTTAACAAAGTAAACTGAACTAGATAAGTGTGATTAATACTTATGAGCTGTCAGAACCTGCAAGTGCATGTTTGTTTGTTTAAATTCACATTCACATTGCCTGGGTAGCCTTGCACCTCAAATCTATAGTGATTCTAGTCACCAATCCAAACAAGAGTCCATTTGTTACTCTTTTTTTCTCCTTGTCCAGCCTACTTTGTTGCAAACGAGCTAAGGTCCCTTTAAACCTTGCCAACTTCAGCTTATTTGCAGCCATGGTCTTTATTATGTAGCACCTTATCTCCTCTGCCATGGTTAAAATTGGCTTGCCCCTCATCTTCATAATATTTGCATTGAAAACTTCACATGCATTGTTGCAGATCTTGCCAAATTTAGGATACTCAGAGAAGTATGTCTTTGTTCATACTTCCTTAAGCCACTTGGTCATATACTCTCATGCTTTCTCATTTACCCTCTTCACACTCTCCACGTTTGCATTAAACTCACTGGTAGTGGTTGATTATGTACACTCTCATACCATACCCCTTGACTCCTTGTCTTTCCACATCTTTATGAAATTCCACCGCATATACCAAACATAGAACCTGTGAGGCACTCGAGACATCACATCTTGCACAGTTGGTATCAGGGCCTGAAAACAAAGTACTTTATATTAGTCCGTAACACATAGACAACTAATGCATATTAGTCCCTGACTTATAAATAAATTTGTTAAAAATAATCCATGTGAAGTAGGTTACCTTCTACATGTCTGAAATAAAATTACAATCATGTTCTTTGTAGTCCCCCAGGTTATCATGTAACAATGTCAATAACCACTTCCAATTAGCTTTGTTTTCCACATCCATGATGGCATAAGCAATGATAAAAATGTCACTGTTGGCATCTTGTCCAACTACTGACAAATATACCCACCAAAATAGCCCTTCAAGAAAGCTCTATCCAAGCCAATTAAGGGTCTACAACCAGCTTTTAAACCTCATTTGCAAGCTTCCAAGCAAATATACAACTTTTCAAATTATGGTGAGGATTTGAGAATTTGGATCACACCTACCTTCACAGTAGAACCTGGGTTGCTCCTCAATAGCACTACAGAATAATCTCATAGTTTTTCATATTGCTCTCTTTTATTCCATTCCACAACTTCCCTTACCTCCTTCAAAGCTCTGTATATCTTGGTGTTATTTAAATGTACCTCACACTTAATTTTCATGTAATCATAAGCTTCCCTGTGGGTTAGAGTTGACTGTTTTCTAAGTTTTCTAACAAGCCTCCCAATAATTCACTTCCTACTAGCCTGAGAATTCTTGAACCCCTACTGCAGTTATGCTCATCCTTGAAAGTCTTGATCTGAAAACCATTGGTGACATTAATCCATGCACAATAGATAACCCATGTACAATTCTTATTTTTACACTCGGCTCTAGCCGTCTGCTTATCGTTCTTCATTAATTTGATCTCTCTACCTAGCTTAATTGTGCAGTCTTTAACCCCCCACTTGAATATCTCTAGAGTCACAAACTCAATTCCTCTAACTTGATATGTCCAAAAATAGCAGCTTCTTTGAACTAATGGTAGACTTCTTTATTAGTTCCTTCATCTTCAGAAGTAACTGGAGTTTTCATTTCTTTAGACTTCTAACTGTAATCACTTTCTTCATTAGCTTCTTTAGTGTCATTATGAACATTCCTTGCATTCTCAGTCACCCCAATATTAGGCCCATAACATTGTTTGTATCATAAATTCCTCCCCACAAGTGCATCAGTTCGTTGCTTCATCATCTTCTGCAAATGCATCATACTCAAAGTCCGTTACCTCACTATCAAAGTCACTTTCTTCATCATTAGGAACAGGTGCAGGTTTCTTCTTGGACCTCTTTGGTGCAATGCTTTTACCAGTGGCAGTCCTCTTCTTCTTTTTTTTGTACGTTGTTTATATCAACATTGGTCTTCATCATCCTCTTACGCGATTGAAAAATGATTTAAAAACATTATGCGGTATTTAAAAATGTCAAAATATATTTACGCGATTTAAAAATGTTTGTAAAAGTGACGCGATTGTGAAAACGCGATAAAATTTCTACGCGACTAAATAGAACAGTGAGTTTTACTGTCGGGCCAAAGTGGTGAACCCGGACATATTGAGATATGATACTGTCAAGTGGAGGCGTACTATACTTTGGAATATTGAGACTGAGGGTATTTTTGTTATGATGGTTCATATATATGCATTGAGTTGGTATGCATAGTCGATGACTGTGATGACTTTTGTTGTTTATGAATGAATGAGAGCTGAATATTGTGATCCAATGGGGGATCTGCTGGGGACGTCAGGGCCCAGTGATTTATAGTGACCTGTTTGTCACATTATATACCTGGCCATGATAAACAGTTGCAACGCACTGGCGTATGTCTCGACAAGCACTATTTATGTCTCGCATTTAGCTTAGACTGTCATTATGGGTGGCAGATCTTCTGGACCATTCATATCCGAAATTTGTTTAGCTCCATGGAGTAGGAATATGATGTATTGTGCATATGCATAGTTTGTGTACATGTTGTGGTGGCATTGTCGAGGTATATTTTATAGTGGCATAATCATTATATATGTATAT
Organism: Ormosia emarginata; assembly: GCA_029884605.1. Classification (NCBI taxonomy): domain Eukaryota; kingdom Viridiplantae; phylum Streptophyta; class Magnoliopsida; order Fabales; family Fabaceae; genus Ormosia; species Ormosia emarginata. Next base: position 61,635,952 of record JAQQTP010000089.1, on the reverse strand, counting down.
TATGGATATCTGTTGTTGATATACTGTTGATGTTTATATTGTTATGATATATGTTTTTTTACTATAAGGATAATTTGTTAACATGATTATACTTGTGATATTTGTGTGTATGGAATGACTTTGTCATTTGTATCATTCTTTGCTACCATACTGGTATTGATGAAAGGGGATCTCACCTCTTTGCTGTATTGTTTGTTGTTTTTGTATTATCAAAATTTGTATAGTAGGCGAAGTAAGTTTCTTAGACTTAACTAGAGGTAATGTTCTGAGTTCGGTGATGGCGTCGAGGAGTGATCTTCTCAGTTTCTACAGTGAGTAGTTTGGTGGAAGAACGGAATAAGTATGTTGAATTTTCTCGTTAATGTTGTTATCGTGCTATTAAGTAGGACCCGTCATTTGGTTTGCTACTGTTTCTTGAGTCTGTAAGTTATGTTTTAAAATGTTGTTAAATATTATGTGGTATAATAAACATGTGTATTAATTAGTTCAGTCTATTTTTTTGTATTACTTATATTTTCGATAAGTTTATATTGTCATCAAAAAAATAAATTTTAAAAATCCACATTTTATAACTCAAAGCTTTTGTGAAATGATTTTCAGATTTTCAGATTCTAGTCGAAAATGTGATGCCCTATGGAGGGTGTTACATTAGTTGGTATCAGAGCACAATTAGAGTCTTTTGGGGTTTCGTGGTTAGGTTTGTCTTGTTTATGCGATGTGACTCTTTGTGCTTGGACTCTAAAAGGAGACAATGTTTGTGTGAAATGGTTACATCTGGTTTCCATTGTATTTTGATTCGTCTGTTTTTGAAGAGATGACTATGACTCGTGATAGACAAAGAAAGGCGATGGCTCGTGATAGACGTACGCGTGTGGAAGCGAGACGTGATAATGGTGATATGATTGCAACTCTGGAGGTAATACAAAAAACGACTAATGTAATTACACAGCAAACTCAGAAGATTGTTTAGCAGTAAGAATTGATAGTTGAAGCTAAGATTTTGTTAGAGTTGAATCAGTCTCAGGATGTAAGACCTTATAATGTTGGACCATATTGGTTACGAAGAAGGAAAAATCGTAAGGTCAAGCGATTCCAGCAGAAAACGTATTCGAAATCACTGGGAAGTCAACAACAGAAGCAATCTCGTGGAGGAAGTACTAGTAGTAGCAGGTTTGGTCTGACCGTGACATCCGCACCAAAATGTTGGAAGTGTTACAAAGGACTGTACAATCAAATGAATCATCTGTTTCAAGTGTGGGCTGCTCAGACATTTTGCTAGAGAGTGTTTTCCACTAAAGATGAAGTCCTCTGTTAGTAATGAACGTGCTTCGACATCTCAAGTTGAATGGAGCGTCGATTCTCCAAGTGGAGCAAAAGCACCCCAGACTGAAGATCTAAGCAAATAAGATTGTGTCACAGGAAGTGTTCCTTTGACTGTACTGTATAATTCTGGAGGTAATACATTCCTCTATGGCATATGATCGTGTAGATCAATTAAAGTTATTTGTGCCTTCATTATCTTTTGACTTAGTTATTTCTACTTCTATTACTAAAACCTTTGGTTGATAACTTGAGTTTCTTAAATCATCCTAAGTCTGTTAAATGAATGGATCTTTTTTGTTGATTCAAATTGTTTATCTCCTTCACAAAATAGACGCGATCTAAAAATATGGATCGGGTATTTTTCCAACCATCCATGCTTTGTTAGACCTGTCGTTGAATTATTCAACTTAAAAAGCCCACTTCTAAATTCATCAGACCACATCAATTTCTCCATTGGATAGGTTCAGTGGTATATTAGATTATTTTACCTTCTCTTTTCTTTCTACATCTTCATGATATTTTTCATGTGTCGCAATTGCGAAAATATACTCTTGATCCAACCCATTCTTTTATGGTTGATTGACTGTGTGGGTTAATTAGAGCTATTAGTATCTTCGTTACCTTTTGACTTATCTATTTCTACTTTTATTACCAAACGCATTGTTACTATCCAATTCCTTAAACAATCTTTTCTGTTAATCTAAATTGTCTACCTCTTTCATGAGATAGACGTGATCTTAAGAATAGATTAGTTATCTTCCAACCATATCCTATAAGTTGTTTCAGTAAAATTTTAGTGTCCCAGAAAAACTCATTCTTAAAATCGAGCAACATCAAATTCTTTGTTGGACATGCTTGGTAACACATCGGATAGTTTTGCTATCTTTTCTTTCTAACCTTCATAATGTCCTTTTATATATTGCAATTGCAAGAAAGGATGTTCCTAGTCCAATTCATGTCATGGTATCAAATACAGTACTGTTGAAAACGAGAACTTGATTTGTGAGACACTTCTTATTAAAAGCAAAGGCATGAGAGTGAAGCGGTACGAAGGCAAGGAAATTTCAAGTGATGTTGTTCGGAGTGGTGAACGTTCCTGCAATATTCATAGATTATGATAGTAGAATCTTTCGTCCTTATCTAGACAGAATTGTCATTATCTTTATTAACGATATTCTGATCTATTCTCGAAATCATGAGGAATATGCTGAATATTTCAGTGTGGTTCACCAAGTCTAAAGGAGGAGCAGTTATATGCTAAAGTTATCGAAATGTGAATTATGGTTGGATGAAGTGTAATTTTTGGGCCACGTGATTTAGAGGAAGGAATTGAAATGGACGCGTCAAAAGTTGAAACAATTCTTGAATGAGAAAGACTGAATGTTGCATTGGGAATCCGTAGATTTGTAGGATTGGTCGGTTACTATCGAAAAGTTATTGAGAGATTTTCCAAGATCGCAAGACTTCTCACCCAGTTTACCGGAAAGAAGTTACATAAATTGATACGTACAAGAAAAATTTTTAGGAGTTGAAAAGGTGCTTGACTACTTCACTGGTGTTAATCTTACCTGATCTCGGCGAATCTTTTGAAGTGAACCGTGATGTGTCACATCAGAATTTATGATGTGTGCTTATGCAAAACCGAAAAGTTATAGCGTATGCTACAAGGCAACCGAAGGTGCATAAAGGAAACTACCCTACGCATGATTTGAAAATTGGCAACGGTTGTGTTTTCATTAGAGAGGTTGAACATGAGGCAAAGAGTTTACGTTGGTCAAAGTAATCTGGAATGACGTAGGCGGAGATACAACATGGGAACTGGAGGACAAGATGAAGGAGTAATACCCTCATCTGTTCTAAGGTATGCAAGTTTCGAGGACGAAACTTCTTTTTAGAGAGAGAGTATTGTAACACCCCAAAATTTAGTTATTTGACAGTAATGACAGAATTATAATGTTTTGTAATTTTTGTATACTGTAAAATTATTTTGATTGTTTTGTGATTGTATTTGATCGTTTTGTGTGATTTGCTACGTGTCAGGAAAATAATAGTTTTCGGGCAGGGGAAAATCTTTACGTATTTATTCGGAACCAGGGAATCTTACAAAACCCAATTCCGAGAGATACATGACATAATCTTTTAATTTTTAGAAATTATCTGTGGAATAAAAATATACTATATTTTTATTTTATAACAAATAAATATTTACTATTTTGTAAGCAATAATGTTCTGTTCATTGAGTAATAATTTCTGTAGTAATTGTTTAGGAAATATTTTTAGTGGACTAATAGGAATTAGTCAAAATAGATGGCTTGAATTTCTAAACCAATATAAATTAGTCAACAAAAGTGACAATCAATAGGAAACAAGTTAGTAACCACCTAACCAATGGAAATGCTAGTCAACAAAGAGGGCTTGACATGATTTGCACCCTTGGATGACAAGGCTTAGTAGACAAGCTTTGAACATCAACCATTGATCTAATCAACAGTTAAGAAGCAAACTTAGTGAAGAAGCATTGGATGATCGCCATTAATTTAATCAACGGTGTGAGAGTAAACTTAGTTAGGAAGCTTTGGATGTTCACCATTGATCTAATCAATGGTTATAAAGACAAGTTTAATAAGGAAGTTTAGGATATCCACCCTTGATTTAATCTACGGTGGAGATTGGTCTCACAAAGTGGCTAAGACCATTTGTGACCCTTGGATGGAAAGAAAGTAGAGAAGATCTTGACCCTCCATTTTTGAAGATGCATCTAATGATTAGGATTTCAAGGAGGAGAGGTCTAATGGCTTAGATTTGATCATATCACTTGAAAGCTTCTACCAAAGATCCACTATTAATTTAATCAATGGCTCTTGAAGCCTAAAATGGTGGCTAATATATTTAGACATCACCTTAGTGTACAAGGGGGGAAGTCACGGTTTTGGAGGCTAAATAGCTATAGGAAATGTTTTGATTCATTTCATTTTCATCTTCATCATCTTCCTAAACCAAGCTTCACAAAATTCTCTCCATTTCTCAAGAACACTCCACGGCCAAACCACCTTGCACCACCCTCCACTCTTCAATAATTTCTATCAATATCATTTCTTGAATCCTTACCTTATTTCAAGACACTTTGTAGTTGGAGTCTTGATCAAAATCATCCATCTTCAAGGAGTTCTTTCAAAGCCAAACACAAAAACTCTTACCTTTCCTCTCTAGAGAAACTCATGGCCAACCACCATAGAAATACCTTCCAAGCTTCAATAATTCTATACAACCTTAGATCTTGAATCTCCATGAAATTCTAAGGAACTTTCATGTTGGAGACTTTCCCTAATTCTTCCATCTTCAACCTTGTTCTTCAAGCTAAAGATTGAAGCTTTATTGGTGAAGTTCATTTATCTTCACTTTTCTTTTGATTTTCAAGGTTCTAACCATGATTCTAATCCATGGTTTTCTTATTCAAGTCTTATGTATATTGATTATGTGTGTTTACTTTGATTTTTAAGAAGCTCTTGGTGGTGAAGGATTTGTACAAGAAGCAAAGCAAAGAACTTTGGAGGTTTCTCCAAGAGGTAAGAGGGAGATTACTCTCATCAACCATGTGTTGGTGGTGAGGAGTGGAATTGTGTGTGGTGAAATATCCATAAGGATTTATTCACTTGATTATTTAATGCTTTCCTATTTGTGGTTGATTGTATTTGTAAGCATATCTATAGTTTTAAAAATATATTGCATGTGTTTATAGATGTATGAATATTATTGTAGGATATGAATAATATGCAAGGAGTGCTTGAGTGTTCCAAAGAACATAAAAGAAGCTTACGACTTCTCCAAGAAAAAGAGAACTAAAATGTTCTCAACCATTTTTTAAAACAATGATTTAATGAATTTAGGTAAAACAATGAATTTGAAAATGATTTAGAAGATAGAAAATGATTTAATGATTATTTGTAAAGAACATGTTGAGTTTCGGCTAAAATGCCATACAATGTCTATTTGATTTCCAAAATTATTTTCTAATGACGATTAAGTAGTTAACTTGAATAGAATTCAATTATAATGAATTTTTGGATAACAAAATAAATGGTTCTAGTTTTAGAAATCTAAATTAATGGAATTAATTATAAATAAAATGAACACTTGAAAATTGTTAACGTAGAGCTCACCTTTGAGTTTTGAAGCACGTTAGTGAGTTTCAAAGTGTAAACAATGGTTATAATTAAAGCAAGTTAATTTTTAAAGGAAAACGTAGAAAACACCTTTTTAATAAATTTTCTAGACAAAATACTGTCAAAATTTACTAGAAACGAACAAATAAAAGAGGAAGTTTTATAATATGTTTATAATGTGAGGAAAATGTTCTATGTAGTTTAAAAGTACTAGAAATAGCTTACGCATTTTTAAAATAATGATTTTTAAGCTTTACAGTTAAGAAAACGATTTAAAAATCTTACGCGATTGAAAAAATGATTTAAAAACATTATGCGGTATTTACAAATGTCAAAATATTTACGCGATTTAAAAACGTTTGTAAAAGTGAAGTGATTGTGAAAACGAGATAAAATTTTTATGCAACTAAATGGAACAGTGAGTTTTACTATCAAGTCAAAGTGGTGGACCCGGACATGTTGAGATATGGTACTGTCAAGTGGAGACGTACTATACTTTGGAATATTGAGACTGGGGGTATTTTTGTTATTATGGTTTATATATATGCATTGAGTTGGTATGCATAGTCGATGGCTGTGATGGCTTTTGTTGTTTAGGAATGAATGAGAGCTGAATACTGTGATCCAATGGGGGATCTACTGGGGATGTCAGGGCGCAGTGATTCATAGTGACCTGTTTGTCACATTATATACCTGCCCATGATAAACCATTGCAATGCACTGGCGTATGTCCCGACAAGCACTATTTATGTCTCGCATCTAGCTTAGACTGTCATTATGGGTGGCAGATCTTCTGGATCATTCATATCCGAAATTTGTTTAGCTCCTAAAACCTGTTCTTCACTCTAAAACCAAACATTTTGAATTGGATTTGTATTTTGTAAGAGAAAAAGTGGCTCAACAAATCATAAGGGTAGTTCACATACCCCCAGCAGAACAAGTAGCAGATGTTCTCACCAAACCACCATCTAGCTCTCAGTTTCCCTTCATGAGAAACAAACTCAGAGTTGAACACATCAACTCGTTGAGTTTGCAAGGGGAATGTAAAGGATAACAAGTCAGCAAGTTAGTTACTCTGACAATTAGAGTTTGTTAGCTTACAGTTAAAGTTTGTTAGCTTTTTCTTCTTCATTCTGTTATAGCTAAGATGGTTAGTTAAGCTTTACTATATAATCAGAGTTATACATCACATTAATGCATTGATTCAGTTCATCACGTTTTCTCTCAAAGTTTCTGTTCTCTGATATACTATCAGCTTGAGTGCTGATACCTTTATCCACCTACTCTTAAGTAGCCCCCTTGTCATTTTATATCCTTAATCCTCTATAAAATGCACCATTGGCTGATCATTTGGTGCTCTTAGTATTAGGCTTAGTTTTTAGAAGTTATAGTTATACTTGTTTATTGTTTTCCTTTGTTGTAATTTTCTCTTACTCTAAATTGAAGTTATTTTCATCTTTCTCTTCTTCTCTTTTTCTTTCTTCTTATCTATGAGTAACTAAATCTTCATCTTGCTTGGGTGAAAGAGTGAAGCTCTTGGTAATGAAATAAGGTTATATTATTATATTTCTTGTGCTTAAATGATATATTATCAAATGGACATCATATGTGTTATATTTTATTTCCAATCAATTTAGAAATCTTCTGTGTATAATGGAGATCTTGATTTATTGTAGACAATAGGATTGACACAGTAAATGCTTGAACTCATTTACAAATGTTGGTAGATAATTAAAGGAATCATAATATGATTACATATATAATTGAACTTTGAATGTTTTATTTTCCGATTGGAACCTCCGTTATGTATGGATTTCAATTGAGTTATAAAGAAAAATAATCTTGCATTTAATTTATTACCAAGAGTGGATCTCCTAACCCAAGTAAGATCTTAAATTCATTTGTGAACATCTTTTATTACTTTTGGTGTTGTGACAAATCATTTTCTTACAACAATTAATTTTTCTTCACCAATTCCCTGTGGATCGACCTTGGACTCCAGATAAATTTATTACTTGAGATAACCTGCACTTGGGTTTGTATCATTTAAATTCTGCAGTCATCCATCAAGTTTAACTGATAGCAAAAGACGCGATAACTAATGTGACAGATGTTTTGATATTTCATGGATTAAGTTATCAATTTTTTAAAATTTGTAAATAATGTGACTGGTGTATGCAATTTCAGGAACTAAAATGAAGATTTATTCTCTTTTATGTCTAATGAGCACTTTTTTTTAGTGAAATTTAATGAGAAAATTAAAGAACCAACTACAATGTTTATTGTTTTTCTTCTATGTGAAGAAAGTTGTTAACGATTTTCTTGTGAGCATTAAAATATTAAATACTAAGTTATGCAAATATACAAGAGATGTGGTTGGAGAATATCAAAATCATAACCAGTATCATAACCATATATAAATATAAAAGGAAAGAGTTAGTTTCTAAAGTTATATAATTAAAAATGTCAAAAAAAAGTGAGACCTAAATTAAATAGTATAATTAAAATGTAGAGACCTAAATTAAATAGTATAATTAAAATGTAAAAAAAAAGTGAGACCTAAATTAAATAGTATAATGCATGAGATTGTATATAAATATACACGATAATAAAATAATAGTTGGTAGGTATATCTAATTATCTATATCAGTGGAACAAGTCTTTGATAAATAATATTGAATGTGTAGATGTAATTCTAGAAAACATTTAATTTGACAAAATAGTATTAATTTTGATGCAAGCACGTTATTTAGTAAAATTAAATTTTAAATAAATGTGGTTCTTTACTTGATTCACCAATTACAAAATGACATAATTTCGTTATACCATTGACTTTTGACCGCCAATCACACTATTATACTTCAAATGGTTCTTGTTTATATAGATGAAAAGGAATTCTAACCATTTAATTTTAAATAAATGTGATTCTTCACTTGGTTCACTAATTACGGAATGATATAATTTCGTTATAACATTGATTATTTACCGCCAATCAGACTATTGTATTTCAAATGGTTCTTGTTTATATAGATGAAAAGGAATTCTAACCTTTTGGCCATCTGAAATGAGTTATTCTAACCTAATTCATACACCCGAAATTGGTTTTGGACTGCGTGTGGACATTGAAAACTACCCTCAATTTTATATTAACAAGTTGCTCTCTCTTGTGAAATCCCACCCCACCTTCTATCCTTAGACATATAAAATGTTTTGGTGGCAGTAAGTCAACAGGAGTTATGTATATTATAATCCATTTCAAACCTTATATAATTTATCGTCATGATTAAATAATTAGACAATTTGCATAATGTGCGTTGGATATTCCAATGTTTTATGGTAGTTTTATTAAAAAACACGTAGTTGTTTTATGAAGAAATAATAGAATGTTAGCAAGGTTTGTGTTTTTCTCTTAAAGGAAAAGCAAACTAATATTGTTTTGTCTATTGAAATAAATTGACTCAACAAGTTTTTCTTTTTTAAAAAAATATTTTTCAAACTGAATGCTAGAGCACCGAATCTATACCATATACGCATACAATATTTTGTTTGATATGTTTTTATATATATTTTGAAATTTTATGCACGTAATCCATTTTTAATCTAGAACAAGATAACCTAAAAAATAGGTCCATTGTAGTTTTATATTGGTGGAGTATTTGCAATGTTCCTTTCATCTTTTAATTGCTGCACTTCATCCTATTAATTTAATATTTCCACATTTATTTTACAAGTAAAACTCTAAAATTACTATTTCACCCCCCCCCTAAAGTTTGGTATATTAAGTTAAACAAGATAATTACATGTCTTAATCAAAAAACAAAATGCCACTTGCATTATAAATTATAAAGTCATATATATATATATATATATATATATATATATATATATATATATGAGATCGATTTACACTAGTATAAGTCTTTTTTGACTTACACTCATTTTCAATCGTTAGATCCACTTTTATCTAATGGTTGAGATTATTTCATTAAAAATAACCATTAGATAAAAGTAGATCTAACAGTTAAAAATAAGTGTAAGTTAAGGTGTAAATTAATTTTTCCTCATATATATTCTTTGAGTTGTTTGGAATACTTAAGTTGCCCATTTAATGAGTATATTTTTGTGTGCTCAAACTCTGAACGGGAAAAACAGCTTCTCATCCTGTATTATTATGTGCCAATAAAGGATGCATTCAGATACGTGAATCATTAGTTTGACTGTGAATCCAGTTGAAATTGAGCCGATAAAATTGCCATTTTTTTTAATGATACGATTGTCAGATTTACTCTATTCAAACAGTTCAAATTGATTGGATTTTATGTGAACCACCAAGTTTAACTTAAAAAATAATTGTTAATGGGGTTGGTTCTGGTTAAGCTTCCGTTTATAACAATAACATAATTTAAATTTGAATTTTAAATTTTCATATTAGTAGATAATATATAATCTCATAGTAAATTTTAACTGAAGTTAATAATTTGCTCTGAACTTATAATAAGAGAATCTTCTCTTACTTTAAGTTTTTTTTTAAAAAAAATTTAGAAGTGGCTAAACCTACCATGTATTACTCATCTTATCGGCTCTTGACCTTACATGGTTACACCTATCAAAGTGTCTTAAAAATATGACCACTTCACCACTATGCCACAGCTTACATGTTCCAAAAACGAACAAAACTGTACAATGGAAGTGCAAGACCCATTTTGGAAAAAAAATGTATCTTGACTTGAGATCTTCACGCAGAACAGAATATCCTCCTCCACCAGAAAATTGGAAGTTCCTTCTGTTTGGTGGCAACTTGGAACACCAGACAGCAATAAGACCTGCCTTTCTCTATCTTTCGTTGTCTGCTTCACACGTTATCTAATTGGCATACTTTGTCAATCATGATATTGATGATAATCATAGACAAATTCCATTCTGCCACTACTGGCCGCCCCTCCCCTCAAACCCCAAAAGTAAACGCCTCAATTTTTATTAATGGGAAGCATCACCACTGGTCCTTTTATATTTCCCCAGTTGTCAACGTCACCCCCACTCCCTCTCTCTCTTACCCTTCATTTTGCAGGGTCAATGGATTGTCATGCTCATTCCCATGCCATCCCCAACACCCCAAAAATCTCTTACTAGATTGGCTCATGTCACCCTTATGTCCCCCTTCTCCTTCCTCTTCATCTTCATCTCCTCATCCTTTTGTATACTCTTTCATGAAGAAGAAGCATCACAAAGACTCCATTTTTACCTTCTGGGTATCTGTTGTTCTGATGACACAGGCACAAAAACCAACGAGTTCAACAACCCCATCAACATCAACACCACCCTTTCCCTCTGCATATTCCATTTACATGGTTCCCAACTTAATGGTCTCTGTCATAATAATACCGTTACTTCTGTCCTTGTTGGTAGTTCAAGTCTCCTCTTGTAACCAAATTGATAAAGCCTCTCTCTTGGCCTTCTCTGGGAACATATCCACTTCTTCCCCATACCCTCCTCTCAATTGGTCTGCTTCTGCTGATTGCTGCAATTGGGAAGGCATTAACTGTGATGGGGATCTTAGAGTAACCCATCTTTTGCTACCATCTAGAGGTCTCACTGGCTTCATTTCCCCATCTCTCACAAGCCTCACTGCTCTCTCTCACCTTAACCTCTCCCATAACAGGTTATCTGGTAATCTCCAAGACCAGTTTTTCTCACTGCTTAATCACCTTCTGGTTCTTGATTTAAGCTACAACCATCTCTCTGGTGAATTGCCATCCTTTGTTGCTGATAACAGTAGTAGCAGCACTAGTGTTATCCAGGAGCTGGATTTGTCTAGCAATTTGTTCAATGGAACACTCCCACCTTCTCTCCTTCATCACTTGGCTGCTGCAGCAGCAGGAGGGAGTTTGATATCTTTCAATGTTAGTAACAACAGCTTCACAGGTCAAATTCCCACTTCTCTCTTTTGCATTAACGACCATAACTCCTCCTCTCTCAGATTCTTGGATTATTCCTACAATGATTTCGATGGTACCATTCAGCCTGGACTAGGAGCATGTTCCAAGCTGGAGAAATTTAGAGCAGGTTTCAATTTGCTATCCGGAACACTACCAATTGATATTTTTGATGCTGTTTCTCTCACAGAAATCTCATTGTCCCTCAATAAACTCATTGGAACAATTGGTGATGGCATTGTTAGCCTTACCAACCTCACAGTTTTGGAGCTCTACTCCAATTATTTCACAGGCCCTATCCCTCCGGATATTGGTAATCTCTCCAAATTGGAACGGCTACTCCTTCATGTCAACAATTTGACAGGTACTCTGCCCCCATCTCTGATGAACTGTGTCAATCTTGTGGTGTTGAATTTAAGGGTCAACAACTTGGAGGGAAACCTCTCAGCATTCAATTTCTCAGGATTCCTCAAACTTGCTACACTTGACCTTGGCAACAATAACTTCACTGGTATTTTACCACCAACCCTATATGCATGCAAGTCACTTGCAGAAGTAAGGCTAGCATCTAATCAGCTTGAGGGACAGATTTCACCTGAGATACTCGGACTTCAGTCCTTGTCTTTCCTCTCAATTTCTACCAACAATCTGAGGAATGTCACTGGGGCTCTGAGAATACTTACGGGCCTCAAGAAGCTTAGTACCCTTATGCTCTCTAAGAATTTTTTCAATGAAATGATACCAGATGATGTAAACATAATAGACCCAGATGGATTCCAAAATCTCCAAGTTCTAGGCTTGGGTGGTTGTAGTTTCTCAGGGCAAATTCCTGGCTGGCTTGTAAATCTGAAGAAGCTTGAGGTCTTGGACCTGTCCTATAATCAGATTAGTGGTTCAATTCCTCCTTGGTTGGGTACACTTCCTCAACTTTTCTACACAGACTTGTCTTTTAACGACCTTACAGGAATATTTCCTATTGAGCTCACAACACTCCCAGCACTAACATCACAACAGGCAAATGATAAAGTAGAAAGGATTTACTCGGAGTTACCCATCTTTGCTAATGCCAACAATGTTTCCCTGCAATATAATATGTTTTCCAATCTACCACCAGCAATATATCTTGGAAACAACAGCCTCAGTGGCAGTATCCCCATTGAGATTGGCCAACTGAAATTCCTTCATCAGCTAGGCCTGAGCAATAACAACTTCTCTGGCAATATACCAGTTCAAATTTCAAACTTGACTAACTTAGAGAAACTAGACCTCTCAGGAAACCAACTATCTGGAGAAATTCCTGATTCACTCAAAAGATTACATTTCTTGTCTTTTTTCAGTGTAGCATACAATAATCTTCAAGGACAGATACCAACTGGTGGTCAATTTGATACTTTCTCCTCCTCCAGCTTTGAAGGAAACCCACAATTGTGTGGTGCAGTTATTCAGCACTCTTGTCCTTCTCAACAAAATACTAATAGTACTGCAGCTAGTCGTGGCTCAAACAAAAAAGTAATGATTGGACTTATCAGTGCAGTCTGTTTTGGCATTACTTCTATTGTGACAGTGTTGACACTGTGGATACTCTCCAAGAGGAGGATAAATCCAGGAGGAGACCATGACAAGATTGAACTGGAATCAATATCTGCCTACTCCAGCAGTGGGGTTCATCCTGAGGTTGACAAGGAGGCTAGCCTAGTGGTATTGTTCCCCAACAAAACAAATGAAACCAAGGATCTTACCATATTTGAGATCTTAAAAGCCACTGAAAATTTCAGTCAGGCAAACATAATAGGATGTGGGGGTTTTGGTTTGGTTTATAAAGCAACATTACCAAATGGTACTACACTAGCCATCAAGAAACTTTCAGGAGATTTGGGGCTTATGGAAAGGGAATTTAAAGCAGAGGTAGAGGCTTTGTCGACAGCACAACATGAGAATCTGGTGGCATTGCAAGGCTACTCTGTGCATGGGGGCTTTCGGCTTCTGATATATAGTTATATGGAGAATGGAAGTCTGGATTACTGGTTGCATGAAAAGGCTGATGGTGCATCTCAACTTGATTGGCCAACTCGTTTGAAGATTGCAAGAGGGGCAAGTTGTGGTTTGGCTTACTTGCATCAGATATGTGAACCACACATTGTGCATCGTGATATAAAGTCAAGCAATATACTCCTTGATGAAAAATTTGAGGCACATGTTGCTGATTTTGGGTTGTCGCGCTTGATTCTTCCTTATCATACTCATGTTACAACTGAACTTGTAGGTACATTAGGTTACATTCCCCCAGAGTATGGACAAGCCTGGGTGGCTACTCTAAGAGGAGATGTGTACAGCTTTGGGGTTGTCATGCTTGAGCTGCTCACTGGGAGGAGGCCTGTTGATGTATGCAAGCCAAAAATGTCAAGGGAGTTGGTTGGCTGGGTTCAACAAATGAGGAGTGAAGGAAAACAAGATCAAGTCTTTGACCCTCTTCTGAGAGGGAAAGGCTTTGAAGGAGAGATGCTGCAGGTACTTGATGTGGCCTGCATGTGTGTCAACCATAATCCTTTCAAGAGACCAAGCATCAGAGAAGTTGTTGAATGGCTGAAGAATGTGGGATCAACCAACCAACACAGGAATAAAGACTAGAGAGAAATGTTTGTGCTTCAACAAATCTTTGACAGTAGATATGTATACTTGTGCAAAAAAATTTTGCTTTTCTATAAATACGGATTATCATTTTTACCACTGTAAATGTTGACTCTCCCTGTCAGAATATTGTTGCTTGCAAGATTTTGTGAACTATATTATGTGATGCTCCATTTTCAACTGAAGAACTTCCTATTCTAAGAACTAATGTCATTGCTTAGGCAGAAACTATTCCTTCACAAGACAACAGTTTCTAATAAGTCATTTTGATGATGAATACAGCATCATAGACTCCTCAAGCCTTTGTTATATCAATTCTTGTTTTACTTCTCAATCTTAATATTGCAGTGCTACAACTTACGGATTTTAATTATTACCATTCACTTTATTAAACGCCAAGCATTTTTATTAGAGAGAATACGAGAAGTTTAAGTTCATAAGGAAAAAACTTGCCAACTTTACATTTATACCTAAAGCCATCCAGCACAAGACCGTTTACTTGATTCTTTTTGTCAAATTATAGTGTTAGACACTACACATATCAAGAGCAATTGAGCTGAATGTTAACTGGTGTAACAAATTCCATGCTCTAACCTCACATTTCTGTTTATCTCTTGAATGCTTTTTGTTAGATTTTATTATACAGATTTATTCTTTTATTATACAAATTTATTTCTTATAATTTAATTTTAATTTTAGACAAAATCATTATTATCATTATTAGTTTATATAATGTATATTATATATATGCATACATATAATAATATTCAAAAATATTATTTATCTTTTAAGTGATATCAGAGATCCGAATCTAGAAGCCTTTGTTATTTCTATTATAATCAATTTTCATTGTTGATCGGACCGGCCATTATTGCTGGTTTAGAGCCAATTTTCATTGTTAGGATTCTACCAGTCTTCATTACTGCCTTCAATAACTCTGGTTTGTAAGGTGGGTCCTTACCCACTTGATCTTATCGCCACTGCCTGCCTCCCCTTCAGCCACCTTCTTTGCCACCGCGTCACCCACCATCTCCGCCTTGGGATTCTTCTTCACCGCCATCCCACACTGCGTCGTCAGCCGCACCCATAAACCATCACCGCTGCCCAGATCCAGTCACCAGCTGCGAGTCGCACCAACACGCGTCACCGTCAACGAGCCGTACCGCAACTCTGTGCCCTTTTGTTCCTCGTTCCTGACCTCCTTTGTGGCTGCGTTTTGAACGAAAGCTAGACCCAAACTCACGCTAATTTCGTGAAGGTTGACTAGGCCACGCTCTTCGATCTCATTCTGGCTGCAAACTACTTACGCTGATTTCGTGAAGGTCGACCAGACCCAAGCTCACTGCTGTTCGCTTCATTGTTGCTCGCTGCTGTTCATTTCTTGCACCATTGTTCAGCCACTCACTTTCCATCTATTCCTATTAAGCAGAGTTTACAATCTAGTGTATTTGGTTGTGAAGCTTTTGTTTATGTACATCACCATAATCGTAGTAAACTTGATGTCCGTGTTGTCTAATGTATTTTTTTAGGTTATGCTACTGACAAGAAGGGATGGGGTACAAATGTTATCATATATTAAGTCATCATTTTTTCGTCTTCATATATGTCACTTTTTATGAAAATAAATTATTTTTAACTCGTCCTCTGCTTTAAGAGAAGAACACTCAGGAAGCTAAGGATGAATTATTCTTTTCTTAATCCTTCCTTTCTTTATCATCTGACTTTACACAGGAATTAGCATCATCTTCTAATATCTTACCTGAACTAATTAATATTAAGACCAAGGCTAACATATCAAAATTGGTGTATCAAAGAAGAAGGAAACTCGAATTGACCCAACAACTTTAGGCGTCCGAACCAACAGTAAGTACTAAAGATACAAGTTCTCTTGTCTCTGAATTCTCAATTTTTGAACCTAACTCAAATAATACTGTTTATGAATTTGATAGCATGTCTTTGAATGATTGTGAACCTGACTTAGATGACTTACCCATTGCATCGAGGAAAGAGAAAATGTATTGTCTCAATCTCAAGTATCCTATTTCTTAATTTGTCTCTTCCAAATATCTTTTCTTGCAACACCAGAGTTTTATTTCAACCATAAATTCTATCAAAATCCCAACATTAGTACAAGAAGCATTAAATGATAAGAATTGGATTCAAGTCATGAATGAGGAGATGGGTACATTGAAAAATAATGGAACATAGGAAATTGTTGAGAGACTAGGTGACAAAAGACCAGTAGGGTGTAGATGGATATATACTTTGAAATATTGGTCTGATGGTACACTAGACCAGTATAAAGCAAGGTTAGTGGCAAAATGATATACTCAGACTTATGGAATTGACTATGAGGAGACATTTGCTCCAGTAGTCAAGATGAATACTGTAAGAATCTTAATCTCCCTTACTGCTCACTTAGAGGATGAAGTTTATATAGAAATTCCCTTGGATACGACTCTACTAGTGGAAGGAATAAATTGTGCTGGTCAAAGAAGGCTTTATACAGGTTGAAGTAGTCTCCTCGTGCTTGGTTTGGAAGATTCACAAAAACAATGATGTTCCTAGGATATAGACAAAGTCAAGGTGATTATACTCTTTTTTAAACATTCACAAGAAGGTAAACTCACAGTCTTGTTTGTGTATGTTGATGACATCATTATATCAGGAGATGATTTAGTTGAGAAGCAACTCCTAAAGAGGAAATTAACAGTTGAGTTTGAAATGAAAGATCTTGGAAAGCTAAAGTACTTCCTTGGAATTGAAGTTGTCTACTCCAAGTAAGGTATCTTCATTTATCAAAGGAAACACGTCCTAAATCTTCTCAAAGAGACCGAAAAACTTGGGTGTAAGGCTATCAGTGTACCCATTGAACAAAATCACAAAATGAGAAATGATGAAGAGAGTCCCAAGGTGGATAAAGCTCAATACCAGAGACTAGTAGGGAAACTGATATACATGTCATATACTAGACCGGATATAGCGTATGCTATCAATATTGTTAATCAATTCATGCATGATCCGCTGGAGAGACATAGACAGACTGTGGATCAAATTCTACAGTATCTTAAAACTACGCTTGGAAGATGATTACTGTTTAGAAATGGGGGAAACCTATCAATAGAAATGTATATAGATGTTGACTATGCAAGTTCAGTTACTAACAAGAGGTCAACATCAGGTTATTGTATGTTTTTGGGTGAAAATATAATAACATAGAGAAGTAAGAAATAGAATGTAGTAGCACGGTTAAGTGCAGAAGCTGAATTTTGAGTTATGACACAAGAAGTTTGTGAGTTGCTATGGATGAAGATCATTTTAGATGACCTGAAATTAAAGCGTGAAGCGCTTATGAAACTGCTTTGCGACAATAAATTAGCCATTAGTATTGCGTATAATCTAGTTCAACATGACAAGAAAAAACACATTGAGATAGACCAACACTTTATCAAAGAGAAATTGGATAGTTGACTCATAACCATAACATACATTTTTTCATGATATCAGTTAGCAGATGTATTAACTAAGGGATTACCCATAGAGCGTTTTCAAGATCTTCTTGTGTGTGAGAATGATAGATATCCATTAGAAAATGGAGATATCCATTCACCAATAAGCCCGGGGGAGTGTTAGACTTTTTGTACTTGATTTATTTATTGTAATTTAGCTCTAATTTTAAGTAAATCCATTCACCAGCATTGTTTGTTATTGTACAAATTTATTTATTGTAATTTAACTCTAATTTTAGACAAGTTATTATTGTTATAAGCCTATATAATATAAATCATACTTGTACAATTGTGATTAAAGAATAATATTCAGAAATATTATTTCTCATTCAAGCCTTTTGTATGCTTTAAATGAGTTACTTATTTCCGGGTAAGCAAGTGTTAATAGATTATAGATCAATGAAATTAGCCAGAATACATACTGGAACTTGACATCTCAAATTGAAGCGAATTTCACATTCCAAATGGTTTACTTTTGTTACTAAAAAAATGCCGCAAAGAAATTTGCTATCAAAAGATCTATGGATTTGCCTCAGCTCACACATAACAATTTGTTATGTTTTTTATTCTATGAATCAGTAGTGAAATGGATCATTAAAACAAATAACAGTTTATACACCGTTTGCCAGTGTTTCAGCATGTACATACGTCTATGGTCTTGGTTTTGTGTATACACCTGTGTGTAATCTGGTGACACTAGGACAGGGTCTTTCTGATGTTCTTTCAATTTAAAACCATCCATGTCCATTTTCTCTCTGCCTGCTATCTAAAAGAGAATTGATTGTGCTGAAGCAACCAAACTATGTTCTACCAGAAGAGGAAACACATATGAAATAAATCTTCAGATACTATGAACTTCTTGATTTGACAATTTATGATTATAAATAATTGACATTATAGATGATTTGAGAATTTGTACAGTGTAGATGACATGCTTTCTACTTTCTAGAACTGAACACTGACAGTTGTTTATTAGCAGCTAGCTTGAGTTAATTTCAAGTTTTATGTATGAAGAAGTACACAAAATCTAAGGCCAAAAAACAAAAACAGAAGTGCACGAAATCACTGAAGTGATGAATGGCCCAATGAAAGCACAATCAGCATTTTGATAATGATTTCTTATTTCTGGATATATTTTTTAGAAGGATGTGATATATACTCAAGAGAAACATGTTGGAAGCTTATTGGAGATGTAGTATCAGTGGAACTTGCTCATGATTACTTCTTGACTCTGTATCCATCTTTTTGGCTGTTTTGAGTAGAAACTAGAAAGTCTTTCTTGCCCATCAAACGTGAGTTTCATTTTCAGTGGTGGGGCAATGAACACATAATGGCTGAGCATGGAATTTGAAATTAACAATTTTCACCAAACGCAGATTCAAATGGAAAAATAACATTATGCCCCTCTAAGTGCATGAAATCATATCAAAGAAAGAGGAATAGAAAATAGTAGACCATAGTGGCTTAGGCACTTGCTTCCAATAGAACCCGCAAGTTTCCCCTGATAAGTACGGATAGCTGATATTCAGATTTGGGATCTTGTCATGTGCTAGAGTTTCAAATTAACACTAAGAATTCTAAGTTTTAACCCTAATTTTTACATGATATCCAATGCGACTAGGCTCTTAAAATTGAATTTAGAAAGTCATGTATAAATGAATGTAGATAAATAATGATCTTTAGAAATTTATAGTGTATTATTTAAATGTTTGTATTTTATACATATTTAAATTATCTCTTTTTATTTATAGTATTATTTTACTTAATTTAACTTTCTAAGGTGTAACATATATTTTAGAATATCTACACATTTAATTAAAGAAATTCTTTTGAGATAGCTCTGTCATGTTTTTGTTAGGCTACAGCCTATAAAATATAAATACTTGTTTGGCTAAGAATACTATGAAGGCTAAAGTCTAAAGACAACTTTGTTTTAGTGCTTTTGCCTGTTTGTGAATGTTGAAATTATGAAATACATATAAAAATTAATAATTTTTAATTTCTCTATAAAAGTATTTGTAAATATTTTTTTTGGTACAAATGAAAAATGAGAAAAATAGTCATCGCATTAGGAAGACGATTAAACATAATGACAATCTAGTTTTTTTTTTTTGCTCGCATTACACCAACAATGTTGCATACAAGTTGTCAAATCCCCAAATAACTCCCCATTTAAATTTGAACATGAGCTAAATGATCAAAAGTGGCATTATCTAAGAATTATATTTGGAAGTGTGTTATTTTTTTTCTGTAATATTTTACTTAAAAAGTTAGAGATTAATTTTTAAAATATAATTAGGCGTATAAATGATAATTTATTTTAATAATATTATTTTTATATATATAAATTTTAAATATTTTTTATTATAACTACATATTTAAAAAACTCGAATATTTTTTACTATCATTAATATTCATTGCTAGAAGTGTGTGTGTATTTTTAATATTAAGAAGTGTGTTATTTTATATATTTTGTTTTCAATAGTGATTTTTTTAAATGCAAAAGCATTAAAGTGATTTTTTTATTTGAAATTAAAGTGATATTTTGTTTAAATGAAAATCATTAAAGTGATTTTTTTGTATATTTTAAAAATAAATGAGTTAAAAGTGAAAATTAAAATCATATAAGTAGAATTATTTATCATATAATATTAAAAAATGGGTATTCCTAAAAGAATAAAGTAAATTAATTTTTAATAATGCTTAATTGTCAATAATGAAATGATCAGAACTACTTTGACTCAAAAAAAAAATAAAAATAAAATCAAAGATCAAGGAGGTACTGTGATCAAAGAAGAGACCCCATTCATTCTCCATTTTCTGGAAGATCAGTGATGAAGCAGCAGGAGTTGAGTGTGTTGCTGTGCCTCATATGGGCACTAACCCTCCTCTATGGCGAGATGTTCGCTTATTGGGTTCCACCCCTCTTCACCTGTTCCTGGCCCCATCTTCTCCGCACCACCACCCTTTCTTCTTCTTCTTCTTCTTCAAAGGTAACCATAAAGTCTTATGCTTTTCACTTCCTTCATTTTTGGGTCACACTCAATTTTTTAGATTGTTCACAGTTCACAACCAAAATTAGAACAATGAAGCCGCAGCTAAAAAAAATTATGGGTTTTGTAAATTATGAAATTTTAGACACTCTGGTAGCTGGCATTTTCAAAAATGAGTTTTTAGTTTTTACATGTAATAATTCTACCAAGGAATGTGGAGGGAATATGTGCTGGATCTATAAATTTTTATTTTTGTTGGAAATTATTTATGGGGTTTTGTGGAACATTGAAGAGTTTCATTATTCCTGGCTGCTGTAGCCAAAAAAATTACCCTAAACCAGCATGATTGCTTCTTTTACAGCACATTTAAAAATGTGTGTGCATTACACTTTCATATTGTAAACTTAATAAAATGCATAACTAACTAACCTGATTTTCTGAAATTTTACTTGCAGGTTTATACAGATAGTGGGAGTTATCAAGCTGATTATGTCAAAGTTGCTGTTATTGCAGATCCACAGGTGAACTTTTCTTCTCTTATGGTTATGGGCATATGGATATGTTCATGAAAAATATACTTGCATTGCATATGCCTCTTTATGCATATCTGTTAATGTATGTTTCTGTGGATTGTTCATCTCTCTTATCTTCTGACAATTTTTTTTTTCAAACATTAACAGCTCATGGATAAAACTTCTCTGCGTCTTCCTGCAAAATCACTTGCACTGGAGATTGCAGAATTCTACACTGATTTAAACATGCGTAGATCAGTCTTTGCATCTGTCCTGCCTTTCAAACCTGATGTCATATTGTTTTTAGGTGATTACTTTGATGGAGGTCCTTATTTATCAGATGAAGAGTAAGTCCTGAAAGTAAATATTTCTACATGTCGATTTGGCTTTCTACAAGTTTATAGTAAGTTTTGTTGTTATCTATTATGTCATGTATAATTTTTGCAATTAGACTTTTCCACCTGGGATGATTTTAGAGTTCAATCTAAACCTTTCATTTCAGAAAACAACATAACCAAGGAGCTGGTAACTTTCTATGAGTTGGATGTATATTTTTCACTTGAAATAGGTATTTTATTGATATGATTACGAGACGTACAGAAGTCTCCCTTTATAGGAGAAATATATACAATGAAAAAGGAAACACATATCTAAAACAGAAAGTTATCTCTAAAACAGAAAACTATCAATCAGAATATTCTAACTTAGGAAACTAACAATCTGATTAGAAAACAGAATATTTACAATAAATAAAAGAAGATATGTACAATCAATTAAGATATTATTCTCAATATCTTAATCAACACTCCCCCTCAAGCTGGTTTGAAAATATCTTCCATTGACAGCTTGCTAATTATATTGTCAAAAAACTTCTTAGGCAGCCCCTTGGTCAGAATCTGCTGTCTGATCTGTTGTAGAGATGTATGGTATACAGATCTGCCCATTCTCTATTTTCTCTTTGATGAAATGTTTGTCAACTTCCACATATTTATTTCTATCGTGTAGAACTAGATTGTGAGCAATAACAATTGCAGATTTATTATCACAGTACAGTTTCATTGGTGCTAGACTGTATACCTTAAATTCAGTTAACAAATTGTCAAACCAAAGAACCTCACAGATCCCTTGTGCCATTGACTTGGATTCGGCTTCTGCACTAGTTCTAGCAACCACGTTTTGTTTCTTGCTTCTTCAAGTAACTAGATTTCCTCCAATAAATGTGCAATAGCCTGAAGTAGACCTCCGATCAGTAGCACTGCCAGCCCAGTCTGCATCAGTGTAGACCTCCACTTGTAAGGATCCACGTTTCTTGTAAAGTAGTCCTCTTCTAGGAGACCCCTTTTGGTACCTCAAAATTCTGTTCACAACTTCAAAATGTTCAGGTCTAGGAGAATGCATAAATTGACTTACCATACTCACAGCAAAGGCTATATCCGGACGAGGATGTGACAAATGAATCAGTCTCCCAACAAGCCTTTGAAAATTGTCTTTATCCACTATTTCCTTAGCTTTGGCTGGTTGGAGTTTAGTATTGGGTTCAATGGGAGTTTCTGCTGCTTTACATCCTAGCAAACCTGTCTCACTTAACAAATCAAGAATATACTTTCGCTGACTAATGAATATGCCTTCTTTAGATCTTGCAAATTCTATTCCAAGAAAGTATTTTAAAGGACCAAGCTCCTTGATCTCAAAAACACCAGCCAGTTTTTCTTTCAAAAATTTGAGTTCACTGTCATCATCACCTATTAGAATTATGTCATCTACATACACAATCAAGACAACAATTTTACCATTCAAAGTATGTTTGTAGAACAGTGTGTGGTCAACTTGACTTTGGCAATAGCCAAGACCTTTAACTACAGTTCCAAAAAGTTCAAACCATGCTCTAGGGGATTGCTTTAGGCCATATAAAGATTTTTTCAGTTTGCATACTTTATTTCTGTCCAGATTTCCCTCAAATCCAAGGGGAAGAGACCTCTTCCAAATCCCCATTTAGAAAAGCATTTTTTACATCTAATTGGTGTAAAGGCCAATCAAAATGTGCAGCAAGGGACAACAGAATTATGATAGAATTGATTTTAGCTATTGGAGCAAAGGTTTCTTGAAAATCAACTCCATAGGTTTGAGTAAATCCTTTTGCAACCAGTTTTGTCTTATATCTTTCTACACTCCCATCAGCATTGCATTTAATTGTGAAAACCCACTTACAACCTACTGTCCTTTTATCTCTTGGTAAATTGACAATTTCCTGAGTTCCATTCTTGTTTAAGACATTCATTTCTTCCATAACTTCTATTTTCCAGTTTGGATCATCTAGAGCTTCCTTAATGTTTCTAGGGACAAACAGATTGGTAATCCTAGAAGTGAAGACTCTATGGTTCTGAGACAGATTTTGATAGGAAACATATTTAGAAATAGGATGAGAGGTGCTGAAAATTTTGGTATCTTTTCTAGTGCAAGTTCTAACACATTTCCTAAGAGCTATAGGAAAATCAGAATCTGAAACAAAATTAGAAAACTCAGTATTACCTGGAACTTCGAGGGAATCTGATTGTCCTTGTGCTGGAATGATGGGTTCAACAGTATTCAATTGTTGATTTCTCCGCGTGTAAACTTGTAGCTGCTTATTTAACTGTGGTATTTCTCCCTTTGTTAGTGAACCATCTAATGTTGGCACTGTGCTTTCATTTTCAGAAACCTGAACCATTGTTTCAATTGGAGAAACAGGATGCAAAATGGGACTGGGTAAAGATCTATGTAGAAAATTATCTTCATTAGTCTTTATCTCCCCCTGAAGAGAATTTTTAGTAAAGAAAGGTTTGGTTTCTAAAAAAGTGACATCCATACTGATATAGAGTTTTTTTGTTGTTGGATTAAAACATTTATATCCCCTTTGATTTGGAGCATAACCAGTAAAAATGCATTTCTCAGCTCTGGGTCAAGTTTTGAGCGAGAGTTACAGTTTAAATGAACAAAAACAGTACAACCAAAAATCCTTAAAGGCAAGTCAGCATACATCCAAGAAGTGGGATACACAGATTTGAATTTATTAAGAGGGGTCATAAAATGCAAGACACAAGTAGGCATTCTATTTATCAAATAAGATGCAATTAGGACAGCTTCACCCACAAATATTTAGGAACATTCATAACAAACATAATAGCCCGAGCTACTTCAAGTAAATGTCTATTTTTCCTTTCCGCAAGACCATTTTGTTGGGGAGTATTAGGACATGTAGATTGATGTTGGATCCTTTTTTTATTTAAGAAATCTCCTAAGAATCTATTGAAGTACTCAATCCCATTGTCAATACGAAGAATGCTTATTTTTGTATCAAATTGATTTTCAATCATATTGTAGAAGGTTTCAAATAAATTTGTCACATATGATTTATCACGCATTAAGTATACCCAACATAACCGTGTATGATCATAAATAAAACTCACAAACCACCTTTTTCCAAATTGAGTAATAATTTTTTAGGGACCCCAAACATCACTATGAATCAAACAAAAAGGTTTAGATGCACGATAGGGTTTAGGAGTATAAGAAGTGCGATGACTTTTGGCAAGAACACAACTTTCACATTGAAAAGATGAACAATCAACATTCTGGAATAAATTTGGAAATAAATGTGTAAATATTGAAAATTTGGATGTCCTAGTCTATGATGCCAAAACATTATTTGTTCTCAGACAGATTGAGAACTTATACCACTAAGACTTTGAGCTACTTTATCCATGGAGAAATCATTACTGAAATAGTAGAGCCCATTTACCATCCTAGCACTGCCAATCATCTTCCCCGAGATCTGGTCCTGAAATACACAATAAGAGTCTCAGAAAATAACTTGACAATTATAATCTTTACAAAATTTACTGACGGATAAAAGGTTACAGGAAAGTTTTGGAACATGGAAGACAAATTTTAAGTCTATGGTTGTGGATAGAGTAACAATACCTTTCCCTGCAATAGAAAAGAAACTACCATTTGCTATTATGACTTTTTCATTACCAGAACAAGGATAGTAAGATTTGAATAAAGAGGACAGATTGGTCATATGATCCGATGCGCCGGAATCAATGATCCAGGGTACTAGATTTAAGATACAAGATAAAGCACTAGAATTACTAAAAATACATGTTTGTGCAAGAGAGCCACTAGGAATACTGGATGATAAACTGGACTTTAGAAGTTGTAAAAGTTGATCAACCTGGCCTTTGCTGATAGAGCTCTTTTCAGCCTCATAAGCAGTAGGAAAAACTCTGTTGAATCTAGAACCTGGTTTGCTGTCCTTTAAATGTGCTGGTTTGCCATGAATTTTCTGGTAAGTTTCTTTCGTATGGCGTGGCTTGATGCAGTATTCACACCATACACTGTTTGACTCATCAGTCTTTCTTAGGTTGGAATAGTTGCTCTTGTTAGTAGAGGCATCAACAACCACCAATGCAGTGGTGTCAGTTCATGTTGTCTCTATTTTCTGGTGCTTTCCCAGCATAACACCTCTTCTAGTTTCTTCTCTTCTTACCTCGGAGAATACCTCACCAAGTGAAGGAAGAGTCTGCCTTCCAATGATCCGAGCCCGAACTTTATCTAGTTCATCATCAAGTCCAGCCAAGAACTTAAAGATTCTGCCTTCTTCTACAATCTGATAATGATGTTTGGCATCTTCAAGAGATTTCCATTCATAATTGCTAAACAGATCCAAATCTTGCCATACCCATTTCAGACTATTGAAATACTTGGTGACGTTGTCTCCTCCTTGCTTTGTCTCTCCAATCTTCAAGGTTAATTCATAGACCTGAGATTTATTCTCCATATCAGAGTACATCTCATTAACACTGTCTCACAGCTCTTTGGCTATAGGATAGCACATGTAGTTAGAACCGATGTCTTCATCCATGGAGTTAACCAACCAGGTCATGATCATGGAGTTTTTAGCATCCCAGGTAGCGTACTGAGGATTGTTCTTGGCTGGTGACTATCACCAGTCAAGTATCCAATTTTCCCTCTTCCGCAGATATACATGCAGACAGACTGTGACCAGCATAGGAAATTCGCACCATTGAGGCGAATTGTAGTGATTTGAATCGAGTGAGAGTCACCCATAGGAAACTTGAGTGCAGAACTCTGATTCTGATTGTTTGGCTGGTCTAAGACAGAGGCGTCACTCCTCTGGAGGCCATCGGAGCCTGAGGAAACGTCAAACATTACGATGGGAAGGATTAGGGCCGGCAGTGCTTATGCATAGCTCTGATACCAACTTGAAATAGGTATTTTATTGATATGATTAAGAGACTAACAGAAGTCTCCCTTTATAGGAGAAATATATACAATGAAAAAGGAAACAAATCTCTGAAACAGAAAGTTATCTCTAAAACAGAAAACTATCAATCAGAATATTCTAACTTAGGAAACTAACAATCTGATTAGAAAACAGAATATTTACAATAAATAAAAGAAGATATGTACAATCAATTAAGATATTATTCTCAATATCTTAATCGACATTTTCTTTTTTATTTTATTTGGTTCCAGAGAAGAATTTTTTGGACAAAAAGATCAAAAGAGAAGACAAAAGATATTTCCAGTCCCTCTGCATGTTTTACAAAGAAGCCCCTCTAAAAATAATCATCAGATGAGCACCTCAAAGAATCCAACTGAAAGTTTATATACATGAATATCTGATTGAAGACTTGAGCATTATGCTCAAACCAAATGCATGGCAATATCATGATGAATATTTGTTTTGTAATCGCAGATGTTTTGGCAACTTGGCCAGTGCCTAATATTTAATTTTAGCCCTTTTTTTCTGAATCCTGTATTTCAATTGATTATTTTATCATTACTTTACCTATTTAGCTTAGATTTCCATATTTTAAAAAAATAATTAGAAAAATAAGCTTAGATTGTTTTAGTCAACTTCTTTTAAATGATTATTGCTAAAGATTGGTCCCTGATTAATTTCAAGTAAATTGTGGTCTGACTCATCTATCTCAAAAAGACTATTTCCTTAGGCTGTATCTTTGGCGTGTTCGCCCAAATTTCCTAATATGAAATTCTTTTACAATCTTTTGGATGGACAGGTGGCAGGAATCTTTCAGTCGCTTCAAACATATCTTTGGTTTGAATGCACAGGGAAAATACACAGACTTACAAGTTTACTACATTCCTGGAAACCATGATATTGGCTATGAAATTCTTCATTCTCTAAAGCCAGAGGTATTTCAACATGTTATTGCAACTTTTGATGCCTTCCAAGAACTACAAGACTGCTTGCATTGACATGTATGATATAGCTATGAGGGAGTCAAAGGCCAAACACATGACTGAGAATGTAGTCACAGTTACATTGGACTCATGACTATATTCAAGGCCTTAGGAATGAGAATTTACATTTACTGTGCTTAAGGGTTGTTGATTTAAAATTTTGGACTTATTGACGATATATATGTATTGCTGATAGGCAAGATTTTGTACATGTATTATTGATATTATCAAAAGATGAATGTAAATGAAACAAGGCAGATTATGATTGGAACAATGAAATGCCTTCATCTTGTGTTGGTTGTGGATGTCACAGGGAAATTTTTGAAGTTGCTTGATGATTGATTTTGACAACTCTTATAAAATGACATTTGGCACTATGCTTTGTCAACTCTGTCAATCAAATCTATCTAAAGTGTTTCAGATATCTGTCTTTTTAATTGTGATTCATATAAAACAAGCTTTAAATCACATCTTAAGTTTATCAAAATGCTTTGTCAAGAGGTTTTATCCTCAAGTTTTTCAGTTCAATTTTACATAATTCACAATCTAACTTATGGAATATGAGGAATATATTTATTATTTTTGCTCTTTCTGTTAACTTTGTACTTTCCTTTGGTTTCTTGTTTGCTCGTAACATTTTTGTCATTACATGAGCATAGGTTATCCGACGCTATGAGGAAACATTTGGGATCAGGAACTACAGATTTGCAGTTGGAAAAGTGGATTTTATTGCTGTTGATGCACAAACTCTGGATGGTAAACTGGATTGTGCCTTATAAATTGGATCTGTCATGTTTCTTAAGTAGCATTGCTGTAATTGCTTGTACTCTTATTTTGTGGTACCAAGCTATCGCACTTGTATTCCCCTTCAGTGCATTATGTGCACCTGATTTAAGTTATCTGGCATATTCAAGTTTTATCGTTTGATCAATCTCTTCTCTGTCTCTCTTCTGTACCTTTTGCAATAGATGGTTTTGTATCCGTTTGCTGCCTCATCCCATTTACTATGTTTCACATGGAACTTATTCCTCCTTTGTCATGCCTTTAACAATGATTGTTTCTCCCTTTCGATAAGGCTTTCTTTACAGATTCTTTCTTTATTTCTTTCTTTGACAAAAGATTCTTTCTTAAACAAGCAATCATTAACTATTTAAGTTACCAACATAATTTATATAACTGAAATATTGTAAATTTCAGTCGTTTGCTATTTATATAAGTTACTGCTTGAGGAATTTAAAAAGGCTGAAATTACTGAACTCGTTATATTTTCTACAGGACATCCACAAAAGCATCTGACTTCCCAAACTTGGGAGTTTGTGAAGAATATCTCTGTCGGTATAAACTGGCCTATACATATAATTCGTTTTTTAGGTTGGATCATGCGTCCTATTATAATCTATATTTGTTTTGCACTTTAATAGATGATATTGTTCATCCAAGAGTCTTATTGACACATGTTCCTTTATATCGACGGGATGATACTTACTGTGGCCCTGATCGTAGTTCCCCAATTATCAATCAGGTAAAGTTTATTCCAGTTTTTTGAAGTGAATCTTTAGTAAGAATATTGTATGTTGTATGACATCTGCCCTCACAATAGTGTGGTGCAGTTGGTTGTGTCTGAATGTTTTCTTACCTGCCATTCTTGAAACTACTAATGAGTCTATCTTTCTTTAATTTTCAGAGGATATCTCGCACTGTAAATGGTAATACTAATGATATAACGTAAGTTATTTATCTTAAAAACCATGTGAGAAGCGTGAAAATTGCATCAACTGTGTAAAAGTGGCTCATAGATGTTTGACTTTTGGTTCATACAGGTATCAGAATTATGTTTCTGAGGATTCATCGAAGTACTTACTGGATACAATCAAACCTGTGAGTCATCTATCTTCTCTTTGGTCTCTTGTAAATGGCTATTCCACCCTAATATGGATGTGGAAATAGTTTTAATTCATGATGGATTTGCCAGGAATTTGTGTCTGTTTCATGTGTTTAGTGGGCTATTAAATTTATGTCTTTCAATTTTTAAAGACCTGGTGCTGTGGTGATAAAAATGCTTGGGTCATTTTCATCAAGTATTTTCTCTGCCAAGATGACTTGAAATTAGATAACTGAGAATTGAGGGGAACTGAGAGTGGAGACGATAATGAGGGTAACAACTTTCTGAGTTAACAGTTCTGGTTTTGGCAGAAGCTTATTTTGTCTGGCCATGATCACGATCAGTGCACCATCACCCATCAATCTAAATTTGGGCCTGTAAACGAGGTACGAACCTGATCTTCTCCTCTGGACAGTCTTCTTGAGTGTTTGGACACTTAAAACTGACAGTAGTGTGCAGCACACTCTAGGTACTATAAGTTGGCAACAAGGAAACTTGTATCCTTCTTTCATGCTGTTATCAGTTGGTAACTCAGCTCTTTCAAATGCTTCCATTCCAGAAGAGGCTTTGTTGACTCATCTATGTTACCTTCCAATGCAAACACACATTTACATATGGTACCTCTAAATGCTGATAATGATGTTAATATAATTTTCAACTGAGTTTTTTGAATCAGCTTTTTTTTAATGAATTCTATTTTGCTGTAATTGTCAGGTATATTGTGCTATTTCTTCTTACCCTTCTTGCCATCCTATTTTGGCCAACAAGTAGCACAAGTTTGTGGCATCAATGTTGGAGCCTAGTGAGCTATTGTAAACAACTAATAGCTTGCATCCTATCTAGAAGTGAAACAAAAGAGAAAGATGAGGATGCTAACTATGAATATGAGATGATGTGGGATGCAGAAGGATCAATGCATCTTGTAAAGAAACCCTTGAATGCATCTATTGTAAATTCGAATGAACGGAGCTTAGAGGAAAGGTAAACTTTGGCTTTCATATTCTCTGTTAATACTCTGTATATGGAAAATATAGTTTGCATCCTGTAGAAGTGTTATCTCTTGGTTTGTCATGATCATGAAACATAAAAATTAAGTATCCCCAACTCTGTTACCCATTGGAGACATAAAATTTTAGCATCTTCCATTTTTTTTCCCTGTTGTCAGGGGTAATGCTGTGATGCGGCCAACTGCTAGAAAAAATACAGCTCAGGAAGCTGATCTCTCTGTGAATGTGGATATGGCTTCAGGCATTGGGCTTGATCCTGTGGCAAGAATACCTCCCAGAACGGGCAAATCTCTGACAAAATTTACAATCCAAAGATTGTTACGCACAATCCGAATGCTGACCGTTATTGCAGCAGTGAATGTTCCTCTTTACATGTTCTTGCTATTCAAGGATTGGATTGACAAATAAAGACGAAATTCTTATTGGAGAGATATCATTCAGGTTTTACATTTGGATTTTTTTTCTTTTTTCTCTTAAAATGAAGATTTGTAGATCCAGTTAGATAGTTCAAGTAGGTGATTGCTATCAACATGATCTAATAATATATTGATGCTTTTGTATGTTTGCTAGGTAGCTTGAAACATATCTTTAAATTATTAATGACAAGGCCATACTTGATCATATGTAACATCTATAGTAGATGGCTTTGTGAGTTGAATCATTGTTTTTACTGCTGTTGAGATTTCCTAAACTCATGTCATTTGCAGAGTTTGCTCGAAGTTTACATAGGAACTCATTTGATTTTCAATTTCTTTTTTCATTTTGTTTATTTATTTTTGAATACTGTCTTGTCGTTCATGTCAGTAACATGTACACTAAAAAGAGTCGCAACTATATTAGCTATCCGTCATTAAATAATGTTATAAGAAGAAGAATGGAGATATGGATGGATATATATAACAATAGCAAGTGTTATATTGTATTCAGTTGTGCTATTTGCACATTTTTTTCCACACCACTTACACACATGGTGATTTACGTGTAAATATAAGTGGTAATCAATGCATATTATGTGATTACTGAAAATATTAATTGACGTGTAAATAATTAGTGATTAATGTGAGAATAATTGATGATTGGCATGTATTATGTGGTGACTCAATTACTAGTTATTTATACATTGATTAATGTCTCTAGTTACCACAAAATATATATTAATCACAATTTATTTATACGTGAATCATGTGTATAAATAGTGTGGAAAAATGTATGCAAATAGACTTTTCCTATTGTATTATATATGGCTAGAATGTGTATTATATAACGGTAATAACCCTGAGGTTTGTGGCATGTTCTATTATTGAAATGGGACAACTTTCTCTCGTCCTAAATGTTGTCATGACAAAAATAATATGACTAAAATGTGTATTAGATGTTTCCATGTTAAATCCTAAACCAATCACATCTGATTTCTTACATTGAATTAAAAACCTATTAAAAACTTTTAGAAGTTTCTTAATCCGGAGCTATAAGTGAGCTTTGTAATATGTTTAACTACTGCAATTATCATGTTAGGTGAGAAACACGCTTAAAGATACCATCCAATTATATGGGTTTTCTTCTTTCTGGCATTTTTTTTTTTGGCTAACTCGTACTTATATATATGAATTGAGATAAAGTTTTTTTAAAGTGAATTTATTTTTAAAGTGAATAAGAGTGTATTTATTATTAAATATTAGTGAAATAAAATTATGATGTATTTTAAATTAAATCAAAGATGAATATATTTTTATTTACTTACTTTATGGACAATTTTACTTTAGAAATTTTTTTTCTATAAATTGACGTAGTGCTGCAAAGGCACAATAATTACAAGAAGCAATTTTTCATAGTGACCAAAGTGTAACACATGAGGATTTCATTGATCAACTTTGCTTTCATATATAATTAAAAGAACAATGATAATTTCACATAAATAATAATAATAATAATAATGGCAAATATTAATAATAATAATAATAATAATAATAATAATAATAATAATAATAATAATAATAATAATAATAATGGCAAAGACTATCTTCTTCACAAACTTTTGACACAGTGAAAGATTTATTTGCACCATTCTAAAAAAAGTTAAAAAGTGAGATTAAAATGTTATTCGATTCCTCTCACGAGTATATGAGATATTTGTAAGGACAAAGTCTGTACACATTATCATTTTCCTAATTAAAAATGACATCTGCAAGTCTTGCTTATTTTGGAAGCAGCCACTAGCTCATGCTTGATTAGGCTGTCGCACCACAAAGATCTTGTGTTGCGAACTTGTGATGACAAAGAACATGGATCAAGATATATGCCTGCCTTTGCAAGGTCAAGCAATATAATGGAAATTTGGACTAGCTAGAGCCACTACATTTGTGTTGTCGAATCAACCTTTCGTCAAACATTCAATGATCCCTCCAGATAATGAATGTCAAATCAACATCTTCATCTCAATCATTTTTATCTTTGGTACAAATATCACAATCATTTTAATCAAAGCTTTCTCTTTCAATATGTTTTGTGTACGCAGAGTGAAATTGTAGCAATATTCTGTATTGCTTAAGCTTGTGAAACCCCAGCAGCAATATGTTGTTGGCTATGCGTAAGCTTGCCTCTAACCCTCACGCTATCTCTCACATTCACACGACACTAGGCTATCATAATATTGATTTCTCATGATGAAGCAACTTTATTAATACTGATTTTACATTGTCTGCTATAACATACAACATTTGAGTTTCCCTTTTGTATTTTTCAAGCATGCATAGAGACCAAATCCTTGTTCTTAAGTTAAAATGCCAATTGTCAAAGAAAAAAGCAATATATGTATTACTAGAAAAAGGGCTTTGGGAGAAGGGAAAAGGCCATGGGTTATAGAAGATAGGCAGAAAAGTAGTGTCCATGTGAAGGACTACATTCCAATTATTCTAGCAACAGCTGAAAAACGTTCAGGTAATTAGTTCCTTGCCTGCTCCATAGTGTCCATGCCTGCCCAAATTGTGGAAAAAGCAGCACTGAGGGTATCCATAAAACTCTCCTGTCCCCATAAAAACCCATTGGGTTTCCCCAAATGGGTAAAAAAGACAAAAAGGGAATGACTGAAGGAGACTTAAGTGACAGAGCCACAGTGCAGCCCACAACCCCAACTGGGCTGGCAGCCTATACAAAGGAAGGAACTTTGTTCAAACAAAGATGTCAACTTTTTGGAAGATAGAAAAGTGGAAGAGAGTAAACTAGGATATATATATATATATATATATATAATCTAAAGAAGATCAAAAGAAGGTGAAATCATCAAGAGTGGCTTTCAGTTCAGTCATCTCCTTGAATATACCAACAGAGAAGCATGGTGGCACATCTTCGAAGGATGTAGAGACGAGCACGTTGCTCCTTAACCAAAGAAGCACACTTGCTGCTAATACCATGTCCCTTTCTCTTTGCAGGGACCTTAGTTCCCTGCTTGTACTTGTAGTTTTGGAGCTCAGCCATGGCTGCTACTATGGTATAAGCTATAATATAATAGTAGCTAGAGCTTTCTGCTTTTCAAAGGGGAACCCCAAAAAAAAAAAAACAAAACAAAAAGCTCGCCAGAGAGCTTGAGGAGTATGTGGAGCACCAGGGCTAAAGTATATATATGCAGAGGCCACACACCTAAAAGGTTGACTGAATGGAGTTAAAATGAAGTGAACGTGGGCAAGCTCGAAAACTGAGGGATTTGCATCCTTTAGAGGTTTAAATTTCAATGAAGTGAGGAGGGGGAATGAACGTGGGTCTTGAACATTTTTTTTCTTAATGCAATAAAATAATGGCTTACTTGTGTTACCAATGTGATTCAAAAAACTGGGTGGATTGCAAAAACGAGGAAGGTTAATTAGAAAAGTGGCAAAGGTGAGCATGAAAAGAGGGGACACTGCTATAGTCCAGACAAAGCATGGAGTGGAGTGTTTAGCCACGGGAACAAGGACCCGGCAAGCTTACCTCAAATCTGAGGTGGATTGGAGGTTTTGTTGGATTCTACTCTGCCTCACGTTAACAAGTTCCAACAACATCTTTCTTTTTTACTTCAAATTATTAAGGCAAATGTGGCCAGCTGTTTGACAAGCAATTTTATCTATTAATGACAGTTTGTTAATGCAGGACATGTCCTAAGCTTAATGTATTAGCAACTATACTAGTAGTAATTGATCTTATCCCAAAGATATTATCTCATTTTTTAACCCAATATCCTTGGATGAATCTTGATTATGCTGGTGGATGGATTATATTTGGATTTACTTTCCCTTGGTTGTTTACTAATTGGTCTAATCTTGTGATTCTTGTTCCTTTGTGAGATGGACTAATGATTCATTTTCATGTTTTTTGCAAAGCCAAAATGTCATCTAGAGTACTTACCATGAGAGAGAGAGAGAGAGAATGCAAATCAGAATCAATCGATGGTAGCTAGGTGGACTCATTGATAACTAGTCAAATTAGAATCTTCAGTTTTGGTGGAATTAAGTTAGATGGCTGGCTTCCAGCTTTGAGATGACATCCCAAAAGTTTGGATTCCAAGCATAATCTTGAGTAAGATCTTTTTAGGAGGCAAATTTCTACCATGAATGGATATATTTGATTTGGTGCTGGCATCTAGATTATCTTCTCTCTAACTTTGCATTAATTTGAGCTTAGTCAAATGCAGATGGAAAATGTGATCTTGATCTAGAAGATATGATTCCATTTTTACATTCGGAATTAATTGTCTAAACATATGTATGTCATGTAAGGAATTTCCTGTATAGTATAGAGCACCCGTCATTTTTTTCAATTGCATGTAAGCTATATATGTTTTTTTTTTTTTAATTCTTTTTCTATAATTGTTCAAACACTGCCAGTATATATGTTTGTTATACAGAACCGGTTTTTCTATAATTAGAATCGAATAGATATGGGAATCGAATATTTTGGAAAGAATAGTAACTAATTGTTTTTTTGGGTATTAGGCCCAATTATTTTCACGTTTGGATCACTTAAAAATAATTATTTTATATTTTTATGTTAGATATATAAAACTATAATTATAACTAATAAAATTTATAATGAAATAAAACAAACATTAATTCATTACACTATGCAAAGAATGATCATTTCTAAATTGACTCTCAAGAAAATTATAATAAATGGAAAATAAATATAATATATTTGATCTTCAGAGGTTGGAAGTAAAGATTATTAATTTTGAAATATTTAACAGCTTAGTACACTATGTTACGTATTATTAATGTTTCTCTCTTTTATATCCACAAAAAAATTTTAAATCAACAAATATTCATAGTAAAAGGATAAAGAACATAATAACATGTATACTAAAAATGGTGTTCATGGGTCGAGTTTAACGTGACCCGAACCCAACCCGATATTTTTATTAGATCAAACTTTTAGACTTAGACTTGATTTGATCATGGCTCGATTAGTGATCAGGCTAATATTGAGTCAACTTGACATTTAAATAAAATTTACAAATTTAAATATTATATATAGCTAAATCATAAAATTTTAAAAGTATAAAACAAAGATTATAAGATATTTTATAATATATATTTTGATACAAATTATATCAATACAAAAAATATTAATTTAAGTTAAAAAATATTATAATTTATCATTAATTTTTATAAAATTATAAATTTTAACATATTATGTAACATCAAGCTAAGTTGGATCAACTCAAAATGTGATTCAAATCTAATCCAAAATTTACATCGAGTTTAATTTCAAAAATTCAAGCCAACTAAATTAGTTTTTGATCGAGTCATGAGCACACTTAATACAACATCCCAAAGGAAGAAAAACAGTAACATAGTGACCACATACAAGATTACAAGCAATTATAATAGCCTAACTAAAACACTAAAGAAAATCAAACACCTAAAAGAAAAGTGAGAAATTATAAATAATAATAAAAGAAAAATATCCTAAAACTGTCCAGTTTAATATATTCAAGACAATGTAAGTGATGCAAAATCCAAAATAAAAGAGTATCTAGTAGTAGTTAAGGAAGTAAAAATACCGACGTCTTAATAAAAATTATTGTGGAAATAAAAGTTGCTTAAGACAAAGAAGACCGTCTTATTAAACATTGTTTTACTTAATTTTGTTAAAGGGAAGTTGCTATAGCACCCATTGGTACTGTACTAGGGATAAAGTGTGAAAAATTTATTGAAGGTTAGTTTTACTATAAATATTTGAAAATTTAAATATAATCAATAAATAATAAATAATTGATAATTCACCTTAAGTATCAATACCCTACAAAATAATATAAATGAGTAATGCTATATCTTTCTACTCAATCATCCTAATAATCATCCTAATACTAAATAAAAAAAGTATTAAATGAAAAAGTAAATGTATCTAATATCTTAGGAATATAAAAAAGATTCAATATTTTCTTCATTTAGTAATTAAGAAGATTAGTAAGAGAATTAGGTAAGAGGATAAATCATTTCTCGTTAGAGTAATCCTTGTTAAAGTCATAAGTGATTGACAAACACTCACTTATGACCGAATAATTGCTCATTTAATATCATAAAAGTTAGTCTAAAATTATATTAATTAAATATTGAATTGTTCTATATTAATACTTGGTTGTATTATCATTTCTCATACAAACATTATATATATTTGAATCAAACTAGATTACCGTTGAAGGGTTATATGAAAATTCTATATTTGACAGTTGGAAAGTATATAATTTTTTATTTAGTTTATTGGGTTACATGCTAAGTCATAACATTTTATTACATATAATACCTAAAATTATGAAAATTTCAGGAGGGGAAGGGGGGAACCATATATCTCTCCTTGTTCCCCTCACTAAGCCACTGAATACGAGGAGAAGATATGGACTAACATGCCTTTCGTCTATTACAAGGATTGGTTTGATAATCATATGTAATATTCATCTCCATACAGTGTATCCTGGAATGTGCTACATAAGCTACCCTAGTCTATGCATTACAGTTCAAGCAACATGGATCATTGGATCTTCAGTGATGGGAATGGACTTTTCACTGCTCTAATACAGAGATAAACAGGCTTTAAGATAATGAAACGTATCCTTTTAGGCGCCTTTCAATGACAAAATGCATAGAAAACGAGAGAAAGTGATCCTTTTAACATTCACTTTCAAAAAGCTTTATGAATGCTAACACAGGTTAGCTCAATTGGATCAAGGATTCTAGATAAGGCTACGTACTTCTTAAGCATATGGATTCGAATCAACCTTCATCAATAGTCTCACTTAGTGGCCATCTTTCTCCAGAGAGGTCCCCGGGCACCTAAGAGTTACAAGTGAGTAGCTTCTGTGTGAGAAAATCCTTTAAATAAACATACTCTAAACAATTTGAGTTGATCTATGTTTACCCTTCAAATCCCATGCATGTCACTTACTGAGTTACTGTAATATTGGAGTAACATGTTCTCACTACACATAAAAAGAAGGTGACTTTTCTGGTGCACTCGAAAATGTGAGTGCACTGATGGATTTATTGTATGACCTAATTATAATATGACACATACATATTTTATAATCTATGTCAATGATCTAATTATGAAAAGTGGTTTGACCACTATAATTGCTGAATGACCCTTAGAGAAAACATCTTCTTTAGAATAACTATTTTCCTCCATTAACAACACACCATAGCCACCACCTTTCATCACCTTCACTACTAGAAATTTCGGTTTTAGAGACCGACTTAGAGACCAATTTATTTCGGTCTCTATAGAGACCGATTGAGAAAAAAAAATTAATTTGCTACCGAAATAAAATTGGTCTCTAATTCGGTCTCTAAATTTGTGTTTTAGAGACCGATTTAGAGACCGATTTATTTCGGTCTCTATAGAGATCGAAATAGCGACCGATTAAGAAAAAAAAATTAATTTGCTACTGAAATAAAATCGGTCTCTAATTCGGTCTCTAAATTTGAGTTTTAGAGACCGATTTAGAGACTAATTTATTTCGGTCTCTATAGAGACCGAATTAGAGACCGAAATTATGCTATAAAAAATTAAAATAAAAAAAAATCTTATTATTAGAGACCGATATTTTGGTCTCTAAATTAAAAATTTACAAAAAAAAATCGGTCTCTAATTCGGTCTCTAAATTTGGGTTTTAGAACATTGATTTATTTCAGTTTCTATAAAGATCGAATTAGAGACTAAAATTATACTATAAAAAAATATGTTTTATTATCAGAGACCGATATTTCGGTCTCTAAATAAAAAAATTTACCAAAAAAATAAAAAAAATTAGAGACCACAAATTCAATCGCTAATTATAATATAACAAAAATTTAAAAAAATTATATCTTATTGTTAAAGACCGAAATATTAGTCTCTAGAAAATTAAAAAATAATATAACGACTAAAAATTCAATCTCTAAAAAATAAAATTAAAAATTAAAAATTAAAATTTCCATTTCCAAAATAAAAATTAAAAAAATATAGCGACCAGAAAATTCGGTCGCTAAAAATTACCGAGATAATAAAAAATCTCATTTGTAGTTTCCTCTCCTCTTTCAGCCTCTCTCTCTCGCGCTCTCCCTCTCAGTCTCACTCTCGCGCTCTCCCTCTGTTATGAGACCAACTAACAATTAACAAATGAGAGAATTGTGCACTGTTCTATTAAAAAAAAATTCAACGAGAGTTACAACTTCCAGTGTATGGATTGAATGAAAAGTACACAATGGAGCTAAGGCTCACTTGAACAAGGAATTGAAATTCAAGGAAAGGAAATTACGAGAAATTAAGCTACTGGTACTGAGAATTGGAAAGAAGAAGCAAATTGAGAACACACAACTTCCATGACAGTTTCTTCACATTCCCTCGCCCATATAGAGAACCACACACGTAGTCTTTGAGTCTAGAGTTGGTTACCCGAGTCCTTCTCTCTCTGCTCACCCCCTGAATGATCGGATCATGCTTGGGCAGTTTACGTCCCATGTTCCCCACTACTGTTCCAAGCCCTCAAGCACTTGTTGATTCAGCATTCCTTTGTGCCACCTCAGCATTTGCACTCCTTACATCACCATCCCCATTAACATCAACCTTGTCCTCAAGGTTGAAATTAGGGTAGTTAGCTTGTATATCTTGCAAGTCTTCCCATGTAGCTTCGAGACAGATGACAGTTTTCCCATTGTATCAAGACTTGGGCAATTTTGTTAGCTCCTTTCGAAGTGGCCGTGACTTGAGTATTGCTACCGGGCCGTATAATTGGACCAATCTCGGTTGTTGTTAAAGGCGTGGCAAATAAGATTCATAGCATCTCCTTTGAAGGGTTTGAGTTGTGACACATGGAACACTTGGATGAATTTTTTGTTTACGGTAGTCGCAATCTATAAGCTACTTGCACCGATCTTGGTCACCTTGGGAATGGACCAAAATAACGCATACTCAACTTTTGATTCTTTCTTAAAGCAGCAGAGTGCTGCCTATAAGGCTGCAATTTCACCAGAACTTTATCACCCACTTCCAATTGTAACTCTTGTCTCTTCTTGTCTGCATAGTGTTTCATGGCCTGCTGAGCTTTCATTAAATTGTTCTTGAGTTGCTGCAAAATTGTGTCCCTATTCTGAAGCTGCTCTTGCACTGTTGGCGGATCGAGTACACTTGTAACTGTATCTTGTCAATGTGGGGGGATCTCTCCCATATAAGGCCTTGAAAGGTGTCATGCCAATACTCATTTGCAGTGATGTGTTGTACCAGTATTCTGCCCAAGGCAAAGCTTTGTACCAGCTCTTAGGATTGTTGAAAGTAAAACACCTTAAATACATTTCAAGGCATTTGTTAAGAGCCTCCGATTGTCCATCTGATTGAGGGTGATATGCCGATGTCATGGCCAAAGTTGTTCCCTGCAATTTAAATAAATCTTGCCAAAAATTACTTGTGAATACCTTGTCTCTGTCAGAAACAATGCTTTTGGGGACACCATGTAACTTGACAATGCTACTCATAAATGCCTCTGCTATTGTCTTGCTAGTGTAATCTGTTTTCAAGGCCACAAAATGACTATACTTAGATAACCTGTCAATAACCACCATAATGACAGTGTATCCATGAGACAGTGGCAGTCCAGTAATAAAATCCATTGCCACATCTTCCCAAACCTGCTGTGGTATTGGCAGTGGTTGTAATAACCTGCTGGTAATGATGTACTGCTTTTGGCCTGTTGGCAAATGGAACAATTCTGGACAAACTCTTTAATGTCATGCTTCATGTTAGGCCAATAAAATTGGGACACCACTCGAGCCATAGTTCTTGCAACACCTGAATGCCCCCCAATTGGAGAGCTGTGATATTCAAGTAACACCTTGTTGATCAAAGAACTGTTTGCAGGTAGCACCAACCTGTCCTTCCAATACAAGAGGTCTTCTTTGACAGCATAATGGTTCACTGGTTGGCTGTGATCTAAGCATTGCCTCATCACTTCTTTGAGAGTTGCATCATTTCCAATTTCATGTCTCAATTCCTATAGAAACTGGGACTGGGGTGCAGACCAAGCTGCCATAAATACTCTGGACAGTGCATCTGCAGCTATATTCTCTTTTCCAGGCTTATATTCAATGGTAAAATCATAACCAATGAATTTGTGCAACCAGGCCTGCTGCTCCGGTGTTTGAAGGGATTGATCAAGGAGGTTTCTCAAACTTTTCTGGTCAGTTCTAATGACAAACCTGTGTCCCAACAAATAATGCCCGAATTTGGCTAATGACTCGATAATTGCCAACAATTCTCGATGTATCTTTGATTGTTTCGCTTCCGTGGTGGTAATTTCTTGGAAAAGAAGGCAATTGGATGTCCTCCCGACTCAGATCGCACCTATTCCAAGCACCGAAGCATCTGTTTGAGTGTAAATGGCTGCTGGAAATTTGGTAATGCTAATCTTGGTGCGGTGGTGATTGCTGTTTTTAGTTTTTGGAATGCTTCCTCTCTTGTCTTTTGCCAAACAAAAGCTTCTTTTTTCAGCAAATCTGTGAGAGGTGAAGCTAGGACAGCATATGCCTTGATAAATCTTCTGTAATAGCCAGTTAATCCCAAGAATCCCCTCAATTGTTTAACATTAGTTGGTGTAGGCCATGCCATGACAGCTTGAATTTTACTTTTCTCCATTGCAACTCCAGCCCCTGAAACAATATGGCCTAGGTATTCCACCTCTAATAGGCCAAAAGAGCACTTGGATAATTTTGCAAATAAGCTGTGACTCTGTAAGGTCTTGAGAACCGATTCCAAATGTTGAAGATGCTCATGCCATGATGGGCTAAAGATAAGAATATCATCAAAGAAAACTAGCACATATTTCCTTAGAACATTCTGAAAGATCTTATTCATAAGGCATTGAAATGTGGCCGGAGCATTGGTGAGCCCAAATGGCATAACAAGCCATTCATAATGGCCATGATGAGTCCTGAATGCTGTCTTATACCTATCCTCAGGTTGCACCAGAATTTGATGATAGCCCGATCTAAGATCCAATTTGGAGAAATACATTGCACCATATAACTCATCCAACAATTCATCCACAGTAGGCATCGGAAAACTGTCTTTAATTGTAATAGCATTGAGTGCTCTATAATCTGTACAGAATCTCCAATTACCATCTTTTTTTTTAACAAGTAAAATAGGGGAAGAAAAGGGACTATTACTTGGTTGAATGATGCCTTGTGCTAGCATTTCTTGGACCATCTTTTCAATCTGTTCTTTTTTACTATGAGGGTATCTATAAGGCTTCACTTTGACTGGTTTAGTACCCTCTTGCAGCGGAATAGCATGGTTTTGGTCCCTTGTAGGTGGAAGGCCTGAAGGTGTGTGAAATACTTCTTTGTATGTATGCAGCAATGTAGCCAACTCAGGCTCTAAGTCATCGGGCAGCTCTTGCCATATGTCCTTCTCCCCCTCAGATTGCATTAGTTGGATGGCAAAACATTCAGAAATTGCTCTAGTTTGTTGCATCCTTCTCAATTGATGCAATTGAGCGTGACCTGGCCCAGGTAGTTGCTCTCCCTTTAGTGTAATGAACTGCCCTGCATGAAAAAATTTTAAACTCAAAGAAGAGTAATCTGCCACATGAGGTCTAGTGTGGCCAGCCATGCTGAGCCTAAAATCAAGTCTGCCCCTGCAACTGGTAACAAATACACAGGAACCAACAATTCCTGTCCTTGTATACACACTGGTAGTTGCCTTATTAATCCTTCTGCTACCATAGACTGTCCATTCCCTACTAAGACTTTAAACTGAGGTGCTGGTTCAATAGGTAGTTTCAAGAATTGAGCAATTCTTGGTTGTAGAAAATTGTCTGAACTACCACCATCTACCAAGATTTGGATACTATGACCTGCAACATGGCCAGTAAACCTCAGAGTACCCACTGCATTAGATCCTTTCATTGCATTTAGAGACAAGTGATGTTCTTCTTGAGACACCTCTGATATCACTTCATTATCATCAGGGGTTTTTTTATCGGTTTCAGTTGTTAGTTCGTCTTCAGCAAACAACAACATTAAGTGCTTATTGGGACACTTATGGTTAAAGGAAAACTTCTCATCACATGTATAGCACAAGCCTTTTTCTCTTCTTAGTTGCATTTCTGCTGGGCTCATACTTTTAATGTTCGGGTTGGTTTGGTTTTGGGACATAGGACGAGTGGGTGGGGTGGCCAATATAGGAGGGTTAGACTGTTTGGCTTGGTAATTGGTGTTGGTTTTGTGTTTGTAGAGGTTTGTGGTCATGGTAGGTTTTTGGGTGGTTTTCTGTTTTTCCTCAAATAACTTGGCAATGGCTACTGCTTTGAGGATCGAATTTGGGCTCTGAACCATCACTTCATGCTTCAAATCAGATTGTAATCCACTGATGAAACAGTCCAGCAGTGCATCACTACTTAAACCATAGACTCTATTTGCTAATGCAGTGAATCCCAAGTAGTAGTCATTAACCGAACCAGATTGCTGTAATTTGAACAGATTAGCACGAGGTCTGTCAAATACAGAAGGACCAAAATCCAATTCCAAAGCGCGGGTAAAAGCTTGCCACGATTGGAATGGCTGACTTCGTTGCATCATTTGGAACCAGGGAATAGCATCTTTGTCCAAATGGACTGCTGCAATGGTTAGTCGATCCACATCTGGAGTCTCATAATAATCGAAAAATTGCTCGGCTTTGAAAATCCAATCCAAGACGTCTTTGCCATCAAATTTGGGAAAATCTAATTTGACATTTCTGACCTGGAATGGTTGGCGCTGAACCGATTTGCCTGAGTTCTGATCACCATGGAAGGGACTCTGGAAAGGTGGCTGTCTCTGCAGCAAGGTCGCCAAAGCTTCATCTATGTGATTGAATCTGGCTGCGTTGGAATTGGTCATGGCCTCCAAGCGTTCCAATCTGGTGTTGTTTGCAGCCTCCATTTGTGTCAGCTGAGTGTCATACTCATGTTGCTTTTTTTCCATAACATTTACAATGCGCTTGACCTCTGCTTGCAGTTCCTTCATTCTTGTGCTGTCCGCCATGATGAGATGAAAGCACCAAAATGTTATGAGACCAACTAACAATTAACAAATGAGAGAATTGTGCACTGTTCTATTAAAAAAAAATTCAACGAGAGTTACAACTTCCAGTGTATGGATTGAATGAAAAGTACACAATGGAGCTAAGGCTCACTTGAACAAGGAATTGAAATTCAAGGAAAGGAAATTACAGAAATTAAGCTACTGGTACTGAGAATTGGAAAGAAGAAGCAAATTGAGAACACACAACTTCCATGACAGGTTTCTTCACATTCCCGCCCATATAGAGAACCACACACGTAGTCTTTGAGTCTAGAGTTGGTTACCCGAGTCCTTCTCTCTCTGCTCACCCCCTGAA
This sequence comes from Ormosia emarginata, assembly GCA_029884605.1. Taxonomy (NCBI): domain Eukaryota; kingdom Viridiplantae; phylum Streptophyta; class Magnoliopsida; order Fabales; family Fabaceae; genus Ormosia; species Ormosia emarginata. The sequence continues at coordinate 61,591,853 of JAQQTP010000089.1, read as the reverse complement.
TGATCGGATCATGCTTGGGCAGTTTCTGTCCCATGTTCCCCACTACCTGTTCCAAGCCCTCAACACTTGTTGATTCAGCATTCCTTTGTGCCACCTCAGCATTTGCACTCCTTACACCCTCTCCCTCTCAGCCTCTCTCCCTCTCCCTCTCCTTTGCACCGTCTGACCAGATCGCCGAACCAGATCCGCGACCCGCCTGACCAGATCGGTACTCATCCCGCACCGTCGCGAGTCAGATCCGCCGTCCCAGTCCTCACCGTCGCGCCGCTCGTCGCGAGTCAGATCTGCCGTCCCAGCTGCACCGCTAATTTAGATCTGACTCGGCAATGTGCTTTTCATTGTTAACCATGGAGTTGTGTGTGTGTATATGCAGCGGTTATACTTCCTGTGGTTTAAAAATAACACCAGCTTCTTATGACTCTGCTTCTGTGTAATGTTGCTGCAATGGAGGTAATTGAATTGCAATGTTCCTTTACATATAAACTTTTCATTCTAAGTTAGTATGATATGCAAAGCTTTCACTAGAAACCAAAACATTCCTTCACACGCAATACAATTGTCCCCCCACTGTTCTCTTTTGAAACCTAACTAACACCGCCTTCTCTCCTTCCTGAACCATACACAAGACAACACAATGGTCAGTTTTCTTCTTCTTTTTCTCTTGTTATTTTTCCCTTTTTCTTTTTCTTTGGAGTATGGAATGCGAGATTCAAGTTTATCAATATGTGAGTGTAAAAATGTTACTTTTATCAATAGAATTTTGAATGTTATTGTCTTAGTTTGGTGGCTTTCCCTCCCTCACTTATCAAGCGGTGAGGAAAGTGGTTTTAGGTGATACAAATTTCTTTCTTGCTTTTCCTGACATGTTGTTTAATTCTTTCTATTGCTATGTTGTTTATTGCGTGTTGGCCGTATAAAATAATTGTATGATTATAAGTGGTTGCTTCTTCTTAAGAGGTCTAGTTGATCAATTTGGGTATAATTTTAATTGTTTTGGTTTGGTGAAGGAAATTATGAACTGTTACTTGACAGGCATGAAATTCATGAACCTATCCATTTTGGATGATTTGGATTTTCCAATTGAGCAAACCAACAATTCTACGAGTGGTTGGTTTAACTTCATAACATCTGAACAATTGTTGATTTAGTAACCATTTTGGAGATTCCTTTTTCTTTGGACAATGCATTGTCTGCATAAAATTAGATAAACATGATTAAACAAAAAATTGAAATGAGCAGAAGAAATAATTGTTAGTGTTTTGGCAGAAATGTATGAAAATGTTTATATTTTGTACACTTGTTATAGGAAACTGTTTGTCTCAAGTGTGACTATTATGTTTTGAGAGTGTTGGGGATTCTGTTTCCTTTGACTCAATTTTCTTTTTCATCACGATGGATTGTGTGATGTGTTTTTTGGTTTGGATGTTGATATGAATGGCGCAAATGAGGCACTTGCGAGGGTGGCAAGCTTGGGCCTTCGCCCAACATGATATTGTATTTGATGGGGAATTATAAGCTTCATTTGGCCAAAGCAACCCGGATACTCCTCTTGTCCTCTGCGCAACTAGCAATTTCACGCTGATGTGGGTGCTTTCATTACGATTCTCATCCGGGTCGATTCACTGTTGTTGGATTAGGTTCCGCCATCAGTTTTATGGTATTCCTTATCTTATTTTTTTTTTAGATTCTATTGTACTTTTCTTATCTTTTTACTTGATGTATGCTAGAGTTCAATTTTAGAGTTTGCCTTATCTGTTGCCCTTTACTTATTCTTATACATAATAACTAATAATAAATAAACAATAAACCCCAAGGATGGCAGTTTTTTGAGATGAATAGTAGCTATTTGAAAATGGTTGTAGTTTTCTTCATTGTTACTATCTCATAGTGAGATTTGAATAACAGGGTACTCTTGTTTAATAATGATAACATGTAAGATATTATTACTAATGGATATATAAGATTGCATATTGTCAATTGGATTGCTAAAGCCTCTGATTCTGTTCAACTCTCTTCGGACCATAATCCCTATATATTATTCACAATTGGATGATGACTTATATGAGAATGAAAGAATGATATTAAGATAAAGTGCCGTCAAAGTTTCATGTTTTGTGAATATTAGATAGGTATAAGGAAGAAAATATCTTTATGGAAAGGAAGCAACTATCTGGTTTGATTGCACATCATTTTTTTTTAAAATACCATTATGGAATCTGCCAATCTTCTTAGAACTCTTTGGTTATTGGAATAAATGATCAATGATGTAGTCTTCCCCCAAGGATAGTAGACATTCAAATTAGTCAATAGAAAATTAGTAGATTTGATGTTCTGAAAGTAGTGCTGTAATCAGAAAAGTCAGTAACATTTTTTTTTCCCTTTGGTATCAGGGAATGACACTCATGTGGTTAACAGCCATGACACTCATGTGTAGTTAAGCTTTTGATAGGATGAACATGGATTGACTCAATTTGTTACCTTTGTCTTAAGATAAATAAAGGTGAATGAGGTGTAAAAAATATATCGTATTTGTTAGTCAATAATCCAAATATGAATGAGTGGTGCACATTGTTTGGCCAGTAAAACTCGTTGATGTTACAAAACACAATAAGATTTAGTAAAATATTAAATGTCATTTGTGTCAAATTTCAATAATCAAAATATAATAACTTGCGGTTTATTATAAAATGGATATTCTTTAAAATTTCTATTTGAGAGTATTAGAGGTGGGAGTGTACTCATTATAGTTGAACAATCCAAAGGATAATTGAAATGATACTCACTGCTTGGTATTAATTCCCTGACCACCTTTTTTCGTATAATATGTAATGATTTTTATATGTATGATATATGTTGTACAAAGCAGAGATATGATTTTGGATTTTAGTAAAAGTGTATTAAAATTATGATTTATAACAGGTTTTATCATCGGTACATAGCTGTAGATGCCTCTCTTTTTATTGCCCTATGGCTGTTCTTTAAAATTTCTGTTAGTATTAAACGTGAGACTTAGGAGTGTACCCATTATAGTTGGATTTGGGTAAACCAAAGCATAACTGAATTGATGATACACAATACAATTGTATTAATACCTCGGACTCTAAATTGCTTCTAAATTTTTCTCCCATGTTTATTAAAATAGAAATGTTTGCAGTTTATAAAGTTGCAATTTCATGTTCTTAAAGGCCTTTGTTGGCCTTTGACTTCTTAACTTTCAGGTACTGTTTGATTTTTACTGATGACGTTACGTGGTTTTGTGAGGATTGTGAACCAAAGCTAGTAGTGCCATTTTCTCTTGACCAATCTACTCCTCTTTCATCTGAAACAACTGACTCTGTAAATTTGGTAAACAACGCAATCCAAGCCAGAAGAAAGCTAAAGAATTGCATGAAGAGAGTAGAGAAAAGAAACCAACAACAACAAAAGTTGATTGAAGAGAAGCAGACGAAAGGAAAAGTTAACTCTGACACTTTTCATATAAACTTTTCATTCTAAGTTAGTATGATATGCAAAGCTTTCACTAGAAATTCACTAAAAATATGGTTTATTATTCAATCTTTCAGTATTTGTGTTCTCTATTTTTTTTGTGTGGTGTATAAAGTCTTATGCTTTTTCCACATGGTCGTGATCTTCTACACAATTGCATTGTCAACTTTAATTGGCATTAAACTGGTGCATCTTGTTCTCTCTAACTCTTTGTATTACTTATTTTGTAGAGACCTATTTGAATGGATTGAGCTTGAAGTCTTGAACCACTGCAGTTCTGGCACTCATTGCTATTCTGTTATTTACTTCAAATTAGCATGTGATTATGTGTTGCTTAGTTATTTTAGAATTTAATCAACGATTTAATCTTTTGTTCATAGACATATCATGATAAAAATGTGATTTTTGAGATTTTTCTGTGTAATTGATTGTATGGATTAAGATCTAAAATCGTGTTTGATATAAAAAAAGTAGTTTGTTTTGACTTCTATAACTCCATAATAATTCTCTTATAGCAATTTTTTATTTTTTATTTTTTTTATAAATAGAGACTGATTTAGTGACCGATTTTATAAAATATATAATATATTTAGCTTTTTAGAGACCGATTTAGAGACTGATAAATCAGTTTCTAGTTTAGAGACGGAATTAGCGACTGATTTTATAAAATATATAATATATTCATGTTTTTATTAGAGACCGATTTAGAGACCGATAAATTGGTCTCTAAAAAATCAGTCTCTAAATCGGTCTCTAATGTACTTTTTTTGAAATATGATTAACTAATATTTGACCGAAAATTAGAGATTGATTTAGAGACCGAAAAATCGGTCTCTAAAAAATCGGTCGTTAAATCGGTCTCTAAAAAATCGGTCGCTAAATCGATCTCTAAAAAATCGGTCGCTAAATCGGTCTCTAATATTTAGCGACGAGGCTATTAGAGACCGATTTAAATCGGTCTCTAAATCGGTCTCTAATTATTTTAGAGACCAATTTTCTTGATTTAGAGACCGATTTTCGGTCTCTAAAAGCCAAAATTCTAGTAGTGCTTCAACCTTCCATCATCAATAACCAATCCATCATCAACCTTGCAACCACCCAACAACCACCTTCATCCTCAACTTCCACCACTTAACAAAAACACAAAAAAACAAAAAAAAACAACTAGAAGTCGCGAGCTGCGAACCGCAAAGCGCTCAGCTCGTTCTCGTCATCGACTCTCAGACCACCTGAACCGTGACCAGCTCTGCACCTGACCGTTTGACCGGCACCCCTACCCAGCACTGACCACCGCTCTAGCCGCGGCCAGCACCCTCCTGAACCGAACCCAGATCCTAAGCCGAACCGCCGCACCAGAAGCCACCGCACCTTGGTCGCGCAGTCTCGCCGTTACTGCTGATACCCGCCAGATCTAGAGCTCCCCCACACCATCGTAACCCGCTGGCTCCACACTCACCCACACCGGCACAGATAATGCCGCCCGACCAGATCTGGTCGCCATGCACCGCGAACCGGCAGACCCGCTCCTCGTCGCCGTTAGCACCAGATTCCGAACCAGCAACGCTCTAGCTCGCCGGACCTGCACCAAACTGTCGAACCGCGATCGAGATCCTTAATGAATCACAGTGTGTCAAGTTCTTGTATACTGGTGGTTTTCCTTCACCAATTAACTTTTCAGCTGGTCCAATGTCCATTGAAGGACTGGGATAGCAGAATGTCGCTATTGAAAACCTCTCCTTCCGTTAATTTACTACAACTCTGTGCTCTGACACTTTGTATCCCATTACTCATCACCTGCATAATGAAAAAACAAGCAGAATAAAACTCATGCTTTTGATTTTAATGGAATTTTTCCTCGTGTAAATCTCATTTTCTAAACCAAAGAATGCAAGGGCAATTCTTGTTCAAAAAAATTACAACTCTTATTTTAGTGAATATTGTATGATAGTAAAGTAAGCTCATCTAAAGCAAAACATAAATTAGACTCTCAGGAATGATTCATCAAGCTTCGTATTTAAAAAACTGCTAAAAAACTCTGCATTAGCTTTGATTTTTGAGATTTAGTTTAACAAATTATATTAAGTTTTATAAATTTATATAAAAACTCTCAAAGGAACTACAATAATAAATAAAAATTTATAAGAGAATCCTGTGGCATGAATTTATAGATTTGACTTATTACTTATATATTAAAAAAATATTAGATAATATTAGAATGCACCGATGGCACATCCTTTTCGGTTGCACAGAAAAACTCCCTAAAAAGAATGAAAAAATGCTTTATGAATCGTAATCATATCTTGAGTTTCATTACCATTACATGCAAAGTATTGTTGAATCGTACTCTACGAAGATATCTCACTCCATCCAAGGAATAACAATTAACGGGGTTATGTTATGTAATAATTACCATGATCTCAGGATCTATTTGGTATTTAAACTTTAGTCAAATACAATTAAAAACTATACTACTAGTAGGGGTAATCTCTTGGAACAAGATTAGTTTCACATTAAAGGGTGTAAGAGTCCCGTGTTAACAGCTCGGTAGGGGCTGAGTATTTTGTTGGGGGAGTAGGGATTCAATCTAGGGGTGTCAAATGAGTGGATTGGTTTGATTTTGAATTGGATCATAATGGATGAATTTAAAATAAATTATTAATCTATTTAAGATTCATTACAAAATACTTAATATTATCCAATTCATCCATGACTCAATTTAATGGATGGATATTCAATCTATCCATTAATCAATTTTAATAGATTGGATGGATGAATATCCAATCCACTTATTTAAAAAAAAAATCTATCTCTAAAATTTTTTTCTCTCTCTAAAAGTTTTCATTCTTTCTCTAAAAAATATTTTTTTCTCTCTCTAAAAAATATTTTTCTCTCTCTAAAAATTTTTATTCTCTCTCTAACAAATGTTTCTCTCTCTAAAAAAATTTCTCCCTCTAAAAAATGTTTCTCTCTAAACTTTTTTTCTCTCTCTAAAAAAAATTCTCTCTCTCTAAAAAATTATCTCTAAAAACTTTAGAGCTCAACGCTTTATTTTATGAGTTTTTGGGTTTTAGTAAAAGTGAAAGTGTTGAAATAGAAAAAAAAAAAAGTAAAATACATTGGATATCTATTGGATTGGTTTTTAATTGGATATCCAACGGATATCCAATGGATCCAATTGATATTTTGCTTGGATTACTAACTATCCATAACTAAATTTAATCCATTAGATCCAATCCAATAAAATACATTATTCTAATTGGATGGACTGGACTTGTTTTAATATGGATGGATTAGATGGATTAAAAATTAATGGATTTTTTTTCCAGCCCTGATTCAATCTACTCAACTGTTTTTCATCTCACTTTCCTTCTCATATCCCTCACTTCCTCTCCTGAACCTATTAAGAGGTCACCCAAAAGTCTCACTAAAAGTTTCTGATCTCTATCAAACCCACAAAATAGGTCCTAAACTTTATATATATATATATATAGAGGGAGAATCAACTTATATCAGTGTAAGTCTTTTTTGACTTACATTCATTTTTAACCATTAGATCTACTTTCATCTAATGGTTACTTTTAATGAAATCATCTCAACTATTAGATAAAAGTAAATCTAAAAGTTGAAAATGAGTGTAAATAAAAAAAGACTTATACTTACAAGCCGTCCTCCTCATATATATATATATATATATATATATAGGAAAGATCAACTTATATCAAGATAAATTTTTTTTTTTCACACTTATTTTTAACCATTAGTTCTACTTTCATCTAATGATTGAGATTATTTTATTAAAGGTAATCATTAGATAAAAGTGGATCTAACAACTAAAAATAAGTGTAAGAAAAATCAATTTATATTAGTGCGAGTTGATCATATATATATATATATATATATATATATATATATATATATATATATATATATATAAATAAAGAAAAAAAAAATACAATTAAAAACTAAGAAGCCGCGTCAAAACTGCACATATAAGAAAATGGACCCGGATGAGGAGCTAATATCATAAAGGGAAAATATTGTAAAGCTCAGAGTTTTTTATTCTGGAACTGCCTGACTCTTCATAACATAATGATTTCATGATGGTGGGTTCCATTTGTAAGTGGGACTCACATCAAATTTCTCAATTAGGGATGACAATGGGGTGGTGGAAGTCCCACCTCCGTCGTGGGTACCCGTTTATGATTCCTGCAAATAAATGAGATATTTACGAATATCTATTAGTAGTTAATAATTTAAATAAAATCTTAAAAGTTACAAAAAAATATAAATAAAATAAAATTTAATATCACATACTATAATTTTATTCAACAATTTAAGATTGTTACAAAATTAAAAAATATTATAAATAATAAATTAAATTCAATTATATTTTGTAATAATCAGTTTACATAAATAATTATTACATAAATAATATATATTTTTTCAACAAATTTTATCATTATAGACTCATTTAATAAAAAAAATTATTTTAAAATACTAAAAATATATATATTTTAATCTCATCTCAAAGTTAAAAAAAATATAATATATGATATATATTAAATAAAAAAATATAATTAACGAGTTTTATAAGATGCTAGTAGAATGGATATTATAATTAAATCGCTCTTTCTCATTTATTAAACGTGTATCCATTTTTCATCCTATCGTAAATTATCCCTGCAAATATCTGCGGATATACATAATTTTGACATCCCTATTCTCAACTAACCGGAACGATCCATGCTCCCTACCACCGGTGCCATATAGCACTACTCATAAAAAAGATACCACTTTTTTAAGTCATTCCCAATTTTCTTTTATTTTAAACTCTCTGTTAGGTCGAAGCACAACAAGACCCTTCCTGACCCATACTCGTTTACTCTACAATTTATGACCCAATTTGATCACAAGTCTATGTTGCACTCTTCAGCCCAATCTCATTGTAGACCAAAAAAAAAATCCCAATCTCACTGACAAAGCATTTTTTGATCCAATCTTAAGCCCACAAATTTGGCTTGGCTGTTGGCTAAGTAGCCATTTCCCCTCAACATGTCAGAATTTAGAGTTTCACAAAAAATTATAATATCGATCAGAAAAGGAAATTCGATCTCCTCACAATTATCAGTTTTTTTCAGGTTATGTTGCCAACTACACTTGGATAGTTGGATCCAAATGAGATGTGTTTCAAAACCGGAATCGGATTGTCTTCAGTTTCTAAAAACACTGCACACGATGTCAACCGTACAAATTGTTTTCTTTTATGGTAAAATAAAACAAGTAAATAAGTTTAATTGATGTAAACTATTGGATCAAACCTATACAGCTTACTGTCTATTTTACGATGGAGAATCCTAATCCTTCTTTATTTTTTTTGTCAACAAATTTTCATTGATTGAAAAACAAAGACAATAGTATGCTTACATAAAAAAAAACTGGTACAATAGAATCTTATTAGGAAACAAGTTAAAACTTAAGATTTAAAATCAACAAAAATACTGCAGAACATAAAATTCACTAGAACAACGACGATTTTGCATCACACATCAGATAGATAGACAGTAGCATATAAGTGAGCTCGTCAAATCATTGATATTAGTATTGGTAACATCTAAACACCCAACTGCAACGGCACTAAAAAATGATAATTGACACAAGTATCTAAACATCAGAGCAAAACAACAACTAAGCACACAATTTTACTAGTCAAAATATGGGGGCCCTAAGCCCATTATGCGGTACACATCGACTCACTGAAAAAATTAGAACAATTATGCATCGCAAGCTTATAGTCCACTGCGTCACTACCATCACATCCACTCTGACAAAAGAAAGGGAATATAAAAAGAAAGAAAAAACTCTCACAAAAAAGAAGGAAAAACTACTCCCACAAAAGAGAAAGGAAAACTCCTACAAGAAGAAATGAAGCTCCCACGAGAAAAGATATTTTCAAAGAAGGAAGTCACCAGAAACCACCATGAAGGGGAAGATCCACACCACCATGAAGGGGAAGATCCACCTCTATATGACCGGTAACCACCCTCAAAGGAGACATTTTGTTGTGTGGCGCTCTTCTGTGTTAGGCTTTCTTGCTGCCAGATGCATCATAATCCTTCAAAACCATTGTCCTTGCGTAGGGTATAACTACACTCCTCTTCTTTGCATGTTTGGCCCAATATATCTATGTCCATGAATAATAAAAGATCAAATTTATTATAAATAACATCACAATGCAACTATTGAGCGAAAAAAAAAAACTATAAAGCCTTTCTTATTATATATATTAAAGTAGGTTCTTGCAAGTCATCTATTGTTAAACCATCATAAGTGATTATGTGACATTTTTTAAAGAAAAGTTTATTTCTTTAATCTACTTAATTATACTTGAAACCATTTAATGTAAAATTATTTACTTCTTTTAGATCATTTAATACAACATATTCAAGAAGCATAGAGAAAACATTTTCAACTAATAAATCTAACAAAAAAAAAAACTACAAGAACTTAAGCCAATTCATGACCAATCCAGGTTTCAAAACATTGACTCTATTTGCTCTACATGAATGTGTATCACTCTTACTATAGCATTAAAAATATAGTTAAAATAAGAGATAATGATAACTTTATTGCTAAAGTAGTACACATTCAATGAAACAAAATTCTTGGTTCTTAAGCCATATAAGTTGAATAGCATAAATGGCAATCGAACTGAAGACATAGTCAATTCATGATCAATTTAAATTTCAAAACATCGGCTTTAATTAGGAGCAATAGATGTTTTTTTTTGCTTTATATCATTAAATGTGTATCACTTCTATTATAATATTAAAAATATAATTAAAATAAAAAATAATAATAGTCCTATTGTTGAAGTGGTACACATTCAATGATATAGAACTCTTGATTTGTAAGTTATATAGGTTGAATAACTGATGTGACTTTCTAAAAATAAATAATCTCATTAACATAATTAATTATTATAAAGTGGATAAATGAATATAATGTTTTGACTGACTTAAATAAAGTTACAAAGCATTTGTTGAATATATACATTCATCAATAACTTGAATTTGCACATGTTAATATTCACTTCCAATTTATTATCACATTTGTGATTATAAAAAAAATAAAAATATTACTTTTAAAACAAAAATTATAAATATTTTTACATAATCGCCCATGCAAAGCAAGAACTAAAAGGCTAGTTGCTATTATAACTTCTGCGTATGAATAAAACTGCATATCCTTCCCCACTATATTATTGTAACTTTTATGAAAAAAAGTTACAAACTTTGCCATGAATCCATGTTGTATATTCATTGCCATGAATCAATAAAAATACAAGTTAATAAATGTCATTTTCAAATAAATAAGACAAGGACTTTTCTATTATTAATTTCTTAAAAAAAATATCTTACTTCTCTTAATAATTGCAATTCAAAACTAAACAACTAATCACACTATGAATTTGTGCCAAACCCAATATACCTTCTATTTTCTATAATTTTTATAGTATTCTATTATGTTTTTTTTTCTTGCAATATCTCTCTGCTCAAATAATGAATGATTAATTTATCGTAATGTTTTTAGTTTCGAAGAAGATGACCATTTTCAATTGTATTTTTTTTATACACATGAATCAAAAATTAAAATATTGATCATATGCTTAAAGTGTTTAAGTCTATTACCACTTAGACTAAGACAAGTTGATAGTATTCTAATATGTTTGATACTTATAATGAATTATTAAGTATTTATTAAATATTAAATTTATAATAAATATTTAAAAAAAAGCAATAGTCTATAAAATACTTAATAATACATTTTGTATATTAAATTCTAAAAAAAAAAGAATAAGTACTTGTCATAGCAACCTAAATGGCGACGGGATGACCGAAAAAGATTAAGATTGTGAATAAATGGAGTCGCCACCAATGTTTATTTAATTTGGGAAAACATTAGAAAAACCCTTTTAATAGGAAGATTGGTCTTTCAAAAAATAAGTTCGGATTCGAGAGTCGATTACAGGTAGGGAAGGTGTTAGCACCTTACATTGCCCGTTTCAAGAACGGTACCTTAAGTTAGTTGTGCAAATTTTAATAATCTTAAATTTATTTATTTTACCCCTTTTTGAAAAGACATTGTAACTATTTTTTTATTTATTTTTTTTAAAGAAAAAAAAACAAACAAACATTATGAAAATTAAATTCGGCTTGACAGAATAGAGATTCTACTCCTACGTATCCTCGGTGCAATGAGGAACTCAAAGTCACGTAGTTCTGTAGAAAAATTATTGTGGGTTGGTTATTATTTTTTTATTTTTAATTTTTATAAAGAAGACTATTTTGTTTTATTTTATTTTATAAAGACTAATCATCGTTCGTCAACTCGGATGATTCTAAAAGTTACGGAATTAACAAGTTGTCGCAACTCAGCTAATCTCATTGTTTTTTTTCGTTAAAAATATTTAATTATTTTTATTGGTTAATTGTTTTTAACTTTGAAAATATTTGAATCATCAAGCTGCCACAACTCAGATGATTATAAAAGTTATGGAATTAACAAACTGTCAACTCAGCTAATTCCATTTTATTGATTGATTTTTTTTGTTTAAATATTCGAATAATCAGTTGTCAACTCTCGATGATTATAAAAATTTGAATTAACAAACCTGTCATGCAACTCAAATTAATTCCATTTTATTTTTTAACAAAATTCAACCTTTTCATTATTCCATTTCTTCTTAATTCAAACCCAAATATAAATACTTAAGCAATCACAAATAAAACTAAGACAAAACTTATTTTTTTTATCAAGCCTTAAACTACTTAATCGTTATCAGCCCCAAACAAATCATACCTTACCAAATGAGCCCAAATGAAATAGGAATAGTCTAGAATGTGCAATGGTCATGTTAAAAGTAAAATAAATGATAAAAAGGAAATCAAAAACAGCAACACCCAAAAAAAAAAAAAAGGTAAAAGAGACATAAAAAAAAACAAAGGCAAAAAGAGACTTCTGGTCTCTGTAATAAGAAAACGAAAACCAGAAAAAAAGGGGAGGGGTTGAAGCTCACGGTGCCTGCAGTGACAAAGGCAGAAGGCGGTGGTTTCGTGCGGCGGCTCCGGCGGAGGGCGGTGGGCTCGTGCGGAGGTGACGGTGGGAGACTGGCGCGACAGTGGCCTACTGGTTCGCGGTGGTGCGCGGCGAAGGGGCAGAGAAGTAGCTGTGACAGATCTGGCGGTTTGGGTTCTGGTTCGAGCTATGGCGGTTCGCGGGTCCGGTTCAAGGGAGCGGTTCGCGGCGGCTTGGTGGGTGGAGTTTCAGGTTGCGCACGGTGTGAGGGGTGGAGCTTCGCGGTGCTGCTATGGGTTGGGCGGCGACCCGTGGGTAGTCCGAATATGGGCGCTGGGTCAGGGAGTGACGGAGTCCGAGTTGGACTCGGTTGAACGGGTCCGACGTCGCTGGCCAGTAGGATCTGGGCTGTGGGCTTGGTGCGGCTCGGTGTGCGGCGGTGGGCTTGGTGTACGATGGTGGGCTGGTTTAAGACAGAGGCCGTGCGCGGCAGATCCACATAGTCTTGGGGAGGGGCGCGGCTCGCCACCCGGTATGGGGCCGGTGATGGCTCGTGGTTTCGGTGAGTGGTGGGTGTGGGTAGTTGGTTGAAGGTAGGGCTTTCTTGAGTTGACTCGGTTGGGGTGTGTTGGTGATGATGATGGTAGAAGCTTAGTGGTGGTGGTTTGATAGATGGTGAAAGGTAGTTTGTTTGAGGTTGAAAGTGATGGGTTGCTTGGTTGAGTATGAAGGTGAGTTGAAGATGGTGGTGGGTTATGGAGGTGGAGGTTTGGGTGAGGTTGGTGATGGAAGAAGAGTTTTTTGATGAAGAGGGGAGGGAGTCTCAGGATGGTTAGTGAAGGTAAAGGGTGAAAAATAGCATCAGAATCCCTCTGGAGGTGGTGAGGAGCAATCATAAATCAAAGATCCCCCCTTCTACGTGAGCCCAGCGAAAAAAATAACCCCTCCCCTCCTCCTCTGCGTGTTCTGTTTTGGAGGAATAAAGCCATAAAAATTGTTGCCTATGTGTGCAGTTGGAACATGGAGAGTGAGTGGGGAGCAAAAGCAAACTTGTCTCCCCAATGCAGGTAGTAGTGGTAGTGCAAGAGTGATGTATGGCTAGAAAAGGAAAAGAAACATAGAGCTAGAAACAATATTTTTGTTTCCCTCCAAAGATAGTAGCATCTACGTTCTTTCTTTTATATTTTATATTTTATATTTTTTTTTATTTTAGGCTATAATTGAATTTTTTTTTTTGCATAAATAAAAAAAAAGCAACAATCTAAATAAAATTAAAAAAACTTGAAAGGAAAAAATTTAAAACATTACAATTAAAAATTATTTGATACAATTATTAATCCTTAATCAAAAAGTAAAATAAAAATTTTATGAATAAAATTAAGTATCAACAAGTACTATTGAAATCTACCTCTATGCTCTCATGTCGTCGTGTCCAATATATAGATTCTGAAATTGCTTTCCCTCACCTCTTCAAAAACCAATTGGATCTAGACTCGCTCTCGCCATGCCGTTTCGTTCACCTACAGTGTTAGTTAGCAAAGCATATGGGAATTGAGAAATATTAACAATATATTTTTTTAAAAAAAAATTAATATTTATTTTATTATTAATTTAAAAATAAATATTATTAATATATTTTTATAATAATTTTTTAAATATATGAAATAAATAAATATTAAAAAAATGTTACTAACATTATTCATAAAATTTTGAAGCGCATAATATAAAAGTAATTATCGATATTCACAAAAGGGATTCACATTTCTTACGGTCTCTGTCACGTTTCACAGCTTCTTCTACTTCTTTATTCTTAGGAATTAATCAGGATGACAAAATAATCAATGAATAGTTATTCTTCTTCAATTTGATGACATAATTCAGAGACACCCAGTAGAGCTACGCAGGTCGTGGAACATTCAGCACGTCTTAAGTCAGTGTACTACATCTGCACGGTTCTTTTTCTTACCACGTACATTATTACATTAAAGAGAAATATAAAGAATATATTTTTTAACATACACTTTTTAATATATATATATATTTTTATTAAATTATGTTACACATTAAAATATATATTTAATTTTTAAATTAATATGTAATTAAATTTATAATTTAATTTATGATGTGATTTAATAAAAAAATAAAATAAAAATATATTCTTAACATTATTTTTACATTAAATTCCAAACAGTCTATTATAATAAGAATATTTTTAACAAGTACGAAATAATCAAAAATAAAAAATTTTGTAATAAATTTTTTTTTAAATTTTAGAAAGTATTAAATATTTTTTATTTTTTATTAAAAAAATTTATATTTTAAATTCTTAATAAATATTTTAAAACACTTTTTAACAAAACCCTTTTAATAATCTTATTATAAGGACCAAGACTGGTGGAGTTTACAACTCTCCTGCACAGTGATGGATAATTAAACATAAGCAGAGACAAAATACTCAAACAGCGAAGGATGATCAATCTTAAGAGAGAGACGTGACTGATGTGTGTTTTTGGCGTGTGTGATCACGTTGATGAGGGGGCTAATGCTTCATCAAAGCCTATCTGTCAGCCTCTCTGTCCTCCGTTTTTATTCTCCTTTGACTATTTTAATAATTTCCTTTTCCAAACTCCAGCTCATTCTCTCACCTTTGCTCCATTTGCCTATAAAATTAACTCGTTACCTCCCCCAACCCCAAACTTCTCTTAAACATAACGTGCACTCTAACCACAAAATTGAACTCAGCTAGAAAAGGGATCCATAAGGTTTTTTTGGCGCGGTCATCAGAAAACAAGATCCGAGAGAGTGATCATGACTATGATGAGCAGTAACAACAACAACAACAATAACGTTGCACAATTTGGGGACACGACTCTGACCAAGGTTTTTGTTGGGGGGTTAGCCTGGGAGACTCCGAAGGAGACCTTGAGAGACCACTTTGAGAAGTACGGTGAGATCCTTGAAGCTGTCATCATTTCCGATAAGCTCACTGGCAGATCCAAAGGCTATGGCTTTGTAAGTATAATAATTAATATACTGAATTACAAATCCAAGTTACATTACACATTAATTCATTCATGAAGCAAGCTAGCTAGTATGATATACAATAATAAATTAATATTGCAATTTTTGTGGTAATATTTTGTGTGCTTTTGAAACTGAAAAATTACAAAAGGTGACTTTCAAGGAGGCTGAGGCTGCCAAGAAGGCTTGTGAGGACCAAGCAGCTCTGATTATCAATGGCCGTCGAGCAAACTGCAATCTGGCTTCCCTAGGAGCACGTCGCCCAAGGTCTTCTTCCACTGCTTCACCATCTCCCCATCCACAACCACAAGGTACACAAATTTCTTTTTTTTTAGCTATTTTAGATGCATTATCATATCTAATTAATCAAGTAATTCTTAAATGAACTTAATTATGCTTAATATGCACTATTACATTTTCATTTTATGTGCATAATCATTTTACACATTTATACTGTAACGATTAATTAATGGAATTTAATTGATATATATAATTAATGAAAATTTACATTGAGATTTACTAATATTTATTATTATATTTTTTAATAATTAAAATAAAATATATTAAAATATTAATAAATATCGATATAAAATTCTTTACCAAGACAGTTGTGCACACGACTTTATTTCTAATTAATAAAATGTAATTAAAGAAAAGAGAATGGCGTTTTGGTGATTATCAACATCATGGAGGTCTAAATTGCGATGCTACCCGCAGAAGGATCAAACGGCAGAGGACCGAGGAGCAATGCATCAAGTGCACCAACCAATCACGTGCAGTGGTATTATCCGATGGGGACACCTACTTCCCCATTCCATCATCAGGCCCTTCCTTTCTATGGGTATGTCTTTGATAATTTTGTTATTATTATTTCTTGTAATTTTGATATTTGATATTTCTTGTTCTTGATCTAATATCACTGTAATTAAGAAATTTGTTAAATGGTTGGGTCTTCTTACTTTTAAATCACCATTTTTATTGTTTACCCCCAAAAAAACTTTAATTTCTAATTTTATATTCAGGTACACGCCTACCTACATTGCAACGGACATAAATTACAATTACAATCAGGTAAGGTATTTTAATATTGTAGAATAATTGGTCTATTCAGTACCATCTTATTCTTTTGAAAAGCAAAAAAAATTAATTAATTAATTTCTGATTCGTACAATGATCTAGTTTCATGCATTGTTAGATTAAAAAAAATGTACATAAAAAAGCATTATTAAACCAATAAAATTGACTAACACATGTAGCAAATATATATTAGCATTTAGCACCCTTCAAACATGGGTTTGGACCATCTCATAGTTTTGCACGTCAGTACTCCACATGGAAAGAGAATAAGTGTTAAATTCTATTCTTTAATTAGTTGTTCATAGTTTTATTGGTTCGATCCTTTGGGATTAAAACAAAAGAGTTTTTTTATATATAT
The DNA here is from genome assembly GCA_029884605.1 of Ormosia emarginata. Lineage (NCBI taxonomy): Eukaryota > Viridiplantae > Streptophyta > Magnoliopsida > Fabales > Fabaceae > Ormosia > Ormosia emarginata. The sequence goes on along the minus strand of JAQQTP010000089.1, from coordinate 61,574,836 downwards.
ATAAAATGTGAATTGTTTAATAAATAATGTGCACTAATATTTTGTGTTTGGGTATGCTTTGGTGCACAGAAGCTGAGCTATGGCAGCGCTGGGACCTACATGAATGGGCACCACTTGTCCAATGTGTACCCGAGGCAGGCTATTGTGGGTGCGAACACATTGATGCCAATGTACCCTGTCTATCAGTTTCATCATCCAACGGAGACGACGGGCTTACCAGCTCACATCTTCCATCCAACGGTGGCAGGGCATTTTGCGCCGGTGCCAGCAGGCATCATGTCCAAGCCCGCATCCTTCACTCCTCACACAGGTGCGTCACATGATAGGATCTCCAAGCCAGTTAAGTCAATGCCTAACTGTAAACTAAACTATCTGCAAAGAAAAAGACATAAATCATTGTGTCACGCACGTGACCAACTGATTGAGTTTAGTCATGCGAAATTTACGAAAAAAGATAAATGCATAAAATATAATTTATTTATTAGATTATAAAGTTTTTATTTTTATAAAAAAAAGTATATTTTTTTCAAATTTTGTATATTTTATTTTACCGCATGCAAATAAAAAAACTTAATTAAAAGAATTAATTTTACCTATTTCAAAATTTAAAAAGATTAAAATAAAGTCAAAATTTTTATAAGAATCAAAACTTGAAATGAATATATTTATATGGACTAAAAAATTAATTAAACTAAATAAAAATGATTCATCTACATGCCTTTTTCCCCGTTCATGTTTCATAAACATTTTATCTTTCACGATAATTGAAAACGTAAAACACAACAATGGTTACTAATTGACTTAAAATACTCGCACATCGTTTTTCAATGTTATGTAAATCTGTCTAAGACTATAATTCACTGTGTCTTTCATTCTTCTTTTTTCTATAGTATATACATATGGTCTCTTTTTTTTTTTAGTATGTTTTACATGACAAATCTCAATTTATAATGTTTCGATGTAAAAATTAAGTAAGAATACAATGTTGGATTTAAAAGTAAATAAATTAAAAACTTAAACAAAATCTTCAATGCATTAAATTATAAATCAGATGAAAACAATCGAAGCACCTAACAAAATCTCCTTGCATATAATTATAACTTGTATATAATTATAAGTGTAACGGTTATATAGAAATACAACTACTAAAACATGTTATCAGTAATATTTTTATGGTGAAATTATTGACACTTCTAATTGCTTATTCAAATTTATTATTTATTAATCAAAATTTTAGTTTTTTATTTTAAAAAATATTAATTGTCTAATAAGGAGTGTGTCAATAGCAACACCCGTACTTTGAAGCATTGATTGGTCAGTTTATTTTGTTTTATTTCTTTTAAAAGAATTTAATATTGAATATAAACTTATATTACAGAGACAATTTTTTTGTTTGTGGAATAGGTACAGTTGGCACAGTTGAGTGCTTGAAAAGGGTTGTTTGAGAGGAGCTTAGTTGGCTAAATAACAACAGAGGGAAGGGATGTTGGTGGCTGCACAGAGCAACATTATTATCTGAACTGTTGTGGCTCTACTTTCCTTTTTTTTTTTTTGTATGTTTCATTATTAATTGTTAATCTTAGGTGTTTGATTCATGAGATTCTTTCATTCCCTTTCTCTCTAACATCTCAGCATGTGCTGTAAACCATTACATGGAGTTTAAATGAATTTATTCACAAGAAGAAAAGAACACTATGTCCATGTGTGTGTTCAATTACCCTTACCCTTGCCTTATAGGGATGTTTTTTTTTTTTTTGAGTCACTTCCACTTTATCTTTCTTTTTCTTACCTTTTTTTTTCCTCTAATGAAATATTCATTTGAACCAGATCGACGAACAGAGTGTACAAAGTCCAGGTTGGGCATGATCTCCCCCAAGCCTGAGTAATTATGAAATGTGAACAATTAATTAAATTAATGATCTTTGAATGTTTTTGGGGCTGCCCACCATTTGAAAGGTTGGAAAGAATCTTTGAAGCACACTCTCAAATTTAAGGGGAAAAGAAGAAAAAAGAAAATTAGCCGTATAGCTCTGTACATATTTAATATTATCTTGAAAGATGTTTAAATAGACTATGATAATTTTTCTTATTTTATAAGAAAATCTTTTGTTAAAAAAAAAAAATTTAAGGGACGGAAATTAAATTATCTCATTCCCATATCTAGAGACATGTCATAAACTTGAGTAGAAACTTGCATTAGTACTTAAAAATCGACTATCCAATAAAAAAGTTTGTTAACTCAGGACATGTCCTAAGCTTAATGTATTAGCAACTATACTGGTAGTAACTTTTTTTATCTGAATCATGAATTTATTAATTTGAAATATCAGAACTAAGGATTGGGATAAAAAAGTCCGAAGGATCCTCAATCCAGATACATGATTCATTACACCTAGTAAAAGAAGCTATCGCATCTGCAGCTTTAGTACATTGGTGACCCAATATAACACCTTTATCCTGAAGCTTTGCTAATGTAGGTAGTATATTCCTACAAAGCCTCCAGATAAAGATCCTGACTTTAGGAGGCACATGAAGCTTCCAAATGCATTTCCATAAAGTTGTGAATCTGCCAAACTCAGAAAACTGCTCATACCCAGGAGTGCCATTTTGAACTTTTGAATCAATAACTCTAGTCCACTCACTCTAGTAGGCGCTCTTCACTGAAAAGTGCCCCCTGGCAGCTGGCAACCAACATGTTGTATCCTGATGATGACTCTGACTCAGAGGAATGGAAATAATATAGCTAGCTTCATTTGGTGAGAAAAGAGAATTAATTAGGGGTTCATTCCATCTTTTCGGGTCATCTAACATAAGTTGGGAAACAAATTCAGTATTCTCCAACTGGGCTAGGTAACTATGAGGTTTAAAACTCCCCTACTTTGGTATCCAAGGATACTGCCACTTCTTTATATTCTCACCACTTCCCACCCACCAAATAAAACCTTGCTCCAACACCCTCCTACTAGCCACGATACTTCTCCATGTAAAAGATGGGTTGGACTAAAGAGCTGCTGACCAAAAATCTCCATTAGAGAAATACTCAGCTCTGAGAATCCTAGCTAATCTGGATTAGAGATAATCCTCCAACCTTGCTTAGCAAGCATTGCATGATTGAAAGAGTGAAAGATCTTTGAAGCCCAAACCTCCACAATTTCTAGGCCAACACATTTTATTCCAAGTCACCCAATGAATCTTTTTGGTATCTATATTCTCCCCCCACCAAAATCTAGCCATTAACTGACCCAACTTTCTGCAAATGGATAAAGGAATTTCAAAGCAACTCATAGCATACGTAGGAATAGCCTAAGCAACAGCTTTAATTAGGACCTCTTTACCACCAGTAGATAACAATTTTTCTTTCCACCCTATTATTCGCTTCCAAACATGGTCTTCGAGAGATTGAAAAGAGTGACTTTTTTATCTCCCCACCATAGTCGAAAAACCCAAATACTTCTCACTCAGAGCCACATGAAAGATATTAGTCAAAGATTGAATCTGTGACTTGGTGTCGCCCGGAGTATTTCTACTAAAAAACATAAAGGATTTATCAAAGTTAATTCTTTGACCCAAGGCATCTCCATAACAACTAAGAATTCTCATAATCACAACCATGTCACCCTCAGACGTCTTAGAGAAAATAAGACTATCATAGTGGTCATAGGCGTTGACCAACAAATTCTAATCCCAAAAAAAGATTGATTGAGCTCTGCTTGAGTCAGAAAAGAGGAGAGCGCTTCTATGAGTCCGGATTCTCTCCAGCCGCTGGAGGTGCTGTTGGAGTATCTCAACCGTTTATTTTTTATTTAACGGTCAAGATTTTTATTTTTATTTTTTAATATTAAAAATATTTTTTAATATTAAATTAATATTGATTGTTAGATGAAAAATAAACAGTAGAGATGTACTCTAACAGCTGCTAGAAGTGCAGCTACTGGAGAGAAGCCAGATCCGAACTTTTATGCATAGAACAAAAAGGTAGGGTGACAGAGAGTCTCCTTGTCTTAGGCCTCTCTAAGGATCCCATTAACCATTACTGCATAGGACATCGAGGATACACACTGCATGATTAGATTAACCCAACGATCACTGAAACCCATTTTCCTCATGATGGCTTTCAAGAAACACCACTCAATCATGTCAAAAGCCTTACTCATAAACAGTTTCATAACAAAATAACCCTCCCTTCTAGATCACTTGTTCTTTAGAACATGAATAAGCTCATATGCAATTAGGACATTATTTGTGATCAAGCGATTCCAAACAAAGGCACTCTGAGTATCTGAAATAATAGAGGGTAGAATGACTTTCAATCGGTTAGTTAAAGTCTTGCTAATGATCTTCTAAATGACATTGTACAAGGAAATTGGTCTAAAATTGGTCATAACTTTTAGATTCTGAATTTTTGGAATTAGAACAATAAAAGTTTGGTTCAAATCCAAATCTAACTCATCTTCATTCAGAAATTTCAACATTGTCTCTGTCACTCCATCACCCACTATGTGCCAGTATTTTTGGGAAAAAAGGAGTAGGTAAACCATCCGGACCTAGAAATTTAGTAGTAACTAATCTTATCCAAAAGATATTATCTCATTTTTTAACCCATTATCCTTGGATGAATCTTGATTATGTTGGTGGATGGATTATGTTTGGATTTACTTGCCATTGGTTGTATGATCCATTTTCATCATTTTTGCAAAGTCAAAATGTCATCTGGAGCACTTATCCTTTGTGTGTGTTTGTTATTATCTCATTTTTTAACCCATTATCCTTGGATGAATACCCTTTGCAAAGCCAAATCATTTTTTCAAAGCCAAAATATCATCTAGAGTACTTATTTTTTTAACCCATTATCCTTGGATGAATCTTGATTATGTTGGTGGATGGATTATGTTTGGATTTACTTACCCTTTGCAAAGCCAAATCATTTTTGCAAAGCCAAAATGTCATCTAGAGTACTTATTCCCTCTCTCTCTATGTGTAATAGATATATTTGATTTGGTGCTAGCATCTAGATTATCTTTTTTCTAATTCTGCATTTATTTGAGCATGGTCAAATGCAAATTGGAAAATGTGATCTTCATCTAGAAGATATGATTCCATTTTTACATTCGGAATTAATTGTACAAACATATGCATATTTTTTGTCTTTCACCACTTGTTTGTGCAAATTTGTGTCAAGGGTGATGGTTAGGTAAAGCCTTATCTAAAATAGCGACTATAAGATTTGAACCCTTGACATTGTAGTTAAAGTTTACGTAGGGTCATAATCCATTTCCATTGCAATCAACCATTATTAGGTGTACAAACATATATATGTAAGGGAAGCTCCTATATAATATAGGAGCACCTGTCATTTTTTTTAATTGAATATAAGTTATTTTATTTTACATATGTTTGTTAGTCAGAATCGGGTTTTATAAAATTAGAATAGAAATCTTTGAATCAAATTCTACTTACACCTTTCACATACGAGTAAAAAAGTTCAACGTGGGTTACACCCTCCTCAAGTGTAGCATGTTTGCGTTGGTGCATGTGTGTGGGCCTAGGACTGGGTTTGTGTAAATTCCTATAATTTGTTACTTATCGGCTGAAATCTGTAGGGTTACTCGATGATCTACTATCTAATGACAAAAAAAAAAAAAATCTTGAAAACAAATAGTTTTTTTTTTGGGATACTAGGCCCATTATTTTTGGGTGCTAGGTATATAAGATTATATTTATAACTAATAAAAAATATAATGAAATAAAACAAATATTAACTCATTTCATTATGCAAAGAATGATCATTTCCAAATTGACTCTTAATTTTTTTTATCTCAAAGTATCCCTACTCGATAAGTAAAAGATTAATTTTTTAATGTACAATCAAGTGCCTTATAAGTGGAGACTCCTCCAAACAGTATTATTTCCATACACTTGAATTTTGAAATCAAACTCAAGACTACATGCTTAAGGGACTTAAGTTCTTTTCACTCAAATCAACACACGTTGATAATTGACTCTCAAATGAATATAATAAATTTGATTTCGCAAGGTTGGAAGTAAAAATTATTAATTAATTTTAAAATATCTCAAAACTTAGTGCACTATGTTACATATGATTAACTTCTCTCTCTTTTATATTATAAACTAAGTGAAAACTACTTTTTGAAAAAAAAAAATCCAATCTAAAAAAATCCATTTGGAAAAAATGTTTAAATCAACAAATATTCAAAATAAAAAAATAGAGAATAGAACAATGTTCTAGAAAAAAGTTCGCTCTCGTTGAAGTCTCAACTCTTTGTGGTGTTTTTTTTTTTTCACCTTTTGTAGAATTTGGTTCTCTCCTATTGAATTTTTCTTACAGGACTGCTACCAATCTCCTTTGACAACAACCCTTTTTATTATTTTTTCTTGTTTTTCTTTGTTTCTTTCTCGTTTTTTCTTTATTTTTTAAGAATAAACTAATCCAAATTTTTTAGATTTGAAGAGTTTGGGTTTGAATCTTCCATAGATGCATTTTATCTTGGTATATCTGAAATTTTTTAACCTTAATTTCTTAGATTAGTTGGTTGCATGTCTTAGCCTACGATATAGAAAGACTTTCAGATCTACAAACCAAAGCTAAAGATTATGGAGATAAGATAAGAAAAGTGAGGCTTTGACGGTAATAGAGATAACAGTAACAGTGTTGATAATAATGGAAACAACGATAATGTTGTATATCTCAACGAGAATGAGCTCTAAGAAGAATTTGAGATAACAAAGACTAGCCTTTACGAGATATTAAGTGCTAACAAGAGCTAAATCCACACTAACACAACTCAATACGATATGCAATTTGAAGAAAAAAAAAAGATTGTCTCTTGGCAAGTTTTGTTAGCCTAAGATTTTTCTTAGATGTAATAAGTTGTTCTAGAAATTATGTGTTTGTAGTTGAGTCAAATAAAGGAAAAATTATATTTATTGGTTATGTGTTTTTTTTCATTGATTGTTGAGCTACCCTTCCAAGTTGTTGGAAGTGATTTAGTATTTACCCATATTCTTCAATCTTGTACTTTAAGACTTTATTTCTCTCTTCAATATTTTTAGTAATAAAATTCGTTATCTTTGAAAAAATAAATAATAGCATAACAACATGTGTATAAAAAAAATGGTAATACAACATCCCAAAGAAAGAAATTATATAACGACCGCATACAAGATTACAAGCTATTATAATAGCCTAACTAAAATCACTGAAAAGAAAATCAAACAGCTAAAAGAACGTTGAGAAGTAATAAATAATAATAAAAGAAAATATCATAAAACTGTTCCCTTAGTATATGCAGAGTCAGGACAACGTAAGTGATATTGTTTGTAGAATCCAGAAGACTTGAAAGAGCCTCTAGTAGTAGTTAAGTACAAACACATTATCCACCAACGTCATAATAAAAACAAGTGTGGAAATAGAAGTTGCATAAGACAAATAAGACTCTTTGTCTTATTGAATAAGGGTCTTTACTTAATTTTGTTAAAGTTATCACAAACACTCACTTACAACCAAATAATTGCGCATATAGTCTATGATAAAAGTTATTCCAAAATTATATTCGATATAGAATTGCTTTTATTAATATTTAGTAATATTTTGTAACATTCTATTTTTCATAAAATATTTTTATGAAGAATAAAATTTTAATTTCTTTAAACTTGAACATTTTATTTGTTTTTTAGAAGAGATTAGAAGTATTTTAATAAATATATTCATAAGCAGATATTCATGAGAAGATACTTATAAGAAGATATTTATGAATTAATTATTATTTTAATACAAAAATTTAAATGTTATCATTACTTTAAAAAATAAAATAAAATAAAATATATAAAACAGGTGCAACGTTGCAAATGCTACAATGTGCACCTTGCAATAAATACTTAAGCCATTCAATATGACTACATATAGGGGTGAAATTACAGTGGAAGCAAAGAAAAAATAGAGAGAGGAAAGAGTGCCAGGAAGAGGAAAGAATGAGAGAAGGAGAAAAAAAAAGAAGGAAAAAAACAAGAGAGAGAGAGGAGAGTGAGAGTGTGTGAAAAGTGAAGAGAAATTGTAGGAAGAAAGAGAGAGAGAGAGAAAGAAGTGAGGTGCTGCAGAGGAGAGAAAGAAAAAGATGATAGAGAAAGAGAAAGGGAAGGAAAAAAAAAGATATTACAAGAGGTATGATCTGAATTTTTTTAAAAAAAATAAGAGTATGATTTCTAGTATGTTTATATCTTTTATTAGTTAAATTATTATTTTAATATTTTGTACATATTATTATTCTTGTTAAATTTATTATGCACATGTAATGTTATGAAAACTTAATATTTGTTTGGTTTTGAAATGTTTATAATATTTGACAAAATTTAGAGTTATTATAATTTAAATGTTGATTCTTTCATAGAATCAATATAATAAATTAAAATATCACTCAAGGCTTAAGTTAAATAAATATTTTAATTATATTAGGTAATATATATATATATATATATATATATATATATATATATATATATATATATATATATATATATATACACACACTTAACTTATATAGACTTTGTTATATTTACCTTGGTTTGAGAGTAATTTTATGACCTTTATACTGACATATATTTACCTTGACTTGAGAGAAATTTTATGACATTTATTCTGACATATATTTACCTTGGCTTGTGAGTAATTTTATGACCTTTATTTTAACATTTGCAATAAAAGGACTTTTGTACAATAAATGTACTATTAGGACTAGAACAAACTATGGACTATAATGAGGACCTGACAAAATATGGACTATAATGAGAACTTGATAAACTATGGACTGTGATGTGGACTATTAAAAAAATTATTAAATTAATTTTAAATCATAATTAGTCCATTGAAGAATTGACATTTAAATTTAATGATTCTAAGTTTTGTGAGTTTTATTTAATTGCCATGATTTATTTATATGATAGATCTATTTGTATATTGGTGGTTTATATTGCTTATATTTGTGTGTGATGACAAGCAAGTGATTCATGAAAAAAGTTGCACCTAATCGTTAAGAGGTAAAAGGATAATGTTACCTGCCTAGTTAGCGTAGGTATGTCTGGCTTTGTTGTCATGATGTTAAAGTAACACCAAAGATAAGGTGAATTTCCTATGAAAGTGAAGGGCTTCAAGGAAAATGTGAGACAAGCAGACATGGAAAAAAAAAAAAGAAAAGTAAAGGGTGAATTTCCTGTGATTAGGAATTTGCTTGCTGATGATTGAAGATACTTATAATTGGTACTTGTTTGCTAATATTTGAGAAACTTTTTGATAATAATATATATGGTTGTATTGTGTGATTTATTTAGCATTTGTTATGCTAAGCTAGAATTATGTTGTCCTTTTTATACTTTGGTTGTCATGTGATTTTCTGTGTATTTTACATAACCGAAATTCACCATGTGTTTTCGAATATTTTTATAATTGTTCATTTTCTACTGAGAATTTTTAATTCTCACTCAATTCATGGTGTTTTCAAATTAGCACAAGATGCACTATGATCATCATCGTTCAGATCGCGTAACATAATTTCTTGTTCTAAGGAAGGAGGATATATATATAATTTTAGAATTATTAAAAATATGTGTACATCTACTTTTGAGTAAACAACATGACTAATGTGTAATGCTAATTTACAAAGTTATAAATGTGTATTACAACTTTGTTTTATCCTATATCGATACTTATTTCCTTTTTATATATTTTTTATTTTGATTTTAATTTCTGCTTGTAAATTTTTATGGAATAAATTCACTTATAATATTATTATGGATATGTTTATAGTTATTATTTTAGTAATGAGGTTACATTTTAGTATCAGAGCCTCGATTTCTAGTACTAGAAAACTATATCTATGTATTGACTTTTTGTCTATGCTGAGTTTCAGCATGATAATTGCTCCTATAATTTTATGCATGTCATATAGAATTTTAACTACATTAACATTTTAATATTAAGACCAATCACCTCAATATTGTATTGTTCATGGATGTGTAGGGCTATATGGCGTCAGAACACCCGAAAGTACAAAGTTTACAAAATGATACTCTGACAGGGTATTGAAAGTCATGAAAGGATCGACTGACGTTGTCAAGGCTCAGACAGAGTCAACCAACTTGATTTTACAACGCATGCAGGAAACTCAAGATAGGAATAATAATCATAACCATAATCATCCTGGTGAGGGTAGTTGAAATTTTATCAGGGAAACTTCTGTAACCAACCTAAATTATCAAAGTTTTTCAGAATTTAGGAAAGTCAAACCGTCATCTTTTCATGGAGATTATAACCCATCACTAGTTGAAAAATGGGTTATGCAACTAGAAAAGATGTTTACAGTCATGGGAAGCACAAATATACAAAAAGGTAGCCTTTGGCACCTATACTAGAAGGGGAGGCAGAACACTGGTGGAAAGGTGCTAGGCACTTATTAGAGTCTAGAGAACTGAAATCACCTGGGAGGTATTTTTAGTCATGTTCTTTGATAAGTACTTCCCTGATAATGTAAAAAATGAAAAGAAGACAAAATTTATACAACTTAGACCGGGAAACATGACTATAGGATAGTATATGGCCAAATTTGATGAGGTTTCCAAATTTTCTTCCTACTTGAAAAACAATCTTGATGGCCACTGGAAAGCTACAAAATTTGAGTGGGATTTGAGGCCTGAAATAAAGGAGAAGGTGTCTACTCTGGAGATAAAATATTATGTCATTGTAGTGAACAAATGTATGATACCAGAAAAGAGCTATCTAAAGATGGAATTTAAAAGAGGACGTCAGAACTTTCTTAAAAGAAAAAAGGAGGCAGAAGCTCAAAAGAAAAATAATTTTAAGAATGGAGTAAACATGGAAAAGATAAGCAAATGAAGATTGGCGGACGTACACATGTGTGCAATAAGTGTAGGAAATTTCATGGCTCTAGACCTTGCTATGTGTGTTTTCGATGCGGAAAATCAAGACATTTCGCCAAGGATTATACCACCAAGAAGATGGTAAACAACCCCATACCTAGACCACAGACTAAATGAAGAGTATTCGCTTTAAGTGGAGAATAGACAAATCAATCTCCCAACATGATTCAAGATAAATGTTTTCTTAAAAATACTATCTTAATTGCATTGTTTGATTCAGGAGGTACACACTCCTTTATATCTATTGATTGTATGAAGAAGTTGAATTTGCCTATAATTTCTTTGTCTTATGATTTGTTAGTTTTAACTCCCACAGGAGGAAAAGTTTCTACTTCTCAAGCTTGTTTAGAATGTCCTGTTTTAATTGAAGGAAAAGTTTCCACTTTGAACCTTGTTTGTTTGCCTTTGACTGGTATTGATATCATAATTAGAATGGATTGATTGTCTACTAATAATATTATCTTAGACTATTCTAAAAAACTTACCTACGTTCCCAATGATCTACCGAAGGAACCAAAATCTATCAATACCCTATTCCTTAATGCCACTCAGGCAGAGAAATGTCTCTTAAAAGGAGATCAGAGATTTCTTCTTTTATTTTCTTCAAATTCAGAGGTTAGGGCAGGAAAAAAACAACATGCCTATAGTAAGAGAATTTCCATAAGTGTTTTCCAAAGAGATAGTTAACCTACCACCTAAAAGAGAATTTGAATTTTCCATTGACCTAGTTCCAAGAACATGACATCTATCTTTTGCATCTTATAGAATGACCCCTTGAGAACTAAGTGAACTCAAGAAACAAATAGAGGATCTGTTAGCCAAAGGTTTTATCAGGCCCAGTGTATCACCGTGGGATGCACCTATTCTATTAGTTAAGAAGAAAGATAGGAGCATGATGTTATGTGTAGATTATAGGCAATTGAACAAAGTCACAATTAAAAATAAGTATCAACTTCTTAGAATAGATGACATATTAGATCAATCGTTGGGAGCCACAATTTTCTCAAAGATATACTTGAGATTAGGGTATCATCAGATATGAGTAAAACCAAAAGATGTACTGAAGCCAACCTTTAAGACAAAATATGGGCATTATAAATATATTGTGATGCCATTTGGACTTACTAATGCTCCTATAATATTCATGGATTACATGAATATGATTTTTAGACCTTACCTTGACTAATTTATAGTAGTCTTTATAGATGATATACTTATCTATTCTAAGACTAAGAAAGAGCATGAACAATACCTTAGAATAGTACTACAAATCATAAAGGAGAAGCAATTGTATGCCAAGTTAGAAAAATGTGAATTCTAGTTAAGTGAAGTAAGATTCTTAGGTCATGTGATTACTCAGGGAGGAGTAGCTATGGATCCTAGTAAAGTTGAAGCAGTAGTTCACTGGGAAAGACTAAAGATAATTATTGAGATTAAGAGTTTTCTAGGATTAGCCGGATGTTATAGAAGATTCATTAAGGGATTCTCACAGCTAGTTTACCTCTGACTAGGTTAACTAGGAAGAATCACCTTTTTGAGTAGGATTCAGCTTGTGAAGCAAGTTTTCAGGAGTTAAAGAACAGAGTTACCTCCACTTCAGTCTTAATAATTTCTGATCCTAGACAAAGCTTTGTAGTGTATTGTGATGCATCTAAGAAGGGTTTGAGATGTGTTTTGATGCAACAAGGTAGATTTGTAGCTTATGCATCTAGCCAACTTAGACCTTATGAAGAAAATTATCCAACTCATGACCTAAAGTTAGTAGCAGTAGTTTTTGCTTTAAAAATTTGAAGGCAATACGTATATGGAGTCAAGTTTGAAGTATATGGTGATAATAGTTTAAAATATCTTTTTGACCAAAATGAGTTAAATATGAAACAACATAGATGAATTAAGTTCATAAAAGACTATGATTTTAAATTGAAATATCATGCTGGTAAAGCCAATATAGTGGTTGATGCCTTGAGCAGGAAATCCTTACACATGTCCTCAATAATGATAAGGGAACAAAAGTTATTAGAAAATTGCAAGGACATGAAGATTTCAGTATCCTTACAATCTCACTGCTTGTATGTCAGTGAACTAAGAATAGAGTGTGATTTAATAGATCAAGTAAGATAAGCCCAAGAAAATGATAAGTTTTTGCAGTCTCTCAAAAGAAGAATTTTAGTATAAAAACTTAACATTTTAGGGTTAATGAAAAAGGGGTTTTGATGTACGAAGGAAGGTTATGTCTGCTCAATAATGAAGAATTAAGGAAGAAAATTTTATTTGAGGCATATTGCAGTAAGTACACTCTATACATCCCGATACAACAAAAATGTGTCAGAATCTCATAAAATTGTTTTGATAGAATGGGATGAAAAGAGACATAGCTAGTTTTGTAACTAAATGTCTAGTTTGCCAAAAAGTTAAAATAGAACATCAGAAGCCTGCTGGATTACTATAACCTTTGAATATCCCTGAATAGAAGTGGGATAACATATCAATGGATTTTGTGTTAGGATTACCTAGGAATCCATCAAGTTATGATGTAGCATGGGTAATTGTTGACATTTTAACTAAGTCTGCTCATATTTTTCCTGTTAGGATTAGTTTCCCATTATACAAGTAAGTTCATGATTATATTCGAGAAATTATAAGGTTGGATGGTGTACCAACTAGATTAATTTCAAACAGAGACCCAAGATTTACCTCAAAATTTTGGATAGCCTTACAAAAAGTTTTAGGTACTAAGCTTTGTTTTAGTATATCTTACCACCTTTAGACAGATGGTCAAACTGAAAGAACCATTCAAACTTTGGAAGATATGTTTAGAGCCTGTATGCTAGAATTTCTAAGAAGTTGGAATACCCATCTATCATTGATAGAGTTTACCTATAACAGTAGTTACCATTCCAGTATAGGAATGACACCATTTGAAGCTCTATATGTAGAAAGTGTAGATTACCTTTATGTTAGTTAGAAAAAGGGGAAAAGAGTTTATGAGGACTTGATATAGTGCAACAAACCATAGAAACGATCAAAATTATCAAAGAAAAATTACTTGCTGCTCAGAGTAGACAAAAAAGTTATGTTAATCAAAGAAGAAGACCTCTAGAATTTGAAGAAGGTGAACATATTTTCCTCAGAGTCACTTTTACTACTGGGATTGACAAAACCCTTGAAACCAAAAAGTTGAATTCTAGATTCATTGATCCATTCCAAATTCTTAAAAAAGTAGGATATGTTGCCTATCAAATTGCACTTTCCCCAAATTTTTCAAATCTGCATGATGTCTTTCATGTATCCCAACTCAAAAAATGCTATTTTGACCCTTCACACATCATAAAACATGAAACAATGCAAGTAAGAGGTGATTTGACTTATAACACAAAACATGTATGAATCATGGATAGATTTGTCAAACACTTGAGAGGAAAAGAAATTCCTTTAGTTAAAGTGATCTGGGAAGGACTGTCACTAGAAAAGGCAACATAGAAATTAGAAGATGACATCCAGAAGTCCTATCTAGAATTATTTTAATCAGGTTAGTGAATTTTGGGGACAAAATTCTTAAAAGGAATGAAGAAATGTAACATTCTATTTTTCGTAAAATATTTTTGTGAAGAATAAAATTTTAATTTCTTTAACTTGAACATTTTATTTGTTATTTAAGAAGGGATTAGAAGTATTTTAATAAATATATTTATAAGCAGATATTTATAAGAAGATACTAATAAGAATATATTTATGAATTAATTATTATTTTAATACAAAAATCTAAATGTCATCATTACTTTATTTTTAAAAAATAAAATATATAAAACAAGTGCAACGTTGCAAATGCTACAATGTGCACCCTACAACAAATACTTAAGCCATTCAATATGGCTATATATAGGGGTGAGATTAAGGTGGATGCAAAGAAAAAAATAGAGAGAGGAAAGAATGCCAAAAAGAGGAAAGAATGAGAGAAAGAAATGAAAGAAGGAAAAAACAAAAGAGAGAGAGAGAGAGAAAGTGAAAAAGTGAAGAGAAACCATATGAAGAAAGAGAGAGAGAGAGAGAGAGAGAGAGAGAGAGAGAGAGAAGTGAGGTGAGGTGCTGAGAGGATAGAAAGAAAAAGAGAAAGGAAAGGAAAAAGAAAGAAGATATTGCAAGAAGTAGGATCTATTTAAAAAAAATAAAAAAACCATGGCTTACAAGATATATTTATATGTTTTATTAGTTAAATTATTATTTTAATATTTTATACATTTTGTTATTCTTGTTAAATTTATTATGCACATGTAATGTTATGAAAACTTGATATTTACTTAACTTTGAAATGTTTATAATATTTGACAAAATTTATAGATATTATAATTTAAATCTTGGAACTAATATAATAAATTAAAATATCACTCAAAGCTTATGTTAAATAAATATTTTAATTATATTGGGTAATAAATATATGTACTTGACTTACATAGACTTTGTTATATTTACCTTAGCTTGAGAGTAATTTTATGACTTATATTCTGTCATATATTTACCTTGACTTGAGAGTAATTTTATAACATTTATTCTGATATATATTTACCTTGACTTTGGAGTAATTGTATGACCTTTATTTTGGCCTTTGCAACAAAAGGACTTTTGTTCAATAAATGCACTATCATGAGCAGAACAAACTATGAACTATGATGAGAGCCTGACAAATTATGGACTTTGAAGAGAACTTGACAAATTATGGATTGTGATGTGGGTTATTAAGAAAATTATTAAATTAATTTTAAATCATAATTAGTCCCTTTAAGAATTGACATTTAAATTTAATGATTCTAAGTTTTATGAGTTTTATTTAATTGTCATAATTTATTTATATGATGGATTTATTTGTATATTGGTGGTTTGTATTGTTTATGTTTGTGTGTGATGGCAAACAAGTGATTCATGAAAAAAGTTATACCTAACCGTTGAAAGGCAAAGGGATGAATTTCTTTTTATGTTACCTGCCTGGTTAGCGTGAGTATGTCTGACTTTGTTATCACGATGTTAAAGTAACACCAGAGATAGGGTGGATTCACTATGGAAGTGAAGACCTTCGAAGAAAATGTGAGACAAGCAGACATGGAAAGAAAAAGAAAAATAAAAGATGGATTCTCTGTGATGAGGAATTTGCTTGCTAATGATTGAAGATACTTATAATTGGTACTTGTTTGCTGATATTTGAGGAATTTTTTATAATAATATATATGAATGTATTGCGTGATTTATTTAGTATTTATTATGCTAAGCTAGAATTATGTTGTCCATTTTATACTTTGGTTGTCATGTGATTTTCTGTGTATCTTACACAATCGAAATTCACCATGTATTTTCAAATATTTTTATAACTATTCATTTCTTATTGAGAATTTTCAATTCTTACTCAATTCTTGATGTTTTTAAATTAGCACATGATGCACTATGATCATCATCATTCAAATCGTCTTGTATAATTTCTTGTTCTAAGGAATGAGGATATATATATATATAATTTTAGAATTATTAAAAATATGTATACATCTACTTCGAGTAAAACAATATGACCGATGTGTAATTCTAATTTATAAAGTTATAAATGTGTATTATAATTTTATTTTATCCTATATCGATATGTATTTCGCTTTATATATTTTTTATTTTAATTTCTCGCCTATAAATTTTTATGAAGTAAATTCACTTATAATATTATTATGAATATGTTTAGAGTTATTATTTTAGTAATGGGGTTACAATTATCATTTCTCATACTAACATTATATATATTTGAATCAAACTAAAAATTACTCTTGAAGGGTTATATGAAAATTTTATATTTGACAGTTGGAAACTATATAATTTTTTAATATTTAATTTATAAGGTTACATGCTAATTCATAACATTTTATTACATACCTAAAAATATGAAATGTTTAGGAAGGGGAGGAAGTGGGGGACCATATATCTCCTTGTTCCCCTCACTAAGCCACTGAATATGAGGAGAAGATAAGAATGACTAACATGCCTTTCATCTATTACAAGTATTAGTTTCATAATCTTATATAACATTCATCTCCATATTAGGGATGGCAATCCCCCCCCCTTCGTTTACTTGTGCGGCATCCATTTATAATCCCCAGATAAATGGGATATCCATGCAGATCTGCATGATATCCGCGAAAGATTTAATACTTTAAAATAAAATCTTAAAAATTATAAAACAAATATCAATAAAATAAATTTTAACATCACATACTACAATTTTATTTAACAATATAAGATTCTTACAAAATTAAAAGAATATTATAAATAATAAACTAAATTTAATTATATTTTGTAATAATTAGTTTACATAAATAACTATTACATAAATAGTATATATTTTTTCAATAAGTTTTATCATTATGAGTTCATTTAATAAAAAAATTATTTTAAAATAATAAAATATACGTATTTTCATCTCATCTCAAAGTTAAAAAGAAAAAAGAATTATAATATATGATATATATTAAATAAAATATATATACTAAACGAGTTTGCGAGATGCATGCAGGCGGATACTATAATCCCCGCCCCCGCCTCCATTTATTAAACGGGTACCCATCTCCCGCCCCGTCGCGAATAATCCCCGCGGATCCCCGCGGGTACGGGTAATTTTGCTATCCCTACTCCATATAGTGTATTTCCATGAGTGTGCCATCAGCATGCCCTAGATAACCAGGCTTTAAGATCATAAACTTGCTTTTAGGCTTTCAATGACAAAATACATAGAGAATGAGAAAAACTGATCCTTTTGATAGGAGGGAACATTCGTTTTGAAAAAAAGTTTATGAATGCCAACACAGATTAGTTCAATTGGCTTAAGCGCTTTGGATGAGGCTATGTAATTGCTAAGTGCATGGGTTCAAATCAACCTTGGCCAATGTATAGTTTTGTTTAGTTGTCATCCTTCACAAAGGAAATTCCTTAGCACTTAGTGGCTATGGGTGAGTAACTTCCGTATGAAAAATTATTTGAATAAATACTTTGGGGACAATGTTAGAAAGAGGAAAGTTTAAAATACTAAAGAAATCCGAAACAAATGGAATTTGAAGAGGTAAAACAATAACGGGTTGGACACCACATCTTAACAAAAAATCTTAAGACATTAAGTTTATTGGTCCAATCACTTATAAAGTTCTCAATTTGTCTATTTCTAAACAATGTGAGGCTTGAAACTCATATTTAAAGTTCCAACAATCTCTTTCTTAAGTGTGAATCCACATACAAGGATATCACACAAAAGGCACTCATCCTTGAGCAAAGTACGGGTCAACAGTCTGGCCCAAAGTTGACTCTTTTCTCTAATGACGATATCAAATCATGATAACACTAACAACCGTGTTAAAGATACTCGCTCAAACCAAACCGAATCAACGACTCTGATACCACTTACTAGAAAGAGGGAGCCTAAAATAGGATATATGAAATATATGAAATTAATGGACTAAAAGAGGAAAAACAACGATAGACTGTATACTATATCTTAACTCAAAACCTTAAAGTGCTAGGTTCATTAGTTCAACAACTTATAAAATCCTCACTTTGTCCATTCCTAAATAATGCGAGACTTAGAACTCATACTTGAATTCTCAACAATCTCTTCTTCAAGTGCGAGTTCACACACAGAGACACCACACACAAAATATACTCACCGTCGAGCAAAGTAACGGGTCAACGATCTTATCCAAAAATTGACTTTTTTTCTCTAATGACAACATCAAACTACAAGAACACAAACAAATGTGAGAAAGATACTCACCTAAACTAAACATGCGACTCTGATATTACTTGTTAAAAAGAAAAGAATCAAAATATCGAAAAGATCTTAAATTAATGAACTTCAAAGAGGAACAACAATAATGGACTGGACATCATATCTTAACCAATATATCTATTGTCTTATAGTTTTGGTAATACAACATATGTATATAATATCTTAATATTAGAGTAACATATTCTCACAATATATCTGTGTAAAAGGAAGAAGAAAAAAACTTTATGAATCGTAGTCATATCTTGAGTTACATTACCATTACAAGCATTTTCCTTTTCCGTATTCTACATAGATATCTGATATCTCACTCCATCGAATGAATAACGGGGTTATTAGTTAGCATGATTTCATGATGTATTTGGTAAGTGGTTCATAAACACATAAACATAAAATATTTAAGTTATATGTACTAGATTAATCATATTATTAATTAATAGATCATTATTATATTTAATTAATAATTAATTATAATAATTTATTATACTTAATAATATAAATAATTTAGTATACTTAATTTAAATATTTTAAATTAATGTAAGAATTTATTATACTTAATAATATAAATAATTTAGTATACTTAATTTAAATATTTTAAATTAATGTAAGAATTTATTTAGACTCAGTACGTTGAATGGTACTAGTGTCACATTGTAAAGTGTAGAGATGTCGGAAAAAAAAATACAATTAAAAACTTAAGGAGCCGCTTGGAAACTGCACGTTTAAGAAAATAGACCCCCTGATGCCATTTTGTTTAATTGAAGATAGCATTTTTTTATCATTCTTAATTTTTTGTCATTCTAAATTCTCGTTTAGGTCGAAGCCCAAGAAGAACCTTTCTGACCCATTATGAATACTTAATTTTGTCTGGGTATTTTTGTAAAATAAAAAAATAAAAAAAAATAAAAAAAGATTTAACTTATTGATCCATTAGTCCATTTGTCCATAATCTATTATCCTATCCATTAACCCATTATCCAATCCAATTAGTCCATCAACCCGTAACCTGACTCATTAACCCATAACTCATCTTATAACAATTTTAACACTCATCCAAAACAAACTCCATCACTCCTCCTAAACAAACTATAACTCAAACTTATCCTAAACCAACCCTAACACTCATCCTAAACAGATCCCAACTCATCATCCTAAATCAATCCTAATCACACTTTAACTCAAACTCTTCAACCTAATCCCCTTCTATATTAACCTATACCCCACACTTTTTGGGGGACACTTTTCGACTTAACCCCTTCACCTTGACTTTTTCAACTGACTTTTCACCTTTCAACTTTAATACATACATTCAGCCATTTTTTTGGCCTACCGCGCCCAAATCTTCATCTTCTCTACTTCCCCATAAGTTTCATCTTTTTCAACCTTCCATCACCTTCTTCATCCGACCATCCAGCCTTCACCTCCACAACTCATCTTCACTACCTTCATCTTCCATTGAAACCACCATCTCCAACCTTCACTTTCCAAGCCCACACCAAACTCACCACCATATCTTCATCATCTTCTACTTCCCAAATTCACCATCAACATCTATAAAAACACCACCGGAAACACCCATGTGACGGCATCTCCGTCAATTCCGACCGCACCACCGACGAGCTCGAAGCCGCCCATGCCAGACCAGACCACGCCACACGACCGCGACGCACACCTACACCAGATCGGATCGAAGCCGTTGCGCACTACCCAAATCGCCGCTCCAAACCGTGCTTCCCGTTCTAGCCGTGCCAGTCCCGATCCGGTGACCTGTAACTGCGTCGCACGACCCGCACTGCCAATTCGCCGAACCCATATCCTAAACCACCGATCAAACTGTGCAGCACCCCAACCAGACTCGCGCACCCGCAATCCACCACCGACCTGCGCTTCCCAGTTCGTCGAACCAGCCTCCGCGCCGCATGAACCGACCAGTCGCCGCCAACCGTGAAACACCAACTCGCCGAGCCTACCGATCCGAGTCCACACATCAAAACTGCCTCAGCCGTGCCGCACCAGATGCTGCCCGATCCACCCAAACAGTCGCAGATTCCATCACACAATGTAGCAAACCGCCGGCACCAACCGTGACAGATCCAGCCGAACTATTGGTCCACTGAGCTTCTGCGTCACCGACGCACCACCAGGACATCCGTGAGTGGTTGATTCCCTGCAGCCATTTCAAAAGAAGACCCCCCTTAGTTTTTTTTTCCATAAGCCCCCATTTGATTTTTTTTATTTGTTTTTTAATTCTTGTTAACTTTTTTTTTTGGGGTTCTGATTAGTTTTCCTTTAGTTTTAGTTTTTTTTTTTTGGGATGTGGGCTTATAACTTAGTAGGCTAGGCTAAAAAAAGATAAAAAAAAAAGGAAACCAAAATAAGATTTAAAAAATGATTATTAAATTAAAAAGTTAATAATTAAAAATAATAATTAAACATTTTTCTTTTAAAAAATAGAATTAATCGAGTTGTGACAACTTGTTAATCTTGTAACTATTTTGGATCATCTGAGTTGTGACAACATAATGATTCGAATTATTTTTAAAAAATAAATTACTATTTAATAAATACTTAAAATTCATTTTTTTATTTGTTCTTTTTTAGGTAATTTTAGATAAAAAAAAGTCTCATTTAATAGTAATAAATTCAATAATCAGTGGGTGACGTCTCTAGCGTGACGCGAGCTTCACCTAATTAAACTTTAATTTGATTAACAAAGTTGCGACGATCTGTTAATTCAAATTTTTATAAAAAATAACCAATCAACCCACACTTATTTTTTAAAGAACTACGTGACTTTGAGTTCCTTATTGTACCTGAAGGTACGTAGGAGCAGAATTTTTATTCTGTCAAGCCAAATTTTAAACTTTCACAAATTATTTTTTTTTAATTTTTTTAAATAAAAATGGTAAAACAAATATACTAAGGGATTATCAAGCTTTTTACATAACTAATTTAGGGTGACTGTTTTTAAAACGGATATATTAGGGGTGCTGTGGGGTTAAGTCTTCACCCTTCCTTATGCATAACCAACTTTCAAATCCAATCTGGTTCTAAAAATCATTTTCTGAAAAAGGATTTTTCAATTTTTCCTAATTTCAATAAAATTGGTGGCGACTCCTAACCTAATTTATTTTGTTCGTCGCTCCCACCGCGATCACGGTCGCGACACCCATGCTCGTTTTGATCCCAAGCATATGTTGCTCTTTCTCAACCCAATCTCATTGCCAAAGTTTCTTTTTTTTTTAATAGTATAAAATTACTTTGAAATTTTATTTTTTTTATAAATTGTCACTATAAATTTAATTTTTTTAATTAATCTTTAAATTTTAACTAATGTTTTAATAAATTCTTTCGTTAACCATTTATTAAATTATTAACGAAGATGTCACGTAACATCATCTTATTTATCTAAACTCATTAAATCTGGACCGTTATTTTTTTATTCTTTTAAATTTCATTCTTTTTAATTATATTTTACTCTTAACAAATTAAATAATTAAATTTCATGATATTTTCTTATGCCTGCGTAAATATCGATGGAATTTTCTTTCCTACCTGTTAATTTTTTTAAAATCTGAGTCATGAATATAGTTTAAGTCTGGGAACCATATGAGCTTGTCATACTTAACAATCTTTTGGTGTACTCGTGTATGTCTTGATATTAATGAAATTTGCATCTTGATATTAATGCAGAGATTCTCAAGCTTCTCTGAGGCAACCAGTAATAGTTGGGAATGGAATGCCCTCTATGCATTCTCGGCAGTCTTCTGCCAACATGAACTTTAGTGCAGACCATGCTTTGAATGCAAAAACTTCATCATCTGGTCCAGAACCTCCACAAATGCAGCACATCAGGCAGTTAAACCAATCTGCTCCTCAGGCTGGAGGTCCAATAAATGAAGGGGGTTCAGGAAATTATGCCAAATCTCAAGGGGCACCAGCTCAGATGCCTCAACTACGATTTGGATTTACCAAAGAACAGCTTCATGTTCTTAAAGCACCGATACTAGGGATTATCCAATCTTTAAGCCCCCAAATTTGGCTTGGCTGTTGGCTCAGTAGCCATTTGCCCATTTCCCCTCAAAACATGTAAGAATTTTGACTTTTATATATATATATATATATATATATCGATCAGAAAAAAGAAATTCAGCTTTTCCTTCTCAAGTTTCAAATCTCCTTGGAATTTTGGGTGTAACTTCTTATTTTAGATATGTTAATCAACTTTTGACATGTATAAAGTTATTTGGACTATATTAAAAATATATATATTCTTAATTGATATATCTCAACAAGGGTTAGTTGATAGTTAAATTAGTTAATGCTAATTTATCAGTTAGTTAGTTAGTTAGTTACAAGTTAGTTTTCTGTTGTTAATTCTTGTTTCTGTAACATGTATATAAGTTGAATAGGTAGTTGATCACAACGGTTAAGCAATTCAGTTTTTGAAATTTGTCATTAATTCTTCTTTGATTTCTCTCAACTTTCTCTTATCTTTCTTATTCATATTTTGTCATTTTCCAAACACAAATTTCTTGTCATGGTATCAGAGAGCTTTGTTAAAAGCTTTGTTGTGTCTCTCTGATCTTTCTAAAGGTTTCTTGCTCAACTTTCTAAGTGCTTTTTGTGAATATGCAATTTCACGTCATGGATCATCATGTTGCTCAAGTTATTGCAGATCAAAATAGCTCATACTTTCTACATCCAAATGAAAATCCAGCATTAGTTCTTGTAACTCCTCTTCTTTCTGGTGGCAATTACCATTCTTGGTGTAGATCAATGAAGATGGCCTTGCAGTCTAAGAATAAACTGAGTTTTGTTGATGGTTCTTTACCAATGCCAGATCCTCAAGATCCTTTTTTTCTTGTCATGGGAAAAATGCAATACAATGATTATCTCATGGCTCATGAGATCTTTATCTTAGGATATAGCTCCAAGTGTTATGTGGATGACTTTAGCTACAGAAATTTGGGTAAATCTAAAAGATAGATTTTCTCAAGGTGATAAGTTTCGATTTGCAGCATTACAAGAAGAATTGTATGCTCTCAAACAACATGAGCTTTCAGTAATAATTTTTTTCACTCAACTAAAAACTTTGTGGGAAGAATTGGAGAATTTCAGGCCAATTCCTAATTATAGATTTCAATTTTCATGTACGTGTGATTTGATTCCTACTATTTGATTATATAGACAGGAAGACTATGTTATGCATTTCTTGAAAGGATTAAATGATCAATTTTCTCATGTAAGATCTCAAATACTACCGATGGATCCACTACCCCAGATAAATAAGGTGTTTTCTCTTGTTCTGCAACAATAAAGGTAGTTGTCAATTGAATTGATTTAGGAACCGTAGGTGTTGGTTGTAACTGATAATAGTGGGAGACCTGTTTTTTGGAATTCTTTGAAAGAAAAGACTTCTATGGGCAGAGGTCAATCTTCCTATCTGAACAAATATTGTACATATTGTAAAAGAAATGGTTACACAGTTGAAGTGTGTTATAGAAAACATGGTCTTCCACTAGGATATAAAAGTAGATATCCCAATTACACTATTAATCATGTTAGCTTGATGAATGATGATGAGTAAAATAAGTCTAGTTTTACTCCTGAGCAGTATCAAACTCCTATGTATCTATTTCAGCAATCACAACAACAACATTTGGCTAATCATGTAACCACTCAACCTATTCCAAACACTGAAACTTCTATTGATTCCAATAAAGGTAACCATGTAACTTTAACCTGTCACTCAAAATCCTTATATTGGATTCTGGATACTGGGGCAATTGATCATATTTGTTGTTCCTTGAGTCTTTACACAACATATAAACAAATTTCTCTAATAGTAGTTAAGCTTCCTGATGGTAGTCATGTCTTGACTTCTATTTATGGTATTGTTCATATTTTTGATGATTTGTTTCTCAATGATGTCTTGTACTTGCTTAACTTCACTTTCAACTTTATCTCAGTTACAAAATTATCATTCTCTCTTTTTTGCAAATTAACCTTCTCTTCCACTTGCTGCTTAATACAGGACATCAATTCCTTGAAGAATATTGGGTTTGCTAGAGTCAGCAATGGACTTTATGTACTACAATAATCTTGTAAATCTGTTGTATTTCATTTTTTAAAATCTAAAAATCATATAAAATCTATATCTTTTGATATATGGCATTACAGACTAGGCCATTCATCTCATTCTAAACTCATTACTTTACACAAACAATTCCCTTTTATTCTAGTTCATAATAAAGTTTGTGATATTTGCGCTCTTGCAAAATTAAAGAAGTTACCTTATCCTGCTAGTTTGACTATTTCTACACAAATTTTTGATTTGCTGCATATGGATATATGGGGTCTTTTTTTTCAACTCCATTTATCCAAGGCCACAAATATTTCTTAACTGTGGTAGATGATTATTCTAAGCATACTTAGTTATTTTTCATGAAGGCAAAATCTGAAACTCCATCTCATATCCAATCATTTGTTTCTCTTGTGGCAACTCAATTTAATCATCCTGTTAAAATCATTAGGACAGATAATGACCCTGAATTTTTACTCACTAAATTCTATGCATAAAAGGGATTATTTATCAAACCACATGTGTTGAGTCTCCACAACAAAATAGTATTATAGAGAGGAAACATCAACACATCTTGGCCGTGACTAAGTCTTTTCTATTTCAATCAAATTTGACAAAATGTTACTAGTCTTATACAGTTGCACATGCAATATTTCTTATCAATAGACTTCCTTCCATTTCCTTGAAAGATCAATGTCCTTATACTATTCTAGGCAAAGAACCATCAATTTTGGTAGATCTCAAAGTTTTTGGTTATTTGTGCTTTGCCTCTTCTCTTGTTGCTCATAGAAAGAAATTTGCTGCAAGAGCTAGAAAATGTGTCTTTTTAGGTTATAGATTTGGAACCAAAGGCAATCTCTTATTGGTTTTACATACTAGAGCTCCTTTTCTCTCTAGAAATGTGGTCTTTTATGAGTCTATATTTCCTTTTCAGTCTCAGTCTTCTAAAGTCAGTCTTGCATTATCATCTTCCATCCTCCTTGATTATGATACTTATTGTTTTGTTCCTATTTCTTCCACCCGTCCACATGTTGTTTCCTCTTCTTCTTCTTATTCCCATATTCTTGTTCCTGATTCCAACTTTTCTTCTGTTGGCCAACCTATTCCTGATTCAGGTACCACTGAACCTGTTACCAGGAAATCTAACAAAATTAGAAAAACAACCTCATATTTACAAGACTATCACTGTACATTGCTGAAGTCAGCTCAATTCCAACCCCCTTCAGGTAATCTCTATCCCATTTATAATTCTATAACTTATGATCATCTCTCACCATCGCACAAACACTTCACCTTAACCATTTTCACAACCACAGAACCCACTAGCTATAGTAAAGCTATTAAGCATGATTGTTGAAAAAATGCTATAGCAGCTGAGATACAACCAATTGGTTGCAAATGTATGGTTTAAAGCATAATCACACTTGGTTATTGATTGATTTGTTACCTGGTAAACAACCAATTGGTTGCAAATGGATATACAGAATTAAGTATAAGTCAGATGACAGTATCGAAAGGTATAAAGCACAACTAGTTGCAAATGGATACACTCAACAAGAGGGCTTGGATTTCTTAGAAACTTTTTCTCCAGTAGCAAAAATGAGTACTGTCAGATTATTACTTGTTGTTGCAACCATTCAAAATTGACATTTGCATCAATTAGATGTCAACAATGCCTTTCTTTATGAGGATTTGACTGAGGAAGTTTATATGAAATTGTCTCCAGGTTTTCATTCCAAGATTCCTAATCAGGTATGTAAATTGCAAAAGTCTTTGTATGGTTTAAGGCAAGTAAGTAGACAAAGGTTTTCCAAATTATCAAGCTTTCTTTTATTTTCTGGCTACACTTAATCCAAGGCAGATTATTCCTTATTTGTTAAGAAACATGGTCCCTCTTTCACTACTTTGTTGATCTATGTAGATGATATCATACTTGTAAAAAATGATTTGTCTGAAATCTCATTTATTAAGCAGAATCTAGATTTTTTTTAAAAAAAATTAAGGACCTTAGCACTCTCAAATATTTCCTAGGCCTTGAGATAGCTCGCACCAAATCTGGTATATCTCTTTGTCAAAGAAAATATACCTTGGAATTGATCCAAGACACTAGTCTATTAGCTTGCAAGCCTCTGTCAACCATTATGTCTTCTGATATTAAACTTTCCAGAGATGATGGCAATCATTTTGAAGATGTTCCAGCTTACAGAAGACTTATTGGCAGACTACTATATCTCACAACAGCAAGGCCATATATTACATTTTGCAGTTCATCATCTTAGCCAATTTCTATCTAAACCTATGAAATCTCATCATGAAGCAACACTTGGAATTCTTAGATATCTCAAAGTATCTCTTGGCAAGGGGCCCTTTTTCTCAGCCTCAGCCTCCTCTTCTTTACAACTTAAAGGCTTCTCATATTCTGATTGGGCAGCTTGTGTGAACATTAGAAGGTTTGTGACTGGTTATTGCATATTTATGGGCCATTCTCTCATCTCATGGTAATCCAAAAAGCAAGTTACAATATCCAGATCATCCTCTGAAGTAGAATACTGGGCTTTGCCAACAACCACTTGTGAGTTGCAGTGGTTGACATATCTCTTTCATGATCTTCATCTGCCTTTCAAATCACCTTCTCTATTTTATTGTGATAGTCAATCTGCCTTACACATTGTTGCTAACCCCATTTTTCATGAGAGAACTAAACACATTGAAATAGATTATCACATTGTTAGAGACAAAGTTCACGATGGACTAGTTCATCTTTTACGAGTTCATACTTCTAATCAAATTATTGATTTATGCATTAAAGCTTTGCCTATAAAATCCTTTCAGTTTCTCATTTCCAAGCTGAGAATGACAGATCTCCATTCTCTAGCTTGCGGGGGAGTCTTAACTGATATGTCTCAATAAGAATTAGTTGGTAGTTAAATTAGTTAATGTGCTAATTTATCAATTAGTTAGTTAGTTACAGGTTTGTTTTCTGAAGTAATTAGTTTTCTGTTAATAATTTTCATTTTTGTAACATGTATATAAGTTCTATAGGTAGTTGATCACAACGGTTAAGCAATTCAGTTTCTGAAATTTGTCTTTCATTCTTCTTTGATTTCTCTCAACTTTCTCTCATCTTTCTTGTTCATCTTTCTTGTTCATCTTCTGTCATTTTCCGAACACAAGTTTCTTATTATATATCTCTATTAACTTAATTTTACATATATCAAATGTTGATTTGTATATAGAAAGTTCCTATTCAATAATTGGAGGAATTATTATATATTCTGAGAGTAGTACTATGTTCGGTAAAAAAGTGATACACATAACCATACAGATCATTGAAATAAAATTTAAATATTTTTAAATCAGATCTAAGCGATTATAAACTTGTATATAATAATACTCTAAAAGTACTTTAGAATTTTTTCAATAATTGCTCCTCAAGTATACTCGAATTCAACCTTTTCATTGCACACTATACTTTACACATTTGTAAACTATTAAGGATTTAACTCTTATAAATTGTGAGGTATATTTTAGAGAGTAAAATATAGAAATTTAATTATTGATAAGAAAATTAAAAGAATAGATAATTACACATGTATGATCTGCTATGTAGGTATATGTATTTTATAAAATTTTAAACTTTTAATTTTTTCATCAATGATTAAAATTTTACACTTCACTCTCTAAAGTGCACTCCACACTTTAAGATCTAAATCCAACTATTATTTAATTTAATTTTACAATCTCCATTCAGATATATACATGAAAGATACTTGAGTCAAAAACTCACGAAACATCTACAGAAGCTATAAATGAGAATTTCAAGTCATAAAACGCTACTGCTACATCTAAAATCCTACATATAGAACTCATAAACTCATATTTATATCTATTCCGAGCATATGCTCGATCTTCTCATAATTCTCAATTTTTTGGGGTTATGGGTTATGTTGCCAGCAACACTTGGCTCCATTTGAGCTTTGTTTCAAAACCACATTGTCCTTGACTCCATGGGTTGGGCATAATTACTTTACGTCCGTTCTTTGCGTGCTTGGCCAACATGCCTACGTCGAATACCACTTTTGACGATATGTTGCTTACAATTTTTTCTTTGTCGTTCTCATAACTCGAATAATTCACTAATACAATATTACCCGCAATATTTTATTTAACAAGTAATTAACCACTTTATGTTCTCCTTATCAAGATAAGGATTTTTCTATTATTAATTTCTTATTAAAAATACATTTATCACTTCTCTTGATAATTACGATTCAAAAATAAACAATTAAGATTAAAGTAGAAATTTGTGTCAAACTTAACATCTTCTGCTGGCTCTATGCTTTTGTACAGAAACAGATCTAGTTGTAGAGGAGTGGAGACACATATCTTCATTTTATCTTAAAACATTTTTTAAATTTTATATAGTATATATATTTTTTATTTTTTAAAATTATTTTTTATTTTTATATATAGATAAATTAATAAATTTATAGTAATAACAAATAAATTTTATATAATATTATTAAATAATTATTTAATTACATACATAAAAAAATTTAATAGTATTAATAATAAAAAAATTATTTAATATTTTTAAAATATTAAAATGTAACTTTGTTCCTATTGTCTAAAATTTGAGTCTGTCACCGCTTTCATGTTTTTTTGTCCCCCCTCCCATACATAGATTCTGAAATTGTTCTACCTCAGCTATTCAAATTTCAATTGGATCTAGACTCGCTTCTCGCCAAGCCGTTTCGTTCACCAAAGGTGCTTGTTAGTAAAGCATATAGACATTTTAAGCGCATAATATAAAAGCAAGATGGATTCCCATTTCTTATCCAAGTAGCTGGCCGCGGTGTCTGTCACGTTTCACATCTTCTTCTACTTCTTCTTTAATCTTAGGAATCAGGATGACATAATAATCATTGAATGGTTATTCTTTCTCAATTTGATGACATAAACGCCGTTTAATTTCTGCAGATCTGGGATGCACCCAACCAACCCACATCGTGGAACATTCAGCAGGTCTTAAATCAGTGTACTACATTTGCATGGCTCTTATCCTTGCCACGTACATTACTACATTAAATGCCAAACACCCCGTTTTAATAATCTTATGTTTAAAAAATATTAACAATATATTTTTTAGATAATTTTTTTAATATTTATTTTATTATTAATCTAAAAATAAGTATTAATAACATTTTTTATAATAATATTTTTAAATATATGTGATTAATTAATAATAAAATAAATATTAAAAATAATATTTAAAAAAGTATATTATTAATATTTCTTTCTTATGTTTTCATGTTAGATAAATAATTTAATATGTGATAACCTCTCTCATTGGGTGAGAAAAAAACTTAAATTCTTTATTCGAATTAGAAAAAACTCTTCAAATATTCATTTACTTTTAACTATTATTTTATAATGTATTACTTTCCAATTTATATAACAACCCAAATAACTAAATATAATTAACTAACTAACTCTCAATGTAACTATTTTATTTAATACATTTCGTATCAATATGTTTTTTAAGCATAATAAGTATATACCAATAAATTTTTATAATTAGTTTTAAATTAATAGTTTAAAATTTATGTAAATTTATTTAAAATTAATAATAAAAATCTTCTTTAAAACATACATTTATTGTATTTCAAAACCATGATAAAATTTCTCATATTTTAAAGGGCCAAAACTGTGGGCGTTTACAGCTCTCCTGCACAGTGACGGAGAGAAGCAAACATATTTTAAATCCTGCTAGCAACAGTCAATTATGCAAAGATAAAATGCCCAAACAGCGAGGGATGATAAGATGAGAGAGAGAGAGATGGATATTTCTGATGTGTGTTTTTGGCGTGTGCAGTCACGTTGATGAGGGGCTAATGCTCCATCAAAGCCTATCTGTCAGCCTCTCTGTCCTCCGTTTTTATTATGATCTTCTCCCTCTCTCCTCCTTTGACTATTTTATTAATTTCCTTTTCCAAACTCCAGCTCATTCTCTTACCTTTGCTCTATTTGCCTATAAAATTAACTCGTTACCTCCCCCAACCCCAAACTTCTCTTGAACATAACGTGCACTCTAACCACAAAATTGAACTCAGCTAGAAAAGGGATCCATAAGGTTTTTTTGGCGCGGTCATCAGAAAACAAGATCCGAGAGAGTGATCATGACTATGATGAGCAGTAACAACAACAACAACAACAACGTTGCACAATTTGGGGACACGACTCTGACCAAGGTTTTTGTTGGGGGGTTAGCCTGGGAGACTCCGAAGGAGACCTTGAGAGACCACTTTGAGAAGTACGGTGAGATCCTTGAAGCTGTCATCATTTCCGATAAGCTCACTGGCAGATCCAAAGGCTATGGCTTTGTAAGTATAATAATAATAATATACTAAAATACTAATCCAAGTTACACTATACATTAATTCATTCATGAAGCTATATAGCTACTAATCAATAATAATAAATTAATATTGTAACTTTTGTGGTATGTTTGTGTGTTTTTGAAACTGAAAAATATGAAAGGTGACGTTCAAGGAGGCTGAGGCTGCCAAGAAGGCTTGCGAGGACTCAGCAGCTCTAGTTATCAATGGCCGCCGAGCAAACTGCAATCTGGCTTCCCTAGGAGCACGTCACCCAAGGTCTTCTACCACTGTTTCACCACTTCCACACCCACAACCACAAGGTACACATTTGTTTTTATTTTTTATTAAAGTATCACTTTTAAGTTAAGTGGTAAGTAATTAATTATTTTTTTTAACTATTTTACATGCATTATCATATCTAATTAATTAAATCATTTTTAAAATTAACTTAATTATAAATGATTATTATGTTTTCATTTTATGTAAATAATCTTTATATTTAATTTGAATATATTGTTAATATAAATTTTTTAATATTATTATCTAATTATATATTATTAAAAATATTTAATTCTTATCATAATTATTTTAAAAATCACATATCTAATTATCTATGATTAATTAATGATATAAAATATTTAACGGTAATCATTTTACACATTATTACTGTATCAAAGAAAAGTGAATGGCGTTTTGGTGATTATCAACATCATGGAGGTCTAAATTGGGATGCTACCTGCAGAAGGATCAAACGGCGGAGGACCGAGGAACAGCGCATCAAGCGCACCAGCCAATCACGTGCAGTGGTATTATCCGGTGGGGACAACTGCTTCCCCATTCCATCATCAGGCCCTTCCTTTCTATGGGTATGTGTCTTTCATTAATTTTCTATTTTTCTTATTATCATTTCTTGTAATTTTGAATTTTGATATTGATATTTTATTTTTCTTGATATAAATATAATATTACAGTAATTAAGAAAATTGCTACGTGGTTTGTTCTTCTTACTTATAAATTTCCATTGTTATTATTTAAAAAAAAACTTTAATTTCAAATTTTATTTTCAGGTACACGCCCACCTACATTGCAGTGGACATAAATTACAATTACAATCAGGTAAGGTAATTTAATCTGGTAGAATTGGTCTTTTTAGTACCATTCTATTTTTTTTGAAAAGGAAAAATAAAATAAATTACTTTCTAATCTATACCTTGTGTTAAGAACTCAAGTGCAAATTCTAACTTTCAAGTATATATGCGATGTCTGACCCTTCCAAGTATATATGCGATGTCTGACCCGCTAACTGCAGTTGTGTTTCCTATTTCAGGACATTAGTATTAGATCTCCTCTATATTTGATTCCCCTCTTTCTAGCTCAGTGATCCAACTTCATGCATTAAAGCATTATTAAACCAATAAAATTGACTGGCAAATGTGGCAAATATATATTAGAGTATGTTTGGAAAATATTTTTTCTTCCTCTAACATATGTTATTTGATAAAAAAAAAAAAAATTGGTGTAATAGTAATCATGTATGTTTAGTAAATTTAATTTTAACTTTTACATAAAATTTAATGTATTTTAAAAGTATTTTTTATAATGTTGAAATTTTAATTTTTGATTTTAAATTATTCATTATATTTTAAGATATAAATATTATTTTATCTTTAATTAAATATTTTAATCAATCAAATAATTTTTTTAATCATTTTATATTTATTTTAATAATTTAATACATAAAAATAATTTTTTTATACCATTCAAACGAAATAAATTAACTTAAAATCATTTTAACTAATATATCTAAACATAATATATTATTAAAATAATTAAATTTTTACAATTATCTCAAACACACACTTAACATTTAGCATCCTTCAAAAGCATGGGTTTGGACCATCTCATAGTGTTGCACATCAATACTTCGGCCAACTCTTATATTAAAGGAGGGTATATAATGCACCTTGATCATCATAGTCAATGATTATGTTGAAAAATACATTAACGACTATGATGAATGACTTGTAACTTGATGATCCTTTTTTTTGTTTAAATTTTTTCTAGTCACTACCTTCGACACTGGAAACCACATCCGGCACCTGGCCAACACCTCCGACCGCTGACCGTCACCTCTGGTCTTCGGTAATCACCTTCGATTGCAACCACCTCTGATCGGCCACTACCTCTGGCCAGCAACAACCTCCGGCTGACCCACCAACTCTGATGGTTGTCGACGAATGACAAAATCAATCACCGGCAAAAATAATAATGTTCTAAAAAAAATAAAAAAAAACATAAAATTAAAAAAAATTAACCTGTACAAAAAAATTATTGTAACGAATAAAATAAAAAATATATTGTACACTCTAATTTAACAAGATGCATAATAGCATCTGCCTCAATAATCCATGTGGAAAAAGAATCAGTGTTAAAGTGTTAAATTCTATTCTTTAGTTAGCAGTTCTATATTTATTGATTCTATCCTTTGGGATTAAAGCAAAAGATATCTATTTTAATTTTTTTATAAAATGTGAATTATTTAATAAATGATGTACACTAATATTTTGTGTTTGGGAATGCTTTGGTGCACAGAAGCTGAGCTACGGCAGCGGTGGGGCCTACATGAATGGGCACCACTTGTCCCATATGTACTCGAGGCAGGTTATTGTGGGTGCGAACACATTGATGCCAATGTACCCTGTCTATCAGTTTCATCATCCATCGGAGACGATGGGCTTACCTGCTCACATCTTTCATCCAACGGTGGCGGGGCATTTTGCGCCATTGCCAGCAGGCATTATGTCCAAGCCCGCATCCATCCCTCCTTACACAGGTGCGTTACGTGGTAGCATCTCCAACCTAGTTAAGCACTTAGGTCAATGCCTAACTGTAAACTTGGGATGACAACGGGGCGGGTAAGGGTTTATAAGGTTTCCTCATCCTGGTATTTGTATTTGTTAGGAGATATTCATTTGTGGTCCTCGTATATAGGTAGGGATATTTGTGGATATTTGTAGGTAATAATTAATAATTTAAAATAAAATTTTAAAAGTTATAAAAAAATATAAAAAATATTAATCTTAATTATTATACATTATAACTTTATTTAATAATTTAATATTTTATTAAAAAATATTATAAATAATAAATTATATTATATTATATTTTATAATAATTAATCTATATAACTAATTATTACATGAATAATATATATTTTTTTAATAAATTTTATCATTATAGACTCTTTCAATAAAAAATCTATTTTAAAGTAATAAAAAATATATTTTTATCTCATCTCAAAATAAAAATAAAAAATTATAATATATAATATATATTAAATAAATAAATATATTTTATGAGTTTGTAATTATCTACGAGATAAAGATCTTATAATTATCGCAGCTGTTCTCATTTATTAAATTAGTACTTTTTTCTCGTCCTATTTTAAATAATCTCCGCAGATCGTCATAGACAAGAATAATTCTGTCATCTCTATGTAAACTAATTCTCTGCAAATAAAAAAAAAATCTAACGTAATTGTTAGGAAATGTAAAGTAAAATAAATTCATATAAAAGGTCAAGTTTTTTAAATTTTTAATGTATTAAATATTATATTTTTTATGATTTTTTTTTGTTTTGAATCGTTAACAAATATTAAGATAATTGTTAGCAAAACTTAAAAAACAGAAATCATTGTGTCACAAATTTGATCGTACTGATTGAATTCAATCACGGGAAATTTATGAGAAAAATGCATAAAATATATAATTTATTTGCTAGATTATAAGGTTTTAATATTTAAAAATAATAATAATTTTTTTTGTAAAAATTGGTAACTTTTATTTTTCCTAATATAAATAAAAATGATTTAATTACATACATTTTACTAGATAAAGATTTTTAAAAATAAATTTATTTTTAAAATGAATAAAATAAAAATATATTTATTTTTAATTTAATAAAGTACATCAACATCTTAACTTACTGTAAAATAATTTTTTTTTTTTTTTACCGTTCATGTTTCGTAAACATTTTACCTTTCTTGATAATTGAAAACGTAAAACACAACAACCATTACTAATTGACTTAAAATACTCGCACATCATTTTTCAATGCTATGTCTTTTGTCTGTTTAAGACTATAATTCAATTCACTGTATCTTTCATTCTTCTTTTTTCAATTTAAAACTTAAGTAAGAATACAATGTCGGATTTAAACGTTAATAAATTAAAATTAATTTAAACAAAATCTTCAATGAATTAAAGTATAAATTAGATAAAAACAGTTGAAGCACCAACCAAAATCTCCTTGTATACAATTATAACTTGTATACATTTATTATTGTAATGATTATATAGAAATAGAACTACTAAAACATGTTATCAGTAGTACTTTGAAGCTTTGATTGGTCGGTTTATTTTGTTTTATTTCTTTTAAAAGAATTAAATATTAATTTTTTTGTACAATATTAAATATAAACTTTATATTACAGAAACAGTTTGTTTGGCTGTGGAATAGGTACAGTTGGCATAGGTGACTCGTGACTGCTTGAAAAGGAGCTTAGTTGGCTAAATAACGAGGGAGGGGATGTTGGTGGTTGCACAGAGCAACATTATTATCTGATCTGTTGTGGCTCTACTTTCCCTTTTATTATGTTTTATCATTAATTGTTAATCTTAGGTGTTTGCAGTTTGATTTGATGACATTCTTCCATTCGCTTTCTTTCTAACATCCCAGCATGTGCTGTAAACCATTACATTGAATTGAAATGAATTTATTCACTAGAAGAAAATAACAATATGTTTATATGTGTGTTCAATTACCCTTGCCTTATAGGGATGGTTTTTTTTGTCACTTCCATTTTATCTTTCTTTTTCTTGCCTTTTTTTTTTCCTCTAATGAAATTTTCATTTGAACCAGATCGACAAACAGAGGGTACACAGTCCAGGTTGGGCATGATCTTCACCTGACCTGAGTAATTATGAAATGTGAGTAATTAATTAAATTAATGTGGGCTGCCCACCATGTGAAAGCTTGGAGAGAATCTTTGAAGCACACTCTCAAATTTAGAAGGCAGGGGGGGAATCAAGAATAAAATGTTTTGATAATTATTTTAGGAGTTTTGCTAGCAAATGTATAAAGAAGTCAAAAGAGATATTTTTTAACGAAAACAAAATATTTAATATATTAGAAATTAAAAATATTTTTTTATTTTAATTTTTTTACTTTAGTTTCTTTTACAAGTACTTTAAGTAAAAATTCTTATTTTTATTTTTTAATTATGAGAGAGAAGAAGAGGATATTATATGAGGCTTTGCTCCCACCCAGAGGTAGCCGCATAGCACTCTATATATCTAATATCTTGAAAGATGTTTAAATAGACTGATATTTTTTGTTGATTTATAAGAAAAAATTTTGGTAAAAAAAATTTGAGACGGAAATTAAATTACCTTATTCCAATATCTAGATATGTCACAAACTTAAGTAAAAACTTGCATTAGTACATAAAAATCGGCTACCCAATAAAAAAATTACAGGTAACAAGCATGGAAGCTAAACTTTATAAATAAAGTACCTTAGCCCTTAGTACTGAAACAAATCCCTTCCACGAAACCTCTTACCACCCCTAGAAAAAGTTGTTATTCATTCATATATAATTTTAAAAACTCGAATTTCCAGGCTGGGAGAGTTACATGTGAAGGATTTAATTTCATTCTATAAACTTAGACAATTATAGATACAAAATTATAATATATTAAACGAATTATATTCAAGAGATAGATTAAGAATGTGTATCTGATATGATTTCATAATCCATTGTTATTTAGTGAGGAAGTCAAGAGAATTCGCGTGTGTGAGAGAAACTGTTTT
This sequence comes from Ormosia emarginata, assembly GCA_029884605.1. NCBI lineage: Eukaryota > Viridiplantae > Streptophyta > Magnoliopsida > Fabales > Fabaceae > Ormosia > Ormosia emarginata. The sequence goes on along the minus strand of JAQQTP010000089.1, from coordinate 61,537,752 downwards.
CAATCCTAATAAGTTTTTTATACGTATTAAAAATTGTCTAATGAAAAAGGAGTTTATAACTTACCAGATGAGAGTAGGGACTTCTCAACGGGCTACTAAATGAACAACTCAAACCCATCACGGGCTACTCACAACAAAAGCTCAAATACAATATTCATAAACTGATCAAGTGTTATATTATAAACATAATTTTATAATTAATATATTAATGATTTAAATAATATTTTAATTATTAATTAATGTTAATCTACATAACATATATATTTGAATTAAAATTCAACAATTCTCCCACTTGGATAGCATTAGTCAATCATAAAAATACAAGAATCATTAACACTAGAATACTAACTATGGTCAAAGCACGTGTCAACTAACAATCTTAGAAATATAAACTTTAACATTGCAGAAATAGTATCCGATAGGGAAGTAAATCATACATGTTAGATGCTCATATTTCACATAAAGAATAATGAATATGGAAAAACATAATTAATTAAGAGAAATATGCAATCCAAGAATAGTCCAAGTATCTGAAAATGCTATAAGAGATATGATAATAAAAGTGACGTCATCTCATACATATCTCATAAGAATGACAATAAATAAATATAAAATTTCAGACTCCTACTAACCCAAAACATCAAAAGACTTAACTAAACTCATATGATCTACGTGATTCTGAAAAGTTCCAACAGTTAAGTCTTTAGTTAGTGGATCTGCTAACATGTTCTCTGTAGCAAAATGTTTTATTTGAGTCTGAAACTTCAGAATTTTCTCTCTAACAAACAGATATTTAATATCAAAATGCTTTGAGTGAGAAGAATTTCTGTTGTTTTGAGAGAAATGCATATTAGCAGTATTGTCGTAATATATCACAAGTGGCCTAGATATGCTTTCAACAATATGAAAGCCAGAGATTAAGTTTTTTAGCCACATCGCTTGACAAGTAGTCTCATAGTAAGCGACATACTTTGCCTCCATAGTAGAAGTAGTTGTAAGAGTCTCTTTGACACTCTTCCAAGAGATAGCTCTTCCTGCCGTCATAAAAATAGAGCCAGAAGTAGACTTTTGGTCGTCATGGCAACCTGCGAAATCAGAATCAGAATAAACAATGACCTAAAGTTGATCAGACTTCTTATAGGTCAACAAATAATCTTTGGTTCCCTGCAAATATCTCATGACCTTTTTCACGGCTTTCCAATGACCCAAACCTGGGTTGCTCAAGTATCTTCCTAAAGCATTAATAGCAAAAGTAATATCGGGACGAGTACAAATTTGAACATACATTAAACTGCCAATAACGGAAGTATATGGTACCTTTTTCATTTCAACTATCTCTATATCATTTTGAGGACATTGGGATTTAGAGAGTTTATTACCTTTTTGAACAGGTGCAGCACATGGGGAGCAAGAATGTTTGTTAAACCACTTGAGGATCTTTTCAATATATCCTCTCTGAGACAATCCAAGAATGTCACGTGACCTATCACGGTAAATCTGGATGCCTAAAACAACTGAAGTATCACCAAGGTCCTTCATATCAAAGTGACTACTTAACATCAGTTGTGTTTCAGTCAAAAGTTTAACGCAACTGCTAGCAAGAAGAATATCATCGACATATAGAACAAGAATTATAAAATTGCTCCCATTTGTCTTCAAATAAATGCACTAATTTGAAGCATTTTCTTTGAAGCCAAAAGAAGTGACAACCTGATCAAATTTCAAATACCATTGTCTGGATGTCTATTTTAGTCCATAAATGGACTTTTTAAGTCTGCAAACCAAATGCTCATTACCTGTTTCAACAAAACCATCAGGCTAAACCATATAAACATCCTCGGCTAGATCTCCATTCAGAAAAGTCGGCTTCACGTCCATCTGGTGAAGTTATAAATCAAAGTGAGCTACTAAAGCCATAACAACTCGAAATGCATCTTTTGTAGAGATTAGTGAGAAAGTCTCCTTATAATCAATGTATTCTCTTTGACTATAGCATTTTGCTACTAGTCTAGCTTTGTACCTCTCAACTTTACCATCTGGACTATGTTTGGTTTTGAAAATCCATTTACACCTAACAGGTTTACAACCAAAGCAATTCCACGAGATCTCAAACAGTATTATGAGACATAGAAGACAATTCATCATGCATAGCATTCAGCCAATCAGAAGCATGAGAGCTAGAGATTGTTTCCTTAAAGGTTATAGGATCGTCGTCATCATGGAGATCAAATCGTGCTCCTGAAGATACACTACATAGTCATCTAGTATAGAAGGTCTGCGTACTCTTTGAGATCGTCTTAATGAGTGACTAATTGTGGTGTATGGCTCCTACTATTCAAATCATCCTCAAAGAATATACTCGGTCAGACTCGATGACTCGCGTGGAGTGAGAAGGACAATAGAATCTACAACCTGTATAGCCCATGCAGTAGCCAATGAAGAAGCTGCTAACAATCTTAAAATCAAGCTTCTTTTGCTGAGGATTATAAGGTCTAACTTCTGCCTTACAACCCCACACATGAAAGTGTTTCAAACTTGGCCTTCCTTCCAATCATCAGCTCACAGGGAGTTTTTGGTACATACTTATTGGGTACTTGATTAAGAATGTACACAACAGTCTTCAAAGCATCTACCCAAAGAAAATTTGGCAATGATGAATGGCTCAACATGCATCTCACCATATCCATAAGCGTGCAATTACGTCTCTTTACAACTCCATTCTGCTCAGGAGTACCATGCATAGTATATTGAGCTTCAATTCCACATTCATCGAGAAATCTGGCAAACGGTCTTAGATTTCTTCCAGTTTCATCATATATACCGTAATACTCACCTCCTCTGTCAGACCTCACACATTTGATCTTCTTTCCTGTCTTCAATTCAACAACAACTTTGAAAGATCTGAAGGCATCCAAAGAACCATATTTTTCCTGGAAAAGATCTATCCAACCAAATCTAGAGAAGTCATCTATGAAGGTAATAAAATACCTATATCCACCCATGGCAGTGGGTGTAATAGGTCCACACATGTTTGTGTGAATCAACTGTAGCACACCATCACACATGTTTGCTCCTTTATTCCTAGTTTTGGCAGTGAACTTGTCTTTAACACAATCAACGCAGGTATCAAAATTAGAAAAATCAAGGTTATGAAGAATACCTTCTCTAATCAGTCTTTCAATTCGGGGGCCTAGAGATGTGCCCTAAGCGTCTATGTCATAGCATAGAAGAACTCTCATAAGTCCTACTATGCTTACTTCTAATAATGGAGTTAACAGACATATCATTCAAATTCAACATATATAGCCCATCACACAAAACTCCTGAACCAACGGCAACATAATTAAAACAAACAACAACTTTTCCATTACCAAATTCAAAAGTGTAGTCACATTTATCCAAAGTTGAAACTGAAATCAAATCCCTTCTCATGAAAGGTACATAAACAACATCTTTCAACAATAAAGTATGTCCAGAAGGTAAATACAAGGTAACTACTCCTATTTCTTCCACTGGTACTCTAGTTCCATCTCCCACAATGATCTTGGATTCAACATTACTTGGCTTCCTCAGGCTTGTGAACCCTTGTAAAAAATTCACAATGTGAATAGTTACACCTAAGTCAAACCACCAAGTATTGGGAGCAACATCAATCGCATTTGATTCAAAATAAGCTAGAGCTAGGAGTGTACCTTGTTTATCAAGTTTCTTCTTGAGAATGTAACAATTATCCACTTTATGGTCATACTTCTTACAATACTTGCAGTTTCCCTTGAACAAATTTTTCTTAGGCTCTAAGTGTTGAGATACCTTCCCTCCTTTCTTCTTATCATGTTGAAACTTGCCTTTGTAACACTTCTTTTTCTCATTTTTAGTACCAGAAGTAGAAGCAACAAACTGAACACTGTGTGATTTCCTTTTCCTTATAGATTCTTCTTCTTGAGAGATAATAGCAATCATTTCATCAACTATCCACTCATCTTTTTGAGTGTTATAAAAGGTTTTCAAAACATCAAATTGAGAATGGAGCGACTCCAAAACCTGACAGATCAAATAACTCTCACTGAGATCAACCTTGAGAGACTTCAATTTATTAAAATAGTGCACTAACTTCATGATGTGCTCACGAACTCCACTAACACCATCATACTTAGTTTTCTCAATCAAAGAAAGATATTGACCATTCTCAGCCTTATCAAAAGTCGTGAATTTCTCACCAACAAATTTCATAAATTCATTAGCCTTCTCGTTATCTGGAATGCTCTGTCTAATTGACTTCTCCATGGTGTATTTCATCACTTTAAAACACACTCTGTTTGAGTGCTCTCATTTTTCACGAGAAGCCTTTTCAACAGCAGTGGACTCAGTAGTAAGAGCGGCGGGCTCTTCTTCTCTCAAAGCCAAGTCTATATTAGTGATAGCTAAATAGAGATCCAAAGATTCTTTCCAATCCTCAAAGTTAGTCCCATTCAAAGTCTTGACAGAAATCAAATGCATAGGCAAAAAGGCTGACATGAAAGCAACAAAAAGAACATTTAATATACACGATATTATCATGCAATAAGAGAATTAAATGGTTCCGTATGCAAAGCCAAACAAGCTCTTTAGAAAAATTTCTTACTTATCATGATCCCGCCTAAGGGTCCCGAACCATAATAAATAAGAAATATAATAATACAATATACAAATCTTATATCACCAAAATTTCTAATACTGATAGGGTACTCAAAAGATAATTAACATAAGCATAAATCTAACAGTACATTGTACAATAACAAATTACATTAATAACAATACATCGATAGGATGTAATTACTATTAATGCAATAAAAATTATGATTAAAAAAATTTAATCATTCAACATACAATATTTGTACAATTGTACCCACGATAGGTGAGTTCACAGTCATACAAATTATCAGGAATTATACTTAATAGAATATGATAAACTCATATTATGTATAATAAAAAAAATCAATTTACATATAGACAAAAAAATTTAATTCTATGACTATGACACATTAACAGAGAGAGTATCATATACCAAAAAAGTCACACAGTAAATAGCACCATTATGTGCTTGCTCCGGTACGTGCCAAGCCATCAAGTACATAAAAGACATTCCAATCAAAATACGAATTTCAAAATCAATCGTTTCATATAAGACAAAATGATTGAATATATACTTGATTGTTTGCAAGATAGATCAATTGAAGGATTTAATTTCATTCTATAAACCTAGATCAATTATAGATACAAGATTATAGTATATTAAATGAATTGTATTCAAGAGATAGATTAAGAATGTGTACCTGACATGATTCCATAATTCATTGTTGCTCCAATCAAAATACGAATTTCAAAATCAATTGTTTCATATAAGACAAAATGATTGAATATATACTTGATTGTTTGCAAGATAGTTTCTTGATTGTTTTCGTTCCAATTTATGATTGAAAACAATCACCTCCATATAAGACAAATCACGTTCATTTTTTTTATTAATAAATTGCATCTTAACAAATCTCCAAGTCATAAGATTCAGATTCATGTACAATGCTTCACTGAGAGGAAGTTAATTCCTTAAAAGCATAGTTTTCGGCACCACATGTATCGTTTCGAAATTCAACAATTCTTCTGGCATGATGCATGTTCGGTACGAAAGAAAATAAAATATTGATCGGTGCGTTTTTTTTTAAACAATTCTTCTGGCATGATGCATGATCGGTACGAAAGAAAAACAATGAATGGCCCACAAATCAATAATGGATCCAGTTGGCAAAATTTGCATTGTGATTTAAATGATTTCCACCAAAGTGCAATAAATCAATTAGATTCAATATGGGTATAATACAACAAGAAAACCCCCTTGCCGTTTTCATTCAATAAATCAAAAACCTATCAACAAATCAATTAGTGATCCAATCGAAAATAGGATTCTTAAAACGGTATACGAAAATCTGATTTAATTATGAAAAAGAAAAATATAATAGTCATAATCTGTATCTAACATGCTCTGATACCAATTGAAGAATTTAATTTCATTCTATAAACCTAGATCAATTATAGATACAAGATTATGACATATTAAACGAATTGTATTCAAGAGATAGATTAAGAATGTGTACCTGACATGATTCTATAATTCATTGTTGTTCAGTGAAGAAGTCAAGAGAATTCGCGTGTGTGAGAGAAACTGCCCTCAATCTTCGTAGGTTTTCTATATGTATTAAAAACTGCCTAATAGGAAAGCAATTTATAACTTACCAGATGAGAGTAGGGACTTCTCAACAGGCTACTAAATGAACAGTCAAAATCCATCACGGGCCACTCATAATAAAAGTCCAAATACAATATTCATAAACTGCCCAAGTGTTATCTTATAAACATAATTTCATAATTAATATATTAATGATTTAAATAATATTTTAATTATTAATTAATGCTAATCCACATAACATATATATTTGAATTAAAATTCAACAATTGTTCCTAGAGGACATGTAGAGTCTATTGTGACTTGTGAGACGTACAAAATTTAGACATGAATGTGATTTAATCATCCCATGCAGTCTAATACCAACATATAAATCCTTCATGGACCAACTTTAGTGACCCAAGATTTAAACAACTGCTGACTTGGTGTCCATTTGATAAGCATGCCAAAGGAAATAAATTTCACCATATAGAACTGTTGAATTACCTTTGCTCACCTAGCTTTGCATCGAATGGTGGAAATGACAATTTTGACACCATAAATGACATAAATTATTTAATATCCGCTAATGAAGTAACATTGGAAAATGCATCATTGATGAAATAGTTTAGAATTTATCCTCTCTTGAGAGGGACAAGGATCCTCTTATGTTGAGCAAATCAAGAGAGGGTCTTATTTTTCTAAAAGAGAAAAAAATGGTGGTTAGAAGGTGAGAAGGGAGGGGGAAAACTAACCATTTTTTTTCTTTTTAGAAAAATAGGATCTTTTCCTGTTGTGATCAATAGGAAATGATCTTCATCCTTCTGAGAGGTGCAGCTAGCTGGTTCTGTTCCCAGTATTTCTGTTACACTCTTTCGTGTCAATCAATTAGCTATTCATATTGCTTCTAATCATTTTTTTTCATGAGAGGAAAAACTATATTGATATAAACTGTCATTTCATAAAGGAAAAAGTTGTCATTTCTCAAAATTATTAACCAAACCTTTACCACTTGCTCACTTCACTAACTTAATATCCAAGTTGAGAATTATTAATATATACTTCTCAAAGGGGAATATTATTGTGTAATTGGCATTAGTTAGTTAAGGCAGAGCTTAATTAGTCATAGAGGTTATTTCTATTAGTTAAGCAGAAGAGAGAGGTCGCTTAAGGTTTGTCTTCCAACCGCCCAGTCAGTGGCTGACCCACACTATCTTGAGCACAGCACATGCTGTCGCTAATATATATATGTGTGTGTATGTCATGTGTATAAACCCACTAGATTTAATAATTTTTGTTTGAATTCCAATCTTCTTAAGGAAGTTGGCAAGACATAAGTTTAATAAGAGATTAAAAGTGAAAACTCTTTCCTTTTTTAATAGTCTAAATTCGTCTTTTTTATTGATCATAAGTACTTGTTGATTTTTTTCACTCTTACTTTAAAAGATTTTATTCATAGAACTTTTATTTTTACTTTAAGAGATTGGTGAAGTTTTTTGATTTGTTATGTAGTTATTCTTTTTGTTTTTTCTTAGTACTTTTATTTACTTTAAGTAACATATTTCTATTTTTACTTTGAAATTTTTTAATCAAAAAACTTTATTTTTTTACTTTAAAAAAGTGATGGAGTTTTTTTTATTTATTATGTAGTTGTTCTTTTTTGTTTGTCCTTATTGCTTTTATCTACTTTAGGTAGCATATTTCTTTAGTGCTTCTAGTTCTTGTTTTTGTGGTTTAGGTTTATTTATATTTATAATTTGACCTTGTGTAATGTAGTTTTACTAAAAATTTGAAGTGTTATGATTATAACTATTTAAATAAAATGTAGCAATATAATACTAATTATAATTTTTAATAAAATATGCCGATAGTGATAAATTTTTTAAAAGAAAACTATTTTTTAAGATAAATACTAATTTTTTTAATTAAAGCAACAATATTTTTTAAATTCAGTAGTCACAACTTATAATATTTAATTATTATGTATCTTATATATATATGATTAATACTTTCTGTAACCTTTACGGACTAGCTGTGCCATAGCTTTTAGCTCTTTTCCTGCTTTCACTTATGTTTAAATTTCTTAAACAAATTATTTCAATCACGATTCCAACACTAATTATGCGCGCCAAACTAATTTAACCCACTAATTTTCAAGTTAATTAAATTTAAAAATATTCTAAACCCTACTCATCTCATTATCATTTTAACAACAATACATATGATTTTGATTTTTGGAAGGCCAGATGAAAAAATTCTAAAGTATTCCTAGAATAATATTCTAGGAAAATTTATAATTATTTAGATTTAATTTAAAAATATTTAAATTTTAATTCAATCACTTGTAGAAGAATTTTTCCAAGTGATGGTGATGGTTGTTGACGGCATGCCTACTTGCATACGTGGAGACTTGTCACAACTTGTCTGATAATAAATGTAATGTGGTGTGGCACCCACTACTACTAGCTCCCCTCTTGCTCTAGCATTAGGTGTGTTCATAACCTATTATGATCTTGCAATTCGTTCTAATTTGTAGTTAATTAGATTAGATTAGGTTTGAGTCTTCTAAAATTTGATTTGGTGTATTTTTTGGTAAGATTTGATCATATTTTAAATTGGTCTGACTCCAAGCGGTACAATATAATGTTTTAATATATATATAGAAGGGGAATCGATTTATATTAGTGTAAATCTTTTTTGACTTACACTCATTTTTAATCGTTAGATCCACTTTTATCTAATGGTTAGGATTATTTCATTAAAAGTAACCATTAGATGAAAGTGAATCTAATAGTTGAAAATAAGTGTAAAAGAAAAAAGACTTACACTGATGTAAGTTGATCCTCCTCATATATATATATATATATATATATATATATAAATTAGTAATAAAGTATAAAATTTTTAAATATAAATTAATATCTTTTTGTTTGATATGATAATATTTGTGTATTAATATAATTTATTTCATAATATATACTGTAAAATATTTCTTAATTATAATTTTATATTTTTAAAATTTTATGACTTAGTTATGTATAATGTTTAGTTTTATGTATTTTACATAAATATCGAGTCAACTTAATTCTTACTCGATCATTAGTCGAATTATGATCGAGTCAAGTTCGAGTCTAAAAAAATATTTATGTCAACATATTGAATTAAGTTCGGATCAGACTAAACTCATCTCAACTCGTTCCTTGAACTCCTAGTATAATAAAACCTTCAGTAAATATTTAAATTGGTACTCAAAAATATTTGGAACTTTGAATTGATCTTCTAGACTTTTGAAATTATAGTATAAAAAAATATTAATTTAGGGATTAAATTTAAATTAATATCTATAGATATATTAAGGGATTATATTAGTATTTATTTTAAATATTAAAGAATAAATTAATATCTAAATTATTTTAAGAACCAACTTAATGTCGAATATACTTGAACATTTAACTAGAAGCTTTTGTTCCATAAAGGAAAATAGGGTACACAAGAAATGATGCAAATTTTTTTTAGCTTGTTCAACTTTTGTGGTCCTTGTCAATAAGCCAATCAATAACATAAAATTTCAATAAACTTGTAGAAAACTTGTTTAGGTCATTTGGTTTACTTTGTCAAAAGTTTTTGCGATTATGTTGTCAACATCAAAGACAAATCATGTGTCCAGAAGGAGAATTGCTTTGAGTAATCGTTTGACAATTTAGAACGCCATATAAACAATGTCTCTTGTGAAGTTGGTGTAAATCGTTGTGCTATTTATTTCAAATGACGCGCATATGGTTTTTCATTGGCTTTAACTTTAAGGAAAGGAACTTTCATTGGTTTCTCTCTCTCTCTCTCTATTTATTTCTGGATTGTTCCTTCATAACTTCGAAACCCGTTTAGTGTAGTGTATATATTTAAGAGTAATTGCATTGAACTTTTTATGAGATTTGTCATAATTATATCTAACATTATAATTTGAAAAATTGTACATATTTCATTTACTTTGTTATTTATAGAAAATATAAAAATGCAAAAAAAAAAATTCAAATAAAAAAGTACCAAAGTATATGAACATTATTATATAAAGTAAGAGAGATTGATAGGAAAATGTAATTTTTAAATAAAAAGAGTGTTAATAATTATATTAAATATTATAATAGATCAATGTAATTACCTCTATATTTAAAGTAATTTTTAGGAAAAAAATCAAAGCAAAGAAATCAAATTAAAAGCAATATATCAATCACAGATAATTCTTCAGATAGATAAAAAAATATAATAAATATATAAAATTATGAATAGATTATATAAATTTATAAAAGAGTTAATTCAAGCTTACACAATTAAAATTAAATATATGATATTAAGAAAAACGCTGTGAGTTTTACTCTGTAAAAGTTTGCATGCTAAAATTCTTCATAACTTACATTCCTATAAACGTGTAGGATTTCTTTTCTTTTTTTTTTAATGGTAGTAATGTGATTTGAATCTATAATTTCATACAAACTATCTAAATTCCTCACTACTAACCCAATTCTAATAGTTTAAATTTCTTAACATATTAAATCTAAACTTGAAATATTGTAATATTTGTAGAATGTATAACTAAATTTATGAAATGATGATCAATTTGCTTCATATAATTGGATTGAATAAAAATTAAAATAATTTGAACTTGATAATAACTGAAAGCTTCAAACAAAAATCAATTTATTGCAATCATTTCATAAATTTAAATGCTGAAAAAGAACAAAATTTCCTTAATACATGAGTCAATATAAATAGTGTTTGATACACAATATGTGATCATGCATTAACTTACATAAAATATTGGTAACAAAATAAAAGTGTAAATATATAAACATTGAAGTAAGATAAATTATAATTAGATAATAAAAATTATATAAATATAAAATAATAATGTTAAATAATGTATGTAACTATCATTATTTAACCAATCTACCACATCTTATTCCAGTCAAAACATAAAAGGAAATAGTAAATGATAAATAGGGTATTCTCAACCAGATTATGAGTTAGTAGTTCAAAAGTAATATGACTCATCAAAATAATATCTTAGATATTATTATATGTTATTAGATAAATATATCTACTTATTTATAAAGAATAAATTTATAACAAAATTTTTTATATATATGAACACTAATTATATTTTATATAAATAAAAAATTAATTATAAAAGATAATAATTATATATATTCTAATCCTAAATAATAATATTTAATTTAGATTGAATTACGATTTTATATACTTAAAATATTTTTATAAATATCTTATAAAATTTCAAAAATATGTATTCAATCTAATTTTAAATACTATCATCTTTGTATATATGAATTAATTTGAGTGTCAAAATATTTTTCATAAATATTCACCCCTCACATTATTATTACTGTTGTCATGCTATAGAAGTTTCCACTTTTAATTACTAGTGCAGATATTTATCTGAAATTTATTGAGAATAGGAGAAAATAAAAAAAACATTTGAGAAGTTGAACTTGAAATTGAAACCAACATCCGAATGACAAACCTGTGGCATTGATGTTGACTGCACGAATCCAGTTCATTACGCGCAATGCTGACTTTAATTTCGACTATAAAACTTGCATCGCCTCCACGTTAGTACACACCAACACAGCATGTACTGTACATACATCATGGTATCCATTATTATCATCCCATTACTCAATTTATCGACCCCTCATTATTATTGCAAAAAAGGAGCAAGGCATTATAAAAAAAAAGTGACATTAGTTAAAAAGTCTTCCGATGATTCTAACATGATCAAAGATTAATTACGTTAATCGTACTGAATTAAGAAATTATCAATGTTTTGTATTTTTTATTTTAGTAAATTAGTGTTTTGTACCTATATCATATACGAGATAAATTAAAAAATATTACAACAAATAAAGAAAAATATATTTAAACAAGATATATGACATCTTGATAGTTTAGATAATTTAGATTAAATTATAATTAATAGAATTTAAAGTGAGATTTACTCATTTTTTTTATTAATCAACTCTTCTTATACTATAATAATCAAACTATATAACTCATCTCAATAAATATTTCTTTTATATGACCTCCTAATAAATAATTAATTTAAATAACTTCAAATAATTTTAATTTTTAATTCTATAATTTTTTTAATATTAACTTTTATGTGTTTATTTATTTAAATTTTTTATCAACTTATTATTAAGAGTATATTAAAAAAATTTACTATATTTTCTTAGTTTTAAAAAATACTTAATAAATTCTTAATTTTTTCATAATAAATTATATTTAATTAATTTTATTATATTTTTATGTAAAATTTTCACTCTTGTATAATATATATATTAAAGTTTTCTAAATAATATAGAATAATTATATATGAATAAATATAGTTTGAAAATATAATTAATTAATTTACGATGATAATAAATATATAACAGAGATTATATCGACACTTATAAAAATTTTGAGATTTTAAGATCAATCACTAATAAAAACAATTAATAATGTGGTTAACTAAAGATAAGTGAGAATTTTTTAAATTTTTTTGAACATAAACTAATATGCAAATGTATATATATCAAAGTAATTAATATGTGATTATAAATTTCTATATTTATATGTATGAGTAATAAATTTAATTTAAATATAATAATACTTGTATACTTTTCTTTTAAATTACAATATAAGATGATATATGACAATTATTAAAATTATATATTTATCATATGACAAATTTTTAAAATATTATTCTACATCAAAATGATGCATATTAGAATATAAAAATATATATATTTTATTTATATATTATATAATTATATGATTATATAATCTCTCATTTTTTACTTGACTTAATTTTAAGTAATTGATTTCCTTTACTTTTGGTCTAGCCGTTGCTATGAAAGCCACGTATACCTGTTCTAGCTTATTAATGGATGTATAAATAATAAATAAATATAAATAATTAAATTAATAAATAAAAGAAAAACTTTAATGGGTATTATTCATTGTGAAAGCTACTTAAATTGTCTTTATTCAATTAAGGAAGGAAAAATACAAAATATTTATGATTGAGAAAATTATATTCATCTCTTTTAAAGTTTATCCTAATTATATTTGATACATCTCTTATTTACATTATTATACTGATCTTTTTTATAGACGAGATAAATGCAATAATCAAAGAAAAATTAATGTAATAATAATATAAACATAAAAAAATTAGTATAATAATAATATAAATTTTAAGAGAGATTAATGAAATTTTTAAAATAAAAGAGATATTAAGTATAATTAAGTGAAATCTAAAAAGAGATTAGTGTAATTTTCTCTTTATAATTTTTACATTGGACACATTCAAAATAGATCCGATTTTGCAAATATTTCTGTGTTATTTAAGAGAGTTTGGAAATGAAAATAATAAAAATAATAACAATACATAATATTAAATTTATAAATTTACAAAATAGAATATATTACATAGTGTGATAAAGTAAATAATACTTATGTGACTTTGGATTCTTGACGGCGATTTGTGCTTGCCAGCTTTACTCGGCTATGGTGGCAACATATATAAGCATGAACCCATACATATTATTAAGGAAAATTAAAAATTGGGAAATGGGTGTTGATTGCACATCCATTTTGCTTTGTGGGTAGGAAGATTTTTTGCGAGCAAAGATTGATTCAGGAAAAAAAGATGGTGGGGGATCCAAGGCTGGTGTTGGTGTTGATCAGCGCCTGCATTCTGGGTTTGATGTCCATTGCCACCAATGGTGACACAGATCCAAATGATGGTCAGTGTCTTCTTTGATCTCACTCTCCAGTTTGCTCTTTCCTATGTTGTTAGTCAAGAGAACTTCTCAATGTCATCTTTCCCTTTTGCTTTTGTTTGCTATTCAATCATTTGATTCTTTGCAGTTTAGTTTTATTTGATACATTATGGGACCAAGTTTTGTTTTTGTTTTTGTTTTTGTATCAATGAGAAGTTTTCCAACTGATCTGTTGAGTGGTACATGTGATGTTACTTCTATAACCCCGATTGTTACTGTTTATTCAGATTGCTGGCTTTCTTAGTGTTAGTGGGGCTTAACAATTGCTTTGCATGCCAATTATTGTAACAGATGAATGGGGCTCTTCATTTTCCACTTTCATTCCCTTCCATTGACTTGTTGTCTTCCATATTTTTGTGTTTTCTGTTTGATGTTCAAATTTGATCTTCTTGTATTATGATGGCTAATGCATTAAAAAAAAAAAACAGCTAGAAATTCTATAAGAAGATTTAGCAACAAAAAGTGCAGTTCAATCTTCCTTCTGTTCCCCTACGGGACTAAATATAACAATCTTAGTAAAACACTAGACCATGTGTGACTGACATTTTGGGTTGTTAAAAGCCCACAAAACTGCAGCTGTCATCTTTAACTCTGGCATCATCCTTCATAGTAGGTCTCAGCATGCCCTTGTATCATGAGGTTGAATGCTTTAATACCATTAACAGTAACCTGGCAATGTGGTAGCTGCATTTGTGCTTGATTTGAAAATTCCAGTCAAGTTTGTTCTGGGCTTTATATAGCACATTTTGATCTGGATTCTATCCTGGGCCATATCTACTTTCTTATTTGTCAATCACTAAAGTCTTGTAGGCTCTAGCTATCTATTTAAGGTGTGGGAATGCTTGTAGGGAATAAATAAGCTTATTTTTGCATCTTATGATTCATGTATGATGTAATCCTGTACATATCTCTATTCTTATTTTGTTAACCACGTCTTTACATACTTAACCAGCAACCTACTCTGCTCTGTGGCACTTTGAAAATATAAAATGTTTGCTTGGTGAACATCTGATATTAAATTTCCTTGTAGCCCCCAAAGATGAACTCTTAAAAATTTAAACATGTGGTGCTTTAAAATCCTTGTACATTTACTCTAATTTGGTAAGTAGCTAGGTGATGTGAATGGTTTTTCTTCCTTTATGTTCCTCAGTAATCAGTAATGTTATTTTTCATGAACTTCTGTGCACACTCAAACAATTCATAATATCGTATCCATGCCATTTACACTCGAGACTGAAATGTACCATTTTGAGAATCCTTGATGAAAGTTGAGTTCCTTTTCTCTTATTTTTTTTCTCGATGTTTATGGATGTGAAATCAATATCATGAATAACCAATTATCAAATCTTCAATGTCAATGAACATTTTCTGAATCCAGACTGAGAAGATCAATGATCAATTTGTTCACTTATTTTGGGAGTAATCTATTTATCTTAAAATATGTAAAATGGATGGTTGTGCAGACAGGCATTAACATATTAGAATACAAATTTCCATTATACACGTCTGAGGTTTGCCAGCTGTCTTTTTCTGAATGGTTGTTGCAGTTGCCTCTCTAAAGGTTATGTTTCAAAGTATGAACTCACCATCCCAGCTAAATTGGCCTGCAAATGGTGATGATCCTTGTGGACAGTCTTGGAAAGGCATTGCTTGCTCAGGCAACCGAGTCACAGAGATGTGAAGTCGCAATCTCCCATTCACTTTATATGATTTGATTGTTATTGCATTTGCTGCTGATGTCTGAGATGTCTGATGATTTTTTATATTTATTTATATTTTTTATTTCTTATCAGTAAGTTACCTGGTCTTGAACTAACTGGAACTTTGGGTTACCAGTTACAAACCTTGACGTCTGTGACCAACCTGTAAGTTAATGGTCTCATTCATCATATATCCAGTTTTCTATGTATTGTTACTATTGTTGTGACCTTGTAAATTTTTGCAGAGACATGAGTAACAACAATCTTGGTGGAGCCATGCCATACCAACTTCCTCCAAATGTGCAGCGCTTGTATGTTTCTATGTCATGTGGTTGTTACTCTTCTATTTATTTTTGTTCTGATATTATAATTGCTAACATTCTTGTTACTTTGTATGCAGAAATCTCGCTAATAATAATTTCACTGGGGTGATCCCTTATTCTCTTTCTGAAATGACTTCTCTTACTGACCTGTGTGTAATTATCTTCTTGACTTCTTGTACATTTCTCATTGTATACCTTATAAACCTCCTTCGCAAGCAACTCGAGTCATTTTTTAAATTAATCTTGATAATGTAGGAATCTTGGTCACAATCAGCTCCAGCAAGGACTGAGTGTCAACTTTCAAAAGCTTTCTTCCCTCTCTACATTGTGAGATTTCCTCCTGCCTTTCAACAATGTAAAAAGTAGTCTAGATGGCTATCAAGTTTGTGTTAACTATAAAATATTGATCTTTTTCATTTTCAGTTTGATTTTATGTTTTTCACAATATTGCTTCTGATTCCATGTTTAAGACATTTTTCATTATTATGTTTCTGTGAAAAATGCTCCATATTCATTGTCTATTGCACTATTTTTTGTATGGCATATGGTTTTGGTAATTTAAAAAATCCACGTTTTTCACATGTCACAATGGAGGCTATGTTTGTTTGGTATTCATTATATAGTATGTTAGAATTTAGTTTGTTGACAATTCAGGGCACAGGTGACTATGATATCTATTACTTGTTGCAGGGATCTCTCTTTCAATTCTCTGACAGGCGACCTCCCTCAGACTATGAGCTCACTTTCAAGCATAACCACCATGTAAATGTCATAATGTTTTATATTTTCTGTTAATATTTACATGGTATTGATTGCATTCTGAGTTGACTTGTTTACATTTGTGTAGGTATCTGCAAAACAACCAGTTTACAGGCACCATTAATGTCCTTGCTAATCTTCCTCTTGAGAATCTGTGTGTCTCTGTTGTTTCATATAACAGCTGTGGAATATCCTTTCTTATATTTTCCATAAAAGTACCTTACAAGTTGTATTTATTTTCTTAAATTTTTATCAGGAATGTGGAAAACAATAATTTTACAGGCTGGATACCAGAACAGTTGAAAAGCATAAACCTACAGTAAGCATTGCCATTATCAGCAATTTTTTGTAACTAAGAATATGTTTTTTCATCATAAATTCTATAAAACTTAAAAATGGGTCAAATTTAATGACAGAAAGGATGGTAATGCATGGAGCTCAGGACCTGCACCCCCACCTCCTCCTGGGACACCTCCAATAACAAAAACCAACCGAAATCACAAATCTGGTGGACATAGCACCCCATCAGACGCTGGCACAAGTGATGGGGGCAAAAAATCTGGTATAGGAGGTGGTGGCATTGCTGGAATAGTGATCTCCATCTTGGTTGTTGGGGCAATAGTAGCATTCTTTCTGGTGAAGAGAAGATCCAAGAAGTCGTCTTCACACATGGAAAAGCTTGACAATCAGCCCTTGGCTCCTCTTACTTCAAATGAAGTGCATGGTCTGCATCTTGCATAATATTGAAAAGTCATTTTCATTCTTTTATGACGAGGTCACCCTTATTTTAGGCTACTTGTATATATCATATTCATTGCACTTTTCATTTTTTTTTTTAGTTTCACCTTTCATTCTTCTAAAACCATCTTCTCTATTGACCGTTCCCTATATTCTTAATTCTGCTTTTGATAAATGAGTTTTGCAATTCAATCTATTACTTTGGCGGATAATTTGTTCTGAACTGTAAGATAAGCTAGTTGCAATTACTTTAGCACTTTTTCAGGGAGAGATGCATGCTTGGCACCAATGCAGGCCTATATGGTGACTAGACTAGAGAAAGCTTTAAAGTTTTAATAGTATATTTATTGTAATTAGTCATGCCAAACTTAACTACTAATTAGAAAACGACTGGATTGTCTATCTTCTTTCCCCAGTAGAAATTACTGGCCTGTCTAGATGCTTTCAGTTTAATATTTACTTGTTAAGTTATTCTGCTTTCATGACGTTATTATTCAAATTGACATTAATATCTGTCATAATGCAGAGATAAATTCTATGCAAACTTCGTCTGTAATTGACTTGAAGACATTTGATACTTCTGCGGCCTCAATAAATCTTAAACCCCCACCTTTTGAACGTCATAAATCATTTGATGAGGATGAATTTTCAAAGAAGCCCACTATTGTCAAGAAGACCATAACAGCTCCTGCAAATGTGAAATCATATTCTATAGCTGACCTGCAGATTGCTACTGGAAGCTTCAGTGTGGATCGACTTCTTGGTGAGGGGTCTTTTGGACGTGTATACCGTGCTCAATTTGATGATGGAAAGGTATTTCTTACCTGTTCTTGCTGCAAGTGCACTTCTATGTCTAATTCTGGTGGCAAAGATATAAAATATCCAAAATAATGTCATGCCACTATGTAATTTCCTTAGTAGTGGTTCAAATATGAGTAGTTTTGATGCATAAGCATGTGAATGCATGTGTTGATGGTACATCTTTAAAGACCTAAGGCTGTAAAAGTACAAAACCAAAAAAGTCTGAGAAGTCCTGGTGCATGTAGACACCACTTGTATAGCCAATATCCCCCGATAAATCTATGCATTTGCTTATTAATGGTTTTGAATTGGTTTTTTTATTTCTGAAAATGTTGTAGGTTCTTGCAGTGAAGAAAATAGATTCATCTGTCCTTCCCAATGACTTGTCTGAAGATTTTACTGAAATAGTTTCAAACATCTCCCATTTGCATCATCCAAATGTGACAGAGCTTGTAGGTTATTGTTCAGAGCATGGACAACACCTCCTAGTCTATGAGTTTCATAAAAATGGATCACTGCATGACTTCCTTCACCTACCTGAAGAGTATAGTAAACCATTGATATGGAATTCTCGTGTCAAGATTGCTTTGGGGACTGCACGTGCTTTAGAGTAAGTTAGTTGTTTGCCAGTGTAAATAGAAGATCCTGATATTGCATTTATTAGCAAGTTTCGCATCATTTCATATTATGTTAAACCTCATAAGTAAATCTAGTTTTCCATTGACTTATTAGCTCCTCCTTCCAATCTCCTTTCTCTCCTATCTTTCTTCCTGCTTTATATATTTTGCTTAGCTTTAGCTTGCATGCTGATCTCTGTGTCTTTCTTCCTTATTCATTTATTTTGTAAATTTTCGCCTCGCAAATACATCTTTGTTACTTTCTCTTTGTTTTCCCTGAGATAAAAATGTCTGGATTATTACTAAATATAATGTTCCAATTTGAAAACGAAAATATAGGAAGAAATAGTTTGGGACTACGAAATTTATTTATGAGTTCAAATTTGATATGCTAACAAGTATCAACTCAAAAGTCAACACATTATCAGCAAATAGAAAGTGCCACTTTGCTGAAGAAACTAAGTACTTTTACTTGCAATAAAAGTTTTTAAACAGATCTTTTAATACAAGGCAACATAGGGTTGGACATCAAGCATCAATCTAAATTTTTGCCCTGAGAATCAATAACCTAACTCTACTTGCTTTCTTTCTAGGTACCTACACGAAGTTTTTTCACCATCAGTTGTTCATAAGAATATTAAGTCAGCCAACATATTGCTTGATGCAGATCTTAATCCTCATCTTTCAGACAGTGGATTGGCAAGCTATATTCCAAATGCAAACCAGGTGATTTTATAGTTTTTTGGAACTTTATGCTGTGAATTAGTCTGTTTATAATTGGAAGTGATTGTGTTTGGTGGGCCAGGGTAGTTTTACTCTGTTTTTGTTGCTACTTTTCTATATATTTTTAGGCTTCACTGCTTATCTCAGTTTTCAATTTCAAAAGTTATTGTTCTTTCTATAAACTGATTGTTCAGTGGATGTTGCCATATATGTTGAGTTATGACAGTTAGGGAAAGAAAGCAAATGGTTGAACGTATAATATTTTGCATGAATAACCATTGGCACCAGTTGCCTTACCTAAGAACCAACTCTTCTAAAAGCTTAACCTGTTTGGTGAAGGCTCAAGATTAGTTTTATATCTCTAACATGTCTCCTTACACAAGAGTCCTTTGAGCTTAAAGCGTAGATAATACACGGGCCCACTCTACCTTGTGCTGAAATTCAACTTAATTATGGAGAATGAATGCAGCAAGGATCGAACTCCGACCACTTGGTCATAGAAACTATAATATCATGTCAAGGACCAACTCTCCTAAAAAGCTTAAGCTATTAGGTGAAGGCTCAAGGCTCGGGGTTAATATATTTTGGGGGTCTTCATGACCATATGAAGACAATTAAAAAAAGTAATTTTCATATTATGAATGCAGCAACTCCTAGAATTGAGTCAGTTCAGCTATTAGCATGGAATAACAAGTGTGCTAGTTGGCTCATTGGGTTAATTGCTCGGGAAAAGTTTTTGTCAGTGCCAACCTCCTAACATCTAACAAGCTAAACTTTGCATGACCAAGGGTTCAAAGTTCGAACCCACTTAATTTATCAATAGGGAGTAAAAAATCTGCATGTTGTCTGATGCATCCCATTGGACGGATATTGTATTTTTTTCAAACTTTAGCAAGGATATTGAATAGTGCTATTAATTAATGCAATTTTTCCTTTTGCCCAGTGACATTTAGTTTACATATGAAAATTATTACAAGTTCTATTTCTAACTAGTGTCTTTCAGGTATTGAACAATAATGCTGCATCTGGACATGATGCTCCTGAAGTTGGCTTGTCTGGTCATTATACTCTTAAGAGTGATGTATACAGCTTTGGAGTTGTCATGTTGGAACTTCTTAGTGGACGGAAACCATTTGATAGGTGAATGATTGACACGCCTTTAACATAACAGTTTTCTACACTCACATGCTTTCAAACATAAATGGGCACATGCATGAACATATAGATATGTAGTTTAATTTATAAAGTAAATTCCAATATTTATGGTAAGTAGATGCATTTATATGGACCTTTTAGGTTCAACAGTTCTTTTTTATAGGACTCTAGTTCACTTGTTACAATATTGAGCGCAAAGCTTCTTATGTAATAGATAACAATTTGTAGAATCACGAAATATCCGTGAAGGTAATGTACAAAAGAAACAAAATAGAGGAATGGGTCTATATGTAATTAGTTTTCTACTTCTTTGTGCTGGTTCTCTCTTGCTATCTATGAGCCAGTGTTTATGTCTTCTAATTCACGTTGTTATCCTGATTGTTTTTGAATGTATGGGGAAACTTGACATATTGTCGATACTGTTTTTGAAATTATGTGTTGATATAATATTCTCACTTTTTCTTTTCTGATTGTTAAAACATTCTCCTCTACAGCTCAAGACCAAGATTTGAGCAGTCTTTGGTTAGATGGGCAACACCTCAACTACATGATATTGATGCATTGGCTAAAATGGTTGATCCTGCACTGGAAGGGCTATACCCTATCAAGTCTCTTTCTCGATTTGCTGATGTTATTGCTCTTTGTGTTCAGGTAATGTCAGTCATGTTTCATCCCAATTTTTTTATTGTTACTTGTTTTGGGGGGTCTATTTGAATTGGTTACACAACAAAGGGTAGCTTGTTCATTTCACTCATATATAGCCCAAACCATCTGAGACCTCCCATTTGGATTCCTAAGTGCTCAGCTCAACCATTGGGGTAGAAAATACTTGCATGTTTTATTGCATTATGATGGTATTCTAATTTTTTTTTTGGGGGGGGGCAGCCGGAGCCTGAATTCCGACCACCTATGTCAGAAGTGGTTCAAGCACTGGTTCGATTAGTGCAGCGAGCAAACTTGAGCAAGCGGACATTTGGAACTGATCAGGGAGGATCCCAACGAGGGGGTGATGACCCAGGAACACAAGACATGTAAATGGGAACAAAATCCTTGTGTTGATAGAATGGCTTAAAAAGAAAATAATATTGATATCTTTTTCATCATTTCTTTTTAACCCCTCAAACAGTTTCTCTATGAGTTAGATTGATTGCACATTTGATTATTGAAGTTAGACAATTTTTTATGTATGTTTCTGAGCTAGTTATTTTAATGGTAATATAAATTTCAATAATTTAACGTTTTGAAAAATTGAAGCTCGGTTTAGATTGATGGTTGCCATTGAGGAAAACGGAAGAAAACTCGAGAAAACTCAAAAAAGTTCGAGAATATCGCAGCAGAAACTGCTATTCTGAAAAATGAGCAAAAGTCCTTTCATTCAACTGATATCTGTCTTTATATACATCGAGAGAGTGAAGATAACTAACAGTTACCATTATCATCAACGTGGCAATGAGCTGGTGTAACTAACCTCTAACAGAACAGAGTAGCTAACTGATTTCTGTACATGATGAATTATTTACATGTGAATAGCTAAGCTATGTATGAACGCATAGATAATCATGAATGTGCTGTAGCTTCCTCTATGTGACACCAGTCGAGAGTTATCAAACCTACTGCATAAAAACTAGAAAAGCATACACTAACTGAAGTATAAACTAATTGAAGCATACAACATTTATGTACACTATATACTACACTGTACATACTGTGATTCAGTCTTAGTAATAATACAATTCTACATTCCCACATTCTCTCTCTCTCTATCTTTCTCACTTTCCCTCTCACTTGAATTGTGTTTTCATTTTACAGAGGAATTTTAATTTGTGCAATCCATTGCTGAGCACCACAAATTTACTATTTAGCCGTACACTTATTTCAATTTCTGTACTTACTGACTTAATTCTAAAGATTACCTGTGCAACCCATGGGCTCCTTACTAGTTGATAAGATAATTGCGCTTAGAAAAGTCCAATCTCATAATTAGGGGTGTAACTAATTAAGTCATTAATTTAGTCACTCATCTCTATGTACTTTTGAGGAAATTCAAAGAGAAGTATATTTTAATAATACAAATACATTATGGTGGAGAATAGATGCTGCATACTCAAACAAAATTAATAGACACCTTCTTGGTCTATGTGGGTGTCCGTCTTTTTCATTATCTCTAAAATCTCCATTTGGACTTCTGCTTCTGCAAGTTGCGAGTCCTTCAAATGCAATATTTACTTCAGCAGATGTATCACAACCCATTTATAGTTTCATTCCTCCCATATAACATAATATGCAGCAATTCCAACATAAATTCCAACCTCAATTATGTAGAGAGTCACCATTTTCAGCAAATTGAATATAATTAATTTATTGTAACTAAAATTAAAGAATAATTTCATGAATGATGCAAATACAAGAGAGAATTAGCAGTTGAGTTATAAGCGGAGGATGTTCATCCCAAACACGCAAAACATGGTATTAACAAGCCAATCATCCCAAACTAAACAAAAATAGACTTCATTGCTTAAAAGATGCTGTGCCTTTAAACAAATAAGAAAGGAACTTACAGCTCAAAAAGAGACTTCATTGCTTGAATGATGCTGTGCCTCCTCTTCTGCAATATGCCCTAGAACCGAAAGACCCCCGCCCAACCCTCAACGAAATTCCCAAATGAAACAGAGAGTGTGTGAAAAGGCCTCCACCCGAATCCTAACTGGTTGCTTAAATGTTCCCCATCTATTCACGAGTAAAATTTACTGATAACTATAAATTAGTTGGTATCTCTCTAAAAATATAAGAGAGATACAACATACTACGACAGATTACAATGCCCGAAGTATGGAATCCATTGAGCACAGTGAGAATTTGAAAGAGTACAACGTTATATAACAGACAATTTGATTTGGATTTTGGGCTCGGGTCAAAAAGCATTCTTGAGACATGACTTATCAGCCTAGCTGTACTAGCAAAAATCAGTTGCCTCCAGTAGGGCCCAGTTTTACTACTCGGGTGGGGTACATAGCAGCGCTTTATACGTTTATATATTCTTTTTTATATTTTATTTAATATAATTTATATATATATATATATTTATTAAATCTGAAACTTTTATAAAGAATGTTAACAGTACCGAGACTTCTTTTAAAAATATATGATGGTATTTTTTCTTATGCGTTTATATCCTAACATAAGAGTGTACACGGTTCGAATTTAGGGAGAAAATATGTTCAAAGCAATTAAATGAAGTTGGGTCGATTCGAGTTGGTTTTATGTAATTTTTTTTTTTATAATTCGACCGGACTCGACTCGACTCAATGGTAATCGGGTTGGTTTAGGTCGAGTAATCGAGTTGATTAAATTTTAAACAAATAACTTTTTTTTTTATTTTTTGGTGGTCGGATTGGGTGGTCGAGTTGGGTGGTAGGGTTGGGTGGTCGAATTGATCGGGTTGTGAACATTTCCTAATAAAAATTACCTAAAACGACGTCGTTACTTAGGTCATTGAATTAAATTATTTAACCTATCACGCGAACTAATTAAAAATCAGGTTAATCAAGTTTGACTCAAACTAACTCGATGACCCGACAAATGACATTATTATATCGAGTCAATTCGGATTGGTCGAGTTCACGGGTCGGGTCAGACCCATGATCACCCCTATCCTAACAGATGACATTTTTTATCTTTTACTTAAAAAAACTCATAAAGTAAGATAAGGTGAATGTTTTGGGGGATGTATTGATAGACCCCCATTGCTAATGTGTATGCTACAACTGAAGGGGATGAGAAGTAGAGGATCAATACACGTAGGAAAGGAGGACAAAATGAAAAATTGAGGAGAATATTCATGCTTTCTTTTTTGTATCTCTACTTTGGCATTCTTCTTAACTTCCTCAATCACTTGTATGTTAGGGGAGCTAAGTGTGCATTCCTGGCTAATGTTCTCAAGCTTACTCACTCGTTTCTTCAAATCATCCATCAATTTTGCAACCTCTGCATCAACATTTTCTTGATGGAATACAGCGGGAAAATGATTGTATGACATAGTACAGTGAGAGTACGTCATTAGTTTAGAGGTGGCTAAAGTGAAAGGTCAAAGTGAATGGTCCGTTACCACCACACATTCCACGTTAAAAAGAAACGGCCTCTGGCCTGCCATATGTCCTTTGTGCCCATCCCATTTGGGCCTTTTTTGTTACAAATTTTTGTAATTTCTTTTTAGATAATAAAAAACATATATATATAGAGGCATGATCAATTTATATCAGTGTAAATTTTTTTTAATTTTCACTCATTTTTAGTTGTTAGATTCACTTTCATCTAATGGTTACTTTTAACGAAATAATCTCAATCATTAGATGAAAGTAAATCTAACGATTAAAAATGAGTGTAAGTAAAAAAAAATTTACACTGGTATAAACCGATCCCCCTCATATATATATATATATATATATATAAACAACTTTAAAAAAAATTAATTTTGGTTCAGAAATATTTTAAAATTAATTCTAATATTAATGTTGTTTAATTTAAATTTAATTTAACAATTAAACATCTAATCTTACAATTAAGACAAAACATATTATACACATATATTAGACTAATAATAAAATTTAAAAAATAATTAATCAGTATACAACAAGTCAATTTACATTAAAAAAATGTATTTGGTTGCTTTGATGACTGCTTGAAATTTGATACTCAATGAATACTTTAAATTTTAATTTAATTTTTATTTCAAAATAGAAAAATAAAATAATGAAATAAAATACATTTTTGTTTATAAAAATATATTTAATTTTATTCGAATTGTGATAATAAAATGGTTGATGCTGCACTGGAAAGGCTATATCCTATTAAGTCTTCAGTCATGTTTCATCCCATTTTTTTATTGTTTTTGTGAATAGGTAATAAATTACTTGTATGGGGGGTCTATTTAAATCGGTTACACAACAAGGGTAGCTTGCTCATCTCACTCACATATATAGCCCAACTCAATACCTTCCAATTGGATTCCTAGGTGCTCAGCTTAACCATTGGGGTAGAAAACATTTGTATGTGTTATTGCATTATGATGGTATTCTAATTTTATTCTTGGGACAGCCGGAGCCTGAATCCCTACCACCTTTGTCAGAAGTGGTTCAAGCACTGGTTCGATTAGTGTAGCGAGCTAACACGAGCAAGCGGACATTTGGATTTGATCAGGGAGGATCTCAACGAGGGGGTGATGACCCAGAAACAAAAGACATGTAAATGGGAAAAAAAAAAAAAACTTGTGTTGATAGAATGGCTTAAAAGGAAAATAATATTTACCTCTTTTTCATAATCCCCTTTTAAGTTTTAACCCCTCAAACAGTTTCTCTTTTGAGTTTTATGGATTATACCTTTGATTATTCAAGTTAAACAATTTTTTATGTATGTTTCTGAGGTAGTTATTTTATTGGTAATATAAATTTTAATAATTTAACCGTTTGCAAAATTGAAGCTTGGTTTAGATTGATGATTGCCATTTTAGTTAATAACTAGAAATCATAACAGGCTTCTCCTCCTATTATTTTTTAGAGTAAATTACATTCTTTTGGATGGTTAAATTATATTACCTTATTTTTATTTTGAAAAATCATACTACCCTCTCTTGAAACTTGAAAGATGAAAATGCATAACTCTTTAGTCCATGCTTACATTTTTTGTTAAAATTTTGTAAGTGAAAAACTCAAAATCGGCATAGTCACCAGCCAATAAAGTTGAAGTTGCAAGTGTTGGTTGTTGGGCACATGGTAGCATTGTTGTTGCAATTTAGTCCAATTAACTTAATACCGTTAAGAATATTTCTTAAAAGAATCTTAATTACTTTTTGTATCATTACTGATTTGCGCCAACTGAGTCTTCTCATGCTCAATAGTCAATACCTGTAACTTCGAATCTTTAACTCTACGTAGCTTTTAACATAAAACATAAAAATCAATTAAAGTATAGTGTATTTTTATCTCTCAAAGAATAATAGTATAATCTTTTAAAATAGAAGAGAGAAGACAGTATAATTTGAGCATTTATCAAGAAAGGAGAGTGTAATTTACTTTATTTTTTAATTTGTATAGGTGGAATATTTTGTAATAGACTCTTGTATCTAAATACTGAGCCTCCTCATAATGAATGTGGTTCTACAACATTAGATTTGAGATTTTCTTCCTTTAGTACCTAGCAAGAAATTCTTGTATACACACTAGGCCAACCATTTTTCTATGATTACAGTTTGTATAGTTCATATATTTACAGTTTTTATAACTTCCACCAAAGCCTTTTAGTTCTTGTATACCTCTTTCTGGTACAGCTTTCATATGTATTTACAGTTTTTTCAACTACCACATCCAATTGGTGGTCGATCCAACATGTGCAACCTAACTGATAATCATGGGCCAAAATTTTTAGCCAATCCGCTACACAATTTCCTTCCCGGAATTAAGACCTCCATGGAAGTAATCATCTAAAAATAATATGACATCAGGTTTGAAAGGCAGGACAGACGCAAAGAATGATCCACGCATGTTTAAATCAGTGTAGAATTATTTTTAACCAAACTAAATTGAATTTTAAACATTTATTTTTATATAAGCGCTTATCTAGTTGGTTACGCCATACATCATTTTTAAAATTGGAAGAGTATATAATTTGTACCTTCCAGGTGAACGATGCCACCGAGACACCAGCACATGAGGTGCATGTTGTGAGGGAGGTGTGTTAATCCTTGTGAGCCTGCATTTGCTTCCTGGAATTCTTTCAAACCAGATAAAGCACGTTCACTAACCAACTCAGGGCCCATAATCTTGTTTTCAAAACAGAGCTTGTTGGGGGACAACCATATACCATGCAACAGTGATAGAAGAATCCTTTCTGCTACAGTCTCCAAACAAAAAGCTTAGTCCGAACATGAACATTGCACTTCCAAAGCTTGGACCAAGCTATAGAAGATTGAGAGTTAATGGAGCTTGTTGTTGAACCATCAAACTCGAAATATTTTACTTGAAAATAAGCTGATTTTACCGTATACATTCCATCTCTTCGCGGATCCCATATCTATCAACATATCATTATTCGGATGAATAGGGAGAGGGTTATTTAGGATCTGTTCAGCCTCAAATTCCATAAAAATATTCTCAATGATCTCTCTATCCCATTTCATAGACGCCGGTATAAACAAATCTGCCGCCGTAACGTCTTCATATTGCTCCTGCCCTTGGCTCCATATCTTATTATAATTTTATTTTTCCAAGTTTTGTTTATATGAATAACGTTTATTATGAGGTTGATTAATGGAAATTAGATCAATATTTTTTAATTAGTTTGTCTTTGAACATTTTAATGAATTATGAAATTAAATATATTCAATTTTACTTACGTGTACCACAATTAGAATTAAAGAAAAATGTCCCCGTAATCCTATGGACCATGCGACAACATGGAATACAGAGAATACTGCTCCTGCTTTTCCATCCTTTGATATTATATACCCGTATGTATTAATTTCTTCTATTAAATTAAGGTTTTTTTAAAGAGTGACTTTGTTAAGGATCTAAAATAGAAAGTTTTTAATAAAATATTCAATGTATTAAAATTTAAAAAACTATACTTTTCAATCAAAATTTCTTATTTTAAATTTTTTAACAAATATCTTTAGTTAACAAATATCTTTAGAACATTAGTTAGAAAAACCCATTAAATTAAATCATAAGTTCTAATAAAATTGCTTTCTTCATAGACAGGGTAAACTCAAACAATTTAAAATCTTCTTGTACTTTATTTTAATTTAGGACAAGAATCTGACATTTTTTTAATATCAAATTGGACAGGACTTAACAACTGCGTTATTGCTAGTATAAAAATATATATTGTAAACTAACGATATGATACCTACATTACTTTTTATTCGTAATTGAGTACAACTTAAAATAATTTTATCGAAAATTGAACAAAACAAAGTTTAATTAGCATATATAAACTCAACCTTTTTTAAGGCATATTAGCAAATTGTAACAGCATAAATCCATGAAAAAAATAACCAGTAGTAAACACGAATTTGAGCTAAATCAGAAACCTCGTTTTACAGGAAAAATTAAACAAAAAAAAGGTGAGTTAGGAAACTTCTGCCATGCAATATATTTTGCTTTACTATGACATAATTTTCGTCTTTTACATTGATGGTTGGATGATAGAAATATAGTGCAGTACAAATATTTTTCTTTTCCATATTCTATTCTATATTATAGGATATGAGAAAAAAAAGGCAGGATAATTGATATATATACGACCATGTTAGACCTTATGAAGTGATTAATCATGTCATGTACATAGTTAGTTTGACATGCATATATTATGAGATCAAACTTATAAGTATAAACAGAACAGGGATAAGAAATCCTCCCATTCCACGAGCACCATACTCACCTGCAGTAATTACATTTAAAAAAAAAAACAGAGAAGCATACACTCATTTAAAATTAGAGAAGCATAACACTCCTAGGGACATTAAAAAAACAAACAAACAAAAAACAAAACGAGGTCAAATAGTTGGAGCATTTACGTCCCCAAAACACTAATCCTTTCTCCATTTAGGGAGAAAAAGCAGACAAGTCAAAGGCTGAGATGGAAAAAAGGTATAACAGTGAACACATCAGCTGAGAAATATTGACAGTTGCAATCATGTCTCCATTTCTATTTACTACTGAAAAAGAAATAAGAAGCATACTTTATAATATTTGCTTTATTCGCATCGAATATATATTGGTATTAATATTAAATATTTATATACTTGATAAATATTAATTTAATTTTTTAATAAAAATCATATTTTTGTATTATATTCATATTATATCTAATATTCATATTTGTATCTGTGCATCATCAAAAAATACAAAAATCTAAGAATTATAATTATATATAGTTTATAGGTGGCCAAGGGTGCAATTTATAACTGCCAAGATGCTCAAACAGTCAACTAGAATGGACACATAACAATCGTAAAAAGCATTAACATGATGAAGTAAGAAGAGGGAATGAAAAGTAGACAGCTGGTTTATTGGTAATTCTTTGGAAACTATCAACACTAATATTACAACACTTGGATTCTTTTGTTCAAATCTAATGTGCACAACAACAAAGTTGGATAATGGATAATGACGTAGACATTTACAATTTATGAAAAAGAAAAGAAATAAAACTTGAGTAAGAATCTAAAATAAATTCTATAATATCCCCAGCAGCTAGGGAACAATATAAGATATTGTGCAAATGCTAATGAAAAAGTTGCAAAAAATCATTGAAAGTTAAATGCCAGGGAATTGAAACCAATGCTTGATGAGGATAGTCCTCCTTTTGCAAATACCCAATTATCACTTGAAACACAGACATACAAACCCACACAGGCAACAAACACACACCTAAAACATAAGCTTTAACTATAGCAAGAATCAATGACAGGTCATAGCAATTTAGCATTAGAATACATGAATGGGTTTGGGGTGGGATTTGAGGATGAAATTTCTCGTGTGTTCCTTTTAAACTTAGGATTAGAATTATACCCTTTCTTGAGGGCAGCTTCCCGCTCGATCTGCTTAGCGAGGCTTTGCATTTGTATGAAATGCAGTTTCTCGTTTAGGGGGAGATCTCGAACTTTCTCACCGCCCTCCATGGATTCTGTGGGGAAGAATTCTTTTCATTATTAGTGTTGGCTAAGAAAGAATTTATAAGATATGGATAGGTAATGTAATTTATCTACTCGTCAACAACCTTTCGTATATGGCCCCAGAAACAAAATGGAGTAGGCCAACAATCACAACACAATATCCAACCGAGAAGAGATTATATTGTGCCATCGAGTCAGCAGGTAAATAAAATTAACGCAAAGAAATGAAAATTTAAGGCCTTAAAAAAATAAGCAACACCAAAACGCAGCGCAGGAGAAGAAATTCTATTTTCATCCCGATTATATATTAGTGTCTGTTTGATCTGTGAAGGATGAGAGTTGAGAAGGAGAACGTGACAAGCAGTAGAGTACCCAGAACAAACGAATTCTAAACACTTAGAATGTGAATCTCCACCTACCTCCTCCTCAGAGTGTGGAAATAGAGGGTTTGAACACTTATATAAAAACAATCTAACGTTTAAGTCAACTAAAATTATAAGAGGTTCAACCAGGAGAAAATCCTTATTATGAAACTATAATATCCTATTTATATGAGGAGGAGATATGCAGACACTATCAAGATAAGGAGTCAAGGAAGTCTTTTTCCCTAGGGAGGAAAGAAGCTTCCAGCATCTTTCTCCTCAAGAGTTGACTCTCTTCAGTGTCTCCCAAAGGTTCCTCAATACGGGACATTCTATTTGTCTTTTGTGAGAGGTCATTGTCGAGTCTCTTAGTGTGTGTTTGGATTGCAATTGGTAAACTTAAGTTTAGTTGAAAGTGTGTTTGCAAATTTAAGTTTGGTTGAAAGTGAGTTTGTAATAACGTAATTTATGTTTGGAAATTTTTATTTCAAAAGTGAGTTTGATAAAATGAATGTTGTTTGGATGATAGTTTAAACAAAATTTAAAACACAAATATTACCTAACGTACTTTTGTTGAATGAAAAAGCAATAAATTGTTGCTTTTACTCTATCGGACATTTGATGACATTTCCAATTGAATTCAACTGAGAAGAAAAATTAACAAACAACAATTCACGCCTTTCAAAGTCATTCAACGTCAGTTTGCTAGTCCAAATGGGTTTCCAAACATGCACTTAGTGGACTTGCCCCATCAAGACCAAAATCTTAGTACTGAACACTATCCCCAAGTCAATGTTTTGATGACATCAGAGTGTGGAGCTCTGATCTCATGAGATTTTAGGACTCTAGACTACCAACTGTCCTTGTTCTCTGTGGTGTCCCCGAGTCTGGAATAGTTTCGCTAGACCACGGAGAGTGGGGGTTTGCTTTTGTGACTTCCCATAATTCGACTTCCTAATGCTTGACGAGCTCCGAGGTCCTAATCTCGTTGGGCCACCTTAGTTCCTTTTTGAGTTTCATGGTCTAATGACGCCATCAGGGGGGAATCGTTCTGCTCGTACCAGAACGTTCTATCTTATGAAGCGTTGTCATTTTGTTTGCGATGCAGCAACTTTTTTGCCACGTGACGGGTCAAGAGTGGTGAGCGTGCAACAGTCGTTTGGTTTTCGCACCCCCCTCATTATTTCAAATCATTTCGAAGCTGAGGTAGTTTTCCACGGTTGCCCCTAACTCAACGTGGCGGTTACACTTTGGGTCCTCCCTATAAATAGGGGTTGAAGGGGAGCAGTTTCCATTTTTCTGCATCTTTCCACTCTCAAATCCTAGAGACAACAACTTCAGGAACCACAAAAATCTTTGGACCCTCCTTCTTTCCAACACTTTCTGTTGTGGCTCTTGCCCCCTTTTCCTCCTCCTATTTTCTAGGTATTTCACTCTCTTCAATTCTCTTTCCATTTTTTGTTTGTGACCATGGTAAGGGAAATAGGGAGTGAAGGAGAGGAGGAAGTATCTTTGGAACTTTTAGAGCGGCCCCCACCCCCGTCGCTTCATGTGTGGCGGGGAAGGGTCCTTGGGGGCATTCCTGCCTTTGAGGTGCAAAGGCAGCCTTCTACCAGTAGGTTCCACACTCGCGGCATGGAGTGATTGGAGGATAAGCTCAAAAGCATCGTTCCTGGGTATTTGTGGATTTCCGAAATGATAGGAAATCTACACCAGCACTTGGGGTCTAGTGATAGCGACTTTGACGAGTCTTCTACCTCTGTAGGTTTGATGCTTCGTGAGGCAGTTGAGATCACGGTTAAGCCACGTCTTTCTACCCAGGAGCGACAGAGGAAGTATCCCCAACCTCCGAATGCACCAGAGTACCAATGGGTTCATTATGAGCCCTTAGGTACGCGTTCGCGGTTTGATTCCCGAGAGAAGGTTATCGAGCTCTGTACTTGTATAAATATGACTCAATATGGAACTCTGGAGGACAATTTTGTGGTACTTCCCTGCGACAAGGATGACATGGTCTGTCTACAACGGGTGTCGGGGGATTTGTGAAAATCATGAGATTGAATTTGTGAAAATCATGAGATTCTAAGATTTGTGAAAATTCTAAGATTGAATTTATTTCCATAATCATCAAGAATTAGAATTGAAACTTGCATAATAGGCTTCCGCACTGCTAGTAGAATACAGAGACGAAGTTGGCAATCCATGAATTTTTTAGGCAAGCCAGTTGTTTCAGGTAAACTGTATCCCCTTTCAACTGTTTCAGCTTCAAAAGGTAGTTCTTCCAAGTCCTACCAAGAGGAAATAGTCATCAGACACCAACCATATTTTGCTACCAATTTGATTATGTAGAAAAGCTCATAGATTTCAAGATAAAATAAATAAATCTTGGACCGTATGTACATCTAGAAGTGATGAGAAGAAACTGATTCAGCACCAGTGACAAGTCAAATGCATGCATGTATATAAGTGTTGCATCAAGTTGCAACCCTTGGACTTCTTCTAGCTCCATTCCTGAACTTTTGCATTCCTCTTCTTCCCCCTCATCATCCGGAGGGAATTCTACATAATAGACATGTTTCTTTTTCTCTTTAATCATGTCACATGCCCTGAATCTGTCCTCCCAGTTAGCCATAGCAACATGTATTGGGCTGAGTGTTTGCTGACTATACAGCTGTCTTCTTCCCCTCCACCCTTTGCTGAGAGTGTTACCAGCACGTACCTTACTCTAATCAGGACCACGTGCCACGCCTTTGTCCTCCTTTTCCGATTGCTGCTGATCTCGTTGCCGATTTCCAGCTACAATGTTGGTGGTTGGCCGTAGAACTAGAAAGACACCATAATCATGTTAATATGTTTTGTTAATAAGACTTTGTGTGGTTGGCTTTCCTAATCCGTAACATTATGAATTCAATTGGTGAATACTTGATTTGTCTTGCTGTAGTTTTATGGACTGGTGAAGAACCAGAAATTTTATCTTGAGGGGGCCAATATTTTTAATTTATTTTACACTTCCGTTCATATCAATTGCTAGCATGCCAACCGTTTTTTTATCAGCAAGTTTTCAGAAAGGTCAACACGAAAAACTCGTGAGGGATATGGGAGTTATAACCGGAGTTGGAAATGAAAGTACTTGAGGGTAGTGTAGCCAGAACCATAGCAGGCTTTGCAACTATAGCTGAAGTGAAAGAACTCTCAGAAATTGCTATGGACTTTAAAGATCATCGATGTTTAAATTTAAAGGCTGCTGAAAATCATATTGAAGTGTTTAAATATACGAAAATTTAGAAGCAAAGCTGGAATAAGAAGATTATTCCATGTCATTGTTGGCAAATATAATGATATAGGCCTCAAGGATTAGCCAGGTTTAGATTTAAGATGTTGCTAAATTCATATTGACGGTACGATGATAATAACATAAAATTAAAGATTTAATTTATATTTATTATTAGCGTAAACACTATCAACTAATTATGCATTTTCATACCATTAACAATATTTAACTTTTATGATAATTATTTCAAAAATTAACATATAATAATATATAATTAATTGATAATATTATATTAATAGTATATCAAATTTAAACTCTAAATTTAACTAAAGCTGAGGGAAAATCAGTAAGTGTACAAAGATTAACATCAAGTGGTGACTGTATAGAAAATATCTACAAAGATTAATGATCATAATATATCTATATCTATGTTCTATACATGTAAGTAAAATTGGCTTGAGAGGCAATTAATAAGGCAATTAATTAATTATCAAATTAAATGTCAAATTATTTTGAGAAGTAATTAATAAAGTTTTTAAGTATTAACTATCAATTTTATGTACATATAACTTTGTTTAAAGAGATTGTATGGTACTCGTGCAAAATCATAAATACTGTCGTATTGGAACCTATGCTGATGTAGACAAAATCATACATCATGATTAATTCACCCCAGCAAGGTCAAACAATAGTTCATTACCATTTTTCGGTGTTAATAAAAGCAACAAGACTCACGATTTGGAAAACGTTTGGTACAAAGACTTGAAAGAGTCAACCTTCAAATATGCATGCAAAAAGACGAACTTCACAAACTGCTCGTGAAAGACCCATATGCCCTTGAATAATTTTCACCGGGGAAAATATTGTACTTGATAATATGGTCTCTGGGAAAGTGGATAGAAGAATAACTCAATTGTAGACCATATACTTGGGAGTTGCACTGAACTTCTGGTATCCTTTGATAACTTTATTTACTGCATCGAGGAAGTCTTTCTCCGTTACAGTCTTCCTTCGGGCACGGATAGCATACATACCAGCTTCAGTGCATACACTCCTTATATCAGCTCCTGGAGAGAACAAAAAATATCTTCGTCAGAAAACTAATGTCTAGAAGTACCCAAGCATGAAGCTCAATGTTTGACAGTAGGGCCTTGGGACATGAGAAAGAGAGGAAGCTGCAGGAATCCCTCAACCAGAACAAGTTTGACCAGAAAGCCAGAATGCTGAAATCCTTAACAGTTTGATGGTCAAAAAGTAAAAGCTAAATTAAAAATTGCCAAGTTTTTAAGGTGTTCTTACCAGTGGAATTTGGGCAAAGCCTAGCTAAAAGTTCAAATCGGATATCCCTTTCACAGTTCATGGTTCTTGTGTGTATCTTGAATATCTGCGTTCTACTCTCTAAATCAGGAAGGCCAAATTCAACTTTCCGATCCAATCGCCCAGGCCGTAGTAGTGCTGGATCTAGAGTGTCAGGCCTAGAAATTGTGGATAAAAAAGCCATAAATGATTAGCCCAGCTCAGCAGCAATAATACTTGCGAACTGAAGAAAAGCACTCTTAGAGCCATGAAACAAGCAAAGCAAATTGTGATAAAAGGACTTTAAAAAGGGCATTTTGAGTGCATCATAAATCATAATTATGGCAATAATTGCACAGTGCATCCTTAATGACGCAATCTCATAATAATGTCTATAGTAAAATTGAGATAAAGGAAAAATCATATAATGTGA
The DNA here is from genome assembly GCA_029884605.1 of Ormosia emarginata. NCBI lineage: Eukaryota > Viridiplantae > Streptophyta > Magnoliopsida > Fabales > Fabaceae > Ormosia > Ormosia emarginata. The sequence continues at coordinate 61,501,867 of JAQQTP010000089.1, read as the reverse complement.
AAATCAACCAACCTGTTAGTTGCCATCAAAACTTTTATGTTTCCACGAGCATCAAACCCATCAAGCTGATTCACAATTTCAAGCATTGTGCGCTGAACCTCGTTGTCGCCACCAACACCATCATCAAATCGTGCACCTCCAATTGCATCAACTTCATCAAAAAACACAATGCATGCCTTCTTTGAACGAGCCATCTACAGGAGATAAACATTTTAGTCAAATGATGCCATGTCATGGAAACAACGATCAAAACAGGTCTTAGGCATTTACCTGAAATAGTTCACGAACCATCCGAGCTCCCTCACCAACATATTTCTGAACTAGCTCGCTTCCAATAACCCTTATAAAACAAGCATCAGTCCTATTAGCCACAGCCCTGGCTAAAAGTGTCTTGCCAGTTCCTGGTGGACCATAACAAAGAACACCCTTCGGAGGATCAATTCCAAGCTTGACAAATTTCTCTGGATGAAGCATGGGAAGTTCAACAACCTTGCAAGGAAATTAAAAATTTAGTGCCACAGGACTTATTTCCTTTATTATAATGTAAAATATGGGAAACTTTCAATGACTTACTTCTCGCATCTTTTCAATTTGCTCCTTACAACCACCAACATCATTATATGTCACATCTGGCTTCTCTTCAACTGTCATCATGGTAACACTTGGATCAATTTTTGGAGGCAAAGGAATCTGAATCTGATATTTGTTTCTATCAACCCTGCAATGACAAAATGAAGATCAAACAAACAAGCAGACAATATAGCAATAAAGTTCCTCTTCTTTTTATGGGTAATATTTAAGCATCAAAATTACTGATTGGAAACATACCCAACACGCATCCCTTCCTCTATGTCAGTGGGGGAAACTTTGTCACCTAGCCCAACAACAAACTGTCATCAACAAAGCAGATGGTATAGTAAGCCCAACTTCAAAAAGAAAAGAAAACCAACAATTTTGACCACTCATTGGCATTTTACACAGTATATAAAATAATTGATCAGCAAGTGATATCTTCATCAACAAGTGAAGCATCCATCTTCAAACAAATAACTATCTGATAGATAAGGGGAAAATGGAATGATAGTTGAAAACATAGGCACCTTTGCAATCTGCTTCACATTGATAACATATTTGGCATCTTCAGAGTTTGGATTTATAATCTTTGTGCACCTTGCCACCTGCTAGCCATAGTTAGCAATTCCTACGAATATTAAAACATTTTGAACAAATTTTACAAAAAAAAAAAATTCACCTGAAGAGGCTGCTCCTCCTGCATCATTTGCTTATCAGAAACAAGATCCCACTGGCTTGGTGCAGCTAAACCAGTATCAGACTCCTTGATTCCTATAATAACAAGAGGAAGCTAACATCTAAGCAAGTGTGCACGTGTTAACAGCATCCAGTCCATGCAATTAAGACAACCAGTATAAATGCAATGAAAACAGAACATCTACATAATATCCGATTATTAACTCCTTCCTTCTGATTTTTTGGTTAATGATTGATGGCCACAAACTAATGGTATCACCTATCAGTAAGACATAATAAATTTAGAGGTAGAAAAAATACCTAACTAAGGGACCACTTATAACCATCAAAAAGGAAAAAGAGAGTAAATGGGCCTTGGGTTACACCACAATACCAAGAAAATAAAAGTAAAGATGTAATTTTCTTTGTTTTAAACAACTACAATGATCTACAGAGGAATAAAGAAATGCAGTAACAAACTAAATCTTTTGCTCATACCACATAAGTCATTCACTTTCTTTGCCATATCTTTGATTTCCTTCTCCACTTTTTTTATGCTTGTGGAATAAGGTCCCAAACCCTGCATAAACCAGAATATATTATAAAAGACTGTTTATAAATACACTAATGATGAGAAAATCTTTGATCACAGAAACGCATTTTCTGTTCAACAAGTATAAGGAGAAGCCGAGAAGCATAAGTCAAAAATCAACAAATGAGCAAAACCTCTCTGAACCATAAATATCACTCGATTTCCATATTACAGAGGAAAAAGACTCCACATCATCACTACTTCATACATAGCTAGACACTTCAGTAGCTCCTAAGCAACTCTTAATTAATTTATTGATTGATTGGGTACAGTAAATTCTTTATCAAATTTACATAACTATATGAGCAGTACCTCTACAATAACGTTGAAAGCTCTGTGCATCCACACCATGATTTATGAACAATTATCATATATATAATTCACAGTTACCACAAACGCCAATCACACAAACCCCAGAACCAGTAACCTCAACTCTTGGCATCCAAAAAGCCTACCAAATTCTCAAAGAGAAGTGGAAGTTCATTTCTTTCATTTTGCTGAGTAATACTTCGACATTCTAGAGTTCAAAAAAAAAAAAAAAATTCAAAGTTACAAACTTTAACTGACCCCACGACCTAAAGTCAGAATGAAGTAAAAGTATATTAATATAGCAAATTCTCCCAAAAACACTACAATTAAAAGTAAAATATAACAGCAGAGTTGAAAACAAATTAGACTACGATTCAATTGGGATAGCACATGAAATGGAACACAAGTAGAATATAGTAAGATTCGTATAAGTACGAAGATCTGCTAAGCCTAAAACAGAAAAGGGGGAAATTGGGAAATTAGGGTTTTCGAGAGAAAGAAAAGGTTACATAGGTTTTGAGGAGGGCGATGTCATCGTCGTCGAGGGGTCGGGGATTCTTCTCGTCCTTGAGATCGTCATCGTGTTCAGGTGCCATTGATGCTCTTTCTCAGATTGTGATTTCTGCGTAAAGTTATAAACTTTCTTGAGAGAGAAGCGAAACCCAAACTCCCAAAGGATTGAAATGAAGTGCTAAGGTGGTTCAGCTTGGCCTTTTATGCAAAGGCTGAGAAGTAGAAGAGAGAGAAAATGCTTCTACAATCGGCAGTGTTTGCAACCTTTAAAAATCTATTTTTTCTTGGAAAAAAAGAAATCTATTCTTATCTATGCGTTAAAGATAAAAAAAAAATATTTCCAGTAAAAAAAAAGAAAATTTATTATTATGAGCCTAGATTAAAGAGTTAAAAATCTATTACAGGAAGGGATATTTTTTTTATACTTTCTTTTTATGTCCTTATTAAATTGCTTTTGGGGGTAAAATGTTGAGCAAGATAGTGGTGATAAACTTTGATGTTTTACTTTGACGGATTAACATTATTGAATAAAATATATAAACTCGATTACTTGTATTTCTTTTTTATTTTTATGAAGCATATGGCATATTTTCTTTTACCATTGGCATGAAAAAAAATATTAACTTATAACTATCTACATTTTTAAAAAAATTTATGCCAAAGAGAAAACTTTAGTCATCAATTTAGAATAAATATGGGACAAAGGAAAGAGCGGGACAAAAAACACAAGAAAAGATAATTGAAACAGTAGTCTTTCAAGCTTAGGGCACTTTTGGCAATGTTGAATTAAATTAAGATAAGATAATATAATATATTATGTTTTTATTAATTATTTAATATAAATATTGTATTGTATAAATTTACTTATCAAATTCTTCTTATATAATAAAATAATAAAAAAACATTTCTTATACATTAAAATAATTGATAACTTAATCAAATCTTAAGAGATGAGATTATATTTGATTAAATTTTGATATATAAACTTTTATAAAAACTTTTTGATTACAATTCTAAACACTTATAAACTTTTATAAAACTTTTTTATTACAATTCTAAACACCTCAATATACATAATTCTTACGTATTAAATCTTATATTATCAAGTATTATATTATCAAACCTTATTATCATATTATATCCTGTCATTTATAACAAACGGATCCATGCCTATGCTCATCTCTACATAATGAAATTATCGATCATCTTGGAAAAGACAAGACCTCTTTCCTTCCAACTGATCACTACCATTAAACGTTATTATGGGAAAATGAGCATAAGTGATCAGAAATTTATCCACTACTTATGTGCTCGTTCACTGGCTTGCCAAATAAATGTATTTTACCTCGAGTAGAACTGTCTGTTCATGAATGTTTATATGCTGTGCAAATCATTCAAATCAAACAAAACCAACAAGTTTAGCTTGGCCAAACATTTGGAAAGAAAAATCTACAAATATTATCTGGAAAGAAATACCAGCATCATCATCTCTTACTATAACTGAGGTATGTACAAAAGAGGCTTTATTTCTTATGTGTTGGCAATTAGGGTTAACTATTGTTGATTTTATTAAAAAAATGTTTAAAATACAAAAAACGATAAACTAAAATATAACTTTAGGGGTATATTAGATAACATTATTTATTGGGAAACCTTAATAGCTAATATTTATGCTACCAGTACTATAGATCAAATTTTATTATCGGTGTTACAGAAATAACTTCTCTAGTTTCATTAGGTATTTCTCAAATTTCAATTTTTTTTCAACATAAATATCACATCCACACACATTTATGTACTAATTCAAACAACTGAAATTATAAAATCAAAGGGTTGTTAGCGTAATATTTAAAACAAAAATATTCGCGAGTGAATTTTACTGATAACTCTCCGAGTCAGTTGGTATCTCTCAAAACATATAAGTGAAAGTTCCAAGAAATTCGACGGAATGCAAGTGAATTAAATAAAAAATGGCAATGCAATACGTTGCATTGTAAAACCGATAATCAAAAAATAGACTTTTCGTATTTTATAACATCTTTGGTGTTCAAATCATAGATCTTGCAAATTTTTACGATGGCATGTTGACTAAGGCCATCATGCCCATCTTCATGACGAACAAGATTCTCAAGTTCCTTGGATGGCCGCAATACCTAATTGATATATGATGAAAAAACATCAGTAAGTAGAAAATGAATGCTTGCACATAAAATAGTATTATAACTACTACGTAAACTACTTAAGAAAATGAGAGAGAGGGGAAAGATAATATCATATTTGTTAAGAATTGGATTTATATGATCAAGTGGAAAAAATCGCCCTAACTCATCAGTCATATATTAAGCAAAAAAACCATAGGATGGAGGAGTTTGTGTATGTGAGTGTGTGTGAAAGTGCATTGACATAGCTAATAAACTTGGCTTCTTCTTACATGCTCATAAAAAATCATGGAGCATGGATAAACAATAGAAAAATAACCATTGATTTATTATTATAAAAATAGACGGTGGAGATCCTTTTACCAGAAACCTACTGAGGAGGTAAAGATGAAGAAGAGTCTAAAATCACAGGTTAGTGTTTCATTTAATTTCATAAAAGACCCTGTCCATACTGTTCCTCTGCCATATCAAGAAAAAACCACCCCATTGCCTCCCAGGTCTCGTTGGGCTACTGTGGAGGACCAACGTGTGGCCAGAATGGGGGCTCGTTTCTTCGTCGCAGAGTAATGGGCAGAGGTGCAGCAGCTTGAGCAATTGGCTGGGTGATGGTCGATGGTGGTGATGGCTATGGCAGCGAGGTGGTTTGGCCAGGATGTTCACAGGAGGCTCACGGCAGCGGGTATCACGGTGTTGGATGGGTTCAATGGTTGCTGGTGGTTCAGAGGTTGGCAAGTAGTGAGTGTCTGGGATGGGTGATGGTTCTGGGTTCCGGGGTTAGAGGTTCGAATCTGGACGGTGGCTAGAGGCAGAGGCGGTGCACGGCAGTGACGAGTTCAGGGTTGGAGTTTTGCTGCAGGTTTGTGCGCAAAGTGGCGCGGTGATGTTCCTGTTTGATGGTGGTGACTGGCGGAGGTCGTGGACGAGGTCCAGTGACTCACGCGGTGGCTGGTCGCTAGGCGGAGGACATGGTCTCGGTTTGGGATGGGAACGGGTGGCTGCTGTTGGTGTGATGGAGTGGTGGCTTTCTTTCACCCATTTTTTCTTTGTTCTTTTTTGGCTTGATGAGTTGCGTTTGTACTAGTGATTCGGAATGAACAGAAAAAGAGAGAGCAGAACAGTAGAGCAGAAGAAGGAGAAGCTGTGTTGTGTAACTGACACCTGAGAAAAAGGGAAAAACAAAGGGGTCAGCTTTGGAGCTTGTTTGCCTGAGAGAGAGGAACCCGGATGGCATTCAAGGCCCTAAAGCCAACACCCAATCCATGCAAACAACACAAGAAGAAGAAGCTGCACTAAAGCCTCCCTCCCTCTTCGCTCCGATCTGGTTCACTCGCTGTTCATGTTCTCACTTTCAATTTCAACAAACGTAACTTTGACTTTCTATTAGAAAAAAATATTTTAAGAGGTAAAGGAGTTATTGAAGTGCTACAATGAAATAACCATAAAAGGGGGGTAAATATGCAAATAAGTTCTTTTACCTAAGCAGAAACATAAAAAAATCACCGTTTACTGCCGGTGAAATTATTGGAGCATGAAAACTCAAACAATCTTTATGAGCATAGTAGAATCCTCCAATAAACTTGTAGCTCAATTTGGCATCAGCCCGTAGACTAGGATATTGTGATGATGATATGAGATGTTCGATCCTCCACTAAGCTAAATATCCCTCTCCCCTACCCAGATGCTTGCACATCCAATGTAACAAAAGAAAGGTAGATTGACATAGGATGCAAATCACACAAATTTTGAACTCATCTTCATCAAATATAAGAATATTGTAAATTAACTCAACGAATGAATATACCAAAAGCTGAAATAAAAAAAAAAAAATATATATATATATATATATATATATATATATAGTTTTTAGCTTATGCATGAAATAATTTGAAGTCTGCAAGGGAGGTGAAGCACTATGAACTCACTAATCCAAAATATAATCAATGTATATTTGTAAAATTGCATTCAACCCAGCTTTGAAATCACTTTCACTCCCCAATAACTGAATTAATACTAGAGCAGAATATGTCAATACTTACCCAATATGGTTCATGAGAACTATGGCTTTCAATTTTAGAGTCCTTATGCTCAGTTTCCTTCATATTGGTAGAAGTGTTTGAAATCTTGCAGCTATCTGAGACTAGCTGAAACAGCTTCTCACTTCCCTAAGAAAATGATACAAAACAGAGTAGAGAGTTATGCACGATTCAAGCACGATATATGGAGTCAGAAGCCAAGATCCAAACATTATATGAAAACCTAAGGATCAAGAATGACATCAGCCTAATGGAAAGTCAACATCTATCAGGGATAACATACAAATAGCCAGCCAATCCTCCATGATAAATTGACAACTACACAAGAACCACACAATTTTTTAATTCCTGTCAAATCAAATGATGCCCTTATAACCCTACTAATCCTGTGATTTACAGTGCCAGCACCCTACATTTGAAACATATATTATTTATAAGTGGGCCAGGTTGGATTTATAAACCAACATCCATGAATACGTATTTATAATTACTTTAAAAGACTAACAAAAAATTAAGCTTCAATATATAGCAGGAATGAGATATAATTATCTCAATCACATGATTGGTTTCATTGCAAGGCATCAAGATTTTCAAGGAATAACCATTGTCCTTTGACAGTTTGACAGTCTTAATGAGCTGGACAAGAATATAACATCTATAAAACAAGGCACTCTTAAATGAAATTATAAAGTTGAGTTAGCCATGAGCAGTAGAAAGTCTCTGATTGTAACAGCAAATCAAACAAATTAACACGAATGATAGGAGGGGGAAAAGAATAGATGCAAGTACTAAGCAAATTTTGCAATAGTATAAACCTGAAGGGCTCTCCAATGAGAATAAGTGCGAAATAAAATCCAGAAGAATGGGACATTAGGCAAAGGTAAAACCTGCAATGTATAATTAAGAAAAATGGGTATCAATTGAAGCAAAAAATGAATTAAATATTAAAGGGCATAAACACACAATGTTGGAAAAATTCACAAAAGCAATAACATATTGGTAGTTAACATTCACTGAACACATACGTACGCTAAATGCAGAGGTCAATGGAATCAATGAAATTGAACCATAGAAGTATTTCCGGTGGATAATTGTTCCCCTGTAAACAGATAACAGTTCATATCAAGATAAGGATTTACATTCAGAATTAAATCACAAGCTGCAATAAAACATTCCAGGTTAACTCAGAAAGTGATTGTTCCAAACCACCACTGGGAGCAAAAAGAGATAACCACCTCATAGCAATATGTCTTAGTCTTCGGCGAACAAGTTGAGCATTCAAACTGCAAAAATATTGTAATTGTCATAAAAGCTAAAAGAAGCAAAACTGTAATGCCATTTTTTCTTCTTCATACATACACACATGTTCCCACATGTGATTTTCAAATGAAATTGTTCCATAGATTTATGGAATACAATTTTAACAAAACCTATAAATAAGTACAGAAAAGCAAAGCAGGTTCTGTCAAAGAAGGATAACTGCAATATTTAAAATGAAATTCTAACCAAAAAAAAACCACCATGAAAAGCCTCATAGATGGAAAGCAGACCCAATTGTGTCTCCCATTTCACACTGTTTACTTTAAGTGATGTGTTCCATATTAAATATCAGGGAAGTGAAGAAGAATTGAATAGCATACACAATTATCAAGTGAAGGAGTAAACTATCCCCAACCCAGTAGCAAGTAAAGTGGAATTAGTGAATTACATGATCAGTTAAATCTAATAACCACAAATAAAAAACTGAAAAGACCAACAAAAGAGGGAGAGGAAAATTTCTAACAGTAAAAGTAAAACTTCAAACAAATAACCTAAACAAGGCCACCACCAACACCAACCTTGATGGGTAAATGACTTCAACACTAGTGACTTCCTTTGATATAGATTTCAAAAATATCTCTGACGGCTTAACCCGTGACAAAAGCCACAAGCCCAACCTGCAATAATTCGAAATCACATTTGAGCAAAATAAGGATTGCCCAATAAACATGCTTAAAATCTAGACTAACGATTAAACTGTAAAGTAAAACTCACCCATGAATCTTCTTTTTGAAAGATCCATCCGGTGCTTTTTCCAAACCAATCCAACCTTTATTCATCTTTCACCCACAACAGAACCAAATGAAGCAATAGGTTAAAAAACAGACACGTGACATAGAGACACACAAAAAATGTGACACACCCAGAAAGAGAAATTGACAACAAACGAAGTGAACACAACAAATGACACCTTGTTGGCGATGTAGTCAGTAAAAAGCTCGGCTTTTGCGTTAAGGGGTTTATCACCAACGTTAATGGTGTTCCATAGGTCTTTGAAGGTTGAAGGAGATTGAGAGGAAGTAGCAGAAGCGGAGAAAGAAGGGTCAATGGATCTGGTGAAGCACCAGTTCCTGCCTCGTATTGGGAACACAACCAATTTGGCTCTCATGGTGATGCCCCCCAAATCAATGAGATTACCCTTTTGGCTGTAAAACCCTAGAAAGTTCAAATCAGAGAATTTTAGTGGTATCTTTGGTGAGAACCGAATCCGAATCCGAATCGGGTTAATGTCTATATTCGGAGTCAAATCAGGAAATGGAAGAAGAGAATGAGAAACTGTGTAGTGTGTATAAAGGGGGAAGAATGGGGTTTGGACTTTGGATGCAGAAAGTGACGAAGAAGGAAGAAAGGGAAGAGTACCATGAAGGCGAAAAGCGGCGCTCTTTGTGGCCCCACAGAGTGTACATACAAATCAAAAACACAAACACACCAACGTCGTAATGATAGTGACGAAAATAGAAACAGGTTTGGAAAGATGATGAGAACGGATCACTCGCACGCGTCGGCGGGTTGTGTTGCGGTACTGTAGACCCAGTCAGCTTTACGCTCAAATCTAAGACTTATTTGTATGCTGTATTCCATCTCATCAATCAAGTACCATATGTACAAGAATATGAGACACAATATAAATATAAATATTGATAAAAAAATATATAAAATTTTAAAAATTGTAAAATACCGAAATAATATATATATAATTATAAAATTTTAAAAAAATTATAATTCATCAATATCATTTTTATAAATTTAAAAATTTATAAATATTTTAATATATATCATATGTGTCGATATTTATTATTTAATAAGTCTCTTATAAAATATGAGCATTATTTTTATTGATATATTATACAAAATCTTTTAAATTAAGTTTTTTTAATTGAACTAATTATGTACAAGTATATGTGCATAAAAAAAACTAATTAGAGGAAATATTAATATGAGACAAATTTCAATAACGACAAAGTAGACGACTTGATACGAACAAAGATAGAATGAGCAGATAAAAATAATGGTGTATGAAAAGATAAAACTTAAAAGTCTAATAGTGACGTGTGAAAAGATAAAACTTAAAATAATAGTATATGAAAATAGTAGTTTGAGACGTTAGTCATATGATTGGACTTGGATGGATTACAAGCTTACTAATTGAACGTTAGTTATGAAAACTAATTTTTTTTAAAAAAAATTATTAATGAGTCGTGTCCAAACCGTGTCTTAAACATGTTCGAATGTGTCTGAGACATGTCCAAATTAAAAAAATAATATTTTTAATCAGACACATTCAAACACTCAAGACACGTGTATCGTACGAGTGTCTGACACGAACACGTGTTTGACACACAGATACGTCTCAAAAACACCGTGTTCGTGCTTCATAACATCTGATAGACAATATATTATGATTAATTATTTGGTATAAATATTGTATGATATAAGTTTATCCATTAAATTTCTCTTATACATTAAAATGATAAATAACGTAATCAAGTTTTGAGAGATAAAATTAGGTCTGATTAAATTTTCAACCATTATGTATTAAATATTATACTATCAAATCTTATTCTATTATTCATACCAAATAACCCTAAGTATCTAACCATACATTTTTGCTTGCTTTCCGTAATAATGATAATATGCAAATATTATACAATACATGATCAATATACTTTCAACGGTCTTGTAGCTCTATCGCCTAAAGTAATTAATATAAGTGAAATCATATGGTGTAGAACCTAGCATTGACTAGCAAGGAATGGTACCACAAATCCAACATCTTTCTTGTTAATGAAAAATATATGCAAATAATAATGATGTTAAGTGACTAATGCAACATCATTCTTGTTAAGGAATAGCCTTTTGATTTCAAGTATGTTAATCAGATAGCTCTGACTCTTCCACTTTGGTAAATTGAATCAAAGCCCAAACTACCATTCATAGTTGGACAACGCGATCTCCAACGATGTTGTGTATGCTAGTTCTTGCCGCTTCTTTCATGGGCAGGTCGATAAGTATGGAAACAAGCACATCATCTGGCAACAGAATAATCAGGTCCACCAGATTACCCTGTAAATCAACGATTTAGTTATTTCCCCCCTTTCCTTTTGAAGGAGAAGAGAAACAGTACAAGAGAAAGTTGGTGAGAAATGACACAACAAATGCAATTGCTTCCTTAGCGATCAAGGCACACGAGCAAAAAATATTCATACATTACATTGTAATCCACATTATGCTTAGACGTATTGAAGAACCATTAAGTTTTGGATTCCTGGACCATAATGTTCAGTAACTTATACTGACGAAAAGTTTATATCACATGTAACGTTCCGAGCTTTAAGACAACCGTTTTAGTTTATAGATAGGTTTCGTCAATGTATGTTGAAAACATTTCCATATTATCCTCTTCTATTCCACATAATCAAGTATTGAGATGTGCACAACACCATCCAGCAATTACTCCAATATGTTCTTGAACACAAAGGACACTATCATTTATTGAACACACTTCCAGATGTTTTTGAACTTCTCAGTTCTCCCTTCTCCTTTGGGTAAACCAGTTAAAAGCTCCTAAGAGGTAATACATAGGTACCAATAATAGGTTCCATTTACAATGAGAAAGAGAAGTGGGATGTTGAAACGCCACAATTGCTTTGGGTTTGGGGCCAAATTCAGGATCAACGTGTACATCATACAAATTATACTAATTGTGATAAAAGAATATGTTAACAAGTAAAACTTATGAATAAAACCGCTAATTCTATTATCATACATGACTACTCACATTGACAAATCCCAATCAAACCTATCATAGGACAAATACGTGTCTGGTCCAGAGTCACGGCACAATAAAATCGTATTTATCTTCATTCATTTTCTGCCACAACATTTGGTTCTTCACCTTGGCAAAGGTACTCATCGCACAAGGATGCCGATCCCCAGTCCTTTCTCAGCCGCAGGATGTCTTCGGTGAAAGTGGAACCGGGGGCTCCAATGAACACGCTAGACATGGCACATATAGTCTTGTCCAACATAGCTTCCACCTTCAGTGTGAAAATATTTAGTGCACGTCAGCAAAAGAAATTCAAAGGAAATGTAGTCAACACACATAAAGGCTTCGTTTTTATCTATTTTCATTGCATAATCCCACAAAAAAAAAATGTATATGGAGGGACAACAAGGAAGAGCGAAATTCTTCACAAGCATCTGATTTGCTAAAAACAACCCAAGAAAAAGTAGGTGATCAAGTTGAGATTATGTTGTAGGGAGGCAAGAACAATGTAATTAGAAGTTCACAACTAGGATTAGAGTATATAATTATAAAGCCACTGCAAATTTTTTCAGTGATTAGTGATTACACTGCAAATTCTTAAACCTCTATTCCCAAGCTGAAGCCAATAATAAGTTGAAAACCACTGCAGGACAACTGAAACCAACAAAGCCGAATACCATAGGGCCTAAAGTACATAAACTTTCATTTTCCTGAAAGTAAAATGTTTATAGCTCGAATGATAGAATGAGAATTATTAGACTTCAGTTATTACACATTGAAGGGTGTCTTAGAGCTTCAGATAATCTCAACATTAAGGGGGATTTGAAAAATTAAAAAAAAGCGACAATCCTTCCAGCAGATGCAGCACACAAATGCAAACAAAAAAGGGAACCATGCTCAACAGATTCATGTAGTCTTCTTAACAGTTTTTTAAGTTTTTGGTACAATCCGGAAAACCAGATATGGATGGTGAATTGAGGTCAATACAATCCTGACTTAAGTTCAAAACCACATGGAAAAAGAAAGAAGCACTGTCATCTCACCTGTGAGTCTCCCTCAATACCATGCCTATATAACAAAGCATCCCATTTTTCTGCTGAATTACGAGCTGGGCGTATTACAAGTGGAACAGACCTGCCATTCAGCACAACTAGTGACTGTAGCAGACCAGTTTCACTTTCTGCTGCATCTGTAGAAAGATAAATGAGAGGTGCATCGGCCCTTTCAACCACCCTCAAGATACAATCTGCCGCTTGGGGAATGGGGTAAAAGCAACTTGGTCTTTTAGCATTACTGTAAAAATGAAAATGGATCATTAGAGGCAATATGATGGGAAAATAAAAAGTAAAAAAATTGTAGGACAGTTTCTCACGAGGCAGAGACTTCCATGCATAGTTTTTGGCATTAATTAGCATGGAAAAAAAAATTACTGTAGTCATGATCATGAAACATCAAAATGCAGTTAGCAATTCACTTGTCAGAAAGCTTGCAGATGCAGGCAAAGTTTACAGCTAACATATATCATACTCAAGTCATCAATTATACGGCCATTATCAGAGATTAAAACATGGAAGAAAGGGCGCACCAGAATTTCAAAAAACCGTGTCTTCGAAAATGCAATGCAATGAAGTTCCTTCCCAGGAACGTCTGAATAAAACGCTGAGCAGTAAGCAAAATAAGGCGGCTGGGTTCAATCAGAGTCTTGCATTTGTGAGCTATTGGCCCACCTGGTTGCATCACCCATTCTTGCTCCACTTCAGCATAGAAGACATCCCCAATTGCCATAACATCATCATCATACGTAAACTTAGACAGAACATCTTGAACCGTCTTCTTTTTCGGCTTCCGGGTATCCTCCTCCCAAACAGGCTCAGGTTTACTCATTGACAAACCCAAAGAACCCAACTTCTTCACACGTTCATCATCTAGATAACAAGGTTGAGGCAGAGAAAAATAACACAGGAACTTATCAATGTGCATATGATCCTTCTTAATATTGGAAAATTCTTCAAAGGAAATCACCACCTTTCTTCCCAAGCATTTATTAATGTGATCAATATCAATCACTCTATCATACTGGTGATCCACTTTGGAACTAGGAATAACCAAAACCCTGTTAAGAATAGCCGCAAAAAACATGTGTTTTTCCAAGCAAATCAGATGGTTTGACATCTGGCCTGAAACGCATATAGCAAGCAAAAATTTATCATTTTTGGGGTTCCACTCAATGGTTCTTCTCTGTGACAAGTTCTGATCCACTGTTCTACACCTATCATAACTGACACCACCACCCAAACTAGCATTTCCAAAATCAAATTCAGGCTCAACCAAGTTCCCAGTCTTATGAGGATTCAACAAAACCTGCTGAATCTCTCTGTTGAGAGAAATCTGCTTAAACAGCGCAGATTTCAGATCCTCCAAACGATTCGAATTCAAATTCGAAGTCGAAGCATTGGATTGAAATGTGCGATTCCAAACGGTTAAAAGCCCTAATTGCTGTTGGCGCAAGAGGTAAATGGCGCGCAATTCGGATTCCTTCATTCGATCGGAGAGGGAATCGAACCTGAGGGAGGAGAGGTTGGCGCTGCGGCGATCGGTGACGGAGTAGAAGAGGAGGATGATGAAGAGAACGAGAATGGCAAAAATGTACCTCTTCTGGAGCTTGAAATTGAAGCGTGGGAATCGTGAGCTGAAATCTTCGACGTGGAATGCGTTGGTGGTGGTGGTGGTGGAGGGAGTGGGAGGCTTCCTCTCGTTGTGTTGGATGAGATTGTGGCGGTCGTCTTCTTCATCTGAAGATGAATCCATCTGCATTGCTTTGTTGGCCACGGCGGCGGAAGCGGCGACCGGAGACTGAGTCTGGGAGCGAGTGAGTGACTCGGTGGTGGCAATGGCACTGAGCCAATGACAACGGGAACAGAAGCAGTGGCAGCAGAGCTGCAGGATCAATGTGAGTCACTGAGTCAGTGAATCGTTGTTGGGTGCTATCTCAATGCCTTCTTCGTTCGTTAACTGTGTCGGTGCGTGTGACTCGGTTCGAGAGTCAGTGGCAGTGAGCGAGTCAGGGATGATAAACATTTGCGGAGAAGAGGGGGAAAGCTCACAAATGAAGCAAAGGAGCATGAGTTGGAGGTTGAAAATGACCGTTTACTGGCCCACTTTTTCTCTGGTGAGCCCATTGGACGTTTCAACAAGTGGTTGTTGCACTGGCCCAACTTTTCTTGCTCCGTGAACATCAAATAATTTTCAATGTTTTAAAAATAAAATTAGATTAGTTGGTTGAACTAGTCAGAACGTGAATTGGTAATATTTTTTATTCAAATATTATCTAATTTAATTATGATTGAATTAAAAATTTAATTAGTTAAATTAATCAAATCATAATTTATCAAACTCACTAGTTTAATCTCCAATTCATTTTTTAAAACATTGAGAATTTTTTATTAGGGAGATTTGTAGATACTTATGGGATAAGGCATTCTTATACCATTGAATGTGTGTTATATTAGCTATGTGAATTATCATTATCTTTAATTTTAAAAGTAAAAAGTTAATTTTTTATTAAAAACTATAAAAAAAATTAATATTAAGTCATTGTTATTGTAAGAATAGTTGGAGAGACAATATCAGTCTAACTAATGTAGCACAAGTTTGATGGAATATCAAAGAAGTTGTCTATGCTATTATTCTCAAAATGTTAGCAGGTTTTGAAAATAAAAAATGTTATTGCTGAGATGAATGCTAAAGTAGTTTGGGTTTTCTATGTACAAGAGACAAAAATGGCAAATTTTCAATGTTTCTTAACATTTATCCTAGTTCAGATGCATGCCCACCTTTATGTTTTTAAAAGTGATACTGGCATCTTGTTGGCAATAATTTTACACCCTGGTCTTGGAATTTTTAAATGGTGAGAATTTATTTACTCTTGATTGTGCTTTTTAAATTGATGTTTGATATATTATAGCCAAATTGAGATAGTTGCCCAATGAGACTTCTTTGGGTTTGCCTATTTGTCTGGGACTAATCCAAAACTCAATCCTTTCAAAGCATTGAGAAGGTTTGGAGTGGAATCCAAAGGGGGGAAGGAAAACTTAACGTCACAGGCAGGTAAAGAGTTTCTTAAAGTAGATTATATAATAGAGTGACGGTGCATGGGTAAGATAACAATGATCACACTGTTAAAGAATAAAATACGGTAGCATCGACTGTCATCTACATAACATAACATTCAGCAAACAATATGACATCGCTTTATATTATGTTTGAAAACTGAGCTAAGCTTCCTCTACCAATTCTACTGTTTCTCTTCAACCACTTCAACAAGCCTTCCACGAACCCACTTTTTAGTTACAATAGATGATGTAGGTTTGCTTTCATCTTTAATGGACTGAATTCCCAGCACAGTTGGAGAAGGGTCTGTTTTGTATTCACTATTCTGATCCTGTTCTGTTTCCCTTTGTTGATTTGATGAACTGGATTCCTCTATCTCGCTGTTAAAACCAACAGGGAAGGAAGCACAGCCATTGGCACTTGTTAGGTGAAGTTCTGAATCACCATTAACTAACTTCTGCAACAATAAATTGCCAAAATCTTTGGAGGACTTGTAGTCACTTGATGGTAACGTTTTGTGTCCGTTTACTGGGTCCTTCTGTGATTGGTTTAGAACTTCAAATTCTGCATCTTTTTCCTTATTGACCTCGCTCGAAGCAACAGAAGGAACATTACTCACAGTTATCCCTTGTGTATCAATGGATTCAAGTGATTGAATTGCTTCAGCTATAAGCTTTCTAGTTTCTATGAGGGAAGCTTGAGCAATGGGTCTCTTCCTCGCAGCAACCTCAAGTGCACTGGCAGCCTTCTCAGCTTCAGCAATCAATAGCCTGTGCAGTTACATATTATTTCGTAAATGTATAAGAGGTAGATGCTAAAATAGGAATCAGAGAAAGCACAACATGTAATTCTGTGAGCAAATCTCAAAAGCAAAATAGAAGTAACCAATGTTTGGTACGTCCACAATGATCCAAGAAATGAAGAGGCCGCCAACTTCAAACCCCCCCCCCCCCCAAAACAAACAAACAAACAAACAAAAAAGGCTTTTGTATGCTTAAACTCATATTTGTAGCCATATAGCAAAGGACTGGATGGATTTGCTCAAGGCTAGGGTGAACGATTGATTTCAATACAAGGTTGAACCATGTAGATGATATCAACATGTATGATATAAACACAAAGTGTCAATAAATATGATTTCTACGTAAAAAAAGGTGAGGACTATAGTAGAACAATCAAAGAAGGATGCACTAAATGGTGAAATAAGTCGCTTGTAGGATTCCCATCCATTAGTTATAGGCCCATATAGTCCTTATTGACATTCTTCAAATTTAATCATCTTTTCATCCGCACAAATCAATGTTACATCTCCTAAAGTTTGTTCAAATTATCATTCTAAATGTAGGTTATTCATACTTCTGTACAATTTTTTATATCTAACCCCTATTTTGTCTTGTCACCTCTCATCCACAATAACAGTCTTCTTCACTTCTACATCTAGCATCTAACTCATAGCAAATTATACAATAACCTTTACAAGGGAAGTTACAATGACAGAAAAGTTCTAAGTATATCTCCAGCCAACCTTAATATTTTATAAGCACTTTATCTCTCCGTAATCTATATCAATGATCCAAGAACTCATTCTCATGTGCTTATCAACAATATCTTTTTTTTCTTCTGCATTCTAAATTTGCTTTCAATGATATTAAAACATTCTGTGCATGTGCTCTGGTTCCTGGTTGACCTATGTGTTAAAATAGGTTCTGAGAACCAACATCATTTCAAAAAGCTCACAGAGGAGACTACTTAATTGGATATGTTAAACTCATCCAACCCTAAGCCAAATTATTAAGGCCCTAAGAGAGAAGGGAAACGCACACACACACACACGTTCATCATCAGAACAAAATTTTTTGAGTTAAGGAAAAATAACACAAACAAATAATTCAATTGATTTTTATTTAATTGAGAAGTAAAATAATATAATATTCTGCCACTGATCCATATTAATGAAAAAAACAAGTCTACCTAGCTCGTTCAATGGCTTTGGCCTGTTTGGTTTCTGCAGCAGCTCTCTGTGCTCTAATGCTCTCTATCATCTCCAGCTTAGAACTCACCAAAGGATCCTTATAGGCAGGAGATTTGCTTTTTTTCAACTGGATCTGGTTAAGAATGTTTGTGCCACTTTTAACACTAATGTTGGTATCAGTATCCTTTTTCATTATAGAGTTCCTCCTTGTGGATTGTGCACCATCACCTGGCTTTCTTCTTGGTTTCCTTTCAGCTCCTTCAGTGCCATGATGCTTGGCCATTGCAGAGCAAACTCTTCTGCGGTATCCCTGATTTGCAGCAAATAAATTGATTAGGACTCAGGAACCCAGCTGATACCTTCTAACCAGATATTACAAAGTTAAAGTTGAAAAAGTAAGAATTGGACTCAGTTTGAACTGCCAAGGTTCCAAGATATAACTAACAGAAGTCTTGTCAACCAGGAGGAAAGCTACAATGAGAACAAGAAAATAATTAGGTCCTGAAGAGAGAAAAGTAGCGCCAAGAGAAACCAAAAATGTTTGTTGTTCTAAAATCTGTTTTAATTCTTGATAGGAGTACTTTGAGAAATCTTACATATCTATTCAAGATCACTTGGTAGTTGTTGCAACAGAAATTGAACATGTCAAAGTCACACAGACAAGGCTGGAGCGAACACATACCTATCACGTGTTACCCATTTTTGGTATAGGGAAACAATGAGAAATTGGTAATGTTATCAACACATAAGTCTAAGATTTTAGGTACTAGAAATACCATGTCTTTCTAGTTTCTACCTGATGCATATGAGGGACAACATTGAGTATTAAAAAAAAAAATCAAATTAAGTGGGTGTCTGATAGAAACTGGTAATTATAACTAGTATATAAACTGAATATGCAAAATATACTGATATATCCTCTGGAGAATTGTTCTCAAAACAGAGAATTAAAATACAATACTTAGTATCAGATTACAACAAAGAAAGAGAAGACTAGAAAGATAGAAAAGGTGGTTACAGGGTGGTTTCCTCCAAGAATTTGAGAGCTTGGTCTCTCCCTTCCAATTCCTACCAAATAACTGCCTAACCTCCCCACCCTTCTCTTCCTCTATTTATTCAAAAGACAGACTAGACAGTTACAGACACAAAAATAATAATAATAATAACTGGCATACTAATAATAATAACTAACAGCCTAATTATAATAACTGACAACACTAATTTGGCCTAGGTCTCCTCTTATATTGTTTACTAATAAGAGGCCTAACAATACTCCTCCCCAAAAGAGTCACCTTGTCCTCAAGGTGAAAAGAAGCAAATTGCTCCATGATAGTTGCAACCGGTTCCCAAGTGGCTTTGAAATCGGGAAGATCTAGCCATTGAATTAAAACTTCAGCATTGCCAGCCGCAGTGTTGCGAACAGCCTTGACTTCAGCAGGGAAAACTTGTAATTCTAAGTCATTAGAAAGCATTGGTGGAAGGGGTTGTGGTGTAGCTGATGGAGATAGAGCTTTCTTCAACAAGGAAGCATGGAATACAGGATGTATTTTGCTTTCTGGTGGAAGAGCTAATTTAAAAGCTACTGGGCCAATTTGTTTAACAATTTGATAAGGTCCATAGAAACAAGGACTTAACTTTTCATTCCTCTTTTTAGCAAGAGATCTCAACCTATATGGTTGCAATTTCAAGTAGACCCAATCACCTACGCCCAATGTAACAGGGCGCCTGGATTGATCTGCATAAGCCTTCATTTGAGCCTGAGCCTTCACCAAATTTCCTTTCAAATCATGAAGAAGTTGGTCTCTATCTTGAGTCATCAAATTGACTTCCTCAACAACTGATGGAATAGTAGCCCCCTTGAGCAAATGAGGAGGTTCTCGGCCATAAAGAGCCTTAAATGGGGTTAGTTTCAAGGAACTATTGTAATTGGTATTAAACCAAAATTCAGCCCAACTCAGCCATTGAGGCCATTGTTTGGGTCTAGTCCCTGTAAGGCATCTCAAATAAGTCTCCAAACATCTGTTTACCACTTCGGTTTGTCCATCCGTTTGTGGATGATAAGCAGAGCTAAACTTTAATTGGGTACCGCCATCTTAAATAATTCAGACCGAAATGACTAAGAAAGATCTTGTCCCTATCTGACACAATGGTTGAAGGAAACCCATGTAATTTGACCACTTCTTGGATAAAGATTTCAGCAACATCCTTAGCAGTAAACAGATGACTAAGGGCCATGAAATGAACATACTTAGTTAACCTGTCCACTACTACCAAGATCACATTCTTGCCCTGAGCTTTAGGTAATCCTTCTATGAAATCCATAGACACATCAGCCCAAACCTGTGTAGGTATAGGGAGTGGTTGTAATAAACCAGCAGGAGACAAAGCTTGATATTTATTCAATTGACAGACCTCACAAGTAGCAACATAGTGTTGAATGTCCTTTCTCATTCCTTCCCAATAGACAATGGCAGAAAGTCTCTTGTAGGTTCGGAAGAAACCCGAATGTCCCCCCTATGGCCGAATTATGAACCTCTTTCAAAAGTATAGGGATTCTAGAAGATCCTTTAGGCAGCACTAGTCGTCCTTTATAAAACAGCTTCCTGTCTTGAAAGGTAAAACCTAGATGAGAGGCAACATCTTGCAACAAGTCT
The DNA here is from genome assembly GCA_029884605.1 of Ormosia emarginata. NCBI lineage: Eukaryota > Viridiplantae > Streptophyta > Magnoliopsida > Fabales > Fabaceae > Ormosia > Ormosia emarginata. The sequence goes on along the minus strand of JAQQTP010000089.1, from coordinate 61,481,191 downwards.
TGAATCACACCTTGCAACCAGGGATCATTTTGAACTTCTGTCTCCCATGCTTCCAATTCATCAAATTGAACTGTGGATAAAGCTGCATAAGTCATCCTTCTAGAAAAGGCATCTGCAACACCATTTTCTGTTCCAGGTTTGTATTGAATCTCAAAATCTAACCCCATCAGTTTAGAAGTCCACTGGAATTGTTCTTCACCCAAAACACGTTGATCTGTGAGAAATTTGAGGCTTTTCTGATCAGTAAGAATAACAAAATCTCTGTCCAAAAGGTAATGTCTCCACTTCTGAACAGCCATTACAATAGCAATCAATTCCCCCTCATAAACTGATTTGGACTGTGCTCTATCTGATAAAGTCTGACTAAGAAAAGCCACTGGTCTCCTTTCTTGTAATAGAACTGCCCCTAAACCCTTATTTGAAGCATCGGTCTCTATGGTAAGGACCTTAGAAAAATCGGAACAAGTGAGAATAGGCAAGGCTGCCACCACTTTCTTTAATTGTTCCAAGACTGCCTGTGCTTCCGGAGTCCACTGAAAATTGTCTTTCTTCAAAAGTTGTGTCAAGGGTCGAGCTATCTTGCCATAATCTTTCACAAATCTCCTATAGTAACCTATAAGGCCCAAGAATCCTCTCAAAGCCTTAATATCTTTTGGTGTAGGCCAATTCAACATAACATCAACCTTCTTAGGATCTGCTGCCACCCCATTAGCGGATATGATATGCCCAAGATACTCAAGTTGGGTCTGCCCAAAAGTGCATTTCTTCCTATTGGCAAACAATTGATGCTCCTTCAATAGTGCTAGAACTGCTTGTAAGTGCCTGCAATGTTCTTCCATAGTTTTGCTATAGACCAAAATATCATCAAAGAAAACTAGGACAAATTTTCTTAAAAATGGTCTAAGCACTTCATTCATCAAGGATTGAAAGGTAGAAGGGGCATTAGTGAGTCCAAAAGGCATCACAACAAACTCATAATGCCCTTCATGAGTTCTGAAAGCAGTTTTAGGAATATCTTCTTCTTTCATTCTAATCTGGTGATAACCAGATCTGAGATCTAACTTTGAAAAAATTGTTACCCCACCAAGTTCATCCAACAATTCATCAATAATAGGAATAGGAAATTTGTCAGGCACTGTAATTTTATTTAAAGCCCTATAATCCACACAAAAACGCCAACCCGCATCTTTCTTATTTACCAAAATAATTGGACTAGAATAAGGACTGACACTTGGTCTAATGATACGAGAATTAAGCATATCATCGACTAACCTTTCAATCTCATTTTTATGATAATGTGGATATCTATAAGGCCTGAGATTTGGAATGTTGCCTCCCTCTTTAAGGATAATTGCATGATCATGTCTTCTAGATGGAGGTAACCCTTGTGGTTCCTGAAAAACTTCTTTGTACTCAACCAAAGCTGCTTCTAACCATTCAGGTGGTGATGTATTGCGGTCAGATTCGTTTTGTAAACTTTGATACTGCAGCAGAAATCCTTGTCCTTCATTATTGAGTGTTTTGAGAATTGATTTGAAGGAAGCTTGTGTACGTGACAATTCTGGTTCTCCCTTTAATACATGAAAACCTCCATCTTTGGGAACTTTAATGATTAATTCTTTAAAGTTGGCTCGGATTTCACCCAAACTAGATAACCACTCCATTCCCAATACCTTATCCACCCCCCGTAATGCAAACATAAAGAAATCTTGTTGAATTTCCAGCCCTTGCACCAGCAACTTCAATTGAGGGCACACCCCTTCACAAGGAATCTTTCTTCCATCTCCTACTTCCACCGTATAAGGCAAAGTATTATCCACTTGCAAATTCTCTTCTCTCACCAACAAGGAAGATATGAAATTGTGGGAAGCTCCACAATCTATCAAAACTACCACTTGCTTGTCACCCAATTCGCCCCATAACTTGATAGATTTCTTAGAAGTGATCCCTGCAATACTATACAAAGACAACTGCAGAGATTTCATCTCCATTTCAGGTTCTTGTTCCACGGATCTCTCCTCCTTTTCATCAGTATCTCCTTCTTCTTCTTCTAACAATAGCACCATGAATCGTTTATTTGTGCACACATGGCCAGGGCTAAACTTTTCATCACATCTAAAACATAGCCCTTTTCTTGTTTTCTCCTGCAATTCAGCATCGGTTAATCTTTTAAATCCCCTTCCCCTGAAAAATGCAGTAGTTCTTGTACTACTTCCCTCCCCCACTGAACTTCCGACACCAGAAGTGGTTTGTGTTTAATTTTTGTTCCCCAGTTCCCAAGTTACAGTCCGGGAATTGTTGTAAGTTCGAATTGTTTTCCCTCCATAACTTGTTCCGGTGCCCCCCTTGTTTAACACATTGTTTTTCTCGTCCACCCTTTGTGCATAATCCATTAACTCCGTCAGGCCTTCAACTGGATGAAGTTTCAGTTCTGCCCGGATTACTTCCTTAAGTCCATTCAGAAATATCCCCCACAAATAAGTCGGTGTTGTACATTTGAGAGGACCCGCATATAATTCAAATTGTTCCTGGTATTCTTCCACGGTTCCAGTTTGTTTAAGGCTTAACAACAATTCAAAAGGACTTTGAATCATGGAAGGTTGGAATCGTTTGATTACAGCGGATTTAAAGTCTTCCCAAGTTGGGTTTTGTGCAGAGAATTCCCACCATTGGTACCATGTTAAAGCTTTTCCCTCCATAGCCACCATAACCGCCTGTAACTTCTCAGTTTCAGTCATCTTCTTCAATTCAAAATACCTTTCCACTCGGTTTGTCCAGCCATATGCATCTTCTCCATCAAAAACTGGAATTTCCAATTTTCGCCAACGTTCTTCACGAACCCGTGACCCAACTGGATTTCCAGCCTCATTTTCGTTTTCTGCATGACTCCCTTCGATGGTATCATTCTCCTGTTCAGAACGAACAGCAGCCCTTCTCATGGATTCTGCTAATTCATTCAACTGCCGTCGAGTTTCTAAGCACTCAAGCCTCTCCTGTTCAAGATTTTTCTCCAGATTTTCCCTCATGGCCAGCAATCCTTCGAACCCGCGCTCCAGAATCTCAATGCGTGCCTCCATTCCTCGCGTTGAAACCATCAATTTCCCCAAGATCTTGTTGCTTTGATACCAGTTGATAGAAACTGGTAATTATAACTAGTATATAAATTGAATATGCAAACTATATTGATATATCCTCTGGAGAATTGTTCTCAAAACAGAGAATTAAAATACAATACTTAGTATCAGATTACAACATAGAAAGAGAAGACTAGAAAGATAGAAAAGGTGGTTACAGGGTGGTTTCCTCCAAGAATTTGAAAGCTTGGTCTCTCCCTTCCAATTCCTACCAAATAACTGCCTAACCTCCCCACCCTTCTCTTCCTCTATTTATTCAAAAGACAGACTTGACAGTTACAGACACAGAAATAATAATAATAATAACTGACAGCCTACTTATAATAACTGACAACACTAATTTGGCCTAGGTCTCCTCTTATATTGTTTACTAATAAGAGGTCTAACATTGTCACATCAAAATGTAAACAATACCACAAAGTGAGCAACTTTCAAGTCAATCATAAACAAATAAAAATTTCTACCCAGTTTTATGAAACTCTACCAGTGTGCTAGCCAAGTGGAAGAAGTACCAAATTTTTGGCTGCTGTAAAAACCATAAAACATGCAACTTCAAGGTATTAACATATACACTTACAGGATCAGCCCATTTTGCAGAGATGGCTTCTGCAATTTTCCTTCTTTGTTCAAGGGTCTTGGGTGCTCTTTTGCTACCTGGTTCCCTTGGCATTTGTTTCCTTTGTTGAATACTCGCCAACCACTCCAGCTTCAACTGTTCATTCAAGGTTTCATAGGAATTCCATTGCAGCTCTTCCTGACCAACATAGCCTTGTCTAGAAGCTTCTGCAATTAAATTCTGCCACTCAAGGCAGCAAGTTTCCTGCACCACCTTCTTTTCACGCCTTCTTTTCCATCTCATTTTCACCCCAGCACCTATCTTCCGTCTTGTTTCTGTACTGTGCAATCAATAAAGAAGGCTGAGTCCAGTAAAATTCTATAGGTAATCAACAAAAAAGCATCATTTTTTAGAAAGTAACAAACAACAATAGCCATGGAAACGCATTTACTTACGTTTGTGCATGCCCAAGATTAGCCAACTTCATTTTGATCTGCATTACCAAATTTTGTTAAGGAAATTAATTAAGAAATTATCTAAGCCGAAACTGAAAAACCTGATCACCATTCCATGAATATATTATCTACACCTAATTATTTATAGACTACGTCACCAGTAATCCCCATTAAAAATTACAACTTAACTAAGCAACTGTTCAGTGACACCAGAGACAAATAGGATATGCCAAAATTCAAGCAGCTTTTTCTACTAGGAGTAATTTCTTTAAGCACAAAAAGTGCAATCACTGCCTGAAGAATCTCAATTCTGGCAAGTGACTCTACATTGTAGATTTCATATCAAATTAAAATGGATGTTGTAAACTTAGTATAAAAAATTTTCTTCAGCAAAGACATAAAAATATTCTTACATGACATCACCTTAGGATTCTGCATTGCGAGCCATGTTCTTTCCCTGATTTTCCGCAAAGTTTCTGCTCACATATTTAACATTTGAGCTACTGTTAGTTTAGTGCACAATAAAATAAAGACAGAAGTCACTGGAAAGTGAAGCAAAGGACAATAAGGATTTAGTTACCAGCACTGTGCTTCCTCCCTTTGTTCCACGGCGTGTTTCCTTTATTTGCTTTTGAAATCCTCATTCTTCTCAACTTCTCCCTTTCATCAAGTTCTTCTGACTCTTCATTAGAAGATTCAAGCTGGACCTCTGGTGGATTAGGACTTAAACCCAGTTCCAAGTCCTTGGAACCAAAGCATTCATCTTCCTTTGCAGCCAACCTCTTTGGTTCAAGGGTAGTAGCAACTGCCTTAATCAGGAGTCTACACCTTCCCAACTCAACACCCCCCACATTGAAATTCACTGTTTTAAGTTTGTCCAAAGATTTCCAAGCACAAGGAACACTGTGCTCATTACCACAGGCAAACAAAACTGATGATAGTTTGCCATGATATGGTATTTGTGCCCTGAGTGAAAACAAAGGATACTGGAAGGAGGGATGTGCATTTGCAATCTCTGCTGACAAAATTAAAGGGGGAACAAACAAGATATTATCAATATTCATATTATTAGTATCATATACTAGATAACAAGTGATACACAAAATGATATCAAAAATAATATTTTTAAGCATAAGAGGGGAAACCCATAAGAGGAAAGAGAGAGAAAAGCGAGGGTACCCACCAAACAAAGGCATGGGAGCTCATTCAGTCAGAGTGCAAACCCAGCAATTCAGACAAACATACAAGTGACTACATAACTTGGTGGAAACAGCATCTCTTAGTTATGTTATGTAACTTTTCACCCTTTTTGTTCTTCTCTCGTGTTTGAAAGCGTTGGCAGTGGAGTGACTGAGAATTCAGCCACCCCAGATGATGAAGAACAAGTTACTGCTGTAAGTCACAGCGAGCCACACGTCAACCAATGGCGAAGCAACCCCAACTGGATAACGTAACCATTAGCCAGTTACGCTGGACTCCCAACTCAACAAGCCCATAAGCTTATGTGGCTTTTATGTGATGTTTAATTTCAGCCTAGAGTCATGGCCTTTCTTTCTCAGCAAAATATTAACCCAAAAAGAAAAAGGTGATGTTATCATAAAGTCGGCTTCATAGTGAAAATTTACCATAAACTTAAATATATATTAACATTACTTTAAAAAAAATGTTTAGTATTTAAACTTTTTTAAAATGATTTAATTTTAATTAATTATCGAATTCAAAGTTCGACGTTGATATGTGATTAGTAATCATAATGTAAATTATCATTGAAGTTAATTTTTTCGCTTGGCATTAGTGTGAGGAAAGCCTCCACATACCCCAATCTTTCTAAAAAGGAGAAAAAAAAAATTAATGTGTTCAAGAAATTTAGAGTGACTGAGATAAAGACGTTAGGGTGGATTCTCCAGAAGACAAAGAAATGCGACAACGATGGTGCGATGGGGTGGAGTGCACTGCAAAAGCATTGACGCTGAGTTAGGCTGATCATAGGAACGATCAGTATATCGAGAGGAGATGCCTACCTTTGGCGCTTGGCATGGTATTTATAGGAGCGTACGCAGAATCCTAAGGGGATTCCTCTTAGATGCAGGTAATTTATGATTGATATCTTGATGGTAATCACTTTTCCATTATTGTAGGATATATCCCTATAAATCCGGGATTAAGATAAGAAAAGTATCTAGCCATCAAAGATATCTATAAATCCTATAATATCGTAAGCTGACAATTGACAGTTTCGCATATCCAGGGTTTTATCCTCTGCGCGGATCAATCAGCCACGATGTCATATAGTAACACCGCTCAGGTGTCTTGATCCGTGGTCCGAAGCACGTCGTGAGTCTTCCTCCACGACGGATAGGGGAAGTCCGATAATGCGCACGCCAAGTTGATCCCATGGGTCGGGATCCCGGATCTCGGTCCAGAACAGTTGCCCCCAGCTTGGCTCTTGGATGAGACAAACTAGAGCCAAGTTTAGAATGGATCAACCACCACATGGCTGATGTAGCAATTTATCATATAGGTGTTAGACCCCAAGTTATTACCGACGTCCTTGTTTTACTTAATTATGAGCAAAAACTATTGCTCTCCAGTACGAGTGCTGGAGAAATATTCAACGTGAATCCCGAATGTGATCTCTGGTGACTTCAGCTTGCGATTCTCTGGGAAACCGATACTTGGACTTTATTGGGAAATAACGATTCTTTTAAAGAAAACGTTAGTTTCATAAGGATTTTCTTAATTGCTCCCTATCTTTGTGACCAACCAGAGATCTGAACATTTATTTTGGCTGACTTCATGGGATCAGGTCACCTTTTACGCGACCAATCAGAATCCTTTATGCACGCTATAAGTACAGAACACTTCTTCATGAGCTTGCATTCTCTTCTTCTTCACTATCGCGTAGAGATGATTTTTCCCAAGGGGATGAGTGTAGTTCTTTTTTCTTTCTCCTTTTATGTGAAGAGAGCTTCATCATCTACAAAAATCATATTTTTATTTTTCCCAAAGTCCTTGAAGAGATTTGATCTTCTCCGAGCGTTTTTTCTTTCCGACAGGGGCCTTTCTATCTTGGCGTAAAACTGGGTTGCTATACATTTAGGGAGGCGGAAGCCTTTCTATCCCGGCGTACACGGGGGTGTCTGATCCTTCGTGTTGTTAGGATGGAATCATGCTTCCGTCCTCCATTGCATGGGGACCCGATGGAGCACATTGTTCCTCTCTCCATCTTCTCGGCGGGTTACTTGAAAGCATCTGGCCGGTCTTTTTTGTAGTAACGGTTAGAAATGCAAGGATGCCTAATCAAAGGAGTGAGAACCCCCTTGGAGCAACCTGGGGTGGTCTGCTTTCTTTGACTTGCTTTCAAGGGAGTAACGGGAATCCGCTTTTGCCGCTATCCGTTGAGAAGGTGGGAGAAGAACGAGTGAGCGGAGGATTTCTACTCCGGAGTGGCTTCAGTCCGTTCCGGGGTGGAAAACCCGTTGTAGCTGCTCCATGACTTGAGGTAACTCGGAATGGCTGACACCGGCGGAGGATTCTTCAGCTAGAGAGGTCGTACCGCTTCCATCGAGCGAAAGAAGATCTCGGCCTTTAATTGCATCGTGGAGTGGTTGTGCAAAGAACTTTGACGTTCTCTCCGGGGTCATGATCCCGGTTTGCCAATGTTCTACAAAGCCAATTCACTTTTTTAGGAGACCGAGGTTTGGAGATGTGGACGGGAACGAGCCAAGTGGCCGGAGATATTTGCCCCCTTTCCCGGGATTTCCTTATGCATTCCTTGTCTCAATATTTGTCTTTTCCTCTCATTCAGTTGTATGACGATGTATGGAATGAAAATGATTCAATAAACCTTTTCCTTTTCTGAATTTGTTCTGTATTTTCATTTCATTTTTCCACCGAAGTAACTCTGTCAGGATGAGTCCAACACTTATCCCGATAAAAACAAAGTAAAGACATTGCCGGGGTTGGTCCAATGCCAACCTGGAGTAATGGCCATAAATACACCATGGAATTAGCATGTCGTGTGTAATGTCAATAGTTAATTGGGCCTGGAATCCGTGGTACCAACCCGGGTTCTCATCCAACATTCGTACGACACTTTAGATTACTGTGTAACCGTCTTTTCAACTGCTATTACAGCTGCGTGGGCCACGTGTTGCGATTTCATTGTAGGGACGTACCTGGAGCTCCGCGAGCCATGATGAGCACCTTTTGAATTTGCATTGGAGGGGACAGGAATGTCCCCTAACGTTCAACCCGTAATAGACCCTTTATAAATAAGAGTCAAGGGTTTGTCTTCCTTACTCTGTCATTTTTAGCCTCCTTCACCGTTCGTTGAAAGCTCTGGCTTTCTTTTGGGTGCTTTTCATTCGTGGCTTCTCCATTGTTCTAGCGCAGCTTCTCCATTCTTTGCTTTTGCACAGTAAGTTGCTTTTTTTTCAGTCTTTTTGTCATTTGCGCTTTTCAAAAAGTAGAGTAGTTATGCGTTTCTGATTTTGCTTGTCTTCAAATAGGGCTTAGCAATTTAGGTAGATACAGTCGCCTCCCTGAAACACCAACTTCGCCGTGCCACGCGCGGTGGAGGAGTTCCCCTGAATGCTTTATTTCCGGTGGCACAGGAGGTCGGTAGGGGAGGTTAGGATTACCTCGCTCTCCCTGTGTCTGAATCTGTGAAACTATTGATTCTGACAGTTTCTTATCGACTTCTTTGGATGTTCTCAGGATTTCCATGGCCAAAGGGAAAAAAAACTAGGGTTCAACCCCCATCTCGCGACGTCTGTGATCCGGCGGAAGACGAGCTGGTTCGAGTGCGGCGGGGTCCCGGGTTGGTATGTGTGTGGGTAGTGGACGACGTGTGGGATCGTCGATCCAAGTTTTCAAGTGACGCCGTACTCCGAGAGTCCCTCTTCGCCTTGGAGTTAACCGTGAACAAGGCCCGAGATGACAAGTTCGAAGTCGTCTGTCCGAACTGGAACGAGAGGGTATGTTCCTGCCGAGAAGAGGGTTCGCATTTCATATTCCTGTACGAGCTGCTTTTCCTTAAGTTAGGGCTAAGGATGCCATTTTCTGACTTCCAAATGGACATACTCCGTACTCTTCAAGTGGCCCCTTCACAGATCCATCCTAACGGTTGAGGATACATCATATCGTTCGAGAGGTTTTGTCGGTTGATGGGCCTCAAGTGTTCGGCGAATACCTTTTTTTATTTTTATACAAGAATAAACACCCAGAGGACGGTAAGGCAGACGAGCTGACTTGTCATCTGATCTCGGCTCGGTCGTAAGTCCTTTGATGTTTTCGAAGGAAGCTTCAAAGGGTTTAAGACTGCGTTTTTCAAGATAAAAGCCAAGGAGGGATGTCATCCCTTTTTCCTCAAGTCGGACGGGGAGCCAGAATTTCCTCTTTATTAGACGCAGAGTTGCTGGGATGTGCCTCTCGACATGATTGAGAAAGAAGAGGGAGATCTTGACCTCGAAGAATCTAGGACCGCGAAATTCATAACCCGATACGCTGAGAAGCATGGGAACATCAACATTAGAGATGTCCTTTGTGTCCCTGGTGATGATCTTCTTTACACTTTGTTAGGTAGGATTTAGGGCGTTTATACCTCTAGTGTGTCCCTAGGAGTTTGCTTTGTCTTCATATATCAATGTTCCGAAATGTATTGACTGTATTTGTTTCTGCTTCTTTTCAGTTAGCAACATGACATCTGGATCTTCCATGGTTGCACTGCGGTCTTCAAGAAACCGGAAGAAAGGGAAGAAAATCGCGGCTTCTTCCTTCACAGCCATTCCGGACTCATCCGACCGAGGTGTTGCCATTGGAGAGCAAGATGAGTCAGAATCCTCTGCTCCCCTTCTCAAAGGGAGAAAAAGGCGAGCTGTCGAAGAGCCTTCCGAGCATGATGGACAGTCGTCGGAGGGCGGCGAGAGGGAAATGGCTGACTTCTTACCAATCATCACGGGGAACTCACAGCCCGGGCCCTTCATAGATGAGCAATTTTTGAGTGGCGAGGTGAGACAGCATATTGCCGAACAGGGCCTGGGCCTGACCTTAGCCGCGCTCCAGAGGCAAGCACTCCGGGCGGCAGCCGAGATCCGTGTCATCGAGGTCACTATCGAGAAGGCTGATCGCCAGGCGTCGGCAGAGCTGAGGTCCTTGAAGAAAGAAAATGAGGAGATCGACCAGAAGTTGGCTGCGGCCCTAAAAGCCAGTGAGGATAATAGGATGAGAGCCGTCGAACTGGAGAAGAAAGTCACTGAGCTGGAAAAGGCGTTGGCGGACTCTGAGGCTGCTAGGAAGGTCGAGAAGCTTGAAGCCGACAGAAGCATTGGTGCTCTGAGGGCCGAGGTGGCAGAGCTTGAAAAGGAGGTGGAGGAGCTGGATGGAGTAGTTGGAAATGTTGGGGAGGAGCAGTTCCAAAATACTGTGAAGCAAATCCAGTACTTCAATCCCGGGGTTGACCTTATGTTGGAGGGTGTGACCTCAGAGAAGATGTTTCATGACGGCCGGCTTGTAGCTGTCGAGGAAGTGGCCGCGAAAGCTCCTGGTGGCAACCCAGCTCCTAGTGGCAACCCAGAGGTTATTCAGATCCCGGAAGAGGAAGGGGTCGGCATTTAATATATATATATATATTGCCCCCTGCGTGGGGTTTTACTGTTTGTATGGACAATTGCCCCGTGTTTGGGGTTTTATAACTAATTACTTTGTTTAGTCGTTTGTTTTCGTGTTTCATGGTCCGACCTGGGTCCAACGCCCATTTTCGTAGTTGTTATGCCGGACTTAGAAAACTGTGTTGTGAAAATCATGGTCCGGGATCCTTCACTCATGTTATTAATTGAGTGGCATTTCCTTGGACTTAGGTAAGAAAAGGCCTTGGTCTTTGATCTAACGCTTGTAATAATGAAACGTCAAGAAATTTTAGACTTAGGCGAAGTAAGACCTCAATCCGTATTCCAGTGCTTGCTGTGGGAAGCGCTTGGAATTGCAGACATAGGTAAGAGTAGCGCCTGGTTAGGGAATTTTACGCGAAGACCCTTTTGCCCAAGGCGCCAGCATTGCTTTCAACCTTGCCCGGGATAAGTATCCTAATAATCGTACAGATTTTAGGATCCCTTCTTGGCTTAGGTGTAAGGAAGGAGTGTGTACATATGATCCGTACTGTCTCCTATCGACTTTTTAGAGCAACGCGTTGGATCAAACCTGGTTTTCTGAATAATAACTTTATTACTGAACCTGGGAGAACAAGAGTCCGTACATAGCGTACTTATTTAAAACGAGAACGGATCAAAGATAATTCTACTGAAAGGCTAAGCCGCTATGGGCATTTAGCTATAGTATTTCCTTAGTTTGTCCGTATTCCAGTAATTCTTGACCGGGGTCCCAGATAACGTTTCCAATGTGTGGGATCCCTTGCCCGTACTGGTGACGACGCGTTAGGGACCTTCCCAGTTAGGGGCCAGTTTTCATTGGGAGGCATTTTTCCCTCCTATGTCGGCTCTTCTGAGGACTAGATCGTCGGGCTGGAATTTTCTCGGGATTACCTTCTTGTTGTACCTAGCCGCTGTCTTCTGCTTGAGGGCGGCATCCCGTATGTGGGCTACGTTTCTTCTTTCTTCGAGCAAGTCTAGGTCCTCTCTGATTAGGCCGGGGTTGCTGTCGGATGAGAACTGTTGGTAGCGCCAGCTAGGCTCCCTTATCTCCACCGGAATCATGGCTTCGCAGCCATAAGTCAGCTTGAAAGGGGTTTCTCCCGTCGTGGAATGGGGAGTGGTCCAGTATGCCCAGAGAACTTGGTCAAGTTGCTCGACCCAGTTCCCTTTGGCTTCGTCTAACCTCTTTTTCAAGCCTAGCATGATAATTCTATTGGCGGCCTCGGCTTGTCCGTTCGTTCTGGGGTTCTCGATGGAGCTGCAGTTGTGCTTTATTTTCAGTCCGGCTAGTAGCTCCTCAAAAGCTTTGTCTTTGAACTGGGTTCCATTGTCTGTGACTACAGATTCCGGTATGCTGAACCTGGTGATGATATTGCGCCAAGTAAACTTCTGAATTCAAGCCGAGGTGATGGTGATCAGGGGTTCGGCCTCGATCCATTTAGTAAAATAGTCTACTGCTACCACCAAATATTTAAACTGCCCTGGGGCCTGGGGGAACGGACCTAAGATGTCCATACCCCACCGGTAAAAGGGCCAAGGATCCGACGTCGTGGGCAGCTCTTCAGAAGGGGCTTGAAAATGATCTGTATGACGCTGACACTTGTCGCAAGTTTTAACATGTGCATGAGAGTCAGCTTCCATTGTCGGCCAATAGAATCCTGCCCTTAATACTTTTTGGGCTAGGGCTTTGGCTCCTAAGTGGTAGCCGCAGCTCCCTTCATGAACTTCAGCTAGGGCATATTCTGCTTCTTTGGGGGTTAAGCACTTTAGAAGAGGGGAAGAGAAACCACGCTGGTATAGTCGACCATTGTAAATGGTGTATCTGACCGACGTCTTTACTACTCTGGAAGCCTCCTTCGGGTCCGTTGGGAGCTTTCCATGCTGCAGATAGCCCAGTATAGGAGTGATCCAAGATGGCTGATGATCCTCCACTTGGGATATGTTATGATCCATGATGGAGGGTTGGGAAAGAGTTTCTTGGATTACAGATCGGTTGTTGCCAGGGCTTTTTGTGCTGGCCAGTTTAGATAAGAGGTCGGCCCTGGAGTTCTGTTCCCTTGGGATGTGCTCTATCCTGACTTCTTCAAAATCTTTTAAAAGTTCTTGGACCTTGTTCAAGTATTTCTGTAGGAGGGGCTCTTTAGCTTGATAGTTACCTCGGATTTGAGAGGTTACTAGCTGAGAGTCACTGCAGAGTGTGATCCGCGTTGTCTCTAAATCCTTTGCCATTAGCAACCCGGCAATGCAGGCCTCGTACTCGGCCTGATTGTTTGAAGTTGGGAATTCAAACTTCAGGGAGTGCTCCAAAGTCAAGCCCTCTGAATTTTCGACTATCACCCCAGCCCCACTTCCTTTGGGGTTCGACGATCCGTCGACAAAAATGGTCCAGAAAGCTTTCTTTGGGTCGCCGTTGTCTGTTGTGAGTTCTGCCAGAAAGTCGGACAACGCCTGGGCTTTTATTGCAAGTCGTGGTTCGTATGTAATCCCAAATTCTGAGAGTTCAATCGACCACGCAATCATTCGCCCCGCCAGATCTGGTTTGTGTAATACCTGTCGAATAGGTTGGTCGGTTCTTACCACCACAGGGTGGCATTGGAAGTATTGCCGAAGACTTCTTGCGGTGATGATGAGCGCAAAGGCGACTTTCTCAACCTTTTGGTATCGGAGCTCAGGTCCCTGGGGGACCTTACTCACGAAGTAGACAGGCTTCTGTCCCTTGTCGGTTTCTCTGATCAAAATTGAGCTTACGGTCTCGTCGTGGACGAATAAATACAAGTAAAGTGTTTTCCCGACGTCCATACTTTTTGCATGCTTAGTAGCATACCTGGTTCACACGTGGCCTTGCCAATTTCGAATAACAACACCCACCCCATGATTTATCCTATGACAAAATTGACACAAGAAATGATGTTATAGACAGTGCTTATAGTGAAGTGTATATAAGAAATGAAGAAATGATGTTTGTTTCATTTACCAAAATCCCACATCGAATAAAAGTACATTGTTGCCTTGCTTAGTTGTTTTACCTTGCTAATACCAAAGTCCCACATCAACTACTTTAGGATCAGAAACAAACACTTGGCCTATAAATATTGATGTCTTCCAAGGTTATGATGCACTTTCAAATAGGCATGTGAAATGTATGTACCTTTGGAAGGAGTGCGAGATCCACGTGAAATGGGTTAAGTGTCCTAGAAGCACACCCAACGTGGTATTTTTTTTAAAAAAAAATTTGTCCACGTGGCGTAAATACGTCATCTTACATGGTAATTTTTACATGGATACGTCATCTTGCACATGTCACGTAATATTTTTTTAATTTTTTTCCACGTGGCATCCAACTAGAATACGCCAACACGTTTGGCGTATCCATGTAGGATACGCCAGAGCGCTTGGCTTATCCATGTAGGATACGCCAAGAGCTATGGCGTATCCTATGTGGATACGCCAGAGGATACGCCAAGTGCTCTAGCGTATCCTACATGGATAGGCCAAGCGCTCTGGCGTATTCTACGTAACCCAACAAAAAATAAAAAATGCCACCGTGGCCAAAACGGTGGCATTTTGATAATTAGTTTGAGAAAAATGACATTTTGATAATTTGTTTTGTCAAAAATGGCACTTTGGTCAAAAAACTAATATAACAGCCCTTTTTACCATAAATCAGCGGTTTCCTTTTTTTTCACTTTTATCCTTTTTTTTTATTTGACAGACTTTATACACATATTTAAATGTATATAATTATTATCAATTAAAATTTATAAAAAATTTTATAAGTATAATTATTTATAAAAATAGTAATTTATAAAAAAAAATGAAATTTAGATGTATTTTGAATTTATATTTTCTTGTCTTGATTTTTTTATATTTTTTTATCTATTTACAACACGTTATTAGCATGATCAAGTCTCTACAGTGTAGTTAAATCTTCCTAAGTTTCTTTTTCTATATCAAGGTAAGAATTTATTTTCTTTAACATGTGTTATGCATATGTTATTTGTTGAATGATCAAAATATTTTTATTATTTAAATTCTTAGTTATCCATATAATTTTCTTTTCTTTTCAAGTGTCTTTAAAATGTCAAATTTTACGAAGATTGAATTCATTACCCTTAATATTTTAAGAAGAAATTATTTATTATAGGTATTTGATATTGAGATTCATCTTAATGTTATGAATCTTAAGGATACTATAAAAGTAGGAAATTAAGCATCCCTGCAAGATCACACAAAAGGAATTATTTTCCTTCAACATCATTTGCACGAAGAATTGAAATATGTTTATGTTTATATTATTGAAATGTGTTTGTAAATATATTTCAATAGTAGACATTTTCATCTCCAATTAAATGATCAATCTTGCTACTATTGTCTTAAAAAAATCAAAAACATCAAAATCAACATTCATAAGAGACTCATCATCACGAGTAGGACTAACATATTTAGAAAAATTCACTTCAACATATTTTTATTTTCTTTTAGTGATGCCTTATAAAGTTCAACAAGGTATTTTGAAGTAAGAAATATGCGAAACCAATGACCTTTTGTTTCACATTTGTAACAAACATTGTCATTATTTTACTCTTTTCTAATATTTCTCTCATTTTTTATCTATTTCTTTTGGTTTCTTTTGTAACATTCTAATACTGAAATCCTAATATATCAAACATATACATGGATAAACAATATTAGTTATGCTACTTCTAACTGATTCATCAAACTAATCCATAACATTTATATAAATCAATCATCATGGAGAGCCTTGTGGAACAATATTCACTTATATACATAACTTTGTCATATTTGACATAAAGTAAAACTAATGCATACATCTTTTTCTTTTACAACTTTAAACTTATATACATGAAAATATAAAATCTATCTACTAAACATAAAAGATAATTATGCTCATCTTCATTCTTCGTCTTCTGCTTGTCCTTGGAGCTTCAATCTGGATTTACATGGAACACACGATGTGAGAATTTTACAATTCTCAATATAAGTGTACTAATACCAGCAGTCGTATAATAATATACAATCCATAAATATCTGAAATGAAACTGTATTTGGCAATCAAGCTATTGATCAATACTCAATCATAAACTTCATAAATAAATACTTACAGGTCGTCAAATCGCTACTCAATACTCTAAGAACATATACATTCTATCTCTAGGTAATGTTCTCAAGCAAACATATTCCTGAACTATCTCATTACTCAAGGAACAATCACAATTTATCTTTCTGTGAAATGTTCCCAACTAGGTTTACCTTTGGATTAGTTCACGTTTATAAGAAATATATGATATTAATCAACCGCCCATATAATTGAATGATACCATTAAGCAAAGCTACATATACAAAAAATCAATGATATTATACAACCGTTTATACAATTGTACAATACCATTAAGCACAACATACATGTACAAAAGAATCACAAACAATAATACAATCATTATCAAGTCAAGTAATGTAGTGATTGTATGATGCATGATTATCCTCAAACAAAGGTGTACGAAGATGTAAATGCAATGTCATAAGATGTCATAAACTTGACTATTTCTAGAAACTCGGTTCCTTATTGGTTAGGAAGGGAATGTGTTACCTCTTTAACATGTTACTCCCTTAACCTACCAGATAGGTAGGGAACCCTTTACCTCATTTACATACCTCGTAATGAGGGGACTGTTTCACAATATTACACAGCGTGAAAATAGCAAGCATATGAATGAATGTGTGTACTAATGTGGCGTTATGAGTAACTCTAACATAACATAAACTCTACACTAAACTTGTCATTGCACTATTAGCTCTTCCTCTTGGTAGAGAGGTAATATGTAACCTCCTATGACCTACCTTAACTCTGTGAAAGCTTTCAGGTACTATAGTCCTCAATTTTTACTAACTAGGCACTAGGGCTCTCATTCTCATCATCTAGGCACTATGGCCCTCACTTTTGTTAGCTAGGTACTATGTTACTCAACTCTTGTCAACTAGGCACTATGGTACTCAATTATTGCTAACTAGATCCTATGGCACTCAACTCTTGCCAACTAGGTCTTGTGGCACTCAACTCTTACCAACTAGGTCCTATGACACTTAACTCTTACCAAATAGGCCCTATGACACTCAATTCTTATCAACTAGACACTATGACACTCTTACTACACTATCATAACTCAACTTTAACTATTAAAGTAGCTGCTAGTGTTCCTATGACTCAAACCATCACAAAATACCTCAAATTTTGCATAAAAAATTTGATTTTTAATATTACACTAAATATGCATTATAACTTCTAAAATTATAAAATTTTGCGGACAAATAGCTTTCTCTCATATCTTTTAAATATCACAAACCTCATTTCATTAGGCTAAGTGTAGCCAAAGTTATGCGACATTTTGTAGAAGCCAAAACAGGACATTAACTGATTTATCCGATTTTGTCCTAACTTTAAACTGAAACTAGGAACAAATTAAAAGTGGTAAAATTTTAAAATTTTATAGCCAAGAAGCCTTACATCTTAGCTTCAAAATGCCACTAGTCTCATGTCAATACGACATCGAAGCAAGAAGTTATGCAATCTGGTTTACTAGCTTTCAGAATGCCTTTTATGCAAAATCTACCTCGAATTCAAACATAAATTGGTATTGATTGGCTTGCTTTAAAATTCTAAAATTTTTATTACATAAAGTCTTATGTCTTAATTTTCAAATGCCACTGGAATCAGGTTAATCGGATGTCTGTAACTCAAGTTATGCAACCAACTCTACTACCTACCACTAGATTTGCAGAATTATGCAGCATCTGGTTTGGAACAATTCTCACTTCTAATCATTCAAGATCAGTTTCTATGTGATTTCTAATACCAGTTACAACCCTTAATTATGTTGTAACTCTCAAACAACCTATTGATTCAACCAATCATAAATCAAAACTCAAATATCAAATTAAAACCTCATTTTTCCTCTTCTTTAATCTCATTCAAAACTATGATTCTAAGTAACCAAAACTAGATTCCAAGCATCAAATAAGCTATTTCCTATCTCACTTCATTCTTTAAAATATAAAACTAACATCAAATCACACTTTTCTCACCCTAACCTCTTTTTCCCATCAAACCCTAAACTAAGAAAAGATGGAGATAAAAAGGAAAATGAAGAGAAAACAAGCACCCCTACCTTGGTTGATCATCCTTGGTATTGCTCTTTCCTTATTCTTCTCTTCTTCCTTCTCTTTTCTTTTCTTCCCCTTCGATCTTTGTTTTTCTTCTCTCTTTCTCTTTTTATTTTGTTTCTATCGTGAGGAGAGTAAGAAGTCAAATGACTTCTTTTATAAGGATAACCATAATGGTTATTTGATACTTCCCTTTTTATTAGGAACACTTAAATATACTAATTTAAGTTTTTTAACTTCCAACAACTCTAGAATAAATATTATGTTTCATTTAATTTCTTGTTTTATCATTATCTTATTTTTTTCATATTTGTTATAAGACAATTCAGTATTAAAACACACAATCAGTATGTTTAAAAATACTAAACTGACTCAGTTTGCCTTCAAACTCTAATTGCGGTTTACTAAACTCATTTATGACTTGAAAACAAATTATCCAAATTTGTTTTCCTCCACTTAACCTTTAAAACTACTTTCTGAGTCGTTTTAGGTCACTTTTCATCTTCTGTGTTGCGGCAAAGTGTCTAAACTAATTCAGTTTGCCACCAAACTTCACAAGCATGTCAAGCAAGTATTAAGTTACCTCTGTAACCTTATACAAGTCTGACATGTTATCGAGGGTGTTATACCTTTCAGCACCTTTACTTTCAAAACTTTGAGGAGGATTAGCACGGGTCCAATAATTTTTCCTAACACGACCTTTTTTTACTACCATAACCTTGTCCACAACCTTGAGAAAATGTTACATTCACTTTAGGGAATAGTGCTGAGCTAGTTGGACGAGATTGATGATTTTTCATAAAAAACTCGTTGTTTTGTTCAGCCACAAGTAAACAAGAAATTAACTCAAAATATTTTGTGAATCTATGCTCTTGGTATTATTGCTGCATGAGCACATTCAAGGCATGAAAAGTAAAATATATTTTTTCTAACATATCTTCATTTGTAATTTTTTATTCACAAAATTTTAATTGAGAGCTAATCTTAAACATGACTTAATTATATTTACTTATGGTTTTAAAATCTTGCAAACGTAAGTGAATTCAATCATAATGAGATTTTGGAAGAATTATCATTTTTTGGTGTTCATATGTCTCCTTCAAATTATTCCAAAGGGCTAATGAGTCTTTAATAGTAAAATACTCTGTTTTCAATTCTCCATGCAAATGTCGAAGGAAAATCATTAGTTTTGCACGATCTTATAGGGATGCTTAGTTTCCTACTTTTATAGTATCTTCAAGATTCATAGTGTAACACCCTAATACCGATAACCTAGTATACCGTGCGTATATCGGGATATACAATATTAGTTATACTACTTCTAACTTAAACATCATACTATTACATATCATTTGAACAAATAATAATGGAGAGTCTTACAAAAAACTAAAAGTTATACATATAACATTGCCTCAAAAGAGCTCATAGTATACATAAACTTTTCAGAACAAACAAAAACAACATACATAAATATTAGCTTAAAAAAACTATCCTAGTCTTCATACTTTTTTCTTCTTGCCCTTGGAAGAACTTTCACCTGGATTTACATGGCAACAAACGGGATGAGAAATCACATTTCTCAGTATAAGTAACCAAAACCAGCAGTTTAAACTTTCACAAAGAATAAACCACACTAAAACTAATAAACTGACTAATACTTCCTGCATAAGAAACAATTACAAACTTCCTCTCTAGGTAACGTTTCTAAGCAACTAAACTTTTGTTCTCATAATCGAAACCATAATGATATCAAACAACCGATCATACAATCATTCGATATCAACGGCCAGACAACTGCCCATACAGCTGTCACCGAAGGCAAAATGCATCACAGACATAACAAAAATACAAATTCCAATACAAACAAGAAATAAATACTGTAGTAATGAGATGATGTATGAATATGTTCAAACAAAAGTGTATACAAGTGTAGGTGCAGTGTCGTGATACTTAACTATTCCCCTGGGTAGGGAGGTATTTTACCATTGTGAACACCCAATTTTGCTTGGGTCCTTAAAACTTTTAATTTAGAAAAAATAAAAAAAATAAAATTTTTATTTTATCTTATTTTATTTTTATTTTACACTCACTTCTCTAATTTCTGATTCAGAGCAAACACAACCCAATAGCAAGTATATTCATTTGGCTACTCTGGCCCATTTGGTTTTAAGCTTCCAGAAAAATTGAAACAAAGAGAAGAAAGTGACGTTGCAGCATATATCAAGAGAAAAGACAAGATGCAGGCAAGGAGCCAAAAGGAAGAAGACAAAAGCAATTAGTCCAAAGAGTCTTTGAGCAGAAGAAAAGACCTGCAACCTCTACGTATGAGCAATCACAAGCAAGCAGAAATGTTGCAAGCAAAACAAAAAAATAAGGACAAAACAAGTGTCTTTTTTTTTGTGACGGCAAAGGAGGAAAAGAAATAGTGTCAGCAGAGACTTTCAAAAATAAATCATCAAAGAGGCAAAAAGTAGCTGCCCCTAAAGAGCTGCCTGCAACTTTTCTGCAACAATAGTGAATATCAAAGCTGTGGATAAAGGCCAAAGGAGATGGTATACGAAGATGGAAGGATGCAGATGATGCAGGAGAAAGGAGAAAAGTCTTAAATTCAAAATTAGAGTAGAAAAAGACTGCACAATCTGCTCTCAAGCCAAGGAAAATAGAGTGGAAAGAGACAGCACAATTTGCTCTCATGCAGGCCAAGCCAGAAAATTTTGTACCTATATAAAGGGCAGCAACGTAGAGAAGAAGGTTGGATTCTTTTGTTTTGGGGGGTTTTTTTTTTTGGCTAAGCTCTTCTTCACGTTTTTTTTCTGCGGAGAAATTCAGACTCACCTATCTGTGACTGCTATCTTTTGCTGAGAAAGAAAAGAGAGAAGGAAAAAAAAGGTGGAGTGAATTTTGTAAAATAGAATTTGAGTGAAAGGAACTTTGTAAGTGTATTTTCTGAAAGCCAAAGGTATAACAATTTCCCTTTTCCATTATGCATCATGATGTTGCCATTACTGTTTGCATTTGAATTGCTACATTTTTTTTCTCTCCTCATGTTAGCAACACACACTTCACAATTTACAATTCTACCGAGAAAAAAAAAACCCAACATCACCCTTGCAAAAATCAACCATAACAGCACTCCCATAACCAAACCAAGCAGAATTTACACCCAAAATAATCCTCTACTCAAACAAAAGTTTCCATCAGAATTCATCCCAATTAGTCAAAATGATAAAAAAAAACAAACAAACACAAACCATCTACCTCCACCCCCATGGTTGTCAACGCCGGAAACCGCCACTAGCCGCCGCGAAGCCACCATGTTGCAAACGCGGTCATCGCGCGTCATTCCCCCGAGAAACCCAGATTTGGGCCAGCGCCCCTCAGTACACCGTGAACAGTCGTGTACTGCACCCAACACCATGCCGGCACCGCCGCTCCTGCTTCGTCCCCAGCCATGGCCGCTGCCCCATCGAGCCAGTCCTCTGTCCGTATCGTGCCGCGCTGTGCCCCTCCACCACGCCGTCGCCGGAGCTCGTCCTCCTCTGCCGCGGTCATGGATGCGTCCTCCGCCCCGATAACTCTCTCTCTCTCTCTCTCTCTCTCTCTTTCTCTCACGCTCTCTTGCTCTATAGGCTAGAAAGCCTTTTCCGTTTTTCGTTTTCTCATTTCAAATTCCGAGGCTTCTAGCCTCTGTTGCAACCTTGTACGTTTTTTAATTTTTTTTTAATTGCTCTATAGGTTGGAAAAGCCTTTTCCTTTTTTCCGTTTTCTCATTTCAAATTCCAGAGGCTAGAAGCCTCTGTTGCAACCTTCCGTTGTTTGTTTTTTATTATTTATTTATTTATTTATTTTTTTCTTTTTCTTGAAATTCTTTATTTGAGGTAGTAACCTGTTGCTTTTTTTTTTTCTTTTTTGCTTAGGCCATCATTTCCTAGGTATCTTTGGGTGACGGGTTAGGCTTCTTCTTTTTCAACCTTGGTTTTTTTTTTGTAGAGAAAATAATCTTATAATAAGTAATCTTATATTATTTTATTGCATACCGAATGAGGTGTGCGTTTTCTTTTACACATCTTTTTTTTAATTTTTTTTTAATAAAATAAATCACCTTTATAATAAAGTCTTTTTTAAAAAAAAAATACTTTTAATTTATAAAATTTCATTTAATCACAATGTGGTTGATAATTAATAGGTGATGTCTTTGGCGTAACGCTAAGCTTCACTCATCCAACTTTAATGGGATTAATTGAGTCGCGACGGCTTATTAATCAAAAAAATAAAAAATAAAAAATTCGAAACAAATGTTTTTTTTCTTCTCATTTTTTTTATAGAAGGGGTAAAATAAATATTTTTAAAAGTCATAAAAATTTGCGCAATTGATTTAAGGTGTCCGTCTTAGGATGGATGTATTAGGGGTGCTGTGGGGTTTAGTCTCCATCCTTCCCTATGCATAATTGGACTCCCAAACTCGAGTTTTTGAACGTAGACCATATGTTTTGGTTTTTCCAATTTTTCCTAAAAGAAATAAAATTGGTGGCGACTCCCTTAAATCTTGTAATTTAAGTTGTTATCCCGCCGCGATCACGGTATCGACAACCATAATAACTTGTGACCTTTAGTTATCATAACAAGTATCCTTCTTAACCTACTAAGTAGTCTACTAAGTAGCCTACCTTAACTGGGTGGATATCACCACCAAAACTGAGTGGATGTCTCTACTAGCTCTTCTCTAGGAATAACAAGTATATGTGAAAGGTGATGTGAGTGTGTGAAAATGCAGCGTTATGTCTAACTCTAACATTACCACCATATAATTCTATACTAAGTCCACCTTTGCATTACGAACTCTACCTCTTTTCTTTGAAAGCACTTCATGCACTAAGGCATTTAGCCAATGTCAACTAGACTTAGTACACTACTATCTTCGCATTACTAATTGTACTTCACTCACGAAGAGTTTTCATGCACTGTGACATTCACCCTTGCCAACTAGGGTCTATGACACTCAACTTTTGCCATCTAGCTTCTTAATTCCCTTATCATCTCTCTTGTGACATTTGTGCAACATTAGGTTTAGGGGTGCACACGGGTCGGGTTGGGTCGGGTTTGGGGAGAAAAAATGTCCAAACCAATTAAACGAAGTCGGGTCGGTTCGGGTCGGTTTGAGGGAAATTTTTTTGGATGACCCGACCCGATGGCAATCGGGTTGGTTCGGGTCGGGTAATCGGGTTAAGCGAATTTCAAACAAAAAACTTTTTTTTTTCTATTTTTGGGTGATTGGGTTGGTCGGGTTGGTCGGGTTGGTCGGGTCGGGTGGGTTGGGTGGTCGGGTTGGTCGGGTTGTGAACATTTCCTAATAGAAATTACTCAAAACGACGTCGTATTCAGGTAATCGGGTCGGGTCATTGGATTTGTTAGTGAAACCCGCCACCCGAACCGACATATGAATGGGTTGGTCGGTTTCAACCCGACCAGACCCGATGACCCGACCCGACCCGACCCGGATATTTTATGTTGGGTTGGGTCGGGGTGCTCGGGTGCTCGGGTCGGGTTCGACCCATGTGCAGCCCTAACTAGGTTGCTTAAGAAACTAAACTCTTGATCTATGGCAATCCATGTCCAATGGATGCACTCACTTTTCTTTTATCTTCCTTTGTATGCCACTAGGTCTTTCTCTCTAAGAGATAACCTTTCTAGTGATTCAACGCCCTTTTCTACGCATAAACAAAGGATCCTAACAACTAGGGATCTCAAATCATCAAAATAACATATTTGATGAAATCTGCTCTGGACGCTTAAAAAAGCTGATTTTCATAAATGCACCAAATGCCCATTTTAACTTCAAGAATTCTAAAATTTTATAGGTAAATAACCTTATGTCTTAGCTTTCAAATGGCTTTGGAATCAACTCATTTAGATATCGGTAGCTCGAGTTATGATAAAAATACTACAGGTTGTCAAAAATAAGTTTTCTCTATTTCGGGTCTATTCAAATAACCCTGGTGTTATTCGAATAACACCTACGAAATTTCACTTTTTGAAGCTTTTTGTGATGCTTTATTCGAATAGCAACCTTGCTATTCGAATAAGGCACTGCAGAATAGCTTTTATAGAGCAGAAAATAGTCGTGTTTCTTATTCCATTAATTATCCTATCATATCTCAATTCTTAAACATGGATTCTAAGTGATTTTCAATTCTAACCATGATCTCCAACATACTAGAATCATCAAACACCAAACACTAACTTTAACTCATTAAAACATGGATTAAGTACCACCATCAACCTAAAAATTCATTTCTCAAATCACCACTCAAGTTGATATTATAGATTCTAAGGGATCAAAATTAACAACCATGCATCAACTAACTATCATTAAACTCACTTCAACTATAGAAGCAAGAATCAAGTTTCAACCTTCACTAACCTCACTAAAACCTATTTTTCCTCATCAAGATTAACCAAAAACAAGATGAATATGAATATGAAAAAGATGAAGTTAAACACCCTTACCTCTTGCTTTGAAGAAGATCTTGAAGCCTTAGTCTTGCTCTTGGATCTTTCTTCAAGCTTGGCCTTTGTCCTTGAACTTATTCTCTTCCTTTTTCTCTCCTACGGTTGTTGCCCCTTTCTTTCTCTCTTTTCTCTGCTCTGTTTTTGGTTCTTTGCTGTGGGAAGGAGAGAATTATAAGAAACAAAGTTTAACTTTGTTTCTTATAAGATAACCATTAATGTGGCACTAGAATTCTCGATCTGCTGTGAACACTTAGATTCCTCAAAATCCAAGTTTTTAACTTCTAACAAGTTTAAAATAAATTCTAAGATTCATTAAAAATCATGTTTCACATTTATCTTATATTTTCATATCTGCTATGGGTCAATCCGGTAATAAAATGCACAACCACTATGCTTAAAAATATCAAATTAACTCTTAAAATTTTCAAACTTTAACCACATCTTACTTAGCTTATTTGTGACCTAGAAACAAATTATCCACACATGTTTCCCTTCAAATAGTAGTTTATGCTATTTTTTGAGTTATTTTAGGCTACTTTTCACACTCAGAGTTGCAACAAAGTGCTTAAACTAACTCAGTTTATCACAAAACATCACTTACATATCAAACAAGTCATATGCTACCTTTGTACACATATAAAAATCTAATATGTTTTTCTAGGATGTTACACATAACATTAAGACGAATTTTAGTATCAAATACACATGAAAAATAATTTCTTCCGGAAATATCAAGAGCAACGAATTCAAGATTCGTGAGATTTGACATTCTATAAACACTTGAAAAAAAATAAAAATTAGATGGATAACTAAGAATTTAAATAATAAAAATATTTTGATTATTCAACAAAAAACATATGCATAATACATGTTAAATAAAACAAATTATTACCTTGATATGTATAAAAAAATTAGAGTATTTAGTTACATCATAATGACTTGTTCGTGTTGATAATATGTTGTAAATAGAAAAGAGAAATATAAAAATATCAAGATAATAAAATATGGACTCAAAATTTTATTTTGTATATCGATGAGATATATATTTTTAAGATATGACAGAATATTTATAAGAATATTTTAGAGTTTATACAATACTGATTATTTACGATTAGTATTCGTTAAGGATTGTGATTCATTTTAACTAATTTTTCTGTTTATGTGAAATAATTAATATGCATATTATAACCATCAATCCTTTAAAATCAAATTAAAGTAGTTATCCACCACATACTAAAAGTGCATGTTTTACAATAATCAATTAAAATTTATAAAATTTTCTACACATATAATTATTTATAAAAAAATGTAATTTATAAAAAAATAATTTAAATAAATTTATTTATAGATTTAGATGTATGTAAATATTATCAAATAAAATTTATAAAAAAATTATATGTATAGTCATTTATAAAAAAAAATAATCTAACTTTTTTATGTATAAATATATGTATTTAAATTTTATCAATTAAAATATATAAAAAAAAATTATATACAATTATTCGAAAAAAAAACTTACTTATACTCAAAGTCATACATCGTTGTATCGAAAACGCATCCATTATAAAGACCAAATCTAGTGATCTAGAGCACTCAATCTTTTGGTGAGGTGAGCACTCAATCTTTTAAAAAGGTTTTAATCGTATTTCTCAAATCAATCTTTTAATAAATTAATTGAAATTCTATTTCATATTTATTTAAATGATTAATGCTAACTAATAAAATAATTGTTTTTAATAAAAAATTAATCCTACTAATTACAATGATATCAGCCCAATTACATTGACATTTAGGCTTTTCACTAATGATAAATGCTATTTATATAACAACTAAGCTTACAAATCAGTCAAAGCTGCGTACGTGTTTTTTTTTTTTTTTGACGAGTGATAAAAGTGTTTGTATTGTATTTTTTTTTATGAGTTTTATATTGTATATATAATAACTATTATAATTGGTGTTATTGGCATCACTCAAATTATTTTCTAGACATTTATGCAGTTGTTATATATTGAGCTTACTGTACCAAAAAAAATTGTGAGCATACGTATATTCAGATAATAATATATTAATAGTGGGTAGAAGTAAAAATGAGTCAAGTTAAGTTAGATATTATCTTAATTAAATTTGATTTATTTATTTGATATAAGTTATTTTTTAGGTTTGATTTAGTTTTTTAAAAGTTTAACTTAATTTAAAAGTTTATTTAAATATCTATTTTGTAATAAAATTTTTAAATAGCCAATAGACCTATATTTAAATAAACTAATAAAATTGACTAATGAACTTAAGCTTTATAAAAATATTACATTATTTATAAAATTTTATATATATATATATATATATATATATCAAAATGTCATAATATATATAATTAAAATAGACTGACTCGCTAGACTTAAATCTTTTTTTAAAAGGTTTGAATCTTGACTCGTTTAATTAAATAAGTTTTTTTAAAAAAATTTGACGTGACTTATTTGTTAAACTAGTTAGGTCATGTTAGACCTTAAATATATCATGACATAGACTTTCGATGAATCGTTTAACCTATTTTTATCCCTAATAGTAGAGGTGATCACGGGTCCAACTCGACTCGCAAACCCGACCAACTCAAACTGACCCGATATAATATATATGAGTTGGTCCAGGTCATCGGGTTAGTTCGGATTAAATCTGATTAACCTGACTTCTAATTGGTTCGGGTGACGGGTTAAGTAATTCAACCCAATGACCCAATCTGATGACCTGATTACCCGAGTAATTGCGCCATTTTGGTTAATTCTTATTAGGAAGTATTCAAACCCGACCAATCCGACTGCCCAACCTGACTAACCCGACCAATCAAAAATAGAAAAAAGTTTTTTTGTTTGAAATTTAATCAACCCAACCCGAACCAACCCAATTGCCATCGGGTTTGTTCGGGTCGAGTTACACGAAAAATTGTCCAAAATCGACTCGACCTAACTCGACTTTAATTAATTAGTTTGGATATTTTTTCCCGCTAAACCTGACACAACTTGATCCATGTGCACTCCTACCTAATAGTGGGTCTTTTTTATAAAAAAATATTCCTCTAAAATGAGTTTATCTCTAAAGTAGACAAATAAAAATGTATACATCCTTAATTTAATAAAATATATAGAGATTTTAACCCACTAAAATTTAAGAATGAATATATCTTTATTTATTTATTTTAAAAAAATGTTAATGAAATATTTTTTAATTAATTATTAATAATTTCATTGACACGAATTATTATAAAATTAATATATAATTATTATAATTAATCTTATTGGCATCGCTCAATTTATTTTCTAAACATTCATGCAGTTGTAATATATTTTGAGCATATTCAGATAATAACATAGAAAAAATATATTTTTACATATTTTTTAAGGGTGTATAATTAAATGAGAGAAAATAATAAAAAATATATATACGATAAATAATATTAAATAAGATATAAAAATATATATATATTATTTGTGATAAAAATATTAAATTGAATAATATATTACTAGTGAGTTTTTTTTTAATTAGTCATGGATCCTTAGACAACAGTGAATATATAGTTATAGTTGGTGGAATAAAAAAAATTATTTCATTGACGTCAATTATGATTAAAAAATTAATATTTAAATTTTAATGTGCATTAATATTAATATTTCATTGATTATATAGTAAAATAAAAAGAAAAATGAGTGATGACGCCGTGATGTCCCACCGCAGCCCCCTCGGCGCCTTTGGATCACGCCGAATTCTTTCAAGATTTTCAACCAAAACATTTAAGATAATGTTATTTATATATTTAAAATGAGGGGATCAGTTTACACTAGTGTAAGTCTTTTTTGACTTACACTTATTTTTAACCGTTAGATTTACTTTCATCTAATAATTGAAATTATTTCGTTAAAAGTAACTATTAGATAAAAGTGAATCTAACAGTGAAAATAAGTGTAAGTAAAAAAAAACTTACACTAATATAAATTGATCTTGTCTGCATTTAAAATATGTATATTATATTTATATTATAAATTTATATAAGAGAGATATTAAATTAAATTATATATATTTGTAATATTTTTGTGAAATATAAAATAAATTTATAAATAATTTTTTTTAAAAAATAAAATACTTTTAATGAACGAATTCCCACCGAAACATTTATGCCTCCTCTCTGCTAGTGCGTCAATTGTTGACAGTAAAAAGGTTGTCTTGTTGGCCTTAACAAAGAGGAAACTGACGAACTTTTGAAAGGGCTTTTATTAAAATTAGTGGACTAATGTATCTATCAATCTAATTTTTTTATTTATAATTGTTATTTTTTTAACTATACATCATTATAAAATTCATTAAAAATTTTATCATACGTGATTAGTGGACTAATGTATCTATCAATCTAATTTTTTATTTATAATTGTTATTTTTTTAATTATACATCATTATAAAATTCATTAAAAAATTTATCATACACGTGGAAGTATGTTTAAAGCTACATTAAAAAAGATAACTGTAGATTTGAATTTGAAAATGTAATTATATTAAGATGAGATAAAATTTGTTTTAAAACGTGATTAAAATGTTAATATTGATAATTTTATCCTTATATAAAGATATAAAAATATAAAAAATAATGATAAATATGAAAATAAAAAAGTTGACAACAAAAAAAAGTATCACCTTTATATTAGTAATAGATAGATAACTATATCGCGAGAACTGAAGGGTAATATTTACTTATAGGTGCAGAGCATATGCACAATTATTTGTCGTCAATGATAGTATTGTAATACCTAACTAGACATAGTTGTTGCGTCGGTGGTGGCGTTTACATCCACGGATAAAGTTAGGAATCAATCAATAATTTAAAAATTGATTTCAAAATTAAATTCGTGAAATTTTTTAATTATGATTTAATTAGTTTATTTAATTAAATTTAAATTAAATTATGTTTAAATTAAATGTTATTTAAGTTAAAATAATAACAAATTCATGATTTCCATCGATTTAATTAATCAATTTGATCCACTTTTTAAAATACGAATAAAGTTATGTACCGAAAAAGAATACGAATAAAGTTTAAGAAAAAAAAAAACAATTGGAAAGATGGATTGAGCTTTCCTATGAGTTGTATTCATTGTCAATAGAAACTCGTGATTTTGGTCAAATCAGAAGTGTGACTATGCGTCATGACAGGCGTTATTCCCCAATTCCACCAGTACCCTAGAGAATTACTAGAAGCGATTAAGATTAATAATTAATGATACACAAGTCAAAAGAGAATTTGATTCTACTACAAGTAGTATGATAATAAAACTTGGATCAACATCTTATAAAGCTTTATACCATCTTCTAGAAGGCAAAATAAGTAATTTCAATTTAGTCATGAGACAATTTTATTTATTTTTTTGTTCTTGTTAGAAAAAAAAATCATTTAGGTCTATAATATTATAAGATTAAGAATTTTATGCTAGCAGTTACGATTTCACGTACGGTTACAATTAATTAATGTTAATACAAAACAAAATTTTGAAATCAACATGTTGATATAAATTGAAAAGAAAACCTTATCTAACATTAAAGAAAAAACTGATTTTTCTAATGGATTAAAATCGATGATTCCTGATATGGACGTCAACTAATGTGATCTATTTCTTTGAACTCTATATTTCTTCTTCTGTAGTCCTCCTTTCTTAGAAGGTTAATAGTTTGTAGAATTCTCAAACAAGATGCCGTGCCTGACAATCTTTCAACACTTAATTCTCCAGGGAAGCCACCAAATACTTATTCTCCAGGGAAGCCACCAAATGTGTAAAATCTGATAAATGAGTCTTTACGTTCCAATTAGAAAAAATGCAAGTTTTCAGAGAAGTCAGTTGTTTGAATGGCTCTGTGAAACGTTACCTACCTACCTCCAAGATTGTAGTCAAACCCTACCAAGAAATTGTCCTGTGCTCGCAATGTAACGATTCTTGTTAGAACTTTCAATGATAATTTGTGACAGTCATTTGATATTTCCAAGTTCTTGTTAGAAGTTTCTGGTTAACATCAGTTTTAAATTATCTCAAAGTCTCCATTGACTCACCCATAATAACTTAAATCATTCTTTCTTCTAATGTCGTTTACAGAATCAAAATGGAGGTTGTTAACTGTTTCGAGTCATTTCTGTTCTTCTAAACCGAGCAGGTCATAAATGTAATTTGGAGAAAGAAAGATAAAGAAACCTTTATGCCAAATAAGAAAAAGGAGAAATATTTTATATATATTAGAATATATACATCATATTTATATTATATGTTAATATAAAAAATATTAAATCATATTTATATAATTATAACATTTTTATAATATATAAAATAATTTTATAAATAAATTAAATAAAATTAAATGTATTTTAATTAGATAAATAATAAAACTGTAAAAAAAAAAAACAGATGAAGAAACCTTTTAAGATATAGCAAATCCTTTATGCACATAAAACAATAAAAATTATAGAAGAAATTATTTAAAAGGACTTAAAAGTATATTTATTTATGATAAAATATAATAGTATTATTTAATTTATGTAATAGCGGAATTAGAGGGAAAAAAATTTAATGTCTGCTGGGACCCTGCTTTAGAAATGAATTCTTTATAAAAAAATCTTTAAAAATTCTTGGATTTTGAAGATATTTGAGGGCTAAAATCTCCCTAACCCATGATGAGGCAGCGCCCTTTAGATGCATGTACCCAATTCCAAAAAATCTTGGTTGTTGTTATATTGAGAGAGAGAGAGAGAGGATACAATTCCACGGCTGACAAGTTTTAAAACCATGTGCTTTTCAATGCATTTAACTTGAGAAATGTTTTATTTACATGAAAATATGTATATTATATTTATAGTATATATTAATATAAAAGAAATATTAAATTATATTATATATAATTATAATATTTTTGTAATATATAAAATGATTTTATAAATAAATTAAATAAAATTAAATATATTTTAATCAGATAAATAACAAAATTATAACTACAATACATCCAAATTCGAGAGAGACACCTAATAGAAAAAAAGCTTTGGTGCTTGTTATTAGAGCGAGAATATAAAGAAATAGGATATATTGATACATATTCAAACCTTATCCGCCTAACAGTCACAGGGCACAAAGAACAAAAGATAATAATAAATAAGAGGGTTACTTCCGTATTTTCATATTTTTAAGTTATATTCTATCACTGTCTGTTAACAATTTTTTTATTTTAATTCTCTTTAATTTAAAATCTCATTTCAAATTTTTAAAATTTATAAACTTACACTTGTAAGAGTGGCGCAACCAGAGACATTATTTTGATTTTGACATTGACAGTTAATAATAAGGACGTATGACAAAAGTTTTTTATTCATCTCTAAATCATTCATATCAAGAGATAATAAACTCACGACTCTCATCATTAAAAATATATATTACAAATTAACTAATAAAAAATTATCACTTAAATGAATTACCATATCTTTTATAAAATATAAGTATTGAAGGAAATCCCAATAAATAATGAATTTTAAAATCCTATATTTTCGGTCGTGTCATGTCACACGTTATTCATTATCATAGGCCTAGCCACCAAGTTAGAATATTCTTAAAATAAAGTTCAAGGACAAAAAAAAAAAATAACAAGCTGGGGCTTGTAGGGTTACTTGACATATAATATTAAAATGGCCAATTTAAGTCCTACCTTCAGCAACAACAGGCAACATGGCCAGCGTCCTCATCTTCCTCGCAACCATTGCTGTTTTGGCTCACTCATTTCAAAAACACATGATCCAAAGGCTGCATAAACTGTACAAGCATTATAGTAGTTATGCTGCTGCAGGAAAGGAGACTGAAGAGGCTGAAAGTGATTTTTGTGCAGTGTGTCTAAGCCAAGTCTGTAAGGGGGAAAAGGTTCGGTCGCTGCCAGTATGCAACCACATATATCATGCTGAATGTATTGATACCTGGTTGAAGAATCACACCACCTGTCCTCTTTGTAGGAACAAAATCATTGACCATATCCCCCACAATCAACATAAACTGGTGAAACGCTTTAGAGAATCTCTATTTGATGTCTTGCAGAGTTTCTCCGATCTATTGGTAATTCTTCTCTATAAGATACTTCCAGCTAGCATCCAGGAGACTTTCCCCTTGGTTCATTGACACTTCTCTGTTCACATACTTGTATGTATGACTATGTAATATGCAGATTAATTATAGTAAATCAGGATTAGTCCCATTCATGGCAATTGCTAGTATTTTGAGTCTTTTGCTTGTTGGCCCTGGAAAACATGCAATTGTTCCTTCACACATCTACTTCAATACAAATTTTGGTCAGTAAAATAGTTTGTTATAATCATACTTTGGGACCTTTGAAAATTATGCATCCCTTCTCCGGGAAGATGTTAGATGCACTTCTTATTCCTGCTTTTGAAAATTTGTTAGCTAAATAGAGAATTTTATGTTATACGTCATTCTAGTATATATGTCCCACTGAAATTTGTGCTAGAGTAGTGATTACCCTCCCGTCATTATGCGTCACCAAAATCAACACGGTAAGGAGAATGTCATTCTCGTGCCTATGGGCATATTGACCTTAAGCAAAGGCTGTCCTTGAGTTGTGAGTACGTTCACGGATTTGTGGTTGTAGATAGGGTTGTGACGAGTTTAGTGTGATGTCAATTTGATTTGACATGTTGCTCAAGTATTATTTTAAATTTAGATTTGATCTAGTCATGTCTTTTTTAATGATTAGGTTGTGATCGAATTAATTTAATATTTATATAAAATATATAATATTAAATTTTATTTATAATTAAGTTATAATTTTTTAAAAATATAAAATTTAAATTAAAGAATATTTTATTATAAATATTATGAAATAAATTATATTAATATAAAAATATTATTATATTATAAAAAAATTAATTTATGTTTACAAATCTTATAATTTATAATTAATTTTTAAAAAATATATAAATTTTAAAACATTATATTATATTAAATTAAGTTGAGTTAATATGGAATGTGACTAGAACCTAAACCAAAAATATACTGCATCAAATTTTAAGAACTTCAATCTAACTTAATTAACTTTAAGTTAAGACAAGTTATTGAGTTAAAACGGGTGATAAACACATCTAGTTGTAATTGTAATTCAAAAGCTTGGTAATCCAATCATTAAATGGTCAAAGCGGTGCAATTTGAAAATAAAGCATCATTTCAATTTCAATAAAAATTATTATTCACCTAAAAAAATGAAAGGAAAGGAAAATAAGAGATTTCATATGCATCTAATACAACACAGTATAGCTTACAAAGATTCAAATCGACAATGGATACCCGAGGTATTGCTTCATGCACTTCAATATGTGTTGCATGCATACAAAGAAATGTTACCCTACCCTAAGCTTGCGGTTATCCTTCTACTTCAGCTCATGCAATGGGTTACAATTCAGAGTTTATTTAGAATATGAATGAGAAAGGAATAAATGGAAGCAAGGGATGAAAATTCACAAAATATTTACTATTTAGACTTGATGTATACATTATATATTGGGATGCGTTTATAGTACTCCTTAAAAAAATTTGAACATCAATGCTTTTAAGAAATTACTTATTTTTGTAGGTAAACTTTCGTTGATTTATTATTATTTTTTTTAGAAAAATGAAAACTATTAGTTTTTTGGTTCTCTCAGAAAATCCTCCACAAAACCCATGCACCACATCAAATGGCATCATTTGTGTCTGGGCGGAGGAACCGCCACTGAACTGATTCTCTAACAAAGCCTAAATCATGAGGTTCAATTGCTTCTGCAACTCCTTGTTCACAGTAAGAAGTTGCGTGTTCTCTCCTCGTAGAGCTTCAACCTCTTTGAAATTTTTCACGAGGGGAGTGAGGCACGTGTTGTGACGATTCACCATTTCCTGGTGTTTCTGATGTATGACGTACCTCCACCGTCATTGGACTGCATTTGAGCAACGGTGGAGGTGTTGGCTCCAAATCTACCGTTGGAGGAGGGAGAGCAATCATCCTTGTTATGCATTTTTCTCACGTTCAGTAACATTGTCTTTCTTAGGATGTCGTACCTCACCGTTTGCCAATAACTTCGAGTCTCTTCATCACCGACAACGTCTCATTGCTGACGTGAACACTCACTATTCACAGCCAAACACCAACCTGAAATATATTAGAAATCAAACCACTGTGAACCATCTTCCATCCAAACAGAGTCATTCCTCTAACATAGCCAACCTATTATACAAGTTATCAATACTTAATTTGAGTCATTCATTATTTTCACTTCAAAATCAATGGTAATTTCTTTAAGAGTATCCATACTCCAACACATTTTAGAAGTATTTAAAACGTTTCCTTTATATTGTTTCATCATTACCACGAATTCAGGTTTCCACATTCATTTGTTTTTGTTATGCTAAAATCGCGCAAGAGATTTAAACCTATGACATATTCTAAATTATTTAAACTCCTATCTACAAACTCACTCCTAGCAACTTAGGTTTCCACTTTCATTATTCTTATTGGTAAAACACCAACTATGACTTAAGCAATGGCTGAAAATTATGTGTGAGGATCCTTACAGCTTGGATAATTTTACTTAATTTGCGTGCTCACTTCCCAAGTAGATTTAATTTTGACCCCTTTGTATGCCTCAGGTTCTTTTTTAGGATAAAATTTAAATCTATTTATTTATATCTTTTACATCTATTTTATTAATTAAATTATGATATATGTGTATTTTTTAAAAAAAATAAAAAATAAAAAAATATTAATAAACACACATATTATAATCTGATTAATAAAATGAATATAATAGACATATGAAAATAGACTTAAATTTTATCCTCTTTTTTAATGTTTATAGAAATTGTCAGAGCATGGAAAGAGCATGTAAAAATAACCATTTATGTATTATAGATAAGATAGTGGGCTTAGATTTTTTACTTGAAACCTGTTTAGGAGGTTATGTTGAAGAAATGTGTAAAATAACAATGTTGTGGCATGTTAAAATTATTTAATTGCATAAAGGCCCTGTTAGAACAAGTCCTCAAAGTGAAACTATTTTTCCTCTCCCACAAAAGGACCCCATTGCCGCCCAACTCCGAATCTCCGTGGGCGACCATCGACCACCCAGCTGCCGGTGACTGGCGATTAACTTTTGCAAAAACTTTTGTTCATTCCTTGTTGTCTCTCGTTCTCTATCTCTTTGTCGCCACCAATTGACCTCACCACTTGCTTTAGCCTCCACCATAGACCTCAACAACTGCTCTCACCAACACACATTGGCCAATCTATGGTACTGTCTTTGCCTTTCCACTATGGATTCTCATTCGGTTTCCACTCAGCCTCTGTTGATTGCTGTCTCATTATGTTATTCAGTCACCTCTGACTCTCTCTTTGCTCCCCTCTGTCTCCGTCGTAGTTCATCTAAAATTAACCTTTCAATTAGTACAAAAGAATTATAAACCTGAAGGACTACAATGCAATAATCATATGCGTTAGTGTTAAAATAGAAATAACCTCTTTTACCTAACAAATAAATATAAAAACCATTAAATACAGACTGGCCGATAATTATTGGTAAATTTCATGGAGCATCCTTGCTCCTCACATAATTTTGAGCATAGTAGAATCTTCCATAATAGAGATGGCAAAAATACTCATGCCAGTTAAGATTCATGAGAATTACAAGGGATAGTAGATGGGTACTTGAAATAAATAAGGGCAAACGGGGATCATAACACCCGCCTCGCAAGTATCTTTGAATTTGTTAAATATATATTTTTATTTAATATTATATATATTATAATTTTTTTTCTTTTATTTTTTAAAAATATGAAAATTTATTTTCTTATTATTTGACAATAAATTTTTGTAGTGAATGAACATATAATGATAAAAGTGATTAAAAAAATATATAATATTTTTGTAATAATTATTTATTAAATTAATTATTATAAAATATAATTAAATTTAGTATGTTATTTGTGATTATTTTTAAAATTTTATAAAAATTTTAAATTGTTAAAGAACGTTATGATATGTAATGTTAAAATTTATTTTATTTAATTTTTTTTTTGTTATTTTTAAAATTTTATTTTAAATTAATAGATATTTATAAATATCTATAAATATTTACCTCCTCTGAAAAAAATTATAAATAAGTATATGTGACGAAAACGGGAGCGAAAACAGGAAAAGTACTACCAGTCATCCAGTTGATATTCCTACTCCGGAGGCCTCACATTTGACATTACTTTGCTGTAAGGAGTTTAGAGGAGCGTAATATTGAGCAGCTGTGAGCTTTATGTTTGGGTCAATAAGCAGCACTAAGCTTGAGGGGTTTCCATAACCTCAACATACCAAACTAGGCCTTATATCCAGATAACTTTAGTACAAAACTTCGTCCATATACATCCTTTTTCATTCATTTGATATCAAAATATTTAGTTTGAAAGCACGAGAAAAGTAACCCAGATGGCAAATAGAACATACTATTAAATATATCATGGTTGTATTCTATTTTTCAATAACTTTTTTTCTATTATCCTTTACTAATTTTACTATTTCTTATCATTTTTGTGCTTTATTTATTTATTATTATTATAAATTTTAAATCTATGATAAAAATTTTATTTTTCATCTTATTATCCAAAATTTAAATTTACATAATGTGTTTGGATAAAGAATTTTGAGAAGATAATATATTTGTGAAGAGAAATTAAAATTATTTTAACCAATGAATTTTGAGAATACTTAATATTTTAATTGAATACCTTTTTTAAACACAAAATAAGAGATTTGAAAATAAAAAATATTTTTTGTCTAACCAAACACAATTATTATACATTTACGATATGTTAAATTAATTTAAAATATTAAATTATTTTATATATAATCATAACATTCTTGTAACATATAAAATAATTTTATATTTAAATTAAATAAATTAAACATATTTAAATTAATCGAATATTGTGAGAGAATTTCTAAAATTTCTCATCTCTCTTCTCTCTCCCGAACTCCATCTGTTCAAAATTTGAATGAAACTCTACAGTTTCATCTAACAGTAACGAGCAATGACAAAGAAGAATGAGACCGAACGCAACTTGATCTCCTTCTTCTTATGAATCACCATCATCGTTTGTTTGAAACAGTTAGTTGATCTTCGAATTGTCATGGCCACAGTGGCGGTGGGTGGTTGACGGCGAGTAGTTAGGGACCACTAAATGACATTGTGCTAGAGGGGGAATGGAGTGAATCAAGCGAGAATCTTCTTCTTCAGGTGGAATCGCTAATGGCGAACTGAATGCCGGCGAGCGGCGGAGTGTTGAACGCTAGCTAGCGGCGCCGGCGGATGAGCAACTTTGATGGTTTTGCAAGATCTGAGATTTACCCAAGATTTGAGACTGGTCTTTCATGAATTCAGTTTCAGAGCTTGAGCTTGATATGAAATTTCACCGAAAAATGAGATACGAGAAAAAAAAATGATAAAAAAATCTGAACCCTTAACAACGAAATGGGTTTTTGTTTATGAGGACTTTTTTTTTTCTTCGCATTTTTTAATTATGTTTGCAAATTTTATTATGGAAATCCCAATTTTACATAATTTTATAAATAAAGGAAATTAAATTATGTCAAATAATTTCTTTGTATTTTAAATTTTTTAAAATTTTGAAATAATTTATTCAAACACAGATTAGAGTGTATTCAGGTAAAGAAATTTAAGAAACGTGGTTTTGACTTTTGAGTTGATAATTTTTATTTTTAATTCATCTTTATTTTAATTTTTTTAATTTTAAAATATTAAGATTAAGTGATTAACTTCAAAATTTAAAATTGAAAAAAATAAAATATTAATATTAATAACTTCAAAATTTGAATTAAAAAATAAGATTAACTACAAAATAAAAATTTAAAAGCTGTTAAGATTTATTTTAAGATGAATTCTAATTCTAATTTCACCAATAATTATCTAAACAAGAAATTTTGAAGATAAAGCATCAACTCAATTACCTTATATTTCAAATTCTCCAAAATTTTAGAATGATCCATTCTTAAAGACTGAAAAAAAAAAACTTGCGGTGCTCCATAACTTGGACTATGATTTCAAGTATAAAATTGGGCTTGACATTCAGACAACTTTAGTAAAAAATAATTGGGCCTTGTTTCTAAACTAACATGATTACACAACCCTAAACGTAATCACCCTGATAATTGGGCAAGTCTAGCAGCTCTAACCGACTGCTCTGCCGCATATGCTTAGCTTGCTACAAGTTCGAAACGGTACTCTATCCACCCAAAACCAACGATGTGAGTATGTGGGCATATTACAAAGTTGATATAAACTTGAAAAACATATAGGTTGATTTATGCAAGATGGACCATTTTATCTATATTATTACAAACTAGTAAATATCCCATACGGATTCTTAAAAATTAAGTTAAATTTAAAAATATGAATTAAAACAATATGCTCAAAACTAAAAGGAGTATCAAATAATTTTTTTTGAAAATAATGATAATTATAATAATAATTAGATTAAAAGATAATTTAAATTTCAAATCTAAATAAAAATAAAAATTAAGAATGACACATGTCATTTTTAAAAGATGATAGAATGAGAAATTAACCTATTTTTAAATAAATGTACTTTAATTTAATAAATATATTATATTATATATATAGGGGTGGATGGAGTTCTCTATTTTCGTAACTATTTTTTATTTTTTTAAAGCTATTACTATCACAGTTCAAAAAAACTATTATTATCAATTATGCATTTAAATAAACTTATAAATAAATCTTATGTTTAAAGATAAATATAAAATTAATTAAATTATAAATATTTTTTACTTTACAATTACAAATTTATAATTATCTTCAAACACTTCTTAACTTTTTTATTATATATACTCATAATTCACTCCAAACACTATTTTTTATTTCAAACAAAAATAACAAATACGAATTGCACTGACGATTGTGCCAGTTAATACGCTAGGGTAGATAATGGCCATAACAACTTCAATTTTTAGGTGACCCATCATCTATCTAAAAAGAAGAAAACTGATAAAAAGGAAAATAGAAAAGGTAAACGCCTCACTGAAAAAGTTAAAATTATACCATCAATTGCCATGATGAGGAAGATTAATCATTTTGTCAAAGTATATATTTTGACTCTTATTATTATTTCAGCAAATTCAAGCCTCAAATTATGTCAAAAAAACGCGTTTAAAATGGCTATAATTGCTGGCTTAATGGTACCCATCTCCCATGTCTCACTCCATAAACTAGGAATTTTTTTAAAATCATACATAAAGTTTAGTTCCACATTATTTGTTGGGAATTTGGATGTCTTCACATGGCATGTAATGTACGATAATTAATTTATATTGATTATTTATTTAAATAAAATATTAAATTTATTAAGGGGATTCGAATCTTATTATTGTCTGTAATTGATTTTTTTTGCTAGAATTATTGTCCGCAATTGATTTCATATTATATATCAAATTAGAGATAGTAACTTAATCTTTTAAGCTACACTTCTTCTGAGAATAACATATGTTATTCTTAATATTTTTTTGAATTTTAAATTTAAATTATCTTTTTAAATTATCCATATTTTTTATAAATTTATTTTCTCTATTTTAATTTGTATATTTTTAAATTTTATCTGAATAAATTAATTATATATTTTTTATAATTTTAAATATTTTTATCTTTTAATCTATATTTATTTAGATTCTATTTTAATTAAGAAAATCCATGCAATGC
The DNA here is from genome assembly GCA_029884605.1 of Ormosia emarginata. Taxonomy (NCBI): domain Eukaryota; kingdom Viridiplantae; phylum Streptophyta; class Magnoliopsida; order Fabales; family Fabaceae; genus Ormosia; species Ormosia emarginata. The sequence goes on along the minus strand of JAQQTP010000089.1, from coordinate 61,440,890 downwards.
ACATGGCACTTGCTATTTTTCTTCAATTAAGGTACTGTGTTGTGTTTTTAATTTTTTTTACTTTTTATTAACTTCAATGCATTTAATTTTTTTTCCTTCATTTTGGGGATTCATAAACTTCTTATCTCTATTTATTGGTAGTGAAATTATGATTTAGTTTGATATGGATGTTAGATTTTTGGATTTTTGACCAAACTATTTTTTATGGCAAAAATATTTATTAAAATGTCATTTTTTTTAAACTATTTTTTAAAATGTCACCGTTTTAACTATGATGGCATTTTTTATTCGTTGTTGGGCCACGTGGGATACGCCAGAGCGCTTAGCGTATCCACTGCGTTATGGCGTATCCCATGACGTGACCTGTTGAGACAAAATTGGTCAAGTCAGATTGGCTGGGATTGGGCCTAATGGACTGGGACTAACTCAAATGGGTTGAGAATAGGCCTAATGGGCTGGGACGACCCGAATGGGTTGAGCTAGGCTGACTTGAATGGGTTGGGATTGACCCAAATAAGCTGAGCTGGGCTGGGACGACCCAAATAGGGTGGGATGACCCAAATGGGCTGGGACAACCCTAATGGGCTGGGACTACCCTAATGGGCTGTGACTGCCCATTTTGACATAGTTACTCAAGTAAAGCTTTTGACTTTTAATATGCTTAAGTTAAAATGTTCGACTCAATTAAATCTAAGGCGAGCCCAGGTTTAAAAAATTGAGTTTATGAAATTATGAAGTTAAACTTAGCTAAATCTAGCAGTGAGCACCTTTAACGTATTGTAATCAAGTTTTACACTTTAAATTGATGGGCTAGAATACTAGTCAAACGAGCATAACAAAATCAATTAACTTTAATAGTTTAAATATTCTGATTCTATAAAAAAATTTGACGAAATTTTTCCTAAAAATTAGACATTCCCAAAAATATTTCATCCTGTATAAAGAAACATATTTATATATATTGAATCCATATCAACAAAACATGTATAAGATGCATAAGCATAACAGAAAAATCGGGTACATATACATACAGTCATCTTAAATCAAGCAAATGTAATAAAATGTAGTACATATACATCAATGAGAAGGGCAAGGGTCAGAATATGGGGGTCTGTGAGGGGGATCAGAAGAAGGTCCTTGTTGTGATGGGTGAGGATATGGTGGATAACCCGTATACGGTGGATATGGAAATGACGGTGTAAGGGTAAATGTATAAGGATATGGTGGGTAAGAGTAAGTAGGTGGTGAGTATGCTGTAGATGGTGGATAACCTGGATATGGCGGGTACAATGGAGGTGGTGGTTGAGACGGTCGGTAAGTAGCAGTAGAAGTGGGCGGTGGCTGAGTACTAGGCATAGCAGAAGAACCAGAGTCATCTGGAAGACATAGTCGTGATCGAGTACTAGCTAACCCTCTCCGTCTACGGCGCGGCCTCTGCTCATCGGACTGCTCGGATGGTCCGAGAATCTCATCTGCAGGAGGAGCTAGACGAAGGTGATCTAATGTGATGCGATCATGCTCCCTCACTGAAGATAAGATGTCCTCCATAGATTGTTAAAGGCTAGCCATACTAAATCCCGAACTAGGATTCTTGGCCGACGCATGGACGTTCTCTGCAATGTCAGCTTAAGATATAGATATAACAAACCATTATCAATATAAATACAAAATGTACAAAACAAATAGCAGAACATATTAGTAAAAAGCTTACCACAAACCCAATGGATGCACCAGTTCGAGAAATCCAACGCTTGATAATCCGTCTGTACCAGCGCATGTACTCAGACTGCGTAGTAAGGGGAGCTCCAAAGGCCAACCAACAACACACCATTCCCGCCGCGTATCCTAGATGGCTATGTGTGCAAGGTGTGTGGCTCGCCAATCCTCGTCGTGACGTCCGACCAATGTGATCGAGTGCAACTCATCAGGTTGGTGTGATCTCCGTGGTATTGGTTGGTCCAAACCAAACTGATGCATCACTCTGTCTGGTTGGTGCCATTCAACAATGTGAAAAAAGATAAGTGGAACCACTGCCAGAATAATGTTTCTACCAGCGACATAGAATGCTGGCAGTGAAGCCACAATCTCATCCGTATATGGCCGCCATGTTATCTGCAATCGCAATTGTATAACGAATTAGAAAGCAAGACAATTAACTTATTTAAATCACTATAAATAGATACTGACCTCATCACTCTTCATCTGATCAAAGAACCGACGGTAATACGGAAGCACCCGCATTGGGGTTTCAGTCAACACCTTATGTTTATGCCACTTATACATATATGTCAAGGTCATATGATGTCAACACAAGTAGTATATATAACAAACTAATGTACAGATATATTGAGAAACTCATTGAAATCCCAGTGGACGTAGGGGACCATGGGCAACAACATAGGCAACCACAAGGACATGATTAGTATCATCTACGAGTGCAGGGACAAGGGGTAGAAATCTGTGTCATGCCCAGTACTGCAACAGTATGCAACTACCTCTAATCTCGTGCACGCTGTAATATGTGGCCTTGCACAGCTCTCTGTACAAATAGGCCAAGACTGCAGATCCCCAGCTGTATCTCCTGGTAGCGGTAAAGTCCTCAAACAGAGGAAGTAACATCATGTGCATGTATCTACCAAAATGGTCAGGAAATAGCAATCTCCCGATCAACCGAAATATGTACACCCATGCACACTGCATCACGTAATCAGCTCCGTCAGCCTAGATAAGTCGTGTACGGAATGCGCTCCAGAGCCACGACATATCAATACGTCCACCTAATACGTGTGACTCAGGCGGTTGCGATCCCAATAAGATCTTATTGAAGGTTTAGGGAATATTTAACTCCACCCTGCTGTGTTATAGGGTTGAATGCCTCTTCGACCAAAAATCTGATTGACTGTATATCAAATCGACGGACTTGGTGAGAGCTTGCCTTGAGCACGTTGACATTCCAGCTTTTTATAAAATCATCAGACCAATATGCCCCATCAACAAGTTTCTCGTTTACGTCATCCTTTCGATTAACAAAGTACTCTACCAATTTGTAATATGTCATCTGAACAAGTGCTGTTATTGGTAAGTTTTTGCCACCTTTTAACATACTATTCATACACTCAGATAAGTTCGTCGTCATATGACCAAATCTGTAGCCACCATTATATGCTAAACGTCATTGTTCTTTTGGAATCGAATTAATCCAATTTGTCATTTCAGGAGTAACAGTTAACTTTTCTAACCTAGCCTCAAATTTGTATGTCATTGGTTCATACCCTGATATTAAAATATTGAATAAGTTGATGTTAGCAACTAAATTGTAGTTTGATAACTAGTATAGTAAACTCATAAATAATGTCAAATATTTAACTACTTGTGTTAATTAAATATTTCTTTAGATCTAAGTTGCGAAATGTGCTGTTAAAATTACTACCAATATGCCAGATACATAAAACATGATGCGCATGCAGTGACTGTCATCCCAAATGTGGATTCGCCACTGACTGTATGATGTCTTGATGTCGATCAGATATCAAGCATATACCCTGTTGTTGTGTGACATGTGTTCAAATCAATGCTAAGAACCAACTCCAAGCATCCTTTGTTTCTCCTTCAACAATGACAAATGCAATGGGCAAAGGTTTTCTATCGTCATCCTGTGTTGTTACAATCAATAGTTTATGACGATATTTACCATATAAATGAGTGCCGTCAATCTGAATAATGGGCTTACAGTATTGAAATCCAACAACACATGGTTTGAATGTCCAAAATAAGTGATGAAATACAAGTTTTGAACGGTCAACTCTATTGGCCTCGACATAATCAACGGTTTACAACTCCACTACTGTGCCTGACATGTCTTTTTGTATGGCAAGTAGCCATCTAGGTAATACCGCATAAGAATTATCCCAGTCTCCAAATACCTTCACAATGGCAATTTGTTTTGCCTTCCAAGCTTTCCGATAGGACATGTCATATCCGAATTGACATCGAACCCTTTCAATAATTAAGCATACAGGTACATCGGGTTTTTTCTTAACCATCTCCAGAATGCAAGAACAGATCATATGAGAGTCTAACTTCTCATGATCTTGTGAAATGGCTGGGTTGACACAGTTGTGAGACCCATTATATTTTCTAATTTCCCACATGTTTGATTTCTTGCTTAGAATGACCCTGACCCTCCAATTACAACCATCAGCAGCTCTGGGACACTTAACAGTTAGTCGCTATGTATCAGAATCCTCAACCTTGTAATTCTGATGTCTAATAATGGAATAATGTTTTAGGACAAATTGACAGCATCTTTAAAGGGAAATTGTAACCCGACATATAATTCTTCATCTGGACTCCAAATACCACGAGAATTTAATTCAGGCAGATTATCAGGTGTACTCAGCTCATCCCAATTGATTTCACAAAACTGAGGGCATGGAGGCACATACGTAGATTCAGGAGCAACTACCAATGGAGGGACTAGTTGTTGTATATTTACTTCAGGGCCAGATTGATCTTCTTCTAAGTCGGTGTCTGTATCTTCACCCTCAGGCATCTCCCCTTCTTCATCACTTGTGTCAGATAATGCATCTGCCATAAGCGGGTTATCGGTTTCAAGGTCCAACCTAAATGAGCTCCCTTCAGGCATTGCGGACGTACCAACTTCTTGAGATTGTACTAGGACAGGAGCAGCATGTGTCATCGAGAATTAAATGTTGATAGGGTACGATGATTCAGCAAGATTAGAAGGACCAGCTTGTAATCCTGTTTCAGAAGGAGCTTCAGCATACTCATTGTGCTCACTTGTTTTTGTCTCGACATACAACTCCATAGAAGTTAAGTTAGGATGCTGATCAAAGCAATCAATCATGCAAGCAACATCTTCATCATCTTCTAATGGAAGAGCTATCCATCTTAGAACATTACTCCATTGTGAAAATCTCAATACTGGACACAACTTGATTTTCTTGGAGCCTTAATTTTAAATGAATTCTCTTTTTTAAAAGCTCAATAGTCGTATCACGTTGAATCATGATAGACTTGGGACGAGGACCTTTGTACATTAGACCCTCTTCACCTTCATATGTTCTCCCATTATAGTAAATGAGAATAACAAGGTATTTGATCATCTTACACTTCTGAATAATAACAACACAAACAATTCAATTTTGTGCAAATAAATTCCAAAAACCTACTAAATAACAATAAAACATATATAGTAAATACATAATTAAGTAATAATAATAAAACAAATAATAATAATAATAATAATCAATAATAATAGTAATCAATAATAATAATAAATAATAATAATAATCAATTATTCTAACAAGTAAACAAATATATATAATACATAAATAATATAGAAACTAAAAAAACATAAACAATAATTCTAACAATAAAACAAATATACAATACACAATTGATATAAAAACTCAAAAACATAAATAATAATTCTATAAATAAAACAAATATACAAAACATAATTAATATAATAACTCAAAAACATAAACAATAATTCTAATAATTAAAATATTCAATAATATATATAACAATAATAATCTAATGATAGAAAATACTTTACGAATATGATTCTCTCACAACTTACAGCCCCAAGAAAGTTCGAGAGAGAGTTTAGAGAGAGTAAAATCTAGAGAGAAGGTGAAAATTTGATAAATGAGGGAAGTTGTCGTAGAAGGGAGAGGGGAGGTGGGGTTATAGGAGTTCAATTGGAATACGCCAGAACGCTTGGCGTATCCATGTGGGATACGTCAAAGTACCTGGCGTATCCACGTAGAATACGTCAGAGCACTTGGCGTATCCACGTCTGGTGTATTCCACGTGACCCAACAACAAATAAAAAATACCACCATGATCAAAACGCTAAAATTTTGAAAAATAGTTTAAAAAATAATATTTTAATAAATATTTTTGCCACAAAGAACAATTTGATAAAAAACTCGTAACTTTGAGCCTTAAAGTTTTGAAGACAGCAAGTTTGTTTTATTTAAGTTATTTTAGTTTACATTTATAGTTTGGTTTATTTGAATTTAGTAGTTATTAATAATTGACAGTTTGTGAAATATTAATACTTGAAAATAAATTAATTAAACACATAGAGTCAAGTTGGCCTTATTAAAAGGTTAATTAGCTAGTATTAAATATTTTAATATGACTTATTTAAAAGGGAATTAGCTATTTTAAAGTGAGAAATTCACTTGATATGAGAAAGTAAGATGATATCCACCATTACAAAAAGTTAATGATACAGATGAAGACACCTCATTATAAATTATTATATAGAATAATAAAATGAAAAGTAAATTTCTCTCTCATATCTCTCTCTTTATGCTTCTTTTTCTTCCCTTTGTGGATCAGTCATTTTGCACATTAAACATCGGCAATTATTCTAACTTCATGGCCATGTCTTTTCTAAAATTGGTCTTCAAGCAGCTTTTAGAGAAGGTAGAGATGATGTGGTTGTAAGGTGAAGGGTGGACAATGACAAAATATGAAATTGGAAGAGAAGAGATTGAGAAAGAAATATAAAAAAGAAGAACAAGGATGGGGAGAAGGAGAGGGAGAAAGGAGAGAGAGCATTCTTTTTATCATTATACTAAAATAATTTATAATGAGATGTCATACTCTGCTTTAATTTTTATTTTTAATGATGAATATCGTTTCACTTTATCTTTTGAGCTGAATTTCTCACTTTCAAAGAGTCGGTTTCATTTAATAAAGTTAAATGAGTAATAATATTTTTCTAATATAGGAATATTCATAACCAAATCAAATCGGTATAAATTGAAAAATCTAAACAAAAACTGAATAAGTTTGGTTTTATTTGGTTTTCTTTTTGTAAAATCCAATTAGTCAGGTTTAGTTTTCGATTTTTATTTATGAAATCAAATCAAACCGAAGCAAACTTGTATAATTAGTCATATATTTTCTATAATTTACATACTTACAAACGATTATTTTTAAACTTATTATTTGGATTGATATGTTTTATTAGGTCTAAGCCCAATAATTTATATATGACTCGTTATCTAGGGCCTTAAGGCCCAACTCCTATATAAACACACTTTTTTAGATAGTTTAAGTTGATTTATTTTCTTTACCATTATTTATTTCTTTTTTTTTTTTTTGTATTCTAAAACATATTTGAACATTAAAGTATTCTTTGCAGGTATCTCACTCTGCTTCCAATTGGGGTCGGCAATGGCCAAATGACACAAAGCCATCCAATGCGACTAAGCTGTCCCAAAGCCACTTGTTCAAGTAGAGGATGAGAACCCTAAGTCAAATTGATATTTATTTAATAAAAAAGTAATTGATCAATACTGATTGGGTTGAACTGTATATTTGTTTATTTCTCCAATTACAAGTAAATCGATCAATTCTCAATATTAAAATACCAATTGGTTTGGTACGAAATACTTTTTTTCTTTTCTGCTCAAAACTAAACCAAAACAAACTACGAACACTTCTAGTCTAATATAAATAACGTTAGAATTGAAGAAATATAATATGTTACTAAATAAGTAATAAGGATAAATATATTATTGTAATATCTTTTATCTCTATTCGGTCCTAATTCTGAGATTTTTTGGTATACTCCTAATTCTAAGATGAGTATTAAAGATTCCTTCCTCATATTATTTTAGAAGGCTTTTGTCAATGTACGACAGCAGTCATGCATACAATATTTAAAATTTGTAGTCGATAAAAGTCTTCTTTATTTTTTATATATTTTTATTTTATAGTGTATAGTTCATGTTGCGATGGTTAAGACTATCAAAATGTAAAAAATACTATCTAAAAGTACTTGTAGGGTAAATTTCTAAAGCGTTCAAGTTTAAAGGTCGATAGAATTTGGTAAAGTGTAGCTTAAATTCTACCAGCACAGCATTCCACACAAATGAAAAACAATAACTTGTGCTTACCATAAAATATTCCACACAATTTCCAAGCAACTTGTGGGCAATCCAATTTTGCTAGATGGATTAGTTAGTCTGTGTTTCTTGCTGTACCCATTTTCTACGTTAGACAAAGGTAAGACTAATGGTAAGGCTACATTAAAGGGAAAGGAAGAAACTTCTCTATCATTACAAATACTAAGTATAATACTAAGACAAAGGTAAGGCTAATGGTTACCACAAACGAAGAAAGATCCAGTGACCTGTCTAGAAGCGGTTGAACAAAGGGACACGAAGGGAGTTTAAATGTTGAAGCCAGCTTTTATTCTTTTGAAGTAATACTAAATAGTAATTTAATTCAAATTCAGTTCTTCCATTTTTGTCACCATTGACTATAGACTCCAATGCTGTCATCTTCTTCTCTTCTTCCTTCTAAAGTCCAAGTCTATAGTCCAACATGGAGGTTTTCCTCCTACTTCTTATTCCTTTATGCTCCAATGTTCTCAAACCCCATTCACAAACCAAACCCAACTTTCCTTTCTCTTTGCATTCTGAAGTTCCCCGTCTTCCCATTTTCATTTCAACGCTTCAAAGTTTAAACCTTTATTCTGCATCACCCAACACTCGTGGTTTTCTTTTTGTTTTTCTGCAAAATTCAGAAATTTCAGAGTGACTTTGCATCCGGGTTCTGGCCATTTCGTGAAATTCTGAACTTCTGGGGTGTGTTTGAATTTGCAACTGAAACTGAAAGCTTCCACTTTTATAGAAATTGCCAGGAGTATAAGGTTAAGCCAGCAACATGAGTGCAACGTCAAGTGACACATTGAGTGAGTCTCATGCCATTGAGATAAGCGGCAAGATCCTGGTGGCAGCTGTAATATTCCTCTTCACGGTGGTTTTGTTTGTTATCTTCCTCCATCTCTATGCCAAATGGTTCTGGTGGAGCATTGAGGAGGAAACCACCGCTCCTCCACGACGCAACCGCCGCCGCCGGTTTCTCTTTGCCCCCGGTCAGGACCCAGTTATCAATGGCACTCAGCAAATTGGGCTTGACCCTGCAGTTCTTAGGTCCTTAACTGTATTGGTGTTCCAACCTGAGGACTTTAAAGATGGTTTGGAATGTGCAGTTTGCCTCTCTGAGATTGTTCAAGGTGAAAAGGCCAGGCTTTTACCCAAATGCAATCATGGGTTTCACGTTGATTGCATAGATATGTGGTTCCAATCCCATTCTAACTGCCCTCTTTGTAGGAACCTTGTTGCTTCTGAATCCTCTAAACCCAGTAGTAGTTCAAATGCTGCAGAGAATGTCTCAGTGAATAGTGAGTCATCAGAAGCAGAAAATTCGAGTGCTAGGAGTGGCTTGGAGTCTCTAAATTTTCCCACAAATGTGTTTGTTTGGGGGAACCAGAGCCAAGTAAGTTCTATTGATACTTCCTTGGAAGAAGGCACTTATCAGCAGCCACTTTGCTCCTCATCATCTACGTCATCTTCTTCTTCTTCAGCCAGTGATAGTAAATGTCATGGAATGTTAGTTATTGATATACCAAGTGAGTTCACTTCGTCCTCATTGTCGCCTTCAGCGAGCAGGTGTGTTGAAGATGAGCTGAAATCACCAATGACAACGAAATTGAGGTCATTGAAGAGGCTTCTAAGCAGGGAGAAAAAGTTAAGTCCTTGTAGTCCTGGTTCTATGGATGTGGAACAAGCATAGAGCTAGGAATTTGCCAAATGGTATTCATTAATTTGTTTAGTATATATGCCCACATTGAGGCAGCAATCTCAATGAAAATGTAAAAAAAATGTCAAAGTGAAGAACTGATGTCTGCTGAAAGAACACCAGAGAGGTGTCTCATTTTACCGTTCTTGAGGGGGCAAAGTTCCTCTTGCTGAGGGATAGCGCTCAAAGTTATGCTGTTTTTCTTCTAATATAATGGCTTAGGATGCCTACTATCTGCGTTGTCTTGTTATACAATCATTTTTTTTTAAAAAAATATCTGTGCTTGAAGCAGATTAAAGAGAATTGTTTAAAGTGTTCACTGTTTATATTGTATATAAAAGATAGGTTTCTTTGTAGTAGAAGGGTGGAATGACCCAGTTTCTTTTACAGAAGATGAATTTTATTGTATTGTTGTTTTAATTTTTATCTTTATTTGCAATTAGCCTAACACAATACTAGTAGTTCATAGTAAAGTGAAAAGATCACGATATGGGATGAAACTGTCTAACCACTGTTTGCTAGCATAAATCTGCATATTGGTGCATTGAAGTAACCCAGTAACTAAGAGGGTATGTTTAGTTGGATGGTATTATTAGTATATGAATCTAACGTTTCAGCCAAAAAAAAAAAGTATATGAATCTAACAAATTCTAGTGGGTCATTCAAACCATATTCTATACCTGTAGAGCTTATGGTTTTCCATTTTTAGATGGGATCATTATTAAGAAAACGATTAATGGTAAGAGAAGCAGAGGCAGCGCTGTTATTGAGTTGATAACAAGATATGAATACAGGTTATCTTCTAGAGTTAATACTAGCAAAAGTTGTTGAGATGATATTGATTGTGCTCCTAATTATGAACAGAACTTGATAAAATAGAGCATTTAATCTTTCTTACACCAAAAGGAGGCCAAAAATGTAAAAAAGAAAAAGCTACGTAATACTTTCTTATATTAATATTAAGGTAATTACCAATGTGATCAGTGTATGCTAGCTGAAAGGTCACCTGCTGTATGTATTTTATTATTTATATAAAAAAAACTAATAAACAACTAGCCATTTATTTCACTATCAATACGGCAGATACGCTAATGTTTAAGGTAGTAGTCCACTCTCCGTTGTTTAGTTCTCCCTTCCTCAAGGACCCAAGCCCAACAAAAAAGTCTTTTTGACAAATATTCTGTTTAGTTCGGTTGCCCTAGATAGTGGCAGGCACAAAAACAAATGTACAATGTTTCTCAATCATGCTGTCTTTTTCAGACGTCCCAAGGCTAATGGTACTGAATGTCTTTTTGCGCCCTATTGTTGATTCCTTTAGGCATTTCTCCATTGCCATCCCAATTTTGAGGCTACTGGTCGCACCCTCTAAGTAATTGGTTCATAGTTCATACTCATTACTAGTGGAACTGGTGCTTCTCCAATCATAACGAAACCCCATTGTGGTTAGTTACATGGATTTATACTATTTTGGGCCGTGATTCGAATCTTATCCAATAGGGTCAACTCAACATGCGCACCATCAAATCCCGTAATAAACATCCCGACCAAGGCCTAACGACCTCGGACTACGACATTAGATTATAACAATTATTGGATATGCGCAAATACGCATAGCTGTCAATCATGATATTACGTGATTATAAGATTTATAACTGCCTCTAACAGTGGATAGTCACCACATCTACGTTCCTACATTATAGGGATGTTCTCCAGTGATAAACGGAAGGCAATCCTCGACAGAATACTAATCTTAAATACTTGCATTTAATACTGATCTCATTACGATTCCTATCACGCTCTATATATATCATGCTAAGTCAATCTAATCAGTTATCTGCTATATAAATACATAAACCGTACTTATGTACTGTCTGACTTGAGTGTTGGAGTCCCTTTGCAGGTACCCACCCCCTTAGTTCAATACGCTTGACATCAGTTGTGCAAGGAGGAGTCCACCATATACGTGTCTTTCTCAAATACCCTTTGAATTCACTTCAGAACATTGGCGTCGTATGTGGAAAACCATAAACTATCATTCTCACGTCAACCATGGTGAGCACAAGACAAAGGAACAGAAGTGCTACAGATGCTGTCCTTGGCCAAGCACAAGGTTAACCAACACAGCGCGACCCTTCTTCCCTTGCACCACCAGAAACCTCTACCGTTAGGAGCAGACCTGTTGTCGTGAAAACTCTAAATGAGGGGCACGAGACTTCAGCTTCTGCTAAAACCCCCGCTCCATCTCGAAGGGTCTCTGTCCGGGACAGACTTGTTTTTCCTTGGGGTGAAGCCAACAATACAAATCATTGAGCAAGGATCCCCGTGCACACTCGCTTGGGGATCCCCAACAATGATGCAGATCATATATCTCACTATGAAGACAATGTCTAATCCGAGATGACGAGGAATGACTTTCGAGAGTTATTGCGTCAACAAACAACGTTGATCGAGGATCAACTATGACAGCTGGAAAAACAACATTGTCGGTTAGAGGATCTCGAAAGATCTGTGAGGGCAGACAATGACAAGAAAGAGCAAGATGTAGTTTGTAACGAGCAAGTAGCCCAGCGTGCTGACACCGAGGTTGTTAGAAACAATAACCCGACCCCCAGCCATCAACAACAGTTCTCAGACGCTTTGATGGTGTATAAGGTCTCGAGGAACTTCAAACCTCCAAGTAATCTGGAGCCATACGATGGGACGACATATCGTCAAGAGCACTTGGACGCCTACACTCAGTCTATGCAGTTCTATGGACACACTCCAGAACTACTATGTCAGGTCTTCCTTTTCTTTCTAAAGAAGGATGCCCTCTGATGGTTCATTACCTTACGGACAAAGGTTATAGGATGGAAAGACCTCACACAACGCTTCTTGTTGCACTACACCACTACCAAGAAGCGGTCGAAGTTGATTGAATTCCTTTCTGAAATTCGCTAGGGAAGTAACAAATCCTTGCGCGAAGACGTCAAGAGATTCAATCATTCCTGCGTAGGCATAAAGAACTTGGATGACAAGATAGCCCTCCATTACGCTATGAACGACCTCCGAACTGATTCAGGTTTCTTCTGTTCGCTAGCCAAAAAGAAGCTAGCTAGTCTGAATGAATTTCACTTGTGTGCTGATAAGTACGTTGAACTGGAAGAGATCACCAAGGCTAAAGAGAGTCTGGAAAAAGGGTGAACCCATTCACCAGAAAAACAATCAGAACTCCAACCAGCCTCGTGATTCCTCTAAGAGTGAATGGTACCGGCCCAAGTATTATGAGTACACTTCTTTGAACACTCCTCGAGAGACGATCTTGAAGGAGGTCCTTCAAATCGAGTTCTGGGATATCGAGAGAACGTCACCCCTGAAAAGGTAGTCCCAAAAGGACCACTCGAAGCATTGCAGGTGGCATAAAAGCTATGGTCATGAGACCAAAGACTATTATCAACTCCGGAATCTAATCGAATCTCTAGTCAAGGAGGGATGCTTGCAAAAATACATCAACGATTTTCAAGGAAATGAGGACCGTGGAAGACGCATGGATCAGAGACGAAGTTGTAGCCTGTGGCGAAGTACGAACCAACGTCAAAGGAGAAGAACTCGGAGTCCTACCAGGAGATCCCAGACACCGCCAAGCCGAGACGCTGAAAACAGGAAAGACCAGAACTAGGATACCTAAGGTGGGGGTAACAGGAAAGACAGGCTTGTCAATACCATTTTAAGAGAATTTGCAGGCAGATGTTTGTCTAACAACTCCTGGAAGAAGGCACTCCGGACAGCAGTCTTGAGTGTGTCTAGCTCTTCGCGAAGATCCCATACCAAAAATAAGGACACACTGCCCATTTCCTTATCTGATAAGGACTATAGCGATATTATCCGAGATCATGACGACCCACTAGTCATATCCGGGATAATATCCAACGTCGATGTCCGTCGTATCTTTGTGGACTAAGGAAGTTCGATGTATATCATGTTCATGGACGCCTTTGAAAGGCTAGAGTTCCCTCTGTCTGTACTCACATTGTATGAAGGCGAATTGATCGGTTTCTCCTGAGAAAAGGTTACCCTAATACGATATTTTAAAACTTTCTTGACCCTGGGTAATGACAGCACGTACACAACTGTCAAGGTGAGATTCTTGGTTGTCGATTGTCTCTCGACTTAAAACATCGTTATGGGTCGTCCTACACTGAACGACATTACCGCTGTAGTCTCTACGGCCCACCAAGCCATGAAATTCCTCAACAAGAATAATGAAGTGGTCACAATCAAGGGTGACTAGATTGCAGCCCGTAAGTGTTATAACGAGAGTTTGAAAATCAGTAGGCTTCCAGGAAAACAAAGGCACGAATATCTAGCCTGGTCCGTGATCAAGTCAACATCCTGATGACCAAGTTAAATGTACGTGAGGAAATCCGAGGTACAAGACCCCAGCCTGAATGAGAGTTGATCCCGCTTTAGCTTGGTAATAAGCCCGATCAAATCACCAAGATAGGTGCAAACCTTGAAGAGCAGGAGAAGATCTAGTTAATAGAGCTCTTGCATAAAAATAAGGATCTTCTCACTTGGACATCCACTGACATGCCTGGGCTCGACCCCACTTTCATCTGCCATCGTTTATCTATTAAACGGGATGCAAAATCGGTCTCTCAGAAGAAAAGGAAAGTTGACCCCGAGAGGCAACAGGTTATTAAGGAGCAAGTCAAGGAATTACTAAATGCCAGCTTCATTAGGGAGATCTCGTATACCATATGGCTCTCAAATATTGTCATAGAAAAAAAGTCAAACGGGAAATGGAGGATGTGTGTGGAGTACACCGACCTGAACAAGGCATGTCCTAAAAATTCATACCCTCTCTCAAACATTGACAAGCTAGTTGACAGCTCCTCTAGTTTCTGGCTACTGTCTTTCACGAACGCTTACTATGGGTACAATCATATTCTAATGTATTCCGGAGACTAAGATAAAACCTCCTTCATCACTGAAATGATGAGTTATTGTTACAAGGTAATGTCTTTCGTGTTAAAAAATGCCAGAGCCACTTACCGGAGAATGATGAACAGAGTATTTGAAGAACAGATGGGGAGAATGCTAGAGGTCTACATTGACGACATGATAGTCAAGACCTCATCGTCAGAGTCACACACCTCAGACCTTGTTCGCTCTTTTGCTTACCGCAAGTACATGGATCGTACCTGTAGTATAGCTAGGAGTCTGATATCATTCCCACGAGGACAATCGTTAAATTCAGTACTAATTATAAACCAATAACTTAAGTATTTCTATTCAAGGAATTATAAATTGGAAAAGTTTGTATTAAGCTATTAAGAAGAACTTAAAAACTATTAAATTGAGTGAGGTAATGATTAGAGAATAGGGTATCCTTTTTCACCTCTTATTTCAATTGTTAACAAACAATCCTTACGAGTAATATAAATGCAATAGTTATGTTAGCTTGGGAATCTGCTTTAGCCGAAAGCCTATGTCTAGGTCAATCAACCCTGGTATTACTTACTTAATCCACTATGTTTCTATGAGGACTAGTGTAAGCTCTACTAATGAATGATTTATTCCCAATTGAATGAAATAGAATATGTGTCAATCATACATATGATCTCAAATCTAAATTTTTATGTCTAAGTTTATTAGATTTGAACAAATCAATTGAAAGTTGATCAAACATTCAAAGCATTAAACACTATATGATTGAACAAAAACCAAGGCATGTATATAACTCAAAGGATTACAAGATTAATCAATATCCATAGGAGGATCCAAAGTACACCCTATAAACAGCCTAGCCAGCCATGACCAATGAAAATAGATCACAAAAGCTCATAGTCATGGATATGGAAAAGAGAAAGGAGAAGAGATGAGAAGAACAAAGCTAAGGGGAATGATCATCCAAGCTTCAATCCTCCACCAAGGTGAAGAGAGACTCCAAACTTAATCATTTCTGCTTCCTTCTGGTCTAAAAATGCTAAACCTGGCCGCAGCTTTCTAAAATAAAACTTAACTCTTTATAAAAATCGATGAAACAATATTTATAGGGCTCAGAAAATAGGGTCATGCCGTGACATTCAACTTCCACGCTGCGGCGCGTTACATGCGTTGCTCTCTGACTTTGGGTACAGGGGAGGCTCACGCTGCGACATTCAAATTCCAAGCCGCGGTGTGACAAGCTGATACTTGCACTTTGATTTCTCTTGCAATTCTGGTCCAAATCTAAAATGATTCACTTAGTTGGAACCTTACCTGCCATAGAGAAATTTCCAATTCAATAATCAGTGCAAATGTATTCAATGTATCTGAGAATCATGATGGAAGACATTGAAATCAAATTATACGAATATATAGCTAAACACTTTCATTCATGCATCAAAACAAGGATTAAGTAGACAATAAAGCACAGATATGGGGCCCAAATAACTACAATATGTGAAGTTATCAGACATTGAGGAAGTATTTACGCAGTTAAGAAAGCATGACATGAGACTTAATCCAGAAAAATGAGCATTCGGGGTCCAAGCTGACAAGTTTTTCGGGTTCATGCTGACTCACCGTGACATTGAGGCAAACCCAGATAAATGCAAAGCGGTGCTCAACATGCATAATCCCTAAAGCGTGAAAGAAGTATAACAGCTAATCAGACGGATTGCGGCTCTCACACGATTCCTAACCAAAGTCGTTTACAAATCCTTCGCACTCTTCAAGTTATTGAAAAATAGGACATAATTCAAGTGGACGCAAGAATATGAAGACACTTTCACATATTTGAAGAACATTCTAGCATCCCCTCCCATTCTTACAAGGCCGGAGTCAGGTGAAACACTTTGCGTGTACCTATCCATCCACGAGGAGGCTGTGAGTTCGGTACTTATCAGAGAAACACTGGAAGGTCAGAAGCTAGTTTATTTTGTGAGTAAGGTGTTGCAAAGCCCCGAACTCCGATATCAAAAGATCGAGAAGGTTGCATTCGTACTCATCATCACGATTAGAAGGCTAAAACAGTACTTCCAATGCTATCCAGTGGTGGTAAGGACAGATCAGCCTATCCGACAGATATTGCACAAGCCAGACTTAGCAGGGAGGATGATCGCCTGGTCCATTGAGATTTTCAAGTTTAGGATTATGTACGAACACAGAGTAGCCATTAAGGCACAAACACTCTCAGATTTCTTGGCCGAACTCACCTCAAACCTTGGTGATACCGAAGAGATATCCTGGACCGTGTTCGTTGATGGGTCCTCAAACCCGAAAGGAAGTGGTGTCGGGGTAATCTTAATGAATTCCGATGGGGTGACTATTGAGAACTCCCTTAGGTTTGAATTCCCCACCTCGAACAACTAGGCAGAGTATGAAGCGTGTATCGCAGAACTGGCAATGGCCAGAGACTTGGGGGCCACAAAGATTCGACTTTGTAGTGACTCCCAGCTCGTGACTTCCCAAATCTGAGGTGATTATCTGGCCAAAGAGCCCCCTACAGAAATACTTGACGAGAGTACGAGAACTCCTCACGAGCTTTCAACTGGTAAAGATGGAGCATATACTCCAGCAGCAAAACTCTAAGGCCGACCTCTTATCCAAGTTAGTCAACACCAAGAGTCCGGGCAACAATCATTCAGTGATCCAGGAGACCCTCTTGCAACCCTCAATTGCTGGCATAGTCATCTTCCAGATTCACGAGTAAGAGCGTACTTAGATCACGCCACTGATGGAATACTTACAGTCTGGTAGCCTCCCCGAGAATCCAAATGAAGCTTCTAAGTTAAAGAAAGTAGCAGTCAGGTATACCATCTGCGATAGACAATTATACCGGCGTGGATTTTTTTTACCCCTTCTCAAATGCCTTGCGCCGAAAAAAGTCGAATATGTCCTGACCGAGATTCACGAAGGAAGTTGTGGACACCATCTAGGAGGTAAGGCTCTAGCGTTGAAGGCACTCAAGGCAGGTTACTATTGGCCCACATTGGAAGCAGACTTTTTTGCACACGTCCAAGTATGCGACAAATGTA
Organism: Ormosia emarginata; assembly: GCA_029884605.1. NCBI lineage: Eukaryota > Viridiplantae > Streptophyta > Magnoliopsida > Fabales > Fabaceae > Ormosia > Ormosia emarginata. Next base: position 61,423,254 of record JAQQTP010000089.1, on the reverse strand, counting down.
AATGGCACTCTGACCACTATTATGCCCGCCAGAGGAACTATCCACGAGATCCATATCCTGACCATTCTATCAATGGGGTATGAATATCTTGGGTCCATTCCCTCAAGCATTCGGGCAGTTGAAGTTTTTGGTAGTGGTCATGGACTACTTCACCAAGTGGATCGAGGCGGAGCCCCTAGTCACCATCATTTCAGCTCGAATTCAGAAATTCACTTGGCGTCATATCATCACTAGGTTCGAAGTCCTTGAATCCATTGTTACGGACAACAGGATACAGTTCAAAGACAAGGGATTCAAAGAGTTACTTGTCATACTGAAAATAAAATATCATTGCAGTGCCGTGGAAAACCCCCGTACAACCGGGCAAGTTAAAGTCCCTGAATCCATTGTTACAGACAACGGGACACAATTTAAAGACAAAGGAATTCGAAGAGTTACTTGTTGGGCTGAAAATAAAACATTATTGCAGTGTCGTGGAAAACTCCCATACAAACAGGTAAACTGAAGCAGCAAACCATATTATCGTTAAGGGGTTAAAGAGAGGACTAGACGAAGCAAAAGGAAATTGGGTCGAGCAGTTCAACGACGTCCTGTGGGCCTACCGAACTACTCCTCACTCCATAATGGGTGAAACTCCGTTCAAGCTAGCCTATAAATGTGAAGCAATGATCCCAGTGAAGATAGGAGAACCGAGCTAGCGTCTTCAGAACTACTCACCTGATAACAATCCCAGACTGATCAGGGAAGACTTAGATCTACTTGAAGAAAGAAGGTACGTCGCACATATACGCGATGCCGCAATCAAGTAGAGAACGACAACCCGGTACAACTTGAAGGTTATCCCTAGGAGGTTCTAACCAGGCAAGCTAGTACTCCTCAAGGTTGATATCAGCGGAAGGAATGTCTCATAGGAAAAACTAGCTCCTAACTGGGAAAACCCTTATCACATTGTGATCAGCACCAGCAAATGAGCTTACATGCTGGAGACGCTAACAGGCAAGCCAGTAAACAACTACTGGAATGCAGACAAACTTAGAAAGTACTATAGCTAAGCACCTTCTAAGGCTTAGTCTTCTAGTTTACTTCATGTTTGATCTACCCCGATTGTTATAGGAGCACATTGTATGGACCTTAGTCCTTTTATCTACTCAATAAACAAGTATTACAGATTTAATACATTTTCTATGACATCCCAAGATGTCATGGTACCAACCGTGAGTTGTCTTGTGCTAAATAGGTCGTGCAATAGAAAAATTTTGTCTTGGAAAAATTCTCGTACTAAACCATAAGCACGAAAGACCCCGACAAAGACTAGTCCTTTAAACCAAAGTCACGTGACATCTTAAATACCAGAGCAAATGGTAATGGATCCCAGACAAGATTTCTTACCTTAGGCACGGTTCTCAAATGCCAATCCACTTTGAACATCGGATCTTAAGCCAAGGTTTCTAATTTCTTATCATGCTAAGTCCTAAAGGGAACCCTAAGCGCTCAACGATAATGGGCGTTGGACCCGAACCACGATTTTCCTCATCAATTAAAATTCCTAAGTCTACAACAGCTGTTTTGAACAACATGAAGATCATTGGACCCCAAAATAGGAGAAAGAAAAAAAATTAATTAAAGCCCCAAAAATCAAGGTAATGTTCATACAACAGCAATAACCCCGCGCAAAGGGCAAGAAAAAGACGAGTTGCTCACGCCACAGTGGGATCTTGACCACAGGTTCCGACAGACGAATCCCCAACATTTGAACTTGAAGAAGTAGCGTAAGGAGCCACAAGGCACCCCTCTCGGACCACCTTCCCAAAGTCGAGTGCGTCTAAAGCCAAAGCAACCTCAGGATTGAAGAGTTGAATCTGGTTAATGACATTGCGGAATTGCTCTTCCTTTATCATAGTGCAAACAGTGATGAGCTGATTGACATCGGCCTGCAAATAAGTAGCCTTATTTTCAAACTGCTGGGACTTGGCACGAAAATTGTCATTTTCAGCCCAGAGTCCGGCCACTTGCTTCTAGTACTCCGCCAGGCTAGCCTCTCATATTTTCTCGACATCGTTCAAAGACGTCACTTCAATCTCCAGATCTCGGATCTGAGATGCGGTCTCGTTCTTAGCCTTAACAGCTTCCTCCATGGCCTTGAGAGCTTTGTTCTCACTCCACTCGGCCGCCACCAGCTTATCCGTCATTTGTTGACCGTGTTCTTCAAGGGCTTGCTCTAAAAAATGATCCTTGATAGAAATACGGATTCTCATATTTTTGAAGGACAACAAAGCCTCCCTTGTGCTACGTCAGACGAAGTAATCTCCAACCTTTTCATCCAAAATGTGGAAGTCAATAAACTCCCTGGGATCTGACTCCTCGTAGAACAACTCTATTGGCCCGGAAGATTCTCTGGCCACTACTCTTTTACCTCAGTCGCCTAACTGACCTCTTTCTGTTGCCTTCTTCTTGCGTCTCTGAAGTGGTTGGGGAGAAACTTCCACGTTAACAGGCTCTACTTCTGCGGGAGGTACCTCGGCTGCCTGGATCACAGAGCCGAAGCGACCTCCACTGGGGGATCCAACGGAGCGTTGGCTTTCCTTGCCCTCAAGGCCTCCAAGATCGCCAAAGACTCCCTATCTTTCATCTTGACCAAACTTTCTGCACAATAAACAAAGCAATCAGAAACAATCATGATGCAACATAAAAAGAAGAAACATAAATAAGCATGGATAATGGCCAACACTACCTAGCATGGCCCAGAGCTCATCATCATCCGGGGTGTCTAATATATCTTTAGGTCAGATTTTGCCTATCTCATTAACCCACATTTCGAAGAAGTTGACATACTCAATCACTCCGCCATTCAGTTGAGCTATTTCTTTTTCAAACGATCGAGTGAGGATGCTCCATGCCGTCGGTTTCTAATATAGGTTGAACGTCGGTTCCCCATCACTTTCCAACCAAAAAGGATGAGTACTGCCATTCGCCATCAACTTAAAAAACTTTTCCTTGAAGCCCTTGTAACTTTCTAAGTATGGAAAAAAGACGGCCCTTCCTTGCCGTGATTGGACTGACAGCTAGGATTGCTGACAAGTGCAGGCACCATGAACATAGTACCATGTATGAAAATATAAAAATGCCCCTTTTGAGCATTGCAACCCCATCAACCGGCATATTCTTTCGAAGGCCATGATATTTATCCAACCATTAAGATGGATCTGACTGGGGGCAGCGTGATGAGTCTGGAGGATGGAAATGTGGAAGTCATTGAAGGGGAGTCGAATTTTGAACCTTGTAAAGAAGTCCTCGTACAGAAACAAGAAGTGTTCCCTCGCTTCTCGGGTCGAACACACCTGCTCCCTCTCCGGGGACATAATCAGGAACTCGTCATCCCTTTCACCTTCCTCGGTAAACTCCAAATAATCCTCCAGCTTATTCAACTCTGCCCCAGACTCATAGCGGGATATCCTATCAAAGACATTGTCTGCAACCCACGTGTAGGGCAACTCCGGGCCCCGACGAGTATGAATCGCCTCCTCTTCGGCCTGTTGATTCTCCTGCTCTTGAATTTTTGAAATCGAGGCAGGTGCTTCGACTCTTGGCACTCTCTTTCTAGCCATTTAATTTCCTGGAAGGCACACAGAAGACTAGGGTCAAAACCAGTTAAGTTCGAAGACACACATGGCAATGGGCGAACAAAGACAACTGAAAGCACCCGCACAATGGCTCTGCACCCACCAAGCCAAAAAGTCTCAGAAGGACACCTCCACCGTACGTAGTGCGATGGAGGAGGTGCTCTATAGGGCAATGCCGTTGGAAGGAGGGAAAACAGTATTCCCACCCTCGTTCACTGGAAAGAAAGAGAAATGCACTCCATCAAAAGAGTGCGCAACCTCTTACGCAACAAGAATAAACAAAAAATGAAGTCAGGGGGAAGGGAAATACCTTGAAGAAAATGAAGAATTCAGGTCTTCGAATCTCCAAAAATGTTTAAATCACCTTTTGTCGCTGTAAAGCTTGTCAGAAATCTCCTCAGACCACCAGTTTTCAACAAAGGAATAGCGAAACAAAAAAAGAAAAGGACAAAACCTTATTTATAAAGGCTATATAGTTAAGGGGTAATTTTGTCCGAGCAGTTCAAATTTGAAAAAATATTCATTATGGCATGTAAAGTACTATGCACGTCCACTCAACACAAGCGCGCCACGTGGCCCACGTACCTGTCATAGCAGTTGAGGGAACGGTTACCCAACATACTAAGAGACACGCAACCTCAGTGTCTAAGAGTTCAAAAAACTTATCCAAACTCCGGAAGATTGACCACCCAGGAAAAGTTCCCCTAAGGTACAAAGACCCTAAATCTAAGTATTTAAACTTGACACTTCGCTGGTCTTAATTAAGTACCAAGCTGGGGGTAACTTAACATATCACGTCGTCAAGGTGAGCGTTGGACTCACTCCGGTATAATATAAATTCTACGTTTTACAGAAGAAAGAAAAATAGAAGACAAAAAATTCAAAGTAAAGGAAAAATTTTGTTAGTTATTCTCATTCTATACATCGTCGTACATAAAAAAGATGGAAGTAGAAACATTTGAGACATGAGTTTTATAAAGAAAGAGCAGCTCGGAGAAAGATGTGAACACCACTGCCACCGGCATCCTCGATCATGTCACATCCATATTTCCTCCGAAACCAACACCAGTCTCCTCCCTGTGAAGCGGCTTCTTGAAAAAGTGGATTGACTTTGCAACCCAGAACAGAGCACTGCTACTAAATGCTAGGGCTCCGCCAAATCCTTCTTCCCTGCCTCCTTCATATTGACAATAAAGGCCGGCGTGTGTTCTCTAATTCGTTGGACGAGACATAGTTTTTCATGAAGATATCATTTCACCGGAACTCTTACTAGTTTCATGATTACCCTAAGCTGCTTCAAATCATAAAGTAGTCCCAATAGTTTCCTTTGTATATCCAAATGCTCTTAAAGTATTTGCAGGGAAGGAGAATGACTTTGGGCTCTATTTCTCCAATTGCCTCCGTCCAATATGACAGATATCACAAATCTCTCCAACGACAGAGCGCAGGTCTGATACACCCTCGTACACTAGGAGAGTGAGATATTTGTCGTTAATACGCTGAGAAAGAGATATATCTAGTAGAAGAACTGTTTACAAAGATCAAGATAAATTTTCAAAAACTTGTGGAAGAACAAGAAGAAAGTCTCAATGAAATCCAGGAATACGCAGAGAAGGGAGAAGAAACCATTCTGAGAAAATGTCACTTCGAGATAGAAATACAGAAGGGAATGCCAACTTCAAACGCAAACATTCCCTATTTATAAAAGGAATGAGGCATTCTGATTGGTTCCTAGGAAGGATAATCTATCAAACTATAAAATTTGCATTTAATGATCTCCCTTTCTTATTGGTTACGAGAGCAACAGATGGTTGGGAAATAGCATGAAGCTGACATCCTCCATTAAAGGATCTTTAATTCTCAAGGTCAAACCAACAGTTTCCAAGGAGCCAAAGTTACAAAGGACGTTACCAAAGAAGGAAGACCTCGTGAATCACCCACGAGGGCAACCAGAATTAAATCTTGGATAAAGGAATGAAAATGCTGGTAAGGACCCATCGCGGTTTCCGACTATATTTTATGCTCGACCCCGGCATCAGTACGAGACCGAGAAACTTGGCATCAAAGCCAGGGCGTAGTCTACCACGTGCCCGGTGACCCAAATGAAACTTACCTTGACACTCAGGCTGCGTTTAAGTGTCAAGCTGTGGGTAATTGTTCTGGACCGTGATTTGGGATCTCATCCAATAGGGTCAACCCGACACGTGTACCATCAGACCCCGCATTAAACACCCCTACCAAGGCTTTACGACCTTAGACTACGACATTTGATTATATCGATCGCTGGATCTACACAGATACACATAGCTACCAATCATGATCTTATGAGATTATGAGATTCATAATTGCCTCTAACAGTAGATAGTCACCATATCTATGTTTCTACATTATAGAGATGCTCTCCAATAATAAACGGAAGACAATCCTCGACAGTATACTAATTCTAAATACCTGCATTCAATATTGATTATGATTCCTATCACGCTCTATAAATACTAAGCCAAGTTAACCTAATCAGGTATCTGTTATCTAATTGCATAAACCCTACTTGTGGACTGCCTGACTTGAGCGTTGGAGTCCCTTTGCAGGTACTCACCCCCTGATTCAATACGCTTGGAAGTAGCTGTGCAAGGAAGAGTTCACCATATACATGCCTTTCTCAGATACCCTCTAAATCCACTTCAGAACACACACTTACATACATCACTAGGTCGTTTGATGGCTGGTTCATTAGGCAACTTGATCAGGCCTCAAGTCTAGTAGCTTGACTTTTGCTCTAGTAGCTTGACTTTTGCGGAAAATAAAGAATTTTTTAGTCTTAAAGATTGGTATGATTTTTATATCACACTAGTACATCCCACCCGTAAATTTTACGGGATATTTTTATTTATTTTTTATTTCATATTTATATTTTTTATAACAAAATCTTAATTTAATATTTATGTGTATTCTTCATTTCATGTATTAAATAATTTTATTTAATAAAAAATATAATTATTTATTATAATAATAATAATAATAATTAAATTATATATATTTATATGAAAATTTAATATTTATTAAACAAACTAAATGACTAAAAGAGCTAGCATCTAAAGAAATTAGAAAAATTTAAAATTCAAATGTGAAAAAAGATAGTAAAGAAAGCTTATATCTAATACTCTTTCAATATCTACTAAGAAAAAAAAATGCTCTCTAAGTAAAAAATTAAAAGAGAAAAAAAATGTGTTGATTCTCATTGCCAATATTTGTTCTCTTTCTTAGCAAGAGTACACTCTCATTCTCGTTTTATATTCTTTCACATCCAAATATGATTAAAAGATATAGAATTCAAAACCCTTAAAAAACTTCAAGAATAATAGAGTTGATGAATTAATTGAAAGTTCTCGTTAATAAGGTTATACTTTAAAAGTTTTTCTTATTCATCATTGTTCTTGAAAGGAAAACAAGAGAGAAAGAAAGTTATATAAAGAGAAAGAAGGTGACTACTTAACAAAGAGATATATTCATATAAAGAAAGAGGAGTAAGTACTACTTAAAATCGTATTAATTAGATAAGTCATATCTCATATAAGAAGTTTGTGCTAGTAGTAATATGTGTTTTAAAAAAAAAACAAAAAACTTCACACATTAAATTTAAGCGAGAAAAATTAACAGTGAAAACTCTAAGTAAAAATTAGTTAATTAATTTCATATTCAAAATGTATGAAAAAACCTCATGAGATTAAAAAAAAAAGTAAATTAGAGGATTGTAGTAATTTTTTTATAAATAAATAATATAATTAATTTTAAATTAATATAAATTATAAAATTGATTTAAATTTAATTTTATATTCATCTAAATGGAAAGAATTTTTTTCTCAATAGAAGAAAACTTAAGAAGATAAAGAAAGATTTAAATAAAAAATACATAAACAGAATAAAAAAAGAATTAAAAAGTTAAATTAAAAATAACTTTAAGAGAAGCCACGTCCTCCATTAAAAATTTACAAATTATTGACATCATACATATGCCACATCCATCTATCACGTTAGTGCATGACGTTATCAAAACTAAAAAAAAAAAAAAGAGAGAGAGAGAGAAGTTTATGGATAGAGTTGCGAGAGTCGAGACCGGAGAGCAGCATTGGCCGACTGGGTAAAAATTGCGGGAGAGAGAAAAGCTTTTGAGCGGGAAATTTTTTTGGTGATTTCTACTGTAACCACGAACTTGCAAGGGTTTTTGAAAAGTTATGGTACTCTTCCTAGTTGGCCCAATAGGATGAGACCAATATGCATCTATTATCCAACTAATCATCTAAGTTGTCTAAGTATAAATTTTATTTATTTAATCCTATTACATTTTTCTTTTATAAAATAACCCCAACAGTTTCTTTTATAAATTTTAAAAAATTAACTCAACTAAGAAAAAAAAAATATTCATGGTTAAGTCATCGAACTAAACTACAGTAAAGCATCTTTATCTTCCTTCATTGAAATTGGTGCATCGTCCCAAGCAAGGTTACTCAACTAAAGAGGTACAACAGTGATGGACCATTGTTATCCCCACGAGCTATGGCATCCCCAATCAAGGGAGTTGCTCGTCCTATTTCACCAAGTAAACTTTAGGCATCTGTGGCATCATCGTTGTCAAGGGGGATTTCTAGTCCAACTCAGGAGAGAAGTGCGGTAGACAGTTGTGGTTGCGGTCGCCACTGTATCCAAAATCGGAGAGTTCCTTGATTATCGGAGACTTAAAACAAACTGAGTCAGACAGCGGCAAGTTAGGATTTGGCGATAGTACTTGTTCCATCCTTTACTCGAAGGGAGGTCATCGGAGAATCTCAAGTCGGTCGTCCGACAGTTACCCGAAGAAGACAGGGTGGAATACCTGTCAAGACACTCCATCCGATCAATCTTGGAGTTAAGACAATGATAAATATATAGGTAGAGAAAAATAAACATGTCTGACCTAAGTTGTCAGGCCGGTTTATATAGAGATCTTGATGATTGACTCTCTGAATAACTTTCATTCAAGCAATTTAGGATTCTGAATGTTATGTATAGTCATTATAGCGCAATGTCGTTATGTCTGGTGATTATGACGCAAGACGTTATGTTTGATTATTATGGCGCGAGATATTATGTCTGGTCATTATGACGCGAAACTGTTATGTATGTTGGTGAGTCATATTACGCACGTATTTGTCGAGCCGTTACCTATTCGGGTATAGGCCGATAAGACCTTGCATAAATAGTTATAGCTTATGGTTGGATGTTAATTGGATCAAGACATTCCACAGCTCCCAACTTGATTATCTGTGAAGATAGACCGAACTTATGAGTGACTGTATGTCAATTGGGACAAGACGATCTACTACCATTGCGTGATTGAAGATTGAAGAAGTGCGAGAATCAAAGAGGAATTGAGATTTAAGCGAAAGAAAGAGAAAGAGAAAAAAGGAGTTAATTTTTTATTTTAATATTTTCAATAAAACAGGGTTGAGCCGTTGAGGTTAAGTTTCAATAGGACATGGTTAATTTTTTAAAATTTATGGAGGAAACTTTTGGGGTCGTTCTGGAAAAAATATATATATAATAGGGACTAAATAAATAAAATTTATACTTAGACAATTTGGATGATGTGTTGGACATTATATGTATAGTGGTCTTGTACAAGTATTGGTTGGACCAATTAGAAAGGATACCAAAATCCTTCTAAGTTTTAAGTACTAGAGAAATCACCAATTTTTTTTGCAAATTTAGGTTAGAAAGTGACACGTAACAATTTAAGTAGTCGAATTTGTAATTTATATAGAGTAGGACTGGATAAACTAAAAATTGAGAGAGAGAAAAGCTTTTGAGAATTTAAGTTAGAAATTGTGTCACATGTAATTAACGTAATCCACTTAGTAATAGATATTTTAGGGTCTTAAAAGGTTGGTATGATTTTTATATCACATGTAGTAGACAGGCCTTGTTAGTACATTACATTGCAGTCTTGCCCTCCCCCAAAATATGCATTTTTTGTCTCAGCCATTGCCTGATTTTATGCTTTCACTTTATTACCTAACTAATGACACCAGAACTTGTAAGACCTTAGCCTCTAAGTAATCACTTTTTCACCTACATGGTAGAATAGCTTTTTAAATGATGTTTTGGGGGAGCCCAATAGAACATTGATTAAGAATAGGAAAAAGGGAAGAAAAGGATAGTAAAAAAGCTCTATAGCTCAAGAAAGTTTCTTCAATTTTGACAGGAAATAGGGCAGGGTGAGAATCATATGTAAATGAGTAGGGAGATTTTTTGTTTTGGATTCCCGATTAAGCCATATCAAAACTAACATCTTTATAACTAAAATCTGTCTATCGAGGGCATTTTTTTTACTGCTGTATTATTAATACTCTCTTAATTTCAGCATTTGTATAACTTATTACGTAAAAATGTTTTGAAAATTAAAAATTGACACCAGAATGAGTTTGAAACAAGAGTGGCATGCAAGAATGAGTTTGGAACAAGGAACTAAGATGACTTATTCTGAATTTGTTTTCCTCAATCAAAGCCAAGGACGAGCAAGTATAACTCATATTCAAAGTCAAAAATATAAAATCTTTCATCTCACAAAGGGCTGTTCTATTACAATTGCCAGCAAAATTCTCTCAACAGCCAATACATTGACACTCATTTTTGTAGCAGAAAATTAAGAAGTCTTTTTCTCTGAAGCTTGTGTCACTAGAATTTGCAACTATGATAGTGACACACAAATTCAAGTGACCACATAAAGGGGGCCATAGCTCTGCCCAGCATGAGGGCTGTTTTGTTGGTGGAGAGACATATAGGGTATCTCACTCTCCTCTCTCTTTGTGGGTTTGAACAGACTTGTTAGAGGCCCAGACGTTGGACGCCAGTGCTTCCCATCAGGACCTTTGCTGCAGTTATATATTGGACCAGAAACATGGCCCTGCCTTTTCCCTGAAACCTTTGATTGAGAATTGTTGGTGTGTTCTTCTCTAAGCTTGTTTTTCTTGTCAGCTTTCCACCATGAAATCAGAGAACTTTTCCATGACTTCTTTCCCTTTTTCTCTTTCTCCGATCCTGCTTTCCCAGATTCTTCCGGGTGCACTGACGAACTCTTCAGTTTTGCTTCCTTTCCATGTTGCTTTGCTTCCTCCAAGAACTAGTCAAAGGAAAAAAAAAAAAGGAAAAAAAGACAACATACATGATCAAAATATAAATGAAAACCATCTAAATAATACATCTAAGTGCAGAATTCTTGAGCTGCTTCTATCAATTGGAGCATATTTGTTGAAATCTTTCAATATGCAAAAATCACATAAGCACATACTTTAACATACAAACTCTATTAACAATTTCATCAAGTGCAGTATCTGTGTTGAAAACCAACAATCAAACATTTAGTACCAGGGAAAAGTCCTCCTGCAGATCAAATCCATAGTCATCATAATGGCTTGCCTCATATTTTGGATGCACTGGAGATTTCTTCATCATTATCAACAAAAACCAAAAACTTGAGCAGAACAGAAGTGCCAAGCAAAAGGACCCCGAGAGAAAGAGAAGAAAAAGAAAAGCTTGATGGTTCCCAAGAATTATCCAAGTTGGCTATAAAACTCTTCCTTGGGTGTGATGCTCCACCTACACCAAAGAATTATATCTAATTGTAAAAAAACCTTCAAATGGAAAATAATAGCTTCTAACCTTTACAATAAATTAATTCACATGGGGTTAGAATTTACTAGCATGGGTCACAAAAGGCAAAGTTCAACAACTCCTCATAAGGATATCACACTCACAGGGCCAGTTATGGAGACAGAAACTCTGGTGGATGAAATGGCATTGCAGTTTTAGGCTTTTCATTCACATTTTCTTATCAAGGAAGAATTGGCGTGAAATGGAAGGTGCATTAATATAGGAATGGATTACCTTATATAACATAGTACATCAAATCCAGACTTAGCACCAGACAAAACTTCTAGGCTAATAATGCCAATAAGAAAATGGTATGACAACCGAATGAAATCTACTCAGATCCTATAGAACTTACCTCTCAAGGTAGAATTGGGAGTTTATGAACAAATTGGAGAAAAGGTTTAGTTTTTGAAAGCAACCAAACATCCTAATATCCTTAACAAGAGGTGGGGAAACATCATTATTATATAACAATTTCTTTTCTCTCCTGGGACCATATTTAACAACTCTACTTCACTTTACCGTCGCTTTTTTAATGAAAAAAAAAAACTTTTCCTTAAGTAATTCTTTCTAGTCATCTAGAACTAATACAAGCAAACAAACAGAAAATAGTGATATTTTTTTTTAAAAAAAGAAGAGAAATAAATAAAAAAAACAAATAAAAGTAGTGGAATCAAACGGGAATTTAGCCTTGATGTATATTAATTTAGGTGTTTGGGTTTTAAAAAGAAAAAATATTACATAAAAAATATATGAATTACCAACAATGTATCAACACAAAAGTCTTAAGTAGATTAGTCCTTCATTTATGAGTAATGGAGGGAACCTCCCATCTCCTGAACTCTTATCTTAAAAAAAAAAAAGTGAAGACTTTGAAATTAGAAAGATTCTAAAGATTTGGTCTCACAGCAGAAACACTATATACTCCTAACAAATCTTTTTATATCTTCCTAATTTAATAAAATCATTTAAATTAATATCTTGAAAATATATTCAATAAAAATAGAACCATTTAGTTTAATTTCTTAAAAACTTAAAAAGCATTTAATAATTTTTTTCAGAAATTAAAAAAGGCTATATGGAATTTTTCTTCTCATAGTACTTTCCTTTTTTTTCTCTCACTTTGATATCGGGATCGGTGAATATGCTTGATGCATGGCTGCGTCAATTACGCCGCATGTTTTGGAGGGTAGGAGGCTTTCACTTTGCCTGAACTGAACTCTCAAGTTAGGAGGGTGGGATTAGGGGAGGAAAATGTTAATTTCACTATCTTTTTATTATATATATATATTTATGGTTGTGATTAAATAAGAGAAAGTGAAGGGAAGAAAGTAATATAATCAATGATATGGGAAGTAGTGTGAAAAGTGATATAAAAAAAATTGTGGTAAGAAAATCAAAGTTGATTAAGGAATGTAGACTTGTATCATTTAGTTTTGGGTTCATTCATGCACCAAAAAAAAAAATTATAATAACAAGTATTGGGTATTTATAAGAAGATCCTTTGATTTATTTACACACTAGTCCTGTAATAAAAAAATATTTTATTCCTCTACAATATTCTCTCTCCTCTTTGTCGGTGGACAGCTTTGGCGAGAACTCCGACCAGCTAACCGCACTAACCAACAGCACCACCCCTCTGTAACTCACCACAGCCAAGATGCTTCAATATTGACGTCGCATCGCTTGATTGCCACCCAAATCTGCCATGGCAGCCAATCCTCGCACGCATCAGATTCATGCCATGGCTGAAGAACCAAGCTTGGCAAACCTCACGCACAGTGACAAACCCATGTGTTGAGGAGTGGGGACACATGCCTCCACTCTATCTTGAAACTTTTTTTTGACTCTACATATGTATATCCGTATATGTATTTTTTATTCTTTTATATGTGTAATTTTTGTCCTCATATGCAGATAAATTAATAATTTTATAGTGATAAAAATTAAAACTTATATAATATTATTTTTCATTTTTCAATAGCACTCACATGGTTTGGTACTTGAGTGTATATAATATTATTTTTCATTTTTTAACAGCACTCACATGACTTTGGTATTAATATACTCAGAGTAAAAAATTCTCTTTCTCTCACATTTCTTTATCTTTGCAGACTAGCAGTGGCAAAGGACATTATCTACTCAGACTCACTCATGTCTGCTTCAACCATAAAGACGTTTGCCCCCATTGCCTAAAATTCCGGGGTCTGTCACTACTCACACACTAGATCTGCGACAATCATCAACCTATCACCCTCCTCCTCTTGCTGCGTCCCAATCGGTCTCACTTCATCTCTTTGTCCCTCTCGCGATCTCAGTCCTTTTTCCCCACTCCCTCGATTTCGATCCTTTCTCTACCAAGTATGGTAGTACATCGCCACCCTAACACTGTTGCTCTTGATTTTAATCGTTGTTTTCCTTTTTTTTCTTTCATTTTCATTTTGTTGATAGTGCTTTTTGCGTGATTTAGGGTTCAAAATGAAAGCCAAGAGCAATGTGAAGATCGAAGAGCTATTATCAGAATTATTAGAGATCTTAGGGGTCTTGTTTCTTCCCTTATCTTCTTCGCTTCACACTGCCACACCAAATTTGAAGGTGGACGATCCGTCGCACAAAGACCATGCTCTGGTGCGATGGTGGGTTTAAAGGGTGGTGGCCGGAGGTGGGTTTGTGGCGTGGTGGGATGGAGGTGGCGTCGCCCTAGCGGATTGGTCTTGGCCTTCACCGGTGGAGATGCAGGTGCTTCTTTGGAGGACCAAGCTGCAATTCTTCCGTTCTTCTGGTTACTTGCTACTTAGGTTGTAGATATTTAATCTCAACCCTTCATCTAAATCTAAATTTTCATTAATCCAACAGTTTACATTCTGAGGTCCATCGATGGACCCAAACCCAAAGGGTCCATCTTATAAATGGATTTATGGAATATATCAATTTTAAGTTTTAAGTTTGATGTTTTTTGCCATTTGATTTTCTCAAATAAAGTTTATTTTATTTAAAAAAATTAAAAATTACATTTTTTTTATTTTTTTTAGTTTCTAAGAATATCCACACATAATATATGAAAGACTAATATCTTAAAATACGGTGAAACACCTAAGCAGAAATCTCTTTCAATGATATTATTTTTATATACATGAATCTTGAAATTGAGTTCAAGATCACATACTAAAGAGACTCAAGCCCTTTTCATTTAAATAAACACATATTTGGTAAAAATAAATACAAGTTTTTTTAGTATGCAATATCTGGAACAAAAAGGTTGCCCTAATCCTTCATAGACATGATGTTAATTTTATAATTTAATTCTTATTGTGTGAAAAAGGTTAAATTTCTGTGACTAGGTGAGGCATGGAAAAGAATCAAATTAGATCCACTAAAAAATTTTACATAACTTAAAATCTCTTGTTGCATTAAAAAAAATAAAGGTGTAAATTTGTTTTAATTTCTAATTTTAAGAAAAATATATAATAGTTTTATTAAAATTGGCCAAAACCAGAAATTAAAAATACAAAGACCATACATTAGAAGCACTGCAAATTATAGAATTATCCATAAAAACTAGGCATATTCTATTTTTAAGTTTTCCCTTTTCTATACGCAAATTTCTTTAATGGCAGCTAAAAATTACTGCAAATTATGTTTATGGATTTTTTATTTTTTTTGGGGGGTGCATACGATTATGGTTTAATCAGATATAATTTACTCATTCTAAAATGTAGAATGTAGGCCATACCTAAGCGGCATATGCAATGTGTTTACCAACCAATACTACAAGAAGACAAAACTCAATTCAAACAGATTTAGACGAACATCACAAGTATCAAGCATGTAACTTCTTAGCATTACTACCAAGAAGCTGGCAACATAGACACAAAGGAGTAAAATCAGACCAGATATAACGCAGCCTCCATGTCCATCATTTCCCTATACGAGTCCAGTAAGACATGATAAAACCTAAGCAGAATTATATAGAACCAGTTCCAGGAGAACCGTTTATGAACCCTTACACCTACAGAGATTTTGTTGCCTATCATCACAGCTGAAGCAACGGTAACGCCATTACAACCCCAAAGATGGAGAAGAGTAATAACATCATCCATGTTGGAAATGGATGCTTCTTGTTTTTTCTCACGTCCTTCAAACCATCTACTCTTTTCATGTCTTCTCTTGTAGAATCTAAATTCTTTTCCAAAACAGGCCTTGAGCTTTTGTCATGAGACGCCTCTGATGACATAGGCTCAGAAGCAACTTGCTCAGAAAGTTGCTGCTGGTTGTACTTTTCCACATACTCGGGGAATATTTTCCTGAATGTTGCACTGTATGGAAAATTATCAGAACAGGAATTAATTGTGAAACACAAATTACAGAGACCTTGCTCACTTCTATCATGAATACTTGAATAGCTCGTCCAATATACTTACTTCTTAAAATTGAAAGAAAGGGAAGATTTTGCTAGACGCTGCTTCTCAGCGGTGGTGGTGTTTACACTGCCAGTGGTTGGACTGTTGTCCATCTGCAAAAGTGAAGTCCATCAGATATCAAAAGCTCTAAAAAAAAAAACACTGCATACATGATACATGGTGAAGTATCAACTACATACAAGCACAACTAAGTTACATAGGGTATTAAATTGACTCTATTAACAAGCACTATCTACACCTACCACTTGGGAGTCAACCAACCACAGAAAGTTGGAAAAGTACATTCGCAAGCTACTAATAATACCTGGCTTTCATTATGCTAAAATATATACAACAAATAAAGACAAAAGTAAGATCGGCCACTTGAGCTTTGGGTCAGTAGTAGACTGAAAACACACCAAAGGTGAGGGACACAGGTTTAATTCCCCTCCCACCCCACCACCCACCCGAAAACAAAAAGACAAGTGAAATGTAATATCTTCTGAGCAGAGAACAGCCACAGGAGATGGACAATACTAGAATTTAATTAGAACATAAAGAAACCACAACATACTCACCAT
The DNA here is from genome assembly GCA_029884605.1 of Ormosia emarginata. Lineage (NCBI taxonomy): Eukaryota > Viridiplantae > Streptophyta > Magnoliopsida > Fabales > Fabaceae > Ormosia > Ormosia emarginata. Next base: position 61,406,967 of record JAQQTP010000089.1, on the reverse strand, counting down.
GAATGAAAGAAGCCCCGTAAGTATGCTGCATTCATAAATTGGAAATATCAGTATAAAGCTATGAAGTAATAATCTAAATCTACTGTTTCTCTCAGATGCCAATTACTTGTGCAAAAGCATATAACCACATTTCAAAAGTCAAAGAATAATGGTATGTTTGGATTGATAACTCATCCATGAAATTTTCACCCCCATCTTTAACCCCATACCAAACTCACCCTAAATAAAAAACAAACCAGACTAAAGCACATAAAAGAACTTCATAACTTTAATCAATCTGACCTTGATACAGACCACATAGGATTCCAACTTTCTGGATGAACTGCAGAAGCAGCAAAACCCACAAAAATATTAAATTGTAATAATATGGGTAACTCATGATACTAATTGTTTTGTGCTTCAACACATGAAAGAACTTACAATCACTCATAGACAAACAGATCTTTTTCTGCGTCATGAACCGTCCATTAGGTGTAATCATGCTACATTATAGAAAGTATGCACTTAGTCAATATTACAATAGACCAGATAATTGAAAATTAAAATGATCAAGCATACTGCAGCAAGAAGGATCACCTAATTCCAGGAGGTTTATATGGATATTCAGGAGGAAACTTGATTTTTCCATAGTAATATCCACCTAAAAATAGGACAAACAAAACATAAATACTATAGAAATTGAGATAGGAATACATAAATTTGGACATTTCAAAATGACAAAGAACAGTAGGACCGAAAAAGTGAAATGTCAATATACAACAATAATAAAAAATTGCTAAATTAACAAACCTGCAAAAGGTGTTCCTTCGCTTCCCTCCAACACATAATCTGAGAGTTAACAGAGAATAAGATCAGTATCAACCACTCCCTAACAAACAAATTACAATGAAGTAGCTGACATCACAAAACATAATCTTTTCCTTTCTTGCTGACAATATAGTGGTATTGGGGAGGGTGAACCTTGGAGCAAAGGTAAGGTTTTAGGGTTGCTGCCTGGTGACCAGTTCGTCACAGGTTCTAATACATTGATAAAAACATATATCAAAGGTTCAACATAATCCCTTCTTCTTTTTGGCCATTAGAGTTCAACATAAATTAATATAAGAAATGTAAGAGTGTAAAACAAACTTACGCCACTCAAGAATATCATTTGGTGAAGGACGAGCCACAACATGGGAAACTGGCTCCTGCAAATTCAAAGTTAAAATTACGCATTATCCAACTGAATTATTCTCTAAATACCATCATTTATTTACCTTTTTTTCAAAAAAGTAAATGTCATGTCAATTTATTGATACAGGCCCAAACAATCCACTAAGTAAATTATACAATGCAGACAAATGGAGCATGCAAAAATTAATCAGAAACTGCAGACACATTATATAAACAGCGGAAATGCAAAATATAGAGGATTATGTGTTCCCCGTCTCTCAAGCTCTAAAAGTTTTATCAGCTATAACATCAAATTACCAATTTGAAACACATGCACAAATACATAGACAAATAGAGAGGAAGTGGAGAACCAATGAAACCACATAACAAGCATAATTATATGGCTGTAATTCAACAGAATAAGTAACCATACAAACTGTGAATAAAAATAAATAGTGAAGCACAATTTTAGAAAATAAAAGATGCCTTACTTTACAAAGAGCTCTATATTCCTTTTGAAGGCGTTTGATGCATGATTTCTCCGCCATCCAACAAATTCTGAACAGTATCAAATAGCAAGGCCCCACACTGTACTTTGTTTCTTTATTCTGAAAAGTAATTTTTGTTTCCTGCTAAGCATTGATCAAGAACATATATATCAATAAACTGAATATGAAATAAAGAACAATAAGCAACCTCTGAAATAGTAGAAAAGGCAACAAAAACAATTCCAAAATGACAAAACAGAAATGAGTAAGTTCTATGTAAAATATAAAAGGTGGGGGAGATACACACACACACACACACACACATACACACAATGTAAACTGTCATCATTCTTCTCTTAGGATTCCAATATTTAGCGACATGATTGAGTTGGAATCGATGGGTCAACTCAAAGACAATAAAGACACCAACTCAATCAGAACCACATATAATTGTATGAATATCATGTGTCTTATGCAATGTTTGAGCTGATGAAAATTGATGAGGAGTTCCCAATCAAAACTGACCATCCAAATGTTATAGAATCCTCAACAAGCAACTACAAACACCACATAAGAGATAGAACACAAACAACAACCTTAAAAGCTTCGAATTATCATAATTCAGAAGCCTACAGAGACCTATAATAATATATCTCAAATTCACGAAGCAATATATATTCCTCTATCGCACCAGTGTTAGTGCTTGAATTTTATGGAACGTTATTCGAATTATACTACCACCAATTTTCCCATCAATCGGTTCCTAGGAGTAGATTCACATCCGCATTTCTCCAAACAAGTTAAAAGCAGAAAATCTACTTATGTAAGATTTCTAAAGCATATAAATCACCCCGAGACAACTATCACTGTAGACTACTCCTGTAAATTCCATGAAACCACTGGGGTTGTATACATCAATAACTGACAAACAACAGCAATCCAAAGTCATTCATTTCTCAGACTACACCTCTCTATCAACAAATTCTTAAAGTTTGTACAAAACCCAGCTCAGCCTAAACAAATATTCTGTTCCCATTCACTGTCAGGTGTCAGCACAAGTTCAAGCCTAAATTACAGTACGGAGGCAAGCATACTGTTTCTCTCTTTTGAATTTTCCCTCTTAATATTACTCTCCTTCTTTGATTTCACAACTTAAATGTCCTGTTACTGAAGTAATTCTATTTCAACACCCTGATCCACACAAAAATCAGGGAAAACCAAAGAAAAAGGGTAAATTGATTCTTTGGGTAATGCATTTCTCATTATTTCCTCAACGAATTACAAAATTAACGATGACCCATAAATCAAAAATTAAAAATTGCACTATTAAATAATAAAAATCAAGCCTTGATCAGACCCCACCATGAAAAAAAAAAAGACAAAAAAGAAACACCCCAGGCTCAAAAAATATAACAAATTGAAATCTCTAACAAAATCAATCTACAAATTAGACACTTGAAAAACAAAATCAAAACACGAATTAACGGAAAGCTTGAGTTTTTTTTTTTTCTGGGCATCCAAACAAGCAGACGGAGAAATTCACCTGAGATCGGATTCCCTTTTGTTCCAATTTGATTCGATGCAGAAAATTGGTTGCAAAATCGAGTGGAAAATGATATTTTTCTGCGTTAATTATTTTGTCCCTTTTGGAAACCTAAGAGAAAAGCGAAGAGTTCTAAAACGGCGGCGTTGAAACTCGGCAGAACTAGAGAGAGAGGACGTAAAGCTGCGTTTGCAATGTTGTTGTTGCATTATTATGAACCCTGCTGGTCCAAGTGTCATGCACCACAACAGAACCCACTTTCTCAATCAAAGTGAACCTTCCAGTCCCAAAATATATATATATAAAATAAAAAAAGAAAGAAAGTGAACCTTACTTTGGTGCTTGCAACGCCGTTCTATTTGAGGGTTTTCGGTACTTTCTTTCATTTTATTTTTAATTTTTATTAACTATCATTTTTGTTCTTTTAATCTTTTATCAATTTTTTTAAAATGATAATTTATTCTTTTTATTTATCTATCTTTTTGTTCTTGACTACATTTTTTCGTTTTGATATAATATTGTAGTCTTTCATCTAGTCCCTTTAAAACACTAATAGTGTGTTGAATTTGTCTTTCTATTTGTCTTTTATTTTCATTTCATTTTTACCTTTTACCTACTCTGATACCAATTTCTTTCAGGTTATTCATATTTCTTGTTTTAAATATCGAGTTAAGTCATTTACTTTATTTGATAATTTATTAATTTTATTTTCTTCATTATATTTTTTTGGTTCATTAAATTTTATTGGCTTAAGTATTTCTTTAAATTTTAAATAATCTAGTCTAGAAGTTTCTATTTTAGTTATTTCATTTTTCTTAGAATAATAAATTCTTTTTATATCTATAAACAAATATAGAATATCTATTTTATTATTATTTTTAAATATAATACTATGATGTAAATTTATTAATGCATAACTAACATAATAAATTACTTGAAAAAATTTTATCTCTTGATCTCATTAATTTTTTTTTTTCTTAAAAATTTATGTTCTAATGTTAATGATTGTTCTATTCTTTTAGTATTTAAAGGTATTCCAATATTAGGTCGTACTTCAAATTTTAATTTTTCATATGCTAAATTTTCTTCTATCACTCTTAATATTTTATCTTTTTGGTTAGTAATTCTATCATATTTTAATATTAATTCTATGAGTGAATTTATTTCTTTTTGAAATGTCGATTTAATTAATACTTGATCGCTATACTATATGAATATATCCTATTTTTCTTCTATCATCTTCTTTCTTTATATTTTCTTTAATTCTACAAGTTTCTTTTTATTAAGTAATTGTATACTTAGTATTTCAAAGCATCGATATATCTATTGGTACTTCACTACTTAATTTTTCATAATAAATAATATTATTTCTTTGATTAAATTTTTTTAATAATCCACTTAATCTTTCTCTTCCTTTCGTATTTGCATGTTTAGTTAGATTTAATTCTTCTTTTTATATTTTCTTAAATAGGGATTGATTTATTAAAATATTTCCTTCATAATTTCCTTCTTCTTCATGAATTTGTAAGTGTTCAATTTCATCCTCTTTTTCAATATCCATTTATATTGTTATATTTTAATAATCTTTTATTGTATGTATACTTAAATTAATTCTGAGAATTCTCATTTTCTTTTTTGTAAAGTTATGATTAATTTTTCAGATCTAATTTCGTATGATTTTGCTATTTCTAGAAAGTCTATTCCCAAGAGTAGTTTAACCTTCGTCTTATCTTCAACATATACTTTAGTTTGAATCTTTACACCTGGGTTAAAATAGCATTCTATAATTACTTTTTCTTTAAAAGTGTTTTCCTTTTGCTTATATTCTATTATTGTTCTTGGTATTATTTCTTTTGTTTTACATATTAAGCCGTTACTTATATAACTAAGACATGATCCAATATCAATGAATATAGGCATAAAAATTCTATTAACTATTCTTAATATATGATATTGACAGTAATTATTCGTTAAGAGTTGAATAAACATACCTTGTCAAAGTTTTCAAGAATCTACTGATTTGTTATTCTTCTGTGCCCACTACTACTTCCGTTCTTGATCGATTAATTATGATGGGTTAAGTAAGGTCAATTAGTTGAAGATGTAAGTAAAGAAGTTTTTATTGATAAGTATTGATAAGAACATGATAGTTGAACATACTTTCAAATGTCCAACTAGTTCTCCAAAGAGACTAGCAGAGTTTTCCTAAGAAAATTTCTCTCAACTGAGACTTCTAAAAGGATTTTCAAAATCTAGTATGCCTTAGCATAAGAGGGCTTATTTATAAGCTTAAGAGTTATTTACAAAAATATCCTTACAATCATAAGTGCTTACATCAGAATTTTAATAATTTACATAATGACGTAAGGACTTACATCACTCTTCTATTATTGCTTCATCTAACTCTTCATCTTTACTTTTGTCAGTGTCGACCATTACTTTTTCTGATACACATCTTTCATATGCATGATTCTCACTTTGCTTTATCATTGCACATAAATTATTGAGAATAACTGGCCTATATTCCATTTGTAGTCCTTGTAGTGCGTAGAAAAGTAGCTCAAAGTTTGTCAATAGATTCATATATTTCTCCTTTATTACTTTGTCATTTGTTTTGCTTAAGAGCAAAGTATTTGGTCCCTTGTACATAGTCTTGATAAAAGATTCCTTTCCGATGCTTTAACGTTGGGAGTAAATACTTGTAAGCTGGTTCGACAATATCTGAGTAATTTGATCCTCCTCATAAGTACTATAGTGGGTTCGTCTTTGAGTGGAAAATTATTATTGCTTACTCCAATAAAGACAAGATGCTTAGTTGGTTGCTTAATGATGAAACTTGGATAAGCTGAGCAGAACTTTAAGAAAATGTTTCGATCTTTTGCCACTTTTCTTTTAAACATCTGAACTGCTTCTTTAAAATTGTAAGGAAAATAGTTAATTTCTTATAGATTTAAACTTAAATAGAGACAATCAATCATTCCAAATTGAAACATATTGAATGCCAATATCGTAGGTGGTCCAAGAAGGATAATTGCTTTGATCCCAAAGATTTTTCGGTCAACTATATAGAAACAGTTAACCTTTTCCTTTTCATTCCAATTAACAAGTCTTTTAAAATTTTTCCAGAAATATTCTTCTGAGAATTGTACTTGTAATTCATGCTCTTTTCATGTAGTGATTTGAAAATTATCTAGAAAATAAGGACTTCTTCCTAGAACTTTAACTTGTTACAGTTGGACTTTTCGATGCTTCAGAAAAAGTTTAGTCCAAGATAAATCTCTTTTCCTTTAGTTGAGTATTCATTGAGTGTTTTTTCTGCTTCTTCCTTTGTTAGGTAAGATTTGTGTAAAACTCCTAAAATCTTTTGACAATGTGGCGCTGCTTTGAATTAGTCATCATAGATTCCTGAGAATGGTCCATTGAAAATTACATACCATTTTTTTATTTTCTTTTCTTCCTGTTGAAACGCTTCTTCAAGAAGTCATTCTGCTTTGAGCTGCAATTTTAGAACTTTGATATCTACTTCAATAAGATCTAATTCTTTCATATTTTGGCCTCTTAATGCTTCTTTAAGGTCCAATTGTTGTTTAATTAATTCAGTTGTACTTCGCTCCATTCTCTAGATAAGATATTTGTAAGGACATTATTTTCTTCTTTAATATATGAGATCGAATAATTATATTCAGCAAGCTTCATTTGCCATCTAATTAGTCTTCCCTGCTTGTAAGTTCCTTTATAATTAATATTTTTAAAACCTACAACATAAGTAGAGTTTGTTCTAACAATAAATTCTTTATCAAGTACATAAATTTGATGTTTTCCAACATACGAATAAGAGCTAGTGTTTCATTTTCATGAATTGGATAATTAATTTAACTCCTGAAAGGGTTCCAAACATATATCAACATAGTAATTCTTTCTTTTGTCCAGGGGGTTTTGCTTTCATTACACTGCCCCAATATTCATTTGATGTGTCAGTTTCAATAATAATTAAGTCGTCATCCGAATAATGATATAGCTCAGGAAGATCCTGACATAAGTACTTTAATTTAGTAATAATTACTTTGTCTTATTCCGTCCACATCCAAAAAGCATCCTTCTTTAGCTTTTGTTGAAGTAATTTTCGTACTGCAGCAAGATCCTTAATAAAACATTCATTAGAAATCAATAATCCAAGAAATTTTTGTAGCTCTTTCTTATCTTTTAATTTTGTTAGAAAATTTTGAAATTTTTCTAATACATGTTTTTGCATTATAATTTTTCCTTTCTTAATTTCTAATCCTAAATAATTGATTTTATTTTGGGCTAGAACAACTTTTTTTCTTTCTTATGACTACACCATTTTGTAAACATTTATTAAGTATTAATTCATTTTTTTTTTCAAAATGATCATTTAAATCTTTATTAGTAAAAACTTATATATCATCAATATAGATAAGACAAAAGTCTTTAAATTCTTTAAGTATGAAATCCATTCGACGCTGACAAATTCCCGGTGATTGTTTCATTCCCATTGGTAGTACGTTACATTCATACTGTTCTTGAGGACAGCTAAATGCTATTAATACTTTTGATTCTTCTGTAAGTCTCATTTGATAAAATCCATACTTATAATCAGAAGTGCTAAACCAATTCATATTTTTGACTCGCTCAATAATTAAATCTTTTCTTGGTAAATAATATGCATCACCTTTCATTGCATCATTTATCTGTTTATAATTAGTTATCATCCTTCTTTTTCTTCTTTTTATTTCATTATGATTTTTAACATAAAAAACCGGTGCTGAATGCTTACTTTTTTATAGTCTTATTAATCTATTTTCTTTTATTTCTTTAATATCTTTTACAAACTCATCTTTATCCTGTTTTGTATAAATCATAGGTTTACATTTTATTTCTTTTGTTAGATCTTTTAGTTTTAATTCAATTAATTCAATATTTTTATTAATTTTGGGATCCAAAAGATTTTCACTACATGTTTTATCTAAAAGTTCTTCAATATGGGCTGGAATTATTCTTCCAAGTTCTAAATTAATTAGTACTTGGTGAATTTTTTGGCATACGATCTCAATAATTTCACCACGTTTCAGCTTTTTAAACTCTGATTGTTTTGTGGAATAAGAACACTTAGAAAAGTGAAAAATTGGAATATCAATTATTTCTTTTAATTGTTTACCTTGAATATAAGGTGTTTTAAGTGATATATGTGTTAAATATTGACAAAAAGGTGAGTATAGATGTAGGAAATTATTACCTAATATCATATCGAGACCTGTTTCCTGTTGATATACTGTTGGTACCATAAATAATTTAGTCTAAACTTTTAAAGTTATTATTTTTGCCACTAAATATAAAGGATGTATAAATCCATTTGCTATTTGTATTTTTAATGATTTTTCTAATTTTTCCATTTATCAAATAATGTTTTCGTTGCTAGACAAATGCTTGCCCCGGTATTAATATAGGCTTCAGTTTCTTTGTTACTTTTTTCAATAGTTACTTTTATATAAGTACTATTCGGATTCTGTTTCTTATGTAAATAATTCATCTTCTGAATATTCATATATATTATTATCAATATCACTTAATTATTCTTTTAATGGTTTGAGATTATATATTTTATATACTTGTTTTATTAATTTTGTTTTTCGTTTAACATCTTTTTCTTTTTTCTCGAGGACATTCATTGGCATAATGTCCTTCGACATTACATATCTAACAGACACAATTCTTTTTTCCCTTTGGGCAGTATTTTCTTGGCGTTTGTCTTTTTCTTCTAAAGTATTTTTTCTTCGTATTCTTATAAGTTTTTTCCTAGGATAAGTTTTTCTTAATTTGGGCTTTCTTTTATAATACCTTTTTCTTTTTGTTTGATTACATCCGTATTTTCTTGGATATTCTATTTCTAGTAAATCACAGCAAATTACATTTCTTCTTTTATTTAATTGTCTAATTGTTTCTTTTTGTATGCATTGTTCTCTTAGTTCATGAAAAAGTATTTGAGTAATTCCTCCTAAAGTATTAGTTATTTCTTTTGGTTGAATCTGTCAAATAATTTTTATTTTTGTATTAAGTGGATATGGAAGCTTATCGATAAAAATATCCTTATATGTTTGTTTAGTCTCAGAATTTAGATGATAGTAATATTTTTGATATTCGCAAATAAAGCTTTCAATTTCGTACATATTACATATCTGCATTTTATTTATATGTGATTTTGCTTTCTCATGTAAAAATCTATTTACTTCCTCTCTATGTTCAAAAGTATTATATCTAACAAATTCTTGATAAATTAGTCTCATGATTATTCTAGTAAATTATTGGTTATTTCTTATAGATCTAGCATATTGTAACCAAGTTTCATAAGTAATACTCGTAAGAAATTTGTGTACATTTCCTTATGTTTTATAAATTATTAAATTCTTAATATCTATTAGATTTAATCTATTAAATCTTTCATCTGTTGCAATAAGCAAGGTTATTTCATTAGTCTATTATAAAAGCACTTCTTCTTTATTTCTTGCACAGTCCAAATTTAACATCATTCCAGTTCTAATATTTTCATAATGAGGCTTAAATTCTTCTTGGGTTTTTGTCCATCTACCATCCTTTCGAGCATATCCTTGGTCATACATAATTTCTTATTCATATTTATCTCATGATTTGAATATCTCTAATATTCTTCTCATTTTTTTTTTATTTTTGTATTACTAGTTTCTCCTTTTTTCATAAATATTTTATCATATTCAGATTAAGTCAAGATCTATAATTTAATATTACTTTTTATTTTTATTATTTGTCTCAATTTGTTTTACGTTTTGTATCTGTTTATTTCTTTTTCAATTATTTTTAATTATTCTAATAATTATTGAATTTCTTTTATATCGATTGATTTCTTTAATAAATCTATATATTTATTTTTTATCCCCTCCATAAAGTTACTAATTTTAATAGTTTTGAAAGTTTTTGTGCTACTACTTCAACTAATTCTTTTGGTGATATTTTTAATATTTCTTCAAGATCTTTTCTCGTTACATATTTATTATTCTTTTCTTCTTCTAAAAGAGTCTCTAATTGTTGTAAAATTTCTTCAATTTTCTTAATTTTTTAAGTGTCATCAATTTGTTTATTTTTATTTATATTTTTAAGGGTCTCTTTAATATTATTTATTTCATTTTGTCCATTTTGTATTCTATCACATGTATAATTTATAATTTTATTAGTATTTTTTATTAAAAGTATTATATTTTTATTAATCTCAGCTAATATTTTGTCGTAATTTAGTATCAATTATTTTAATTTCTTCTAATACCGTCATTTACATTATTATTATTATTAAAATCTTGAGCGGATACCAGAGAAACCACCCCTTACTTTTACTTCTTAGACTGCTTTACAGCTTTAGCCCTCTCTAGTATCGTTTTACACACATCAGGCCCATAGGTGAGGGTATTCAAGTAATTTTATTGCAATATTATTTTTTGGTAACTAATTTTTTCAAATATTTGGATGGAGTAAGTTTATTTTTTACATCACTATTCATACACAACCTTTTTACATTTTCTTTTTATGAAAATGAGAATGCGATTTCTCCTTTTTTTTCTTAAAAAAAAAAATGTGTAAAGGCATGTATGAAAACAATAATATAAGAATAACATTATCCGATTATAAACTTGTTTTGCATTGTTGTATTATTATTATTTTTATTCTTTTCCCTTCTCTTTCTTGAGGTCCAGTTGTACATACTAAATTAAGAAATATATTAAAACCCAAAAAAAAAGAGATATATTCATTTTGTGCATTCACCAGTAGGAAGTTAGGAACATGTATTTAATAATAATGAATGGTATTGTAACTTAGTCATATGTGCCGTTAGAATTTTAGGATTTTTTTTTCTGTTTTATGAGTTATTATATTAGTAGTGTTGTTCAATGTATATACTAATTGAATTACACCAATAACTAATATAAAAAATAATATAATGAGTTTAATTATATAAAAATAATAATTGACATCTTATTTAATGAATTTAATTATGTGTTGCCACATATTTAAAGTAAGCATAATTTTTTCACATTAACAGTACATCTAAATTAAATTCTTAATTATATCACTTTGAGTATTATTTCCCTCTCATATTGCTAATTGGCACAACTATTTGAGTTTCTATAAAATCTTTGCTTAACAATAATATGTGAATTTTCCTTTTTTTTTATTACGATCAATGTCTAAATAATTTACATGCATCTAGATTAATTTGCTTATTTGATTTGGTCCAAAGTAAGTCATTCACGCCACAAATAAAAGATTTACAAGATTAATTTTTTCATGTCATATGAAGAGAAATAAACATAAAAAATTTGTATTAGAGTAAAATTGTGGGAGATCAAGATCATCTGCAATTATTTTAAAACTACATGAGATTCTTCTCCCTTAAATATGTTTTATTGTATGATAAATTTATTTTTTAAAAACAGTAATTGGATAAACAGTATGGTTAGATCATGAATGGCATATCCTGCAAAATAAAAATAAAAATAAATAAATGGCAAGAAATACATATTCGGGAGACTACAAAGTGATGTGTGCAATATACATGTGTATAAAAAGAAACAACCTCGAATTTCTCGTTATTTTTTTTTCACATAATTTTTTACATTATTTTTTATACTATTGATTATATTATTTTCTCTTACTTAATCACAATCATAAAAAAATGATAAAAAGTGTGATAAGAAAAAAATTATAGTGAAATTAATATTTTTCAAAAAGAACAATCTTGATTTTCTCACCACATTTTTTTCTTATATTACTTTTTACATTACTTTCATATCATTGACTATATCACTTTATTCACTTAATCATAATAATAAAAAAATAATAATAAATGTGATAAGAGAAAAAGTGTGATGAGATTAATATTTTTCAAAAAGAACAACCCTCATTTTCTCACTATATTTTTCTCTCACATTACTTTTTACAATACTTTCTATATTATTAATTACATTACTTTCTCTTACTTAATTACAACCATAAAAAAAAATTGACAAAAAGTGTGATAAGAAAAAGTATAGTGAGATTAACATTTTTCAAAAAGAACAACCTCAATTTTTTTAAGAAAAAAGTGTAGTGAGATTAATATTTTTCAAAAAGAACAACCTTAATTTTTTTATCACATTTTTTTTCACATAACCTTTTATACTACTTTTTATATTATTAATTATATCATTTTTTCTTATTTAATTATAATTATAAAAAAGTGATAACAAAATATGATTAAAAAAATGGTAAAATTAACATTTTCCGAAGACATTTCAAAAAATATACAATAATTTCTCGGTATAAGTGGCCGTCACATTAAATGCAAGATGTATCCAACAATAACTATTAGCCCAATTAATAGGATTGCTGGGAGTTTCCGACGACTATCTGGTAACACCCTTGACCTTACTTAATGGTTTCGGAGTAATAACATGACCCAACTATCTTATAATATATATATAAAAAAAATATATGTATGTCATTTTAATATAAAATAATATGTTTAAAAATTTATTATATAAAAATATATGATTTAAATAATTGATATATGATATTTTATATTGTAATTTTAAAAAAAGTATATCTAAATTAAATATATTGTTCACGCTTATAAATATAAAAATTTATAAGTACATATTAATTACGTTGACATATATATCTTTGCGTATTGATTCATATTAAAAAATTCAAAAAATTCATTTATACCTTTAGTTGATCACACTATTAATTGTTTTTATTGGTCATTGATATTAAATCCCAAAATTTTTGTAGGTATATAATATCATATATATTATATATGTATTGTCACCTAAATTAATTATATTTTCAAAATATAATATTTATTCATATATAATTATTCTATATTATTTATAAAACACCAATATATACATCATACAAGAGTTGAAATTTTCATAAAATATATAAAGAAAATGTACATATCTTCGTATTCGCATACGTGTCGTTCTCGACGTAAAAAACATGTTTAAAAATATGTTATGTAAAAAATACATGATCTTAATAACTGACATGTGACATCCCATGATATAATTTAAAAAGAAAATGCACATGTGTCGTCTTGTCTAAATTAAATTTATTATTTATGCTTACAAATATAGAAATTTATAAGTAAATATCAATTACCTCAACATATATACATTTGCATATTAATTCATGTAAAAAAATTCAAAAAATCTCACATATCTTTATTTGACCACGTTATTAACTGTTTTTATTGATGATTGATCTTAAAATTTCAAATTTTCGTAGGCATATAATATCATCTTTGTTATATATGTCTCGCCACCTAAACTAATTATAATTTTAAATTACTATATTTATTCATATATAATTATTTTATATTATTTACAAAACATCAATATATACATCACACAAGAATTGAACTTTTATATAAAATATAAAAAGAATGTATACGTCTTCATATTTTGACATGTGTCATTTTGACATATAACATGTTTAAAAATCTGTTATATGAAAAATAGATTTTCCTAATAACTAACATATGACATCTCATGTTGCAATTTAAAAGGAATGTGTACATGTGTTGTCAGGTCTAAATTAAATTTATTATTCACGTTTACAAATATAGAAACTTATAAGCACATATTAATTACCTTCATATATTCCTTTACATATTAATTCATATTTAAAAAAATTCAAAAAATTCTCACCTACCTTTAGTTAACCACGTTATTAATTATTTTTATTGGTGTTTAATCTTAAAATTCTAAAATTTTCGTAAGTATATGATACTATCTCTGTTATGTATGTATTGTTGCCTAATTTAATTATATTTTTAATTTACTATATTTATTCATATATAAATAATCTATATATTATTTATAAAAGATTAATATATACATCACACAAGAGTTGAAATTTTCATATAATAATAATAATAATAATAATATATAAAGAAAATGTCATATCTTCATATTCTGACATATGTCATTCTAACATAGAACAACATGTTTAAAAATCTGCCATGTGTCAAATACATAATCTTAATAAATGATACGTGATATCCTATGTTGCAATTTAAAAAGAAAGTGCACATGTATCGTCATGTCTAAATTAAATTTATTACTCATACATACAAGTATAGAATTTTATAATCATATATTAATTACCTTGATATATATACATTTGCTTATTAATTCATATTAAAAAAAAAGTCAAAAAAAATTCACCTATCTTTAGTTGACTACGTTATTAATTATTTTGTTTAAATTAAATTTATTGCTCACGCATACAAATCATCATATAATATATAAAGAGAAGATATATGCTTTCATATTCTGATATGTATCATTTTGATATAAAACAATATATTTAAAAATCTGCCATGCGCCAAGTACATAATCTCAATAACTGACACATGGCATCCTATGTTACAGTTTAAAAGGAAGGTACACACGTACCGTCATGTCTAAATTAAATTTATTACTCATGCATACAAGTATAAAATTTTATAATCACATATTAATTACCTTGATATATATACATTTGCATATTAATTCATATTAAAAAAAGTTAAAAAAATTTCACCTATCTTTAGTTGACTACGTTATTAATTGTTTTGTCTAAATTAAATTTTTTGTTCACGCATACAAATTATCATATAATATATAAAGAGAATGTACATGCTTTCATATTCTGACACGAAATAATATGTTTAAAAATATGTCATGTGTCAAGTACATAATCTCAATAACTGATATGTGGCATCTCACGTTGCAATTTAAAAGAACTATGTACATATATTATCAGATCTAAATTAAATTTATTATTCATACGTATAAATATAGAAATTTATAATTATATATTAATTATCTTAACATATATATCTTTGCATATTAATTCATATTAAAAAAATTAAAAAATTATCACCTACATTTAGTTGACTACATTATTAATTGTTTAGTGTAAATTAAATTTATTACTCACGCTGCGTGTAAATATATAAGTTTATAATCACTTATTAATTTCATTGACATATATACTTTTACATATTAGTTCACATTAAAAAAAGTAAAAAATTCTCACATATATTTAGTTAACCACGTTATTAATTATTTTTTTAGTGATTGATCTTAAAATCTCAAAATTTTCATAGGTGTCTAATACTATCTATGCTATATATGTACTATTATCCTAAATTATTAATTATATTTTCAAATTACTATATTTCTTCATATATAATTATTTTATATTATTTACAAAATTTCAATATATATATCACACAATTGTGAAAATTTTGCATAAAAATATAATAAAATTAATTAAATATGATTTATTATAAAGAAATTAAGAATTTATTATGTGTTTTTTAAACTAAGAAAATATAATAATTTTTTTGTGTAATTTTAATAATAAGTTGATAAAACATCTAAATAAATAAAGATATAAAAACTAATATTAAAAGAAAAAAATTATAAAATAAAAAATTAAAATTATCTAAAATTATATAATCTAATTATTTATTAAGAGGTTATATAAAATAAATATTTATTGAGTAAAGTTACATAACTCGATTATCATAATATGAAAAAATGCCATTAACAAAAACAAAAACAAAATAGTTTTGAATGAGTTCACTGTAAATTTTACTAATTATAACTTAATTAAATTAATTTAAACCATCCAGAATATCATATCATTAAATTAAATATTTTTTCTTATTTATTGAAGTATTTTAATTAAAGCGCATCCGTGTCAGTATCTCATGTAAGTTTCCAGAAAATGATCCTACTACCAAGTACCAATATCTCATCTATTAAACCCATTTGAGACTTTGGGCCCCGGATATAATTACCGGGCTTCTTCATCAACTTGTGTCTTCTCTCAACAAGCCCAACTTGTTCACTAGTAAATGAAGATAATAATAGACAGAATATGCCAATTTGATTCATTCATGCACAATCCAATAGAAGACAAAAAAAAAAAAAAAAGGCATAATCCAATAGAACACCCAAAAAAATAAAAAAAACATAATCCAATACAATTAGCCTCAAGTAAAACGATGTCTCAACTTTTAAAGGTGTTCATGAGTCAATTTGATTTAGAGTTGGTGAAAAAATAATTTTTAATTAATTAAATTTAACTAATTTGATTTGATTTAGTTTGATTTTATAAATATTTTTTTGCAACTTCATATCAAATTAACCCAATCTTAAATGGGTTAGTTTGGTGTAGATTATCAGGTTGTTTATCTAAAAAAACTCTTAATAGAATAAAAATAAAAAAAAATAAACTAAACATAATAAAATGAATAAATAAACAGCTAACTGAACAAATAAAATAAATATCATAATAAAATAATCTTTATTAAAATAAAAATTATAAAAAATAATAAACTACAAATATATAGAGAAAAAAAAGATAAGATACAATCATGACTCTATAGGCTAGGACATGATGATCATTGGTTGAATGATAGATTGATATATCATTTAATCTTTTAAAGACGTTTAAATAAAGAATGAAATAAAAAATTTAATTTGTGACAACTAAAATGTATAATATAAGTAATAAATATTTATAAAAATAAAAAATATTAGATCATTAGTTTGGATTATTGAGTCATCAAGTTTAAAATTATAAATTCAAGAATCCAACAAATAAAAATTAATTTTTTTTAGATTTGATCTGATATAACTCAATTACTCGGACAAAATCAAACTAATTTATTTAGTTTAATTTGAATTTTCAAATTCATTGGATGAATCCAACCCAACGAACACCACTATCAATGCATGCTTTCGTGACTCCCAACATATGCGTAAATAATATAATGTAAAATCGTGAAAAATATGACTCCAGTAGCTATGTAGAAACATTTTATTCTGAATCAACATAGGAAAATTATAGATTTAAAATTAAAAATCCCATTTGATTCAGCCAAGCAACACAATTGGCCTACTGGCAAATGGAGCCTAAATCAGTTACCAGACGAGCACCGGAAAACGTGTCATTCTTGTATTCTATTTATTTATGTTACATGACGGTTTTCGTCATAAACTTAAAGAAGAACTAAAAATATCTGGTCTTGCCTTTATTGGCTCTTTTCAGTTTTCTTGGGGATGATGAGGCAAAAAAAAAAAAAATATGACACTCTAGTCTTGCATCTTTGTGTCCACCTAATTTGAACAAATTAGGTAGAAAACAGCTATAAAAGTTACTCTCGTAGATTAATGAAACCTCAAAGGAAAGCAGAAAAGCTAGCTTCTGATCCAAGCTTCATTATGCTTAAATGTCATCACGATAATTGCAGCACCCAACAACCTTTTAGCCTGTTGGAAATGATGTTTTTTCACTAAGCGCGTGTAATACATGCCTCAACAAGGAACCAGGTATGAACAGTTCAAGATTCACTTTAGCTATTGCCTAACTTTCTATTTTAATGGATCCTATCAATTTCCTGATGACACCATCTAATTGATAATCAATATAAACAATATTACTTTCTCCAAGAAATTAAGTTAAAGCTTAAATGTATGGTAACATCACGTGGCTGATCACATGACCTTTCTGAAATTTCTGTCACCATTTTCACCAAATCCAAAGGCCAGACAATGCCAGACGCAGCAGTTATAAGCACATGATCCCAATTGCATCAAATCCCAATTAAATTTTTACCATTTCAGACAGTATTAAAGAATAGATCAACAATATTTCAGTGTTTCACTTGACCCTCATTATATCATATCATTAGCTTGAAGACTTGACTCAATGCCACAAGCATCGCATCACATCCATAAGAACCAAGATCCTCCACTACCATGAAGGCCTGGTCCATAGCACTGGCTGCTCTTGCTCTTACACTGTCACTGTTATCATCAACCTGGTCTACTAGGGCTAAAGTTGAGGTTCGCCCATCCACACAAGTGTACTCTTTGCCATTAAGTAAGAGTTCATCTTCTTCTCATCAAGTTCTAAAAGACTTGCAGGCACATAGCAAGAATCCTTCTAAGCAGGTAGACTCATGCTTCCGAGAAATACCTCCAAGCAAATCAAATCCCACACAAAACAAGTAACTCCTATGATTAACAGTTTCAAGGCTTTCGATCACATGTACTGCAATTAATATCAATATGAAAACTAGTCTTTTCTTATGTTATTATTTCTTTAATTTCTTTCTAGTTTTTAATTTATTTTTGCCCACTTCTAAATTAACAGAACAACTGTTAGTGTGCACTGGTGTTTCACCTTCCAAGTTCCAACTTCCAATGATAATAATGCGTACTGCAATTTACAGTTTTGCTAACCAAGCTTCTTGAGTTCTTTGATACACTCAAATCTGTACTATTATATTGTAAAATTAAAGATATTGATCTCCAGCTGTGTAGCAAAGTCACATACGGATAGCATAACCAAAATAATATCACAATTTTTTTTTTTCAAATATTTATCCTCTTCTTTCTAACTTCTAAGCTTTCTCACTCTGTGATTGCCCTTTCCAGAATTCCAGTTACATTATCTATGCCAACTTAGTAAATGAAACACAATTGAAAAAGCAAAGACGATATCATTCAAACAAACCATCATGCATCAAATTTTGGAACACTTCTAATCATGCTTAATGCCATCCTTTTCTGATAAACCATGTCTTCCACTCCGTAGTCTATACTCGTCCTATGCCTTCAATTTCTTCAAAGAAGGTTTTGAAACGTTACCATCTCTTTGCCGTTTATTCGGAATCTTATTGGCTGCTGCAGTAGCCGCAATATCATCAGACCCAATTTCAACCTTTTTCTTGTTAGACGTTTTCTTTTTGCTACTAGAGTTATCATCATCTCCACCAATTTGAGCATTTTTATTTATTTTCTGCTTTGGTTTTTTTTTTTTTTGTTTGGTCAACCTCGTTTCTCACTTCGTTTAAAATTTTTGGATTTGATTTAGGCTTTGAAGTGTCAGCAAGAAAGCCATAATTTTTGGTTGACTTGGTATCACTGCTGGATCCAAACAAACATAGCACAAACATCTTTATAAATAGATTCTTTGGATGCTTGTTTTGGCCTGCAATGATCAGGTCTGGCAGCAAATCTGTTGTAACAAAGCAACAACGTAAATAATGAAGATTTACTTCAATAAACTCAAATCTAAAAGCAAACAACATCCAGGACTATAACTTTTCATCAAATTCAGACTCTAATCCATAAGCTTTGAGGTGTGAACAGCAAAAGCTTATATCTAATAAGATGCTTTTGTTTCTATGACAATTGATTTATTTACTCTTTGTCAATATTGTCAAAAAAAAAAAAAGTTCTTGATGAAACGTAAGAAAATTAGAAAATTCCAAAACAATTAATAGTCAACAACTATCTGCTACTACTATTATTATTATTATTATCATCATTAGTATTATGTGACTTTTGAATTTATGATGAGGATTTGGATATTTTAATTTTTTTTCTAATTATTGAACATTTTTTGAAAACGTTGTTAGGTTTACGTCTAGGGCGGGTTGTGGCAATTAGGGACCTTAACTCCAACAGAACAATATGTTAATAATAATTATCAATTTTAAAAAAAATAGGTCATATATATATGTCATGTGTTTTTTCGTGTAATAAATTATTTTCATATGTCAAATTGAATGTTTTTTTTCCTTTTTAACAATTTTTTACTAATAAAAATATTTTTTAAAATGTTGAAATCCTTAATTAGTAATAATAAAATTTTAATCTCTTAATTTATTTATCACAAAAAACTAATATCTTCAAAGAACACTTCACTCTAAAATTTTGCATCCATATAGAGTTCAAAGGAAGCCAACGGAAATTTAAGAAGATAAGATGTTAATAATAAGTTTTCATTCCTTTGTTCAAGTGTTTTAAGTCTTTTAAATTGAAAGAAATTTAAAATATTCATACAAATGAATAAGGAATAATTCTGAAACATTACATACTAATCCTTCATTTTATTTGTTCTCGTTTTAAAAAGAATCCCAGATAAGAAGACTTGCTTAAAATCTTTCATTCTACTCCATTTTCCTCCCATCTCCTTTATCCAAATAGACCGTCATGCTGATCTTTCTTTACAATATTGTTTTGCATCCAAGGTTAACCGTATCCAGGTTGGATCATACTAGCTAGACCAAGCCCAGCACTTCGGATGACCATCGGAGACCCGATCCACTGACGTGACACCAGTCCTACCTGCCAATACGCGCCTGGCCCAACACACTGAAGCAGGACTCGCTCTAGGACTAACCCAACAAGCATTCAATCCAAATCTGACTCGACACCACCTAGCTCACATAAAATATCATATAAGTAACGGATCAGATCTTCTTCTGGTGCCAAAAAATAAGAGAAGTCATGTTTTGCCAAATGGAATGTAAAAAAGAAAAAATATAAGCAATGAAAGGCAAAAAATAAGTAAATGAAAGAATGGAAGGTAAAACAAGACCTCTCCTATTTTTTGACAACCAGAGATGATCTTAGGCTATGTTTAATGTATCGTATAAAGATGACTTGATAATATAAGTTAATATTATAAGACTTTATAAAATGTTTGATATGTCTACCTGATAAGATAGTCAAATCTTGTCAAAATTTTTTATTTCACTCTAATAATATAACACTATCCTCTCTATGACCCCCTAATATAACCTGATAGGATTTTCCTTCTACTACTACCTTTCACTTTCATACCCAAAAATCAAATCAAATAACACAACAACTGAAACTCATCAAGATCATAAAACCATCCCCCATCACCACGTTCCTCGCCAACACCACTATGCCTCACCACCACAATCCTCAGACACTACTGCCTCTGGAATATGAAAACCAATAATGAAAGTGTTTATTATGATGTCCTGCACTCCAACATATCATCTTCCCCATAAAATTGTGTCGTGAGCCATTTTCGTCCAACACCGCCACCACGCTCCACGTCGTACTGCGAACGGCATCACACCACCTTGCCGTGAACTGAAGCCCCAGCTAGAAATGCCATCGTCACGGCAGATTTGTGGACCACCACATCGATCCACAAGCCCACTGTCGTCACGAACCCAGATTTGGTCACGACCCACCACGCTAACCACCTCGAACCACTGTTGTCCTCCTTTTCTGCCAGACCCACTACGCGCCGGAGCCACTGCAAGCCCAAAACCACGCGCCTACGCCTGGCCTCCTCCAAGTCGGGCTGTGAACTAGCACCACTGCGCGCCGGAGCCACTACAAGCCCGAAACCACGCACCTGCGCTGGGCCTTCTCCGCGTCGGGCTGCGAACTAGCACCACCGCGACCCAGACCGCGCGAACCCATCATTCTCCACTGGAGCCACCGCAAGCACCATGAGTCTTTCCTTTGACTCGTGAGCTACCCTCAAATCCTTTTTTTCTCTTTGCTTCATCTTTTCACCTACAGAGACCAAGTCTATTCAAAATCCCCAAATCCAAACCTAGAAATTTCCATCGTCCTCGAACGACTGTAAGCCACCACTGAATCCAATAAACAACAACCAAAAACAGAGCCACAGTCAAAGGGGAATTGGGTCTTGCTGCAGGTTGGAGAGATGACTTCATGGATAAGGAGTTCAATGCACAGGGGTAGGTGAAGGGTGAGAAGCAGAAGGTGATGGTGAGGTGAGGAATGTGAAGGATAGTATAGTCATAATAGATAATTATAAATACTATCAAGTTATTTATACTATGTGCTCCAAATGTTTGATAGTATAAGAGCTTATCAGCATGTTTATACTATCAAATCCTATCCTATTATCTTATACTGTCATGCTTTATATTATCAGATACAACAAACATAACCTTAATATTTAACTAATGGGACACATGCCTTGATACTAATGGAAAATTTTTGTATAAAATCTTTTTTAATCATTACTAAATGATAAAGGGGTGCACTATATGCACTCCTATGCTACTTAACTATAAATAGCTGTTGACTATATCATATAATTAGATATGGTAAAAATATTTGTATATGTAGATATACGAGAGGAATATTCACGACGGGACGAGGGATGAATACTCATTTAATAAATAAGAATATAGACGGAGATTACATTACCCGCTTTGCATATACTTACTAATATGTTAAATATATTTTTTCATTTAGTATTTTACACACACACACACACACACACACATGTTACT
This sequence comes from Ormosia emarginata, assembly GCA_029884605.1. Lineage (NCBI taxonomy): Eukaryota > Viridiplantae > Streptophyta > Magnoliopsida > Fabales > Fabaceae > Ormosia > Ormosia emarginata. Next base: position 61,384,598 of record JAQQTP010000089.1, on the reverse strand, counting down.
TCCTTTTCTCTTTCACTTCACCACAAGATGAAAAATTATATTTTCTTATTATTTTACAATAAATATTTTAATGAATATATATCATTCTTATAATAATTATATTTATATAAATTAATTATTACAAAATATAATTAAACTTGATATTATTTATGACATTTTTTTAATTTTATAAGAATTTTAAATTGTTGAATCATAGATATCCTTGGATACCCGCCTCTCTTGTGAAATCATAAATGGGTACCCCAATGAGGACAAGAGTGGGGATAGGGGAAACATTACCTGCCCGCGCTCCGCCCAGTTGCTATTTCAACATACAAGGAGTTCTCTCTCTTGTCTCTTCTCTCTCCTCTTCACCCTTTACTTTAGATTTCCACCACCTCTAATTATTAGTGACATGGGTGTTGAAATATCTTATGGGTCACCCCCAACCGTTATGCTAAACAACTCAGGAGGTATTTCAACATACTCATGCCACCATAAATAGGGGTGTCCGCTGGGTAGGTTTAGCAGTATTTTTGGACTCGACCCATTCAATAGAACGGTGAGTTAGGTTGAGTTGGATCGAATTTTTTTTTTGTTCAACCCGACCCAAGCTGACCCGTTCTATAGTGAGTTGGGTTGAGTCAAATTCATGAGTCCGACATATTTTTTTTTTAAAAAATCTTGAAAAAAGTCAAAATACAAAATCTTACAAATTAATATCATAAGTCTCAATCTCAAATATAATAGGTCTCAATCTAATAAATTAACATCATAAGTCTCAACCGACCTTACTCAAATATAATAGGTCTTAATTTCAAATAAACTAAACACCATAAATCAATAAGTGCATAACAAATTAACAACTAACAAGTTTTACTAAGTCTGAAATAAACTAAATAAAGTTAGTCATAACTCAAATAATAAATTAATCTAACCAATCGAAGTCAGTATCATCACGCATGTCATATGTACTAACATAATCATTGGTTTCACTCTCTATTTTTTATATACTTTTTATCATTTAAACAATCCATTGGCTTTTCACAATGGTCATTTAGCCGCGGTTGGAACTACGACTAAACGACCTTTTACTAAAAGAAAAAAAAATATGTGGGTCGGGTTTGTGCGAGTTGGACTTAGTCCAACCTGCTATCCAACCCACATATTACGGATTGAAGCATTTTTCAACCTAACATAACCTAACTCGTATTTTAATGATTAGATTATATCAAAATTGACGAGTTCGTGAGTTGACCCGATCTACTGGACATCCCTATCCACAAAGATAACTTACAAAAAGAGAGGAGGGAACATGTGTTTGGCGAGGTGCATAGGAAATTCTTATAAATAATATTTGATAAGCTCAGAAACAATTGTTACTGACTTTAGGAAGTAATTCAACATTTTTTTTTGGAAAGATAGAATTAATTATCACAATGAGAAATGTTATCAATATATTTTTTTAGATTTTTTAATATTTATTTTATTATTAGTTCATCTTATATACTTTAAAGAATTATTAGAAAAGAAATACTTATAACACTTACTTTTAGACTACGTGTCCATTTGACTTATAGAATTGAATATAAAATTAGAGATTAAAATTAAAATTAAATATCTTAATTTTAATTTTTATGTTTAAAATATTATTTTAAATTAAAATTAAAATTCCAAAAATTAATTTCATAAAATTGAAAAATGTACTACAAGAGTGCACAAAATTGGTAACAACCCATTTAGATCAATTGAGCCTTTTTTGCTATTAATTACCATTTTGTAGCAACCCATTTACTGATATCGAGGTACTCAATTTTTTTGTTGGGCTTTTAATAGCAACGTGCTTCCAAAAGGTGGAAAGTGGTTGCAATTTCACCAAAAGCAATGGCTCGAACGACCCTCTCCTCTTCTTATTTTTTTTTTCACTTGCCCTCCATATGATGAATTGCAGAAGGCAGAATTCCCAATTTCTTTCTCAACCAAAACTCCCAATTTCTTCCAAGAAGACCACCATGAGCTAGTACGTCGTCGGGCTCCCAATTTCTCACGGTAGCCTCTCGTCGGGCTTCCAACATCTAAGATTTGCTAGTGGGTTTGGTCAGAGTCTAAAGCGGTGCCATACATCTTCATTTTGGTCAGAGTTATGAGCTGTGAATCCCAAGATTTCAGCAACTAGCAATGGGCGGTGGCAGTTTGTGACGAGCTAGTGTTGGAGTAGCGGTAGGCTGTTTGTGCTCTCTCTCTCTCTCTATGTCTCAGATTTATTTTCTCTGCTAAATGGATGTGTGTTTACTTTCATCACCTTTGATTCTTTGAATTTGATAATTTTGTTGATTTTTGTTTTGAATCTTCTTCTTGCTTTTGTGTATAGCAACTATTGCTTTTGGTTCTTGCTTGATTTGTATCATCTCTTTGGTAAGTTCTCTCTTATATCACGTGATTGTTTTTGTGTTCTTCAGTTCATTTGCAGGGGGTGTAGTTTTCTATTTTTTTTTGTGCATTTTTAGTGCCTTTGTAACCTTGATTTTGCTTGGGTTTTTTTTTTTGTTTTCATTCACTATCCTAGTTAAACTATTATGTTGTAGCTGCAGTTCTTTGTTCTGTGCTAAAACAAATGCCTGTAAATGCTAGTGTCCTTTCTGGTTTGATGTTTAGTCTAGTTTTTCAAACATTGGTTTGTCTAGTAGCCAGTGTACTTTACAAAAGGATTATAGTTATTAGCAGCTTTTGTATTATAAGGTTGCAGAAGAATATCAGATTTATACTTATTGGATGAAGTGATTTTTACCCAAATAATTTTATCTGAGGTATGAAGATGAGTGATGTTGCTTATTTAAAAAACTAATTAAATGACATGATAAATAATCTTCGTAGTATTAGCTTAGCTATCATTTCGTTAACTTAAGAAAATCCTTGCTCTTGTTGAATGCTGAGTATATTAAGAATATTGACCCTATCTACTATAACTTCCACATCAGTTTTCTCTAAATATCATTGAAGATTGTAACTTGGTTAAAGAAAAACAGAGATATGAATTTTATATATATATATATATATATATATATATATATATATATATATATATATATATATATATATATATATATATATATATATGTATATGTATCTATATTTGAAAGATATTAGGACTTCAACCAAAGTTATAACTTATTTATAACAGAAGAGGGTCTATGAGAAAATTAATAATAAAGAAAATATACTTTTCAAGCTAGAAAGGTAAAAAGAAGAAAAAAAAATAGAGAGAGAGAGAGGGGGTCTATGTGTATTTTTCTATTTGCTTTGTAAAATCTACATTCATTTAGAATTAATGCTCGACCCAATTATTAGCTTAGCTATCATTTAGTTTCCTAGACTGTATTGGCTTAATTATCATGCCATAATTTAGCATATATCAAAGACTTAAGACATCCTGCCAAGCATGTCACTTATTTTGATCTAATTATCTATCATACACTTAAAATGCTTAATTATCTTGCTTTGATCCAATTATACTATCATATCAATTACTTCTTTCTCTTACATGTGGTATTTGGAGGACTCCACCCATTCAGTCTCACATATCACTCTCCCTCTCTCTAGGTAGGAATAGGCTTTGCAGGTTTTGCTCATGATAAAAGTACTTTAAACCCTCCATATGACTTGAACAAACACAGAAACTTGTAGAACTCTTCTGCCCCCACTATCTTCCACCCCCTTTCCTATTTTACACCAACAAATAAGATAAAGAAAAGAAAGATCTCACTGAGAAATGCTCCTCCTCCCATTCCAGTTCAGTTACTATCCAAACCTATGATGTGCTTAATGCTCATCAAATCACTTAGCATTTTGATTCTGACTTCTAAATTTACAAATAAGAAAATATGCAAGCATTACTATCAATGCTTCTGAGCAAGCAATCAATGTAAGTATTCTATTTAAGGTGAGACGTGTCTTAAGTGTAAATAAATTGGCTACAGTTGCTCAAAAATAAATCTAGGAATTTAAGTTATATATACTAACAACCCATTTATATGAGAATAACAAATCTTAAGTACTATCACCTCATAAGTTATTGATCTTGACATTTAGTTCTTCATTGGTGTTAAAGTCCATCACATAATTTTCAGTTTGATTTTTCAAATTTTGATAATGAAATCATTAATATTGGAATCAATATGTAATACTAGGTTATGTTTCTCCTATCGGGTATAGTTCTTTCTATCTGCAAGATCATCCTCGGCTTAAAGCTCCTAAATTTTAAGTAATATATATAGTGAAACATTATTTATCTTCAAGATATATGTTTGTATTTTAATTTTTAGACTATTCAGTTATGGTGTCCATGCTTTCAAATCGTGTTTAAAGCTTCTACAGGGATATTATTTCCCTTATTCTATTTAATTTGATATTACAAGTTTCTATCATATTTTGCTTTATTGAAAACATGAGTTACATTTCTAATTAGAACAAATTTCAAGTTATATTTGTAATGGGCATTATTTCAATGTTAATAAATTAATATAATTTATTAAATATTTTTTTATTGTCAACCTATTTGTTTGATTTTTTTCTATTGGTATTTGAAAGCATAAGTGATTGCAATGATCAAATAATTGATGAAAGAAATGATGATGGTCAAGTATATTCATTGTTACATGACATGTATAGATGCGATAATGCTGATAACATGAACAATGAGTTTCATGAGACAACATTTAGTCATGAATTTGAGGAGCCAAATGAGGAAGCTAAGAGGTTTTATAGGTTGTTAAAAGATGCTAAACAAAAGTTGTATCCAGGTTGCATTAAGTTTACAAAACTGTCATGTGTTGTCTGACTTTTCCAAATGAAATGCTTGAATGGATGGAGTAATACTTCATTTGATTCGTTGTTGAAACTACTTAAGGAAATTCTTCCATAGGGCAATGTACTTCCCGAGTCATTTTATGAGGCAAAAAAATTGTTAAAGATCTTGGGCTTTATTATGAAAAGATAGATGCATACATTAATGGGTTCCTGATATTTTGGGTGGGTTAATTATGTTTTTTATGTGGAACTTGGTTTTTGTTTTTTTTTCTCTCTTTTCATGAACCTGTGTAAATTCTGGATTTTCCTTGTCTTTATGTAGTCTCAAACATCTTGGATTCTCCATGATTGATATGGCATGCATGCTGAGATTAATGTTATATATGGAATCACATTGAAACCATTGAGTAGAATTTATAATTGACATTTTTTTGGTCTACATCATTTCAATCTGTTGTGATAAGTTATAATTCTGTTTTTAGTGGAGTGTGTCCCAAGCTCAAAATTTTTGTTCTGTTTTTGCTGGCTCCATATGTGCTGTAATTGTAAATAGGAAAAGAAACTGAAGTTGGACAAGCTGTTGAACAAAATGACTTAGTTGTTTAGTGGTTCCCTGGACAAATTGAAAATTGTTAAGTTGTTCATTCTGGTATGTTGCTGGGTAATTCTTGATTGTAGTAATAAATACAGATTCTTATTTTAAATATGTAAAATATTTTGGGTGACAAAGGTGAATTTTTGAGTCAAATGTTTGAGCTACATGGACATGGTTGACTTGATGGCTATATGCTGACTTTATATCAGTCATTCAAAAATGCTAAATCTGCTTGTTATGGTTAGGTTGAATGACTAGATTAAAAGATTGAAAATCTTGTTTGGCTTGTTGGTTAGTCTGTGATTTGTGCAGATTCGAGTCTTAAAATTTGCAAACCATTTTGATGATAGTCCCCATGGATTTAATTTAATACTTTGTTTTGATTGCATCCAAATTATTTGAAAAATGTCAAGCGTACTTTTCATGAATTCAAATGTCGAGTGACTATAATGAAGCTTTGAGATCCTATTTGTTTGGTGACTAATCTGTGGTTTTTGACGAGTCATTCTGTCTTAGAATTAAATGGTATATGGATTGTCAAAGGCATTAGCATGCAGCTTGTTTGATGAAATCCCTGATTGAATGAGAATTAACTAAATAAGGATGTTGTTTTGCCCAGCGTATAGGTACCGTGGAAACCCAAAAGATTTAAAATTTGATTTAAAGCATCACTTTGTGCCATGTTGAATTATTCCTTTTGTATGGGCATCATTTGATAAATAATCACATGCTCTTGAGAATGAAATCTGATTAGTTTTCATACATAGGGTATCTGTTGATTTTTTTTTTGTGCTCATACACTGAATGTAGAATCATGCCACTACTTCCTTGCTTCTATACTTATGAATCCATCATTTGTTTTTGTGAAAAATCATTAAAGGTGGTTAAGGGAGAGAGATTTGTTCTTGGAAATAAGTTTGTGAATTAATACCTTGTGGAATGTGTTATTCTTTAAGGGATATATTGCCTAGACTTATGGTTTTAAAGAAAGTATTCAATTAATCTTCTTTTCATTATCCTACTCATTATGTTTTAATAACATGCAAATATATTAATTTGGGTAAAGGATTTGCTAGTGTGGAGTGTTGGTTTCATGTTTGGTTTTTCTAATTTGTGACTCGTGCATAGTGATGTCAACAAGGTTGTGTTAAAAGTTAGTTAGGTTGCACAATAACTCATTTTGATTTGTCTGGTTTAATATTCATCTTCACTTTTATTTGACACCATTTATATTTGTCTGAAAGGAGAATTATGAATTTTATAATATATAGACCTTATTGGATTATCTATTATTTAATTTTTTTTCAAGTACGAGTAATTCTAAATGTATTTGTAATGGTGCAGGCATGAGTAGTTTTTATAGCTGTGACTTCATGAAAAATATTTAACTTAAGCAAATATGGTGCAGATTTTGCGAAGGTCAAGTTGGCTACCTTTTTCTAAACTATTTTGTGATTGTTGGTTGGAGCATATTTGATATAACAAAGATAATATTACAGGATTGTTCCTCAAACTTTTTGCTAGGTGGTTGAAAGCATTTGGTAGAATATATGACTTGTCTTGAGTTTAGTTTTTTTGAAAGTGACATTTTATGTGAAAGCTTATGTATTCCATAACCAATGTTATCTTTTGAGTTGAGATCATTTCAAGTAGCCTAGGGGTTATGTATGTAAACTTATTGAACAATTTGTAGTGCCACTAAGTTTTATGTGCAGGACTAATTTTGAACATTTGTATGGTGAAATGTTAAAGTGAAGACAATGTATAGCTATATATACACATATTAAATATGTCATGTTGTTTGGTTAATTCATATTTTTTTGGTACAAAAAAAATCAATAAATAAAAAATTAAATTAAATTATTTATTTATTGATAATTTTGTTATGTTTATACTTATACATAGATGCTAAATAAATTTGAGTAAGATGATTAGTAAGGAATTAGTTCTCAATTTTGTTATTTGCAAAAAAAAAAAAAAAGTTCCACAGCGACATTAGTTGCTACCAAAGGCCTTTCAATAGTCATTTGTGTTGACCATTTCGCAGCAATAATATTGGTTGTCAAAGGGTTAATTTATTGCAGCGAGAAAATGCTGTTGCGAATTGATGTATATTAGTAGCGACATTTTTTACTACAAAATCATCACCTTTTGCAGCGAATCAGAAAAGTGGCTGCAAGAACCTTTCGCAACAGCTTCTAATGCAACGACGTGCAATGACTTTATTTTGCTGCGAAAAGTGTCATATTGTAGCAAAATCCTTTTGCAGCGACTTTTTTCTAATCTAAAAGTCTCATTTCGTGTAAGTTTTTCTCAATTTTTAGTTTATACTTAAAAAATTATTAATTTCATAATTTAAAAATTAAACTTTCTCTCTCTCTCTCTCATTTATTTATGAATAATCATATTTATTGGGATTCTATATTTATATAGAAAATTATTTTTATATATATATAAATTATTATAATAGCTATTTATTTTTTTCTAAAAAAATTTTATGAAAAATTTCTTTATAAAAAAATGACTATTATATTATAAAAATATTATTATATGAATATTTTTATTAATTTTAATTTTGTACATAATTTTTTAATATTTTAAATCATATTTTTAAATAATAAAATTATAATTGAATTTAGAATTATAATTTTTTATCTTAATTCTTTGACAATCTTAAATATAGAATTTAAGATTCTTGACTAATTCTAATTCTAAAAGAATTGTGATTGAAATTAAAATTTTATGTTCCAATTCTAATTCTACCATCCAAACAGATCCTAATAGTAAAACAAGTGTTAAAAGAAGTGTCTAAAAAGAGTATGTGTTGTTAGTATTTTGATAGGTAACATTTTAGGTCACACTATATTAGAACTAAATCAAATGCAAAAATCAATCAAGAACGATAATGGAAAATATTAGAAGCTTAAGTTTTATTTAATATTCATAAGGTAATATTTGGATACACAATGAGAAGCAATCCTTCCTTACTAATGTTTTATTATTCTAACCCATACTTTGGTATTGCATCACAATTTGCCGGTACTCAATTTTGGGGTGCCTGGCTGTGAATATCATCTATGAAAGGCGGTCTTGGACACTGACAATAGGTGTTAACACATTTGCAACCGCAAGTTGGGCAACTATATTGGCACGGTGCATCATTATAACAGTGCAACGACCGCCCAACGCCACCTTCCCTTGCATCGGACTCCTTGCACATATCTGCATGCACAACCAATAGATGAGCACAAAAGCAACATCATCATATATATAATGTATGTAAGATTTTATGGTAAATTGGTTGGAATAGAAAATAGCAAGCATAATGTATAGGAAACTGATTCATTGGGGGTAAGAGATGAGATAAAGATTGAAAGTATTACCTAATGCAATGATAAAGAAAACCAACACAAATGTCATTTTGACTCTAAACTTCCTTGTAGTGTCCATCTTGATCGTAGAACATTTCAGACAAGTGTTTATATAAGCTAATGGTGAGACTACCTTGACTCATTGAGCACATTTTCCTTTGAAAGGTATGAGGAGTATATTTTTCCTTGATAAGTGTCCTCAGAAGGTGTGAGTGTAAGAATATATATTTAAATATTCTTAAGGGCTACATAATATAAAATTTTAATTACATTTATTGCTATAGTAATTGATGCATTAAATGTAAGTATAAGGCTTTAATTGCATTAATTGTTAACTTCAAAAATGTATAAATCTCTAAAATTTTTACTAATATAATAATAGATGAAACTTTTCGAGCGTTTCTTTAGGCCCTATAATTTATTCATATAAAAGTTAGTCAATTCATCCATTTTTATTTTATGATAGAATAAAGTTATTTGATCTACTCATTTTACTCTTTAGCTTTGAGACATCTCAAATTTTATTAGTTCTCTCGATATGTAACCTTAGAAAATGTTGATATTTTATTTATTAAAAATAATGTTTGTCAATTTATTTACTTTTAAATATTATGATATAGAAAACTATTCTCTGAAGGCACATAATATTTTTTTGAAATAACTAATTGTAATTACTTCTTGCTTTTCCTTCTTGTTTATTATATATTTTATTCCCTTAGGTTATGTTTGAAATGAATAAAAATAGGAAATGATTTGATTTGATTTAATTGAATTGAATTGATTTGATTTAAAAATCAAATTTTGTGTTTGGAACTTAAAAAAAAAAAGATTTAAATTGATTTAGAAATCAAATTTTGTGTTTGGAATTCATTAAAATGAGAATTGATTTGATTTGATTTTATTATTTTGCATTTTAACCCTTACACTATGTTTAGATGACAGGTAAAAAGGAGAACGGAAAGGAAATGGGGGGAACGGAATTAATTTTTTATGTTTGGGAGTTTTAAAATGCATAGGAACGGAACGGAACACAGGAGGAATCATTTCCTCCCTCTTCCCCTCAAATGACCAATTTTTGTTCCCCCCAAAATTGAGGTGGAATGGGGAACACGTTTCGCCCGCTTCATTAATGAATCTTCCAAACAAAGAGGGAGGGAACTATGTTCCATTCCTTTCCTTTCCTTTTCAATCCATCCTCACCTATTCCGTTCCGTTCCATTAATGAGAAAACATCCAAACACAGGGTTATGAAAGGTTGCTAGAGGTAGTTGTTAAGAGTAAAATAGTCTATTTATTTCAAATCAAATCAAATCCTAACAAATTCTATCAAAATTAATAAAATTTTTAAAACAAAAGAAATGAAATCCATGAAATCTTAGAAATCAAATCACTTCTCATTTTTAAATATTTCAAACACAAAATTTAATTAAATTTGATTTACAAATCAAATCATTTCTCATTTTTTTACATTCCAATCACACTCTTAATGAATCGCTAGACTTATACCAATATTGTGTTACTAGATTTGCTGGTAGCTAATTGAGATAGTTTTAGTCTTGTTGCTCACCCTTATCGTTATTGATTCCAGTATGCAGCTGTACGTAGAGTAGTTGTTTGGACTGTTAACCCTCATTATATCTTATCATTAGCTTGAAGAGTTGACCCAATGCCATAAGCATCGCATCACAACCATTAGAACCAAGATCCTCCACTACCATGAAGGCCTAGTCCATAGCACTGGATCCTCTTGCTCTTACACTATCATTGTTATCATCAACCTGGCCTACTAATGCCAAAGCTGAGGTCACACAAGTGTATTCTTTGCCATTAAGTTAGAGTTCATCTTTTTCTCATCAAGCTCTAAAAGACGTGCAGGCACATAGCATGAATCCTTCTAAGTAGGTGGAGTCATGTTTCTGAGTAATACCTCCAAGCAAATCAAATCCCACACCTTCGATTAACATTTTCAAGCATCTCGATCACATGTACTGCAATATCAATATGAAACTGCCTTTTCTTTTCTTATGTCATTATTTCTTTAATTTCTTTTTAGTTTTCAATTTTTTTTCACTTCTAAATTAACAGAACAACTGTTTTAGTGTGCATTGGTAATGTAAAACCAAAGGACCAAAAGAACAAAGAATTTTTGGAGTTTCAAAAGCACTCAGTAAGTCAGTGTCAAGAGACTTGGTCTCAAAATAAAAGTATAATTCAATATGATAAGAAAATATTTATAATCCTCTTATAACAGAAATTAATCATAACTAAAATAGATAATAGGCTAATCATATTTTAATTTAAAATCTTAATATAATTAACTAATAATAAGATTTAAAATTTGAATATAATCTCATTAAAACTAAAATTTTAAAATAGATAAAAATCCCTAACTGTCCGTTTGACTCTTGAAATTGAGTATAAAATTAGAGTTTGAAATTTGAATTGGATCTCTTATTTCTAATTTTTACGTTTGAAATGCCATTTAGAATTGAAATAGTAATTCCATAAACTAATTCTATAGAATTGAAAAACAACTAAGTTAAGTTTTTCTTAATTCTTAACATATACCTTAAGAATTACCAATTTCATAACTTAAAAATTAAACTCTTTCTCTCTCTCCACATTTATTTATGAACAATAATATTTATTGAGATTTTATATTTATATAGAAAATTATTTTTATATTTATATAAAAATTATTATAATATTTATTTATTTATTTTTCTGAAAAAATTCATGAAAAATTTCTTTATGAAAAAATATGACTATTATATTATAAAAATATTTTTGTATAAATATTTTTATTAATTTTAATTTTGTAAATAATTTTTTTAATGTTTTATATCATACATTTAAACAATAAAATTATAATTGAATTTAAAATTATAATTTTTTATCTTAATTCTTTAATAACCTCAAATATAGAATTTAAGATTAACTAATTCTAATTGAAAGAATTAGAATTAAAATTAAAATTCTATATTTTAATTAATTCATTGTCCATAATGACGATTAAAATCTCAATATAAAATAATAAAAAATTCATAATAATTAAAATCATTAGCATCATTCTTCTCTTCTGAAAGAACTCACATCTGAAGAGTTAAATTTTGTCTTCATCCAAAATCAATATGATACGAATAATCTTAAAAACTAAAGTAGTAACAAGATAATAGAAAATTTATAATAATAAAAATTATAATTATCCTAATATTATCTCCATCAAATGAGTGTTTCACCTTTCAAGTTCCAACTTCCAATGATAATATGTAAAAAAAAAAAATCTCATATTAGTGACTAACTTTACCAACTCTATTTGATTGCCCTTTCCATTACATTACTTATGCCAACTTAGTAAATGAAACACAATTAAAAAGAAAAGAGAATATCATTCAAGCCATTAGAAACGTCACCATCTCTTTACCGTTTATTTAGAATCTTATTGGCTGCTGCAGTAGCCGCAATATCAAACCCAATTTCAACCTTTTTTTTCTTGTTAGACGTTTTCTTTTTGCTACTATAGTTATAGAATTTCTTTTGTCCTCCATGAAAAAGAAAGTTTTTCTTACAGCGAAAATTACCATCATCAAATACTTGTGGATGTCACCAACCTTACAAGTCCCATTAATCAATAAATGAATGGTACAAGATCCTTCTGGGCGAGGAAGAAAATTTCTCCGGGAGGATACAAGAATTTTCCTTAGAGTTATCATCATATCCACCAATTTGAGCATTTTTCTTTATTTTCTGCTTTGGTTTTTTTTTTTTTGATTGGTCAAACTCTTTTCTTACTTCGTTTAAAATTTTTGGATTTGATTTAGGCTTTGAAGTGTCAGCAAGAAAGCCATAATTTTTGGTTGACTTGGTATCACTGCTGGATCCAAACAAACATAGCACAAACATCTTTACAAATAGATTCTTTGGATGCTTGTTTTGGCCTCCAATGATTAGGTCTGGCAGCAAGTTGTAACAAAGCAACAACGTAAATAATGAAGATTTACTTCAATAAACTCAAATCTAAAAGCAAACAACATCAAGAACTATAACTTTTCATCAAATTCAGACTCTAATCCATAAGCTTTGAGGTGTGAACAGCAAAAGCTTATATCTAATAAGATGTTTTGGTTTCTATGACAATTGATTTATTTACTCTTTGTCAATATTGTTATAAAAAAAAAGGTTCTCGATGAAACGTAAGAAAATTTGAAAATTCCAAAACAATGAATAGCTAACAGCGTAACCGTCAACACTATACTACATTATTATCATCAATAGTATTATGTTTAGAATTTAAGTACCACACTTGGGCGTGGAAATACCTTATTGGTAGCCCCCACCCGCTGTTCCAACCGACCTGGAACTGGAAGGCATTTCGAAATACTCAAGCTACCGCAAAGATCACCTACAAAAGGAGAGGACGGAATACATGTCTTTGACGAGGTGCATGGGAAATTATTATAAATAATATTTGTAAAGCCAAGAATCGATTGTTACTAACTCTAGGGGGCTAATTCGACATTTATTTTTATTTTTTGGAAAGATTGAACTCGTTGTCGCGATAGTTAACATTTTAGATCACGCTATGTTAAAACTAAATCAAATGCAAAAATCAATCAAGAAAGATAAGGGAAAATATTAAAAGCTTAAGTTTTATTTAATATTCATAAGGTAATATTTGGATACACAGTGAGATGCAATCCTTCCTTATTAATCTTTTATTATTATTTTAACCATAATTTGGTATTGCATCACAATGTGCCGGTACTCGATTTTGGGTTGCTTGGCTGTGGATCTGTGAAAGGCAATCTTGGACACCGACACCAGGTTTTAACACATTTACAACCGCAAGTTGGGCAGTAATATTGGCACGGTGCGTCATCAGAACAGTGCAACCGCACAACGCCTCCCTCCCTTGCATCCGACTCCTTGCACAGATCTGCGTGCACACAAACAATACATGATCATAAAAACAACATCATATATAATGTATGTACGATTTGATGGTAAATTGGTTGGAGCATAAAATAGCAAACGTAATGTATAGGAAATTGATTCATTGGGGGTAGAGATGATGAGATAGAGACTAAAAATAAAGCATGATTTCTAACCTGAAGCAATGATAAAGAAAACCAATAAGAATGCCAATTTGATAGCAGACTTCCTTGTAGCGTCCATCTTGATCGTCTAACGTTTGCTTCAGATAAGTGTTTATATAAGCAAAGGAACGAAGTGGGATTTGTAAAACGCACACGAACATAAAACTAAACGCATTGAGTTTGTGTTTTAACAAAGCAATTACTTTTTCTCGCTCTATTTGAATTAATAAACCTCACCTGATTAATTGTTAACTTTTCGTAACATTTTTATGAGAATGAATTCGCAAGAAATAACACTACTCATAAGCAAATAGTAAGACTACCTTGTTTCTTGAGGATATTTCTCCTTGACACGTGTCTTCACACACGGAGTGCGAGAATATTTAAATATTCATAAGGAGAAATTATTGTATGTTCTAAGTTGATCACCAATATTGATTTTAAGAATATTAACATAAATTTAAAATAAAGGAGATTATTAACTTCTACACTTCTATGTAACATTCATATTTTGTTTTGAACAAAAAGACTTGTATATATATTTTTAAATAATTTAAACTAATTGAAATTTTAATAATTTAAACTTTTAAATAAGATTTGACCTTTGATTTTGTTTTAATCTAATGGATCAAATTAGTCCATTAAATGAAAAAGAGAATTATGAAGACAAATTTTAATAAAGAAAGAGAGTATTTGACTTCAATTTTAATAAAGAGAGAGACAATATGACTTTTGTATTAGGTCAACTTATCAATTTATAATTATTAATTTTTATATAAAAATAAGTTACAATGTTTACTACTTACACTTTCTTTTTTGACCAGTTTTAATATTTACGAATTTATCAAATAAATAAAAAATAAAAATGGTAAAAAAAGATATTAGTTAAGTGTGTCATTTTCGTATGTCATCTCTCCTTATTTCTTTAAGGACATGTGTCATTTTCTCCTACAAAGGCATACTTTCTATATACATTTGTTATCTTCTCATTCAATTCAACTTTACTTTAAGTTTTTAAATATTTCGATAATTTTTAATTAATGTAATATTTAATAATTAAATAAATTTTTAATTTTTAATTATTAAATAAAAATATTTATAATAATTTAATATTTAATTATTAAATAGAAATATTTTATAAAAAATATTTAAGAATTTATTAATGTACTTCTACTAATAATACATTTCAAAGTTATTAGTGCAAGACAAAATTACACATATATTCTCTTTAAAGGAGACACAAGTCATCTTCTCATTTACAGGGTCATATGTTATCTTTTCATGTAATGAATTACTACTATTTATTCCACGTGTTAAGTTCTCATAATTTTTTTTTTCCTTTCACATGTGTGGCATGTGTGAGTGAATAAATAATAAAAATATATTTTATAATAAAAACATTTAATAATTAAAATACATTGTTATTTACATAAAATATTTTAATATTTCAAAGTTAAGATCTTTAATAATTAATAACTACTATTTTTAATAAAAAATATTTAATACTTAAATACATTTTAATATTAAATATTTAATAATTAAATAAAAACTTTTTACAATAAAAATATTCAAAAATTAAATACATTATTATTTACATAAAATATTATAATATTATAATATTTATATTCTCTTGATAATATAAATATTTATAATATTAAAATATTTATATTATAATATTTATATTCTCTTTAGAAGGTAAATTTTTGTTATTTTTTTATATTGCTATAGGTACTTCAATATAATTTTTTTTATTTGCACTTCGATATAGTGATTGCAATGTTGTTATCGATGCATATCTAAGTTCAATTTACACTATTCATTCCACAAGTTGAGTTCACATGCAATTTTTTCACTTTCATGTGTCTCATGTGTGAATGCAAAAAAAAAAAAAGTTGTGGAAAAAGCCTATTGCACAAATAAGTGATTTAAAATTTGCAATTTTTATTGTAAAATAATTATTCTATTATCAAATGAAGTAGTAGTTCTGTTAACACTTCCAAAAAATTGTTATGTGATAAATTATTAATACTCAAATTTTATTATTATATCTCAAGTCAATATTGTTGGTGGTATTTTTAGACAAATAAAGAAGAAAATGACTATAAATGATAATAAAATGTTTACATTAGCGATAAGTTTGATATAATATTTAAAAGAATATGAACATTTATGATATGATTATTTATTTTTATGATAGTATAGGTTTCTTATTCTTGTATATATATATACTTTTTGAGAAGAGATCCACTTACACTAAATGTAAGTCTTAAGACTTACACCTAATCTCTTACTATTAAATTTATTTTAATTTATTGGTTATAAATCATTTAATTAAATGACAAGATATAATTATAAACACTGACATTAAATAAGGAGAGAAATAATAAAATGTGATATACTAATAAAGAAATAAATTTTAGTTATCAAGTCTACTTATTAATTTAAAAAATAATTTTTATTAAAAATATGTGAAAGTTATATCATAATATCACATAAAAAAAACAATCTTTCCATACATGCTTATATTACCACGTTAGATACAAATTCTAAAAAATTATTTATATTATTACAATTGCGTATCAAATAGAAAAAAAATGGAGACAAATAATTTTAGAACATAATTGAATTATTATAATTATTTAATAAAATTATTTATAATTTATTAGTGTCATAAAATTATACAATGTTTACTTTTTATTCATTTATAATATTTACAATATCAAAAATTTTAGATATTTATATAAAAAAATTATTTTTAATGAATTTATATGCTAAGTTTTAAAGGTCATTAATTAATTTGTCATGATAAACATGTATAGAGGGAATATAATATTCTTGTATGCTATTATATGATGATTTTATATGCTATTATTATTGATGGTTAAAATCTATATGATATTTATATGTCCAATTGATATTTCTAATAATAAACACGTACATAAGGAATCTAATTTTTTTAGTAGTTAAAATATATAAAAAAATAAAAAAATGTTATAAATTATATTTAATATTATATATTTTTTTAAATATGTAAATAAACATAATAACTAAAATTTATTTTTTTATTAAAATTAATTTAATTATCCTTTCTACTTTTCTAATTAAAAATATCAACGAAAAAATTCAAATTAAATTAGTCATCTTTTTATCTTTTTCTTATAGCAGGAAACATAACAAACCACCACTTACATTTGCTTCTGCAGCAGGATTCACATTCCCCAGGGCAAAGAATGAACCACCAAGTATAACTATTCTCTTTACCTTGCTTGTAAAAGAAGAATCTCTTTTGATTGCCTAATAACGAAAGTTACACAATCAGATCAACAAATGTATGCAACTATAAATTTTAAAGTTATGAAGGTGAGGACCATAAAGTACAAGAAATCAATGTACAACTTACTAAAACTAAGTTTGTTAATGGTTCAAGTGCTAGCACAGATATACTTCACCAAAATATTCAGAGACCTTATCTACTAAAAACTCACTAGCACTCTTCTCAATTTTCTTAGCTTTAGCTGGGGGTAGGAATATGTTCCCAGTCCATCTTTACCATGAAGAAAATCAGCAACACAAGGCTTTCCACCTTATTGCAGAATACAACATAATTAATACTAGAAAGAAGAAGTAAAACTCAAAGGAAAAAGAGAAAAAAAAAGGGGGGGGGGGGGGTGAGGCAGGGGAGAATTATGTCATGCATTTAATTAGAAAACTGGAAAGGATAATTAAATTAATTTTAATGAAGAAATAAATTTTAGTAATTAAGTCTATTTACATATTTTTTTTAAAAATATGATGTTGAATTAGATGATCAAGTGAAATTCTCTTTCTTTATTTAATGTCAATGTTTATTATTTTCTCTCATTATTTAATTAAATGATTTAGAATCATTAGATTAAAATAAATTTAATAGTAAGAGATTAAGTATAAGTCTTAAAACTTACATTAAGTATAAGTGAATCTTTTACCATACTTTTTATATATATACTTTAATTGTTAAATAATTCTTTGAGAGTGTCTATTGTTACTCTTATTCTATTAAATGACATTTGATCTTATTTTGATTATTGCCTTAAAATAACTCACTTAATAAAAAATTAATTAAATAAGAGTAGCTATAAACAGTTCTTCATTCTTTTTTTTATTACTGAAAATAAAGATATCAAATTAGTTCATCCCCGACGCTTAACCGTAGCTATATATTTGACGACTTGCTTGGGAAATTATAAATAATATTTGTAAAGCCATGAAGAATCGGGTGTTATTGACTTTCAAGGGCTAATTCGACATTTTATTTTATTTTTTCCCATGAAAGATGGAACTCGTTATTAAGATAACAAACTTTTTTGGTTATGCAATCTTAGACTAAATCAATGCAAAAATCAATCAGGAAGGATTAGGAAAAATGTTAAAAGCTTAAGTTTTATTTAACATTCATAAGCTAATATTTTGGATACACAATGAGATGCAATCCTTCCCCTTAATATTAATCCTTTATTATTCTATCCAAAACTTTGTATTTGCATCACAATGCGCCGGTGCTCAATTTTAGGGTGCTTGGCTGTGGATGTTATCGATGAAAGGCGGTCTTAGACACTGACACCAGGTGTTAACACATTTGCAGCCGCAAGCTGGACAACCAAACTGGCACTGTGGGTCATTCTCACAGTGCCAATGCACAACGCCACCCTCCCTTGCATACGATTCCTTGCACATATCTGCATGCAAAAAGCAATACTTGAACATAAGGTAAATTGGCTGGAGTAAAAGATAGCAAACGTGACGTATAGGAAATTGATTCATTGGGATAAGAGATGATGAGTAAAAATAAAGCATGATTTCTAACCTGAAGCAATGATAAAGAAAACCAATAAGAATGCCAATTTGATAGCAGACTTCCTTGTAGCGTCCATCTTGATCGTAGAACGTTTTCTACAGATAAGTGTTTATATAAGCAAACGGTGAGACTACCTTGATTGTTGAGCATATTTATCCTTGGCATGTGTCCTCACACATTGTGAGTGCGAGAATATTTAAATATTCGTAATTAAAAATTATTACATTCTTTTGAACAGTAATAAATATATGTTTTAGATTAATCTCTACTATTGATTCTAAGAATATTAACATAAATTTAAAAATAAGAGTTTTGTTACATCCTTCTATAAATTCTTCTTAATAATTATCTTAATACTAAATAAAAAATATTAAATAAAAAAATAAATACATCTAATATTTTGTTAGAAGAATTGCATAGGAGAATTTAAAATTATTCTTAAAACAAAGAAGATTGCTAACTTTCACGCTATCATGTAACTTTCATATTTTGTTTTGGATAAAAAGACTCACATATTTTTTAAAAAATAATTTAAATTAATTTATATTTTAATAATTCAAACTTTTATAATGAGTGATCTAATGGATTAAATTAGTTCATTAAATGAAGAAAGAGAATTATGAAGACAAATTTTAATGAAGAGAAAGTACTTGACTTCAATTTTAATAAAAAGAGAAAATATGATTTTAGAATTAAGTCAACTTATCAATTTATAATTATTAAAATTTATATAAAAATAAGTTACAATGTTTAATATTTACGTTTTCTTTTTGACCAGTTTTAATATCTACTAATTTATCAAATAAAAAAATATTAGTTAAGTGTGTCATTTTCACGTGTCATCTCCTTATTTCTTTAAGAAAATATGTCATTTTCTCCTACGAAAACATACCTTCTACATATGTGTCATCTTCTCTTTCAATTCAACTTTATTTTGAATTTTTAAATATTTTGATCATTTTTAATTTATGTAATATTTAATAATTAAATACATTTTAATACTTATTTTTTAATTATTAAATAAAAACATTTATAATAATATAATATTTAATAATTAAATAAAAATATTTTATAATAAAAAATTTTAAGAATCTATTAATCTACTTCTATTAATAATACATTTCAAAGTTATTACTGCAAGACAAAATTATACTTCTGTTCTCATTAAATAAGGCACATGTCATCTTCTCATGAAATGGACTACTACTATTTATTTAACATGTCAAATTCTTATGAAATATTTTCTTTTTCACATGTGTGGCATGTGTGGATGAAGAAATAATTAAAAAATATTTTATAATAAAAACTTTTAATAATTAATAACCAATATCTTATAAAAATATTTAATAATTAAATTCATTTTTATTAATATTTAATAATCAAATGAAAAGATTTTAAATTAAAAATATTCATGAATTACATGCATTATTATTGACATAAAACAATATTATAATATTAAAATATTAATATTATAATATTAAATATTAATATTTTCATATTAAAATATTATGTATTTTAATTTTTATATTCTCTTTGGTAAATACATTTTTATTATTTTTTATATTATTATAAGTACTTCTATACATTTTTTTTATCTGCACTTCGATTCAGTGATTTTGATGTTTCATAATTGCATATCGAACATAAATTTATTAATTGAATAAAATAAGATAAATCTACACTTTTATTTCATTATAAACTATCCAAATAATAATATGAAACTTTTATTTCATTTTATCACATTCTATTTCATTCATCATTGAATATTGAAACAAAACACTAAGGTCTTAGAATGAAAGATTTGTGCGCATAGAATCTCTTTAACAGTATGATATATTTACAAAACAAGTAGATACAAAAAAGTTGTGCAGTCTCATAAACTTAATCATATCATCAACCCCACTTAAGGCCAAGGAATTATTTGAACTTAGTGACTTGAAAAATAGAAAGCATCACACATGCTCCTCGCTAACAATCACAATTTTCTTATGTTATTTTTTATATTATTTTTCATATCATTGATTACATCACTTTTTCTCACTTAATCACAACTATTAAAAAGTGTGGTAAAAAGTAATGTAAGAAGAAAAATGAGGTAAGAACATCATTTTATCATTTTCAAAAAAATAATACATTTCTACAATTAAAAAGAGAACCCTTTTCCCTTATTTCAGCCAGAAGAATGTGGAAATGTTGGTCAAAAGAGGTGGCCCCCACCCAAAATGTTATCCAGCTACAAATTGCTAACATTTGCTTTCGGTGCAAATTTTGAAGGAAACCAACTGAGAATTGGTTGGTAAAAGGCGTTTCAGCTTCTATAAATTGAAGCCTCTGCAGAAGAAAATTATCATCCAAAAACAAGAGAGAAATATAAGAGAGAGAGAAACAAAAAAAGCTTAGAGAGAAAAGCTTTAGTTTCTTAGTATAATTGGGTTGTGAGAAGTTGTGAGTGTTTTGTAAACACTTTTTATATTTTTTTTTTCAGTAAAATATCTGCAATAGCCCGGAGACGTAGGCACAATTAGCCGAACTTCGTTATCAATTTTGTGTGTGTTATTATTCCGCATTTATTTCGTTTTCCACAAATCTGATAATAGAAAAATTTTGTGTAATTTCCCAACAACTGGTATCAGAGAGCCAGGTGAATTCTGTCAATTTTCTGCAAGGGTACTATTTACATGAATAATGAATTTCAAGAATATTACTATTCACATGAATAGTGAATATTGTGAATAGTAAAAATTGGTCAACATTACCAATTTGTCCACGAAGGTATTCTAAAGCATGACGATTTGCAGAATTTGTTAGAAACGATCCTGAAGATGTCAAATTTGAGTGGGAGCAATGACTGCAGACGAAAGAAAAGTGAAAATTGAAAAGTTCGATGGTGCGGACTTTGACTTTTGGAAGATACAGATCGAAGATTATCTGTACCAGAAAAAGCTTTATCAACCTCTCTCAGAAAAGAAGCCATAGGGTATGGAGGATGAAGACTGGGCTCTTCTAGACAGACAAGCCCTTAGAGTTATCTAATTAACGTTATCCCGCAATGTTGCTTTCAATATAACAAAGGAAAAGACCACGACGGGTCTTATAGCGACTATCTCCAGTATGTATGAGAAGTCGCCGACCTCTAACAAATTTCACTTGATGAGGTGGTTATTCAATTTGCAGATGATGGAAGGCGCATTGGTGGCTCAACATCTCAATGAACTCAATACAGTCATAACCCAGTTGAGTTCAGTTGGAATTGAATTTGATGAAGAAGTACGAGCATTGATACTTTTGTCTTCCCTACTAGAAAGTTGGAATGCTACTGTCACAGCTGTGACTAGCTCATCAGGAAGCAATAAGTTAAAATTCGACGATGTTCATGATCTGGTTCTCAGTGAAGAGATTTGACGGAGAGAGTCAAGTGAATCGTCATCCTCTTCAGTTTTGCATACAGAGTCAAGAGGAAGAAATTCAACTAGAGGGAATGGACGTGGCAGATCAAACTACTGAGGTAGATCAAAGGACAGGAGGTCCAAATCTAGGAATCCCAATAATTCCCATAACTCAAAGACCATTGAATGTTGGAACTGCGAGAAAACTGGGCACTATAAAAATAAATGCAAGAGTGCACTGAAGGATCAGGAGGCTAAGGTAGAGGCAAATGTTACTTCCACCTCAGGAGGGAATGATGCGTTGATATGCTCTTTGGAGAGCAAGGAAGAGTCTTGGGTATTAGACTCTGGAGCATCGTTCCATGCTACTTCGTAGAAAGAAATCTTCGAGAGGTATGTCCCCAGAAACCTTAGAAAGGTATACCTTGGTGATGATCAACCTTGTGCTATTATTGGTAAAGGTGTAGTGAATATTAAGTTGAACGGGTCTGTTTGGGAGCTGAAGGATGTCAGACATATTCTTGACCTAAGAAAGAACTTAATCTCAGTTGGGCAGTTGGCTAACGAAGGCTACAATACGATCTTTCATGGTGATGATTGGAAGATTTCAAGGGTGCAATGACGGTTGCTCGGGGCAAAAAGAGTGGTACTCTTTATGTAAAAACAAGGGCACACTGTTCAATTGCAGTTGCTGCAGTAAAAGAAAATCCCAATTTATAGCACCAGAGACTTGGCCATATGAGTGAGAAAGGGATGAAGATCATGCACTCGAAGGGCAAATTACCAGGTCTTCAGTCAGTAGAAATTGGCATATATGAAGACTGCATACTTCAAAAGTAGAAAAGAGTCAGTTTTCAAACAAATGGAAGAACCCAAAAGAAGGAAAAACTCGAGCTTGTTCACTCTAATGTTTGGGGTCCAATGACTGTCTCATTAATTGGTGGGAAACACTACTTCGTGACTTTCATCGATGATCACTCTCAGAAGGTATGAGTTTACTTCCTAAAGCATAAGTCTGAAGTGTTTGAGGCCTTCAAGGTATGGAAAGCCATGGTTGAAAATGAGATAGGGTTGAAGATCAAAAAGCTCAGAACTGACGATGGTGGTTGATATGAAGACACCAGATTCAAGAAATTTTGCTATGAACACGAGATCAAAATGAAGAGGATCGTGCCGGGTATGCCTCAACACAATGGTGTAGTTAAGTGTATGAATCGAACTGTCAGATCATCTATGAAAACCTCTAAATAATGCTCAATCATGTCACTAAAAATACTTAACATGCATCTTTGAAATGTTGTTGGAGCATTACAAAGACTGAAAGACATTCTTCTATATGCAAAAGTGCCAATGGGACATGTAAAAGTTGTCTTTTCTTGATCCTCTAATGCAATTAGTATTTGATTATATCCTGAATAACCATTAAGAAAACAATAGTAGGGATGTCCTGCTATTCTTTCTAGAATTTGATCAAGAAATGGTAAGGGAAAATGATCTTTCCTAATAGCTGCATTCAATTTTCTAAAATCAATACACATACGCCAACTAGATGAAATTCACGTAGGTATTAACTTACCTTTTTTCATTTTCAACCATTGTTATTCCAGATTTCTTAGGCACAACTTGTGTATGGCTTACCCACTGGTTATCGGAAATAGGGTAAATAATTCCAACATCAAGTAATTTAAGAACTTCAGCCCTGACTACCTCTTTCATGTATGGATTTAATCTTCTTTGAGGTTGTTATGATGTTTTAGCATTATCCTCTAAATGTATTCTATGTGTACAAATTAATAGATTAATGCCTTTTATATCTATTAATGTCCATCCAATTGCACTTTTATGTCTTTTAAGTACTTCTATCAACATACCTTCTTGTTTTTCAGTAAGGATTGATGAAATTACTACTGGAAAGCTTTGGTCTTCTCCCAAAAATGTGTACTTCAACCCAGAAGGTAATGGTTTTAGTTCCAGTGTGGGTACTTCTTCATGAATATTATCATTCATGGGTTGTAACTCTTCAAATCTCGACTTCCATCCTTTGTATTCCATTGCTTGTGTACAATCAAGCAAAGAGCATATTTCAGAAATATCATCATCTACTTGCATACCTGAATCAAATGAATTAATTAAACAAACTTCTAATGGGTCAGAAGAACTCCCTTTTAGAAGATGATCATCTACAATAGCCTCAATCCCGTCAGCTTCCTCATTTTCATCATTGACTTCATGTAGTTGCTTGCATATGTTGAAAACATTAAGCTCAAGTGTCATGTTTCCAAATGTTATCTTCATCAATCCATTTCTATAATTTATCAAAGCATTTGATATTGCTAAAATGGACGACCTAAAATAACAGGAATTGACTTGGAACAATTAATCATAGGTTCAGTTTCTAAGATAATAAAATCCACAGGATAAATGAATTTATCAACTTGTACTAACACATCTTCTACTATTCTTTTTGGAATTTTAATTGATCTATCAGCAAGTAAAATAGTTACAGAAGTTAGTTTTAACTCACCCAGATTGAGTTGTTGATAAACTGAATATGGAAGCAAATTAACACTAGCACCAAGATCAAGTAAAGCTTGTTCAATTTTATGTTCTCCAATAATGCATGAAACCGTAGGACAACCAGGGCGTTTATGTTTCAAAACATTATTGCTTTGAATAATGGAACTTACTTGTTCGGTCAAAAAGGTATTCTTTTTCACATTTAATTTTCTTTTAACAGTGCATAAGTCCTTCAAAAATTTGGCTTAAGAAGGAAAATGTTTGATAGTATCTAACAACGGAATGTTGACCTTCACTTGTTTAAGAATTTCAAAAATTTCAGTTTGGTGGTCTAATTTCCTTGGTTTGCTTAATGTTTGAGGAAATGGGGGTGGAGGAGACGAGAGTTTGGTCTCATTTTGGCCAGATGACTTATCAATCTCTTCCTTATCTAGGGGAATTGATTCACCATCTTTCTCACAAGGTTCAGAAATTTCTTTTTCAACAACTTTTTCACTCCTAAGAGTTATCATAGAATTGACCTGATTTATTTGTTGACTTTATGAATTAACCTTATTTAGACTATATTGACCTTTGGGATTCGGTTGAGGTTGAGAAGGAAATTTTCCTTTCTGGTGAATGGTGAGTGCAGAAGTAAGTTTGGAAAGAGTGTCTTTTATGTCAATTATGGTTTGAGTGTTTTGTTTATTGATGGCCTTTTGCTTTTCTATGAATGCACTCAATGTTCCTTCAAGGTTTTTCCTATATAGTAGGACATAAGGTGCATATCCTTGAGAATTTTGAGAATCCTTTTGTTCCTGAGTAGGCGGTGGTTGCATAAATTATGCTTGATTATTATTTCTCCAACTGAAGTTTGGGTGATTTCTCCATCCTGGATTGTAAGAATTTAAAAAAGAAGAGGTGAATGACTTTTTAAAATTATTCATTGCATTTACTTGCTCATGCACAACTTCTTTAAAAACAGGAATATTAGGACAGTCATTTATCGAGTGTCCTAATTCATCACAAATACCACAAATTTCTTCATTTTGCACAGATTTGACTTATTTTACTTTCCTTAATTCCATGGATTCAACCTTTCTAGCCAAACTAGCATACCTTGCATTTAGATATTCTTCTTGACTAAGATGATATTTTCCTTTACTAACATTTGCAAGGTTATATCTAATTGAATTTTCAGAAGGATTAGTACCATGCCAAGATTGAGGATTTTCAGCCAAATGGTTTAAATAATCTAAAGCTTCTTCGGGTTCTTTATCAAGAAACTCGCCATTACACATCATTTTCACAAATTATTTGGTTTCAGGTGTTAAACCTTCATTAAAGAAGCTTATAGTCCGCCATTTTTTAAAACTATGATGTAGGTAAGAATTTAACAAATCTTTAAAACGTTCCCAACTTTGAAAATACGTTCCATTTGAATTTTGGGAAAAATTTTGGATTTGTCTTTTCAAAGCATTGGTTTTATGTGTTGGAAAAAATTTCTTTAAAAACTCACCTTACATTTCTTGTCATGTGCCAATTGATCTTGGTTTCAAAGCATTAAACCAAGTTTTTGCTTTATCTTTCAAAGAAAAAGGAAACAATTTAAGCTTAACAATCTTTTCGGTGCAATTTTGATCGTTGAAAACAATACAGACTTCCTCAAATTCTTTTAGATGTAAATATGGGCTTTCATTTTCTAAACCATGGAAATTAGGAAGTAAAGAAATCATACCCAACTTAAATATAAAATTATTAGCAGTGAGTGGAAAGATAAAACATGATGGACTAGAATTTCGAGGTGGTTGCAAATATGCACGCATAGTTCACAATGGTTGATTTCCTTGTTCATCATGTATACTTTCATTTTCAGCTCGTTGTGTTTGATTTTCATGTTCAACATGTGCATCTTCAATTTCAGCCATTGTGTCAATTGTATGTGATTGTAATTCAAATAAATCAATATATAAAGTACTAGGATTAATTTTAACCAAACGTCCAGAATTTGAATCATGATATCAGTTAAGCAAAAATAAGTGACATAAAATAAAAATAATGTACAAGTAGGCGATATAAACCGGCCGTTAAATATTAAGAAGGATATGGTATAAACCACCACTATATATATATATATATATATATATATATGTATGTATATATATATGTATGTATATGTATATATATATGTATGTATATGTATATATATATGTATGTATATATTAACAAGTAAAAAGTTAAATAACTGATAAAATAAAAAGTTAGATAATTAGAGAGTTAATAATATACGAGAAAATAAAATACGTAAAATAAAGTCACAGAAAGTAAATTTAAATATGAAAATCGGAGAGTGATGAAAGCCTGGTGACAGAAATTGATGAAAGAGAAGAGAAGAAAAAAGATTATTTCATTACATTAGAAAGCAATAATAAATTACAGAAATTAAAAAGTTAGAGGGTAAAAAATAAATAACGTAAATTAAAAGTTAGATAGCGAGAAAATAAATGATGTAAATTAAAAGTTAGAGAAAGCGAGAAACTAAATGACGTA
Source organism: Ormosia emarginata (assembly GCA_029884605.1). Taxonomy (NCBI): domain Eukaryota; kingdom Viridiplantae; phylum Streptophyta; class Magnoliopsida; order Fabales; family Fabaceae; genus Ormosia; species Ormosia emarginata. The sequence continues at coordinate 61,357,485 of JAQQTP010000089.1, read as the reverse complement.
AATTAAAAGTTAGAGAGTATAAATAAATGACATAAATTATAAGTTAGAAAGTTAGTAAGCATAAAGCATAAATAAAAAAAATAAAAGCGTAAAAACGTAATTAAATAAAAAAATAAAAATAAATAAAATAAATAAATAAAATTAAAAAAAAAAGCGTAAATAAATGATGTAAATAAATAATAAAATTAAAAAATAAAAATAAATGATATAAATATAAAAGTCAGTTAATAAGTTAGTAAGTAGTAAGTTAATTAGTAAGTTAGTTAGTAAATTAATACATAAATAAATAAAAATAAAAAGAGTAGAGGAAGAATATACTTGTTGGTGAAATTTACTTACAGGAAGAGAACCTCAATATATTAGAACTTCAAATCAATTTCCCGGCAACGGCGTCAAAAACTTGATTGTATAATTTAAAGTTTCAAACTCAAGTGCAGGTTATTTCAAGTAGTAAATTCTCGGGAGTCTGAGGTCGATCCATAGGAATTGATGAAGAGAAGATTATTTGAGGTATAGAGAAGATTTGTCACAATACTAAAGATGATATAAGTTGTTCACAAATAAAAAAGAATTGCTTGGGTTAGGAGATCCACTCTTGGTAATAGATTAAAGACGAGATTATTTTTTTTTAACTCAATTGAAATCATGCATAATGAAGGTTCCAATCAGAAAATTTAACATTCAAAGTTCAATTTAAATTACACATGTAATCATATTATGGTTCCAATAATTATCTACCAATACTTGTAAATGGTCTCAAGCATCCACCATGCTAACGTCTTGTCTACAATGAATCAAGATATTCATTCTACAAGAAGAGTTTCTAAATTAATCAGAAACATCATACAACACATATAAAAAATACATAAAAATATGTCATTCAAGTACAAGAAGTAGAATAATCTAACCTTATTTTATTACCAATAACTTCACTCTTTCACCCAAGCAAGATGAAGATTTAGTTACCCATAGACAATAAGAAAGAAAGAGAGAAGAAAAGAAAGATGAACATAACTTCAATTTAGAACAAGAGAAAATTACAACAAAGGAAAATAATAAACAAGTATAACCATAACTTCTAAAAACTAAGCCTAACACCAAGAACACCAAATGATCAACCAATGGTGCCTTTTATAGAGGATTATGAATACAAAATGACAAGGAGGTGATTACGAATAGGTGGATGAGTGGGTAGAGTGGTTGGATGAGTGATTGAGTGGTTGGATGAGTGGAAAATTATTGAGATTCTTTATCTCCGAAATCATTCATTGCTTAACTTAAGGATGCCGTCATCAAATAGAAAAGTGATCTTCATAAAAGTTTTAGAAAATTGTCTCATCTTTCCAGAGACACTAAGTTTAGCCAAATTCAATAACCACAGCCCAAGATATGACCCAATTACTAAATAGTGTTCAGGCCCAAATACAACACCTCTGTTCTTACTTCAAAGCCCAATATCACCTTCCAGGAGTCCGATCCAAGTTTTGTGTTCTTCATGAAAGTTGTAGATATGGGTCTTAACTTTCAGATGCCAAATTTTCAGCCCATTTCAGTTCCTTGAACTCGAATTATGCAATGATTACTGCACACTGTTCAGGTTCCAATCACAAAACTCGTGTTCTAACTTTCATGCCCAATTAGCTCTACTAGATGTCCCATTTTTCCCTGGAGCTCTCATGAAAGTTGTAGATCTCTCCAATATTTCCTACAAGATAAGATACATAATTATAAGACATCTAGAACTCAAGATATGACTGAAATACAGAAACAATATAAGACCAAAATAGTGCTGAAAAAATCAATTAAGTCCAATTTGAGTCCAAACTTACAAAACATAACCAGGCTTAATCAATTAAGTACATGGAGAGTGTAAATGACTAAAAATGAGGGTCTATTAATGTATAAAATATGTAATTATTAGAAGCTCAATACTATCAGGTCTGTGTTAAGTATTGTTGCTAGTGAAGAGCTCTACCTTGAGCAATTGGACGTAAAGACAACATTTCTTCACGGAGACTTAGATGAAGAGATATATATGCACCAGCTAGAAGGATTCTCAGGAAAAAGGAATGAGAATATGGTGTGTAGATTAAAGAAGAGTTTCTATGACTTAAAATAAGCTTCAAGATAGTGGTATAGGAAATTTGATGGCTTCATATACAAGGAAGGTTTCTAAAAGTGCAATGTCGACCACTGTTGCTTCTTCAAGAGATATAAGTCTAGTTATATCATTTTGCTACTTTACGTCAATGATATGTTAGTAGAATGTTCAGATATGGATGAGAACAGAAACTTGAAGATGTAGTTGTCAAATGAATTTGACATGAAAGATTTAGGTCCAGCAAGGAAGATCGTTGGAATGCAAATCACGAGAGATAAACAAAGAGGGATTTTGCAGTGATCTCAGACAGAGTACATTAACCCTGTTTTGCAAAGATTCAACATGGGCAATGCCAAACTGGTTATCACATCTCTGGCCAGTCATTTTGGCTTATCCAAGGACTAGTCCCCTCAGACGGAGGAAGAAAGAGAATTCATGGCTAAGATCCCGTATGCTTCAGCCATTGAAAGTTTGATGTACGCAATGGTCTGTACGAGGCTAGACATTGGCCATGCAGTGGGAGTTGTAAGCAGGTTTATGTCAAATCCAGGTAAAGCTCATTTGGAAGCCGTTAAGTAGATTTTGAGGTATCTACGAGGCATTACAGAGAAGTGTTTGTACTTTGGTAAAGGAGAATTAAAAGTGCAAGGCTATGTAGATGCAGACTATGGTGGTGAAGTCGATCACCGAAGAAGTACCACTGGTTACATGATGGGATAATTAAAAGTTTCAAACCCAAGTGCAAGTTGTTTGAAGTAGTAAATTCTCGGGAGTCCGAGGTCGATCCACAGGGAATTGATGAAGAGAAAATTATTTGAGGTAATGAGCAGATTTGTCACAACAATAAAGATGATATAAGTTGTTCAAAGATGAAAAAGATTTGCTTGGGTTAGGAGATGCACTCTTGGTAATAAATTAAAGATAAAATTATTTCTTTTTTATAACTCAATTGAAATCATACATAATGAAGGTTCCAATCGGAAGATTTAACATTCAAAGTTCAATTTAGATTATATATGTAATCATATTATGGTTCCAATAATTATCTACCAATACTTGTAAATAGTCTCAAATATCCACTGTGTCAACGTCTTGTCTACAATGAATCAAGATATTCATTATACAAGAAGAGTTTCTAAATTAATCAGAAACAACATACAACACATATAAAAATCACATAAAAATATATCATTCAAGTACAAGAAGTAGAATAATCTAATCTTATTTTATTACCAAGAATTTCACTCTTTCACCCAAGCAAGATAAAAATTTAGTTACTCATAGATAAGAAGAAAGAAAGAGAGAAGAAGAAGATGATGAACATAACTTTAATTAAGAACAATAGAAAACTACACAAAGAAAGCAATTAACATACAAACATGAAAGTAAATTCTAAGCTAACACCCATAAATGATCAGCCATTGCCTCATTTTATAGAGTTCAACGAGTGCAAGATGGCAAAAGAGATGATGGATGATGAGAACAAATGCTAAAGTAGTTGTTTGATGGGTGGATTCTTGTCTCTGAAATGTTTCCCTTCTGAACTTATGACATGCGTCATTTTTTAGCCATGTTGTCTTCATGAAAGTTCTAGGAAATTGTCTCAGCTTTCCAGAGACATTATTTCATCCAAATCCAACAACCACAGCCCGAGATATGGACCAATTACTACTCATGGGTCAGGCCCAACTCCAACACCTCTGTTCTGACTTCTATGCCTAATATCACCTTCAAGAAATCCGAACTGAATTTTGTATTCTTCATAAAAGTTGTAGATATGGATCTTAACCTTCCACTGTCAAAATTTCAAAATTATTGAACTCCTATACCCTGAGATATAGCCTAATGAGTGCATAGAGGTCAAGCTGTCAGGTTTAAAACGCTAGATTTTGCTTCAACTCCAATTTGAGTTATCCAAACGTGTGTATCAAGTCTTGAGGCCTTCATGAAAGCTGTAGAAATTTGTCTTAGCTTTAAAACAAGACTAAAATCACATCCATCGGATATTTGAAACTCAAATTATAACCAGTTTACTAAAAAAGCCAAGTGAAAAGATTATACAATAAATGAAATATATTGCTATCAATGTGGCTTTTGCTATCAAGTGAATAGTTATTAGAGATTTATATAAACTTTTTAACAAGACCAAAATCATATTAATCAGATAATTGCAACTCAAATGGTGGCCACTTTACTTAAGAATGCAATCACCCAAATTAATGATAATTCAAGTAATAATTTCTTCAATGATGCAATTAAGCTTAATTTCATAAAATATGACAAAATTAACTTAATTAAGCTAAATTGAACCTTAAGAAGCCTAGTGAGAGGATTATAAAATGAATAAAATACATTGTTATCATTACATATTCACTGTTGGAACTACAACTGTTAGTTGGATGTCGCAGATACAAAAGATTGTTGCTTTATCCACTACAGAGGTTAAGTATGTGGCAGTAACAGAAGCCAGTAAAGAATTGATATGGCTTCAAGGATTGTTAATTAGACTGAGATTCATCCAGGAGAAGAATATTTTGCATAGTAATAGTCAGAGTGCGATACATCTAGCAAAGAATTCAACATTTTACTCTAGAAAAAAACACATTAATCTTCGTTATCACTTTATCAGATCTCTGCTTGAGGATGAGGTACTAACATTGAAGAAGATACAAGGAAGTAAGAACCCAGTAGATATGTTTACAAAAGTGGTGACTATCGACAAACTGAAGTTTTGCTCAACTTCAGTTGGCCTGCTAGAGTAACAGACTAGATAAGGCTGTTGCATTGATCGAGGTGTGAAGACAGATTGAAATTAGTCTTTTAGTGGGAGATTGTTGGTCAAAAAAGGTGGCCCCCACCTAAAATGTTATCCAGCTGCAAATTGCTAACATTTGCTTTCGGTGCAAATTTTGAAGGAAGCCAACCGAGAATTGGTTGGCAAAACGAGTTTCAGTTTCTATAAATAGAAGCCTCTGCAGAAGAAAATTATCATCCAAAAACAAGAGAGAAATATCAGAGAGAGAGAAACATAAAAAACTTAGAGAGAAAAACTTTAGTTTCTGGGTGTAATTAGGTTATGGGTTGTGAGAAGTTGTGAGTGTTTTGTAAACACTTTTTATATTTCCTTTTTCAATAAAATATTTGCAGCAGCTTAGAGACGTAGGCACAATTGGCCGAACTCCGTTATCAATTTTGTGTGTGTTATTATTCTGCATTTATTTCGCTTTCCACAAATCTGATGATAGGAAAATTTTACGTAATTTCCCAATAGAAAAGAGGTCCCCATGACCCGATAGAGAATAAGTGAAGAATCAACACTAGTTAGTTACTAGGGTGTCAATCTAGCCCGAAGCTAATTGAGTCATGTTCAAATCTAAAAAATAGATTTGGTGTAATTTTAAGGTTAGGTTCGAATCACGTTTCGAATTTATCTAACCCGACTTGACCTATATAATATTTAAAAACTTATAATTTTTATACAAAAATAAAAATAGTAATTAATTATAAGTTTTCTTGACTTAAATTATTATATTTTGTATAATATGCTAATATTTTTGTATTGATATATGTTTCAACATATATATTGTAAAATATTCTTTAGCCTTAATTTCTTACTTTTAAAATTTTATCATTTAGTTGTATATAATGTCTCAATTTGTATATTCTATCGAAATATCGGGTCAACTCAATCATTAGTCAGGCCATAATTGGATCGAGTCTAAATCCAAAATATTAGACAAGTCAAAATATCAAGTCAGGTTCATGCCAAGGCAAATCCGGTCCATTAACACCCTTATTAATTACATGGTCCAAGACCATATATATATGATGTGGACGGTGGACATGTGAAAAATATTTATATATTTCTCAAGTAATTAAAGGTTGATGGTGGATAACGTGGATGGTGAAACCTAGAAAATCTAGTGTCATTAACTGTTAGCTCTAGATAAATCCAAGCTTGGTTACTTAGCCTATAGGTAGGCCATGGCTATCATCATTTTGAGGATTGAGTGAAGAAGCCAAGAGTGAAGAAGTGAGAAAGAGAAATTAGATAAAGTGAGTGTGAGGTGTCCAAGTAAACCTTATATTGTAAAGAGAATTTATTTTATATAAGTGTTAATAATAGAAAGTAAAGTTTCTTTTACACTCATTACCCAATCTTTACTCAACAATAAGGGCCACACAAAGCTTGAAGTATTCATTTGGTTCACAAAAAATAACTGAATATATCAAGAAAAGCATTCTTGAAGAACCAAACTGCTGAAATGGTCAAGTTGCAGGGTCTTAATGCATTTTCTAGAATGCTTCAACATCTCTGACCAAAGGAACTTAAGCAAATTTGGAAGTCCTACAGACTGAGAATTTGCTGCAATCACTTGCCAAATGACAAGCATACATATAAGAATTTACATTATAGCGGAAGATCGACCTCCATACATTGTGTTTTTTTCTTTTTCTTTTTTGTTTTCTATTTTGAAATAGTTGTCTTTGGCACAACTTTGAAGGAAACCACAAAAGTGGTCCAAATCACAGCCCTCAAGCAAGGTTTCCAAAGTATGGCTTATGATGTAATCAATTATAAGTTTAAATTCTTTTCCCCTTGTTTCTTCAATAGCATTGCCGCATGTAACTGACTTTTCCTCCAAGTCAACAACCCCATTGCTTTAAAAATATTAGCATGATTGATTATAATTGAGATTATGATTGATCACAATTAATTTTAGGGATGATTGTAATATAATTAGTACAGAATTAAATTGATTTATTACATAATTATATTTTTTTTGTACAACAGTCTTCTTCTATAAATAGAGAATAATCCTCTTGTATACATTTAATTCAAAAATATACACAAATTACTAATATTTGTCTCTCTGTTTCTATTTATAACATGGTATCACAGACATGGTATCCACCTTGAGGAGAGTTTCTCCTTTTCGCTATGTAGAGTTCGTGGAACTCGCTAGAATCGTTACTAATCACTATCAAATCCAGATTTAGTTTTGTTGTTCTCTTCATCTTTGTCCACTCTGGTCCAATCCTTCCGCTCTTCAGTTACGCATCTCCACTGCGCTCCTCTGTTACGCTCCTCCGCTCCGCTCCGTTCAAACTTCATTATGATGTCAGACTTCGTTTTAGACTTCGTCTTAGATTCCAAACTTCGTTCTAATGCCAAGCTCTGTTTTAGATTCCATCCTAGATTCCAGACTTCGTTCTGATGGCAAGTGATGAGATCACAGCAAGTGTACCAGATCGTCAAGTAATAAAAATGGTGAGATACCAGATATCGTTCTCAGGGATTGATGGCCAAATACCAATTCACGAAATTAACTACTATTTAAACTCAGTTTTGGATCAAAGTGAGCTCTAATAACAAAAACAAAGGAAACAAATGAACTAACACAATGACAATATTTTTGAGTTTTTATACTTAGCGATTTAACAAACACTTAGTATGCGAGATAAAAAATAATCAATTAATGAAAGAGTTGAGATCAAGTTTCATTTGATTTCACCTACTGCATATCAATTGGGATTAACACAAGTTACTTTTTCTATTTTGTTACTGAAATCTCTAAAATAATCAAATCCTAATTCCTTAGGCAATTGACCCTTTATTCCCAAATAAAACTCCTAATTCTTTAGGCAATTCTAAAAAGAGATAGGCATTAGATTTTAGAATTCAACAAGGTAACAAACAAATTAATGACTATTCCTAGTCTAGAGATAGGCAAGGTTCACAATCTCATAGCATAATTACACATCAAACTTCCATTCAACATATAATCTTAAACTCATTTCAAAGAGAATCAATCCTTAGAAACCATTAAGAGAAGAAATCATAAACTCAAAACAGAATAACAACTTATATTAATTGTATCCAATATAAAAAACAGATAGGATCCATCAAAATCCACCTAATCCCAACAAAGAGGGATTTAGCTAAGCATGGCAACAATAATAAAAACTAAAATAAGAGAAAAGAATAACGAAAACTCCATACGTAGATGAAAAATCTCTAAAGTGTTTCCACATTTCTTCTTCTTTCATCACCTCTGGCAATCCCTCTCCTCGATCCTGATGACCCTTTTTTTTAGGTCAGAAACAATGCTTTTATATTCTGATATGAGCACATAGGCGCTGAGTGTGGAGCGCCTAGGCGCGCTATGCACAACCACACATTTTTTGATCAGGTTCTCTGTAACATCCTAAAATTTTGTATCTCTTAAACAGTAATTTTGACAGTTAACAGAATTTTACTATTTAGTAATTTCTGGATACTGTAAAATTATTTTGATTATTCCGACAACGTATTTGATCATTTTGAGTGATTTAGTTTGTGTCAGGAAAATAAAAATTTTCGGGCCGGGAAAAACCTTACGTAATTTAATTTTTACCGTTAGGTTTTAATTATTTTACGTAATCTGATTTGATATTTGTGCGTTTTCTAATATTTGTGATTTTTGTGGATGATTATGAAATTTTTTACTGTTTGTGGGCCCAGGGGTGTATGTGGGCCTAGGTGGCCATACGTGGGCCCAGGTGGGTCCCGCAATGTGAAAATTTTTATACGCATAGAAAAAATTGTACTGTTTAGATGGAGACAGGGGATCTTACTAAACCTGAATCCGGAGACAATTTTAAAAAATTTCTTGTACTGTGCTTTGTACTGTATTTAATTATCAGGCGATAAAAATACAGTAAATATAATTTTTGTGGGGTTTAGCAGATAAAAATAAATATTATACTGTTAAGTCAACATTAGTGGTTATGATAATGGACCAATAGGAAACAAGTCTAATATTGGAGACTTTGATATCAACCGTCGATTTAATCAACGGTGTAGGATAAGTCTAATATAATGGCTATGACCATTTATAACCATTGGATTTAGAATTGATCAAGGGTGGAGATTTGGTCTTACAAAGTGGCTAGGACCATTTGCGACCGTTGGATTTGAATTTAATCAATGGTGGAGATGGATCAATTATGACCATTGGAATTGGATTTAATCTATGGTAGAGATTTAGTCTTAAAAAGTGACAAAGACCATTTATGACCCTTGGATGTAAAATTTGAAGGAGTAATCTTGACCCTTCATTTTGGAGATACATCTAAGGGCTAGGATTTAAAGGAGAAAGATCCAATGGCCTAAATTAAGTCTTCTATCTAAAGCTACACCTAAAGTCTACCTTAATCCTAACCATTGAATTAATCAATGGCTTAGAACGCTTCAAATAATTGCTTGGACTTTCAAGATTGAATCTTAACCATTGATTTAATCTATGGTTGAAATTTGGTCTTATATAATTGCTTGGACTTCAATTGGGAACCTTGGATGGCAACATAGAAGGAGAGATCTTGACCATCCATTTAATAGCTTCATCTAATGGCTAAGATTAAAGGAGGAAGAAGATCTAATGGTCCAAATTTGTTACTATCACTTAGAAACTTTCTAATAATTTAGTGACTTTGACTAACACTCTAATTATTCACTCATTTCTCACTCACTCTACGGCAATGCATAGGAGGAGGGGGCCAAAATCATTTCATGCATTTGCTATCTCACTTCATCACCTTTTCTCTCAAATGATTTAGTACCAATTATTTGCTCAAATAATTCACTTTTTTTCTCTTCACTCTACGGCTATGCATTCTCAAAATTGATTCAACTAATTCATGTTAGTCAACAATAAATGGCCTACTTCTTGGAAGCACTCCACGGTCAAGAAATAATGGAGGACAAGGAAATCTATATTAAATGGATTTGTCACCTTTCTAGCAACCATTTAATATATAAATATATCTCACTTTTCTTTCCATGCATTTCCATACATTCCCACGGCAATGGAGAGCAAAATTGCTTTAAATTATTACATCTTTGTGATATATATTAGAATGTATTTAATTGAACAAAGTAAGACTAAGTCAACAATGATGGCTCCTTCATTTACTTCCTACGGCCATGCATCAAATTAGAAGACAAATTCTACATTCAAAATAATACTTGGTCATTCTTATAATAATAATTGAAGAAGCTATTCAAAGTTAGTCAATTTTTGGTGGCTATTCTTTCTAATTCCTACGGCCATGCTTATTTGGAAAAAGAGAAACATTCTATCTTTAATTTATTTCCATCACCTTTATTTCAAAATGGCTCACGGCCAAGTAGTTTTGGGGGGGCCTAAATATTAACTCCTCACTTGATAATTCCTATCACCTTTCTATCAATTAACCAAACAAAGTCTCTCTCACCTTTTTTCTCAAAACAAGTTCACGGCCATAAAGGCTTTGGGAAGCCAAATTTGTGACTTTAACATCTTTTCTATTTCAAGAACCAAAGAACCATATCAAATTTCTCTCCACTTCCTCTCCAAGCTTGGTTCGGCCATGACACCCCAGAGTAACCTCCATCACTCTTTAATTTCAACCAACCATATTTCTTGAATCCTTACCTTATTCTAAACAACTTTCATGTTGGAGACTTTCTCTAAATCATTTATTTTCAAGGACTTTCTTCAAGAGCAAAGTTCTAAGGTTTTTGAGGTGAAGTGTAAGGAAACTTCATTTCTTCTCTTCTTTTTCATGATCAAAGCCATGTTTGATCCATGGTTCCTCTTAATCAAGCTTAGTATACTAATTTTTATGTATTTTGTTTTGTATTTGAGAAGCCCTTGGTGGTGAAGGACTTGGAAAAAGAAACAAAACAAAGAGCTTTTGAGGATCTTCAAGAGGTAAGAGGGAGATCCATCTCACCAACCAAGTATGGTGGTGAGAGATGGTCTTTATATTTGATGGATGGTGAATCCATGTGAGGATTCATATCCATGGTCATGTAATTATTTGTGGGTATTTATGTGTTTGATTTATTTGTTCATGCTTTGTATGATTTGCATGATTTATTGCTTTTGATTATGGCATGCTTATAGTAGCTTATGGTATATATAATGAAATATGTATGTGTATGCCATGATGTGATGATGGAAATGAAATTAATTTTTGACTCCAATGGCCAAGGAGGAGTGGTCATGGTTTTGACACTCATGATTAGAATTTATGTTGAAATTTTTCAAGAACAAGAAAATTAATTTTTGGTCCCTAGAACATGATGAATTTCGGCCAAGACACCTCAAGATAGGTGTTTACAAATTAATATTTTCATGAATGATGAAATGAGATGTTTAGAAAAACAAGGAAAATAAACAAAGGGTTTATTTTTCAAAGAGTGCAACAGAAGAGTTGCGGTATTTTGAAAACGTAACAGAAATGTTACTGTATTGTGAAAACGTAACAGAAGTGTTACGGTATTGTGAAAATATAACTAAAACATTTTGGAATTGTGAAAACGTAACAGAAATGTTACGCAATTGTGAAAAACACGACAAAAGTGTTTATGACTATAAAAACATAATAACATGATGATTACTATTGAACAAGTGTCCATACACTGTATGAGAAAATGACAAGTTTTGCCTGTGATTGACATTTGGTGCATTTTACATGCATTGGAAAGATATGCATGTGATTGACATTGGTGCATTATACATGCATTGTAAAAATATGCATTGAGGCATATGATTACATTGAACAAATGAAATTGAAAGATTTGGCCCTTGTGGTTGGACTTGCACTGATATATTCGTGCATTGTATAAAGTATAGCTAATAAGCTATTTTGGCCCTTATGGTTGAAGAGGGAATGAGAATTGATAGTGAGATCTATGATGGATCTTAGGGGCGTCAAGGCGCAGCGGTCGACCAGTGGATATCTGTCTGTGGGCTAAGGCTGGACCATATGCCACTTGGCGATGCAGTCCGTTGCAACGCATTGACGATACCCAATAAGAACACGATTCTTTTCAACGACTAGGAGATTGTCTGTGGGCTTAGGCTGGGCAATTAACCAGAGCATTCTTCTCGAAATTGTGAAAACCTCCATGGAGTTATTTTTGAAAAACTGAGTCTATGTGCGCATGCATGAAACTAAGCATTTATTGTCTATGTGCGCATGCATTAATTGAGGAAATTGGCTATGACAATTGTTCAGTTGAGAAATACTTGGATAATGATGATGATAATCATGTTGATGGCATTATTGTGATTATTGTGTGATGATAATAATGTTAATGGCATGATGATGATAGTTGATTAATGTTGATGGTATGATATATCTGTATGATATGTTGTTGTGTTATCTCTGTGCTACCATGTTGGTATTGGCGTAGGTGATCTCACCTCTTTGTATGTTGTGTTGTTGTGCTTGTATTGGTAAAAACTATATAATAGATGGAACGAGTTGTCTTAGACATACGGGTGATAAATACTCTGAGATCGGAGACAACATCAGAGAATGACCATTCCAGAGTCGATAGCGTGCAGTGTTGACAAAGAACAGATGTTTGATGCATCCAGAGGGATACAAAAAAAGAAATAAGTATGTTAAGTTTTATCGTTAGTATTATACCGTGCTATTAAGTAGGACCCATCATAGGGTTTGCTACTGTTAAAAAGAGAGAGTTTTCTGTTAGTGTTAATTTCTCTTTAAATTGTTAAATATTAATTGGTGTCAATATTGTATATTAAATATATTTTCAGTAATACTTATGAATTTCAGTAAGTTTATGTTTCAATAAAGAAGAAATTTTAAAACTCACATTTTATAACTCAAACCTTGTGCGAACTTCTTTTCAGATTATGAGTCGGGAGTCAGACATGTGATACCCTAAGGATGGTGTTACATTCTCAGTGCCTAGGCGCTGAGGTTTAGGGCGTCTAGGCGCTCACCTTCCAGGTAGCACATTCTTGGGGAGTTTTGGGCGCTGGGACAACTTCATTTTTCCTTTCTATTCTAAGCTCCTGGTGGTCCAAGATACATGTTTGGTAGTTCAATGACATTGCTAGCTCTTCCATTTGGCCCTATTATTCATAGTTTCGAGTTTCATCCTTCTTTAACCTTCACTGTAAATAAAGTAACATAAATGAACTGCAAAACATTCCGAAATACAACTAAACTCCATGAAATTCATCAAATTAATCATCTTATGCCATCATGGTCAAAATCAGTGTTAAATGAGGTAAAACAATGTTAAAAGTTAGATGCAAATGGCTAAATCCAATCAAAAAACATAAGTAAAAACAGATAATTCGCAGGATTATCAACTGGACTCCGTTTCAGACTTCGTTCCCATTGTAGATTTTTCAGATGCAGATGGTTCCATTCAAAATATAGTTTGAGTCTACTTATAAATATTTTTAGTTAAATGTGTCATTTTCATGTGTTATCTCCTTATTTCTTTAAGGACATGTGTCATTTTCTCCTACAAAGACGTACTTTCTATATACGTGTTATCTTCTCATTCAATTCAACTTTACTTTGAGTTTTTAAATATTTTGATCATTTTTAATTTATGTAATATTTAATAATTAAATTTATTTTTAAGTATTAAATAAAAATATTTATAATAGTACAATATTTAATATTTAATAATTAAATATAAATATTTTAAAATAAAATATATTTAAGAATTTATTAATGTACTTCTACTAATAATACATTTCAAAGTTATTAGTGCAAGACAAAATTGCACATATATCTTCTCATTAAAGGGGACACAAGTCATCTTCTCATTCATATGGTTATATGTCATCTTCTCATGTAATGAATTACTACTATTTATTTCACATGTTAAGTTCTCATGAATTTTTTTTCCTTCCACATGTGTGGCATGTGTGAGTGAATAAATAATAAAAATATATTTTATAATAAAAAACATTTAATAATTAAAATACATTGTTATTTACATAAAATATTTTAATATTTCAAAGTTAAGATCTTTGATAATTAATAACTAATATTTAATAAAAAATATTTAACACTTAAATACATTTGTAATATTAAATATTTAATAATTAAACAAAAAAATTTTACAATAAAATATTCAAAAATTAAATACATTATTATTTACATAAAATATTATAATATTAAAATATTTATAATATTTATATTATCTTTATAATATAAATATTTATAATATTTATATTCTCTTATAAAATATTTATAATATTAAAATATTTATATTTTGATATTTATATTCTCTTTAGAAGGTAAATTTTTGTTATTTTTTTTATATTGCTATAGGTACTTCAATATAATTTTTTTTATTTGCACTTCGATATAGTGATTGTGATGTTGTTATCAATGCATATCTAAGATAAATTTATTAATAAAACAAAATAAGATCAATTTACACTATTCATTCCACAAGTTGAGTTCACGTGCAATTTTTTCACTTCCATATGTGTGTCATGTGTGAATGCAAAAAAAAAAAATAAAAGAGTGTGGAAGAAGCCTATTGCACAAGTAATTGATTTAAAACTAGCAATTTTTATTGTAAAATAATTATTCTATTATCAAATGAAGTAGTATTTCTGTTAACACTTCCAAGCATTTGTTATGTGATAAATAGTTAATACTCAAATTTTATTATTATATCTCAAGTTGATATTGTTGGTGGTATTTTTAGACAAATAAAGAAGAAAGTGATTATAAATGATAATAAAATGTTTACATTAGTGATAAGTTTGGTATAACATTTAAAAGAAGATCAACATTTATGAGATGATTATTTATTTTTATGATAGTATAGGTTTCTTATTTATGGGTATATATATACTTTTTATATATGTACTTTAATTGCTAAATAATTTTTTGAGAGTGTTTATTGTTACTCTTATTCTATTATTTTTTTTATTAAATGACATTTGATCTTATTTTGATCAATGTCTTAAAATAACTCACTTAATAAAAAATTAATTAAATAATAGTAGCAATAAACAGTTCTTAATTCTTTTTTTATTACTGAAAATAGAGACGCTTAACCGTAGCTATATATTTGACGACTTGCTTGGGAAATTATAAATAATATTTGTAAAACAATGAAGAATTGGGTGTTATTGACTTTCGAGGGCTAATTCGACATTTTATTTTATTTTTTTCCATGAAAGATGGAACTCGTTATCAAGATAACAAACTTTAGTGGTTATGCAATCTTAGACTTAAAAAAATGCAAAAGTCAATCAGGAAGGATTGGGAAAAATGTTAAAAGCTTAAGTTTTATTTAACATTCATAAGCTAATAGTTGGATACACAATGAGATGCAATCATTCCCCTTAATATTTAGGGTGCTTGGCTGTGGATGTTATGAATGAAAGGCGGTCTTGGACACTGACACCAGGTGTTAACACATTTGCAGCCGCAAGTTGGACAACTATACTGGCACTGTGCGTCATTCTCACAGTGCCAACGCACAACGCCACCCTCCCTTGCATACGATTCCTTGCACAGATCTGCATGCACAAGCAATACACGAACATATAAACAACGTCATATATAATGTATATAAGATTTGAAGGTAAACTGGTTGGAGTAAAAGATAGCAAACGTGACGTATAGGAAATTGATTCATTGGGATAAAAATGATGAGATAGAGAGTAAAAATAAAGCATGATTTCTAACCTGAAGCAATGATAAAGAAAACCAATAAGAATGCCAGTTTGATAGCAGACTTCCTTGTAGTGTCCATCTTGATCGTATAACGTTTTCTTCAGATGAGTGTTTATATAAGCAAATGGTGAGACTACCTTGATTGTTGAGCATATTTATCCTTGATACATGTGTCCTCACACATTGTGAGTGCGAGAATATTTAAATATTCGTAAGTAAAAATTATTATATATTCTTGAAACAGTAATATATGTATGTTTTAGGTTGATATCCACTATTGATTTTAAAAATATTGACATAAATTTAAAATAAAAAGAATTGTTAATCTCTACACTATCATGTAACTTTCATGTTTTGATTTGGACAAAAAAACTCACATATTTCTTTTAAAAACAATTTAAATTAATTTGTATTTTAATAATTTAAACTTTTACAATAAAATATGACCTTTAATTTTATTTTGATCTAATAGATCAAATTAGTCCATTAAATGAAGAAAGAGAATTATGAAGACAAATTTTAATGAAGAGGAGAGTTGACTTTAATTTTAATAAAGAGAGAAAATATGATTTTAGTATTATGTCAACTTATCAATTTATAATTATTAAATTGTATATAAAATAAGTTACAATGTTTAATGTTTACGTTTTCCTTTTGACCAGTTTTAATATTTACTAATTTATCAAATAAATAAAAAATTAAAAAGGTAAAAAAAAATTAGTTAAGTGTGTCATTTTCACGTGTCATCTCCTTATTTCTTTAAGGAAATATGTCATTTTTTCCTGCAAAGACATACCTTCTACATGTACGTGTCATCTTCTCTTTCAATTTAATTTTATTTTGAATTTTTAAATATTTTGATCATTTTTAATTTATGTAATATTTAATAATTAAATACATTTTTAATATTTAATATTTAATTATTAAATAAAAAATTATAAAAAATATAATATTTAATAATTAAATAGAAATATTTTATAATAAAAAAATTAAGAATGTATTAATCTACTTCTACTAATAATACATTTCAAAATTATTACCGCAAGACAAAATTACACTTATATTCTCATCAAATATGGCATATGTTATCATCTTATTTAAAGGGTTATATGTCATCTTCTCATATAAATGACCATTACTATTTATTCAATATGTCAAGTTCTCATGAAAAAATTTTCCTTTCACATGTGTGACATGTGTGGATGAAGAAATAATTAAAAAATATTTTATAATAAAAAATTTAATAATTAATAGCTAATATTTTATAAAAAACATTTAATAATTAAATTCATTTTTAATAATATTTAATAAATAAATAAAAATATTCACGAATTAAATGCATCATTATTGACATAAAATATTACAATATTAAAATATTATAATAATAAAATATTAAAATATTAAATATTATAGTAATAAAATATTAATATTTTAATATTAAAATATTATATATTTTAATATTTATATTTTCTTTGATAAATACATTTTTATTATTTTTTATATTGTTATACAACAATGATTTTTTTATATCACTTTTTTCACATCACTTTTTACACTATTTCATATACCATTAATCATATCATTTTTTTCTTATTACTCTCACTTAATCACAACCATTCAAAAATGGTGTGAAGAATATTGTATCAAGAAAAATAATATAAAAAAATCATTTTTAATTGTTATAAGCATTTTAATACAATTTTTTTCTACAGTTCGATTTAGTGATTTTGATGTTTTATAGTTGTATATCTAAGATAAATTTATTAATAGAATAAAATAAAATAAGTTTACACTTTTATTTCATCATAAATTATCCAAATAATAATACGAAACTTTTATTTCATTTCATCACCTTCTATTTCATTCATCATTGAATACCGAAACAAAGCCCTAAGGTCTTGTAATGAAAGAGTTGTGCGCGTAGAAACTCTTTAACAGTATGATATATATTTACAAAACAAGCAGATACAAAAAGGTTGTGCAATCTCATAAACTTCATCATATCATCAACCCCACTTAAGGCCAAGGAATTATTTGAACTTAGTGGCTCGGAAAATAGAAAGCATCACAGATGCTCCTCGCTAACAACCAAAAGAAAGAAAAATAATACATTTCTACAATTAAAAAGAGAATCCCCTTCCCTTATTTCAGCCAGAAGAATGTGTGAAAATGTAGAATTATTAAAATGGGTCAAGTTCAATGGATCGGCCTGAATAGCTCGATAAAATAGATGAATTGAGTTAGCAAAAATGAATACAAAATTAAAAATAGTCTAAATTAGTCTGACTCGTTAACATTATATAAAAGCAGACTGAGTTAACAAAATATCAACCTGAAACTCACATAACTTGATTTGACCTGGTCTGAAAATGACCCAATTCGAACTAGTCCAACTCATTTTGATGACTATAGTGTAAAGAGGTCCCCACGATTCAATAGAGAATAAGTGAATAATCAGCACTAGTTAATTACTAGGGTGCTCAAGACAAATCTGGCCCAAAGCTAATTGAGTCATGTTCAGATCTAAAAAATAGTTTTGATGTAATTTTAATGTCATGTTCAAATCATGTTTCGAGTTTATCCAACTTGACTTATTTGCAAAGCCAAGAATCGGTTTTTATTGACTTTTGTCAGCTAATTCGTCATTTATTTTCCCTGAAAGATGGAACTCGTTATCACGATAGTTAACTTTTTGGGTCATGCTATCTTAAAACTAAATGAAATGCAAAATTCAATAAAAAAAAATTAGGAAAAATGTTAAAAACTTAAGTTTTATTTAACATTCTCATAAGCTAATATTTGGATACACGGTGATGATATGCAATCGGTCCTTTCTAATCTTATATTATTCTAACCCACACTTTGTAATTACATTACAATGTGCTGGTACTCAATCTTGGGGTGCTTGGCTATCGATATTATCAATGAAAGACGGTCTTGGTGGACAATAACACAACCTGCTAACACATTTGCAATTGCATGGTGGACAAATATATCGGCACTCCGCGTCTCTTCTACAATGGTACTGTGTAATGCCACCCTCCCTTGCATCCGATTCTTTGCACATATCTGCACGCGCACAAATAATACATGAGCATAAAAACAACATCGTATACAAATACAACACATGAAAGATTTGAAGGTAAATTGCATGGAGTAAAAAATCGCAAACGTGATGTATAGAGAAAATTGATTCATTTGGGTAAGAGATAAGATGGAGGTTGAAAATAAAGCATGATTTCTAACTTGATGCAATGATAAAGAAAACCAATAAGAACGCCAATTTGACAGCAGGCTTCCTAGTAGTGTGCATCTTGATCGTAGAACATTTTATTCAAACAAGTGTTTATAAATGCAAATGGTGAGACTACCTTTACTCCTTGAGCATATTTTTCTTTGACAGGTGTCTTCACATGCTTTGGGTGTAAGAATACTTAAATATTCTTAAGAGCTACATAATATTAAATTTTAGTTGCATTTATTGTTGTAGTAATTGATGCATTAAATGTAAGTCTAAATCTTTAATAGCATTGATTGTTAACTTTTAAAATGCACAAACTTTTAGAATTTTTACTACTCATTTTGTTCATTTTTATGAATTTGTTAATGTTATTGCATAAGAGTTAATAACATTATTAAAAGTTCTTGATTATAAGCTAAAAAACAAAAATTATTAACTGATTTACTTTTTTATTAAAATACTCAAACATTATTATTAATCTACTAATTTTCTCTTTCACTTATTAATATTAAAGGTAAAGTTAAAAAAAATAATGATTCATTAGTTTTTTTAAATAAATAGATAAAATTAGACAAAACAACATTTCAAAATGGACAGACAAAATTGTACCAACCGAGGGAGTAATATAATAATAATAATAGATGAACCTTCAACAGTTTATTTAGGCTCTGGATTTAGGAGATATTTTTGAATAAGTACAAATCTAACATCTCATTTTAGACATACATACAAAATTAGAAAGAGAATATGTGTGAGTTTTACTAAATCTATACATCACAAAAGATTATCTTATCTCTTCAATTTTATATATATGTGTCTAAAGATGAAGTGTTAGATTTGTACCTATACAAAAATATCTCCTCGATCTAATACATAATCTATGGCATGATTTGGGTTATAAGTGAGTCGAACTGAGTCAGACTTAATTCAACTTGGCTCGACTTGATAGAAAATGATTCAACTCAAAACTTAACATTAAGTTCAATGTGAACCATTTTTTTAAACTTGAACTCGTTGAATTGTTTGATTCGACTCGTAGGCTCGCATTATATGAATCAAATATTAAAATGAGACAATGCGAATCAAATGATCCATACTAGTTCGTGAACCTAGTTCATTAGCTTAGTTCATAAATTAGTTTAACTAATTAAATTTCTCATAGTTATTTTTTTTAGAATATACTATTATATATATATATATATATATATATATATATATATATATATATATATATATATATATAGATTGAGAGAGAGAGAGAGAGGAAAATACTAACATTCAGCACTTCAGATGAAAGTTAACACAATTCACTCTTTTTGAGGACAAACAAACTCATGTTATCTTTTGCTAATCAACTTATTTGACTATGTCTATTTAAGTAATTAAATCAACAAATCTTTCTATTTCCTAATAAATGCTTAATAAATATTTTTCTCTCATAATAATTAATTACCACACTCATAAAAGACTCTTTCTCCTAATAACTACCAAAATCAATATCTTTTTCTCTTAATATTGTATCCTTTTTAAAAATAATAATAATATAAATACCAATATAATTTAAAATTAACTATTTTTTAAAAATACATTAATATTTTTCTTCAAAAATAAGTTTTATGATTTTCCTTAAAAAATTCATGTTAGATAACTCAAAAGATCACATTAGATAACATGAAAAAAAACATCACTTTAATATTTGATTACTTAATATAAAAGCACGTTACACATTTTATTTAAAAATAATATTGTATGATAGTTTCTATAAATATTAAATTAATGTTTCTCTATTTTTTGGTTTCCCGAAACCTAAGCAAAGACTCTTCTTAACAAGATTATTTTCATACACATGAATCTCGAGATCGAACCTAAGATCATATACTTAAGAGACCCGAGCCCCTTCCTTTAATATTATTTAATATTAAATTGGTCTAAAAATATCATTTTATTATTTTTTAAATAATATTAATTTCTAAAAAATTTGCAACATGCTTTTATTTTTTAAAATTAGTTAATATTATCATTTTAAAAAATAATAATGAAAAAATTCTGCAGTTTATAATTATAAGGAGAGAGAATGATTTATAAAATTGATAATTATTAAGTAACTATGATTTTCTCACTTAATCACAATCATTAAAAAATAGTATGAAAAGTGGTGTTTATTGAAAAATGATGTAAAAAATTCATTTTTCAATTGGTAAAGATGTAACTTAGCTTTTTTAATAAAAAGATTTCATTTAATATCATTAAAAATTACATTAAAGAGCTTTTATTACTCCCCTGAAAGACACTGTCTTTTTTGTTGACAAATTATAGTAAAATAATATATGAAAGGAGAGACTGTTAAGAATTTAATTCATTAATTAATTAGTTAATATATTATATAAAATTAAAAATATATTTAATTATTATTAATTTAATTATAATTGAACTAATGAACCGTAAAGTAATATCTTTATCGATTTAATGATTAATTGGGTTTTTAAAACATTTAATAAGATGTGCAATCCTTCCTTACACATCCTTTATTGTTCTAACCCATACTTTATGATTGCATTACAATGTGAGGGTACTCAATTTTGGGGTGCTTGGCTGTGGATATTATCGGTTAAAGGTGGATTTCCTGGACACTGACACCAGGTGTTAACACATTTGTAACCGCAAATTGGACAACGCAATTGCCATTGTTTGTTACTATCACAGTGGAGCCACACAACGCCACCCTCTCTTGCATCTGATTCCTTGCATATATCTTTCATGTACATACAATACATGGGCATACAAATAACATCATATGTATAACGTATGAAAGATTTGAAGGTAA
This sequence comes from Ormosia emarginata, assembly GCA_029884605.1. Lineage (NCBI taxonomy): Eukaryota > Viridiplantae > Streptophyta > Magnoliopsida > Fabales > Fabaceae > Ormosia > Ormosia emarginata. The sequence goes on along the minus strand of JAQQTP010000089.1, from coordinate 61,335,816 downwards.
TTTGGTTGGAACAAAAAATCACAAATGTAATGTATAGTGCATTTTACCCGTGTAATGCACGGAATATTTAGAACAAATTATATTTTTTAACATTAAATAAAATATATTTATTAATTGTTAGGCATAAAAAATAGTTTCTATGTATAGAAGTAGCAACAAAGCAATGTAAAAAACACACTCAAAAGTACACAATTACAAATAATTGTGATGAATATACATAAAGTATTTTCGTACAAAATGTTAATTTGCACCATATGGTGAAATGAATTTACATATATTAATTTCAAATACAGCATGTTCAAACCTACAAATAAAATCAGTTGTAACCAAACATGAGAATCAGTTGTAACCAAACATGAGAAATAAAATTTAAAAATAAAAGAACAACAATGAACAATCCATATCAAATTAAGATGATTAGAATAAAAAAAACATTAAAATAAATTATGTGAAATACTTACCTTATATAAATTTTTTTGAAATACTTCTTTGTAGGTAACATTTTTCGTTGTTCGACATAGATTACCATCACCATCAGATATCAATATTTTAAATTCACTCATTGATTTAACTCTTAAAATGGCAACATAAAGTTGACCATGAATAAAAACAAGCATTGACAAAAACAAACATACATGTGAGAGCATTTGTCCTTGGCTTTTATTAATAGTCATAGCAAAGCAAAGAGTCAATGGAAATTGCCTTATCTGAAACTTTAGAGGTATTACAAGATCTTATAGTATTAAATTTAATCGAGGAATATAAACTTATCTTTAACCCAATTTCCTTTGAGTCTTTGACTATTCTTGCTCCAATGACATTCATTCCCAATTCATCTACAGTTAACCTTGTCCTATTACACAATCCTGCTGCTTGATTAATATTTCTAAGGAGCATTACTGGGATCCCTTTTAAGTGTCAACTTGTGATTTGGAATTTCAAAACCCTTAATTAATTTCATTCAAGAATTCAATAGTAAACCACTATGCTTCATCAACCATGCAAATTGAGTCTGAGCTAAGATATACTGATGCTCTCCTCCAATAATTAATGAAAGAATGTATCCATTGACTTTCTCCACAACTTCAAGTGTCAGAACAAGGATTGCTCTATCCTGAAAGAACTTTAAATCTTTCACATTATCAACCAAATTAGGATATGCAAATTGAACAATATCACCAATGTGATCATTTGAATTCACTATCTCATAAGATCTTCTGGTATTTCTATTTCTGCTTCACCATCATTCTCACTTCCTAAATTCCTATCACCCACTTTAATAATCCAGTCTGCAAAGGCCTTTATTTCATTTATATTGGAGGTAGAAACTTTTGAGTGTAACCTCATGTTACTAGTTAATTCAAGGACTTTGCAATGAGTTCGTTGTGGCCATAACAATATCTTCTCTACTAGCTTTAGGTATAATTGCTAATTTCTGTCTAAAATCTCCTCTAAGTACAACTACTTTTCCTCCAAAGGATTCTTCTATGCTATTGACATTTGCAAACCTCATGATATCTCTTAGAATTCTATTCAAAGCCTCAAAAGCCCATTTATTAACCATTGAAGCCTCATCCCAAATAATAAGGCTTGTATGACGAATAAGTTTAGCCTTTAAACTTCCTTGTTTAATATTGGACGATGGATCTTCAGTGAGATTCAATGGAATAGCAAATTTAGAATGAGCAATCCTTCCACCTGGAAGAAGAAGAGAAACAATACCATTGGATGCAACATTTAGTACTTTTTTGCCTTTAGATCGAAGTACAACTGACAACATTTTCCAAATGAATGTCTTTCCTATTCCACCATATCCATACACAAAATAAAAACCTCTTTTTTCATTCATTACAGCATCAATGATTTCTTTGTAAACTATTTTTTGCTCATCTGTCAAAGAAGAAAAACACCTACGATGATCTGCACTCATTTCTTCTTTATTGTAATTAAGTTCATCTACCAAAAATATATTTTCAAATTCATTTAGTGGCGAGTGGTGGAGGTGCATCATATAGTCAAAATCATTTAGAGACTTCCCATTTGAATGAAGCAATTTGACTATTTCAATCAAGTATAAATTCTTCAAATCAAAATATCCAATGTTAAGATTTGTAAACAAAGGTAAGCTCATTTTAGAAGGAAAATATGAAGAATTATAATATAATAAACCAAATCTCAATATATATAATCTTACTCTGGTGAGAGGAGTCTTTATTATGAGAGATGAGAGGAGTGAATGTTGATCATTGGATCTTACATGAATGGTCAAGATTATAACATAAATGCATGTGATTTTTTTAAGTGGTCACATGACCTTTAAGTAACTTTTAATCTTGATCATCCATGTATGATTATATGATCAAGATTTACTCTTCTCATCATCTTATAATAAAAACTCCTCTCACTAGATATTCCCATATATATATATATATATATATATATATATATATATATATATATATATATATATATATATATATATATCACTTTCAAATAGATACAAACAATTAAAATTAAATACCATAGTTAAGAAAGTAAGATAATCACTTGTATAACTTATAACAACATTAAAATCATAAATACTTGAGTTATTTAACAATGTCCTTCGATCATATGTAATTCCATCAGCCAAAAACTGTCTTATTTGTCCCCACACAAATGTTGGCCTACTCAGTGTGTTAAACTAGACATTAGCAATATAACAAAATGCTTTCTCAGATAATGGCCAAAAGCTAATTCTGCAGCTTCTTTGATAGCGTCAACAAATTCTTTCTCATCTAACATGGCAAAATATTAATATGGCAACTTAACCCAAAAAAACTTTATAATACATAACAAACAACAATTTTAGAAGTATAAGAAAAAAGTTCATTCAACTTGAAACTAACATTCTAAAAGCTATGTTATATGCAGGTTGTTGCTGTGTAGCAAACTTAACACAAAAAAAAACATTCATAATACATTACAAACAGCAAGTCTATAAGCATATACCATAATCATTACAAAAAAAAAACAAGCTAAATTGCGGCGATTTTTTTGTGGGGGTTATCAAACTCCGCAAATTGACACAAATTGTGGGGGGGTTTTTTCCTTTTCAGTGGAGCTTATTAACCCTCGCAAATTAAAAAAGCCTTATTTTTATATTTCCTTTATTTTTTTGCCTCCCTCTCATTCTCCCTCTCACTCTCGTGCTCTGCCTCTCACTTTCGTGCTCTCACTTCACTTTCCCTCTCACTCTCACTCTTCCTCTCACTGCTGTCGTGGGAAGGGCCAGAACTCCCAACTTTTGTCGTTCGTCACCAGATTTGCACACGTCTGTCGTCTGTCTTGCACAGTCGCGCCATCCTCTGCACCTCACCAGAACTCCCAACGCCATATACGAACCCAGATCCGCCTTGCACAACCGCGCCTTGCACGATTCTGCCCAGATCTGACTGCCATTGTCAGGTATGGTTCTAGCAAACTGTCTTTCTCAATCTTTGTCAGTTAAATGAATTTTTTCGAAAACCTACTCATCGCCCCCACATGGCCACACTGTCAGCTGAGTCATTGAGCAGTTACGTCGAAGATCACATTTATATCTGCAGTTTTATACAATTAATTGTTCTGAATATGCATCCTAAACATTATTAGAATTATAATTAAAAATTAAATAAGTAGTAAATCTTTTTTTTAAAAAAAATATCAGATGAACAAGAAAGTCAAAAACTTGTTTATAATAATCAAATAGCGGCGATTTACAACCTTTGAAATTTTTGCAAATAGATAGTGGAGGTTAAAAATCGCCGCAATTTAAAAAAAAATCACCGCAATTTAAAAAAAAATCACCGCAAATTATTTAGTAAATGGATTCAGGCTAAAAGATAGTGGAGGTTGAAAACTGCCGCATATTTTAAAAAAATCACTGCAATTTAGCGTGTTTTTTTGGAGTGAATCCACCATTAAGGCCATTCAAATTAACCAACTTATGCTCTTCTTTATATAGGAACTAAACACCCAACTGAAGATTCCAAAATAAACAGAGTATCATACATAAAAAGTAAAATAAAACACTCACTTTGATCCTAGGCAAAATTGCATTTTGTTATAAACTTTTTAATGAACCTTCGTTAGTTCCTCAACTTCCTACTTTTTTTTGTTATCTTCCTATTCTGATTCTATTTTTTGTTTTTGTTTTTTTTTCCTAGTTCATGCATATTTCTGAGAGGTACTACATTTAAATGGAGGTGCCTTCCAAGCAATCAGGCAAAGACATAACACCAGAAATCCCCAAATCCCTAAATTTTTTAAGAAGAAGAACTCACAAGAAAGCATGAAAAGAGATGTGAAAGCTTTAATCCCTTTCCATTTCTGCCAGAAAAGAGTAGTATAACCTCGAAATGGTTCGAGTTCATTTTCAGTTGAGATCGGGTATGTCTAGTAGCTCTGCGAGTTCAATTTCTATGCCTTATTGATTTCAAAGAACCCATGAGAGAACGAAAGTTGGAGGATTTACTCATTGATTTTGAGTTTGACCTCTTTATAGCTTGTTAATGGAGAAAAAAATATTGCAAGAGAGAAAATCAGTTAGTGCAATAATGATCTCAAAGTAACACAATAAAAAAAGGAGAAGAATAGAAAAAAGGTGAAGAACTGAGGTTGTGTCTAATATACACCTTCCAAATTAAGGTATATGATGCACCTTGCATCGCATGTCATTGATTTAAACATAAAAAATATCAATGACTTAGATTAATCACAAGAAATTTGCTAAGCAGGTTATGGAAAATTGCAATCAGTGATGCCATCACCACCACCACCAGTAGGACGGTGCGACGCAGACAATGACGTTACGGTGGGAGTGGACCCAAGCGGCATTCGTGGTTGGTGCGCGGGTGAGATAGGCAGATCTGCGTGGTGGTTCTCGAATTTGACACCGAATTGGCATCTCAGCGTGGGACGGTGGTTGTGGGTCCACTACAAAAAAAAGACTTTTAGCAGCAATAAATATGCCTTTTAGCGGCAATAAAAATTACCGCAAAAACTTTTACCAGTAATTAATTATTTACCGCTGTATCCAGTGTCGATAAAGCTTTTCCCAGTCATTATATAGAGTGCCAGTAAAAGTGATACCTTTTAGCGACAATTATTTGTCGGCCATTGTAATGGCCCCTAAAACAGCCTTATGTTTGGCTTTTCAATGTCTTTAGCGGCCTTTATTATTGCCGGTAAAGACCCATTTTATTGCCGATAAAAATTTTGCATTTTACCGGCCATTGTAATGGCCACTAAAACAATTCTAGATTTACCTTTTTTTATGTTTTTAAAGGCCTTTGTTATTGCGGGTAAACACTCATTTTATTACTGGTAAAAAATATGCCTTTTACCGGCAATTATAATGGCCGCTAAAACAACTCTAGATTTACCTTTTGTCCATGTCTTTAACGGTCTTTGTTATTGCCAGTAAAGACCCATTTTATTGTCGACAAAAAATATGTCTTCTATTGACATTTGTTTTGGCTACTAAAAATTATATGCCTATTTTCCATTTAAGGTGAGATTTAAATGTCATTAACAAACATTTTAGAGATAATATTTGACCCTAAAGAACTTAAATCATAACATACAAATGTTCCTAAATACAATATACTAAAATTCATTCTAAACAGTAAAATATATTTCATTAAATCCATAATAAAAAAGAACATTCATAACTTTACAGTATCAACAACAAAACATAAAAAGTACACCATTTAATAACTAGTGTCATTTTGAGTCTAATAACTAGTGTTATCAAATAATCATAGTACAAGATATTAGGTAGTCCATAAACAAATCTTTAACTCTTGATTATAATGAAATCTTTCACATGCGAAATTTCTCAAAATCACAATGATAAAATAAAAATAATGTGTCATTTAAATATAATTCATCAACCTTAATTAAAAAATATAAAACATCTTTATATACATACATCAACATCTTTTTTCTAAGCTCAATATATACAACAACATTTCAGAAGTGTTAGCAATGCCATATTAAATTCTGTGTAGCAACGTGAAGAATGAAAAGGGATTCATAATGGACCCAAACTCATGGGAAGTAGGTTAAACGGCACCTTGTTTTCGTGTCATGACTTCAAGAAAACATAAATGATACATTCAATTGGAAAGAAACAACATTAGGACCTGGACCCTAATATTTTCAAAAACCTAAGCTCCAGATAAATCTAAATTCTAATGTTGTCAACCTGAAATAAAGCAATCAACTCCCACCACTTAGCTGAGCTGTTCAAGGATACAAGACAAGCAAAGATGCATAGGACCAACATAAAACATATTACATTATAGTTTGTTGTTTTCTTTTTCACTTGTACCAAAAAAAAAGGAGCATCATGTTAGTAATAGCTAGCAACTCAATGTAGCACAAGACATATCTCATGATCAATGCATTCAACCTAATCTCCTAGAACAAGAAATTATGAGATTGATCCTTGCATGCATGAGATGTATTTGCTATCGAAAGCTATCAAATCAACAGAATTCAAGTGGCTCACTACTGATTAATTTTATTTATAATTATAATTTTTTTTAGAACTATTAAATTAACCATTTTTCAAAAGAAATTTCATTTGCAATCTGTTATAAAATATTTTTAAAATTGGTTTGAGTGCATCTTGGTAATTGAAATTGTCACTTGAGTTTTGATGCAAGTTTTAAATAATCTGTTTGTCTAAATGAGAGCCATTTTTTTAATACATGACTTCTATCTCTGATTTATTCTTCCTTCAAATCTCCTAATTTTTTTATTATTAAAGGGATAAACTTATTAAGATGTTAATATTTAAAATGACCAACTTGAAACTACTCTAGTTCTTTCTAATCAAACGCAAAACAAAATCCAGTAGAGAGACACATAAATTAGACAAGGGAAAATAGTAGGAGTAATAGTTAGAGCCAACTTAACTTGATGTTTTAGCGTGGTTTTAATCATGTAGTTATAACTCAGAAGTCAGAACATCATTTTCTGCTTTGCTCTTGCAGTTGGTCCTAGCTATTAGAGACCCTTACTCTTCCAAATGTATGGACACGGACCTTTGAATTGTTAAAGAAGAACCTATATGGCTAATTTCTAATTGCATATTATTCTAGGAGTTTGATAACTAATACATGGACCTTCCAAATCTTCGCTTCCACCTTTTTTTCTTCTTTCTAGATTTAAAGACCACCAATTCATTTATTTATTTAATTGTCACTTTGATAACTAATACACTATTATATATTGGTGAGATAGCAGATATCAACCAGTTATATACTTATATGTCCATGAAAGTATAAACACATATAATATAAGAAAACCAAAGAACAGACATGTGACCATATGGCTGCAAGATGTAGAGCATATGTAATCAAATAAAAATAATAACGATATCAACTTGGAAGCACGGTTATTACTTAAAACAAGAGAAAGCTACATGGAAAATGAAAAAGAAAGTGAAAACACAAAACAACACAACTTTAAAAGAAAAGATAAATAATAATAATACCTACCAGATAAGTCCCACGTTAAGGATTTCAACATTTTACACATCCCAAATGCTCATTGGGAGGTGCATCCATGTTGATCACAACTTATAATTAATTTCTACTAATAATAATAATAATAATAATAATAATAATAATAGAATTACAACTTTAAGCTATTGAAGACTTTCAACAATTATAACTACCCCTCACGGTGTTTATAGTTCCCTTATTTATTCTTAAGGGAGAGGATAAACACAATACCAAAGTTAATATGATAACTAAAAAAGGCTTTATCAAATAACTATTTTTCTTGTAAGTCTTTTTTCCAATTTCTAATCCACTATCCTAATCACCAAAGGCTCTGCCTAGACAAACCCTATAGATAACTGGGCCTTTCTCCTGATGTGTGTCATGTACAAATCTAGTTTAGAAAACATAGCTTGCATCTTAATGCATTGTAAAGTAGCTACTTCCTTGTAGAATAACTCGTTTGGGATTCTTAGTGAACATTGTACATGTGCTTTAAAAGTTTTGGTACGAAACAAGAGGATACAATTCTATGGAAGTATGCAATTTATGCAGTTCTCCGGTGTAGTTGGCTGGAGAGGAAATGGAATGATTGTGTTTTTAAGAAAGTCTCTTTGCCCTAACATTGGACATAACTTAATTACTTCCAACTGTAAAAATAGCACAATGCATTATCACAAACACATGCAGCCCATGAATCCTACATCTAAGTGTTAAAGCAAGTTCAATTAAAAACAGCAAACCAGTAATTGATAAAATTGGTTACAAGCACCAGAACAATGATAAGGACATGGGAATTTATTCAAACATCAAGAAAATGTATGGATCCTATTAAATTAAACTAGTAGTTTTTGGAAGAGATTCTACATTTCTGATAATTACAGGAGAATTGCCAATTGGATCAACATTTGTAACTGGTCCATACTCTTTAGGATAAAATTTCCTTATGATTTTTTCATACTGATCAGGCCTAATGTAAAAAAATGGAAAAATAGCTAGATGTCCTCCATCAGCCAGATTGGGCAGAGGACGTATAAATATGTGATCATCAGGCTCTGCCATTAACATATATCTGCATCAAAAGCAGAGCAACTAAGACAATTTTTATATTATAAAATAAAAGATAGATCACTTAGTATAAGAGATCTAACTCTTCCTCTATAGTAGTCTTTTCCAGCCACTGAACAAAGGCCCATGGTCTATTCAAGACAATGTATCCCTGTAAACAGAAACAAATTAAGCAATAAGTCAGAAAACATTTAAATTGTTTTGACCGTAGAAAACAAAAAATGAATAAATAAATATATGTCCAATCAGGTATACATAGAAATTCTAATAGAGTGAATTCAGCATTTTAGTTCAAATAACCAACATCTATATGATTGTATAACTAGCATAGAAGAATCAGCATGTCACAAGTAATTGGTCAGTATAGCACTTTAATCTTAACAATACAGCACCACTTAAGAGTTTGCAGCTCAAACCCAAAGGCAATACTATCAGCATTTTATCAAGCAACATATATGGGACCAAATGATCCAAAATGTAAAACTATTGACACCAAAATTCTTTCAACTAGAATAACACAACATGCTTCATCTGCATAAAATAAATTATTTTTAAAAAAATAAAATAAGTAATTTTCAGATGTAAGATGTATCAAAGAACTGATAACCTGGTGGTACATCAAATGCTAGAAATGACAACCACATCAACAATAAAAAAATCATAGCAATTTCTATCTATAGGAAAAGTTAAGTCACAAACATGCTAGTAGCACCTCCCAACTTTGCAAATGCAGCTTTAGATGTGAAGTCACAACCACCGCACACACAGAGAGCAACTGATCCAGATATCTACTAAATTGGAATACATAACACACTCAGAGAAAATGTAATATAGTCCATTTCCATTGGATATAACAACCCATAGAGGGTAAAAAGACTGTAGCAGAAAATATTTCTAAATGTCAACAACATACAATATCAATCACTTTATTAAGTTAGAAAGTTTATTAAGTTCCTAATTAACAAACCTCATTTAAGCTAGGCAGTAAAATCCTTAGGAAAAGTCTACTCATTCACTAAATTCTGTAATAATTAGTCACAAACATGAGAACATTGGTCAAGGAAAGCTCAGTGCAAAAAGAGTTAATGAAAGAAAAAGGAAATAGAGAAAAACCTTTGAAACTAAAGTGGAACGACAGTCTATAGGATTAGAAAAAATAGCAAGACTTCTGACACTATTTTCAACATTTTCAGGTAATAAAGACCCAAATCTTACAGTCACACCATCATAAATACCGCCTTCCTGGCCATCAACCCAGTTCTTCACCTTGACCTGCAAGATCAATTAAAACGTAGTAAAATTGTCACTCATCATGTCTATTACTGTTATTTTGATAACAACAGTGAGAGTGAGACAAATGTGAAACAAATTCTAAACAGATGTGTGTTGTGTTGGAAAGAAGGCAATTCATAATCATAAGAACATTTAATTAAAGGAAGATAAAATTGAAGAATCCATACAATCTATAAATAAAAGGATGAGGCTGAGACATTAATTATGATAACTAATTAATGTGAGAGTCCAGATCCAACAAACAGAACAGTAAAGAAAAATTGGTAGAATTTGATGTGAAGAATTAGGATACCAATTGGAAGGGGTTATTGCAGGATTCAGACTTGGGAGCCCTTTCGTCATCACATTTCACATCATCGACGGCCGCGGCAATCACAAGCAATCTCGAGGGCCTCCTTGCCAGCAACAATGTGGTAGCGAACGCAATCGTCGATGAACACTTCGCAGCTGAACCAGCAAATTTGGCTACCGAACCTACACCACCACCACTATTAAATCTGCCACCTACACCACTGTAACCACTTACTTCTCCTCTCCGCCCAATCCCTCTACGGCTCCGCCTCTCTAAAATTCCCATCAAACCCAGCGACCATGCAAACAAAACAAGATAAAGTGAACATAAATAGGATGATACCAGCGACCATGGGTAATCGATTTGATGGTGGTGAGATTAGGGTTCAACGATTGGGGTTTCTAATAGTGGGTCTTGGTGGTTTCAAGTGAAGGAAGTAGAAATATTTTTTATAAAAAGAAAAAATAGAGGGAATTGAAAAAGTGATCCCGCGAGCATTATATTTGTTGATAAAGATAAAAGTATTAGTGGCCAATGCCCATCTGCCATAGAAAATCAGTTTAGAGAATGTTTTAGCGGTAATAGATGTGTGGCCACTAAATAATTGCCACTAAATGATATTTTTGTTGTAGTGGTCGAGACAGAAGTAGGCGGTGGCTCAGCGTGGAACAGGGCAATGGTTCCGGGCTTGACTCGCGGGTCGCGTGATGCCTAGAGCAGAGGCTGAGGTCAAGGTGGCTGGGCGCAGAGGCTGAGATCGTGGTGGTGGAATGGTGGTAAAATATGTAAAAAAAAACATAAAATCAAAAATAAAAAAAATCCTGCTATTACAGATAAAATCCAAATGTATATCATGCATCATAACATAATAAGATGTATGATAACATCCGCCCAAGAACTAAAAGCGTAAGCAAAGCGTGTTCTCATTCTTCTGATAGCGTGTTCCTTTCGATGTATATGTAAAGGGGTTAGGCAATATTACCGTTAGAATATTATTCTTTTGATGATATTACCCTTAAAATTGGGCAAGACACCTGTAGTTTTTTTTTTTTTAAGAAAAGTTCCTGAAATGTATGCTTTATCGATAGGAGATTGATTCATTGTGGTAAGAGATGAGACGTAGATTGAAAATAATGCATGATTTCTAACATGATGCGTTGATAAAGAAAGCCAATAAGAATGCCAATTTGGCAGCATACTTCCTTGTAGTGTCCATCTTGATCATAGAACATTTTCTTCAAAAAAAATGCTTTTATAAGCAAATGGTGAGACTAACTTGGTTCATGAGCATCCTTTTCTCCTGCAAGTATATTCACACCCTTCTGATGTTAGAATATGGAAAAAATTTAGATAAAATTTCTTATATGCTTGTATTACTATTCTTTAATTAAAATGAAATAAGTGAATGAATTTTTACACATCAACTTTAACTCATTCTCCCTGTCAATCACATTGTTACCTCTTACCGTTTTCTCTTTTTTTAACCCATAAACCATAAGATCAAACAAAAACAAAGAATAAATACACAAACCCAGATTGTATAAAAAAAACCTAGAAAAAAAAACATAGACTCAACCCTCGATTGTCCCCTTCCTCACAAATTCACCCTATCTCAAACCCAAGACCATTCACACCACGCCTCTATGCAGTCATCCAAATTTCCCCAAGGCCTAAACCAAACAACCCTTTCTCGCTTGTTTCAAATCAGAAGCCCCAACCACTTTTGTGACCCAAACAAAAACAAAAAATAGCAGCAGCCACACACGACATCGTCTTCACTGCCATCCTCCATGCCAGATCCCCACATTCGCACAAGTTCCCACCGCAATAATGTAACCTCCACTGCCAATAGCAAGATTCAATGTTCTAACTTTTTTTAACTCACTCACACATTCATTTTGTATCTTGCAAAAATACTACAGCCATATACAGAATAATTTGATATTTCTCTCACATTAACATATGTTGTAAATGTAATGTACATATAAAAATTAGACACAAAATATTTTCCAAATAAAATAGAAATAACAGTGTGATAGAAGGAAGGATGACTTGGAGTTGATTTGCAAAAATTAATACACTTGTTATACTTTAAGAGGAGAATAGTACCACAAGTATATAAGCAAATGTACCTAAGTTTTAGATATTCTTAAGAGCTACATAATCTTAAATTTTAATTGTATTAATTATTGTACTAATTGATGCATTAAGAGTAAATCAAAAACTATAATTTCATTAATAGTTCAGGGACTAAATAAATACCACTTATACTCATATACATTGGATATTATATGTACATTAGTCTTATTTTGATTGGTTAACTAGGAAAGGATACCAAAATATTTTCATGTTTGTAGGTAGCAAAGCAATCATATAAAAGTGAGATGGTATTTATACGAGTTTATGCGCACCTCGATTAATTATATATGCATATATTGACTAATTCATTTTTTCAGTCTAGTAAAAAATAAGTAATTTATGTCGAAACTTCCTTACTGTCTGATTTCAATAAATTGACATAATTGTGATTTGAATTTATGACAATATGACTACTCACGTATCATGTACTCATCCACCACTATCCCTTAGGGTTACTCACTTCATTTAAAAAAAAAAAACAAAAAATAAAAGATAGACATAAAAATGCAAGCACCTTGGAATGCCTTGGCCATTGTGATAAGGTCCTCCTAAATAGTCATTTAAAACAATCAACTCCAATTTTTTCATCATATTTCTTTTTCACATTACTTTTTATATTATTCCCTATATTATTGATTACATCATTTTCTTTCTATTATTTTCTCTCACTTAATCATAATTATAAAAAAATGAGAAAAAATATGACAAGATTAACATTTTCCTGGGATATTATAAAATAACATCCCAACTTGTGATCATCTAATATTTTGAATATCTACTCAATAATAAGAACATGAAGAGAAATTCTTAAGTGGACACGGTCTACCACGTCATCACTTAGACACTTAAATCATTATTTAACATGTGTAAAAGTAATGTTAATGATTAGTGTAATTCTATGATGTCTTCACTATCTCTCACATGTTAAATAATAATTTGAGTGCTTATGGTAGATTGTGTCCACCTAAAAATTACTCATACATGAATTCACACAAAAATTTATGACCATTGTTGTATAGTCTGACTTTTCGACGGCCCCGACTCAACATAATGGGCAAATTTTTTCTTTTTAAAAAGAATTTTGTTATATCCTCTTATATTTTTTTAATAATTTTTCTAATATTAAATTAAAAAATATTGAATAAAAAATAAATGTATCTCATATTTTAAAAACGTAAAAAATATTTAATATTCTCTTTATTTAATAAATAAAAAAATTAAGAAAAAGATTAAGTAAAAAAATTTAAAATTATTCTTTTAAAAAATGAAAAGCTAGAGTGGTGTGAGTGAACCCCATGTCATTTTCTCACTCACAAGATACATTCCAGCTTTTCATGGTTTATCTCATTTCTCATTTTTATATATGAACTTGGACATAATTGATTCATCATTCAAGTCTTGATTCATTCGTAGAGATACGTATAATTACCCAAATCCTTGTCCATGAATTTGGACATGATCTTTTATGATACTCAATGATAATAAAATATTCATTTCTCAATTTAAGCTACACAATCATTATAAAAATATTTAAGATGCAAAAATTAAACAAAGAATCTAAAACTAAATGATAACATATTGTTATATTGTTTTTGTATCACGTTTGCAGTGATCTGGCAAAGCAAATATCTCCAGATCTTTGAGGGTATGTTCGTTGAGTCGTTGACCAAGGTGACATACTTTTAAAAGTTCAAAGTAGAGTTTGGGAAGGTACTTTAGCTTTTCAGATTTATCATAACAAAATTTCTATCTTTCGGATTAGGGGTGTCAAAACGGACCGAGCTCGGCCTGTTCGGACTAGCTCATTTGGACTCGAGTTATGTTTGGGTTAGTTTATTCGGGTCATATAAATTTTAGGTTAGTATTTTCTTCAATCAATCCAAATTCATTTAAATTTATATAGTGTTAAAATAACGAAATTTGTCTCGACCTAGTTGATCTCAAATTTCATTCTACATGTAAGTTTTGGTATCATTTTACTAAATTTCAACTCGTTTATTTTGTCGAGCTATTTGGACCGGTCCATCAGACTTGATCCATTTTGACACCTCTATTTCAGGTGGTGATGAATAAATATGGGCATTTTCTTTGAATAGTGATATTATTTGTAAACACCATTTTTATACTATTTTTTTAAAATAATAAGATAAGGCAAATCTATTTTTCAAACACATTCTCTCTCTCTCTTTTTGTCTAATGAAATAAGTGTGTGCAAAAAGTATGTGAAAATAGTGTGCAGAAT